>JARCGZ010000008.1:5000000-6250000 GCA_029784005.1 Lenwebbia sp. NSW1173648 | reverse complement strand
CATGAAGTTTTTACTTGTTCCGACTCAAGATAAAAAATCTCACAGGCTCTTCTGTGAAGATCTCCAACAGTTTCCTGTGTCATATATTCAGGTTTCAGATTAACAAGAGGGAAGAAATCTCAAATGCAAACATGCAAAAAGACATTCACGCTTCCTTTCTATTAGATGTGCAAAGGACACTAGAGCAAGGAGTTCATATGATACCTTTTTACTTATTCTTATGGTAGTGCGGTCTCCCTTCGATATCACAAGAAGGTGCAGCCGTAAAGGATACACCTCTACAGCCAACTCAGTCTGAGAGAGACCAGAGCTAATAACCTTCCGAGGCAGGGTGGGGCCACCACCATACCTGATACCAACAGAAATTGTCATCGAGTTTCCAGTCTGATTCTCGCAAATCAGACTACAGTATATAAAACAATTTTATGACTTGTTCTTCCAAATAGGAGAGCAAACTACTAGATACACATTACACAGACATTCTCAAGAGATATCTATTCTAAAGATGAATGAAGTACGACTTTTATTGCGTGAAAGCTCACTAAAGAGGCACTTAATAAAAGCAGAAATTATCAGCAAACTTAAACAATGAATTCCTGTCCTCAATACTGTATCATCATCAAAGCCTAAGCACCTTATTCCCACCCCTCATGGATGCCAAATAAGCCACACACTTTAACAAACATATCACAAAATTCTACAATTGCCTTTCTCCTCTTTATCTATATTCATTTCCCACTGGGTCATGAGGAAGCACACAATAATCATCATACATGCTACACACCCAAATAAATCTCTCAAAAGGAGTTTCCATAAAAACGCAAACAAAACCTTGAGCAGAAAAGCATTTGTGGTTAACAGGAAAGGGCATCCAAATAACATTACAAAGCTCCAAAAGGAAATAACTCACCAAACATACAGCTGATTCCAAACTTCATATGGAAGTAGAACATAGTCACGACCTTCTAAGAGAGTATCATGAATCTCAAATCCTGCACTTGATTCTTCTGAAGCCGAATCATATATCAAATCGGAATTATCAATGACACTGGGCCTTTTAAGAGTAATTGAGCCAGCTGAATCACAATTTTCTGGCAGGGATAATCCATCATTCATGTTATTTTGCTGGTCTTGGTTGACATACTCGATCCAATGCTGCCACCATCTATTACAAGGATTAAATCATGTTTCAAAGATGCCTGATGTACCAATATTTAATACAAGCAAACACGAACTTCCTAATCAGATACTCCTCAGCTGTGAGATACACTAAAGAGTGCATAAATCAACATGCGATTACGTATTCAGACAGAGAAAAAGCCATGAATAAATTGCAGGCCCCAGTCAACTTCCAACTTAGTGAATCAACTTCAGCAATTAGCCACTATAAGTGGAATTGTCTAAATCACAAAACTCAGAAACTTGTCCTCTAAAGATGGTGGGTAATCACATTTTTCAGGAGTCAGGTAACTGAATTCGACTATCTAATCCTTCCTTCACAAGAAGCGCCCGCCACTTGCCCCCCCCCCCCCCCCCCCCCCCAAAAAAAAAAAAACCAACATCCAGCCAGCAAAGCTACTCACCTTCTTTCTTATGGCCCCAGTTGCAGAGCCTATAGCCCTAATCCAAACCCTCAAAACAGGTCGAAATTTCCGCACATGCTAATTCAGGTGCATATCGGAATCGACATCTCGCGAAGACGGCAGAGATGCGTCAGAATGTCACAACCATCCTAAGCCTAAGCCTAATCTAGCAAAACTACTTAAAGCCATCTATTTCCCCAAATTTTTCATCAGAAGGGGGTGATTCCAGCAGAAAACATAGCAAACACCCAACACAGAAATCGAAGCGATCGCCGTCGTACCTCTGAGTGAGAAGATAGAAAGTATCGCCCTCCCTAGCGTTGGATTCAGACGCCAATGCGATGTCCCTGATCAGAACCCTCTCTTCCTCGGGCGTCAGCTCCGTGGTCCCACTGCTGCTGCACATCAGCACATCGGCCGCCATCTCCCCCTCCGAACGCCGGATCTGACGCGAAATGTCCGGGCTTTCTCCCCGGCCTGCCCCGTTAACTTTCCGGGAAAGCCAAACCAGACCCGAAGAATTGGGGGGGAGAGAAAATCAGGAGGGTTTGTGGATTTGTGGGTCGTGAGATTTTTGGTCGCTCCCACCGTCCCTTAAACCCTCGCTTGTGGACAGTTTTTGACAACGGCCATGGCCTTGGATTTTCTTCTCTTTTCTTTCCCTCCAGAGAAATGATTAATTAGGGATAAGTTTTGATTAATTTGGCACAGTAAATAAGAAATAGGGAAACTAAAAGAACAAAAAATCACTAAAAATTAAGATAATCACACCAACCATGTCAAATGAGCTGCTTCACTTCTTGGACAGTGATGGCTATTTTATGTTTGAGTTCAAATTGACATGTTTATGATAAATCTTGTAATGTGGTCGGTGTCGTTTTCGTGATATTTCACGAGAATAAAAATTAAAATAATTTTTTTTTCGATTTTTAAAATACATACCCCAAAAAAGGGTTCCCGTCGAACCGATAGAGTTCGAAAAAGCTCCAACCACCACAAAATTCTGCTACATTGGCGAGCTTTGGAGCTCCCTCGCTCTACGAGATCGATGAAACTCGAGCAGCAATCATGATCGCCAGCTTAAGAATCCAGTTGTTTCAGAAAGAAAAGTCTTAATCCGCATAGAATCTTACGAGTGATTTTATGTTTTCTTTTGAGTTTTTATACTATGTAGTGTTGGTTTAATAGAAATTGGTTTTGCTTAGTTTCATAAATTAGTGTAGGCAGTGTTAAAGTGCAGGCTTGTTAGATTTAGGTCTTTGGTTACAAAATAGACGTTTAAACTATAATGCATATATCCTTAGAATCTATTCACATATCAAATGCGAGATGCTTAAACATCATGATCTGATTTAAGCCGTTGAACCATAATCGGCACATAATATACATTTCTGCTGCAGCAAGAAGTTTGCAAATTTCTAAGCTTTCTCAGCATTTGCAATCAGCTCCATCTCCCCTGCATTCCCATTAGTCCCTTTAGTCCCATTAGCCATATTCTTGGCCATGGCGTCATCTTTCGCCGGCGCCGGCTCCGCCTCTTCTTCTTCCTTGCAGATCGCCTCTTCGATCGGCTTGTACGTGTAGAGCCAAGCGCAGACCAGGTAATACACGAGATTGACGACTTGAATCCCGCTGACGAGCCAGTAATAGCACTCCAATCTCCCCCGGTTGAGGTTCCGGTCCGGTAGCCAATTCCTCTCCTTGCCCGTGTGGTCGTGGACGAGGGTCACCAGCAGAGTGCCGAGGTAGTGCCCTGCTGATATGGCGACCCAGTACAGCGCGGCCGCCGTGCTTCTCATGCCCTCGGGCGACTGGTCGTAGAGGAACTCCAGGTGGCCCACGGACGAAAAGACCTCGGCTATCCCGTGGATGAAGTACTGAGGGACCAGCCAGAAGACGCTGATGGGTATGATGGCCTTCGGGTCGTCCAGCAGGTGGTGAGCGGCGGCGACCTTCTTCCTCTTGATCTCGACAAACGACGCGACTATCGCGCCTAGGATGTTTATGGTGAATCCGATCCCCATTCTCTGGATGCACGTGATCCCGACCGGGTTTCCGGTGAATCGGCGAATGAAGGGGACGAATAGGCGCTCGTACAAAACCAGACCTAAAGGTTATGGTTTCCAATTGTATCAGTAGAAACTCAGATGAACATATTGATTGATATCCAGAGGTCCCCTGAGATTTGTACCTAAGAGCATGGTTAGGATGCTGAAGATGGAGAGCGAAGCGGGCGGGATTTGGAAGGAGCGGGACAGGTGACGGTCCATGCTTCGAGCCTGGATGATGGTGAAGCTTCCGAGGTGCGACGAACACGTGACCAGCAGGATCCCGGCAGACCAAATCGGAAGCATCCTGACGATGCATTTCAGCTCCTCCACGCGGTGCACTGTGACCAACTGCCATACATCCGGCGGACCTGAACTCCTAGCCTCTTCTTCGGTCATTGTCGCGGCTTTGTCGAGCCACCTGATAATTAATTGATACGATATTACGCAACACAATATTCCTGATTGACGGCGAAATCGTTCCATATTCCTATTTACTAAGAGTGTGTTTCCTTCACTTTGTTAGACCTCGTGCCACAAACGTTGTGATCATTCGTCTACAAAGATGAACTGGTAGCTTACTTGAATTGCTCCGAGTGCAATAGCCTCCCATGCACGGATATGACCGCATCGAGCTCCTTGTTCTCGTACAACAACCCCGGATCCTCCGGCACCGGCACATTCCTCTTCTTCACGGCCGCCACTATCACCTGAGCTAGTCGCGTGAGCGGGCTCCCTCCGGGCTTCAACTTCACGTACAGCCTCGACCCGATGACGAACGCCACCACGGAAACCACCATGGCCACGGCCGGGATCCCAAGCCCCCAGCCCCACCCCACGTTGTCCTGGATGTAGACGACGACAGTGATGGCCGTGAGCGTGGCCATGCCCATGCTGAAGTAGTACCAGTTGAAGAAGTTCCAACCGCGGGAGGCGACCTTGGCCTTGGACATGTCAAACTGGTCGGCGGCGAAGGTGACGACGCAGGGGCGGATGCCGCCAGAGCCGAGGGAGCTGAGAAGAAGGGAGATGTAGAGGACCCACAGCTGGGTGGTGGAGGCTTCCTGACAGTTCACCTGGGTCGGACAGGGCGGCAGCCGGAGGGAAGGGAGGACCGCCGAGATGACTATGCTAATCAGACCCTGTAATTAGCTGTGTATGTTAGTTTAAATTCAACTTCTTGATACATTCCTCTCTGGAATTCGCCTGATTATGTGGAAACCAGCTAAATCACATCAATGATCATAGAACTTTCTTCTTCTTTACAGAACTATCCAGTTGTATTGGTCACTTCTACTGAATTTCTCCATCTATAACCTCTTCTTTTCAATCCCTTGGTTTCACCAAAATACTTTTGTCTGTGCTTAGTTCATTACATGAACTTAATCTACCTCGATAAGCACTATGGAACTTCCGTAACCGCGATTTATTCATCTATCATGCGCGTCATACTACAAAAACAAAAATGAAAAAGAGGAAATTTAACGGAAATTGCAATCGCGTTCGCCAAATGAGTAGGCACGAGGGATTCTAACGTCGACGATCGATACCGGGTCATGCAGATCCGATCTCATGTTTGCATAATCGAATGTGTCGTTCGGATTGGCGGCATCGCAACGCATGGTGCCTAGGAACATGGAGGACTTTCTCCGGGGATTGGGACGAGTCGTGGGTTCGAAACTCTCTGAGAAGCCAAAATAGAAAGATGGAAAAAGATGTACGCCATGTAAGGAGGCAGATCGAGAGAGAGAGAGCCGACCAGTTGGTAGACAATGGAGCCCATGACGATGGTCCAATACCGGCCAGCCACCGCGTCGGCGAGCAAAGCCCCAAACAACGGGGTGAAGCTGGCGGTCCCGCTGAAGTTGCTGAGGGTGTTGGAAGCCTGAACCAGCGGCAGGTTCAGCACTTGGGTCAGGTACGTCATCATGTTGGCGTGGAACCCGGATGACGCGAACCTATCGCACACCTCGTTCGCTGCAACACAACTTCTAAACAATGAACCACCAACCACAATGCTACTCCAGAAGATTAAAGAACAGAGGAAATCAAAATTCTACATTCACTAGTAGACTTAGCTCCCCTAGTTTCCATTTTTCATCTCGGATAAAAATTCAAGGTTCTCGGGTCGATTTCGAGGCGGTCTATTACCGAGGATAAACGGCATGGTTCTGATGCCTCCAAGCTTCCTCTTCTTCGCGGCGCCATTGCTGTCTTCATCCGAGGCTCTCTCGCGCTCGTTCTTCTCGCCGGACGCCGCCATGCTCTTCACGTCCACCTCCATCTCTCAGCCCTCCCTCCTTTCACCTTCCAGTGCCTCCGAACTCACTCACATGTACATATATAATAAGACTTACTCTGCGGGACTGAGAGAGAGAGAATTTGTGATGAGAATGATTGAAGGTGAATCCGCGGGGGGGCAAATGGTGCCTGATGTGATGTGGGGTGTCTCCATGTCACGCGTGTAATGTATGTATGTATCGGTTCATCACTGGCGTTTTTGTCTTCACTGCCGGTTGGTGTGTCTCGAAGCTTTTTTTTGGGTTGGGAAAACAAGACGAAGGCTTCAGATTTTTTGCAGGGTTCACATTGAATTCATGAGAAAGATGAGTGGTTATTTGTTTACTTATATTGTGGCTCTGAGAACGATGTCAATTATTCTCTGAGCGAGCTTAGGTGAGGGGGAGTTATTATCGAGGGAATCACCACGGAAGTCCTAGATACGTTATACCTGAACCAATTCAATCATACATTTTTTTAATTTGATCAATTTGATCATAAAATATTTCATAATTTGCTAATGAAATCCATCCCGCTGAAAATCGCCGGTCGACCACAGATCTAGATCGCACGAACCTGGTGACCTCCATGGTTGTGCTTGAGACCCAGAGCGACAAAAATGTTTGTAGCAGTGCTTGGTCTCGTTGGCGAGGGGGGGCATAGTCGGTGCTCGCCCTCGTCGGCCATCGTATGTTGCTGATCAGCCATTGGCAAAAAGAAAGAAAGAAAAAATGCAAAAAATTAGTCACATTAGCATCGACTACACTAGATTAAGAACTTTCTTGATAATTTTTTCGGGTAATATGGGGTGCATCCAAAAATTGCACATGAGAATTCAAAAAAGAATCTTTGGGGTTGAATAGCAAGAGAACAGAAGATGACAAATTGAGAAATTGGGATCAGATTGAGAATTCAAGGAGCTTAGCTAGTCTCAGAACGGGACACACTATATGCTCATGTGTCATGGTAGGATTTGAGCTGTTGGCACGCGTGCCAAATGGTTGCTATGCTGCCTGCCATGTTGTCTTCTTCCTTTTCTTTTCTTGTTTTTTGTTTTGTTTGGGTCAGGCCTTCTTCCTAGTTAGTTTCACCGTATCATGTTACAGATTGTTTTGGATCGCGAACACCCACAGAAGGGAACGCTTCCGCCGAACTGGGTTTTGAATCCACCCCCTTTCTTTTACGAGATCTTTTATGTTTAGACCTCCAAACTCTATGTTATCCTTTTCTTAGTTGATAAATAAAATACGGTCTTTTGATCCAACAAAAAAAAAATTTGGAGTTTTGGATTGGGAAATACTTTCCTAGCAGTATTATCAGGGACGGTACAATCTCAATCGTAAATGTATACCCCATCATCGCGTGTTTTGCATAAAGCACTCATTAATTGAGAGATCGTGTTGCCAGAAATAACTGACAGTACTTTTGCATTCACTGCAAACGGAATACGCAAACAAGATTGTAAACTAAGGAGAGTCTCCACAATTGACGGGATTCTCCTAGCAGTTTCTCCTCAGACGTGATTAGAGGTGAGCATGGTTCCAGGGTATAATCGGGAACCGGGTTCCGGTTCCGGTTCCCAGTGGAACCGAACCGGAACCGGAACTGGATCCAGAAAACCCTTACATAACAAAATATAACATATTCTATAGTTAGACTAGGAGAGTACACTCTTGCGGGGATTTTCCGTAACTCCAATGCTTGGCCTTCAGTGGATGAGTTCTGGAAGAGTGAAGGCTTTTGCATTTGAAGCATTTACGGGGATTTTGAGTATTTGTTGTTCAATAGTACTAATGAATTTTGTTGGGTCATATATCAGCAGCAGAGTTACCTCGGCAAACATAATGACCAAAGCACGTCAATAGGGTCGTTGGTCAAACAAGCTAACAAGATAACTAGATCAAATTGCAAATACATTAGAATTAAACCACATGTGAGTACATATGTGTGGATCAACCTCTAACAGTTAGCACACACATAAGGATAAGTTCAAATTACAAAAGTAGATTCTTCCTAAGTTTTAAACTGATTTAAGCTTTGAAGCTTTTTAGATGGCCCCTTTAGCAGCTCTAACGCCTGCTAGATTAGGTTGTTCACGGTTCCGCTTGATTCGGTTTCCGCCTAATTTGGTTTAGGTCTAAGTCGTTTGGGTCAAGTTAATATTTACACGAGAAATTAGAGGATTCAAAAAGGCCAATGATAAAATTTCAGTTTGCAATGATGATTGCTTATGTTTGACCGAAACTTTTACTTTTCTATCGATCCATATCTCGAAAAATTGTAACAAAAAATTGCATATGGATTTGCATTCATGATTGTGATTGCAGGAACCGAACATGCAATCTGTAACTGCTTTTCTTAAGTGTTCTTAGTGAAATTGGCAGGTTCCCGAGTACCCTGGAACCTGTGACGGGGTAAGTTTCCGGGGTTCCAAGGTAGGTTTTAGGTTCCGAAAAATAAGGAACCTGTACTAGCGGGTAAGTTCCAGGTGAAACCTACCCGGAACCCGGAACCCGGAACCCGGAACTGCTCACCCCTAAACGTGATACATAGAAATCCATCTAAGGGAAAGAGATGGAGAGAGAGGGTAGAACATGCAGGGCTGTTATGTTAACGCCAACCAGGTACTCCAGTTTTGTAGTCTTTTCACTCTCTTTCCGTTGCGTTAAAAATACTGAATTAAGATGACAAAAAAATCACGAGGCAGCGTTGCCCACGCGGTAAGTTTTCAGATGATTAGTGTAACACCGGGACAAAAAAACGTTAATGAGGGTAGGAACTCGTAAAATTACTGTACTGCACCGGCCGATCCATCTAAACTTGCTAGGATTTATACGGTATCGGTCCCGTTCTGTACTCCTAACCTGATGCAATCAACATGCATGCGAAAGCATCTCGCAACTGCAGCTGAGATAACAGTAGCATTCATAGGCAAACCTTGCTGAGAAAACAATCAGTACAGATGCAACCTCGCACTGCTGCTCCAGAAGAATCGTGTTTTCGATTCTATAAACCTCGCATTAGTTTGGGATTATCCTTGTACGGCAGCAACTTGCGGAGCGCAATCTCGCATGTGAAGTGGTACGTGCAAGAGCAGTGGTTTCACTTTCCAGTGAATGTCTTTAGCCATGTGGTCTGTTGTCCCCATTACACCTAAGGTTTTTAACATATGTCTTTGTGACCATATAAAAGAGTTAACTGCCCCTCGGTTTTCCGACTCCAAGTGAGAGTTCAGCATTCATATGTCTTCTCACACGAAACTTCAAGCAAATAATAAGGAAGGGAAAACATGAAGATGAAAAATCAAAGGAGTGTACTCAAAACATCCGATGGTTCGAGGCTCATTCGCCATCCAAACGAGCAAGACCGTTCGTTAAATTACTCTATGTCAGACAAAACATTATCAGCAACACAATGCGAACACTATCCGTTCCGAAGAAAACTGAATATCGTGTGGGGGCACAAGTGAGATCCAACCAGAGATTCTGTGATTCAATCATATTCGGCATGAAAAGTGGTTTACCTTCCAAACCATCGAAGAAGCACCCATCAAGCAAAATGAGGACAAATTTGACCACAAAAAAAAAAAAGGCTGAATCGATTGGACTCATCTCCGAGGACATGTAGCAGAAACACGTAGCGGGTGGACAGGACGCATGGGCACATTCGGCAGGTTCATGCGATTCCAGACACAAAAAGAGCCAAAAAGGGTGACGTCCCCTCTTACGCAAGTTTCAATAGCAAGTCCGAAACGATGTTGACCCGAATTCAAGCAATGGAAAAAGGTGAAAGGGCCAGGTTTGCTAGTGAAGTCCCGTGATGAGTGATGCTTTGGACAAAAGACCAGACCCAATCATGAAGAGAAAGACGAAGATATGCATCCACATGATGTGTTAGGCTTTTGTACCCTTTCACGAATTCTTTTGTGTATTTTAGCTTTCTCGTCACCATCACTGTTGATTCATCTACTATAATTTCATTTAAAATCACGTTCCGACGCGATGATATTTGAGAACCTCCGTTGATGAACCGGTAAGATGTCTTAATCAAGATGGCCTCGCATCACTTGTCAAGCTTTCGCTTTAAAAAAATGAATATAATAGCAAGCTGTAACTTTAATGATCTTGGTTTACCGATCATCTGCATTCCTCTCTGTACAAAAGATGGTTCTGTCTAACTTTAGATCACAAGACAACCTATAGGTGGTTCGGCTTGATTTGGATTTCCTACCTCTTTGAGGCATCTCTGATTTAAAGATGTAAATCCGTGGCAGAACCAAAGGTATATAAACATACAGATAGGCAACAGAACGGAAGCGTCAATATTGTAGGAACTAGGATAATTATGATGGTGATCATTTGTCCCTGTATGTGGGTAGACTGGTAATATGTTTTGCTAGCTGGTTTTTTCTGTCTTGTAAGGCTGTCTACTATAGATGTCATTATCGATAGATGCAAAAAATAAGTAAAGTTCTAGAACCCCGCAAATTTCTCGCACATAATTCACTAACAAATGATGCTATTATGCCCCTTGTTCCCCATTATATGCGATCACAAAGCGGGAGCATACCTGTTCTTTCTTCCGCTTCTTTGGTTTAATCAACAATGGCCATTGTGCTCCTGTCAGTCTTTAACCATTCTGTTCCTGTGGCCAGTTTACATGGTCAGAATTGCATTTCCGCTTGAGAGAGAGAGAGATAGAGAGAGAGAGAATTTGGTCTCTATGGCTATCAGCGAACTGCTATTTCTTTAGACTGTTCCCTGAAACAAGTAGCCTTGATATAAAGAAAATGGTGACCATGAGAGAATCACATTAACAACATTGATAGATGCACTGCATCATAACACTCTCTATCTTCTCTCGGTTAAATTGAATGGTCACAATCGATATTGAGTAACCAACCTTTCCATGACTCGCTGCGGTTCGGAGCAAATATAATGCACATGTAAGATGCAAGATAAGCGTGCTGATCGTCGAGGAATCGATACTCCAGTTAACACCACTTTGAAGCAATTTCAAGCCCCAGTCGATTGTTTTTGCTTCTGACCAAGCAAAAAAAATATCACCACTCAGATAGATTAGTAATATACTATATAAAGAGTTGAATCACAAAGAACATCCAAAACAGAAGAAACAACAATTGCTTACCCTGTGACAGGTGATCGCCTTCACCTTTTTGCCCAAAAGTCGACACATGCACACTTGCATTATGTACTCTGATCTGATCACCTTCATTGAGTTCGCAGACATGAAACTCATAGCTGCTGCTGCATCTATCAAATCCCAATTTAGAGAACTTGAAACCGTAAGCATAAAGATGCTAATTTCTTTTTCCCCAACAGCAGCGGGATAATTGATCTTGCTGAGTAAAAGCCAACTTATTACATTTAAGCAAGGGCTCCTCTCATTATTTGACAATGACTTAGCGGTGATCAGCTCGGTTGCCAATTTTCTGTTTTAGCAAATTCCGGATAATCAGAGAAAGGACTGCTCTGGAGGCCTAAGTAAGAGCGGCGATTTTTATGTTGCGGATGCCACTGCAGCTCCCGTGATCCTAAACCCTAACTGGCGGGAGAAGGAATCCCCCAGTTATCATGCTTCTGCATGTCAGTGACACTCACCCCAAAGATAAACTACCATTAACTCACACCATTTTCTGCCAGGTGAAGCTCCAACCTTTAAGATAAAGTGCAGCTTCCAATTACCCATTTCACTGAATCTTCTGTTTAGTATAACACAATGATGTGAACAAGGTCCGCATTCAGCTAACCCTAAAGCACTGAAATTCATTTTAAGTGGGAGGTAAGTCAGATTTCTGGATTGAAAAACAAGTATACCTTTCAGGCTAAATTACTGTAACAAACTCTTCACCTGCTAAGGCTACTTAGCTATCTGCAGAAAAAAGAAACTTCAGTCCAGTCGTTGAAAGACTTAAAATTCTGCTAAATTACTACCCGGAGATATCTCACTAAACCCTCAACAGTCACAATACTTTTTTAACAAGTGAATGGGACATGAAAAGGACATAATTTCGACAAGCCCTCCCATAAGACATTATTTCTTCGTCTTCCCTATACTGCTCTCAATTAGCAACTCCATGCCGCTTGGCTAGATTAAAGAGCTCCCCAAATTGTTGAAATCATACAATCTAAAGTTTTAGAGCACCAAAAGAGATAGTACTGGATGCTGAAATTCAACATTAACATTGGATAATGAACTTTTCCATCTATTCCATGGGTTACAAAGACAAGAAGGAATAGAACAGAGTACTTCCTCGAAATTCAACATCGCGTATAAAGAAATGTAATTTTCGCAATAAATATGATGACTGCAGCCATAATCCTCAATACGCTGTATGTTGGTCAAGATCAGAAAACAGAAACATGGAGAAAGCCGCATAGTATGTAAAAATGAAAGATTGGTAATAAATCGTCATGGAAATTAAAAGAACCCATACCACCCTAAACATTTAGAGGGAGAAATTTAGAAAAATTAAAATCTTTAAAATTTCTAAATCTAACGAAGAAAGTTTCAGGCAATCTCAGTTGAAGTCCTTCAGTCTCTTCTTCAGCACATCCATAGATTTCTTTCGCGAAGTTTGTTTTGTACTTCTGTTTGAGAGGCTTCCAAAGATGCTATCTGGGGAATCCTTGAATTTCTCACAGATAGTAGCGACCTTTTTATAATCCAGCGCGCTGTAATTCTTTTCTCGGATCACTGGATTCATGAAATTCTCTGGCTGACTGCTCAGTAGAAGATTTATCAATTGCCTCGCTTCCAACAAGCATGCTCTAAAGCTACCATCCTTGTATATTTCACTCAAGCCTGTGCTGTGAAATCTCTCATCTGCAAATGACTCCAACATCTTCAAATCATTGTTGATCCCCATGACAGCATTTGCATTGAATCTCTTCACACTATCACTAAGAAAAGCTGACACTATAGAGTTAGAGATGTGCTCAAGAGCCCCGCTTCCCACTTTGCATAAAGCATCCAGGGGCAAAATCTGCTGTGCTGTGGACAAGAGAGTTTCAAGGTATATAAGCACCTCACTTATGTATTCATTGCCATTTTGGGCTATCTCCTCTGTTGTCCAATTAATATGTTCTGTAAGTGCCATAAACTCATCCAATTTGGAGTTAACCAAATTCAGCAACGCAATATAAGCTGCATCTCTTGAGGTTTTCAGAACCACCTTAGCTGTCAAACTAGCTTGAGGCCTCTCAACCGATCGGATTGGGATCCCACAAAGTTGGGCAGCATGTCGAACAAAAAAATCAGTGGCTCTCTCAAGAACAGCAATGTTTGCGGCAATTTGCATGGCTTGAGATACACCTATACTGCTGCTCTGAATTGTATTGAGTAAAGCTTCGTTCAACACATCAATCAAGAATTTGTCCAAGGACTTCTTCACAAGGTCATAAGAGTTTATATGCACTCCATTGGACAAATAATCAACAGAACCCTTGATGAATGATCTGACAATGCGGCAAGCATCAGGTACCATTGCCGAAAATGGTGCAATATATGGGAACGCTGGCATGATATCAGACGTTTGAAGATGAAAAGAGAGGACATTATTTTCATAATCAGCATCTTTTTTTATCACCATCTGCTCATAAGTGTCATTGCCAAGAACACCTATAATCTGTTGTCCGCACTCTTCCAAAAGAAGCTCATGGTACTTGTCTCGGCTATTGTCCAAAGCCTCAAAAAGAGACCCGACTTCATAACCATACTGTGTAAGAGTTGCCCCAAACAGAGTAACATAATCCTTCACGAGTAGGAGATGGGTGGCAGAATCCATATGTGATTGGTCATCCAGTACTGAGGTCATTTTGGTAACAGCAGTTTCCCACATTGTCTCGATCTGATCAGCACTTAAGAGCCCACCACTAGTTCTCAGGACTCGGTCCTCTACAATAAAATGACCCGCAATTTGAGCAAAAAATGATTGATAAGATTCAACGAATGGCTGTGCAGACGATACCTGCAAGTCTGAATTAAGCTGCAACAGTCGATTATTATAGTAGTATTCACGAAACTGCTCCTGGGTTCCCAGACAAGTATGGATGTGATATGCTCGATAAAGAGGGGTAAGATCAAACTTTAACACGAATTCCTCGTCTAGTTCTTCAACATCAAGGGAATAAGCAAAATCTCCTATCCCGGAAGCACTCTGTTCTTCAGCCTTTCTTTGACGTTCCAGCATTTCCTCATCCCGTTGGCGGGCTGATGCAGCATGTCCTATCGCTGTTTGCCCAATATTTTTGGCAGAGCTTCTTATCTGTACAAGCCACTCATTGAACTGGCTGCTTAGTCTCTTCTCGATATGCAATTTGATAAGCGGTATTCTCTTCTCGACAACCATTTTAAGAGCTTTGACAGGGATATTTTGCAAGTAATTCCTCTCAATAATATCGACGGTTTTTAAGGCAGGATAAAACTGCCCCTGGGAAAAGTGACCATTGAACTTTGCACAAAGATCCAAGACTTGCACACAGTTCTTACACATCTTGATAGCTTCCGCAACATTCTTTTTTATTGAATAAGACTCAAGAAGTTCTTCAACTTTGATCAAAAGAGCACTCCCAACCTCTTGCAGCTTAAAATTGTCACTGGAGAGCTCGCTTTTGAGTTCTTCAGCATCAACAAGCACGCCGCGGAGCTCATCAACAGCTTGAATAAATTCCTCGTAATGCGTCTTACAAAGATCCTCGATCTCCACTTCTTTCTTCTTCATAACATGCTTGAGCTGCTGCAGGAGTGATTCGGGGCGTCCCATTTCAAAGGCATGTCGCACAAGGGGTCCCAAATCCTCACCATTACCAATCAAAGTTGCGAGGACCAGATCCTCCCCTGCATCTCCATTCTCTGCAGCGATCCTCCTCTTAGGTTTTGCATTCATCTTTCAAGTCCAATCATAAAAAGACACTGCAAAAACTCAATAACAGTCAAGTGTTAGACCAATAAATCCAATCATGCGATAGCACCACACTTACAAATATAGAAACAAAAGAGAAAGCTCATTTCCAACTTAAATACCTCGAATAAATGATTAAAACCACACTATTTGCAGGTGGCAATCATTTCCTTATGTCTGGCGATTCCTGTTTGATATGGCAGACCACTCCAGATGATTAGCATGCAGAATTTCCAGTGCAAAAATATAGAATACTACCATGTAAGACTACGACTATGGCACAGAGAAGGAAGACAAAACAAATCCAATCTGCCTTGAGCTACATAAAGCTACTTACTTCTCCTGGACAAACACTGTCCTAGTTGACAATGGTTAAAAAAAATCGAAATAGATAGATGATGGAAGCTGTTGCTTGAAAAACGCTCATATCAGAAGATTGACATCACTAAACAAACAGTCACGGAAAATCGCTACCAGTAACTGCACTGAGCTCAGGTTGCCACTGGTCGATCCACACTACGAAGCACAACGAAAATCTCGATAGCCACGAGGCATAGGAGAGAGACCTCTCCACCAATCCACCACAAGAAGCAGTTCAATAATAAAAAATAGCACGACGAAGTGAAATATAATCACAAATGCACCTATACAAACATTAATCCTTATAGTATCCGACGCGGTAAACGTGTAAATGAAAAAAAAATGCCGCAATCGGCCGTATCTCGGCCTCTCAAGGCAGGGATACCGGCAATGGCGGCCGCCATTCGACGTTGACAACGGCCACAACACCGAGAGCGGCGCGAATGGTCAGCAGACCCGAATTTCTCATCAGCTTTTTGTACGTGAAACCTATCCTCGAAAAAATCAGTTCGTACCTCCATGGCCGGGTGTGAGCTTGCGAGCCGATCGGAAGAGGAACAGGAGCTTGGCGATGGAGCTGCGACTTCGCTTTCTTTTTCTCCTTCGTCCGTTTCCTGAAATGCCAGCAGCTGAATCGGGGAGAGAGGGGGAAGACGCAGGTGACGCGAATTGATCTGGGGAAATTTTTTGCCGAGGAGAGAAGAGAGTGACTTTCTTGCGTTTTCTCGGGAAAAACTCCGGGAAGGAGAGATTTTCCCTTTTTTTTCCAGTTGAATTTTTTTATGAAGGACGACAAATATTTGGTAAAGTTACCCACAGGGTCCACGTGGAGCAGATGGAGGGCTGAGATCAAATTGGGGAGCCTCTCCCAACAATGCGAGCAGATTTGGTGTCATCGATGATCCTTAAGAAAAGCGAGCTCCACATTGTAAAGCGACAAAAGTTATCTTGTATTAGTCACACGATTTGGACGATGTAATCGATCAATTGTATTACTCGCAGGAGATACGTTCCAAGTAAATTGACATTTCTGTTTTATAAACTCACTTATTTTTAAATTTTCTTTGTAATATCTTGTCGCTTCTCGGGTCAGGTATCGATCGACACCGAATGTATCATGGAAGGTTCGACAACAGCGCACATATTGAATCGGAATGAATGAAATGTCTAGAGAAACTCGCATTGAGAATGTAACTCGAGAACATTTTCAAATTGTTGAACCCTTGATGGAAAGCAAAAGCTATAGTGACGATCGGCAGCGGATCGAAATGCCAAAAGCAGATAGCAGTACAGATTACTTCACTAGATGCTTCATCATACTTAAGGTCATTGGCAGTCCAAGCAATACCAAACTACGTTCAGCTTATAGCTTCCAGTTGCTGATGAAGATACAAGAGTACGTTGAACCATATTTGCCTTATTCTATGGTTAGCAAAACATCCCACCACAGCATCCAAAGAACTCAAGTTCGCATCACCCTCAAAATAGGACTCGAGATCGGAGGAGCGACAAGATAAGCAAGAGTTAGATAGTTCGATAGCTCCCCAGAAACCCCGCACAAGGTTATAGTACCGTCATATTAGCTCGTCTCTCTGACATATATACAAAATTGTGAGTTGGAGCAGAATGTTATCGCCGCACCGCTCTCGAACTTCTCTCCACCTCAAGTAGTCACCAGATGAGGACCGGCGCGCGGAAGCACACAGGAATACGTCACATACTTGATACTATCCATTAGCACCACCACGAAAATGCGAGACATGGACTTCGGAGGGATCATGCCATCAACGTCGCCGTCTCCAGCTTCTCTGGGATCCACAAGCACAGACACCACCATCGAGGAAAGAGACTTGTTAGTTGGAAGGTCCCGAGTCTTTGAGTTTCTCCTCGCTTGCCCCTCGGACACATTGAAATTGGACCCAGCAAGGCGATTGGGCAAATTGTGAAGGAATCTTCTGTTTCTCCCCTTGCCCACATGAGTGGCGTTTCGTTGATTTTCAGAAGTCACATTACCAACTGGAGATGCAGGTATTATGGCTCCCTTAGCCGAAGAGACATCAAAGTGAAATACTTCAGTGCACAGGCCAGAACTCAGCATAGGCCCTGCAACAAGAAAAAATCGCCGCACTCATTGAGAGGAATACATGACGTGCATCTTCAAAATAACACTGCAGGCAAAATGACAGTGTAAAACAAGTAATCTACAACCTAATTTCAACCACCCACATAAAAGATAATGAAGGCAAAAATTGCTTGAAGCGGCAGATTGAATGACAATGCAACAACATAATTACTAGCCATGATGCAAAATAAGTACAGTAGAACATAGACCCTCAGTTTTAAAGAGATCTCCCTTATAGAAGAATGACGACTTGGAAAATATCGAACAACATGAAAAGAATGAAGATATTAACGATCAGATCTCACCATTTATTAACAAAAAGGGGTGTGAAAAAAAGTAAAACTTCAACCAAAATAGCATAGCTGCATAAACGGCAAACTGCAGATAAATCTTATCTATATCTAGGAGATCAAGTATCAGCTTGACAACCCATATTTATAAAGGAGAGAACACAGGGAATAAAGGGATCAAGGATCAAACACCCACTTATTAATAATTGATAAAGCAATGCGAAATAGAAATAAAAGTGCTACCGAAACATGATAGCTTCATAGACGGCAATCCACAGATGAGCCTAAATAAGATCTAGGAAACATTAGCGAGACAACCCATATATGAAGAAGACCGTACAGGTTATGCAGCTGATAACAGCTGAATTCAATCAAACAACACATCGGTGCATAAATCCTCACTAGAAGCAATAAATAATCAATTTCAATAGATAAAAACAAAGATAGTTTAGCAATTTCAAGCTGCAAAAACATCAGCAATTTAACATTTCACACTAGCGAACAGTAGATCCAGCTTACTCCATTAAAGTGAATCTGTTCTCTGCTGAATTAAGCACCAAATAAAATAAACTGACCATTCCAACTCAGATAATAACAGGGTTTCGGGTAAAGAAGGTTACTCAGTGAAAAAAATATCTGTTCGTAGATTTACGTCAAAATACAAATGACCCTAACATGGGCACAATGGACACAGGTGCTGAAAGCAAAGTACCATCATTACCTGCAAGGCCTTCACGGAACCACTGTTGCAGCTTACCATCTGCTGTGGTTGACGTCATGTGCTCCTTCAATGGATCGTCATTCCCAGAAGCAAGGGCCCTCTGCCTTTCAGTTGGTTTTCCATACACATGGGAGTTCGCCCTTGCAACTTCAGGAAGAGCCAATGCTGAGGCCAGATTTTGCCTTGTTGTTGGATCAGTAATCCCAACATTCTTTGTGTCACCAGATGCATGGGATGCCATAGCCTTCTCACTCGCCATTATAGAATGAATTATCAAGTTGCCATCAATTTTCACAAGCTTATCATTCCTAGGAACATACAAAGAGGCAACAAGTGGCTCGCTCGTGTTGGGCATAGATTCTCTATCTTTTCTCATGATCTTATAGTCCGACCCACCACCACAGCCTCTACTACCAACGGTACTGTATGTTCCGCAGGAAGACCCTCTTCCAGTGGCATAATAAGTACCATTCATATGTCCACTAACAGCCAGAACCCTACCTTTGTGACGATCGTAAGACCTATCATTCAAGTAGCTAAACCTGCCAGCACCTGTATCCCCGCTTCCACCGAACCTGACATTCACCATTGGAACCAAACCTCCAAAAAGCAAAACAAAAAACAGCAGACCAAGAAAACTAACACTGGCAACCTTCTTAGTTTTACCCTCAGTCTTTTTAGTCTCGACTTTCTTTGCTTTGGAAGCCGACACTGGCTTTTGAGGTTTCAATCTAGGGATTGGGACCAAGGGCACCTGCGATCCTTGCGGTTTCATGACATAAGGCGCACAAGGAACCCATGGATAACCCATGTGTGCCATCGGATGTGGAGGGTACATACCTGGTGGCGGAGGTGGACACATTCCGCCACCACCCAATTGCTGTCTCAAGCTGACATTTTCAGCCATGACGAATGATAATCTGCCATTCAATTCCGCAATAGTCGAGTGCAAGGACCTCACCTTCTCCTCAAGCTCTTCCTGGTAATACTTCTTCCTCTGTCTCGAGAGCTGCGCACTCTCACGGTTCCTCATCAACCTTGCTTTCCTTTTCTCTTCGTCCTCGTCATTGTCTTGTGAATTATTCACATTGACGGCGGCTACTGATGATCTCCTGTACTTGATACTTCGAGTTTCAGAGACTGTATCATCCTGCTCCTTCTTCCTTTTCGCCACAGAAGTATTACACGTGTCCTCCTCAGCTTTCACCTTTTGATCACCGGCCAATTTGGAAGAAACATCGCGTTCGAAGCTTCCGGAACATGGCGAAGGAGGATTGGTATCTTCCGACAAGCCAGAGCCTCCAACGTTCCCCGAACCCTGTGACGAGACTGGACCACCTGAAAACGCCCGATCGCCGGAGGTATCGCAGGCCGGCGATGGAACGTTCGACACATTCTCAGCACCCACCCTCTGATCGCCCGATCGGTAGCTACCAGACTCCGACGGCGGGTAATTCAAATACCCGGCGAGATCGGACGCCCGATCGCCGGAAATTCCAGAAGAACCGGACTCGCAATTGATCGTCTCGATGTTTTCGGCGGGGTAGGGGATAAGGAAGGACTCGTTCTCGTCGGGGAGGTAGAGATCGTCGAGGCCATCGAAGGTGAACTCGAAGTCCCCATTTCCTTCGAAACCAAAGTCGAAGGCGAGATCGGAATCGAAGGGTTGAGGCACGCCGATTGAGTTGGAGTTGGGGTCAGCGTCTGCGGAGAAGAACAGAGGATCGAGAGGCGGAATTGGGAGGCAATCGAAGTCAGCCGACGTGATGGGGTCACGGCGCGAAGCGGGCGGTGGAGGATCGGCAACAGCCGAATCGGCCATCGTTAGGGTTTGTGCGAGGACGAAGGGCAGAGCGAGAGAGAAAGAAGGGAGGGTCAGAAGTCGTTCGGGGTTTTGTGGACTCGTATTGAAGAATGAAGACGAAGACTCGCTCCGCGAAAACCATTTTTCGTCCCAGAGGAGTACACCTCTTCGCCCACATTCACTCTCAGCGCGTGTGTCCACATCCGTTCCCCCTCTCTAACGCAACAGGTAATATTCTCTTTGGGTAAATAGTATCTAATTTTCGTTTACAATTGTTTACACCAAAAAATTTGACCAACTTCTTATTATTAGGACAAATTCCAAATAAAGCCCTAAAGTGTTCTCATTTTCTTAAAAAAAAGCATCAAGTGGATCTTATTTTAAATAAAAACTAGAAATGCCATCATTGTTTCAAAGAATGGCCTGACCAATGGCATTTTCGTCATTTATCTTTTTTAAATTTTTAAATTTTTCTTTTTTGTTTTCTTTTTTGCCATTTCTTTTTTTCTTTTTTCTATTTTTTACCATTCCTTCTCGCCGCCACTGGCTAGGGCTGGGCGAGCCGAGGGCTACCCTCACCTTGCCTTGGCGAGGCCGGCACTCGTCGGCCATCGCCTGAGACCAGCCGCCATCGAGGAGGAAGGGAAAAAAGTAAAAAGAAAAAAAAACGAAAGGTAAATGACGAAAATACTCTTGGTCAAGCCTTTCCTTGAAACAATGAGAGCACTCAATGCCCTTATTTGAAACAAGGTCCACTTCATGCTCTTATTTGAGAAAATGAAAGCACTTGGAGTCTTTATTTGAAATTTTCCCTGATTATTATTGACAAGTGACAAAACTAATCGACAAAGATAATTTGGTCAAAATAGTTAATAACTTGAAAGAATCAACAAAAGATAGAGTCAACAATCTCGGATGCAAAATAATCCTCAACATATTGAAATAAAGTGACCGTCAAGGTAGTAGAGTTAATATAACCGTCTAGTAATGGAGCCGATATAACTGTGGAGTAGTGGAGTCTTAGGATGTGTCTCATTCAGCATTTGCGGCCAAATGCAAAGGCTTTTAGCCTAAAACGCTTTGGGAAAATGCACAACTATTTGGTAAACAGCAATTAACAAGTGCTTTGGGAAATGCAGGACTGTTTGGTAAACATATATTGGGAAAATCCTTTGATGTGACCAAATTAAGTTTTTATTTTATTTTAATTTGTTTAAAGTTGAAAAAGAATAATGACAGTAACTTTTATATTTTCGAGTTGAGAGATGTAAAACAGACATATTAACAAATTTATAAAAAGTTGACCAAAAAAATTTATAAAAAAAAAATCACATCAAAGTGGAAATAGGATTGAAAGAGAGGGAGGAATCTGTAGAGAGATACGAAGACTGAATGCGAGCGAGAGCGAGTGATCAATGCAAAGTTGAGCGAAGCCAACGAGCAGTCGAGCAGGAGCGAGCGAGGGAGAGCAAAGCAAGAAGGAGCAGTCGAGCAGGAGCGAGCAAGGGAGAACAAAGTAAGAGCGAGCAGTCGACCAGAAGCGATAGCAGTCGAGCAAGGCAGAAGGCTTCAGTCAAGAAGTGTAGGGTTAGTTTTTAAAAGGGGTAAATGTGGACTTTTAATAAAACTTTGACCACACAAAAGGCAATTAGGAAAATTTCATTAATTGATGTTTTAGCCTTTCGAAAATGCTGAAAGCTCAAGGCAAGTGATGACTTGCCTTACGATTTCAGCTTTGCCAAGGCCATCGTTTGGCCTAGGAGGTCCCAAAAAAGTTTGCCAAACACTCAGAATTTTCCCCAAAGGGGCTTGCCCCTTTCAAATGTTAAACCAAGCACACCCTTAGCAACCGTCAAATAGTACGTTGGTGTAATCGTTGATCGTGGGTTATAAATAGCCACATCGTACTATTTGTAAGCCCTTGCACAAAAAACAAACAAAACGTATTATATTTCAATTATCTTTCAATTCATGTATTCTAGTTGTAGTTTCCAAATATCTCGTCGTCGATTAGATTCCAACGTGTGCTTTAGTTGTAGCTTTCAGGTATTCGTCATCGATTAAATTCTAGCGTTATAACTTCACTGGATTTTTCGTTGATTAAATTCTTGCAATGTTTCATGCATCTTGACGTTGATTAAATTGTTAAAATTTATCTATCAGTTTCCTTGTGCTCCATTGATAAAATTTCAGTCCGAAACCACCACAGAACCCGTCTCCTCATAATAAAATCGAAGAAGTGAAAAGGTATTTCATTGTCAATTCAATTCCGGCAAAACACCAATAAATATTTGCTCATATGATGTACGCATGTGCACTTTCTCGTTATTCTCTTTTCTTTCAAGACTAGACCTTTTCGCGTTTGGCATTCATGTAAGAATTTTCCTAATGTGGCCTACATTAATTGAAATTAATATTTGGGTTGGTTTAGTAAGGTATGATATGCATATTCTTAATTAATTTTAATATGGGCTGGCTAATATGGGCCGAGTTAAGCCATGCCCGTAATAAGAGGGTCCGCGGCCGAAAACTCTATATATAAGCTCAAGTCCATCCTCTAGCCCTCTAATGCAAAAATTAGAATGTATGGTTGCGTTTTCTAAGAATGTTTGTCTCATTCGGCCAGCGTTACCGAGAGGGAATAGAGGAGAAGCGATTGTTCCGGAAATCGTCGTCGTTCCGCATCAAGACGGATTCCAAACCAGGTGTGCGCCAATCCCTTTCCTCTATCATGTATTGTGTTTCTGATTCTGGTTAAGGCGATCCTTGGGCGTGCCACATTCGTGGCCTTACAATTCATACACGAAATAATCCATGACATGTGTGCAATAATGAAGATAAAAACTGATAAGAGCATATTGAGACAACATCAATTGTTCAAAAACTCCCCCATAACTCATTATACGAAGTAGGGTGTGCAAAAGAATAGGAAACCACCCTAATACGGATTGGATCGGCCCAGAATCGGTGGTTCCTAAGGGAACAGATCCGGTTCCACCCATCCACTACGACCGGACCGGTAATAATATATATATATATATATATATATATATATATATATATATATATATATATATATATATATATATATATATATATATATATAATTTATAGATTTCTTTAAAAAAAATGAAAAATAAAAAATCCTTAATTTGAAACTCGCTTGTCTCGTCTCAAACTCTCACTCTCATCTCGGTCTCTACTCTCTCTCGTCTCAGACTCTTGGTGTTTGACTCTCACCTCGATTTCTTCGTTTCTGTCTCCATTTTCGTCCCTCGACTCCCATCAACTCACGGCCACGCCTTTGACCTTCATCACCTCCCTCCCCCGCTCTCAGCCGCCTCCATTTGCTATGAGTTTGAATCCCTAATCTTCAATCTACTCACCAAATTCTTAATTTTTAATCTCCACTTGGTCGGTGAAGTTTGGTGGAATCGGTTCCATGGACCCACCTGAGAACTGGACAAGACTAGTGATTTAGTTCCCGGGTGGATCCATGGAATCAACAGGCGGTTTCCAGTTTCAATTTTTCGGAACCGGCCCTTATTGAGCGGTCCTCGATTTTAGGGTGAGAACCGCCTATCCGGACCATGTTCACCCCTAATACGAAGAATAGTCATGTCTTGCCAATCAATTTGAAAGTCAGTCCAACAACTAAAAATGATCTTAAATACGAAAGTTCAAAGGGTACACAAAAGAAAACACAATAACTATTTTTATCACCCCGACATCTTTCTCAGAGGCTTTTCTGTTTTTTATTCCGCATAATTTTTCGATACGAAACTTTTTGACAAACACGAAATTACTAAATTATAAGTACGAAAACAGTAACTCTTTTTTTTTTATATATATCACCGTCATCTTTTTCACATGCCCTTCTTTTTTATATTACCGCAAAACTTATCGACAGAAAATTTCTCGACGAACATGAAAATTACTAGATTATAGAAGGAATCAAATTATCAGAACCCGATCTCCCCGTTCTCCGCGTGGAAGGGAGCAGCGCGTGGGGGAAATCGGGAAATGGCAAGGACGCGGAGGTGACCGTAGGCCTCAACAGATCCGAGGGACACGTTGATGTCTGATAGATGGCCGGTCTCTGGAAACTTTGGAGTGTGTTGTCGCTTCCACGCGCAAGCTTCGTCTCCGTTACGCCACTCCCATCTTTTTCTTCCGGTTTGCTCTTCATTATTTTAATTGTCCTCTTTATCCTTCATCACTCATATTCTTCATTATTTTAATTACATAACGGAAGGTCCGGAGTTCGAATCTTTCTATGCCATATTACCTCCCCATTTAAATATTTGACGTCTTCGTCTAACAACTTTTGGTTCTCTTTGCTTTTTGCAACTCACCAACTCTAAGCCATCGCCAAGCCTAGCATGTCACGTTTCCGTCGAAACCAAGGAGGATATCGATTCCACTCTGTCTTGAGTTTGAATCATTTGGTGTGAACATCCTCGTAACAATTGAGTTAATGCATCCTGAGTTCGAATCTTTCTATGCCATATTACCTCCCCATTTAAATATTTGATGTCTTCGTCTAACAAATTTTGGTTCTCTTTGCTTTTTGCAACTCACCAACTCTAAGCCATCGCCAAGCCTAGCATGTCACGTTTCCGTCGAAACCAAGGAGGATATCGATCCCACTCTGTCCTGAGTTTGAATCATTTGGTGTGAACATCCTCGTAACAATTGAGTTAATGCATCCTGAGTTCGAATCTTTCTATGCCATATTACCTCCCCATTTAAATATTTGACGTATTCGTCTAACAACTTTTGGTTCTCTTTACTTTTTGCAACTCACCAACTCTAAGCCATCGCCAAGCCTAGCATGTCACGTTTCCGTCGAAACCAAGGAGGATATCGATCCCACTCTGTCCTGAGTTTGAATCATTTGGTGTGAACATCCTCGTAACAATTGAGTTAATGCATCCTGAGTTCGAATCTTTCTATGCCATATTACCTCCCCATTTAAATATTTGACGTCTTCGTCTAACAACTTTTGGTTCTCTTTGCTTTTTGCAACTCACCAACTCTAAGCCATCGCCAAGCCTAGCATGTCACGTTTCCGTCGAAACCAAGGAGGATATCGATTCCACTCTGTCTTGAGTTTGAATCATTTGGTGTGAACATCCTCGTAACAATTGAGTTAATGCATCCTGAGTTCGAATCTTTCTATGCCATATTACCTCCCCATTTAAATATTTGACGTCTTCGTCTAACAACTTTTGGTTCTCTTTGCTTTTTGCAACTCACCAACTCTAAGCCATCGCCAAGCCTAGCATGTCACGTTTCCGTCGAAACCAAGGAGGATATCGATCCCACTCTGTCCTGAGTTTGAATCATTTGGTGTGAACATCCTCGTAACAATTGAGTTAATGCATCCTGAGTTCGAATCTTTCTATGCCATATTACCTCCCCATTTAAATATTTGACGTATTCGTCTAACAACTTTTGGTTCTCTTTACTTTTTGCAACTCACCAACTCTAAGCCATCGCCAAGCCTAGCATGTCACGTTTCCGTCGAAACCAAGGAGGATATCGATCCCACTCTGTCCTGAGTTTGAATCATTTGGTGTGAACATCCTCGTAACAATTGAGTTAATGCATCCTGAGTTCGAATCTTTCTATGCCATATTACCTCCCCATTTAAATATTTGACGTCTTCGTCTAACAACTTTTGGTTCTCTTTGCTTTTTGCAACTCACCAACTCTAAGCCATCGCCAAGCCTAGCATGTCACGTTTCCGTCGAAACCAAGGAGGATATCAATCCCACTCTATCCTGAGTTTGAATCATTTGGTGTGAACATCCTCGTAACAATTGAGTTAATGCATCCTGAGTTCGAATCTTTCTATGCCATATTACCTCCCCATTTAAATATTTGACGTCTTCGTCTAACAACTTTTGGTTCTCTTTGCTTTTTGCAACTCACCAACTCTAAGCCATCGCCAAGCCTAGCATGTCACGTTTCCGTCGAAACCAAGGAGGATATCGATCCCACTCTGTCCTAAGTTTGAATCATTTTCGTGTGAACATCCTCGTAACAATTGAGTTAATGCATCCATTCTTTGCACCCAGATGCTCTCTGATGCTTAAGTTAGCACTGAAAACGAGTGAAATTTAAAGGAGAAGGAATTTGAACCTAGAACGAAGAATGGTGTGTATTTGGATAAATATAAGGAAGAAGATACTGTACTTGAGTCTCCGATTATAACTCGTATGTTACTATTGAGGACCGGTCCGCGAGTTGCGTTGGACAAGTGACAGTCTATGGACGACAAATGATAGAAGGACGTGACAAGTGACATTCGTACCGATTTAGGAACCAATGCATGTTCAATCTTTTAGTTAGTAGCAACACCATTACGTGTCGAATGAGATACTAATAAAGTGATGTTTTGCCAAAATTAGCTTACCGGGTAAGTAAGTGATCCCGTCTAGTACTCTATTCGTTTGTTTACTCGTCAGCATACTAATGACACTTACTGATAGATGATTAGTTCGTCAAAATTACCATTATCAGTTTTATTTAAATAATCCATTTAGTTAAAAGAAAAAAAAACTCACAACCGGTTAACCAAAGAACGAGTTAGGTGCCCATGGGACATGTTTATTTTTCATTTATAAGTAATAATATAATTCAACATTGTAATATCAATTCTTAAATATAAAAGATATTCGACGAATAATTAACAACATTATCCATCAATATCATTTACACATTTAAAGGACAAGATAAGAGGAGAAATTAAAAGAAGCGCTACAGCTGCTGTGAATTTTTGCTCAATGGATGTTTTTTTTTTTTGGGGTCAAGAACTCAATGGATGTTAAAACCTCGATAAATTCAAATACTCTGGTAATAAACCTATCACTTTTTTTTTTGGGGTCAGAATAAGCTTATGACTTACGGGGCGAGCTTCAAATTAAGAGAAAAAACGAACTTCGAACACAACTTTTGATTCGGAGTGATCTAATCTCGCAATTTCCTTGCGAAAAAGAAAGAAAGAAAATGCATGTTCTTCAATTAAAGAAATATGTGGTCTCTCTCTTGGTATCGAAACTTTTCTTTCATTGATGTTATAGATAAACAAAATCACTTCTTTGATTATGAAGATACAAATTTTCCTGCTTTCAGATGATAGATATGCATGTTGGTCTATGTTTATAAAAAAATCATAGTCATCTAAATAGTATTTTCATGTGAAAACTGCATTTTGCTCTCGAGAAAAAAAAAACCGAGCAACTTTTATTAAATGTAATTAAACCAACTCTCATAGGCTTCGTTTGTTTTCGCGTAAAATAAATGATTTGATATTTTTTTTTTCTAAAAAATGATTGCTTATAACAATTGAAATAACTAGTCAATGAAAAATATTTTCATTATCGATAACTATTTATGTTTAAACATTTTTATGAACGATAATTATTGTAAACAATACAAATAATCATTTTAATTTTTTTTATTTAAATTATTCATTTTTCGCGAAACAAACAGAGAAATTATTTTTTCTTTTATTTCATTGGTCCATATTGTCAAATTTAAAATTTCAATGATATGATTTTCAATTAATCATACGAGACCTAAATTGTATCCACTTCAATTTCGAAATTTTTTCGACCAAAAAAAAAAATTTCGAAATTTTCTCCCTCTTTGCTCCGACTTGGCTAATCGACCCGTCAAGCCTCAACCTCGACAAGAAAAATCCGACCCGAACCCGCCGCCCTACGTGGCCGACGTCCTCCCGAATTGCCCTACGTGGCAACACTCGATTGGTGACAAGCGAAATAGCACCAGAATCGAAGCGCACCCAAAAATTTTCCAGCCAATTGTCTGACCATCTTGTCTTTTCCAATATAAAATCTGCAATATTTCCTTTCCTTGGACTTCCCTTTTTCTCTCATTCGAGAGATAAGCCCCCGCAAGGTTTCTCTCTCTATCCCCTCCCCCCCCCCCTTCTTCTCTCTCTACGATGCTCGGAGAATTCAACGCCTCCTCTTCTTCCTGACACTCGCCTTCCCTTTCTCTCCAGGTGAGAGGAGAGAGAGAATTGGAGATTTGGTGACAGAGAAGAAGAAGAGAGAGAGAGAGAGAGAGAAGGGAGAGTTGAAGAGCCATGGACCCAGGGGCAGCAGCAGCTCCGAACGACAAGGAGTCGATGGTGGATCCTTTCCTCGTCGAGGCTCTCCAGAACCCTCGTCATCGTCTCACCAGTAAGTTCCTTGCTTGCGAGCTTCCGATATTTCTTGCGCGGTTTCGTGTTAATTGTGAATTTCGTTGTTTGGTGTTGCCTTTAGAGGTCTAGGTGGGTCATGGGTTTCGTCGCTTTTGACATTGAAGGTTTGGATTTCTATCGGGTGGGTGGAGAATATCGTGCGGGTTTAGGTTTTGGGGAGGTTCGATCGGGCGTAGGGTTTGCGTGGATTTTCAGATCTGAGGCTGCTCCGATCAATTGTCTCTGTCGGAGCTGAGAGAGATGAGGATATCGAGTGAAACGACTTTTATCTGGTCATGGGGGGCTTGTCGTTGATGCTGGTTCTTGTTGGGAGTGGACTTAATCTCGAAACGGCGAAACAGCTGGTTATTAGCTTAGTTCTGGAGATTTTAGCATTGGGGGTCTGTCTTCTCAGGAGCATAAGACTAAATACGTCCTCTCAAAAGGGCAATTCTTGTGGGGACTTTTCCCGGTATGTGTTGCCTCGCTTAGCCGCAGCTTTTTTCCATGGGTGATGCATTGCTATTGATCATTTGAGGCCCTGATGGACATAAGGTCTCATGGAAATTGTTGGGTGCATCTGAATAAGTTTAACTCTACGATATTAATTACCCCGGGATGTGAAAACTCGTTACGCTTCTCCGCTTCCATGTCTATTTCGATTAGAATGTTATTCTTAATTAGTCAATCAATTTCATCCCATAGTTGCCTGCCAAACACAGATAAGATAGGATTGTAGGGTATTGAATGTCTTATACATGTCTTCAATTGTCTCATCTTATCCTATCAGACCAAAAATCATAGTAATTAATGTAGCCAATAGGCTATCCTGGCAATTTGTATAATGTATTGCTCCTGGGCCAGTCAAGGTGACTATCTACACCTCTTGAGCAACGGTATTCACATATATCATGGGCGGATGAAGAGTTACGATGTAGAAAGCAAGATAAGCGGACCTTCACATAAGAGATCTACTTGCACTAGTTGTCAAGTTAAATGAACTAGCATGCCCCGCTACATTTAAAACCCTTGAAGCCGTAAGAGAAAAGAAAATCTTTGTTAGACATTCCTCTTTACTTCTCTGTACTTGACCGCATTTATTGATTGCTTTATAAACAAGCTCACTCCAACTCAGTAATTTCTTTCTGTTGAAGTTGTTGTTGTTGTTGTCCCACATCAGTTGTAAATGGGTCATGTATGCTCTTTATATTTATGTGGTCTCCCTCCACCTATTAGCTTAAGCTTTTGGGTTGAACTTTCTAACATGATATCAGAGCCAGTGTTATTCCTTTCCGCGTATATGGACCCACCCCCCATTAGTCAATTTTCACGTGCCGCTCGTAATCCGGCTTGCGCGTGAGAGGGGGTGTTGAAGTTGTTGTTGTTGTCGTCGTCCCACATCGGTTGTGAATGGGTCATGTATGCTTTTTATATTCATATGGTCTCCCTCCACCTATTAGCTTAAGCTTTTGGGTTGGACTTTCTAACACTTTCATATAGTTCTCTGACTGTACTTTGAAGGCTGAATTCTCAGCTCATGAAAAAGGTTCAGGTAGCGTAGGTTTTATCCTGCACATTGGTTCAGTTGACTAATCACTTATTGGTTTTTTTTTTTGTTGCTATCCCGTAACTTAAGGCTAATGTCTGACACCTTTATATGATTCTCCTATCTGCTCAGCCCATAGCAACTTTTGAGTGACGATGCCCAAGTTATAGCTGTACTGCTTAATTGTAACCTTGACTTTATTTGTCCATTGGTTGAAAGTGCAACTATTTTGGTTGACTGCCACGGTTTGAATACCTAAAGCAGCAAGCAGAATATTCACAATGGGCAGTGGACGGTCTGTTTAAATAAGGATGTACTATTTCACTACTTCATATGTTTTGGTTTTTACTGGACTAAATATTGTCGTCTTCATCTTCTAGCTGTCCTCTTGTTTGTCCAGATCTGCTTTTTTTTTTTACCACTCAATGTGCAAGGAAATCTAATTTGTTTTCCACCATTTTCTGCTATATTATGGTTCAGTTTTGAGGATGGAACTCGATATTCTGAAATTCATGCAAAACTCTGGTCAGCAACACTTCGAATTTCAGCACTTCCCAACTTCTTACCTACGGCTAGCTGCACACCGTGTTGCTCAACACTATGGTTTGCAAACTATGGTTCAGGACGGTGGTTTAGATGGCAGTGGAAACAGGATACTGGTGATCAAAACAGCAGGAAGCAGACTCCCTGCTGTCCGCTTATCAGATATTCCTGCCAAACAGTTGGAAGATGATAAGACTGAACAGATTAAGATTGTTATCAGGCCTCGACCTAGTAAAGCATCTGCTAATGGAGCCAATGATGCAGGGACGAAAAGAAGCCCAGTGCGAAGCGTGGAAGAGAGGAAGGAGGAGTATGACAGAGCACGTGCTCGGATCTTCAGTAGCCCAAGTGGTTCTGATTCAGATGATACATTTTCTCAGACCTCAACTGACCGGAGGAATATATCTTTGAACAGAGATGATAATGAAGTGTTCAGGATTCCTGTGGTGGATCTTGATAAGAATACAGGCATTAGAGATGGCAGCACACAATCTAGGGTTGCCATTCTTAAAGACAGGGAAAAAGATCGTTCTGACCCAGATTATGATCGGAGTTATGAAAGGTAGGGTCTTTTCTGTTCCATTGGCATTCTTCATTGTGAGCGTGAGATCAATGTGACTGGAGTTGATCTTTTTAGCATCCTCGATTGAATCCTTTGATAAGCTATTTTACTTCCTATTCAAAACAATTTATCTTAAGAAGCACAGAAAAAGTAGCGACATATTTTAGTATTCATCACTTTGTTGTGAAAAGCTGTTGATAAAGTTATTTACAAGCATATGCTGTCAGTTTGCCGTGTAACTGTTACCATAACACTTGTTTTCCTTAGACTTTCTCCCTGTGTAACTCCAACAAGGCATGATTAAATGCCATTCCAATATTGGTGTTTTGTTTGATGAACTATCTTCTGTACTGTTACAGGTATGTTAGGAATGTCCCTGCTAGTCAAAGTTTCGGTTTGGTGGCCTTCAACATGCAAAAGATTCAACATCCTTTTGGGCATTTTGATACTGGATTTACTCCTCTTGGTCCGATGCCGAGGTCCCAAGCTTCACTTAACTATATGCCTCCTTCTGGTGCTGTTATGAACTCTTTTGGAGTGACGGGATTGAATCAAAATACAAGTGATACTGGGTACATGCAGTGGCCTACTGCTGCAATGATGTATGCACATTCATATGAGCAACTCCGGCATGGTGTTTTCCAGGTGAAATTATCCTATTAATCTATCTATTTTAGTAGCTGCGTGAAGGGAAGCTTAGAATTTACTGTTTCTCAGTCATATAATCGGATTGAGTTTGTTTTTCAGAGCTTTATCTTTATTTTTTGGGTTCTCTTCTCAATTCTTTCATTTCCTGCATTGATGCTCTTCAATGTCCTACTTGTCACTCTACTGAGTTAGAGATTTTCATGTTGCTGTTGGGATCTTAGCCTTTGGTTTATAAAATTTCCGTCTCTGACAATCTTCAAGAAGTCTCCTGTTCTTGCCTGAATTTGCCTTTGAAGCGAGTCTTTTGCTGCATTGGCTTGAAGCTAGCTTACTCTTTTTTTCTTATGTGGCCAACCATTCATTTTTTACCAAGGCGTGTTTTCCCCCCAATTGTTTATGACTTATTCTGCCTTATTTTGCAGGCCCCTGTCTGTCAGCAGCCACTGAGCTTTGATTACTCGCAAAACCATTAAGTAGTGGTAGGTTACTGTTGTGGTGTTGTATGACTGATTCACATGCAAATACTTTTGTTCTCTTAGGAGTTTTCTTGTGTTGGACTTCATATATTCAGATCCAATGTTTGGCTAGGACCTTCGTTCTATTTCAAGCTTCTGTGACCTTTTTTTTACATCTTTTAAATACTGATTATAGTATGGGACTTATCTGGTGTTGCTGTGTGGGATATATCTGCTGTTGCTCGTCATTCTAGTACTGTATCTTTTCTTTGTGCTGCGATCTAATAAATGATCTGGTCTGTCGGTCCAAGTGCCCGCGTATCACTTTGCATTTTTGGGGTTACAAGCCTGCTTTGCTCTGTCGCAGTTCATGAGATTTTTGACATGCACAAATCCTATCACGAATAACACCTGGGATGGCAAACACAAGGTCCACAAGGCCCACAAGGCAGAGTACATACTGCATATCTTGATCATTAACATTCAGTGATTGTCATTCCACCATCTCAATATATGATCCTGTTGCCATTTCCGACTCGGACACTCAAAAGCTAAATTGAAGCCCCTAAAGTCAAATTGTCGAGTGCACGTATTCCACATTTCACTGTAGTTATGCAATCGTTGGTGTTACACAAGTGCAATAAGTAGGTGGGATCGGGGGAAGTTCCCTCCACATGGTTCGGTAACTGGGTTTTGAAGCTTCCAGAGTGCTAAGAAGTACAGTAAAGGTTGAAGCTGCTCTCCTACTTGCTTAGATATAAGAGATCTTCCGGTCACAGAGATAACGTTTCATGTTGCAGTAGTGTGCCCTGACTCAAATCATTTTTCTGAACTGATTGAGTAATGAAAATGATCACTTTCCATGTGCCTCCGCCCCTCCACTAAACAGGTCTTTAACCTAACGGCTTTGGGAAAGGGAGGTTTCCCACCGGATCTGATAACCAATCTTTCCTGTATTCTGGTACAATAAGAGAAGGCTAGTTGACAAGGGCAAGTAACCACACGCCTCAAAAGTTTTCAGATTCGATCTACAAGACTAATCTTATCTTCCAACACTTAATCAAACATAAGAAGCTCAACGAATTAGCCAATTTCTGCAGCGCCGGCGTCTAGGAAAAGAGGCATGCAGAGCTAATCGTCCAGCGAGGAAAAACCAAGAGAGAGAGAGAGAGAGAACAAAAAAGAAGAAAAGAGGCATGCAGAGCTAATCGTCCAGCGAGGAAAAACCAAGAGAGAGAGAGAGAGAGAAAACAAAAAAGAAGAAGAGCATGCCAAGCTAAGCTATGAGACAGTATGTAATGTGAAATAAAGTTGTTTTAGCTGCATGCTTTGAGTAAGGATGGCATGAATTTATCGAATGATCAGCCTAATGACACCTGTAGCAGAACATCTTCGTCCTTTACACATCAAGTATGTTTGTGACCGTTCCTCGAAGGGTTCGGAGTTATGGTCATCGACAAAAAGACATTGCTGATGGTCAATTTACAAGCATTCTGTCGAAATCATGATCATGATTGATGGCCTCGGTAATGATAAATCTGCTAAAAACATTTCTCAGTAAAACATGTTCTAGTGTTCATTCATCCTAGGAAAGGTTAGATTGAAATTTCAACTGCTGATGACATCTCCGACTTTACATTGATTCAGATACTTTAATCGCAAGAGACCAGACATGTCTGCCGAACATCAAATAGGGGAGCTTCGCAGTCGCATAATACTTTACCCGCCAATGATAATGGCGATGCTCCTATTACACTCGTAGTCTCTAAAGGATGAAAGCATTAACTTCTTTGACAAATGTTTACGGAATTCTCTTATCATCAGAACCAGAAAGCAAACGGAATCAAATCCATGATCAGAAAAGAGGTACGAGGTTCATACGTGAGGAACTTCTTGGAATGGCAGAACTGGATACGAGGAGAAAATACAAAGAACAAATTTTCTTCTACTTGATTTACATGAAATGGTTGGGATCTTGGTCATCCTTAAGACCAAACTAGGTTTAGAGGAAAACAACCCTTAATAACGAACAATTAGTAAAAGATTTGTAGCTGATATGAGATTAAGCTAATGGAAGAGAATCGAAAAGCCGAAGAGCAGCACAATGTTCCTCGGAGGGAGTAAAAATCAACAAACTAAGTATTGTCAAGAGAGAAATCAAGAAAAGCTAACTACATTACACGGCACATTCCAGTGACATAAATACTCTAATGAGATGAGAGTTACTAATTGAAATGAGAATTTTCTGTTAAATCGCGGAATTTACAACTGACACAAGTAATCTACTTCATAGTTGAACCCAGAACAATTGATCAGAAGCAGCAGCGATATACCATCGTGTTGAAAGCTGGGATGATCTACCAATCGCCAAACAGCGCACAGCGATCCTATCCTGGAATAGAACAAATCCCAGGCAACATCTGCTTGCAATAGTCTATGCCCACCTGCCCCAGCCAGACTCAACATTTAGATGGCCTTACCGTTCCAATCCACCAGCATCAAAAGCCCAGCTCCAGCAAAATCCTATACATTTAGTGACAGGAACCTGTCAATATAAGGCTGTCTCCCTGGAAGCACATTACAAGCAGCTAACAAAAAACCCCAATGAACCAAAACTAATGCTTGAAAGCACAAACATAAATGATCATTCTCACCAAAAAAATAAAACTTTGAGCAGATGACAGAAAGGTCTTGGAGGAAGAAAATTAGTGATTACCCCAAAACTCAATCTTCTCCAGTGGGAAACAAAGTGAGGACCTTTCTCCCTCCGGCTCCACTTCCCTTGACTGACTCCAACTCTTCAACAGAGGACTGAATTGGATTGTGCATTGAGATTGTTGCCGTGCCATGCGCCATCTGCCCCTGCCTGCTTTGCAACAGAGGATGCTCAAATTGCCCATTTGGCGGTAACCCGAAATGGCCCACTTGCCTTCGGTACTGTGGATAAGCCGCTGCTGTGGCAGCCTCTGCCGCCAGATGCTGGTGGTGCTGCAGTGCCAAGAAATGGTCTGAACTCGCACAGCCCGGATGCAAGAAATGGGGCGGCACTGGCGCGCTTGCAAATAACCGCTCAGTGGCGGCATCTGCGCCACTGCCACCTCCTCCGCCGCCAGATAATCCCTGCATCCGCCTGAGATAGAGGCGGTACTTCTGCAGGTGACTGGCCACATTCTCCCGGGTCAACCCGTCAACGCTCATCAGCTGCATTATGGTCTTCGGCACGGCGTTCTTGATCCCCAGGTGCGCCACCGCGTCCACAAACCGCTTGTGCAGCTGGGGTGTCCACACCAGCCGCGGCCGCTTGAGGGTCCGGGCCGGCTCGTCCCCGCCTCCGCCCGCCGCTCCCCCGGACCCCAAATCGCCCGAATTGGCGAAATCAACCGGGCCAGGGTGGCTCGCCACCGCGGCGCCGGGCTTCGAATCGTGATTGGAGGAACTCAGGTGCGGCGGCGGCTGGTGGTGTTGTTTGGCGCCGACGAAGGAGATTGAGTGATTGCTCGTGGGCGGGCCTCTTCTAATGTCGAAAGCGAGAGCTAGATCAGGGGTAATCAGGGATTGAGTCAAGGGGGTGAGCTCTTCAGGCGATGGAAGCTCTAGTTCCCTATTCGGGAACCAGTTACCATCGTCCTCCCTCATTGTCAGGCTGATTCGGCTCAAACCCAGTTCACTATTTGCCCGTACAGTGAGGTAATTCTTCGCAACTACTAGATCTTTCACGAGGAAGGGAAGATCAGAGAGCACAAAGGTAGGATTTTTAAGCAAACTTTCCCTTGTTTCTCACCTTTTTTTTCCTAGGATTCAGAGTGTCGGAGAGATTGGAAAGTCAGCAATGGAGAGAGGTTCGAGGTGGATCTTGGCTTCTTCTTTTCAAAGCTTTGTCGTTACTGGGTAATGGGGTTATCTCCGAGTCTGATGCTTTCCTTTCTGTCGTGAATTTACTTGGGGCCTCATATCTTGTGTCTCTTTTCCGGGATTCGAGGGTTCTTTATTCTATGAGAGCGAGTGTCGTAAAGATTCTACGACGATGGTGGTCCGATGCCACGGTTTTGTCAGGCGCGTAGCCGTCAAACTCTCCTCTGTCCAAGGAATATCCATGTCACGTCCGAAATTCCACCCTCATCTCTGGAAAAAAATAATCTCAATATGAAGTTCTAACTCATGTGGCCCCACCTGATCTAAGATGAACTGCGTGATTAGGCTTAGTCATGGCCACGGGCCGGGTTGGGCCGGGAACCGACCCGAAACCGGCCCGTGGCATAAGGGCCCGGTTACGGTTTATTCAAACCTTGAACCGGGCTCGGAACCGGCGGTTTCGGGGCCGGTTCCGAACCGTGATTTTTTTTTAAAAAAAAAATTAAAAATTATTATTTTTAAATAAATTAAAAAAAGAAACCATAATTTCGTAATTCATTTTTTGTTAATTTGATTACAATTTAATTACAAATTCATTACAATTTAAATTTTAAATTCAAAAACATTAACCGAAACCGGAGGTTCCATTTTTGATTTTGAATCGGAACAGGGCCTGAAACAGGCCCGTAACCGGCAGTTCAAAATCGGAACCGGAACCGCCACTTAAGGGCTCGGTTTCGGTTCCCCCTAAATTGGAATCGAAACCGCCGGTTCATAAATCGGAACCGCTGGTCCCCGGCCCGTGGCCATGACTAATTAGGCTCACTCACCTGTCTAGAATGTAACCAATATGATTTTCGAGATTTCGAATCTTTGGCAAGTATGAAACACGTAGAAAGAAAGATACAAATGGATCAAGGGAAAGACGGGCGTCCTGTGTTTGGAGTTGGGACATGCGGCGATAGTAAAAACCTCCGAGAGCAGGATTGGCTCCTCATGTACAAATTAGCTGGGAGGTGATATTGCTCTAACGAGGAGGGCCGGGGCACACCGAATCCAATATATATTTTTCAAGTGATTTTACATCTCGCTCGAGGCAGTAGATGCTGGAGCTAATTAATGCGTGGTGGTCGAATTCTATCAAGTTATTCATTTAATGCCCTTGAAGACGGATGGTTAGCTAGTTCGACACGAAAGTTGATGTTGGGCCCTCGCAGGCAATTTTCTTGGGCCAGGAAAATTTAGGCCCGCGATAGCTTGTCGCTACAAAATTAGGGAGAGGTGGGAGGAAATGCTTATAAGCTACCAAATAAGTCGAAGCTCAATTTCCTTCCAAAATACGGGGAAGACATTTCCATGTTATTTTTGAGAAGCGAGCTGTTGTGGAGTAAAGAAGAAAATTGCTTAGAGCCCCCATGTTTCCGGAAGACCACAAGTTTGCTTAGGATTAGAGAAACCACCATCTCTTGAACCTGTGATCTACAGACAAAGTTTTCGACAGACAGGGGATTTTGACTTATTCGTGTCCTAAGATGAAAGCGAGCAACAAAGAAAAAAAAAAAACAAAGGACAAATGAGAAATGACAAGGTATCTTCTGTGAAGAATCTTTCACATGGAAAGTGGACAACAAATTGAAGTTGATTTTATTCATGGGCAACTATCCGTAGCATGGTGTGTGCGTATGGGACGGGAATCGCAACATAAAAGTTTTCCCCTTTTTACACTCAGAAATGAAGTCGATTTTCTTGACCGGTTTACTAAGGGTGCGCATGGTAACACTTCTAGAAGTGGATTTCTGCTTCAGAAATGCTTCTGGAGCAGAAATTCTTTTGGTAAAAAATTTTACTTTTGAAAGAAATTTCTACTTCTGAAGTGAATTTTCACATATGAAGTTGTTTTTTCCCCAATTTGAGAAGCTAAAAAAAATTGATTCTCAACTCAAGAAGTACTTCTCGCCTCACCCTCTTTTTATTACGCCATCCCCCTCTTTTCGACCACGCTCGCCTTCGCCGACCTCCACCGCCGCCCACTACTGACCGCCGCCGCCCACGACCACTGCCACCCACCGCCCCTCGTTGACCACCAGTGCCACCAACCACTGCCAGCCGTGGCCCACCGTAGGCCTCCGCCGGCCATCGCCCACCGCTATAAAGCGATCGCCGCCACCCATCGCCACCAATGACCACCGCCAATCACCGCCGCCGCCGACCACTTCCCACCGCCGCCGCCGACCACCACCCACCGCTGGCCGCCGCCGACCACTGCGCCCCCCACTGCCAACCGTCGACCATCGCGCCGCCGCAGTCTATCACCAACCTCCGTCGGCTGCCGCCGCCGTCGAGTAGCCGTCTCCTGCAGCCAGAGTAAAAAATAAATAATATTTTTTTAATAATAAAAATTATTTTTTAAAGAAATTTAAAAGTTTAAAATGAAGTAGAAATTTTTCGACTGCCGACAATAATTTTTCATAGAAGATTTTGTGTTTATAATGTTTCAAAAGTAGAAATTTTCAACTGTTACCAAACGAATTTCTTTGATTAGAAATCAACTTCTGGAGCAGAAGTAGAAAAATCAACTTCTGCTTCTGAGTAGAAGTAGAAAAATCAATTTCTGGCTAGAAGTTGATTTCTGAAGCAGAAGTGTTGCCATAAGCACCCCAAGCTTTCTCTATGCCCAAAATCCATAGATACTGGAATTCGGAAAAAGTTACCAAAAAAATTATGTACTTATTGCATTAATACCAATTTAGTCATAAAGCCTTTCAATTAAACCAATTTAATCATAAACATTTTGCATTTGTTTAATTCAATCAATACGATCAATTTTGGTAGGAAATCGCTGACATGAACATTGGCCTTCTTACGTCGCATGGCCAGTGCTGAAGTGGATAATTTTTAGTTTTATTTTGTCTTTTCTGATTTTTTCATTACTTGTTTTTTTCCCTTTGTTTTTCCCCAACTCTGGGCAATCATTGGCCCACAGTTGGGAAAAAAAAATAAAGAAAATAAAAAAGAAAAAAAAATAGAAAAATATCTAAAATTTCAGAGAAAAGCTAAAAAATTATAACATTTGTCCACGTGAGCATAAGTCGTGTCACGTAAGACGGCTGACGTTCATGTCAGCAATTTCCGGTCAAAATTGATCGAACAAATTGAATTGACACAAATACAAAATGCTTAGCACTAAATTGGTGCAATTGAAAGGTTTAAAATTGTATTAGTATCAATGCAATTAGTTTAGGACTTTTTTGGTACCCTAGCAACTAACTCGCATGAAAGCTTAGCTGGCAAGACCGAGGAATTGCCCCGCCAATCAAACATCTCATATAAAGATTTCACCTAACACTGAGACCGTTTCTTGAGTACGGATCGTAGGATCTATATGATCCAAAGTCCTTGACAACCACGGATACGACTGTAGACTTCAAATCTAAGAAATTACCCAGAACTTTCAGGACAGTTGAATTCCAATGTGTTTCGACCAAAAAAAAAAAAAATTCCAATGTGCGGACCAGTCAAAGTTCCACGGTGGGAATGCTCAGATTCAGTCCTCCATAGTCTCCAAGACAAAAAGCATAACGACGTTTGGTAAAATTTCACTTTCGGAACAAGCTGGACCTAGTCATGGTCATGGGTCGGTTTGAGCCCGGAACCGGCCCGGGTCAAAACCGGAACCGGCCCGTTGATCGGGTTGGCGGTTCCAAACTAGAACCGGCCCATGGCATACGGGCGGTTCGGGCCGGTTCCGAACTGTGAAAATGGAGATTTAAAAAAAGAAGAAGAAAAGACCTCTTGTCGGTTGTCACCCCTATCTGAGCTCTCTCTCTTTCTCTCTCCTTTTTCTTTTCCCTCTCTGCCGTGCGCACCCTGGTCACATCACCTTTTCCCCCCTCTCTTTCCTCTCTTTTCTGCACTCACTTCCCCCTGCCGTGAACGACGCCCCCTCCCTCTCCTCTGCTCCCTCCACTCGTTGCCGCCCAGCCAGCCCGCCTCTGTTGTCGCTCGGCCAGCCCGTCACCCCCTCAGCCGCCGCAGCTCACCCCCGTCAGCCCTGAGCTCCTCGAGACCCACCTCAGCCTGTCTGCCCGCGAGACCCGAGCCCCGACCTCCACCTCTCTCGACCCCGAGCTCCACGAACCACCACCACTCTCGGCCGAGCGCCACCCAGACGGGAGCTGCTGTCGCCAGACCGCCACCCCGCCGTGCCGCTTGCTCGGCAACCACCTCACCACCCCCGTGACCCGACCCTCACCCGCGCCCGAGCCAAGACCCCACTAGTCTAGCCCCATCAAGGCAACGACTCTTTTCCCTTTGCCCTTTTTTTTTTTAACCAGAACTGGGCCCGAAATCGGCCCGGAATCGCCGGTTCAAAATCGAAACCGGAACCGCCACTTAACGTTCCTGTTCCGGTTCCCCCAAATCATAAATAATATTTTCGATCATAGTACTTGATGTATTTAATATCATAGCGAAAACAATTAGATCATACCACGTAAATAAAGTAAATGGAATTAAGGCACCGTTTGTTTCGCAAAAAATGTGATGTTTTTATAAAGTCATTTTCCAGGAAAATGACCATATTTTTCGGTGTTTGGAAAATGATTTCCGTCGTTTGGCAAGGAATTGATTCTCATAGAAAAATTATCAAATAATTCAAAATTTTAATTATTTTTCATTTTTTTGAATAAAAAATTAATTTTTAGTTACTTTCTTTAATTTTTTCTCTTCTTTCTTCTTTAATTTCTTTGTCAGCCGATCGCCGGCCACGGCGACGGCCGGCGACCGGCGACCGGCCACAGGTGAGGCTCGGCCTGAGCTCGTCGGTCTCCGACGACTGGCTGAAGAAGAAATTAAAGAAGAAAGAAGAAGGAAAAAAGAAGAGAATTTTTTTTAAAGAAAGTAATTAAAAAATAATTTTTATTCAAAAAAATAAATAAATAACATTTTCGAATTTTGAAAAAATAAATATAAAATGAAAATAAATATAAAAAAATTAAAAAGAAATAAAATGTGAAAGAGAGGAAGAAGGAAAAATGAGGAAAATGTTTTCCTCTTCTTAAAAAGAGAAAAATATTTTCCCCACTTTTGAAGGAGGCTTTTTCCATAGAGGGAAAATGTTTTTCGAGACTAGCTTATTTTCCACAAACCAAACGCCGGAAAATCCGGAAAACGTTTTTCGGGAAGTTGTTTTCTGCGAAACAAACGGAGCCGAGAGTTAAAAAAATTATGCGCCAAAATTGTTGAGTCTTATTACTTCATAAGATTATAGAGATGAAATTAATGCACCAATTTTTTGTTTGTCATTGGATTATTGGATCGAGTATTATGATTTATTGCATTAACATTAACACGTTATGTTATTACATTTCCGCCGAAAACAGGAGCGGCTCCTAAATAGTCTAATGAGAAAGCTTCTGTTTACGTTCGTAGTTGCAATAATTTTTTTTACTATTATTTTTTTTGCTAGTCTTAATGTTGTATCTCGTTAAAAAACGGCAAGACCAAATAGATAATATATTCGAATGTTCACAATTTTCATACGTGGCGGCGTGAGGATTCATTTGAATAGGCTAACTAAGCAGTTATATACACATCGGGAAACTTACAAAAAAATTCCTAAACATATTGCAATTGTGCCAATTCGGTCTTAAACCTCTTTTTTTTGCCAATTCAGTTCTAAACCTTTTGCATTCGAGCGAATTCAATCCTAAACATTTTGTATTTGTGCCAATTCAGTCATTCCGATCAATTTTGACCGGAAATTGCTGACGTGATCAATTTTTAATAATATTTCAATATTGACTTTATTTTTATTTTTTTATTTCTTTTTTTTCCTCCTCTGGCCGATCGCTGGGCTCGGTGGCCAACCAGAGGAGGAAGAAGAAGAGGAGAAAATAAAAATAAAAAAATAATTAAAAAATAAAAATTTAGAAAATCATAAAATATTATTTAAAATTGGTTACGTCAGAGCCGGATCGTGCCACGTCAGCGATTTCTGGCCAAAATTGGCCGGAAGGATTGAATTGGCACAAATGCAATAGGTTTAGGACTGAATTGGCACGAATGCAAAAGGTTTAAAAAAAAAATTGGTCGAAATCAAAAGATTTAGAAATTTTTTTTTTGTCGTAAAAAGGTTTAGAATTGAATTGGCACAATTGCAATAGATTATGACTTTTTTTGATAATTTTCCCTATACATATCGCCTTCATCCCTCGAGCCTGTGAGCTAGGGGTGTGCAAAGGGACAGGAAACCACCCGGATTCCCCGGAACCGAACCGGCCCGAAATCGGTGGTTCCTAAGGGAAACGGTGGGTACCGGTCCAGTTCCCAGTTTCAAGTGTGGAACTGTCCACTCACCTACTCGGACCGGACCAGTAATATATATTTTTAATTTATAGTTTTTAAAAAATTGAAAAATCTTAAATCCCTAATTTGAAACTCTCTCTTCTCATCTCAAACTCTCACTCTCACTCTCACCTCGGTCTCTGCGTCTCCGTCTCTCGACTCGCGGCCTCAACTCCCATGGACACATGGCCGTGCATCCGGTCGTTCGTCACCTCCCTCTCTTGCTCTCGGTCCCCTCCATTTGCTTGGTGGGGTTCTATGGACCCACTTGAGAACCGAATCGGACCGACGGTTCGGTTCCCGGGTGGATCCATGAAACCAACTGCGATTCTAGTTTGAATTTTTTGCCTCAATTTCCCGAATTAGAGAAGGTCAACACTTACCCCATTTATGAGATGCGCATGGAGTTTTCGACTTTCTTTGTTGCTTCGATCCGTACTTAAACAGCTTAGAACGAGACGCTTTGACTGCGTTGATCCATGTGAATGGATTTTCAGTCGTTCTTGGTCCATCGTGGTCAGTCATGTGCGTATTTTACCAGGGAAGTTCGTGATCATGTGAACTGAATACTCAGGTCTTTCTGGCATTGGCATCCTAAGTATAAGAAGGGGCAAAGGTTTCATCCGTCAAGCTACTCAGCCCAGAAAGCTTTAGGTAGCAACTTTCGCGCTAGGTTCGCGATCTTTCCTTCTTTTTTCCCCGCATCCTGTCGCCTCGCCGAAGTTATTTACCGCCACCTAAAGCTTGTCACCACACCAACTCAAACTCCCGGTCGTCCTGAACGAATGGACAGCCGATCGGCATCTGTAGTAGCAAGAGAGAGAGTAGCCTCCCGCTTGTTCAAGCATGCAGGATGAACATTTCGACTTTCGGGTGGAATGTCACTTCCTGCTCCTGCTATGCAGATAGAGAGTGACAAACAAAGCGATTTTCGATAAATTTCGGACTGGAATCCGCAGTTTTCCTAAGTTCGAGGACTCATGGCTGATGGAGTGGTCACGTTCCTGCTCAACAAGCTCTCAATGGCGATAGAAGAAGAGGAGTATTTGCTGAAAGGGTTCCGAGAAGAGCTCAAGCACATAAGAGATGAATTGGAGAGCATCAGGGCCTTCTTGAGGGTTGCTGATGGGATGGAGGAAAGAGATCCGGAACTCAAGGTATGGGTGAAGCAAGTCAGAGACGTCGCTTTTGACATCGAGGATGCTCTTGACGAATACGCGATTAGTCTCGCTCGCCCCCCTGAGCGTGGAGTCCGATCCTATCTCCAAAGAGTCACCTTCCCCTTAAAGACTATGAGAGCGCGGCGTCGAATTGCCTACAGGATATTTACTATCAAAGCCAGGGTGTTAGGTGTATCAGAGCGGCACGAAAGGTACCGCTACAAGTTCAGTCTAATTGAGCAACATGGGTTGAGCTCGGTTTCCAGAGATGACACATGGGTCGATCCTAGAGGAAATGCGCTATTGCTCGAGGAATCAGAGCTGATAGGAATCGAAAAGCCGAGAAACCAGCTTGTGGAGTGGCTCGTCGGCGGAGATTCGAAGCTTGAAGTCACTTCTATAGTGGGAATGGGTGGATTAGGCAAGACCACCCTCGTGAAGAAAGTTTTCGATAGTGCAGTAGTTAAGAATCATTTCGCTAGTCACGCTTGGATTGCCGTCTCAAGATCGTTTGACATCGAAGATCTTCTGAGGGATATGATAGAGCAACTGTTTGAAGAGATGAAGATACCAGTTCCCCATGGAGTAAGCACCATGAATGTGGACAGGTTGAAGGCATTTACCAACGCGTTCCTCCAGCAAAGGCGGTACTTGATCGTTCTTGACGATTTGTGGAGCTCTCTGGCATGGGAGTTGATACAATTTGCATTGCCTAGGAACTTCTACGGAAGCCGGATTATGATCACGACCCGTGTTGCTGATGTAGCCTCAGGTTGTTGCATCGAGTCACCAGACCGAGTCTATTACTTGCAGCCTCTGCCTCCTGAAGACTCTTTGGCTCTGTTCTGCAAGAAAGCATTCCCTGGAAACTTATGTCCTCCTCACTTGGAAGACATCTCGCGGTGGATTTTAGCTAAGTGCGGAGGATTACCCCTTGCGATTGTTGCTATTAGCGGCGTCCTAGCTACGAGGGGCACGAGTAGAGTGGGCGAATGGGAATCGATTCGGCACAACCTCGGCCATGAATTGCAAGGTAATGACAGACTTTTCAATCTAGGGAAAATATTGTCACTCGGCTACTCCGATTTGCCTTACTACTTGAAATCTTGTCTCTTGTACCTGAGCGTTTTCCCCGAGGACCATATAATCGGGCATAATAGGCTCGTCCATCTGTGGATCACCGAAGGATTCGTGGAGGAGAAAGAAGGCGAAACATTGGAAGAAGTCGCAGAGAGGTACCTCCATGAGCTTCGTAGCAGAAGCTTGATCCAGGTTGCTAGAGTAACCACTGAAGGAAGGATCAATGCTTATTGGGTACACGACATCTTAAGAGAGATCCTGCTAACAAAGACGAAGGATCAAAACTTTGCCAAGGTTTCCAATCCAATGACTGCAAAGTGTTCTGGTGATGCTCGACGCCTTGCCATCCATTGTAGCTTGGCCAGTACACAATTGAGCAAGATCAATGCCGTCCGACTCCGCTCTCTGCTCGTGTTTGGAGTGCCGGATATGCCAGCCAACTCATCCTTATTGTCGTCGCTTGGAAACGAGTTTAAGCTGCTTGAGGTGTTAGACCTGACGGACGCCCCCCTTGATGTGTTCCCGAACGAGATCGTCCGATTATATCATTTGAAGCATTTAAGCTTGAGAGGGAAGAAGATAGACAGGATTCCAAGCACAATTGGGAACCTACAAAAGCTTGAGATTCTGGACCTGAAGAATACCTCTGTGTCGGAGTTGCCTGCTTCGATCCAAAGGCTACGACGCCTGAGACATCTCTTGCTCTACCGGTACGAAACGGGTTTGGACCTGTATTATCGCAAGTACGGCTTCAAAGCACGTGCAGGAATCGGTGGCCTTATTTCGCTGCAAAAGTTGTGCTGCATCGAGGCAGACAGAGAAAATCGAGTGATCATGGACATTGGGTCCATGAGGCAGCTCACAAAATTGAACTTGAGAAACTTGAAGAGGGAAGATGGGAAGGCCTTGTGCTCCTCAGTCCAGAACTTGAGCAGACTCCAAGTGCTATCATTATGCTCGGTCGATCCGGCTGAGGTCATCGACATCGAACAATTGACTCCGCCGCGTTTCTTGCAACGGCTATACTTGGAAGGGCGTCTAGAGAAAATACCATCCTGGACTTCTTCCCTCTATAGCGTGGCGCGATTGTTTTTGCGCCATAGCCGGCTACAAAACGACCCGCTTGAGTCCCTAGATTCTCTGCCTAACCTCGTGGAGCTTCAGCTCGGCGATGCTTACGAAGGGGAGTCGCTGTGTTTCAGAAGAGGCGGATTTCCTAGGCTGAAGCTGCTGTGGCTGATCAAGTTGAAGAACCTAAAGTGGGTGACAATGGAGGAGGACACGATGCCGAGCCTCGAGAAGCTGACTCTGCGCCGATGCGAGTCGTTGAAGGAGATGCCGCCCGACGTTGAAAGGCTTTCTAGCCTGAAAGTGATCGTGTTCGACGGCATGCCCGTGGAACTCTTCGCGAGGCAGAATGCGGCTAAAGACGCGAAGCCTTCACATTTGTCGAAAGTTTTTGTCGATGATGGGCATTGGACGAGGTATGTCTAGAGGACAGAACAACCGAGGAACAATTCAAGAATCTGAGATCAGGCATGTAATAACAACTTATTATATAGTTGGTGTACTTCTTCCCAAAGAATTCGAGGTCAGGCATGTAACGATGAGGCACTACAATAGTTGTGGACGTCACTTTGCAATACTACGACCTCTTCTGGAGGAACTCTATGCATCATTTCTCCGGCAGCTTTTAACTAGGGATAATAACATAGATGATCCCTAAACTTTAATCAAATATGTAATGTGATCCCGAAATTTTAACTCAGTGTGCAATGTGATCTTGCTTAAGACCATCTCCATCGTCATTATTATGGGTAGCCTTAATTCGAAATTTTAGGTAAATATCCAAATCAGTCATGATAAATATGAGTTGGGTATACAATAAATTACACAAGTTGTGTACTTAAAATTAGAGTAATTTTAGCATGTGGGCTCAGCGGCCTTATGTTCTATTACTTGGATCTTTGCAAAGTTGTGGTCGCTAGAAACTCGACGGAACCAATTTAAAGTCCATCGAGAATGACCGATGACTAGTGAATAATTAAATCACCAAATTGTGGTTTCGAATCAAAAGTAAATGAATTGTAATACGCCTTAAAGCCCAGAGGACTTGGCGAAATTCAAATTACTTGATAATGCGCAAACAATAGTCTTTGAACAATAACGAAACTACACGAAACCTTATTGTAGTATAATAGATTGCCTTACATTCTTGGAGGCCATGCTTGTCCGAAGATTGAAACTGGACATGAACTGCTAATAAGATGACTGAAATGAGTAGAGAAATTAAAAAACTTGCAAACTAGGTCAATTGTAATGTTAAGGCCCACATGATCAATGATTCTGATCGGGTTTTTTTGTTAACAAGAGAGCAAGTAGTTCAAGACCAAGACAACGTGTGTAAAGTTTTCATTACGGTGAAGGCTGCGGTCTAACTTTCCGGCAAAATTACTCATTATTTTCTTCTGATTTGTTTCAATTATTTGGGTCCCACTTCAAATGAAGAGGGACCCACGCAAATTATTATGTTAGCCGAAGCCCATATATATATATATATATATATATGGAGCGTCATCGTCACAAACATGTTATTACAGGATTTACAATTCACAGATCAACTGAGAGAGAGAGTCCGAGTTCAAGATGAACACCGTCTCCGACCAGAAAGTCCACATCATCTCATCCACCGCCGTCAAACCATCTTCTCCGACCCCTCACCGCCTCCGAACCCTGAACCTCTCTCTCCTCGACCAGCTCTTCCCCACGCCTTTAGCCCATACCCTCCTCTTCTACGCCGACCCCCGCCCCGGGAGAGGCGGCGGCGGCGGCGGCAAGTCCCTCTCCTGCCGCATGCGAGCCTCTCTCTCCGAAACCCTCACTGATTTCTACCCCTTAGCCGGCCGGCTCACGAGCAGCGCGCGCATCGACTGCAACGACGAAGGCGCGTACTGGGTCGAGGCCCGAGCCGATCTCCGGCTCGCCGACGTTCTTGCCCGACCTGATGGAACGTTGCTCAGCCAGTTCCTCCCTTCCTCTCACCCTGAAACGTCGCCTTTGGCCGCCATGGGGTGCCTCCTGACTGTCCAGATCACCACCTTCAGCTGCGGCGGCGTCGCCGTCGCTACCTGCGGTTCGCACAAGCTCATGGACGCGTCCTCGATGGCGTTCTTCCTCCGGAGCTGGTCAGCGAGATCTGCCGGGAGGCCCGTGGGCGGCCGGGCCCCTCCTCCGAGGTTCCTCGGAGATTCCCTCGTGCGGGCCAAGGAGCTGCCCTTCATGCTGTCGGACTACGCCGGCATGGAGAGCTGCGCGACGAGGAGGTTCGTGTTCGACGGTTCCAAGATATCTGCCCTGAAGGCCGAAGCGGTTCGTTCAGCAAAGTCCGGCGAGTTGACTCGGTTCACGAGGGTCGAGCTTGTGCTCGCGCTCATCGTCAGATGCGCCCTGGCTGCATCGCGGTCCGTAACGGGGTCTTCGCATCACCCAACCCTGTTGCGCCAAATGGTGAACCTCCGGAATCGGATGTCGCCGGCCTTGCGAGAGAACGACGTCGGGAACCTCGCCTTCGGCATCAACATACCATACGAGAACGGCGAGTCGACGTTCCGCGAGCTAGCCTCGAACATCAGGAAGGAGATGATCAGTTTCACCAGGGGAGCCGAAGCGAGCGGGTCCGACAGCGGCGAGCTCTTCTCCATAGCGTGCGGGTCAATCGGGAGTAAGTAAATCACATAAAACTTTGTTACGCTAAAAAAAATCAAGCCAAACCGGCGTTTCAAGAATATGATTTGATGGGGGGGTATTGCAGAGGCAGGGGACTTCTTTAGTAAATGGAAGGAGGAGTCGAGGTTCTACAGGTGCTCGAGCCTGTGCGGGTTCCGGTTCTACGAGGTCGACTTCGGGTCGGGGAAGCCGGCGTGGGTGACGTGCCTGAGCCGCATGAAGAACTTCGTGTACATGGTGGACGCGAAGAGCGGGGGCGGGATCGAGGCATGGGTGACGCTGGACAGGCGAGACATGGCCGTGTTCGAGCGCGACGAGGAGCTCCTCGCCTACGCCGCCCCGAACCCTAGCGTGGCTCACCATGTGATGCACCCGTCTAGGTTCTGATTGCCTAACGAACCGGGACGGTCACATGTTTTTTCTTATTCAGAACCGAGCTTGTTCTTGAGTTGCGAGGATAAATTGGTTGTGCACGGAATCATAATAAAACAGAAATTTTCTAATGCAACACGATAGATACTGATAGAGATTACGATGCGAATGTATTACATATGGACACGGCGAGTTCCATCGTGGGACCATAGATACGGAGCTCAAGTAGAAAAAATCTCTTGGCGCGTTATCGAGAGATTTAAACGAAAAAGCTCAATGGACTATATTCGCTCGCGAGACTGAAATATCACCCTTCCATTTCCGGCTATCTCAAAGCAAACTATGACGACTAACAACGGCGCCTCTATGGACAAGAAGATATCTCGAGTTGAGCAAAAAAAAAAAAAAAAAAAAAAAAAAGCCACGAAAATGTCGGCAAAAGCCAAACCACGTCATTTCTCTAGAATACCATCCATCGTTCTTGATTCCTTTCAATTGGGATTAATTTGTTTCGCGTAAGTTTCGGAATATCGTTTTACTCTTTTCTCCGCTAATCTGTTTCTCTAAAAGGCCACCGGTGGTCTGTGTCACGTGCCACGTCAGCTTGCTTGGACCGACACTTTAACGGTGGGTTTTTTTTTTTTTTTTTTTTTTTTTTTTTTTTTTGTTGTGTCCATCAGATAAAAGTTTGTGGATATTTTTTTCATATCGTGTGAGAACTGAGAAGTCGGAATATTTTTCTCGGCAAAGCTCTTTTTTTTTTTTTTTTTTTTTTCTGTTTTAAATGTTCGGGATTTGGCGGACGCGAAGGGGGATGAGAAGTGGAACTCTTCTGTGGGTAAGATTTTGTGATTTCATAACGCAACGCGACATGGTATTTAATTAAAACATATGGTCCAATAATTACGAGTAGGTCAAGAAAGAAGGCATTTATTAGGGAGAATTACCAAAGAAATCCTAAACCTATTACGATTGTGTCAATTCAATTCTAAACCTTTTGCAATTATGTCAATTCAGTCTATTTGATGTGGCACCGCCGGCGCTGACATGACATATATATTTTTTTATTTTTTAATTACTTTTTTCTGCCCTTTATTGTTTTTGACTTTGGGCCGGAAGCCTCTTGCCTGCCCTCTGCCGGCCGCTGGGGGAGAGTCGCCGTCGTCGCCGGCCGTGAGCGAGGGCTCGTGACCATCGCCCAGGGTCGGCAACCGACTGGAGGGTACCGACCCAAAGCCCAAAGGAAAAGAAAAGAAAAGAAAAGAAAAGAAAAAGGCAGAAAAAGATTATTAAAAAAACTATAAAAATATTTTTAAAAATTTGCCAGCGTTGGCCGGTTAAATGAACTCACAAATTGCAATAGATGTAGGACTATTTCGGTAATTTTGTTCATTTTATTATTAGCGCAATGTCAGCATAAGTGGGATCAGGCTGGGACCCACATGACTCTAGAGGGATATATATATAAAAGACATTCCAATTATGTGTATTTATCATATTTATATAAAGTATCGCACCAAAAAAAGAAATCAATATGTTTCGATCAATTAGTTTGCGACTCAATTTGTCAAGAACGGTTTCTCGGAGAATTGTTGGACAGAAAATATTGATATTTAAAAGGGACATGATTAAAAAAACGGCACCGTTGCTAAAGAGTTACGGTGCCATCTCCACCACCAGCTCTTTTACTCGATTTCTTTGGAAAATCTAAATAAAAAATCTCACTTGGGATGTCCTCCACTTCCATTAAGAGGCGTTCTTTATACGTTAAGTAACACCGACAACGATACCCACACTTAACTCGCCATACGACACGACACGTCATTTCTCAAAAAATAAAAAATTTCGACACGTCAGGATACATTATATATTAAATAAATATTTTTATTTATACATGATAAATTAACATGTATAAAATATCAACAGTGAGTTTTTTTTTTTTTTTCTTCTTCTTCTGTTAGAGATTCACGATTAGGTTTTTTTTTTGCTGGCTGTGTATATTAATTTTGGGATGGTTGGGTATATGACTTAGTATATATATTTTTGATAGAATTACATTTTGACCCCTAATTTATTGTATTTAAAATTGACCTCGTGAGTGCTAGAATGGATGTCGGGATGCTGAATTCGCGTGTTGCTGGTATGTCCAAAGTGCTGACCACGTGTCGGTCGAGTGTCGGACAAGTGTCGGGTGTCCGACACAACACGGAGGTCCCGGAGAGTGTTCGTGCTTCATAGCATATACGTTAAAAAAAAAAACAAAGGTATTAAATTGTTCCCAAGAAAATTAACTACTAGGATAAAGTAACAAGTATGAAGATAGCATCACTAGAAAGATACTATTAAGGTTATTAGAAATATCCATGAAATATTCAATATAGAAAAAGATAATAGATATGCTGTTTTTGAGACTAGTAAAGATATTGTTGTACATTTACATGGCTCCCCATTCTTTGTGCTCGACTAGAATTGATTTGAAAGGAGCTCTTGACTCGGGTAGAGAAATTCTCGCCATTGTTGGATAACCGCATCAAGTTAACCGACCGACACCTTTTTGATCTTATGCCTTTGGCGAATATGATAAAAATCACGCCACGCTTTTCAAGCAGAGCAAGCAACATGAATGGGAATAAGTTGATGGAACTCACCAACGAATTCCTTCAGCAAAGGATATAATTGATCGTCTTTGACGTTGTTTGGAGCTCTCACGCGTGGGAGCTGATAAGATACGCATTCCCTAGGAACTTCCATGCTAGTCGGATCATGATCGCAATGCGATTTGCCGATATAGCATCGACTTGTTGCGTCGAGTCACCAGACAAAGTTCATTATCTGCAGCGTTTGCCTCCTGAAGGATCCTGGATGTTGTTCTGCAAGAAAGCATTCCAAGGGAGAGTTCATGTCCTCCTCACCTGGAAGACATCTCGCGCCGCATCTTACAGAAGTGTGCAGGATTGCCTCTTGCCATTGTCGCTTTCGGTGGCATTCTAATCACGAAGGGCACGAGTAAAGCAGACGAGTGAGGGACGATCCAACGCAATCTTGGTGATGAATTAGAAGGGAATGGCAAGCTGAAGGAAACGAATTCCTATAAAGGAAACGAATAAACATGCGGAAAATCATACTGTAACTTGTCCAAGATTCACTAACTTGTATCACCGATCGGAGTACGATCACACGAGGGAAAGTACCCACTGTCCACAGATTAAGTGCCTCCGACAAACAGCCTTGCGAGAATCAGTCGTCCGAACAAGTGCGAGAGAAGTACGAGGGAGATCGTTCTTGAGAGCATTTTGGAGAGAGGCCAAACTTTATGTTCAGATAAACTGACGTTCTTATTTTCTGAGATTCTCAAAATCTTCTTTTTATATTATCTATAATTCAAAAGAGATAACCTCTCTTTAGAAACTTCCGATAACCGCCTTCAGTAACCTCCCTCTGGTAACCGCCTTTCGGTAACTGCTCTTCGGTAACCGTCATTCGGTTTTAGCCCATTATGGGCGAATTAATTAATTCTAATTAATTAATTCCAACATCTCTCACTCGCACATTATGGGCTATACACAATACCCTTTTCTCTGCAAGTTTCATATCGGCAAATAATCCGTGCGACCAGCATACACTGAGAGCTCGTTGCCATACATCTGTTAGGAGTATATAGCAGCTCAAAATGGACATAATCAAGAGTAGATTTTCGTATGCTGTACCCTAGATCGATCAGTCACAGTTATATCTCTCTCAATCTCTTTTACGGATGATTCATTGTATTCACAATTATGATCATACAGAATAATCATAATTGACCGGTCTGTGAATACACAACTATCATGTGACTCAAAATCTAAATCGATCTTCCTCTTCCCTTAAACCTCTCAATCTCAGTTCAGCTCGCTTTTCTAGAAATGTCCCATTAGATCGAATCAATCTCATGACCATTGGCAACATCCTAAGATAGCAAACACTGAATAGAAACCTTGAGAATAAGTCAGAGTCGTGAGGGGACATATTTGAGGAACTTTTATCCTCAAGAGTCTCACACGGCTTGAAAGTTGAGATCAAAACTTTCGCCAGCTCTTATTGGTCGGCTCATGCATACGTAGTATGAAATACGTATTACGGTATTTTTTCTCCTTCCCCTTGGAGCGCATGTCTATCCATTTAATACCGTACAGATGATAGTTTAGACACACTCAATGTCTAACTTGAGTTCACGTAACTACTCTGCTCAAAAGTATCCATCAGAACTCACATCTGGCAATAAAGACAGATAAAGTGAAACGTGTGGGTTATTTTTCACTTTCAGACATAATAAACATTATAACCTCATCTTAGCACTTTGTTAAGGCGACATTTATACTTTAAGCTCGAGCTCTCAATTATCACCTAGATAATGAGCTTAAAATTGTCTCATCTCTATTTATCACACTGTAAATAGAGGCGATTGCCCGTGTGAGTGGGCTAATCTCTTATCTGTCCGACATACTTTCTCAACATAATACACTAAGCATTTATATGCATAAATGTCATACAAACTCATAGACATCAATAATGATAACAAATACCATTAACTGTGAACTTTGGGAAAAATACAAATATCCAGTACTTTAACTTCTACGCACTCCCTTTGTCAACACATGACCAGGTAAAACATCTTTAGGAATTGACTTCGTTAGAGGATCTGCTATCATTCTTTGCATAGATATGTACTGTACGTTCACATCTTTTCGTACAACCATGTCTTTTACAATATATATATATACACTTCATGTCTATTTGTTTGGTCTTGCAATGGATCCTTAGTGTAAGCTATTGCTGCTTGGCTATCACAATTAACTAATAATTGAACCCGCAGCATCCTTAGCCACACCTCTTGATCCAAACATATCTTAAGCCAAACACTCTCTTGTACTGCTGCTAATAGTGCCACGAATTCAGCTTCTATCGTGGATAAGGCTATACACGTTTGCTTCTTACTACTCCATGATATGGCGCCATTGTTAAGTAAGAATGCAAAACCAGAGGTAAAATTTCTCATATCTAAACCTCTTCCTCAATCAATATCAGTATAACCTTCAAGGCGCAGATCATTACCTTGATAACTCAGCGAATAATCGGCAGTACCCCTTCAGATACCTCAAAATTTTCTTTACGGCAATCTAATGTGCTTGACCTGTGCTGGATTGGTATCTACTAACCATTTCAATTGCATAACTAATATCAGGTCTTGTATACCTCATAGCGCACATTAAGCTTCCAACAGCTCTACGACATGGAACGCTTTCCATTTGTTCATTTGCTTGTGGAGTCTCAGGACACATTAAGCAGCTCTGACCTTCACCTCTTGTAATAGGAGTATCAATGGGTTTACAATCTTGCATGCAAAATCATTCAAGGACTTTATCTATATAAGTCTCTTGTGAAAGAGATCACGATCTCTTTGTACGATATTTTGAAATCTTAATTCCAAAAGTATATGCAGCTTCACCCATATCCTACATCTCAAGAATTGGCACAAAACCAGTTCTTAACTATATTGACAAACTCCATATAGCTTCCGGCAATTGATATATCATCAACATATAATGATAAGATCACAAATTGATGTTTGGATCTTTTGATATATCTACAATGATCTATATCAATTGTTACAAAAACATATGCCACTATGACATTATGAAAAATATATATACCATTGTCTCGAAGACTGCTTAAGGCCATATATCGATATTAAAAGTTGACATACCTTTTGTTCTTGGCCTTCTGTAACAAACCCAGCGGTTTGTTTCATATAATTTTCTTCTTTTAATTCTCCATTGAGAATTGCAGTCTTTACATCCATTTGATGTAATTCAAGATCCATATTAGCCACTATTGCCAGAATAAGACGAATTGAAATAAATCTCACCATAGGAGAAAAAACTTTTTCATAATCAATTCTTTCTTGTTGAATATACCCTTTCACCATAAGGCGAGCCTTATATCTCTCAATCGAGCCATCAGCTTTACGCTTTATTTTGAGAACCCGCTTGTTCCCAATGGCTTTGCATCCGTTTAGAAGATCAACCAGTTCTCAAACTTGGTTTGATCTCATTGACTCCATCTCTTTTTCCATTACTTGTATCCAATTTTTCTTATCGGGGCAAGTCGGAGCATCATTTACATTCCTTGGCTCATTCTCTTCTTGTGGAGCGACCATGAAAGCTTTACCTTCAATGTCTAAACGTCGACAAGTCGACGGAGAACGATTTTTGCGACTTGTTCGCCAAATTTGAGATTATACACTTAGTACGTCAATCTCCATTACGCTCCCACTCGGATTAGATAACGACTACATCTTCACATCAAGTGGTTGCAATTGAGACTGATTCGAAACAAATTCCCCACTTCTCACATTGCTCCCACTTGGATGATATGCCTCAATAAAATCATTATCACTATCCAAGATTTTAAACAGAGAATAGTCTTCACCTATCTCGCCCTTTTTCTAAATTTCATTCACTAAGAATGTGACATCTCGTGATTCGAATTCAGTTACACTATCTGCTTTCTTGCTCACCTATAAACACATACCCTTTCGAGTGCTCTCAGTATCTTATGAAGATACTCGTTTTTGCCTCTGGGGCCTATTTTCCCATACTTGTGGGAAGAGTCGTGTGTATAAGTAGCACATCCTCAAGGTCTGAGAAAACTCAAATCTTATTTTCGACCTGTCCACAACTTATATGGAGTGAAGGTAACTGTTTTAGAAGGCATACGATTAAATATCTAGACAGCATTCAACAAATCTTCACCCCAAAAGGTGATAGGCAAATTAGCCTATGCCATCATAGACTTAATCATTTTCATTGAGACGTATTTCTTCTCTCTACAACTCCATTCTGTTGAGGAATGGATGGAATAATCAACCTTTTTTTTTATTCCCTTTTCATCACATAAACATCTGAACTGATCAGATAGATTTTCTTCGACCTCGATCGGATTTTTATTTTTATTTTTATTTTTGATTTTTTTTTTGATTTTGTAAAAGCTCAAAAATTTCTTAAAGCAACTCATGCTTCAGATTTATGAGAAATCAAAAATAACATGTCCGAATCGATTGTAATCATCAATAAATGTGATGAAATAAACAGTCTCATGCCTTACTCTCACATTTATTGAACCACATATGTCCGAATGGATCAACTGCAAAGGAAACTCAGCTCTTGTTCCTTTCCCAAATGGTTTTCTCGTTGTTTTTCCGCCAGGCAATGCTCACAAATAGGCAAATTGACTTTTTCAATATTGCCCAATAAGCCCTCTTTAGCTTATTTAAACATTCGCTAGTGGCACATATGACCCAGCTTAGCATGCCATAATTCACATCATTACAGAATATGTAAATAGGGAATAACTAACATTCACATTATTGTACTCAACAATCAACATAATGAAACCATCCAGAAAATATCCAAAACCATAATAACTTGTTCCCAATGACAAGTCATTACCATCGTTATGAAAGTTTAAACTAAAACCAAGTTTAACCAATCCTAACAGGAAAACAAAATTCCGTTGAGCATATAACACATCATGTAGGAACAGGGTGCGACCACTACGCATATTCAATTGGCAAATGCCAATCCCCTTGTCTTCTACTCAGGAATTATTTTCCACATATATTCAGTTTGCTCCATGTGGAAGTCGTTGAAATTCCACAAAGGCATTTCTATCCTTTCAATATATGGTCTGTGGCCATTAAGTCTATGATCCACAAAGGATAAATTTCAGTTACGAGACTGAACAGGAAACATATGTAACACTCTCAAGTGTGCAAAGGGTTTCTAATTTCTTTGACTCACCACAATTGCAAGCAAAGTGACCCTTTTTTTTTTTTTACCACAGTTAAAAAACGCTTCACTTTTGAAATGTCATTGTTGAAAGGACGTTTTTCCTTCCCATGGCAATTAAACTTTGGTTTCTTTCATAAAGATTTTGTTCTTTTTGCCCTTTCCACTTCTCGAACCCACCTTAATGCTTACGATTGGAACACGAAGTCCCATTTGAGCTAGAACCAACATAACAAATGTCGGTTTCTTGTTTAGCCGCCAGAAGGCGACCCACCTCTTGCTCAAGACGGCGTATAGCATTTTCAAAAAGTCTTTACGTTATTGTGGATCTAGTGAATTTTCATATGCACCCAGCTATAAGGCAAAGAACGGATTACTGCTTGCATTTGCTGCTTATCAGTCAAACTGTGGCCAGCAACTTACAATTCACTTATCATGTTTGACATACGCATGAAATGTTGTTTCATATTCTGCCCATGAGGCATCATATGAATGTCAAACTTTATAGTGATCTGTCTCGGTTTGGTGATCCTTGTCTAACCAAACTTAGCCCTTTTTTTTTTTTAATGCCTCCCACTTGACTTTGGCATTTTCATAAATGCCTGAACTCACGCATAAAATAGTTTTTCATGCTACTCAGCAACATAATGCGAGCAATAGAGTTCATCCTTTTCCATGCAGCAAACGCCTCTTTATACTTTCTATGCCGTGCAGTATTTTCATCTTCAGGTTCTTCCATAACTAGGCTTAGAGCTTTTAATGTTTCTTGCTTTTCTAGCACACACTGGATTTTCATATTCCAGATTTCATAATTATTGCTGTTCAAAAAATATCTCCTTTGTCGAGCTCAGCTACTATATTATAAGAAGCTATAGCCATTGTATCTGAACACGAAGTTCTATAGACATGTATTCACGAATTATCAATGCCTTACATTTATGTATCTATTTTACACTAACTAATTATATTAATGAATAATTTCATATAAGGTCTTAGATTCGAAAGTTCACTATGTTCCCAATCATCGTCTAAGAATCCTCGCTTGAAATTATCATTAACATAATCATTTATGTAAAATTGAGTTCACTAAAGTTACTAAAACTTTCTAGAACTCCCCACTCAACCATATAATACCACTGAGGCATTATAAAACATTTCCTATAATCCATTCACAACTAAATATTTCATAAAATATTTACATATAATATGAATTGTAATAAAATAAAAGGGAAATGTTTACAAGTGACAAGCCAATAAGAAATCAACAACATCAGATATAATAATACTTCTCATAAACAGGGAAAGACTCAATAAACTCGTCAGGAAACTTCTTGACCCTAGAAGGCGTCCCTATAATGGCTCTTGCGAAACCCTCGGGTTTATGCCAGAGAGAATTCTGTCTTCGCCAGGGCGCATTCTGTCTGCGCCAGGACCCATTCATAGCAAGGGTCGATGTTTTCCTTACTCCAACCCTAATGAACTCTATCAAGAAACTGATTCCAAGTTCCTTATAGGAATATGGGCCATTTTTCCATAAGTGATCATAGACCTCATGCCATTCCACAGGTAGAGTACTTCTCAGGGCTTTGACTTTCTCAAAGTCTACCATGACATGACCCCTCCAAATGATTTCTTGTATCATTTCATTGACCCTTATGATGTGTGTCATCATGTCGACACCACCATCCCATTGGTAAACATCTAATTCACCAATCAGCCTTGTAAGTGTCAATTTTTCCTCTTGTGTCCTTGGGAGTACTGGGGTTCGCACCATATGTTCCATAGTTCCTGCAACGAATGCAGCACAATGAAAAGAGGGATTACATATAATCCATAATGCATAAATTGGTAAACAAAATATACCAACTTGTAGGAAATTTCAATACGAACACATCGGTATCAAAATCGCCTCATTTGGACACTCCACGCGCCCTCACGCGCCTCTAGAAGCCACTGTGCGTGGGCTTCACGCGCCGCACGTGCTCACACGTGCTGGTCAACCGTTGACCGTTGACTGGTCAACGGTCAACCATTGACCGTTGACCGGGTCAGATCCGGGTCGGGGTCGCGGTTCGGGTAGGGTCGAGTCTCGGGTCGGTGCCACGTCAGCACGCACCTCGCGACTAACCGTCACACGTGCTGCGCACGTGGGCGCGTGAGTGCCACGCGCACCGCCGTCCCTCGGCGCGTGTGGCGCGTGCGGCCGCCACCGGTGGCCTCTGGAGGCGGTCGACCACTCTCCGGACTCGTATCGACGAGTACATTCCGAATATGCAATCAATTGTCAGTTTTACCAAACAAATTTTTCGTAAAACGCCATAAAACGTACTAGTGTATTGCACAAAACAGGGCATATTGCGAAAACGTGAAACACAGTTCGCAAACATGTTAAAATTGGTGCAAAACCTAGTATAACGATCAGGAAAACAAGTAAACAGGCTTTGATACCAATGAAGGAAACGAATTCCTATAAAGGAAACGAATAAACATGCGAAAAATCATACTGTAACTTGTCCAAGATTCACTAACTTGTATCACCGATCGGAGTACGATCACACGAGGGAAAGTACCCACTGTCCACAGATTAAGTGCCTCCGACAAACAGCCTTGCGAGAATCAGTCGTCCGAACAAGTGCGAGAAAAGTACGAGGGAGATCGTTCTTGAGAGCGTTTTGGAGAGAGGCCAAACTTTACGTTCAGATAAACTGACGTTCTTATTTTATGAGATTCTCAAAATCTTCTTTTTATATTATCTATAATTCAAAAGAGATAACCTCTCTTTAGAAACTTCCGATAACCGCCTTCAGTAACCTCCCTCTGGTAACCGCCTTTCGGTAACTACTCTTCGGTAACCGTCATTCGATTTTAGCCCATTATGGGCGAATTAATTAATTCTAATCAATTAATTCCAACACAAGCTTTAGAAGAAAGATACTTTCAATTGGGTACTCTGATTTGCCCTTATACCTAAGCATTTTTCCAGAGTCCCATATAACCAGGGGCATGATGTCGCGACCTAAAAATCAGGTTTCTAGGCTAATGGATTACTAAGTTAATTAAATTAACTAATCTAGCTCGAGCTCTCTCAAACTCTACCAATTCGCAACTTATGGTTCGAATAATTACTATGCAAAAGATTTTCGAATTGGAGTCGCCATTAATCATTTTATGGTAGACTGATTAGACACCTAAATAAAATATCGAGAGAAATACTTTATTCATACGAACCAGAGTTCAATGAGTTCGGGGACTTGGTTATGCTAACATTCTATTAACGCCCTCTCAGTACCAATTTCATGAAAATGTTTAACCTGGCAATTCTTGATGAATTCTGACTTAAACCTCAAAGGTGCATTCTTTTTTGGGTTTTCTTTTTGTGATTTTTTTTTTTGTATTTTTTATGATTTACGAAGTTTTAAAAGATGAATTGGTTTGTGAATATCTTAAAAATTTTGGATTTTAATTTTGAATTAATCCCCAAAAATTTTAAGAAAATCTCCTAACCCTAAGTCTACGTCTTTTAAAGATTGAGATGAACTTGAAAAGATTTTTATTCAAAAGATGCAATCCATTAGATAGGATTTCTAGAAAATCCTATCTTTCTAAAGATGATGAGATGTGGTTTTTAAGAAACCATATCTTGCTATATTTTTTTATGAGATTTGTGAGATGAATTAAAGATGAGCCACGAGGATTTTCTTAAAGATTTTTGGATTTTTTTTGGATTTTTTTTGCAATTTTCGATTTTTATGAATGAACTTAAATTGAAATTGCAAATCTTTTAGTTCAAAGATAGTTACCGCTATTTCTTTCGAATTAAGCTAGATTGACCCTAAAATTCGAAATACCCGCTAGGGAAATAATTTTATCTAAAGCCTGATAGATAGATTTATTTCCATGTGTGCGGTTGCGGATTACGGAATTTTCCTAATCAATTAGATTGTGAAATATATTGAGTATTTGAGTATCTTCAGAAAATTTTAGAATTATCACAAGATTTCACAAAATTCCCAAAATATTCTCAATGAAACGCAATCTTTCCAATTTTGAACACAAGATACATTAGAATTTTCAATTTCCAAATTTAAATGCAATCGCCAGATTAAGGAAACCAAATATCTCAAATCTTTCAACACATATGCAAATTCAATCAAGATATACTCAGAGAGTCCAACTCGATCAATTTAGGCAACAGAATTAATATTCTAGAGATCGAAATTGTTACCTAACTTGACGGATTTGATTGCCAAAATTGAAGCCGCACAATCTTACGGATCGCCAATCGGCGGATTGGATCGGGACGGCTCAGGACTGGTGGAGCACGAATGGCAATTGATGATCAGCCGCGATGTTTGGCAAAAAGGGGACTTACGTGGTTCGACTACGGCAGACTCGAAATCATACTTGCCCACGGGTCAACAACTAGTTCACTGGAGGATCGGTGATCTTAAGCAGGACAGTAGTTTGATGATGTGAGCTGTGGTATTCACGATCTCCCTGTCAAAAAAATTGTCTTTTGTGCACAGAAAGTGAAGTCACAAAGAAAACCTCAATATTATTATGAAGTCTGGACAAAAGTCCCAAAATAAAACAAATTCACTGCTTGGAATTATTGTTGTCTTCTCTCTCATCAACTCTAATGTGTTAGGATTCGGGACACAATCAAGTCGAAGTAAACGAAAAGCGAGAAAAAGAAATCGAGACACGAGACTTTATCATGGTTCACTCTTAAATTAGGCCTACGTCTAGGAGAGAATTCCACTATAATTAGCACATCGCACTCTCGTTACATCACTCAATTACAAGCGAAAAAATATCACTCAATTAAAAAGTATATATACCAGTAGCTATTTATGAGCCCAACTATTTATGAGCCCAAGCCCAAAATTTACGGGCTTAAATTGTAAAAGCCAGTATGAACCACACCCCAACATAAACATAATGGAGTTGGGTGGCAGCTGGCGAGACGCAACAATAGCGCAAGATACCACGTCGGGACATAACAACACAGCTCGGCTCGTGACAGACGGCACAGATGGCTCGGCAGCGTCGTGGCGGTGTAGGACAGCCGAGACAAGCGACTTCGTTGTCAGATAGCTCACGGCTGGCTTGGAGTTGTCACTACGGCGCAGAGAAAGGCAGCAGCTTTCTTCTCTACTAGAGGACGAACAAGCCTTCTCCCTTTCCTCTCCTCTTTGAGCATCGATCTCTCATTCAATTTTCTGAGTGATGAATTGCCAGCGATGCTTCACAGTGGATTCGATCGTTCAGTAGTTCACAGTCTCGGACAAAAGTCACAACTTGGCTCTCATTGAACTCAATTAACCTGCAAGTGGAATCCGCAAACAGAACCTAAAAGAAAGAGAGAAAGAGCAGATCAATAGGAGAATTGCAATAATGTGATACTGATGAAGGATCACTTCCCCCTTTTTTTCTCTATGGACCAACTCCCTTCTTCTTTGTGCCGTCCATAGCCAAAAATCTCCTCTGTGAACTTATGGCCGTGTCCTCTGATTCCCTTGGCCTCTCCTCGATGAACGACTCGAAGAAGAGCGAAGAAAGTCTTCTCCTTGTGCCGTATGTGTATTATCAGTGGCCCCCCAGAGCAAGAATGTCGTCCCCTCTTATATAGTGGACATTAGGTTTTAATTAGGGGTTTCTTTAATAAAAGGCTTAATTTCAATGGGCTCCCTTTGGTTAACTTAAGAACTTCTACTAATCAGAGGCTAAACCCACGTCATTCAAAGCTCATATCTTCTCCTTTTGTCATGTAATTTTTTGGCCCTTACGGTTTGCAGAGGGCTTGATCAAATTTGCTTCATTCATGTGCCAAGTCCAACTGATTCAATTTAAGTTCAAATCATCCTGTCGCCGGTCCAATTGATTATGCAAATGTAATGCAATGGATGTGAAAATTAACTTAACTAAATGAAAACTATACTAGAATGATTTAAATATTTTTTTAGGGACTAAGGTTAGTCCCTAATTTTTATGAAAAAATTAATAACAATGGAAAATCAAAATTTAGGTGTCAACACATGAGACTCATCCGTCTATGGATATCTGAAGGCTTCGTGGGAGCGAAAGAAGGCAAGACATTGGAAGAAGTTGCAGAGAAGTACCTCCTAGAGCTTCATGATAGAAGCTTGATCCAAGTTGCGAGAACAACCACTGGCGGGAGGATCCATGCTTTTGTGTACATGACATCTTGAGAGAAATCCTACCGACAAAATCGAAGGAAGAAAATTTCGAGACAATAGCCAATCCAACGATCACAAAGTGTTCCAAAGAGAGAGGCCCGACGTGTTGCTGATGGGATTTATCCTAAACCGAATCAGAACAATCACAACTAAATAGAAAAGAACGACACACGAGTTTACCCAAGTTCACCCTAGAAATAGGGCTACATCCTGCAAAGGAATTTCACTATATTTTAGGTTTTCACCACAACCATTCGTTATAATGATTTCTCATATGAGTGCAATATATATGACTTAAAAAATGGGCCCAAAATCCAAACCTATCTGAAACCGTTTGATCCCACAATAAATGGGCCAACTTAACTACAAGCCTAAACTCGATGTTGTTTCGGGGGCGCTGCCCCCGAATCCCCGCCCGCTCACCGAGGAGAGGAACCCCTACCCGCTGACCGGTCAGCGGGACCCCTGTTTCGGGGGAGCTGCCCCCGAACCTTCGCATTCCGTGCGTAGGGATCACATGTTGTCGGTTCATACTTCAGTTTTCCTAAGTTCACGTGGGCGTGCCCGGTATGAGAAACAAAGGTCCCCGAAGTATTCGCCAACTCCAACATTTGCCATCCATATTAGCCCGACCGATACACCTTGGAGTAAGATCAATACGGTTCGTCTTCGCTCTCTACTGTGTTCGGATTGCCAAATATACCATCAAACTCCTCGGTATTAGCCCCGTTGGTAAATGGGATTAAGGTGCTCGAGGTGTTATATCTAAGGAATGCTCCTCTAGATTCATTTCCTAAGGAGATTATCAAATTATACCATTTGAAGCATTTAAGCTTGAGATGTACACGGACAAGGAAGCTTTCAAGTTCAATAGGAAACCTACAAAAGCTGGAGACTTTGGACCCGAAGAAAACCTTGGTGACCGAGTTGCCCCCGACGCCTTCGACATCTCTTGCTCTACCACTATCAGAAGCACGGCTTCAAATCGAGTGCGGGAATTAGAGGCATCGTGTCGCTGCAAAAGCTGTGCCGCATCGATGAGGACCGAGACAACTGGAATGTTCCAGGACATTGGATCGGTGAGCCAGCTGACGAAGATGAAGGTCGGAAACTTGAGGATGGAAGATGGGAAGGCACTTTGGTCCTCCATTCAGAGTCTGAGCAAATTTCACGCGTTGTCTCTACGTTATGTCTGACCGGACGAGGCCATCGACATTCAGCACTTGACTCCACCGCGTTTCCTTCAATGGGGTTACTTGGAAGGGCGTCTGGAGGAGGGCACGATCGCCGCCACGTTTCAGAGGGCACGATGCCGATTCTCGCCGCCATGAATTGCTGAGGAAGATGCAGTCCGGCGTCCAGCATCGAAAGGCTTTCTAGCCCGAGAGTGATTGCCTTGGATGGCATGACGCGCGAACTCTCCTCTCGAGGCCGAATCAGGACGGAGATGCGATGACTTCTCACATCTCAAAAGTTATCGTCAAGAGTAATGCTACGGGTACCAAGACTTCTTGCAAAGCGACGAGCACCCGCCTCAACTAGTGCAGAAAAACTAAGTACTTTTGAATTCTGCGGATTGGGTTTCAAACTTCACACGATGCATTCTGTCATCTTTTGTTGCTTAAGTGTTGCATTTTTTTGGTAGTCCTTGGTTAGGAAGTACCGACACTTATCAGGAGCATCCGTGTCATGTCCGACACTCCGATACTCTCCGACATGCGAGCGACACTTGGTCAGCGCTCCAGACATACCAGCAACACACGAGTCCAGCATCCTAACAGGTCATTTAGACATGCACGTGGTCAATTTAAGCATTTTCAATAAATTAAGGATCAAAATGTAAATTTATAAAAAAAAATATATATGTACTTAAGCTATATATTCAGCTACCCAAAATTATTATACCCAGTCAGCAAAAAAAAAAACCTAATCGTGAATCCCTAACATAAGAATAAGAATAAGAAACTCATCGCTGATATTTTTATATATGCATGATAATTTATCTTGTATATATAAAAATATACATTTAATTTACAATATGTCCCAACGTGTCGGAATTCTATATTTTTTTAGAATGGCGTGTCGGCATATTGTGTCGTGTCGCATGTCAGTGTCGGTGCTACTTATCCTTGATGATGCACTCATTTTTAGCTTAACTTTGAATATTCGGGTTCGTAGGCTTAATGGGTCTTTTGTTGTTTTGGTGTGGACACAGATCAAGCTGAAGAGAATGGGATATGGTGAAAAGCAAAGATCCAATTCCAGCTAAACAAGTCAAAATCCAATTTCTTTTCTCTGATCATATTAAGGATTCGGGTCAGGAGTCCAAGCCCAACGCTTGCTGCTCAAGATTGGGCCCAATGGCCCTTTAAGTTTTCGAAGAACTTTTCAAATTCTCAAGTGTAATAATCGTTCATTCCTATGGTAAATCCTCTTTGAAAAATAACTACTGTCTTAAGCACACGTTGATTTTGTTTTTCACTGTTGTGTCTGGAGAAGAGAGTGCAAGTCAAGTATGTTACGGTAAATATATTAATCTGCAAGCAAAGTTAGCCGCCACATCTCATCTTATCATGCAATACTACTAGTTTTGTACGGTAGAAACTTTGGTGTGAATTCGAAGTTTCTTTTGCTTTTAAATTTTCGGCTTCGAAACAGACTTTTATTTGTCCGGATGCATTTTATCTTATGCTTAAACACCCTCTCTTTTTTGTCTGAAAACAATTACCATATTTTAGAAAGCTTCTCCTAATTTCTCCAAAATCAATTTTTGGACCTGAAAGTCGATCAATAGGCTTTTTTTCTCACTCTAGAAAACTAGCTACTTATATGTTGATGTTATAACATGGGTGTGAATATGAATTTGTGTTATATTGTCTATTCTTTTGTTTTGTCTCACTCTAGGAAATTAATTGATATTGCCTATCTAGCCACCCAACAAGCGGCTTATCCTAGAGATATTAGGACAGGCAAGGCCCACTTTTTTTTTTCTTTCAAAAGTCAACACCCAAACAAAATCTAATTGCCACGTCACGCTTGTCCTTTTCTCTAGAGCGGCCCATCACTAATTAGGTTGTTGGGGGTGCTTTGGGAATGAAGTATTTGTCTTTCTTTAGAATTGCTGAAAGAATAGGCCTGGTTCTTTGAACCAACCACTGCCAAATAAAGTCATGGACAGACACTAACAAGCATATTATATTCCTCTTCATCATGCTTAATCTCTACAAATGAACTTGATTAGGCATGCAACTTCTTACAGTTAATTAGGTTCTCAGCAAAATGATATTGCTGGTTGAGCGTTGGACTTGAGTTTCTTTAAAAGTTATCAGATCAGATGAATGCGGTCCACTAATGCATCATATTTAAATAATCTTTTCTCAATAGACACGCTAAAGGACACGTCGGTGGAGGGTGTTAATGCGGAACAAAATCGGTATTTTCCACTCGCACAAGTAGTCCCTGAACTTTTGTTTAGTGATTAATATCGACCCTCGATATTTTTTTTAATTCAGTTTAATATCTAAATATTTTGCTTGATATAGCTCTTCTGTTAAAAAAGTTAAAAGCGTATCCTAATGTGGAGATTAACGTAGTTTATTTGCCATCAAAGGTCCAAAGTTGGCGTTTGAGTGGACCAATCAGCTGGTCTAGATAGTTCGAGGTCAACCTTCTTCTTTTTTCGTGATTTTTGAACATCCAAAAAGTTATTTTTATTTAGGGAATCAAGCACTTCCTGCTCACCTACCCCATCAGCCCTGGCTAGTCTCGAAGAGCATCGCCATCAAAACTCGGCCGCCGCCGCCACCATCACCAAGCTTGGCAACCACCAACTTTGCCGCCTTGGAGAGAGAGAGAGAAGGGGCGGGGGTGGTTGAATGCCGGCTAGGGTGTCAAAAATACTCAAATCGGGCCAAATCGATCTGAACTAAACCGAAAATTTTTGGGTCGGATAATAGGTAAAAACGGGGTACATAAACAATTTCGGGCCTTCGACCAAAAAAATAATAATAATTTCAGGCCGAATCATAACACTTTAAATCATACATTGGTAACGCACTCTAAGAAAGTCTCCCTCACCGTTGTTTTTTTTTTCTTCTTCTTTTCTATCCAACCCGACCCAAACCGTATTTTCAGTTCAGGTACTATACGATTTGCGTCGCGGTTCATCTCGCGTACACACATTCACCAAACGTGTCCAGGTAGGTTCGGGTATTACGAACCGTTGATATCCCTAGTGGCCATAGTGACAAGGTGCGGTCGGCTCGTGGTTTAAAAGGAAGAGGAATGGGAATAAAAAAGGAAAAGAGAGCAGAAGGGGAAATATTCATTTTCCTTGTCGACTTGTTTTATTTACCCGTTGTCAAATGAGCATTTCACTCCATAAAAAGACAAATGAGATGTAGCGCTAAATTTAACGGAAGGATTATATTGAACGAAATTCAGAAGGTCGAGGATGAAAAAACATTATAATATATATATATATATATATATATATATATATATATATATAGAATAAGGCCACGATAAGAATTTGTGCAAATCCATCTTGTAGTGCAAAAGAATGGATAAGCGCAAATGACGTGTTAGTTTTGCTTAGTGGAGTACCCAAAAAATGACAACGCTTTCACCTCGTTCGCTACACAAGATTTCTTACCACAATCCAAGCGAGTTCCTCATTTGATTCCATTTCCATAAGCGAGGAAGGGGAGGAGGATATGATTATCGAGGTGAACACAATAAAGACTAAGTCGCAGTCGATGATCATATGAATGTTTATGTGTCGATTTGTCATTGCCTTTGTAAATATTCTAGGATCTTCAAGAGAGAGAAAGAGAATCAATAAAGTCCGCATTCCTGCTCAATTGACTTCGCTACTAACTTATTAGAATCAAGGGTATTTATACCCAAACAATATGCATATAAAAGGAAATAAGCACTCCTAGATAATACCCAATATCAAATAATATCCCTAACATCTGATAGTGCCTCTAACAATATTCTCTAATAAGGAAATCTATCTCCATCAATTGAGCAACAATGTAGTCTCTATTGATTCTTCTTCTCTCTTTTGAAGATCTTAGAATATCTCACATTGTATCGTAGTGTTCAAATCTTTCTAGGTGTTGTGAGGGGGAGTCATAGAATATTTAAATATCAAACCACGCCTTGTCTAACAGCTTAAACTTTTATAATAGTTAGCAGTGGTCCCACAAATCTCACAGCCTTAAATGCTCAATCCTAGTTTTTAATCCATGACGCATGGATCAGAAAATCCACGATCAATTTTGGGGGGATAATTTTCCAAAAAGTCTTAAACCTATTGTACATCGGCCAATTCAGTCCTAAACCTTTTGATGATTTGCCAATTTAGTCCTAAACCTCTCGATTGTGTCAATTTAGTCCTAAACCTTTTGAAAATTTATCAATTCAATCATAAATCTATTTATATGGATAATTGGTAGGAAGGATTGCATTGGCAAATCGTGACACAATCGAAAAGTTTAAAACTAAATTGGCATATTGTAAAAAAAAATGATAAAATTCGCATAATTAAAAAAGTTTATGATTGAATTGGCTATCGTACAGTTTACAATTTTTCGGATAAGTTTTGAAAACGGACGATCAATTTTGAGTTTGTAGTGAGCATGAGCTGGCGGGAAGAAGATCCTTATCCTTGGATCTCCTTTTCGTTCCACTTACGCTTAGCCATTGCAAGCTGGGATTTGATGTGGAACACTTTGATGACCCTTCAATGATCTTGTGAGATGGATCTCAAAGGGACCCCCCTTTTTCCCCCCTTCTCTTTTTAGGTGACATGACACCCCCATCTTTGCTTTGCATTATGGATAATTGAAGACGTCAATTCATTGAATAACATCGAATTGTAATATGTCAACGGCTTTTATCTTTGGCCATATATCCACATTGCACTGTGTGGTGTTGTGCAAGTGATGTGCCCCTATATGAGATTAAGTCTGTAATACACCGAGTCCAAAATCCCCCCGGATTTACGTTCCCCAAATTTGGGCAGCGAAGATTCACATCATAATACGTAAGGATTGATGGACTAGGGTCGTAATACAAACGCACCATCCATGTATTCTCCGACGAAGCAACCACCACCAATCAAAATAATATTCACTTACCCAACCCCACGACGGCCGGAACTGATCACCGAAGTTAGAGGGCTCGGACAAGATACGGCTCCTAATAGGCTTAGAACTCTAGAGGGAGCTAAGACTAGACAAAGCCTCTTACTTAACGAGCGTCCTGAAGATACTTGATAAATAACAAATTAAGGAAAATTTACGATTTTCACTGCATTGATTGCTCTAGTGTTATGCACAATCAATGTCTTGAACGAAATTGGAGCCACTATTTTGGCCGGTGATGATGATTTACGTGAAGGGTAACGATTAGATTCCCATGGTGGAATCGCCTCTTCGCCTCTACGAGCATTATTTGGAATTTCAATTGCCATCCACCGAACCCCCCCACTCTTAAAATCAGGAATGTCGACAACTTTTTCTTATTTTCTATTATTGTATGAGAAAATTTAGCACTGATTTCATCATTCTTAGCAAAACAAAGAAATTTAAGGGCCTTGTTTACCGTTATCGTTAACTAAAATTCTATGGCTCACGTATAATTATTTTAATATATTTTCTCGAAAATTGACCAAATTTTAAACTTTGAAGGAAAAGTGAAAAAACAAAATACTTGTCGCTTAAACTCATTGGAAATTTGGAATCGCTTTAACACAACCAAAAAAAAAAAAAAAGGAAGAAAAAGTCTTAACGACGCTCAAGGTAGCAAAAACACGAGTTAAGTTAACACCGGCAATAACGGATCGAACCTTTTACCGAACTTTAACTTAGGGTGCGCATGATAACCATTCTATTTCTGGAATCAATTTCTGGCTAGAAATAGATTTCTATTTCTAGTTTCTGGATGAGTTTTTTTAGCAAAAAAATGCGTTTGATAACGACATAAAATTTATGTTCCTAGAACAGAAGTTCGTTTGATAATTGAAAATTTCTACTTCTAGAATATTATTAACTCAAAATTTTCTACAAAAAAAATTTCTACTTCATTTTTTATTTTTTAGATTTCTTTAAAAAAAATTTATTATTTATTTTTTACTCCGGCGGCGGCCGGCGGTGCGCAGTGGTTGGCGGCGAGGGGGAGACAACCGTCAGTGGTGGGCTGCGGTCGGCGGCGGTTGCTACGGCGGGTGGAGGGGGTTGGCGACGGCCGACGGTGGGCGGGGAGGGCCGGCGGAGGTCGGCGGGGGTGGCGGCGGTGGGCGGGGACCGACAAAGGAAGGGCGACAGAGAGAGTGCGACGAGGATTTGAGAAAAAAATGAAGGGCTTTGGTAGGTTATTTCTCATTTCTGTTTCTGGAACAGAGAAGTTACAATTTTAGCTTGTCATTTCTCTTTCAAATCTATTTCTGGAACAAAAATTTGTTCTAAAAACGGAAAAATAGAATTGCATTACCAAACGAATTTCTATTCCAAACCTGTTCCAAACAGGTTTGGAATAGAAAATGGTTATCATGCGCCCTCTTATTTTGACTTTAATGAAAACGAGCTATAAAACAAGGGCCTTCGCCGACAAAACAAATTAGCACAGAAACAAGAAAATTTTTGTCGGAGAAAAGGGTAAAACCAAGAAAAAAAAAGGAGGAGAAGAGAAGAGAAGAGAAGAGAAGAAAGGTCGAAAAGTTCCTTTAAGGGGGGGCGGTCAAAAAGGGTGGGCAAAGCAACAAAAGATAGCCAAAGAGACAAAAATACATTATACAAGAGGAAATGAAAGGAGGGAGGAGGGGAAAAGCAAAAGGCAAAAGCAGTGATCACCGGAGGAGAATTAGCTTTTGATCGCGGGAGAAATCGAATCGAATCGAATCGCACGCACACATCCATGGAAGTGCAATGTGCCTTTGTGGGATTAGCTTTGGCCACCCCACCCCAACACTTTCACGATCGTTCCTTGATCCGGTCAAACCGACCCACCATACGCCATCCCTTACGTCCACCTTCAATTTCACGGTCCTTCGAGTAGGGTAGACACTAGAAAACACTTAAAGCTTTTTGACTTCCTTCCTTCCTTTCTTCCTTTTTCTTTGGATGGATTCGCGGCGGTGATAGGCTCGAGGGGGCTGCTGAGGGCCACCGCCTCGTGCGGCGTCTAGCATTCCGTGTGAATTCTTAAGTATGAATAAATGCACTTTAATCTGAACTCCTGTGGCCCGCCATTGATCGCGGGAAGTTTGCGATGCGAGGCTTGCATCGGTGACCAGTGACGTCCTCTCGTGCCGTGATGTTATCGACCAATCTAAGTGTTCTTTAATTATTTTGATTTGAACGCGAATGTGCGCGCGCGCTCGAAATTGATTATATTGGATCATTTTTCGAATCAGGGGTGCTTTGTGTGGTTCAAGCACCAAATGAGAGACGCTAAAACCCCATTTCCAATTCATCTACCAAAAGAAGGGACCGCCATCTAGTCCAACGACCGCCTCGGAAATTATATTAGCATCATAGCGACCTACCCCCTCCAATTTCAACATCTGGCACGGCAAGATCCAACTGCAATAAATGGTGATCGAATCTACAGCACATTGAAATCTTGGAGCTGAAGTAACAGATGAGGACAACGCGTGGCAAAGTCCCCATCACTTGCAAGGGCATGGAGATGGTTTGGCAATTCTTCAATTACTAGAATGAAAACCGAAGAAGATGGGTCGACATTCTTTTAATCGGATCGATTAATTCCGCAGCACGAGAATCGTCTCGAAGATTAGTAAGATTATAGCTCGCAGCAGGGTCGATAGACCAAGAACGATAAAGCGTGTAGAGCCAGCCCGACATTGTCAAATTTCAAGATTGGATGCGGATTTGGTTGCATATTGTAATGGTCATCACCATCCACCTAACCAAAGCGACGCGTCGTTGGACTTGAGAAAGGCGTCAAAGTGGAGAAATATGAAACAGAGAAAGAGGGGGGGAGACAACTTCACGTGTTTCAACAAATCCAAAGTCTCCAACCATCTCCTTTGCCAACGTTTACGTAGGATCTCCAAACTGCATTGGAATCGATCCATTTCTGGTGCCTTTTTCCCTAACAAATCTCATGGTTTCCGTTGAAAATATGCGACACGGCTCGGGTCGGTTTCTTCTCTCGCAAGAAAACTTAAAAAGGTCGCAAACCATTTTGTTGGCATCAAGAGAAATCAGAGTACAGACAGAAAGATGTAAACTGCAAATCAAGAATGTCCAAACTTGTCATGGAACATGGGGCAATAAACAGCAGTTCACGACTCAGACGTAATCCTCCAATTCGGATTTATTTCTATCCAAAGCTCTATGCATGCCGGCTCAAGGCACGATCTATACTCTCCCATCTTGAGAAGAAAATCGAGAACAAATGTCTGAGACCAGTAAATACATGTCGACCGGGATGACGTAAATTAGAGTTCTCTACAATCGTCCTTTCTGGTTACGATCCAACCAATTACCGGAAAAGTCAGATATACCTCCCAATTTCTATGAAACCTGAAAAGGTAAAATCCTAAATCTAAGTACCTCAAGGAATGTCATACAGAGCCAAGGAATTCCGAAGCTTTCTTGAGACTTGCGTTGCGAGAAAGCTCAATCGTCGACAATCAATGATCAGCACCATGATCCGGAGTTGTTAGCGTTCTTCTCTCACTAGCTTTCATGATGGAAAGTACTTGTAAAGGCTCTCCAGCACGATGAACGGAAACTTACAAACTAGCGCCGCCCATTTGCCCAATGCCTGTTCTGGTTCCCAGGTCTCATGTGTAGATTTCTATGGCCAAGTGACTGTTTCGGGAGATCGTGCAAATCCATTACCTGTATAGTCCGCTGCCTCTTGGCTGTTCAGGAAAGAAAGTGGCACAATTAAATCCAGATAAGGCCAAACAAGAGAAAACGCATTTTAAATACTAAGATCGAAATTGAATGACGCGCCTCAAATCATTGCCGCTCGGATTTCATGCCACAATTAAAACTTCCCTCTCTCAAATTCATAAGCTTGATGCAGGATTTAACCAAAAACCAGAAAATGACAACGCATACCATTCTCAGCTTGTTGATAACTTTCCTGGAGCTTCCGCTTCGTAGCTTCAAGTTTCATTTGGACTGCATCTTCTTCTGAATACTTGGCGCCCTAAGAGACAAAGGAAACAACAGTGACATCAGACAATGCTTGTTGTAAGCAACAGACTTCAGAACCTTGAGACGCGTCCTTACATCTTTCTGATTACCGACCATTCTCCTCTGTGCGGAAATCTTCTCCAATCTTCTCAGCTGGAGCTTGGACTCTTTGTTGACCTTTTGCTCTGCGTTGAGATTCGTATTTCTACCCTGCCCAGCATTAGCGTTTGAGGGTCTATTTGGCTTCGCAACGTCTTCTCGCTTCTTCAATTGTTGATTCCTGTTATCTTTGAGACTGTCTTTCACTCCGTCTGGCTTCATCTCTCTTCGTTGCTTGCTCACATTTTCCTTCTCTTGGAACGGTTTTCTTCCATTTCTGCAGTTCTTGGCAGATTCTTTGCCAATACGAGGATCTGGAAAATTTAGCATTTGTACAGAAATCAAATCTAAAGAAAGATCCAATGAAAGAACCAACTAGCATTAGAGTGAATAAAATAATACTCACTTCCGTCGTCATCCATGCCATCGAAGAACTTCACAACAGAACAAGCACCGGACATGCAAAGAAGCAGAGTTAATAAGTTCAGAGGCAATGAACTTCCTCAAATAAAAATGCCCCTAATATGCGGGAAGACATTTTTACCCCAGATAGCTCCATTGTAGAAGTTTGAGGAGCGAAAAAGGCTCCCTCGTCCAAAGGCGGGGAAGGAAGTCCTTCTTCCTCTCCCTCTTCCTCTTCTTCATCATCGCTTGACGGGTTCACAGAATCAGGGGTACTCCCTGCTCTCGCGAAATAAATGAGCACTTAGAACCCGTGCAAGGGAAGTGAAAACTAGCATATCTTTTCTTAGCAATCAGAAAGTAGGAAGCGAATCCGTACCAGCAGGCGGCGGTGCAGCCTGCATCCACTCTTCCACCATAGTCTTCCACGCCCTGCAACAAAAAGGAATAATCGATAAATTGGTCTTGCAAATGGGAATCATCACCACTTTGATACAATCCAATAGGAATACAGAAAAAGAAATGATTTCTATGCCAATAAAACTGAAGGCCGTCATTTCGGAAAACTATTGGTCCAGAGATGGTCACCACTTACCAGCCATGCATGCTCGGTTCTTACATTACTGAGTCACTAGAATTTGGATTTCATAAGACTACAAAAGTTGTTCTTCTTTGGACCAAACAAAGATTACAGTATACTGACTGAAGCTCAGTGGCATCTGCAAGAACTATGGCTAGTGACAACTATTTATCGCCTAACTTCTGTCTCAAAAGGCATATGATCAACATAAATAGAACACAGCTATTGACAAAACCAAACTTATCTAAACAGGAGCCACTGATACGAAGCGCTAAAAGATAAAGCAATTGTTTCTCACACGTACAATTTCTGAAAACACGAGTCAGTTACCAGACTTGTCAAGAGCTAAATCATAACATAATGAATGCATCGAAAGGTAGGGAAAACAAATTTCGATTCTGTCAAAAGATTCCAATTCATGTTGTCTTTCTACAAGAATCTTACATAATAAGAGTCTGGGAAAGGCGACCGATCTGCTTCGACCTGTGCTTCCGTAGAGGATTAACAGCTTTCCCAATCCCAGTTGCCTGCATAGAACCAACAATGTTAACACCACGTAAACTTGCCCAGGAGAGCCGGAAAAGGAGTAACTAAGCATAACAAGCCTTTGAACTGCATAGAATTCATGACAAAAGCCAATGAACCAAACCTTCAATATCCCCACAGTTAGAGCCATCAATTGGAGCCGCCTCAACGATTCGTAAAGCGCTGATTCAGACTGTAATGTCGTAAAGCAAGTGTGTCAAATTAAGATGACAAAAAGGAATAATGCAATTCCCAGAATGCTAATAATCAACCCATTGCAAAGATAATCAGGAGAGAGGTTTTACCTCTTCGTCACTGTTGAGCAAAATCTCTTTAATCCTCAGGACCTCTCCAAGAATTTGAGACTCCTCTTCCATCTCATCAGTCAGTGCCTCTGCCTCTCCATAGCTGAAATTGCTCTCTTGGTTCATGAACAACTCACCATGATCATCCCTACTACTATTCACTTTGCTCTCTTTGCTCCCACCAGCCTCAAAATCACACCCCTCCCCAGCAATCCCGCTTTTCAACCCATCATCCTCATCCCCACTGGGCACCGCCAACTCGACCCGGTCACAGCCCGAACACCGGGTCAACCGGCACGTGAACAGCCTCTCTGCAATGCGATCCCTCCTCAACCTAAACTCTTTCGGGCAATCTGAGGCCGCCACCATGATCGCACGGTCGATGATATCGAATATATCGCAATTCGCAGTCCTAAAGTAATGCCTCCAATAATCCAGAGAGTCAGACTTCATGGCCATGACTCAAAATCAGGCCAAGAATCGAATGTTGCAAGGCCAAGAACCGCAAGAATGGTTTCAGGTCAGTATTCCGGAAGCTCAAACGTCCTCAAGGATTATCCAAATCGACTTTCATGCGATTCCGAAACAGCCCAGAAACGACTTTGAGGGGTAGCTTTGAATCTTTTTCCAAGTTCACCAAACAATCGGGTAAAGGAATACTAACGTAGTTTAGAAGCCGACGCAGACCCAGAAATCCAAAAGTGGTTCCTTTTGATGATCAGACGAATACCCAACAATCCAAGTTCAGGCAATCGATCAGGAAGGAAAAATCAATTGCTGTAATTGACCAAATTATTCCACGTTCAATTTCGAATTGACTTTTTCAATGGCAAGGTGATTGTCGACGATCAAAATAGATACGTATCAAGCGTTCGAGGATTGCCAAGAAATTCAAGAATCAATATCTGGCAAAACCGAAGAAGAGAAGAGAAAAAACAAAAACAAAAAAAAGGCAGATGTGGGTTCATGGATTTCGACAAGAAGCAATGCAACTTTCTTTTCCCGGAAAATTCCCGAGATTTTTCCTGAGCAGAAGCTGAGACTGAAAAAGATCACTGCAAAGGGAGGATCGACGAGAGAGATGATCGGAGATTTTTCTCGTTCTATCTCTTTCTCTTTGATCCAACCCAATAAAGAGAAAAAAGAAAAAGAAAAACTGAAAATACCAGGTGCTGCTAAAAGCCAGAGAATTCAGTTTTCTCCCCCAAGACCACTGTAGCCGTGAAAGGGAAGAGAAATTTCTCGCTTTTGGGTTTTCTATGCTGAAAATTGATTTTGTTTTCTCTGATTTGTCGTTTAATAGCGACTCGATGTCGCCAGTTCGCAAATTTCAACCGAGGTAACCAAAAAAAAAAAAAAATCCAAAAAGAAAAATATAGACCAAAAATTTGACATGGAGCAAACGTTATTAGAGAGAAGCTATAATTGAATTCTTAATCTAACGCGATCTTCCGAAGGTATACTGGTCGAGCAAGCAACGATTAAGTTGATGATCGCGACAATAAGTGTGCCTTTACCATTTTGATCATGTCAAAAGCGGCACTCTTTCCTTTTTTATCCAAAGTGGTTCGATGGTACTTTACGTTATTGATCAGAAGTAACGTCTTATCCCAAAAAAAAATCGATCGGTGCAAAAAGGGCAAGTCAAAGTTCGATCGCCCTAAACTTGCGCGCAATGATTGCCGGCGTGTCGTGAATGTACGATATCACGGGATTGGCGCGAGGTACCGTCGTCGTAAAGTTATCTCTTTTTTTACAGTAGGACATGATCGTGGTAAACAAGAATCGGGGGGGGGGGGGGGGGGGGGGGGGGGGGGCAGTAAGTAACATGACTATTTCAGCAGATTCGCGGTAAGGATTTCGAAACGCCCTAAAACAGGGAATATCGTACATTTCCAAACGCGCCGTCTATGTCGTGTTGATGCGTAATCAATGCATTGCGAACCAAAAACATATCATCATTAAGCATGATTAGCAAGAACGCCAGGGTCACTAGTTGCCCAAAAACCCTCGCATTAATGAAATGACTTTATTTGAGAGGGGTTCACTTTTGACGCCATTTGGGAAATGTAATTAATGATAATCCCCCGTGGAATTTGAGATGCTGGTCAAAATTGGAGGGGGGGGGGGGGGGGACAGAATTTGAGTGGTGGGTGTTAGGTACAGGGGCTGAGTTGAGTTGGAGAGACACTTCATGCGAAGACAGATTTTGGTAATAAAAACTCCGTCTTTTTTCTTCTTCTTTTTTATTATTATTATTTCTTTTTACCGTCATTGCAGACGATAAACCCCAAAAAAAAGGAAATAAATAAATCGGAGAATTCGTGAAGTAACCAAAAGAGTCCTGTCTGTGACGGACCAGGGGGACTCTCCGCGTCTCGGATTGCGACGGAGAGGAGATAAGCTGACGGGGCGTTGAGGTAACGGGAAGCCGAGGAGTGCGCCTCCGCGCGACACGTGAGGAGTTGCGTGCGGTGGGTGAGGCGTTCGATATGCTCCACATGGTGAGGAGGAGCATATTCCCGTGCCTTCGAGGTCGGCTGCGTGGGACCCACATATTCGGCACTCAGTGATTCCAACTCGACCCCAATTTCCTTTCCATTGTTTTGGTTCGGATCGGATTTATTCCGGGGCACAAATTCGATCCCCCCCTTGGAGGAGAATAAAAAAAAAGTGGATTTAGTCAGATTTGGTATATTTAGCAAGGATTTTATTTAGGCTACTTTGTTTTCCGAAAAAATGAACGATCTGAAAAATATTTTCACAAAATTCGATTGCTCATATTACTTAAAATAATTAGTCGATAATTTATTTTTTTAATTAGTGACAGCAATTTATGTCTAAACATTATAAGCAATATGAGCGATTAGTTTTAAGAAAATAATTTTCAAATCATTCATTCTTCGTGAAACAAATACACCCTTATTCCTATCGGCGCAAGTCGATAAAGGGTAAAGTTAATGAGAGTAGATGCCATCGACTTCACATCGATTTTCGATTGCCATTGTTGATAAAAATAATAATAATAATAATAAAGTGCCTAAGGTCATTAAGACAAAGAATGAGTAAACAGCACGTTGTTCGGCATATGTTGATCGTTTTCCGATTAATATAGCGTGTCGGGCTTTCGTTGGTGAAGGAGTGAACGGTACGTTGACCAGCATGTGTGATCTGTTTTTGCTATGAATACGATCAACGATCAAACACCAGCATTGACCGCGAGAAGCCAATTGAACTTAAGCCAACAAGGAGTGGGGACAGTCTTTTGTCTATCAATTAACGACCGAGTCGATGCCGGTTGAAGTCGTAAAGTCGGCACCAACTCGTGAGGTTTAGCTGAAATCAAATCGACGGTGAGATAAAAGTTAGCAGAAATATTTACCGAAGATATCGACTAATGGTTTTGGTCAAGAAATTAATTTTAGTCAAGCCAAGCAGTTATTGTTGTTGAGAGAAATTATGAACATCAAACGTGAAACCTAAATTTGATTTACATGAGCTGAAATGGTTTGCCGATAAAAGGCGCCCACAAAACATCTAAAAGAGCAGGATTTACCTCTGTTGAAAACAAATTCACTTCCTTGCAATTCGTTTCCAGCCATGTTTCAGTAATACATTTCCATTCCCGACAGTTAGTTAATTCCCTTTTGTCGATCACACTCTCTCTTACCTTTGATTCGATAAATGCTAAATATTGATTTAGGAGGTTTTTGATGCAAGAATTACCAAAAAAATCCTAAATCTATTGCATCTTGTGCCAATTCATCATAAACCTTTCAATTTGGTCAATTTAATTCTAAACATTTGAACGAGGAAAATTGTTAAAAAAGTCTTTAACCTATTGAACTTTTGCCAATTCAATCTTAAACCTTTTAGTTTTTCCAATTCAGTCATAAACCTTTTGCATTTGTGTCAATTCATTCCTAAATATTTTTTTGTGCTAATTCAGTCCTGAACCTTTTTCATTTGTGTCAATTCAGTCCTTCCGGCAAACTTTGGTCGGCCGGCGCTGACGTGGATGTCAGCGTTGATGGGGACAATTTTAATAATTATTTTATTCTTTTCTTTCTCCTTTTTCTTTTCCTTTCTTCTTCCTCCAGCTGGATGCTGCTATCGTCGCTGAGCGAGGGCTCACCGGCGCTAGGCGAGGTCTGGCCTTGCCATTGCTTAGACGAGGCCGACCTTACCCTGCGACGGTGAGTCATTACCCAGGCCAAATCTGGGCAAGTTCGCGCCTCACCCAGAGTTGGGGCGCTTTGCCTGAGCCTCTGGCAGGTCACCGGAGGAAGAAGAATGGAAACGAAAAAGGGGAAAGAAAATAAAAATAGAAAAAAATTTATAAAATTATTATTAAAAATTATCCACGTCAACGCCGGCAGGCCAAAGTTGATCGGATGATTGAATTGGCACAAATACAAAAGGTTTAACATTGAATTGGCACAAAAAAAAATTAGGACTGAATTGACACAAATACAAAATGTTTGGAACTGAATTGACAAAATTAAAAGGTTTAGGACTGAATTGGCAAAAGTGCAATAGGTTTAGGATTTTTTTGAAAATTTTCCCCATTTTGACACTTTGTCAATTTAGTCCATCTGGAAAATTTTGGCTGGAAATCGTTAATGTGGATGCCGATCATCCTATGTGGCATGAGTAACGCTGACGTAGATATATTTTTTTTTTTTTTTTGAATTTGTTCTTCTTCTTTTTTTTTCATCGTGGCCGGGGAGCTCCTCGAGGCTTGCGAAGCCTCGCCATTGCTAGCGAGGGTCACAGCCCTCGCCCGGCCTTGTCCAGATTTGGGGGAGGTCGAAAGAGGGTTGCGACCCTCTTCAGGGGTCAGCAAGGGCTTTGCGGCCCTCGCTGGCCATAGTGAAAGGAAAAAGAAAAGAAAAGAAGGAAAAGAGAAGAAATAAAAAAAAGAAAATACCAAAATAAAAAAAAATTGAATTTACATTATCTACGTCGGTGCCGACTGTTCCACATAGGATGGCCGGCATTCACCCTAGCGATTTTTTGCTAAAATTAACCGGATGGACTACATTAGCAAATTGTCAAAAGGTTTATGACTAAATTGACCAAATTAAAAGGTTTATGACTGAATTGGCACAAGTATAATAGATTCAAGACTTTTTTGGTAATTATCCTGATCTTTGGTTGATATGTAGCTTCGCGTATATATGGACACCAGTCCGCAGTTAGATTCTGTTCATAACACTTGATCATGAATCTGATTAATGCATATGATGCTAGAAGCAGAAGCATCTCTTCCATATCGAAACAAGATCACGAAGATATGGCCATTTATCTTTATGATCAAGTAGTGATTATATTGGATCAAGCATTGATTTGGTCTATGATCATGCAGTCAGTGTTGATTTCATGCTTTAAAAGGAAGCACAAAAACGATAAGAACGAGGAATTTGCCACTTTCCATCTCCACGTGAAGAGTAATATAACGAAAGGAATCTACAATTTAGGGACAATGACAGAAATGGTCCATGAATTTTAGTTTAATGTGTAATATGATCTTTGAATTTTTATTTGCTCAGTGTGGTCGCTAAATTTTAACTCAATGTGTAATGTGATATCTAAACTTTTAATTTGTTCAATGTGGTATTTGGACTTTTGGTATATCTGAACTATATGAAAATATTCAATGTTGTCCTTTCATTAATACTAGTTTAGGGACAACATTGAACATTTTCATATAGTTCAGGGACTATATTGAACGTGTACCAAAAATTCATGGACCCATTGAACAAATATAAAGTTCAGGGATCATATTACACATCGAGATAAAGTTTAATGACCAAATTAAGCAAATTAAAAGTTCATAGATCACATTGCACATTAGATCAAAGTTCAAAAATTATCGTGTCATTTTCCCTACAATTTATGACGAGATAAGACATAAAAAGGTCGTTAAAGAATTTCGTTATACAATCAAGATTTCATTTAATTATTCATTTTTTTAGACTAGCTAAAAGTGCTCCTACAAAATTTTCATGCGGCATCTGAGAAGGCCAATAGTTTCGGTACTCTTTTTGAGGGAAAAGTACCAAAAAAATTCCTAACCTATTGGATTGATTTCTTTTTTTTTTTCTATTGGTTGGCAAGGGCCGTCGGCTGACCCTTATTAGCCAAAGGCGATGGCTTGCGCGACCCTTTGCCTAGACCCGGTGAGGGACGCGACGCCCTCACTAGATTTGGGCCGAGGAGGGCATCGTGGCCCTCGCCTGGTTTGGGTGAGGTCGCCACCGCCAGTTCGGGTGGCCTCGCCCAAAGGGACCCTCGCCAGCCACCAGCAAAAAAAAAAAAAAAAAAAAAGTCCAGAAAAGAAAATAAAAAAAATTGTAAAAAATTCAAAATAATATTAAAATAATATTAAAAATGTCATTGTCAGCTTGGCCATGACACGTAGGATGGCCGATGTCCATGTCATCGATTTCCGACCAAAATTAGCCGGTGGACTCAATTGATACCAATGCAAAACAGTTTAGGACTGAATTGATACAAATACAATAGGTTTAGGACTTTTTTGTTACTTTTCACTGTTTTTCACTAGCCCAATACCCAAAAAAATCCAAACTTTAGCATTTATCTTAATTATATCCACACAAAAAAAAAATTGACTCATAAAAAAACCCTAAACTTTTACTTTTGTTCTAATTCTACCGGCCTAATACCAACAAAAAAAAAACCCCAACTTTAGCATCTGTCCCAATTATATCCAAAACTTTTTTTTGTCTCATAAGAAATTCTCAACTTTTACTTTTGTCCCAATTCTACCATTATTAGCCTTCAGTTCATAATCACATTTAGTTAATCTTACGCGACATTTTCACATCGTTAATGAATTACACCTTAGCAAGGCTGACATGAAAAAATCCTCTAACTTTTCTTCTGTTGTCTACTTCCCCTACACAATGTCAGGAGATATAGAGCCACTCAAGACGGCGCATTTTGAATTCTCCCCGGCATTCAACAGCCAAAAGAACAACTAGACGTGGCGATATGATTATTTGGATGAACAATCTCAAATCTCATCGTCCCTCGAAATCTGTCGTTTTCGAATTTTGAAGATTCATTGGTAAGTTCGGTACGAAAATTTGAGCCACGTAGAATTAACTAACAGTGATTATGGACGGAAGGCTCACGATGGTAGAATTGGGACAAAAAAAAAACTGAGAATTTTTTATGAGATAAAAAAGGGGTTTAGATATTATTGGGATAGACGCTAAAGTTAGGGATTTTTAGGGTATCATGTTGGTAGAATTGAGACAAAAGTAAAAGTTGGGGCTTTTTTATGAAATAATTTTTTTTATAAATAATTCGGACAAACGCTAAAGTTGGAGATTTTTTTGGGTATTAGGCCGTTTTTCACCCCCATTCTTATACATTATTTAATATATATACCTTTTTATCTTGTGATTATAGTGGACATATGTGATAGGTGATGGGATAACACCCACGTCATGTCTCTACTACAGTTGGATGCGTCTTGAACTAAAAAGGGCCATGGCTCGAAAATGTTCATATAGTATGGCGAAACTATAGGGCATTTACCACTAAAATCTAGTTTTATAGAATCGTTACGGTAACACACTAACTTGCCGTCTTAATGACGAAACTATAGTAACATGGTAATTATTCTGAGAAGCAATATTATTCGACACGGAACATAAAATACCAATGGCCTGCGCCGCCACCTAATAGATTTCGTCTGTTTTGACTGCTAAATTATAATTATGTAATCCCCCTCTAACCCGACCCGTTTTGGGATGTATACACATATGTAAACGAAGAGTGAAAGCATATAAAACCTTCAAATGTGTGGAATTATATGCGCATATATATTTTAAGAAAAAGAAAAAGGAGCAATGACCTACCCGGTAACATGTTCCACGAGGGAGGACAGACTTTCAGAAAATTGATAGCAGTATTGTCGTCCAAGGCGAGTTGGTGAGACGAGGTTCAACTGCCTTATTCAATTCTTGGGAGCGTCAAAAGTTCAGAAAGCAAAATCGAAATTCTCCGGCGAACCGTCGACTCGGAAGGTGGCGTATGCAAGTACGTCGGACCTTCTTGACTATTTTTCGAGCTGTTTATAATGTCGAAAAGGTACGATCGTCGACGTCGACATGTCATTCGGCGCACATTTTTCACGTTGCTGTTCTCATAACTACTCCCACGAGCAGGCAACCCTGAAAACGACGTTGTAATATCGTTCGTACTGAATCACTGGGATGGAATTGCCTCCTGTCCGATAACTTCTTCTTTGTGGCGCCCAGCGTTCTGATCCGACACGTACGCATTCAATCGGACTCGTGTCCCCGCAGAGAGAAAGCGAAAACATTAAAAGCTCCCACAAGCAAAATAACGTGTTTTTGACTTTTCTCTTCTTCATGATGGGGCTCGTTTCCGGGGGGGTTATCGATCTTTTCTGTTTTCCAAGATAGAATGCCTGCGAACCCCAAAATGGTCCAAAACGTGCAAATCCCAATTGGCCCTATCCATGCGACACGTGAAACGAATGGATTAACGATCCTTTGCACTCGTGCTTCTAGGTTATGAGAAAATAACGCGGCAAAAGACATCATGCGCCTCGGGTTTCATAGTCGGAAAATTAACCAAAAAAAAGTCCTAAACCTATTCTAATTGTGCCAATTCAGTCATACACCTTTTGTATTTATGTTAGTTCAATCCATCCGGTCAATTTTGGCCAAAAATCGCTGACATGAATGGCCGTCTTACGTCGCGTAGCTGGCATTGATGTGAACAATTTTTAATATTATTTTTTTCGACTTTTTTATTTGTATATTTATTTATCCTTTTTTCTTTTTCTTTTTCTTGTTATTTTTTCTTTGCTTCTTCCTCTAGGTCAGCGACCGGCCAAAGGCGAGGGCCAACGTGGCCGACCATCGCCGAACGATAGCAAGGTCGACCTTGCCGGCCTTGCCTCTGGCTAGTCGCTGAGGTTCAACGATTGACTTGAGGAAAAAGGGAAGAAAAAATTAAAGAAAGAGAAAGAAAAAAGGAAAACAAAGAAAAAATAAAAAATTGAAAACGTATTAAATATTATTAAAATTTATCTACGTCAGTGCCAGCCGCGCCACGTAGGATGACCGGCGTCCATGTCGGTGATTTCTAGGCAAAATTAGCCGGATTGACTGAATTGGCACAAATGCAATAAAAAAAAAAGCTTAGGACTGAGTTTACACAATTGTAATAGGTTTAGAACATTTTTGGTAATTCTCCCTCTTCGACGCTCACGCATGATGCCAAACAACCACGGTGGAGTTGCCCATAAATAGAAGTAAACATGAGTAAAAATTTCATCAATTAATTTATTTTCTTCTGTGATGCACGTTCTTATCAAGGGGAAAAAAGCAGAAGAAAAACTAAGTATTTCTTCTGTCGCGTCTTTAAAATGGAGTCAAGTCGAGATCCAATCTCGTTGGAACTTGGCAGTGTGAAACGAAGATGTTGTGAAGCGCAAGCAAATGACACGAAATATTTTGGCACACGACTTAATTAAAGCAAAATAAATTAGGTTTGATATGATGTAAACTGCTAACCGTGGTGGGTAGCGATTAAGCTCGACCAACCCCTCCTCCTCCTAAAACCTAGACTTGTACTCATTTGATGAGTAGATGTCGTTGGCATAAGTTTTCCCCTTAGGAGGGGGAACGAATTTAGCGCCACGTAATCCCAATTGGATTACCTTAACCACAAGCAACACGAGAGATTCGACATCCTCTTTCCCGTACGGGGATGGCGATCTCTGACCCATAATTGTGTTCGTCTTATCGATTCGTGCAGTTTCACACTTTTTTTTTAAGTTTGAGACGATAATACCTTATTTTACTTTTCCATACGGGGGAAGAGAACATGTGGTTAGATCACGTCGATTCTGAACTAGTCGTGCTCGTGTCCGGTCGAATTTTGGAATCACGATTGAGCGCGCGGCCGCCTGTTTTGGATATTTGAGTCTTTACTAAATGACTTTTGTCATGGTATCGGCGCTCGATACACGGGTATTTCGTGATTTTTGCACGTGAATAATTATAACAACATGGATATCTTGTGTCAACGGACATGTATTTTTGCGAGAATTATAATAGTGATGTCGAAACATGCACATTTATCACTTTTATGGTAAGGCTTGGGAGCCTAAACTTTATATATTTCGGCGGTCCACTTGCTAATTGAGGTGCCCCATAATTGAAAACTCACCGTCCACTAGAGAAGGGGGACAAAATGGGCCACGAAGTCAAAGAACGCCAAGTCTTCTCAAAGTTCAATCCTAAGGGGAATTGAAATTCCTGGTCAAATAAATCTAACCAAGACTCCTCGTTGAAATTCATTATAATCCCCGGTTGCTACTCGCAAATTTTTTTTCACTCCGATACATCGACAGAGTCGAACTACATCTCTTTCGCAAAAGGAAAAAGTCAACTACCGCTTTGGCTTTGCTAGGTCAAACATGTGAATCATCAAGCCAAGATTGCCTGTCAATTTGACTCTCGGTTTCGGCCAGAAAACCAGTGGCGAAATAAAATACGAAAAAGATGGATAATTAACACGTGCGCGGAACTTCACGCACGCATCTAAAAAAGAACGAAATTTACGATGGAGGGTAATTGAAACCATAAAATAAAAAAGTAATACAAAGCCTATAAAAACAGAGAAGAAAATAAAATGTGGTGGGAGGATAAGGTCCATAAGGATAGGGGTGGGGACCATCGCAAAAATGTATACGTCAATACAAAAAATTAATACAGCCAAAACTCTATAGAATAATGATATATTTGTGCATATCAATCTATTTGGGCTCCTATGTCAGGGAAAAAAAAATGGGGAGATGGTATAGGCAAGGGCTCGCGGGCCCTCACCCGGGGGCCAGAGGAGGTGGCCGGACCTCGGCCGGCAGCCTTTGCCTGCCCAAACCAAGAAAAAAGAATAAAAAAGACAAAAAAAATTATTAAATAAATAAATAAAAAGTTGAAAAAAATATTAAAATATAATTACAAATTTATCACGTCAGCGCCGGCCGGCCAAATGAACTGAATTTGCATAATTACAAAATTTTTATGATTCAATTGGCAAAGAAAAAGTTTATGATTGAATTGACACAATTAACAATAGATTTACAATTTAGAAGTAATCGGGTACTTTGACTATCCTTTCAGCATTTGGTCTACCATTAAAGCTCATCATACTTAAATTAAAGCTTATAATACTTATTTTTAGAACTTTACTTTAATATAATTTAATCATGTTGGTAGCGTGCGGGCCCAGGCAAACTTTGCCGACAGCTAAACGCTGATTGAGTGGGCTTCATTTGATGAGATTTAGGACATGGGCCGGGCTTTGTCAGAAATTGTGTACATCACAACATGTTTTTAGTTATAATTGCCGAAAGTTCAGTTCTATTAACATCTCTAAAGTATCTCTTTGTCGTCGCGCAAAGGTGGCCACCCCGCCCCGGTAGACCAGCTTGCGGTGGAGCGCTCACTTCCGTCGGCATCGGCCTTCATCGAAGAAGTGACGGGGGGTGGGGGGTAAGGGAAATACTGAAATAGTCATGCCCACGGGGTCGATAGGTCTAGGGGCTTAAAGGAGCTACGAGGACTATGGATGATGCTAGAGTAAGGTTTTATATTTTTCTGCTGTCGAAAATTATATGGAGGCTTAAGAGCGAGTATGACTTGTGTGGCTCATTTTTATTAAGGCTATCCACATGATCTACAAAAGACATGATCGTCCTGTTGCCTAAAATCATGTGGTTGCCTTTTGAGTGATAGTGGGATCAAACTCATGAATGGATAACGTACGATACGTCGCTTTTGCTTTGGACGAAACAATGTATATTATAGCGATGAAGTGGATTTCACGAGATACAGCTGCTAGATTACTAATTTTTTAAAAGGGTCCACTTTGCCTCACTAGATAGCTTGCGGGAACGAGCTTCGCCTGAGGTCGACGAGGCTCGCTCTTGCCAGATGGGAGCGGGGGCGAGCTTCGCCAAAGGCGGGCAAGGTCGACCTCGTCGGCCCTCACCTCTGGCCTGTTGCCAAACCTCAACGATCGGCTGGAGGAAGAAGGAAGGGATGACAAAAAAAAAAAGAGAGAGAAAGAAAAGAAAAAATTCACAAAAATATTAAAATATTATTTGAAATTATTCACGGTAGCGTCGGTTGCGCCATGTCAGTGATGGCCGCGCCACCTCAACGATTTTTAGCCAAATTGACGGGATGGACTGAATTGACACAAATACAAATGGTTTAGGACTCAATTGGAAAAAAAAAAAAAAGGTTTAGGGATCGTGCGACCCCAGGGGAGGGCAATGTGGTTCACAACCTCCGCGAGAGGTGGTGCGGCCCCAGGCGAGGGCTGCCTGAGGTTGCGAGACCCAGGTGATGACCGCCTAGGGTGGCGTGACCTCGCCTAGGGTGGCGCGACCTCGCCGGCCTCTTGTTGGATTCACGCCGGCCAGATATGGCCTCGCCAACCGCCTCAAGCAGAGAAGTCCGAACAGTAACAATGACAAAATTGAAAAATGAAAAAACTTAATGATGATAGTTTTGGAAGGAGAAAAATCATTTAACCCTAAAAATGGCCTTCCGCAAATGCTGAAAGCCAAGGCTCATCATCATTGGACTTTCAGCTTTGCCAATGCAGCATTTGGCCAAAAGCTGAACCAAACGCTTCATTTTCTCCCTTTGAAAAGCTAAACCAAACGCAACCAATGCCTTCTCCCCGTAGAAGAATATGTTGTTCTGCCTTAAACCCATCGAAATCATCTATCAGTTTTTATATAAACATTTTATTGTAATTTATTCAAAGCGGGCGTCGATCAGAATTTCTAGATCCGGCACTAGGCCCAACCTGCTGATACTAGGTTTATAAGGGAAAAAATAACATTGATTCCAATAGGAATATGGTATCCTCTACTGTTGTATTGCATCTCTTGAGAAATTGTTTTTGGAAGACTGACATCCGTTCTCAAATTGACGGACCTCTATCATTGATTGAGAACTTTTTAAGATTTTCATTTCTTAGGACACTTTATATAGAAATACTGAATAGATAAAATAACATAAATGGTCAATGAACTTTGATTTAATGTGTAATATTGTCCCGGAACTTTTGATTTATTTAATAAGATTCCTCAACTTTAGTCCAGTGTGCAATGTCGTTCCCGAGCTTTGAATTTATTCAATATAGCCCCTAAATTTTTGATAATGTTCAATCTAGTCCCTAGACTATATGAAATATCCAATTTAAGTTGACGGAATTTGCTAATTTGACCTCCAATCCGATAAGTTTGAGCGGTGGACAAAGAAATAACTTACACTTGAATTATCCACCGTAAGACATTCAACTCCAATTAGGAGCAAGTAGCACGCACTTGGTAGGAATTGAATAGGCCGTCACCGGTTGCTAGAGTTGGAAGTTTTTTTTGGAAGCTGCTAGCTTGCAGTCTAACAGACTGTCAATTATTTCTGACCACACGATCTCCCAATCAATGAGTGTTTTATGCAAAATACGCGGTGATGGTGTATGGATCTATGATTGAGATTGTACCATCCATTATAGTACTGACGGGAAAACATTTTCCAATTTTTTTTACACCCCTGCCGACTGTCCGGGATTATAACAGTGAATTTATTGAGCGCACTGGAGCAAAGTTGATATGCATTAAAAAAAAACATGGGACAGTCATCAGAGCCGGGAAGGAGGCGTTACGTGACGAGCAGCGCTGGGATTCAATGCGGCAGAGGCGAGGAGCTCCTCGTCACGTTCGAAGACCGCCATCTCTCGCTCGCCCAGCGTGACCCACGCTTCGATCCCGTCCCGCATCTTCGTGTTCATCAAATATATGTAGTTCTTCATGTTCCTCAGGCACGTCGCCCAGACCGGCTTCCCCGACCCGAAGTCGACCTCGTAGAACGGAAACCCGCACAAGCTCGAGCACCGGTACAAGTTCGCCTCCTCCTTCCATTCGCCCATCATGTTTCCTAACCCTGCAATTTCACACGGAACATATAAGAACTCTTCGATCTATAGGTACATGCGAGATACGGGTGGACCGGAATCATCGCGCCATTGGAACTTGATCTGGTTTAGAGATTAAGTTTGATTAGAATCCTTACTCGCGATCGACTCGCACACCTTTGAAAAGCCCTCATCCCCACCGAAACCGCAGGCCTCACGGTCGCGAAAACTGATCATCTCCTTCCTCATGTTCGAGACCAGCTCTTGCAATGTCGTTTCGCTGCCTTTGAATGAAAGGTTGATGACCCAGGCGAGATTCCCGACATCGATTTCCTGCAAGGCCGGGGACATCCTGTCGCGAAGGTTCACCATGTACTGCAACAGAGACGGACGGGAAGACCCGGTTATGGATCTCGAAGCCTTGAAGGCGCATCTAAGGATGAGCGCCAACACGAGCTCGACTCTCGTGAACCGAGTTGGCTCGACGGAACGAGCTGCTTCGGCCTTGAGACCGGATATCTTGGAGTCGTGAAACACAAACCTCCTTGTCGCGCAGTTGGTCGTGGGGGCGTAATCCGACAACGTGAGTGGCAGCTCCCTGGCCCGCATGAGAGAATCTCCGATAAATCTCGGAGGGGTTAAGCCCTCGAGCCTCTGACCTGATCTGGCCGACCAGCTCCGAAGGAAGCACGCTATCGAGGACCCGTCCATGAGCTTGTGCGAAGTGCAGGGAGCGACGGCGATGCCGCCGCAGCTGAAGGTCGTGATCTGGACGATGAGCAAGCACCCCGACGCGACCAAATGCAACGTTTCAGCGTGAAAGGTAGGGAGGAATTGGTTGAGCAAGGCTACCTCGGTTCGGGCGAGAAAGTCATTTAGGCGGACGTCGGCTCGGGCCTCGATCCAGTACGCGCCTTCATCATTGCAGTCGATGCATGCGCCGCTCCCGACCCGACCGGCTAAGGGGTAGAAATCGGCGAGGGTTTCGGGGAGAGAGGCTTGCATGCGGCGGGAGAGCGGTTCCTCGCTGCCGTTTCCAGGGCCGGGTTTGGTGTAGAAGAGGAGGAGAGGGGCAAAGGATGGAGGGAAGAGCTGGTCGAGGAGAGAGAGGTTAAGGGTTCGGAGGTGGCGAGGGGTTGGAGAAGAAGGTTTGATGGCGGTTGATGAGATGATGTGAACTCTCTGTTCCCCCATGATGTTCATCTTTAACTCTCAGTGCTTGCTCTTCAATGCTTTCTTTGTGCTAATACTTCTCCCAAACTATTCACTCGGTTTGCATTTGCATAATCCTAAGGGAAATAATCTTATAAGATTAGTTACCAACGTTGGTATATTGTTTTATTTATTTTTTGGTCAAAGGTATATTAATTGATGTGCCGGATTTTAAGTAGTTATTCAAATGAACAGGCCGTATTCAGTATCCAATCAATAATTTGTTAAGTCACTTAGGGCGTGCAGGGTAACATTTCTGTTGCAGAAATCAAATTCTGGCCAGAAGTTGATTTTTCTACTTTGGTTTCAGAAGTTGATTTCTGATCAGAGAAATTCGTTCGGTAACGGTTGAAAATTTCTACTTTTGAAACATTATTAACACAAAATCTTCTATGAAAAATTATTGTCGGCGGCCGAAAAATTTCTACTTCATTTTTAAACATTTTAAATTTCTTTAAAAAAATAAATTTTATTATTAAAAATATTATTTACTTTTTAAAAATTTAAAATTATTATTTATTTTTTACTCCGGCGGCCAGAGACGGCGACTCGGCGGTCGACGGTGGGTGGTGGTTGGCGGCAGGAGGAGGTGGTTGGCGGAGGTCTGCGGTGGACGGCGGCGGGTGATGGTTGACTGTTGGCAGTGGTCGCGAGCGGCGGCCGGTGGAGGTCGACGATGGGAGGCGACCGGTGGAGGTCGGTGATGGGCGGCAATCGGCGGCGGCGGGGGGTGGTGGTCAACGGTGGGCTGCGGCGAAGGCGGGCGTGGTCGAAACGAGTGTGAGGGCGTAATGAAAAGAGGGTGAGACGAGAAGTACTTCTTAAGGTTCTTTTTTTTTTTTTTTGGTCCGAGAAGTGCTTATTGAGTTGAAAAGTAATTTTTTTTAACTTCTCAAATTGGGCGAAAAACAACGTCAGAAGTAAAAAAATTTACCTAAACGGATTTCTGCTCTAGAAGCACTTCTGGAGCAGAAATTCACTTAGGGTGCACAGGGTAACACTTCTGAAAGTAGATTTCTGTTCTAGAAGTTCTTCTGAATCAGAAATCCGTTTAGTAAATTTTTTTACTTTTGAAATGAATTTCTACTTCTGAAGTGAATTTTCACTTCTGAAGTTGTTTTTCCCCCTATTTGAGAAGTTAAAAAAATTGCTTCTCAACTTAAGAAGTATTTCATTGACAAAAAAAAAAAAAATCAAGAAGTACTTCTTGCGTCATTCTCTTTTCATTACTCTCTCACCCTCTTTTCGACCTCGCCCGTTGCCGCCGGCTATCGCCCATCACCGTCCTCGACCATTGCCAACCGCCGACCACGCCCGCTGCAGCCCATCGCAAACCTCCGCCGGCCAGATCGCTGCCACCTGCCAACCGCCCCCCGCCGCCGCCCATCGTCCCCCGCGATAGCCGCCAACCGCCAATCACCGACCACCCCCGTCCCCTGTCGCCAACCGTCGACCGCCGCCGCCCCGCCTGCCGCCGCAGTCTACCGCCGACCTCCGCCGCCGCCGCCATCCGTTGACTGACGCCGACCACCATCGCGACCGCCGCTGCCGCCGCCGCGGAGTCGTCGTCTTCGGCCCTTGGAGTAAAAAATAAATAATAATTTTTTATTTTTAAAAAGTAAAAAATATTTTTTAATAATAAAAATATTTTTTAAAGAAATTTAAAAAGTTTAAAAATGAAGTAGAAATTTTTCGGCCTCCGACAATAATTTTTCATAGAAAATTTTGTGTTAATTATGTTTCAGAAGTTGATTTCTGAAGTAGAAGTGTTGCCATGCGCGCCCTTAGTATATGAACTTTTTAGATCGGCCTCACATCATTTGAAATATCAAATTTTATGAATCTACTTTGCAGTACGCATTTGCTTAATAAACTTTTCTTACGTGAAAATGAGTGCAATGACAAAAGCTAATAGTATCTTCCAACTATGCCTAGATCGTTTCATTGGTCCCATGGCGTCAGTAGAAGTGGCAAAATTAGTCTAGAACTCACATTTGACTCATATTTTATGGTGGTGGATCATAAATGGATTCCTCAAGTTTTAAAAGTGGGCTATAAACGGATTACTTAGAAACTTAATGAGTTTTAAATAGGTCATTAATGAGTTAGCTAAGAAAACTATAATTTTTTTAGCAATATATATATATATATATATATATATATATATGTGTGTGTGTGTGTGTGTGTGTGTGTGTGTGTGTGTGTGTGAAATAATTTTCTCTAAACTGAAATTTAATATTGAAGTGTTTTAACAATACAGCTCGGGTCAGGTATGGGTTGGGCCGGGTATAAGTCACTAGATTTGTATAGCATGAAAATGGATTAAAACAGGTTAAATGGGTCAATATGGGTCGGACCATATTCGACCTGATCCAAACCTAATCCGATCCGTCCGTTTGACACCTCTAGCTGTCACGTGAGGAGTCATTATAGCACAAAGTTCGGGTGCGAAGTTAGTACATAGTTTATGAATCATGTGGATCGATATCATCGGAACTATTACGGGTCGCACCGTGGGACCAGCATGATGAACTGTTCAGACGGGCTTAAATACATGATTACGGACCATGGAACATTTTTTTCCAGATCGAATGGATGCAATAATTCTTTACCATTCCCAGATTAAGCGAGATGAAGGAACTTTGTATAGAAGTCACGTGGAATTCGCAATTTCCAACGGTTCGGTTTCAATGGGCTCTGATCGATCGAGTCATGCCGACGAGGGCCAACATGGATTATTGCCAAGGGTGGCCCATGAAGCATCGGGCTGGGCTGTGGCCTAAAATGGAGCTTTGGGCTGGGCCAGCTGAGGAGCGGGTGCGTCTCGTTGTTCACCAGAACCAGCTCCATTTCTTAGAAACAGGTGCAGAAAAATTTACTCCATTGAGCCTATGATTTTCTTTTGGCCGGCCGAAACAGACGGGCGGCTCATAAACGACGTCGCCATCGATTCGCAAGAAGCGGTGGCATCGTCTCGCCTTGCTGACGTGTCTATCGTACACGTGCGCACTGTTAGCGAAGTCAAAAACCACATCAACTCCTACGGTCGTTCAAGTAAAAAGTTGGGGCAATTTTTACAATCGCTGGGAAAGCGAAGATACTTTTTTATCTTGCAGGTACAAGTTCAGGCAAGAGGCCCGAGACCTCCGGATCAATCAATGGAGAATTGCTGACGTTTTGCTTACAGGCAACTGGCGTCGTCAACCCTGGGAGTATAAAATCTTAATGATAATCTTCCTCCTGATTGTTTTCTGACAAAAGATCAGCAGGGAGGAACAAAAGGCATTTCAGCTAAAGGACGTAACACTCGTCCACACGACGATCGCACAGGAAGAATATAATCGAGTCTGAGTCGAGACTACGCCTCACTGAAGTGGATATCGCAATCAGGGACGGTCGGTCGGGAGTGGGTGGTCCAAAAGGAATTGCTCGAAGTGGAGCATCCATAATGGTTGTGGTTGTGGTTGGCATTGCATTGCATGCCTATTCGACCCTGGTGCTCGAAGTTGTCGCCATCTTTATCGATCTCATTTGTCAGTTGTCACATGTGGGAGCGAACCCAAATGAGGTGGTGTGCTTTGAAGGGCTAGGAAGAAGTTTTTTAGGATGAGTTCAAACCCTATTCTCCCATGAATGTGGTCTTTTTTGAATTATTCGATTATAATAGTTATGTTTACCAGATTTATCTTGAACTAGAAATCTCCGGAAAAAGTGTCAAAAAAGTCATAAATCTATTGCATTGGTGACAATTCAGTCTTAAACCTTTTGCATTTGTGCCAATTGAGTCAATCCCGCCAATTTTGAACAGAAATCGCTGACGTGGACGTCGGTTGTCCTGCGTGGCACGAGTGGTGCTAACGTGGATATTTTTTAAAAAAATTATTTAGATATTTTTAAATATTTTTAAATATTTTTCTTTTTTCTTTTTTCTTTTTTCTCACTTTTGTTTTTGATTGGGGGCCGGCGACGCTTGCCGGCACTGGGCAAGGGCCACGACCCCCTCGCTGGCCGCTAGGCGAGGGTTCACGGGCCTTTGCTGTGGCTGGCGAGGTCCCTCAATAAAAAGAAAATGCAAGAAAAGAAAAAGAAGAAAAAACCAAAAAAATTATTGAAAATATTTAAAAATATTAAAATAATATTAAAAAATGTCCACGTCAGCGTCAGTCGTTCCATGTAGGACAATCGACATCCACGATAGCAATTTTCAGCCAAAAATTGATCGGATTGACTCAATTAGCATAAATACAAAAGGTTTAGGACTGAATTGGCACCAATAAAATGTTTAGGACTAAATTGGCATAAATGCAATAGGTTTATGACTTTTTTGACACTTTTACCAGAAAATCTCCCGACGCCTCAATTGTGCAAGGAATGCAAGCGCGACTGGACCAAATTGATCTGGGCACACGAGAATTGCTCGCAACCAAGGCCGGGGCCACACTGTGTGTGTGGGAGTCTAAATAGTGCCCCGAAGTCCTAAAATTCATGCAATTAGTGCAAAAATTTCTTCCAATTTGGATTGCGGGAAATACCGACGTAATTTTTTTTTTCAGTATTTCATGGCATGCGAAAAATGGCGACATGACATTTGACTGAAAACATATTCTCACATAAATAATTTTATAATGGCCAATCGTCATTTGCGAAAGCACTCACACCAGACGCATCCATTATGCGTTGCATGAAAATCCTTGAATGCGTGCGTAGCCGTGCCTGTCACAAATTCTCAGATAAGTTATTCCTCCTTTGCAAGAACGTCTAAAGCATCATATTACTTAATGCTAGAAGCCTCTACTTGGTAAGGGCCAAGGGGTGTGTCATAGCCTCTACTTCGGCCAAATTCTTAATGATTGAGTCGCTCCAGATATTATCCATAGAAATGTAAGATCACGACGGTGGGAACCCGAACCATTTGTGTTCTTTTCATTTTACAAAGTTTGATGTGGACATTTATATCATGTGTCATGTTTCCCTTTGTCTCCGATGTTCCGAGAAATTACAATTTAGTCCTAAACCTATCGTACAAATGATAGTATAGTCCTCAAAGTTTTTCAATTTTGTTAATGTAGTCCTAGATTTCAGCGCGAAACTTCAATGTGGTCTTTCCGTCCAATTGCCGCCGGAAATCAATGATGTGACGACCCATGTAGGACGTTGCTTCGAGAAAAATTGTCCATGCCAGAGTGCGACGCAGGACGACCGGTGATAATTGGGCGCCACATCAGCAATTTAAGGCGGTAATTAACCAGAAAGACTGCATTGGGACTTCGCGCAAAGATTTTAGACTACATTGGCAAAATTGAAAGGTTTAGGACTGCATTAATGTCCATACAATAGGTTTAGGATGGATTTTGACCGTTATACCAAGAAAGTTCCATATTGTAATTTATCGATCAAGAACTCCTGTGATATGGAGGAAAATTGGGGTGAGCGCTGGTCCCTGTCCAACTCAGGAATCGGACCGGTCGATTCTGGACGATTCTCGCTGGAACCGGTCTGCCTTGTTTTCATTTTTAATTTTTTCTCTTATTCTTAAAGCTGCATTCAGGGCAGATGCAATATGCTTTGTGAAATTTCTGCTAAGATTTGAAGCCAAACTCCAAAATCACGATCAAAACTCGAAAGTAACTAAATCTTTGTTTTTGACCCCAAAAAAAAAAAAAACTAAATCTTTGTTATCTTTTTATGACAGGATAAGGAACTCATGCTAAGTTTTCACTTTAAGTAGGAAATCCGTTTATATTCAGCAAATAGATAAGTCTTACATTATCAAATTCCAGCATAGTAGTTCTGATTATCTACAAAAGAATTAATATATTCTAATTAAGAAAGACTTATTGTTTCTGAACGAAAAAAGAGACAACCCCGGTACTCGGGTGGACCGGGTCGCCTCCCGATTCCACAAACTGAAAATCAATTCTGCCCGATTCAGTTTTCGATTTCAGAGTGAGAACAGACGTACATTGAATTTCCATCTTGAAATTGATCCCCTCTAAAGAGAAACACAGCGTATAAAGAATAGAGCACTAGTGAAGCACGAATCAAAGTTCTGACAAAGTATTCCACACGAGGTTGAAATTGACCACATTACGCAGGGCCACTACCGAGACGAAGTAGCCGCATCACAGTGATGATGTGTGGGCCAGTGCCATCGATCTATGAGAGGGCATAAATGGCGGGGAAAGGGTCACCTGGGAGTGGGATTTGATTAGACCCGTCGTACGGATGGGTCAAATTAGATCGAATTTGATTTGGATCATTTCTGTGCAATACAAATCTAATGATCCATACCTGACCAAATACATACCAAACTTATATCCGATTGAACTCATATTGTTAAAACACTTCTATATTTAACCAAATTTACGAAAACTCATACATAAATTGAGGTGAGAGCGCGAAGCGAGCAACTGCAAAAGATGGTGAAAAGATAATTATAGAGGTGGGTTGATTCTAAGTAAGTTGTGAACTCATTAAATGCCTTTATTATTTTTGTGTTTTACCATTCTAAACCTATTTATGACTATTTAATGAATATCACTAATCCTTATAACAACTCAGCCCATCTAATATGGGTTAAGAAATGAGCCTATGGCTCATTTTGGCAGATCTATATATGAACTGAACATATCGACCCTTGAATCGAGACGCTGAAGTGAACAATACACCGATTTTCACTACGTACATTCCCAATCACAAACTTAAACCTCAAACCACAACAAAAAATAGAAGGACATTGCTTCGAAGGGAAATTAGTTTAGAGAAAAATTTGACCGAGTTTTGCCATTTCTTGAGCGGTCTCCATTAATTTCCTCCACTTCCACGACCTTAGTAAATTCCGCAGCAATCGTGCATCTTGTAACAACTGTCCGCTCATCCACGAACCGATTTTATTCTCGTAACTAATCCCTGCTCTTAATTCGAACGTATCGACACCGTTCCCTTACTTCGATCGAAGTGTTCATCAATACGACTTGGTCGAAGGTAAGATTGTACAAGCTACACCGTTCCCACCCATGCTTCAACGTTGTTTACGTACATCCCCCCTACTTTGCGAAGCTTGCTCACTCTTCTTGTGCTTCTCGTGGACATCCTGATAGACATACGGGTAATGGTTGAACCGTCCCGTCCAAACAAACGTTGGAAGAGAAATGAATACCCTAAAAAATCTCGAGTTTAACTTCGTTCTCAATTCCATCCTAAACTTTTATAAAGAACCTCCAAGTTTAGGTCCAGTTTCAATTCTACCCTAAACTATCGACTTTTACTTGAGTCCCATATTTGCCATGTTAAGCATCCGTCCAAAATCTCCCTTGGTGATCTTACGTGGCATTTTCACTTCATTATTCTAGTTTTTGCTCACGTTTCAGATTCAAGAAGACGTCTTTTGGAGTTGAATTTTCACGTCAGCTCAAAACGTGTTCTTAGATCTGAAATTTGGGTAAAAATTGTAACAATTGAGGTTGGATTTCTTCCATTGCTCTTACTCTTAACAGAGTCTTCCTTTCATCTCGCTTGGGGATCTTGCTTTTGCGCTCAGTCATCAATCTCTCTTGCTCAAGAGTCTTCCATTTCTTGCGGTCGGGGAGCTCCCACTTGGGACACTCGGCTCCAGATGCTCGAACAGCTCGTGTTCGGGAGTTTTTCATCTTTTGGTTGTCAACGAGAAATTTTGGACGAAGGGTTAATGGGACAGATTAGGGACTCAAGTTAAAATTGATGATTTTTTTTTTATGAGATCAAAGAAAAGTTTACGGTAGAATCGAGACTAGACCTAAAGTTTTGGGTTTTTTATGAGACAAAAAAAGTTTGTAGTAGAATTCGGAGTGGACCTAAAGTTTGAGGTTTTTTAGGGTATTAAAACATAGAAAAGAAAAGGCTCGGGAATATATACAAGGAGAAATATTCGTCAGCAAGCACCTGCAATCTGAAAAAGTCGCATTGGATGAGTCTTCATGATTGAACACATGAGCACAAATTGTTTCGGCATTCATCTACAGTTGGAGCTTTCATCAAACCACAGCCCGTAGAGATGTCCAGTCCATCCTGCAGTTCCAATAGCTCGAATCATGGTGTAGCATAGTACCACTACCAACACTCTTCCGTCCACTTTTGTACGTTGGAAACGCAAGTTTTCATGGGCATGTATTGTGCCACGATAGACTTGTCTTCTGCAATCACAAGTTTATTCCAAAAAGAACATCCAGGTCGAGCTTTTCCCTTCACATTAGCAAACAATTTAGCACCGATACCACCTGGCGTTACAAAGTGTGACCCGACCCGATGACTCGGCCTATGATTGATCTTTGGACCGTTCAAATTATTTTCATAAGAAAATGAAACTATAGTGGTGTGAATTGGCCTGTCTTGCCATGGGATCTGGAGTCCTCTCAGGTCTGCTTGAAAGTTGAAACACACTGGGTCTTGGTGAAATAGGGTGGGTTTTGACTGTATTTTTCCTCCTCTCACTGTTAATGAGTTGGGACTCCTGTTCAGTGTGCCGAGTTGAGTTGAGTCTGTCCGACTAACTTGACTCGGCAATTTAATGGTCTGTACTGTAGTGTGTTCAAGTTAGACTAATCTCGGCATTTTTCCAGATTCTAGGTCGACTTTAATTGAGTCTGTAAAGGATTAAATTTTACTTGAATCTCCAACGAATGTCTCAAAAGCTTGGTATATCACGAAACAAGCTGACAATATACGTATTGAACATATCTTTCAATATGAACAAGTCAGTTGCTGCTCGAGCCAGGTAGCTATTGAGCTCGAGCTCGACTTGTTTGTCGCTAAAATCCGAAAAAGAAGCCAGCCGACCTCGAACAGATTGTTGACACATAAATTTTGACTAATTCATTTAGTTATTCATTTTGCATAAAAATTAAGGACTAACCTTAGTCCTTAACCAAAAATATTTAATCCATTTTCATTTTATTTGCATAAAGTATAGTCACATTACATTTGCATTTAAACCAGATCGACGGCGGATGGATTCGAGCTTTTGAGCTTAATTGAATTGATGGCACATAAGCCCGTGATGATGAAAATTTGTTCAAAGCCATTATCCTTCATATGACCGAAATTTTGAAACGGTAAGCTTTATATTAAGTTCTTGATCGCATGGCAAAGCAAGCAATTTGCATGGATTCGTGCATGCTCAGCTAGTTGAGGAATAAAAGAAATTGAGAGAGAAAGGAAACTTTCAAAAGAAAATCAATTTTTTTTTTATTGATTCCTCCACAAAAGCCCCAATCATACACGTAATCTGCATATTTTTTTGGAAAGGAACAGGCAAGAATCTTCCCCAAAAGATAAAAAAAATATACCAGTCATTCACGTGAGATTGGCCTAGACTTGTGCAGAGAATATCCAATCAATAACATCAGTGGATAAAAGCATGGATAGTAAGAACCACTGAAATCCCGCAAATCAAGAGACCATTTTTCTATGTGGAAGTTCTTAGGAAAGGAAGCTGAAGATCGTCCATCACTCCCTTTCATCTATTCGTGCAAGACGAAGAAGGATTAAAATGAATGTGTATATGGCGAAATGTATCTAGTCATAGAAAGAAGGGATATTCATGGAGACCCACATGAAGGAAATCCTTCGTGCGCTAATTTACAGTCAATTCTCGGTGGCAATTCAGAGCTAATTTTCAGTGATTGATTTCACGGTTCCAGGCTTTCCAAAGAAGCGTGAGGAATATCTGCTATAAAAGCAGACTTCGCTCGCTTCAACAAGGGGAACTGAGAGAGGGCTTGGTCCAGAGAAAAATTCAAAAAAGAAGAAGTGAGAAGCTACGTCCAAAGAAAGAGAGATTGGGTTTTCGGCCGTAACACCTCCCCTGGGCGACACTAACTCAATCGTGACGCTCGCTACTTTTGCTCGCCTTCCATCACCACTGCACTAGTCCTACGTCGTTTCTGCTTGTGTCCCGACGGTCCTGCAGCACTCCCGGCGCTCTCTGCTTAGCCCCCCAACGGGTCTGCTCAGTTTTGGAGGTCCTGTTCAGCATCTCGACGGTCCTTGTGTTGGTCTAGCTGCTGCCCAACGTTCGTTGCCGTCGCAAAGCTGCTGCCATCGTCCCTTCCGCTCCTCTTGGTGAGGCGATTTTCTACTGTAAAACTAACGTGAAAGTAGGCACTGAGGGGAGAGATAAAAAGGAGAGGATTTCCTTTTGAAGTCTTCGGTGGCCACACATTTAGAAAGATGGTCTTCCACGTTATTGAAAGAAGCAAAAGGGTCTGGAGATTCCGACAAGAAAGAGTCAAAAGCAAATAAAGACGCAAAAAGACAAGGGAAAAGAAAGTGATTCGGTGACGCCTGTAGTCCTGACCGGCACCGACGCTGCCATTAAGTCCAGCGCGTGTCTCTCCTTTAAACCGATCCTCATCTGCAAGTCCTATCTGGATTACACGAGAAACAAAAATCTGAAATTGTTTCAGATTAGGTAAAATTCGATTTGCTCGTATTTCGTTTCTTGTTACGCGAATATTGGGTGATTTTCACTTGCAATAAGTGATAATTACCTGTCCGATTTTCTTTTTATTTTTAGCATATTTTATAGATTAGAAAATCGCTTCGAATTAAAGAGGTGATTCCCTACCGACAACGCGCAGAGTCGGACTAATCTCGACCATGAGATTTGTTTTCGATGGCGCGGGGATCGAGATATCTAATCTTAACCGTTAGATTTGATTCCTCGACCCAATTCGTCATCTAATTCGAATCGGAAAATATTTTCAAAAGGATCATGCATTATATTTGGATGTGTTTTGATTTGTTGCATAAAATAAAAAATAAAATAAAAATAGTTACACCTTTGGAACTTTAAATCAGAATCCTTGAATGTTGCCAACTCAGATAATTTTCATGAAATGGGTACCGAAAGGGCATTAATAGAAATATTAGTGTAACCAAGTCCCCGAATATCTGGTTCGTAGGAATAAAGTATTTCTCTCGATACTTTATTTAGATGTCTAATCAGCCACACTAAAATGATTAGTGGCGACTCCAATTTGAAAATATTTTGCACATTAAATATTGAACCTTAAGTTGCGATTTGGTACGACTTGGGAGAGTCTGAGTTAGTTTAGTTAATTAATTAACCTAATAATCCATTAACCTGAAAATTTCTGATTTTTAGGTCACGCCACAGATCACATATGATTTGGTATGTGTTGCACCATTAGCTAGGACACATGAAGCATGAATGAGTCTTGGGATTTTTGTGTTTTTCTTCAATGTACCCTTGGTCCTTCCTCTCTTTCGTCTCTATAAATAGCAACTTACCTCCAGGCTCCAGGAGCAAAGCAAGAAACCAGCAACTCACTCACTCTTAAGCAATTATGTCTCAGCCATGGCTCATCCTACTAGTAATCACCTGCTCAATTCTCATGCAGGCATGCAAGCCAGTGACATCCCTCTCCGATAGAATACCGAGCTTGCCCGGTCAACCGAGCGTCGGTTTTGGCCACTATTCAGGTTATATCACAGTGGGTGACCACCCACCAAGGGCTCTCTTTTACTACTTCGTGGAGGCAGAGACAACCCCTGCCTCTAAGCCTCTTGTTCTCTGGCTAAATGGAGGTAACTAAACTTCGGATCCCTCTGTTACTTATGGAAAACTTCAATGCTGTCTCCTCTGCAAAGTTCTCTTGTTCTTCATTCTCTGACCGAAGGATGAAAGTACATTTCATGAAAGATTGCAATACCACCATGTACTTCATCCTTCTATTCCAGCAGCAGAATGAACATCAAACCTTAATTATTATTTGATCTGTTAAGCAGGTATTGACAAATTGCTCAATCATTTTGATACTTTGTCTTGCCTTTTATTTTCCTTTTGTCCTCTCCTAGGGCCTGGCTGTTCTTCTTTAGGGTATGGAGCTTTCATTGAGCATGGCCCTTTCAAAGTGAAGGGAGGGGGTCTAGTTAAAAATGAGCATAGCTGGAACAAAGGTACGTTACTTTTTGAATTCAAATCATTTAGCTGATATGACAATTTCATATGACACTGATTAAGTGCTCAATAGTGAGGAGATAGAAGCTAATGCTTCCTTATCAGAAACCTTTCCCTCGCATTCCCTGGAAATTTGACAGCTGAATTGGAAAAATGTTGCAGTGGCCAATCTCCTGTACTTGGAGTCTCCGGCAGGAGTCGGCTTTTCGTACTCAACTAATCAGTCATTTTACAAGGGCATTAATGACAATGTAGCAGGTATAGCGATCGGCTAGAGAAATGAAGCTCTGGTTGGTTATGATCATAATCACTACAGTTACCTTATACCGGGGACATCGTAAATGCAACTGATAAATGGTTTCACTTTCTCTTACAGCACAAGACAATCTAGTGTTCCTGCTGAGCTGGTTCGCCAAATACCCACAGTACAAAGGGAGAGACTTCTTCATCGCCGGGGAAAGTTATGCAGGTACCAATTCAGTCGTACGTGTAGATATTAATTTGATCGGATTGAGTGAAATATTTCGAATTATGGAGTCTGTCTAGTTAAATTCCACTATTTAGGCGAATTTACCTGCGCATTTTTTGAAACATGTACCTATTTCAGGACTTCTACAGCAGATCTAAAGAAACCAACCAGAAAATTGATGACTTGATCGCTTTCTGTGCCCAGGTCACTATGTGCCTGAACTTGCACGGCTCATTGTCAAGTCCAAGGTGGAGATCAATTTGAAGGGCATAGCAGTGAGTATACTTTATTTCATTAACAGTTCTATGATTCAGAGTATCATTTCCTATTTGATTTATTTCATTAACAGTTTTATGACTCAGAGCATCGTTTCCTATTTCATCCCTTTGATTTCAAATTATGATCAGATCTATTTGATAGACTGTATCGATTCCAGGCGACCCCCTAAAGCCCTTATCGGCTATCATTCCACTTTTTGCCCTCTGATTCAAATATTTACCTGGCCGCAAAATCATTTGCAGATTGGTAATCCTTTACTGGATTACGAAGTCGACACGAACACGCCGACCGCATATTACTGGTCCCACGGGATCATATCGGACCAATCCGAGCTACTCTTCCAAAACGTCTGTAACCTCACTCGGCTTCTTGGTGAAATCAGATCGAAGGCTCTGACTTCCGAGTGTGCATATGTTGTGCTAAAGGTGGTGAAAGAACTTAATGATACCAACGCAATCGATCAGTACGACATCCTCGCCGACCTCTGCCTAACATCGGGTCAATCCAAATTGAACATTTTCTATAAGATGCTCACCTCAGGGCATTCATTGCCATCCTCCCTTGCATCAGAAGACTTGATCAACTATCAGGTGAGAGCGAGGCCGAGACCGAACTTCGAATCAGTAACTGCTAGATAAAACTCCTATATCCATGTTCAGGAACCTCATTCAACTTGTTTCCCACATTTTGAATTTTGCATACAGAGCCTTTTGGACACTAAAGATCCCTGCGAAGAACAGGATGTCATTAAGTACTTTAACCGTAAAGACGTACAGATTGCACTCCACGCCAAGCTCGTCGGAGTTGGACACTGGAACACGTGCAGCGAGTACTTATGATGCTCTCTCTTGTTGCCTCTCCTTGGAAGTAGTGGCATAGCATTGCAACTTGCTACAGTAGAAGTAAAATTAGAAGCAGCAATTCTTTTGCTCTCACTCAATTCTTGTTCAAAGGAAACTTTCTTGCTAAAGAGTGAAAGGACTAAATGGACTAGGAAAATGATAAACTTGGATTGATTGAAAACAGATGATCAGTCATCAAACAGCATGAGCTTCTTCTGTCATATGTTGTTCTAATCATGGTAAGCAAGGACATAGGTCGAACCACAAAAAGATTTTACCAAACAGTGTCTGCATTTCCCCAAAGCCCTTGAGGCTAAACTGCTTTGCATTTTCCCAAAGCCCCTTGAAAAAGCTGAACCAAACGCACCCGTAATCTGTTCTGTTCATCTGCAGTGATATCAATGAAAACTACAGATTTGAGGACCGGTATATAAGTATGATCCCGGTCTTGGGAGAACTTGTCAAGTCTGGCCTCCGAGTCCTAGTTTACAGGTGCATCATCAAATATTCCTCTGAGATTGATTGGCTTTTTACAATTTGATCACAATCAACTGACAGATAATATTGTAATCAATCGTCTCTCTTTCTTATGGTTTGTGGCAGTGGGGATCTAGATGCGGTCATCCCCTTCCTCGGAACTCGGACTATGGTCGACGCCTTAGCAACCAAGGTGCTGAAACTGAAGACAACTTTGTCCTACAGAGCTTGGTTCACTAGCAAGCAGGTCAATCTATTTATTTCTCCCTCAAGGAAAATCTGTGCTGTGTTCTGATGTCCCTTTCATCTGTTAGTGGTCTGCCCTAAGAATCAATTAAGGTTGATACTCTAACTATTAGTTGTGGATCAGGTTGTGTCGGAAAACCGACTTTCACTATACTTAGGTAGTCATAATGTCTTGCTAGAGACCGCTTATGACTTGTGGGCCAAAAGAATTTTGGGCACACTGCTAATGTCTAGTGAACCTATAGGGTCGCACACAATAGCGAATTGATTTAATATTTTCTCTGCGCCTTGATCTGCTTAAGAAGTAGGTTTAATTTATACTCTTATTACGAATATCCACGCGATCGTGCGCGTTATAAGATAACGATAAAACGCACGATTAAGTGGACGGTTTAGAAGACGTCGTGGGCCCAGGACGATACGTCGTGGGGCCCAAAACGTGAAACCGTGGGTTATGAGTGATAACCCTAGAGGTGCCTTAGACTATGAGAAGTACGATAAAGAAAGTTCTTGGTCGTGGTTCTCGAAAAAAGTCTCAAGAAGACAAAAAGGCGACTAGCAGAGAAACTCCAATATCAAAAGCTAGCACCTGGATCATTGGAGATCTCAGTTCGTGTGTGTGGATACCGATAGAGGCGCAACACTTGGGGCGTTAATTCTGACACAATCGATTGTCAACTTGTCTACGATCAAGAAAGGTAAGCCTTGAATCCCTAATTCGATTCTGGTATACACATGGATCCTGTTATAGGGTTTCGTTCCGCTGCGTATTACGAATCTATGAATCCCTACATCATCTAGACAGATAGATGTTCAAATAGTTCGGTGTGACGCCGAATCACAGGCACAGGCATTTGCCATGAATTGTTCACGCATTTGACGATCGGCGATTAACGATTACAGGTTGCTGGATACACGCAAGAGTACGGCAAGTTGGCATTCGCGACCATTAGAGGAGCTTCGCACACTGCGCCGGCCACGCAGCCGGAGAGGTCACTGCAGCTCTTCACCTCATTCCTGAAAGGGAAATCACTGCCTCCTAAAGCATGAGGTCGACAGAGGCATCTACGATAAAGAGCCTGAGATTGAACGGATTATCTGTTATAATAAGTGTAAAGTGGTGCTCAAGGATGGACTTACGAGTCTTGACACGTGGCGCAGCAGCTAAGCGACACTTGTCCCGTTTTGCTTTGCTTTCCTTGGCCACTCAATAAAAGGCGGACGTGAATGTCCCTTCTAAGTATTTATATACGTTGAGCCGTCTTCTTGTTCCTCTAATTAATTTTTGTTTCTCTATATTTCTTGATGTCATTGGATATGATACACACGCTTATAGATAGATAAAATACGTCCATATTATTATTATTATTATTATTATTATTATTATTATTATTATTTCTTAATTTGAGTTCAATATAGTTATGGATAGTTTCATGAAATCCCATCCTTCCAATTTTATATCGAAACTTATAAAGTATTTTATGAAGTTTAATCTTTTTTTCGATTTTCTAACAATTTAGAATATATTTGAGAGAGGTAAGGGCAAAAAAAAGAAAAGAAAAATTGTAAATGACGAAAATGCCCTTGGTCAGGCCCTTCTTTGAAACAATGAGAGCACTTCAGATCTTTATTTGAAACAAAGTCCACTTCATGCTAATATTTGAGAAAATGATGGCACTTCAGGCCTTTATTTGAAATTTTTCCTTAAGACAATAATTTTTTATTTATTTATAGAAACATAATAATTAGTTAGCTATCTACCAAATAAACTATTTTTTCAAAAAGAGGTACACCAATTTTGTTCCAAATGGAGAAAGAAAAGCAAAAAATCAAAAAAGAAGGCAAGCATTAGTCTTAAATCAAGAGTGGACCCCAAATTTAACCTCAACAAATGTGTTTCGAGAGAAGCATGGGTAGCTTCCTCTCCAGCAAAATTGAAACAGAAGAATAGGAAGAAAAAAAAGATAAGAAAAATCTTAAATCTAGAAGGAGACTCACTATAGATAATATAGTCAATTCAATGTAAAGGTGGAGTATCAGAAGTCAATAAAAGAGTGGAAAAAGCGCAAGCCATCTATTGTTATGAAATTTCTACGGATGTTGGATGTTGATGTTGATGAAATGAGCTATTTATTCAGTATAGGTAAATATGGGCATGTAAGGATTTGAATTTAGGATCTCGTACTCTTATACTATGTGAGATTTATGAGACCACCATCAATCGTTATAAAAATTTAGACTGTTCGATGAAGACGTGATTTAACATTTAATTATTCCATCAACGACGTCACCGCACTTCAGATGGCAAAATCATGCCTTCTTCTTGGTGCCGCCGAGTACGGCCGGCGAATGCCTCATTTTTACCGGGGAAAGCTATGATCACGTGCATCGCGGGTTATCATGTTTTTCCGAGCCAGAGGGGATGCGGACAAATTCGCATCCACCGCATTCCAACGTTGAAAAGGGGCGACATCCTTTGTACTCTTCTAAGAGTTGGTAACAAGCATCTTCTCATCCCCTTCAAAATTCAAACCAGGGAAGTTTCTCATTGAATTTTGCTACAGCACGTGTTTTAGCCCCGGAAAAAAGGAAAAACATGAACGGCTAAGTTCGCGAAAAATAACTTTCAGAAAAAATTTAAATAAATCAAGAAAATATTTTTCTTTTTATCAATAGAAAAAATACCTTGAAAAGCGGGGAAATCTCTTCTTTCTATGTACATGCTTAGAATTTTTAATAAATTTGTTTTGTTTTTATTTTATTAAATTTTATGTTCTTTTATTTTCTTGTTTTCTTTCTTAGAAGAGTCATTTCGTATCGGTACACGAGGTAGCTGCCCCTAGCATGAGAAGCAAGGATAATACATCATGTCATGTCGTATAGCCGTTGCATATTACTTAAAAGTCATCCTTGTAAGCACTGCTGACTTGGTCAATGAGGGGAAAAAAAAAACCAAAAAACAAATGGGTCTTTCAGAAAACAAAGATGCACAACAAAAGAGAAATCACAAAAAAAAAAAAAGTGAAACTGGAGAATTGCGCAAAGTAGTCAAATTTTACGTTTCCATTGAAATACTCTCTCCAGTCTCCACTTCTTTGCTCTGCCGTCGTTTTCTTTACTCTCTGTCTCTCTGTCTCTCCCTTCTCTCGCTCACCATGCATCCGCCACTAGTGCCATGGCTTATGGCAGCAACACTGTGTGTAACACTGACCAGAATATGCTCAAGCTCGGCACTGAACACCACCTCAGATGCTGACAGACTCGCCAGCTTGCCGGGACAGCCCAAGGTCAGCTTCGGCCAGTATGCAGGGTACATCACCGTGGATGAGAAGCAGCAGAGAGCTCTCTTCTATTACTTCGCCGAAGCCGAAGCCAACCCGGCTGAGAAGCCTCTCGTGCTTTGGCTCAATGGAGGTAAAACCATCGGAACTGAATTCGACAAATGATGGTGAGAGATGAAATTAACACGTTGAGAAACACTGGAGTTTGCGTGTGTGTTGGGTTTGCACTTTGCAGGGCCTGGTTGTTCATCCGTCGGAGTTGGTGCGTTCTGTGAGCATGGACCATTCAAGCCCAGTGGAGATGTACTCCTGGAAAATGACTATAGCTGGAATAAAGGTGAGCAATTCCCCTAAACAAAGGAGGGAGGAAAAATTAATCCTATACCTTTAGCAGCTTAAAGACATGTTCATATGTCGTCTCTGGTCGCAAAAGCTTAAATCGATAGGAAACTGAATTGGATGGTGTGTCGGATATATTATTTTCGAGGGTGAATGTGAGAGTGATTGCATTCGCTACATCGGAGATACCATAATTGGCTAATTCTTGCATTTTTCCGATTTATTTGCAGAAGCGAACATGTTGTACCTGGAATCTCCTGCAGGGGTTGGTTTCTCCTATTCTGCCAATACTTCTTATTATAAGTCCGTCGACGACAAGATGACAGGTTCTTTTTCTTGCAAATTGCAATATATTTTTAACAAATTAAAGTGCAGGGATGATCGATCTGCAGATGTAATCTAAAGCTGAAATTAAGTACTACTGCCGGCTAAACAATGCTTCGACATTTCAGCAAGAGACAATCTCGCATTCCTCCGCAACTGGTTCGAAAAATTCCCGGAGTACAAGGAGAGAGATTTATTCATCACAGGAGAGAGCTATGCAGGTGAACTAGTAGTGATTAAGATTTTGCGAACACCGATTTGCATGGTTGAATGAATCGGAAGCTCCATGAATGCAGAATTTTAACTTCTATCCAATTGTTTATTCTTACCAGGTCACTATGTTCCACAGCTTGCAATGCTCATCGTACAGTCCAAGTTGTTCAATTTGAAGGGAATTGCTGTGAGTTTGACTGAAAAATCTACGAACTTTAATTACCATCTCACATTCATCAGATTGATACCTACTGAGACGACGACAAATCTGATGATCACTGTAGATAGGAAATCCACTTCTCGAGTTCAACACCGACTTCAACTCACGGGCAGAGTTTTTTTGGTCTCACGGATTGGTATCGGACGCAACCTATGAAAGTTTCAACACGATATGCAATTACTCCCAAATTCGAAGACAAGCACAGAGCGGCACCCTCACCACTGTCTGCTCTCGCGTCGCCAGCGAAGCATCAAGAGAAATAAGCAATTTCATTGATACGTACGATGTCACTCTTGATGTTTGCTTGTCGACAGTTTCTTCACAGTCCGCGGTTTTGAATAAGCTGGTGAGCCTCTTCATCCATTCTGATGGAACTTTTTTTTATTTTTCCCCTTCACAAACCTCTTGAATTTTTGTGATTATGCTGCTTCCAGCAAGAAACAGAGAAGATAGATGTATGTGTAGAAGACGAAACCCTCAAGTACTTGAACAGGAAAGAAGTGCAGGAGGCTCTACATGCTCGGCTGGTTGGAATCTCTACATGGACAGTTTGCAGCGAGTATGGATCGACTTAACTCCTTGGACCTTCATTTTCCTAACATTAATGGATTTAAATGACTAGAATAGCTACAAGTCCATTTATGACGAGGTTTCTCCAGAACTTTCAATTGACTAGTCCTTAAACTTCGTTCTTTGACTTGGGTTCTTCATCTCATGTCATGGTTCGTCATCTGAATTCCCTCATGATACTTGTGTGCTACAGTGTTCTCAGATATGAAATGCAAAATCTGGAGATACCCACCATTACTATTTTGGGGGAGCTAGTGAAGTCAGGAATCCACGTTTTGGTTTACAGGTAAACAAAGAAATGGCATTCTTCGGAACTGTGTACATCACTTAAGAGCTGTGTGTAAGGAACAACGGTGACGTCGGTTTGATCTTTCATTTGCAACTCGACAGTGGGGATCAAGATTCTGCTATTCCGTTGATCGGATCAAGGACTCTAGTGAACAACTTAGCAAAGCAATTGGGACTGAACACAACCGTGCCTTATAGGGTCTGGTTCGAGCAAAGACAGGTCGGCTCAGTAAATGACCTTCATGAACATCAGTCCTCCCATTGATTTTAATAGGAGATTGACGAAACTATGGCCCTTTTCTTCATTTTTCCATAGGTTGCTGGATGGACACAAGTGTATGGAGACATACTATCATATGCGACAATCAGAGGGGCGTCTCATGAAGCGCCGTATTCATCTCCGGAGAGATCGCTGGTGTTGTTCAGCTCTTTTCTGGGAGGGAGGCCATTGCCAGAAGGGCTCTTGTCCGAGTCTGCTGTGGAAAAACATAATTAGTACTAAGTCGTCCTACCAAATTGTACCGCATCTGATTTGACTAGCAGGAAACATCAAACACATAATGTTTCCGATTTGATTTTCCTGGCTTCTTCCGAAATAAAATCGTTGCTTCCCTAATGCTGCTTTCTGTAGCATATATATTAGTAGCAACGCGCGTATTCTCAGAATGTTCTAGTTTCATTCATGATAAAAATCAAGACAAAGGGACAACAACCCTTTCTTCAGTTGTTCAGTTTTCATGCGGTAGAAGTGTTTGACTTGTTAATGTTTCCAAGCACTAAACCTCTTAATGAGACCATAGATAAATGGATAAACATAGGTTATTGATTTGATGATCATTATTTCACTAATTCTAGTTAGATCGGGAAGCTGACATTCACACGGAGGTCCGTCCATGACCTTTTGAGTATCACATTGATCATATTAGATGTGCGATTGTCACGGACCGAGGGTTCCGTGAACTAACCGACCGACCACGTAGCCAGGAAGAACAACAAGACTTGAAGTGCCTTGGTCTTTAGGATTTTCTTGAGTCCTCTAGAATATTCTTAGGGACGGGCGATACGGTAAATGTCTCATATTCTAGAATTCCCGTCTTTAATGTCGGTAGTTGTTAGATTGGGAGATGCATTCTAAGCCATTAGATCTATAATCGATCAACGGTAGTCATTGAGAGACTTCTTGTATAAATAGGGAGCTCTATCATTTTGATCTTCCAACACTTTGACCAATAAAAAGTATCATGTCCCAAAAACTTCTCTCTACAATCCGGGTGAACAAGCCTAAGTCGCTGCACGGTTTGATCCCAAGAAGTCGGCCCGTGACACAAGCGGGCAGCGCAGCGTTGTTTGGGCTGGACTGGGCTTGAGATAGGCGTAACTTTTAGTGGTGGCTGTTGCCAAAGATAATAACACCAAACAATAATAAAAATACAATAAGCAAATGAATTGAACATCAGATTTACCTGATTCAACCTGTATTATTTAGGATTTCACTATAGATGCAATGATATAATAGAGATTATAACTGTGCTCAAGTCACTAAAAAAACTCACGGTGTTTAACCTTCCAACTTGTCGCTAGCGAAATCTCTCAATCTGACAAAAGATTTAGGCTGCGTATGATAACGTTTCTGTTCCCGGAACAACTTTTGGAACAGAAACACTTTTTTCTATTTCTGTTCTAGGCAACGATTTCTGGGAACAGAAACGCGTTTGGTAACTACACAAAAAATCTGTTCCCGGAACAAAAAAAGAATAGAAACGCGTTTGGTAACTGCATAAAGGCCATATCCTCAACAAAATTCCTTCACCTACAGTAACTTCTAAAAAATTAGTAAATAAAAAAATGATATTACTAAAATACTTTCATGCAATATGAAATTTTTTCCTATTTTTTTAATTTTTTCCTATTTTTTTAACTTTTTTAAATTTTTAAATATTTTTATTCAAAAAAATATATTTTTATTATTAAAAAAATTTATGTTATTTCATTTTTCTCCGGCCGGGGACGGCGGTGGCGGATGGCGGCGGTAAATAAAATAAAAATGATATTACTAAAATACTTTCATGCAATATGAAATTTTTTCCTTTTTTTTTTAAATTTTTCTGATTTTTTTTCTTTTTTTAAATTTTTTAAAATATTTTTATTCAAAAAATATATTTTATTATTAAATAGTATTTTTATTTTATTTCATTTTTCTCCGGCGGCGGCGACCGGCGCCACTTTGGGAACAAAGTGTTCCCAATTATTTCTAAAAAAATGTTCCAAATGTGTTTTTAAAAAGTGTTCCGGAAACACATAAGCAAGTTTTTTTTGTTTCTTGTGTCTGCTCCAAAAGTGGTTTTATTTGTCAAAAGTGTTCCCGGAACACTTTGGGAACACTTTTTTACCATACGCGTTTCTGTTCTCAAAGTGTTTCCGGAACACTTTGGGAACAGAAATACTTTTTCTGGAGCGTTACCATACGCAGCCGGCTTGAAAACACTTACAATTTCTTTTGAATGTAATTTACAACAACGCTACACAATTGAGAATTATGGCTAAAGCTCCTATGCTCTAGTGTCCTAAAACTAAAGCACACTTCCTATATATGATATTGGGTATAAAAAGTCCTAAAACTTCTCATGAATTTGCAATTGAGTTCTGAAACCATTAAAAAATGTAATGGAGTCCTAAAACTTATCAAATTGGTAAAATCAAGTCCCTTCGTCAATTTCATTTAATTTAACTAATGAAAAATACTGGCGTAATTTTTTATTAATTTTTCAAGATAAGTGGCGCTGATATGATGTACACTAGGCGCCACGGTAGAAAAAAATTACAAATTTTTAAAAAAATGAAAACAGATAAAAAAAATTAGCAAAAAGGATAAGAAAAAAAATACTATTCATTTTCCCTTTTCACGAAATGACAAAAGTAAACACTCATTTAAAATCTGGGAAAATTTTCTTCAAATCAAATTAAATTTATCGCCAAAAAGAAATCAATCAGAATCTACCAAAAAATTGAGCATCATACGACAAGAAAACGTCTACCAATTTATGTTCTTATTGGGATGTCGTGAGCACTTTCTCCAAGATCCTAACGAGGTCCCACAAACTTGCCGAAAATTGATCGGAGACCACTCTCCGGCTTTCCAAGAACAATTTGAAGTCGACCTTGACATGGATCCTTCGTGTCTCTCTCAGATTTATCTCACCAAAAATAAGCTGAACCTAGAATCGAAGTCAGTGTGTTTCTCTGTTTAATCCCAAACAGAAACCTTCAAAACCTTGATTTTCGGAGCTAGAGCAGCTGTTGCCAAGCTCGACAAAGCTCGAGCAGCCATGGCTGCGAGCTTAAAGACGCCTATGCTTGGAACGCGACAACCTCAAATGAAGTCATACTTGGTGCGACGCCAGAGAAGATAGGAATCCCTTTGGAAAGTATTCAAACCACAAGTTCTTTTTTAATTCGAAATTTTTATTTGGACAAGGTTCCTTCATGAATTCAAACTCGAGACACAATGTCAATAATTTGCACATCGGCTCGGTTGAACCAAGTTAATACCGTTTCACCGGATAAGAATGTTATAAGTGACATAACTTTTCTATGGCACTTAACATGAATGCCATCACTTTTTTCTTGCTCAGATAAGTACTAGATATTTTAAAAATTAATCACTTGAGTGCGATTAGTGATTTGCCTAGCTAGAAAATTCGTCGTGCTTGTCAATAAGAAGAAATAAGTAATTGAGATGAAAAACGGTGTCATGTAGACATCTGATTGAAGAACCCTAACCTAGATTAAAGAAATTGGAGTAAAATTCAACTTTCTTCTTCAAGAACCCTAACCAAATCCCAATGCTTCAAATTGGAGCAAATCACCTTCTTTTTTCTTGAATTCGCAATAGGGAGCAGAAGCAGGAGAAGCGGCTCACGAGTATCAACTAAGCTAAGACTAAGGTCAATATTTTTGCTATTGTGGACTGCGAAGTCTAACAAGAACAACTTGGACGAGATAATTCAAGTAAAGGCTTCATGGGTGCGCCGGGTATAAAGAAGACTTCAATTGTGGATATTTCATGGGGTTTGATGCAAAATTTTCGAATCAAGCAACAAGGGTGATCTTGGAGCTACTTTAAGGACTACATCAACCTCCACCTATATCAAAAGATGAGTTGGACGATGCCAATTCATTGTAAGCAAAAATCAAGGGTGTGAAATCTTTGGCCAATCATTTGAAGAAGGAAGTTTCAAGAATGCAAATTGAAAGAGATTTTTATCGAGTATTGCTTGTGTTGTTGTTGATGGGTTTGGTTTGATTTATGGTCAATTGTAACCCAAGTAGAGAAAAAGCTACTGAGTCTACCATAGTTGAAGAACACTAAATTATGGTGTCGTATCTGAGGCAACGTATATCAGTCATTACCATGTTCTTCTGCTAGAAATATTGCTAACTATGGTAATTCTGTGTATACGAGATGAATGGCTTGGATTCTAATTAATTTACTGGGTGGAATAGCCTATTATATGGTCGATTTGGTGGAAATGGTGTTTTGTTCTGCAATTTGTGCATTATTGCTGGTTACTATAGAAAATAGTGGTGATTGGTTCCAAGGCGGGTAAGTTCCAATGGAACCTACCATGTTAGAATCGATTTTCAATTTTTAGAACTTGGAACCTGCCCTGTTTTTTCAGTCCAATTTCAAGCTCTACTCTAGAACCTATTTTTCTTTTGTTCCTCTTTTTGGTTCTATTTTTTAGAGCAAAATAATATGAGCAATAAAAAGGTTAAAGTAAAAGACAACGAGGGCGAGCGCGCGAGCAAAGGCAAGTCAGGAACGAGCGAGGGTTACGAGACTCGAACGAGCGAGTGAGGAGGAGAGTGAATTGGCATAGAGAGAGAGAGAGAGAGAGAGAGAGAGAGAGAGAGAGAGAGAGAGAGAGAGAGAGAGAGAGAGAGAGAGAGAGAGAGAGAGAGTCGTGAAGTGTCCGAGTGAGGTTGGAGAGAACAGAGAAAAAGAGAGAGATAGAGAAAAATAAGCAAAGAGATAGGGTAAAAGCCACCAAAAACCCTAAATTGTGCTCACTCTCATACATTATCCCAAACTTTTTTTTATAACACTGAAATCCTTAAACTTATACCCTTATGACATATTTATCCCAAATTTGTACCCATGTGACACAATTACCCCCAAACATTTTTTATGATACCAAAATTCACAAATTTAGATATGCGCTTCACATTTACCCTCCGTCAAGATTTTTTTTTTCTTGTTCTTATTTCCTTCCTCCTTCATCTTCACTACCGCCCTTGCCGCCACCGCCGCCCTTACCATCGCCATCGCTAACGTCCTCACCATTGCCAAACCAAAGAAAAAATGAAGGAGGAAGTTAAAAAAAGGAAAAAGAAAACGAGAAAAACATACAATGAGCTGATATATTTTTGTCACATTAGCGCCACGTCATCACCATTTGCTTTCCGTCATCCATGTAGGCAGCCACATAAGATTTTTAGCAGTGTTCATTAACAAGATTTTGGGGTAAATATGTCACATGAGTACAAGTTTGGATTAAATGTGTCACATGGGTACAAGTTTAAATTTTTTGGTGTCACAAAAAGAGTTTTAGGTAAGGGTTAATACTGCGAAAAACCCCAAACTAGTACACATGTGATAAATTTACCCCAAACTATTTTTTTTACCACCAAAAACCCCAAACTGGTACATCTGTGACAAATTTACCATAAACTAAAAAAAAATTATCACGAAAAACCATAAACTATTACACATGTGACAAATTTACCCTTCGTTACATTGGATTAATACCATGAAAAATCCCAAATTGATACGCATGTGACAAACAGAGGGTAAAAACCCCAAACTGGTACATCGGTAAACTGCCACGTGCCATCCAACTCAGTAATTTGACGTTAAATTTAACGAAAACTAACGGAGGGTAAATTTGTCACAAGTGTACCAATTTGGAGATTTTTTGTGGTAAAAAAAATAGTTTAGGATAAATTTGTCACAAATGTACAGTTTGGGGTTTTCCGTAGTATTAACCCTTTAGGTAAATCTATCACACATTTACAAGTTTGGAGTTTATGGCGTCACAAAAAAAGTTTAGGGTAAATATGTCAAAGTTGAAATAATTTGAAATTTTTTGTGACTTTTTCCCAAAGAGATAAGTATGGTTATTAAGAAGGGTTAATACCACGAAAAACCTCAAAAAGGTACACCTAAATTATTTTTTTGACAAATTAATTATAAAATCGTAATTTACGTGATTGGCTATTATTATCATTTCTTGATTTGGGTTCAAGATAGTTGTACTTCCGGTTTTATAACGATCTTTTTCCAACTTTAAAACAATTTAGAACTACATTTCCAAAGTGGAACTTATTTACAGATACTATATTCTACAATTTTCAATATTCTGCAGTATTCTTATCCGCACGCAATGCGCATGACCTTAGGTTTAATTTTTTTAATAGATATATCTCCAATATTAAATATTTTTTTGAGGTCAACTATATATTGACGGAATTAAATTACATCACTATTTAGTGATAATGGAGAAATTGGAAGCAAAAATTGGGAATGTTGTTGTTTTGGGGAAAAATTACCAAAAAAGTCTAAAACATATTGCAATTGTGCCAATTCAGTCCTAAACTTTTTTTTGTGCCAATTCAATCCTAAACCTTTTGTATTTGTGCCAATTTGGTCCATTTGGCCGGTCGGCACTGACGTGGCAAAATTTTAATATTTTTTATTTCTTTTATTTCTTCTTTTATTTTCCTTTTTTTCTTGTCTTTCTCATTTTTCCCCCTTCTCCCAGTGGCCAGTGAGGGTCGCCGGAGCTCGTCGGTCACTGGACAAGGCCATCACAGTCGCAGGCTCGCCTAGATCTGGGCAAGACCGCCTCGCCTGCGGTCATCGCCTCGTCTGCGGCCGTAGCTTGCGAGGCATGACCGCAAGCGAGGCGATCTCGCCTGCATCTGGGTGAGCCTAGCCTCCCCAGGTCCACGGCGAAGGAGGGCATGGCCTCGCCTGCCTGTGGTGAGTCCGCCTTCGTCGCGACCAGAAATGCCCTAGCGAGGCCGGCGAAGGTCCACAAAGCCTTAGCCGGCCGTCGGCAAGTTGATAGATGAGTTTAAAACCCTAATGCCAAATCCAGCTTCTTTAGCATAATTGTTATAAAATGCATAAGCCTCGTCATTCAAATTAATATTCATACCTATGCAAGGTGCAATTTTCATGTTCTATGGTGTTGTGACTCTTTTTTCACTAGCATCTTCAATTAGTTCATCTTTTCTTCATCACTGCCACTAATTTCATCGGTGAAGCTGCTTTCAATAGGAACTCCATCCATCTGAAGGAGATTAGAAGAAAAAATTAAGCATTGTATGTATATAAACTGAAATTCAATGACAATAGATACCTCTTACTTTCTTGCAATCAAAGAAGAAGAAACTAACGAACCTTTCTCCATAGTTACATGTTAATTGATTACAAAATCCTAAAATAATCGGAGGTCCAAAGTATGCTAAATATTTACAATCCTATTTTTATGAGTTATTAGGTTTCTTTTATTTGGGAAAGATATCCACCTTATCTTTTTCTTTTGCCGGAGAATAATATCCACTATTTCAATAGCTGCAATTGACTTCTTCATATGTCACTATTGTTTAATTATTATCACTTTGATTTGCTTCTTCAAATAAGACAAGAAACTTGTTATCATCTGATTCGACTAGCAGAAACATCAAACTCATCATGTCTGCGACTCGCATTTCTTGGCTTCTTCCGAAATCAAGCGTTTGCTTCTCTAGTGCTGCTTTGCATATCATATACCATTACTCCGACAATGAGCGGAAATTTTAGTTTCGTTCATAATCGAAATCATGTCACGGGGACAACGACCCTTTTTCGTAGTAGTTCAGTTTTCAAAAGGTGAAAGAATGTTGGAAAGCTCAGGTGTTACCGTAAATTCAGTTCTTCCAAGCACTGAATCTTTTAATGAGATCATAGAGAGATGGATAGATATAAAGGTTACTGGAGAAAGTGGATATTTTCAACTTAGTTACAGAGAGCCAAGAAAAAAAAAATTAGGGTGAATAATCACTAACACCTTTGTTCTCAGTTTCTTCAGGAATTACATCAGCTTCATAACGTCCTTATATGCCCACGACCTCCCTTAGAAATAGGTTTAGCTCCAGGACAACCTTAAATATGAGAGGTCATTGCAGACCTGCTCGAGTGGGCAGCGCACCGTTGGTAGGGCTGGGCTGGGCTGGGCTTGAGATAGGCGTAACTTTTTGCGGCGACTGTTGCAAAAGATAGGCGACCAATAGAAAAGAAAGAACAACAAAGAGATAAATTAGACATCAGATTTACATGTTCGATCGGTATTACTTAGGATTTCACTATAGCTCCAACGAAAGGTTACAATCACGATCAAGTCACTCAAAAACTCACATGGTGTTTAGCCTCACAATTCATCGCCCGCGAAACAAAACTGTTGTGCTTCAACACAGAGACATAGATCCTTCTTGAGTAGTCAGCCACAAAAGTGTAGATCCGACATTATTTCTCGAAGGAAATCGCGATAGTCTGTGAACATCCAAGCGAATCAATTTTATAATATCTGTGGTTTCTCTAGTGGTCGTATTAAACTGCACTTTCCGTCATTTGCCTAAGTCACAACACCCGCGTACATTCATTTTATTAGCCACGTAACCACACATCATATTCCTTTCCCTCAAAACATTTAGGCTTCTCTCACCAATGTGCTACATATGCACATACAATGATTTAGACTCCGGATAGATGCATCCAATGTCCCTACGGCGAATTCTCTCATTGTCTCCCCTTGAAGCTGACCATTGTGCTTGAGTCACCGGGCACCTCGAACAGCTTTCGAAATTCTCATCCCTTCAAAGTCCAAACAAGGGAATTCTAGTTGAGTAATACTAAAACATTCATTTAAACTCCGTCAAAAAGAATATAAAATGGGGCATTGCTAGAATAACAGCACCGTTTCTTTTTACTAGTAATGGTGCAACCATGATCACATGTTTCATTTCTTAGAAGTGGGCAACCGGTTGGAGAGCAAATTTTCGCGCAGAGACGTGGACAGGATATGCCTAGGAATGGAAAATCTGGCATTGTTCAGATAGGGTCAATTTATCTGCCATTTTCGCAAGTTAGATATTGCTCCACAATCAAAATCAAATCCATTGTAAATATATAACATGTATCATGTTTGGTAGTCAAGATAAACATCAGAATATGATAAAATTTATCCTATCTTATGTTTGGTTCTCGCTCATGACAAGATAAAGTGAGATATAAAGGGATAAAGCCTGGATAAAATTTCTTATGTTCATGGTATAAAAGCTATTTTTCTCGAATAACAAACTTCTTAAATAATAAAATTAAACTAATAATTAAATATAAATTGTATTTGTATTCTAATATTTTAAAGAAAAATCAAAATAACAAAAAAAATTATTTATTTCGATTTTATTATATATTTTTTAATTTCATTTTACTTTATAATATAAATTTTGTACACACACACACACACACACATATATATATATATATATATATATATATGTATACTTAGTACCTACACTTAGTAACTATACCATTACATATTTTAGATATAATAGTACAGTTTATTATATAATAAAATCTTTGTTAAGAAATGATGGAGGGGAATGAAAATAATGATAAAAAAGAGATTTAAAAATAAAAATAATAAGTAAATAAAATTGAAGTAGAAGAACCTAGATTTTAAATGAACAAATTCGAACTTGAAAATGATCTTTATAATTTTAGTAGAATAAGGGGCAATGAAATTTCTATAAAAAATCTAGCATCTTCATCTCTTTCTTCTCTGTATCTCTTGTTCATGTTGAATTTTCACGAGTCCTTTGTGGCTTTAGTTCACATCAAAACTATACGAAAATGACGAGAGAGTCGGAACTTCTTTTTCTTCGTAACTTTTTGGTTCACATCAAAAGTTTATGAAAGCATAAAGAGAGTTGAAACTCCTTCTCCTACGTAACTTTTGTTAGGATTCAGTGCACAATCACAATGAAGTAAAGGCTCGGGGTATGAACCACACCCCAATAGCTTTGTGATTAATGTTGAAGTTCAACGAAAGTAGCGAGAGACGCAAAAATTTTCGTAATTATCGTATTTTCTCTCTCTTAGTAGATTTGACAGTGATTTATGAGAGATTCTCATAGTCTTCGTTTATGCATTTCCAGATTCATTTACATCAATATGCCGTAAATACCAAACACTGAATGGTATAGGATATGAATATATCCGGCTAGAAATAGTTGATAGGATATGGCAAAATTCTAAGATTTCATATCTAATCCTATCCTAACTAGAAATTCAGACTACCAAACGCAGCCTCAATTCAAGAGCACAAAAAACCTAACCATATTAAGAAAAGCTCAAAAAAAAAAGATTTACACTTTTTTTCCTGAAAAGAAAACTAGCAGAAAAGCCCACTGCTATAACCCCACTTGAATCTGCATAGCCCAAGACAAGAATTGAACCAATAACCATTGATTTATGAGCGGAAAGTATAAGAACATTTTCATCACTGAGTCAATTCCAAAACAGGTTATCAATTCGTATTTGGTTGGACTTTCAGTTGAATATCATTATCAAACATTTGTTACCAATATGGTCTTTAACCTTTTTGGACGAACGGACTCGAATCCAAGAGCAGATGTCTCGCATTCACTTCCTTTGCAAATTACTTACCTAAAAAAAAAATTAGCTCCCATCAATTTCTTAACAAAAATAGAATACTTGAGTTGGATTTGCTTGTTAAGTGTCATCAATTTCCTTTTTAATGTAACACAAGCCTGGAAGCCTGACAAATGAATTTCCATGTTTCCAGCATAAAATGAGAGGTGGAGAACCCATCATGTGTAAATTTATAATTGAGAAGTGGTTATGTGATAAATTTTGGTAAATCACGTTACCATTAAGCTCATCTTGTATTTCAAGCAGATAAATTTGTAGGCCACGAAAATGTGACGCCCAATAATCGTCTAACTGAAATCAGAAACACACATGCCATAGATAAAGGGTTAGCGAACATGCCTGGTTTGGAATCCATCCTTATGCGGAATGACGACGATTTCCGAGATCAAGTCTTCCTCTCTATTCCTTTTGGTTTGTCACTGGCCGATGAGAGAACCACCACAGAACGAAAGGGTGCATTCTGAAATTTCTTCTTCAAAAAGCTAGAGGGGGGACTTGTGCTTTTTATAGAGGTTTCGGTGCGGACCCTCTCATCACGGGTCGTACCTCTTCGGCCTCAATAGGTCATACCTCTTCGGCCTACACTAAGTCAGCCCATATTAACATATATTAAGAGTATACTTTAGTAAACCAACCCATATATTAGTTTTAATTAATATAGACCACATTAAGATAATTCTAACATTCTCCCACTTGGGCTATATTAATTGAAATTGTACTATATATACATAACTTTATGTTGGTCTTGTGATTATTCTTAATAGTCAATCCGATCCCATAAAGTTTTAAACACCAAATCATTGCGGTAACTACATCAATAGACACAGAGCCTTCCATAGTCACAAATGTCTTTAACTCTACTGATACGGATTCAATATGGTAGTATAGCAAATGACAACACCTCACATAATAGTGATTCATTATGTGTCATCCTCTTTGTCAGTCACATTCTCTCTCCTTATGTGTCACCAAACCTGATGTGCCACTAAAGAATATCCTTATGGTTGTAATGAACCTACATATGTCTTATCCTTATAGTTAACTTTACTTTATGTGTAACAAGACATATCCTTAAGACTAACAACTGAATGCCCCTAGCCTTTACTCAAGGTTTACACATACCTTGAGATTTTCACCAGATATATGTATTGAACATCAACTCACTCATAAATACTATATTGCATGAAAAAGAGTTGATACATATCAAATATTGTTACTAAATGTAACAAACACAAATGTAAAATTTATTAGAGCAAAACAAAACAACTCCCACTGAATAACAGCATCTCATGATGCTTCTAAGTCCATCCAAATGACATGTCGTAACAGCATCCCATAATGCGTCTAAGCCCATGCTTATGACATGTCGTTCAAATACATGAGGGCGAATACCTTTTGTTAGTGGGTCGACAACTATATCATCTGTGAAAACACACTCTACTATAATGTCACCATTCTCAACTGTTTCCTTTATGGTAAAAAATTTGACCGCCGGATGCTTAGACCCCTTGAGATCTCTATTGTTGTTAACAGATAACACTGCAGAGCTATTGTCACAATACAACTATATGGGTCTATCCACAAAACCAAATACAACCAGCTCCCTAATGAGGTTTCTGAGCCATGTAGCTTGAGTAGAAACCGAAACTCATGCTATAAACTCCACTTGTATGGTAGAGGTTAATCTAGATTTCTATTTCTCACTTTTCCATGATATTGCACCTCCTGCTAACGTAAAGATAACCATCTTCTTGTCATCCTGATACCTAGCAAAGTCTGCATCCGAATACCTTGCTAATTACAAGTCCTCAACATGTCTATAAATCAGCATATGGTCCTTTGTCCTCTTTAAGTACGTTAAAACCTTCTTGGCAGTAATCCAGTGATCGTGTCTTGGATTTGACTTATATCTGCCTAGAAGTCCTATCACAAAAGCAATGTCTAGTCTAGCACAAACTTAAGCATGCATGATGCTTCCAAGTGCATTAGGATAAGGTATATTCCTCATTTGGGCTTTCTCAACATCCGTATGAGGACACTATAATAGATTCATTTTATCACCCTTAATGATTGGAGCAATTCCTATCTAGCAATACTGCATACTGAATCTTTTCAAAATAAGATCAACATATATCCTTTAAAACAAACCCAATAACAACAAGAACAAACTCAACGGATCTCAATGCCAAGAACAAAAGACGCCTCATCAAGGCCCTTCAAGTCAAAATGCTTTGACAACATCTGCTTCGACTCATGCAGTAATCCAATATTACTCCTCACATGAAAGATATTATCTACATAAAGCATTATGAAAATAATATTCCCCCCATTGACCTTGCAGTATATACACTGATCATATTTATTCTCGACATAACCGAATAAAGTTATAACACTATGAAACTTCAAGACCATTATCTAGAAGCTTGCTTAAGACCATAAATAGACTTTTTAGTCTACACACAAGCTTACCTTAATCATTAGCTGCACACTTACTTATCAAGGTCTCTAATCAGAAAAGCAGTTTTAACATCCATCCGGTGTAACTCCAAATCAAAATGAGCTACTAATGCCATGATCACTCTAAAAGAATCGTTAGAATGGACTAAAAAGAAAATTCCTCATAGTCTACTCCTTCTCTCAAAGTGAAATCCTTGACTACCAGCCTGGCTTTAAACTTCTCAATCTTTTCTTTGGAGTCCATTTTAGTCTTATACAACCATTTGCAGCCAATGAGCTTATGACCTTCAAGCAATTCAACAAGCTCCTAAAAATCATTATGTTTCATAGACTACATCTCGTCTTTCATCATATCCAACCACAGATCTAACTAAGGACAAGAAACAGTATCTATATAAGTCACTAGATTAACCAAACAACCGATATTGTAGTCATGCTCTCCCAGATAGACTATATAGTCCGATGGTATGGTCAATCGTTTCTGCCCGATAGATCTTCTAAGTGGAGCTACTTCAACCTCATCATGCACCTGTAAAGCCTGAACCCCAACAGGCCCAATTTATGATGTGGGAGGCTCTACGATCGTCTGTATAGGTAGAGAAATCGACACGGTATTCCCCACCAAACCGATATCCTCAATAGTCTATGAGCAGCTACCACATTCGACCACATCAAATTCCAGAAACTTCGTTGTCTGTAATTCCACAATTCTTGTGCCTCTACTGGGATTATATATACAATATCCTCTCAAATGATCTAGGTAATATATGACGTAACACCGAGTGATTCTAGAGTCCAACTTACTCGATGTTGGGTTATATATAACTTCGCTTCTGCAGGACATCCACAAACCTTAAAATGGTTCAAGCTAGGTTTACGTGCAGTCCATAACTCAAAATGAATCAATGGACTAGCTTTGGTAGGAATACGATCTAGAACATAAAGGGTCACTTTCAAAGCTTCACCCCACAGCAAAACGGGTAAATTGGTTACTATTAATCATACTCCTCAACATAACCATAAGGGTGCAATTGCGTCTTTCAGCCACCCATTTGGTTCAAGACTCACGGGCATAGTATATTAAGCTACTATCCCAGAATCCTCCAAGTATTTGGCAAATGACCCTCCATGCTGTCCAACATTGCCATGCTTGCCAGAATACTCATCAACTCAGTCATATCTGATAACCTTTATGACTTTTCCCAGCCGTTTCTCGACTTCAGTTTGAAAAAAAACTTGAACTCATCAAGAGACTCGGACTTTTCCTTAATCAAGAACAGATAACCATATCAGGAACAGTAGTCAATAAATATGATAAAATAAAAATTTCTACACCAAGCTGCCATATAGGGTCCATTGATATCAGTGTAAATGACCTCCAATAGGTCAGAACTGCATACAACATTATTTCTTCCTGATCTCAGTTATCTTACCTCTACAACAGTCTACATAAGTCTCCAGGTCACTTTCAAGAATAGGCAAGATGTCAACCTTTATCTACCTTTCAATTCTTTCCTTAGAGATGTAACCAAGACATTTATGCCATAATGTATAAGACTGTTCTATAGGTAAAGGTTTTTTGGAAACAACCTTTTCAGCCGTATAAGCGACGTATATATCATTGAGAGTTAAAAACAATCTATACAATCCATTGGACATATTGTAGCACCCAACCTTATTTGAATTTAAGAACATAGAAATACTATTATTCCTTATTTCAAATGAGTAACCACACAAGTCCAAACATAATACGGAAACTAAGTTTCATCTAAACGAAGGTACATAAATGTGTTCCTTAATGTCATTAAAATGACACCTCTCATAAACTCAACGTCGACATTATTGTTATTTCCTACAATGAGCACTAATTTATTCTGATTTGGCTTTTTCCGATTCATGAATCCCTATATGGTGAACGCTACATGATTGGTTGCACCGCTATCTAGCCTCCATGAACTGAATGGGGCTTGCTTAAGTTTGGATTCACAAACCAATGCCAAAAATCATTACAAGAACACTCACGATTGGATAACTAGGTGTAAAATATGTCGCAGTCTTTCTTTATCACTTTCTTCTTGCAAAAAAAGCAGTGGTCACCATCCTTCTTAAAGGATGCATTCTTAAGACCCAAACTGTCAGAATGACCAATGGTTTCATGAGTTTCTTTAATGAGTATAATTTTTAGATCTCTTACTCTACTAGTCTACCATCCTTATGACGTAATCTTTAACTCCACCAGAAACATCAAAACTCATGCTGAAAAATCCTTGCAGATGTATCCTTATCTCGGCATTAGACAAGACACGGTTCCTAGTCTCCAAGACTTCCATCATTTGTCTAGCAGTGCAATCATCTGGCAAAACACTTTTCAAGTGTTCCTGTATGGATCGCTTCATAGACAACAAGCAAATCCGATTGCCCTTTTCTCAAGCAGCAAAATGCGCTTTCTAGGGTTCCAAAATGATCTAAATGAGATCAGCCGACTAATCCTTAGTAAGAGCAATATGAACATCTATCAGCTCCATCCAAAACAGAAAATCCTCTACCTATTTCTTAATGATTGAACTAATATGAACCTCAATCCTAATGGAGTTGCCTATTACAGAGAAGATAACTGATTTAATAAGCAATGCATATAATTAGCATCATGTGAGTACTGTGTAACTTGAAACCGTATAAGTACACATATCTTGAAGGTTACATGCATCATCATGTAATCGCCTTTGGACAGAATACATGACATGTAGCTGTAAACTTTTCACATGACAGCGACGATGAGGACATATTCCAATCTTCGTGAATCACCACCTTTGGGTGTATGAGCCACAATGAATTAGTCACTCCTTAACCATATGCTGTACATATGACCTCAATGAACAAAAACGGTGTAACTTGAAATCCAATAAGTATACAAACTGAGAGCTACATGTATCATCATGTAATCACCTTTGGGCAGAATATACGACATGCAGTTATATACTCTCAACATGACAACGGCCATGGGAATATATTTCAATCTTTGTGAACTCACCACCTTTGTGTGTATGAACCACTAGGATCAGATAATTCTCAAACACATGTTATACATGCATCCCTCCATGAACCAATACACAATCACCTCCTTTTGGAGTATGACCACGCATTAGAACAGGAGACATCCCACCATAATATGTGATCGATATTTCTCAAATCCAATCAATTGTGCCACTTTGGCGGTCACTACCCAATTGAATCCTTGAAAATCTCTCATACCAAGGATATAAACCTTATGCCTCACATCTATTATATACATGTAATTTTAGACTTGATGACATGGGCAATTTGTCCGTAAAATCACATGTGATGCCAATTACATTGCTCCACTCATTGATACATATCATTGAATCAGCTCTATACATTCTGTATGTGGTCATAAACATGTTGGCTTACATTCTTATTTCCGAAACCATATGGAAATACAAGAAAAATGCCCAAAATATCCTTGAAAATACACGTACATAAGGTTTCATATGCATTTTTCCATTTATAAAAGCCTTAAACATGTAATATAAATATACCACAATGTAGAGCATCTTCGTACGAGTACGCAGGTACCAAGAACATCCAAAACGGACATCGTACACGCCCTCACGTGCCTCCTGAATTTTTGGCGTGTGAAGGGCACGCGCCGTACGTACAACGCACATGCGGCGGCTCAGCCGGTCCGACCACAAACCGATCCGGCCGAAATTATGGGTCCGACCGTTAACCGGCTCAACCCCGACCGGTCCAATCGGTTTGACCAGTCGATGGTCAAATCGGGTCGGTCAACAAGTCAAACCCGGGTCGGGTCTCGGACAACCCGGTAGCGCCTTACTGACATCATGCTAACGTCATGATGACGTCAGCGCGCGACTGTTGACCGAGTCAACCGATGTGCCTCTTCGCTCCAAAAGCGCGTGGCCACCACATGCAGACCCGTCGTCGGCGCGTGGTGGCGCGTGAGACACCGTCCGACTTCTCCCGGCGGCCGTCGACCACTCAAAATGATCGTATCGATGATCCCTATCCACCTATATGTTCAAAACCAAATTTCACCGAACAAAAATGCACAAAATAGGCCTAAACAGTAACGTTCGCCAATGATCATCGCGCACCGACTCCGCCACGGAGCGTGGGGGCATGTGCGGCGGTTCCCAGAGTTCCTTGGATGCATGCAACCACTCAAAATGCTCGTGTCGACGAGACGAGTCCAAATATATAACCAAACACAATTTTCATTGGACGAAACTAACAAAAACTCGCCAGAACAGAATGCGTTTCGATTCCCGGTTAGGCGGCTTTGATACCAAATGTAGGCCACGAAAATGTGGCACGCCCAATAATCGTCTAACCGAAATCAAAAACACACATGCCATAGCTAAAGGGTTAGCGAACATTCCTGGTTTAGAATCCATCCTTATGCGGAACGACAACGACTTTCGAGACCAAGCCTTCCCCTCCATTCCTTTTGGTTTGTCGTTGGTCGATGAGAGATCCACCACAGAACGAAATGGTGCGTTCTGAAATTTCTGCGGCAAAAAACTAGAGGGGGAACTTGTGCCTTTTATAGAGGTTTCGACGCGGACCCTCTCATCACGGGTCGTGCCTCTTCGGCCTCAATAGGTCGTACCTCTTCTGCCTACACTAAGCCATCCCATATTAACATGTATTAAGAGTATACTTTAGTAGACCAACTCATATATTAGTTTTTATTAATATAGACCACATTAGGATAATTCTAACAAAATCTTTTCCTATCTAAACGCGAGGTAACTTCCTGTAGCAGGAGACACTACTTTACACGTCACATCATGTCGTATTACATAAAAGATTTCATTAATCCACACAAAAACCAAATATTTATACTTGCAAGCAATGAATCTATAAAGAACAAAACAAATGAGTCCTCCAAAAAACAAAGATGCGAGAAACAAAAGAGCCGAACAGCAGAATTCGACAAAAAGGTCAAAACTTTATGTTTCGAACCAAATATTCTCCACTTCTTTGCTTTGCCGGCATTTTGTTTTCGAACCAAATATTCTCCACTTCTTAGTTTTGCCGGCATTTTGTTCTCTCTCTCTCTCTCTCTCTCTCTCTCTTGATGCATCTGCAACTGGTGCCGTGGCTTACCGCAGCAACACTCTGTGTAACACTGACCAGGATATGCTCAAGCTCGACACTAAGCACCGTCTCAGAGGCTGACAGAATCGTCAGCTTGCCGGGACAGCCCAAGGTTAGCTTCAGCCAGTATGCTGGGTACATCACCGTGGATGAGAAGCAGCAGAGAGCTCTCTTCTATTACTTCGCCGAAGCCGAAGCCGACCCGGGTTCAAAGCCTCTTGTGCTTTGGCTCAATGGAGGTAAATATAAAACCATCTGAACTGAGAATTTGAGAGAATGATGGTGAGAAATGAAATGAAAATGTTGAAAAGCATTGGAGTTTGCATGTGTTGGGTTCGCACTTTGCAGGGCCTGGTTGTTCATCCGTCGGAGTCGGTGCTTTCAGTGAGCATGGACCGTTCAAGCCCAGTGGAGATGTGCTCCTGAAAAATGACTATAGCTGGAATAAAGGTCAGCGTAACTTCCCTAAACAAAGGCGGGGAAAAAAAAAGTCAAAGCGTATACTTTTAGCAGCTTAAACACATATGAACATGTTATCTCTCACCGCAAAAGCTTAAGTGGATAGGAAACTGACTCGGACATTGGATCAGATATATTCTTTTCGTTGGTGAAAGCGAGATTGATCGAATATACTGTGATGTAGTTCTGACTGCGGAGATTCTGTAATCGGCTAAGTCTCGCATTTCTCAATTCATTGCAGAAGCAAACATGTTGTACCTGGAATCTCCTGCCGGAGTTGGTTTCTCCTACTCTGTCAATAACTCTTATCATATCTCTGTCGACGACAAGATGACAGGTTCTTTTCCTCGCGAATTGCAATATATTTTGAGCGAATTAAAGTGCAACTATGATTTACCGATCTAATCTGAAGCTGAAATCAAGTACTAATACCAGCTAAACAATGCTTCCACATTTCAGCAAAAGACAATCTCGCATTCCTCCGCAACTGGTTCGAAAAATTCCCGGCATACAAGAACAGAGATTTATTCATCACAGGAGAGAGCTATGCAGGTGAACTAGTGATAAGAACTTTGTGTTCACCGATATGCGTGGTTGAATGAAGCTCCGTGAATGCAGAATTTAACTTACTATCTAATTTCACTCTTACCAGGTCACTATGTTCCACAACTTGCAAAGCTCATCGTGCAGTCCAAGTTGTTCAATTTGAAGGGAATTGCAGTGAGTTCGACTGAAAAATCTGCAAACTTGAATAAGCATCTCACAACTCATTAGATTGATAACAACTGAGATGAGCACATCTTACGCTTGCTGCAGATAGGAAATCCGCTTCTCGAGTTCAATACCGATTTCAACTCGCGGGCGGAGTTCTTATGGTCCCACGGATTGATATCAGACGCAACCTACGAAAGTTTCAACACAATATGCAACTTCTCCCAAATTATCAGACAAAGACGGAGCGACGCCCTCACCCCTGTCTGCTCTCATGTCCTCAGCGAAGCATTGAGAGAAATAAGCCAATTCGTTGATGGGTACGATGTCACTCTTGATGTTTGTTTGTCGACAGTTTCTTCACAGTCCGTGGTTCTGAATAAGCCGGTGAGCCTCTTCATCCATTCTGATGTACTTTTTTATTTATCCCTCTTGCAACCTTTTGAATTTTCCGGGTTATGGTTTTTCCAGCAAGAAACAGAGAAGATAGATGTATGTGTGCAAGAGGAAACCTTCAAGTACTTGAACAGGAAAGAAGTGCAGGAAGCTCTAAATGCCCGGCTTGTCGGAATCTCTAGATGGACAACTTGCAGCAGGTAAGGATCAACTTAACTCGTCGGACCTTCATCTTCGTGAGGCCCAAGTTCATGAATAACTGGCAGCGCGACTCATCTCGCAAGTTCTGTCGGACTATATCCACATTTCCCAATTTCCGGACAAGATTCCCCGCGACCTTGTTCCGTTGACAGCACTATATGATTGGTTCTTCCTAACATTAGTCGAGTTATGATTCTAGATTATCTAAATATCCATTTATGACGTGGTTTCTGTTAAAGTAATTAAATATTAAATCATGCATTCATCTAATAGCTTAAGCTTTTAGAACAGTTGGCAGTGATTCTACAAAATCTAACGTGGTATCAGATCAAGAGGTCCTGAGTTCAAACATTTTCAGGCCCCATTTGACTCCCCAATTAAATATATCTACGTCTTGTACTAGGCAAAAAGACCAGACTAAGCGCGTGAGGGGAAATGTTAAAGACTTAAAGTAATTAAATATTAAATCATGCCTTCATCTAACATGTCATGCTTGTTAAAGACTTAAAGTAATTAAATATTAAATCATGCCTTTATCTAACATGTCATACTTCTTATCTTACTACCCTCGGTTCTTGTGTGCTACAGTGTTCTCAAATATGAATTGCAAAATCTGGAGATACCGACGGTTCCGATTCTGGGGGAGCTAGTGAATTCAGGAATCCACGTTTTAGTTTACAGGTAAACAAAGAAATGGCATTCTTCAGAATTGGTATATCGATTCATGGGCTACTGTATATGGAACAACGTCGGTTTGATTTTCCGTTTGCAATGTCGACAGCGGGGATCAAGATGCTGCTATTCCGTTGATCGGAACAAGGACTATAGTGAACAACTTAGCAAAGCAATTGGGACTGAACACAACCGTGCCTTATAGTGTCTGGTTCGAGGAAAGACAGGTCGGCTCAGTAATCAACCTTCATGAACGTCAATCCTCCCATTGATTTTTAGTAGGTGATTGACGAAACTAAGGCCCTTTTTCTTCATTTTCCTTAGGTTGCTGGGTGGACACAAGTTTATGGAGATCTATTAACGTATGCGACAATCAGAGGGGCATCTCATGAAGCCCCGTTTTCGCAGCCGGAGAGATCGCTGGTGTTGTTCCGCTCATTTCTGGGAGGGAGGCCATTGCCAGAAGGGCTCTTGTCCGAGTCTGCTGTGGGAAATAACCATATTAATATTAAGTGGTCCTAAGTTTACCAAAATTGGACTGCATTAGCACTAAAGCTTTTAATGAGATTATAGACAGACCGATAGAAATGGGTTATGAATAAGTGGGTATTCTCAACATCTTTGTTGATTCGATCATCTTAAAACTTAACCAGTTTTTTCCCGGAGAGACTATTGCGAAACCTGGAGTTTGATATGCATTGGGCAAGAAACGATGGTATGCGATGTGAATGTATCCTAAAATTAGATGATAACACCCATAGGCTTTGCGTGGGCTGGGATCGCATTGGACTGCGGTATATGGTAACCAAGCCATGTGATCTCTTGGATGCAAGTAGCGCGCCGATTCGGAGTGCACTGCGGTCTGGCAAGAAAGTAGCTCGGGAAGATGGCAGCTTCTCCTGTATGAGGAGTTCTTGCGGCTTCGGGTCATCGTGAACAATGGCATGCTGTGTTTCCTGTGATTTGGGAGGATCGGCTGGTGTTGCTTGGGGTTGTGGCACGTCGATGTGGACGCTTTTCTTCTTCAAGCATTCGACGTAATTGCTAATGTCGAAGTTGGTCACCGCATTCGCTCCACGGTATTTGATGGCCGCCATATCGTATGCCGCCGCCGCCGCCTCCTGTGTATCTTCATCAACCAAACAAACCAACAAAATAATTCAATTTTTCTGTCCAAATAGAAGGACAAAATCAAAATTGAATTTAAACAATTGGGAAGTTTTGCTGACTCCATGGATTGAATTAACAAAGATTAAGTTGTGGTTGAGCTTCTGCTAGGAAGTAAGACAGGATTTAGAAATCACGTGACAACCCATTCCATTCTGTCAAGATTTGTATTTTGTTGACCACCCCTCACTAAAAAAAGATTGGATGCCAATGGATCATTTGACTAATTTCCAGTAAGCGAGATTAATTATTGCTGACAACTTTTTATCAAGATTCTTTAGGGTTGAAAGCTGAACTATGGACCAATAAAGGGAAAAAAGGAAAACCTATTTGAAGCCAAACTGAATAGCCGACCGTACCGGAAAGAAACCATCACTCGTGAATCACACAAGCAATACGATTGTTGCTCTCGCGCCTCGTGATTCGAGTGCTTCGATTTTGGAATTGGGACTTAACCATTTTGAGGATGCAAAGGTGAGGTAATCTGTCTAGGAAATGCAGTTTACTCAATCAAGATGACATAATCTTCAAACTAAATCAAGTGGACTGAGTATCGCTTTAGTGCCAACGGTCTGAAATTCCGGCCAAAATATATACGTGGCATTTTTATTTAAAACGTTTTTGTGTCACGTCATTTATAAGTTCACGTGGCAATGTTTTTTTGTAAAAATCAATCCACGTGGAAATTTTATTTGAAATAAAATCCATGTGGCAATTTTTATTAAGAAATTCAGTCTTAAAAATTAAAATAAGTTAAAAAATAAAAAAATGAAAAAAGGGTAAAAACTCAACATGGTAGCGGCGAGGGCATGCACAGCCCTCGCCTCCGTCGCCCCACCATCGCCGGCAATGGCCGCCAATGGGTGGGGACTGGTCAGCCATGGGGAGCCCAGCCGACCGTTGGTGAGGGCCAACAGGCCCTCGCCTAGGCCTGGCCGCAGGCCGCCACTGGCAGGGATCGGCCGCCGGTGGAAATAACCATATTAATATTAAGCGGTCCTAAGTTTACCAAAATCGGACTGCATTAGCACTGAAGCTTTTAATGAGATTATAGACAGATGGATAGAAATGGGTTATGAATAAGTGGGTATTATCAACCATCTTTGTTGATTTGATCATCTTAAAACTTCACCAATTTTTTTCCCGGAGAGCCTTAGTGTGGGCTGGGATCACATTGGACTGTGGCATATGTTAACCAAGCCATGTGATCTCTTAGATGCAAGTGGCGCGCCGATTCAGAGTGCACTGCAGTCTGGCGAGAAAGTAGCTCGGGAAGATGACATTTGCCAAGGTCTAACCATGGCATTTTAAGAATCACATTGATCAGATCATACGTGCAATGCGCGAGAACAAGTGCCAGAGAAGGCTCGGGCAGCATATCCCAGACCAAGTCTCGAGTATACAGAGCCGAGAGACCGACTTGCGTAAATAATCACCAACACCTCTGTTTCTCTGTTTCTTCAGGAACTATCCCAGTTTCATAAACGTCCTTATATGCCCATGACCTCCCTTGAATAGGTCCAGCTCCAGCACAGCCTTAAGTATGAGAGGCCATAGCAGACCTGCTCGTCCTGGACGGCCTGAGCTTAGACCCATGGACAGGTCCAATCGAAAGTGCGGGATACCGACTCTGCTTCCGTGGCCAAAGTTCCGAAATTCTATGCAAAGGTGAGGTAATCTGGCTAGGAAATGCAGCTTACTCATTCAAGATGACATAATCTTCAAAATAAATCAAGTGGACTGACTCATGTTTGAAGCATCTATATTAGGATTGCAAGCGATTAACGAATTCTTAAGGAGGGACAACATCTTGTGTAGGGTGTTCTGTCATGTTCGGTTTGAGTAACATGATTTGCGACATACCAATGATTCCCTACAGCGACGCTGTATGCATCTCTTTGATTAGTCCTGTAGGGGATAATTGTGGAGCAGAGCAGATTTGGGACTTCTCCCCTTTTAAGAATTGATGCAAGGTGGTCACTTGAGCTTCCTCCAGATAAATAGTTGTTACTGCTGCCCCTGGGTGTCGAGGGTTCGGCTCGGTTCGGATATTCAAGAACACCAAACCGAACCGAACCGAGAGGGTGAGCAGTTGAACCGAACCGAATACAAAATCAAATAGTTCAGGTTTTCGATTTTTGGAAGGGACAATAGAGGCGAAGATTATGGTTCCAGGCAATTTTGAGAGGGGTGAGAAAGAAGAGAGATTTAAAGTTGCGTGCATTTTTTGTTGAGAATTTCGATTACGATTCGATTAATCGAACCAAACCAAAATAACCTGAACCGGGAAAAAAGAACAGTTATCTTTTGATTATCCGAACCGAAAATGCACGAAACTTCGGTTCGAGTTGTTTTGATTTAGGTTCGATTTTTCGATTCAGTTCTTACACACTAGCTGCTTAGGAGGAGACTAATCATCGAGAGCGAAATCATTAAGAGACAGCTTGGCTAATTATGGCAGAGTAGACTACTTCCTTATTGTTCTGATTTGATAACCCTACATTCAGATCTGACATATGATCTTCCCCAACACCAACCCCTTTGAACCTGTCAAGCATCCACCCGAGGTGATGTGCGTACTGTAGACTTTAGACTCCAACTACTATTCCGATACACGGGATTTATCAATATTAATCTGCATATGCTTTACTATTTCCACACTTCTTCATTGCCTGTAGGACGTCACGTTGACGTTATGTCCATTGCGCTGGGCTTTTCCATAAACCTTTGGGTAATATTTTTCGTGAAATTACCAAAAAAATCTTAAACTTATTGCTATTGTGCCAATTTATTCCTAAAATTTTTGCAATTATGTCAATTCAATCCATCCGGCTAATTTTGACCGACCGACACTGACGTGGACGCTAGCCTGCCGACGACATAATGTTTTAATAATTTTTTTACTTTCATTTTCCTTTTTATTTTCTTTTTTTCTTCCACTTCCCTCTTCTTCCTCCAGCTAGTCGCCGAACCGGCCAGAGGGACGGCCAGCCTCATCGTGGCTGGGCGAGGCTCAACCTCGCCAGATCTAGGCTGGCGAAGCAAGCCTCGCCGGCAGTCCCTCTGGCCAGTGGCCGAGGTCTAGCGACCAGCTGGAGGAAGAAGGGGAAGGGAAATAAATAAATAAATAAGGAAAAATCAAAAATGTCGGCCGGCCAGCGTTCACGTTAGCGCCGGCTAGCCAAAATTCTCTAGATGGGCTGAATTGGCACAATTGCAATAGATTAATGATTTTTTTTGTAATTTTCCCAATATTTTCCTTCAACCATGATCGAAAGAAACTCCCTTCGACCATATCTCTGATTAACGAGTTTCAAATTGTGGATGTCACCCATATGAAAACTTATTCGAATTAAATGTGAGTAATGCCCGTATCCGTAATCCACCAATTAGAAGCATGCTTGGATGGAGTTCCGTCCAATCCGGGTTAGAGCAATACATGGCCCTAAATCGGGTAGGGAAGGCCGACTAACTGTGGCGACATCCTCTGGACGTGACTTGCATCTGCTCCGAACTAGCACTACTTACTTCACAAACAAAATATTGGAGTATGATTCATACTTCTAATCGATAGGAAAACATGAGGTTCCGCTCGATTTAAGGGTGAACCAGGTTTTACCTTTGCATGATTGAGTAATGTAACAGAGAAGGGTGATGTGTTAATTATAGTGAAATTATCTGCTGAATGTAGCCCTAATTTAAGGAATAATCAGGATAAACCTTTGCGTCTCGATTTCTCTTTCTCAATACTCTTTATTTTTTTTGTGATTGTGTGCCAAATCCTAACAAAAAAAAATGATAAATTCTATATATTTCCAAGAATTTTAAGAATTGCAGAATATATGCTAAAGCTTGGTGGGCACTTTCTGCTTTGTATCTGACCATCTCTAGAAGTGTCAAGTGGGTGGGTCGGGTCGATAATGGTCAGACCCATATTGACCCATTTAACCCGTTTTGACATATTTTCGTGCTGTACAAATCTAACGACGCATACCCGACCCAACACATACCCAACCCGACCCATATTACTAAAATATTTTCATATTCAATCCAATTTAGCAAAACTTATGAATTATTAAAAAAATTATATTACTAAAACATTGTGAACAATATTTATAATAAAAAAATAAAAAAAGTAAAAAAAAAATCATTTTTTTATTTTTTTTATTTTTTTTCTTTTGGTTTTATTTTTATTTTTATATTTTCCATTTTCTTACCTTTTTTTAGTTTCTTTTTCTTTTTATTTTTGTTTTTGCTTTTCCTTTTTTGTTTCAAATTCTGATGAGGGTAGCCGGCCGACCCTCGCCCAGATCTGGTGAGGGTTTCGCGACCCTCGACGGACCTGTCGGGAAAAAAGAAAGAAAGAAAGAAAGAAAGAAAAATAAAAAAAATCAGAAGATATTTTTATGACTAACTTAAGATAGTTAGTTAACCCATTTATGACCCATTAAATTATTAAGTGACCCATTTAAGATCCAATAAGTTGTTAAGTCTGCCAGATCTGGTGAGGGTTTCGCGACCCTCGCCGAACCCGTCGGAAAAAAAAAAGAAAAAAAAATCAGAAAACATTTTTATGACTCACTTAAGATAGTTAGCTAACCCATTTATAACCCATTTAAGACTCATTAAGTTATTAAGTGACTCATTTATAACCCATTTAAGTTTGTTAAGCAACCCATTTATGGCCCACACCCTTATATATGCGTTAGTGTATGGGTTCTTGATCTATTTTGCCACCTCGACCAATCTCCATGGGACAGATATGAGAGATAGTCTAATATTTACCGAGTGTCGCTTTTCCATGTTGCAAAATCATGAAAAGTGTCCATGACTTTCATGGAGTCCTCTTATTTTGAAGGAAAAGCATCATCATTTCATGTGTGAAAGTGACCGTGGCCCACTACATGTTTTTTTTTTTTTTCACTTGCTCTCAACTTCACATATCCACAACCACGACCCATCATCCATCCTTGGGTCCGAGTTGGGAATGATGTTATTAAACCTTTGTAAATTCCAATTTTATTCAGCCACATTAGTTTGGAATGATGTTGCTAATTTCTTTAATTTCTATGTCTTTCCTTTTTCTCGAACCGGGAATCATGCGAGTCTTTAGGTTAAGTGCTGCCGAGGCGGTTTTTTTAGAAGTGACCACCTATGGCCACGTCGATACTCCATCAAAATATCGACGGTACTCCTATCAAGTGCATCAAATTCGGAAAAAGAAAACTAACCTATTTGATGATTGAAATTGAAATCGAGCGATCTGATTGCAAAATTGACTAGACTGTTATAACATATGGATAAAAATGCATCCAGGGGTCGTCTGTGTCTCTCGTGAGTGTGGTCTTCAATTGTCTTTGCGTTTCCTAATGCTATGGAGCACTGTTTTCTTTCCTACGTCGTCGGGAAGAGGAAATGGGATGTGATATTCATTTGTTGTTATCCTCAAGAGATACGCAAGTTATTGTCCGAAAAATCATCACTTCCTTTCGCTTCTATACTTAAAGTTGCATGGTAAATATATTTATTACTCTTGTCTTTCCACTCCTATTTCAACGCAGCAATTTAGGTTTTGAGAACTGCGTCACCGGGAATCTTCCCTCTCAGATGGTGATTTAAGGCTTTAAGCCAATGAATTTAGACAATCAAATCTGGTTGCAATGATCACTCGCCCTGTAGAGGGCGATCAGCGCAGCTTCCTCCTCTGGGTATTATCACGAGGGCCCTTCACCCACTACAAAATGTTCGGTTTGAACGATAGTTGCTCAATCCATCCGTAGGTGTACGAGCCTGCAGCCGCAGCTACGTCGGCATATGTCAGAAGTTGAGAAATCCCTCCCCATGAGGTGGTATTTATTAAAGCCACAAGCTGACCTGAGGTTCACTTACGACGCGGTTATAACATGTTGTCTCGTTGAAGAGTGTGACTACTAGGTTACATGATAATTGGTCAATCCATCCATAGGTGTACGAGCCTGCAGCCGCAGCTCCGTCGGCATATGCCAAAAGTCGAGAAATCCCTCCCCATGAGGTAATATATATTAAAGCCACAAGCTAGCCTAACGTTCGCTTACGGCACGCTTACGACACGACTATAACATGTCGTCTCGTTGAAGAGTGTGATGCCTTAACTACCAGGTTACCACGTCGGTATTAATAATCACTAGCCCGTGCTGACGTAGTACATAGGTAATAAGTGGTTCTTTGTTTTTTTCTTTTTTTGGGGGGTTCGACATATAGTAGATGGTTAATATAAGTGGAATCCAGCTTTTCATGGTCCTCTTGTGATTAAACAGTACAATTATGGTGGGCACACCTCTATAAAACAGCGGAGGCACAGTAAAATTTGTCCTCCTCTGCATGGAAATATTCATTACTTCACTAGGATTAGTGCACATTTCACAAATAGGAACATGTACCTAAAAAGTTCCTCCCTCTCTCACAAACAGAGTCAAGACAAATAAGACTTCCATGAGCATCCATTTTTTCAATTGTTTGCAAAAAAAAAAATTGTCTTTAAAGCACAATTGTTAACTAACTAAATGAAGAAAATTAACGTTTTCAATGCTATGATTTTCTCCGGTTTTGTGTAATTAATTTTATGTGTATTGGCCATTGGATTGTATATACAAATAAGAGAGATTCGTGCCGTCCTTATTTATGTCGAATGTGGCGTGAACCGCACCCATCACGGTGCGTCAAGATAGTCCCCCAACACCTAGCAACAGATAAGTCCGAACTGATATTCGAGGAAGGATTCGAACTCAACACCAGAAGGTGGAATTGAGACGGCACCTCCACATATGCATCAATTCATGGGGCAAAAGGGAGACATGGGCGATCTGAACCCTCGTCTCTCGAACCCATCGTTGGCCGTCGGGTCCAGAGTTCGGGTGGTTGAATTATTCCTTATTTGGTATGCTTAACTAATGTCATGGAGACATAGTAATAAATGTCATGGAGACACCAATTCGTATGACCCATTTTCCATTGACTTTTCTTCTCCTTAAATTAATAAAATTAAGCAGCAAGTCCGATGCATGTTGACTCTCACTCCACATTGAATATACCCTCTTCTCTCCATCCCCAAACTCCAAGGCTTCTAAAGCAAACAAAATCACCCCAAAACCCTAATTCACAGGTCACCCTCTCATTCTCTTCCACTATCAACATCCACTTCCTCAGAGGGACCAAAGACACGCATAAAAAAGCTCTCTTTCCAGTGGAATTGTCTTCTTGAAAAAAAATGGATTGCGTCTCCTCCAACTCCAAGAAACTTGGTGGCAGCAGAAGAAGAAGAAGGAAGCCGGCATTGGCGTGCTGGTCTCTTCTCTTCCTCCTGCTCTTACACTCCTCAGAGACAGCCTCTTCTTGGGCTCACGGTGCACACAGACACGGACGGCCGAAGAGATCCGAAACCGGGTCGGTGACGAAGAAGAAGGGTGTTGAATCTCAAGTCGGAGGCCATGCACGTGAAGATGATGGCGACAGAATCTTCCGTGCTCAAGAAAGAAGAGTCCACACGGGTCCAAACCCTCTCCACAACAGATAGCTAGGTTATTGTGGATGGTCAAGTACGTAGATGAAGCAAGCAAGCAAGCTTTGGCAATTGTCGTATGTTCCTTTTTCTTTTTCCTTTTTTGGCCCTCCCTTTCTTGTGCATTTCAATGTTATAAAGATCACTTTTCCAATGCTGTGAGGCCATAGCGAATGATGCGCACTGTAACTGATCAGAAAGACTAACTTCTCCAAATAAGAAATGATGCAGATGGCTGGGCCATGAAAGTTCAGCTGCATATTTGTTAGATTGGAATCGACCGATTCATACTTATTGTGGTTTTCTTCTGAGGAACACAGTTGGGTAGTACTGAGAACAAAGTGGTTGTATACTTGACGAGCATAATTTGAAGAGAATAGGCACGCGCACTATCGATTCGGGGTTGATGATTTCGAATACCGGCCTGTGCTTTCGCGCTGGTGAGTTGGGTGGTGGTTGTGGTGTGTTTATTCATCATTGATGGAACAGAAAAGAGCTACAAGCTTCTTTTATCCTTGGGTCTTTAGTGGTGAAGAGCGTGTCATTGCTGTACTGCATTCATATTCCTCATAGTAATCTTTTGATTTACAATATATGGATAAGTATCGTCTTCGATCTTATTTCAAGTTTAGATCAGCTTTCAAGTGCACGGCCAACCCATTCCCAAAATGAGATCGAATCAGCTTTATGAGGAGATAAGTACGCCGTGAGTGCTCTAACTTTTCACACGGCGCTCATTTGAGTGTCATAACTATTTTTCTCAACCACTTGAGTGCCATAATTTCTAAAAAAATGTTCACTTCGGTGTCATAACTTTCAATTGATCGCTTGAGTGTCATAACTTCTTAAAAACGTTCATCCGATGTGCCGAAAATCCGACGTGGTATGGCACTTGTAGTGATCATTTTCAAAAAATTACGGCACTTAAGCGATCGATTGAAAATTTATATGGCACTCAAGCGATCGGGAAAAAGTTACGGCATCCGAGTGAACGGCATGACGTACATGAGGTATGGCACTCGGTTGATCGAAAAAAAGTTACGGCTATCCATACGAAAGTAATGACACTTATAGGGGCCGTTTTCCAACTTTATGAGTTTCAACCCGAGAGAGAGAGAGAGAGAGAGAGAGAGAGAGAGAGAGAGAGAGAGAGAGAGAGAGAGAGAGAGAGAGAGAGAGAGAGAGAGAGAGAGAGAGAGAGAGAGAGAGATAAGAGCTTAAAGTATGTTGCAGGATGTTGCCAAAAAGGATGAAATGGAGTCAAAGCTGTACACTTGACATATAATGTTCACGGGATGAAGAAAGAACTGTACAGCGACTCTATGATAAAACAAGCGAATGCGATTGAACCATCTCCAGCTGAGAGAACAGTGACCAATCATGCAATATGAGATAACTCTCGTCTCTGCGAGTAAAGTTCCAATGGATTCCCAAGTTTCTTACGTTGAGATAATCTCTTCTCTTCTGTCCTCTTCTCCATGCATGAACAAAATCTGGGTCACTGGAGAAAAGCAGACGTTAGCCACGAATACGTTTCAAAAACATGTGTTCCTCTTGGACGGTTGCGAGGACTAGAACTGAGACTCCAAGCTCTGGTTATGGCAGCGGGTGAGCAGACTGTGGTTTCATAATGTCATGTCTCATTTATAACGAAACCTGGACAAAAGCCCAAACCCTCCATGGCAGTGTGAATTGAATTCCAACGCTGAGTTTTCTGCCAGAGGGAACCACTGGCCTCTGCCATTTTGAGCTTTTGGGAGAGCAATCTCTCGGCTCATGACCGGTCCAGTCCACATGGCCTGTCGCGACACTTCCATTCTCGCAGCTGTTAACTGTTACGAAGAAGATACCTATTACATCGCGGTCGCATTAAGATTTACGAACAACCAAATGTGCAAAAAACTTAGTTGGAAGGAAGATTACTAGTGCAAGAAGTCTCCTTGCTTACCAGAAAACCATGTTAACAAAAGTCATCAACAACATATCTTGAGAATCCTTCACATCAAATCATGAATGTAAGCAAACATTCTCTCTCTCTCTCCCTCTCTCTCTCTCTCCCTCTCTCTCTCTCTCTCTCACACACACACACAAAACATGCCCACAAGGTTCTTAGAAGGTAATGCAAAAATGAAAAGTAGATCTAAATATGAAATTGTCTGCACTTGATGGTGTGAAAGCACTTGCTTTCCTCGTTAAGAAATGGGTATAACACTGAATAAAACAGGGCTAGGCCTATCCACTCTCATCTTACATAGTCTCACAATCTCCGGGGTACCATCCCCTAAACTCCTGCATAAAGCAATCCTTTTACGTCCTATTTTCCCACTTGCTTAGAAAATTAGCTCATGCAACATGTATAAGTTTCTCCATGTCTGATTGCATCATCTTCCATCTCGGGCTTCAATTCTTCACCAGCTTTCTTTCTATCACCAACTCGTCGGTGACACGACACGAGTAACCGATGCAGAGAATTCTTTTTTCGATACTAAAAGAAGCCCTGAGGACCTGGATTCTCCATTAAACAATTCGACAGACCAAATGGCAGTACACGTGAAGAAAGCTTTCCTCAAAAACTGGGTCCGAACAGCCTTCAAAAGCTTTTGCCAGAAAAGAGAGAACTACCTTCTGGAGTTGGAGTTTACGAGACCCCAGAATGTATCATGAACCACTCATAACTCAACCTGCAACGTTCTTTTCTTTCTTTCGGCGTATCAATTAGCTATCAAAAATTGATCGACAAAATTATGTACGGCATGTTGGTGATTTTGTTAAAGAATGCCTCAAGTCACCTGTTTAGCAACTAATTAAGGATTTGTTTATAGTTTTCAATGTACCGTCTGTCTTGTGTTATGCACAATCACTCCTTTGAAACTGTCAAGTTTTCCTGATTGGTTGCAAGGGCCAGTTATTAACAAAATTCTATGGAAATTGTTCTTTTTTAGGCTAGAAAGCGGAAGTCCTCCATTATCGCTGCTGCTGCATCCTTGCAATCACCAATGGTTTTTGGCCTCCCTTGTTCCAAATGCCTCAGGGCCAACCACCTCCCAAGGACAAGTTCTCAGAACTTTAAAAGAGGTGTTTAATGCAGTCTTTGTTTCGGTCCATCTCTTATATTGCAGATCACCAACCTTTCTCCGACCCACCAACCAATCCGACATTCTCATCAATACTCCTTTCCACAAGAACGCCATTCGCCGCTTATGAAGGGTTTCCTGGGACATCTGAGGCACCAAAATGTGCATTTTCCAGGAGCTCTCTCTCTCTCTCCAAATCAAGCTCAGGGCAGCGACTAGTCCGAGTATTTTAAATCATACAAGAGAGAGAGGTCTTTGGGGAAACAGTCCAGGCCAAAGTAGAAATTTAATTGAAACGGGGAATTTGCCCCTGCTTTATGTATCGCAGTACAGTTATCACAGCTTGAAACTCAAAAGTAAGCAAGAAACGTGATGGCTCTCTCAAGTACCTTAAAGCTTAGACACATGAGCTGTGCTTGTTCTCAGGGCAGTTGCGGTCTTCGAACGCGATGGACGTCCCAGATGCTTACAGATGAAATCCCCAGCTAACATGACCTTTCCAAGGTCCACATTGGTCGTCACTCCAATTCCATCTAGCATGTAAACAACATCCTCCGTTGCAACATTACCAGATGCACCTTTAGCATATGGACAACCCCCAAGGCCAGCGACCGATGAATCTACTGTTGCAATACCCATCTGTGCATAAACGGAAAAAAGATGATCAATCTGTTCCTATATCATTACCCATCTGTGCATAAATGGAAAAGGATGATCAATCTTTTCCTATTTCTGAAACGACAGCTAAGAAATGCAGTGGAGTTAAAGAAAACATGTCATATTTCTCTTAAACTGAATGCACAATCAATTACTCAGCTTTAAGCTCTTCGAGAAAAGGGCAGAGATATGATTTGTGTATTTTGAACTCTCCCACAGAAAACCAACTCCCCCCTAAAAAAAAGAACACCCTTAAAAACCTTGAAAACCTCTCCCAGAGAAAAGGCTGATGGACAATGAATATTAAAGCCTATCACGTCCAAACTCTAAATTGGAGTATAAGAAATGCGAGTATGAGGAACCAAACACGAGACCTCCAAACCATGACACCGTATTGAACTAAGCATGAAAGTGATTGCTCCAAAAAACGGTGAAATATAGCATGATGCCTTTGCAGGCACATACTGTGAGAAAAGGGACGAATTGGAGCTCGACTGCTTAATTTCACCTTCCGTAAACTAATTTCTGAATTTCAAATAATAAGAACATACAGATGCCCTTGAAAATTAAGTCAAGTGAGCTGAGTTGTTTAATTTTCTTGTTGATTCATAATTATTTAGTCCTAAAAGTTAGTGCAATTTTATTTCCTTTATGTTAGCTTACCTTTCTTTCGAGTTCCATAAATATTGAACACATTTTTACTGTAGAACAATTATCCCGGCAAGGCAGAAAAACTTAGTCAGCCTGCACTCAAAAGTACTGAATTTCCTCACTTGGAAAATGAAAAGACATGTATAGCAACTTCTTAATAAAGATACTGTATTTTACAACTTGTAAGACACTTGAATTGACATTCGAACTTATCAGTCATCAAGCTATTTTGAAGTTGAATAGAGAAAGAGTGGTTTACTAATGATTTCACTGACCAGGATCTGGACAGTTAATAAATCATCACTCAACCTCCTAAGTTACTAAAAAAAAGTGCAAGAAGACGTCCTGAACTCAATTTCCTAAAAACGTTTGCTTACCTGTAAGGATGCTAAAATATTTGAAAGAGCCTGTCCATAAGTATCGTGAAAATGAACAGCTAGCTTATCAACAGGGACAACATTCATGACAGCTTTAAGCATTGGGACCACGGTACCTAAATTATCAAAGACGATCAAAACTAAGTAAAAGGTCAAAGCAAGTAGAATATAGGAATAAGAATAATTTAAGGCCCCCATGGAGGGACTCCAGCTAATGATGCTCTTTAATGGAAGCATGGTGGGGGAAGAAAATGCAAAGAAAATATCCCTTATCTTAAATTCTCCCTCCTCTTCTTACTCGCTCCTTCCAAATCTTCTTTTTCCCCATTATCACCAATTTCCCAAATATAGCATTAATAGCAGTTCAACATACTAGTCGCCTAGCAGGTCCTTTTCTAAATCTAACCATCCTGCATATTAACTGTCCCTTCAACCATTGCTCCCAACACAACATTATAAGAATACTATTATAGAGTAGTATCTAACCAATGGCTCCGGTAGTTAATTTAAAAAAACAAAAAAATTCCTAAAACCATGATTCTGCATATTGGTCAGCCACACCCCGATCAACACTAACATTATATGCACAAGCTTCCAATACAACATGTCATGGTTTTCACAAGGCTTGATAAAGTATGTTTCACACAACAAAGTCCTAGAGATGCTCCTTGAAAAATCAGACATGACAATGTCAGCCTCCAAATTTAAGAGAGAAAATAGTAGTATGGGGGCCAGATTTAGATGGAAGAAATGTTACTGATCAGTCCCTTCTCTTTTCATTCACATGTTACTCACTAAACAAAGATTCGACCTAACAATCCGGAAATGGTAGTCGACAGTACTACAGAATATATAAACACGAGAAAGGTCATCTTTTCTTCCACTGCAAGCAAATAGAGATGATAACAACTCCCAATAAAAGGTGTCATGTATTTTTAGAATATAAGCATGTCCAAAAAAAAATTCTGTTGCAAAAACTAGAGCAGACAAAGTATGTACTACCAGGAGTACCGACGCCGATCGTATCTCCAAGAGATATTTCAGAGCAACCCATATCATAAAGCTTTTCTGCCACATATGCGACTTTCATTGGAGGTACCTTTCCTTCCACTGGACACCCCGCAACACATGATATGTATCTGAAGATGGAATCTTAAATCAGTAACTTCATGCTTGCTAAAGAAGAAATTGCACAAACAGTGTATTGGAAACCTGACACCATATGTTTGTGAGATAGAATTATCATTTGCGGTCCTCATAATTAGACAAGGCATTCCCAACTTTAAGAAATTAGAGGTTACATTATTAGTTGGCACACAAAGAAACTTCCTCCATATCTGTTAGGACAATCACTGTTCACAGAACTGGATTTTAGTACGTTGATCGCTCAAAATTGCTCTTGCAGACTGTTGGAGGCCTCGCCCTATCCTTCTCAACTCACTCTCTCCTCCACGCACAGTATCCATCTTTCATGACCTTACCATTCCCTCTCTTCTACATATGTCTTTGAGAGTCAACCAATGTTGTGAATGAGGATAATGGGTACTTGATCTCATCATTCCAAGGATGTCCAGAGTGATTTTCGAAAAGTAGCTACAAAGTGTTATTTTCCATGTAACTCTCTTGAGCCAACACATTTTATCCTATATAGGTAGCAGAATTGTTCTTTAGAATTCCACCTCGCCCTCATAGGAGAAATTAATTAGCCAAAATGAGAAGGTCGTTTTGTGATGCAGTATAACTGTACAAAACTATGAACTGTGATCACTAACATAGATACTGTACAACCAAAATGGACAACAATGAGAAGACAAGTACTTCTGGCCACGCCTATGTGTAGGCCAAGATCAAGACAAGCAATTACACTGTGTAGAGAAGTTCAAATATAAAATGTAACTGCTGTATATCCATAAATTTATTGGTCTCCATCTACAATATCAAAAGCAGTTCCAACAACTTTCTGAAATACCCACCACCACCACAAGATGTGTTATTTATGTGACTAGACTTGTGCCTAAGTTACATAACAATTGCACTATGTCCTCGAACAAACAATTGTTTCCTAAAACCAACATGAATGAGAGCAGATCTCTGTTCGATTTCTTCCAGTAGGCTCAAACTACTAAAACTACATCAACATCCTATTTCTCTGGTTTCAGTTCCAAAAGAGATCATTTTAATAGACAATATTCACTTGGACCAGAAAGACAAGACAACTTCTCTTCTCTGCAGATTAATACTCTAAGTCAAAAGACCTACCCACGGATAGGAACTGAGGCCTTCTCAGCTGCAAGAGAAACATCATGGTAACGTTTAAGACTCTCCTCTATGCTGCAATTTATATTTGACTTGGAGAAAGATTCTGAAGCGGAAGCAAAGACGGCCACTTCCTTGGCTCCTGCTGCAACTGCAGCTTCAAATCCCTGAAAGAATGTGAAATTTTCATCATGCCGGATGATCCCATATGCTGAGACATAAACTTTGTTACTAAATACTCAACTATACTTACTTTAAGATTAGGAGTTAACACAGGAAATCTAGCACCTTCAAAATTTCGAATTGCTTCCATAACATCCTTTGCATCTCCTAGCTGTTCAGTTGCAATAAAGTTCATGATGGCAGCACTTTATATTGGCAAAATGGTTTAACTGATTAAACATAGTAAAATTTAGCTAAAAGGCCAGAAATGTTTATTGAGCATTAAAGGAATACAACATTTCCAACTAACAGGACGACAAGAAAACTTGATTAAACTCACTCGACCTCATTAACCAAGACTAAGAAAGTGGATATGATAATATGGAACGAGACGACTCTTCACTCAATGTAGTTACGCATCCTCACTATTCCTAAACGTTAAGTATGTTATTATTTCTCTATCTTAAGGACATATACAATTTTCTCATCCAATTATTCAAAAGTAGGATGACAATTAACAAATATCACAGACAAATTCATTGCATGGGAAAGAGTGGAAAACAACTATCTAACCCATTAACAAAGAACGTTCAGAATAGAAAAAGGCTCCAGATTTCTACAACAGGTTGACTACCTGCGGCACCCATTTTGGTGAGACAAAACTCGTGGCCTCAACAACAGGCAAACCTGAAGAGACTAGCATTTTTATCAACTCAACCTTTACTTTAGTAGGCACAATCTCCTTCTCATTTTGCAATCCATCCCTCGGACCAACTTCTACGATCTTCACATACCTTGGAATGCTTCCTAAAAGCTGCAATACGGTAAGACTGATGTCATGACTTATTATATCAAGGAGACCAAACAACACACACATCAACAAAACCGTACAAACACTAAGATAACATGCAGGGGCAACAAATCAAAAAGCTGAAAGATACAATTTGTTGCACAGTTGCACCTTACCACCCTCCCTTGTGTTCTTCTCAACACAATGGCTGGTATAATCACGAGTTGAGAAACGAGCATCACAAACATTGACTTCATTTGCGGCCTTAAGATCCCAACCGAAACTTCCACATGTTTCATTGAATAATGTATCCGGATAACGATTGCTTGAGTACCTACTCCGAGGTACTGAGTATCCTTGACTGCAGAATTGCAAGCGCCTCATGTAAGCATGAAGATGATCGATTCATTAAACTGGCCTCGTGATCTCTAAAACAACTTAAGAAAAGTGGCAACAATTAATGCCTTATCGATCAGACAGATCCATCTTTTTACCAATTAAACTAACCATTTACCCAGCCAACAATCAGTCACAGTAGAAAAGCCGACTCACCCGACCCATTGGCACACCAACAAAAAACGAACTATAACCAGAATTATGCAATGTCTAAAAGATAAAGTTCCACGGAAATAGAGTAAACCAGATGTTCACAAAAAAATCAACAAAGCAAACAAAATTCAGAGGCAATATGATTTATTGACGTGATCTCTCCCATCGCATACACAAAGCATTTGTAAGCAAAACCAAATTATTAAGCAGCAATTTCAGGCATATAAAAATTATCCCGAATGAGACAAAAAGTCTACTTGTCACATACTCGCTGCTGTTCCGCGAATAGCGAATGCTACCCTCGAGAGAGCAATCTTCAGCTCCGACTTCATTGGCCGTGGATGCGCAAGAGCTGGAAGAGAACCTCTCTAGCATATCACCTTGACTGCTCGATGCACTGACAAACGGAAAAGCCCCTCTCAGGTTGGCCTTCATCGAAACAACCTTACGACCAAAGAATGCGCCGCGCCGCGAAGTCTTATCCAAAGCCCTCTGCGTTAGCATCGAATCCCAGTAACAATGGCCAACTCCACAAGAGGAACCTGATTCAACGAAGCACCAGTCATCAACGATCGAAGCAGATATCACGGATGAAAATCGAACTGCATTAAACCATTAAAGATCGGACAAGGGCACCCAATCCGATGATCAATGAAAGCCTGAAGTTGCGCCCGGGTTCATTAGAGACACCAACCTGATTGATGGAGATTCTTTCTCGAAAAAATCTCTGTCTAAATGCTATACGCGTAAATCAATTCCCCATAAGACATGTCCCGACGATCCTTCTGAAGTTCAAACAGCGGAAAGAATTCGGGTGATTCGAGGGTGATGGTCGTCGAGTGATGATTTGATTTAGCAGAGGAGACGAAGAAGAGGAGTGTTAGAAGCAGCGACGATATTGCAGACATAACATGCGGAAGTGATGATGACGTAAGAAAGAGAAATGGATAAGATCGACGATTAAAAAATTCAAATGGGCCCTGAATGACAGGAAAGGCCTGGCCCAATAATCGAGTGTGGGCTTTGGAACTATAAGAAGTCCCACATCGCCCTACTCAAGAAAAAGGAAATGGTTTTTATGCGCGGGAAGGCGTAGGTAGCGTTGTCTCTTCGGAGACATCCGATAAAATTGGAACGATACAGAGAAGATTAGCATGGCCCCTGCGCAAGGATGACACGCACAAATCGAGAAATGGTCCAAATTTTTTTGTATAATTTCACTTCAATTTTATTTTTATTTTTTTGTCGAATTCAAATTTCATATTAAAGGGTGATTTTGGCTTCCCTTTCCTTTACTTATTTCTCTAATTCGACCCCGGTTTTCAATTTTAAGAGTGATTTAGGCTACTCTTTCTTCCATGTTGATCGGGAACATGATGGTAACATCGAAAATAATTCTCGTTAGCTTTTGGATGGCTATGACTCGCCAATAAAATTGGCCATGCCGAAAGATTAGGAGGATATTGCTTACAATTCATCTCCTTCACATTGACCAACCATATGATTGTCAGGGCTCTACATCTATATATCTCCATAATCGGTCTAACTCTGTTTTCATGAAGACATAACCCGTTTTTGAAAAAGTTATCATCGCATCGATTAGCAAAAGAAGTCCCCTAGACTAGAACAGTGGAATTCAAATGGATGAAACTAGATTATTCATTATTAACACACATTAGGAACACTTAGATCCAAGCGACACAGTACAACTCTAAGAACACTGTGATCCCGCAGCAAAGCAACTCTGCTGATCTGTTCGGCATGCCTTGCCATGTTGTTGGTTGACCTTTCATAGTGAAGAGAAAATAGGGAAGCCTGGCAAGGTGGCCCCCGCGTCAACGATGAAAATGTTGCCCGTGACGTACTCCGAGGAGTCGTGAATCAAGTAGCGGATGAGCTTCGTCAAAGCCGGATCGGACGTCCCAAATGTTCTCAGAGGGACGGTTCTCTCAGCCACATTATTCAGCCAGTCTCTTTGCATGAGACTTTCCGTGATCTCTGATTTAAAAAGTCCGGGTGAAATTGAGTTCACTCTGATTTTGTGCGCCCCAAGTTCCAAGGCCATGACCTGTTATCAATGATATCATCATTGGTCAAAACTTTGTTCTCGTTATCTCGTGGAATCTAGGCAACCATGTGAAACCCGCAAACCAAGCTCAAAGCAATAGAAAGTTGATAGGATACAGAAAGGAGTCCTGTAACTCTATTCCAAGGAACAACTACATTTGCTAAAAGCTTAATGGAAGTTTTTGCAGCCAGTAATTGTATTATAAAAGAGAAAACTTGCTCTACATATCTATAGCTGAAGATTATTCAATCGGAAAGCAAATGACTTGACTGCCTGCCATGTTAAAGTTATCATTACCCTTGTCATGGTATTTAGGCCTGCCTTTGAAGAAGCATATGCAACGCCCCCGGGAAGTTGTCCTCGATTAAGACCAGCGATAGAGGAAATATTGATAATGGATCCTCCCTGGTGAGCATCACGCATGCGTATGCAAACATATTTTGACACCAGCCATGATCCTGTCAGGTTTGTCTTGACGATATCATTCCATTCCTCCTCAGACAAATCTAGTGGAGATTTTACAGATCCTGGGTCGCAAGAAAGAATGATTATTCCATATGCTGTTCCAGAATTTGGATAATAAATTGCCTAAAGAAGTACATCGAAAGAAAAAGGCATCTAATTCGGAGAATGGAACAAGCAAGAGAGAGTATGCAGTGATTGTGCTGAATTGAAAGTATGTACTGGCCCCATTATAAATTACAAACAATTTTCATTCGCTTATGGATGCAGCTTCAATTGGCAGAAGGAGCGTGTGAAGCATGTAAATCCCACAAAAGAAGCTTGCAGAGGACTTAGGAAAATGAAGGTGCTGAGGAGTCAAGAACAAGGAAAGAAAGGGACAACAGTCATCAACACGTATCGAGCAAAGAAGAAGCAACTATTTGGTTAATTGAATCCAGAAGCAGGTAAAAGGCCACATCGAAGCTGAACATATTCCGAATACCGGCATATTCAGTCAGAATCAAAGGCCGTTTAATTTGCACTAGTTCACAGGTGTATACCCAATACTCCGAGGGAACATGACTCATAGTCCAGGTGGCATTTGGAAGAGTATAAGCACCAATTACTCTGCTTTCAACATAATCTTGTGCTTGATTCGCAGCTGCTCGATATGACATACGTTCTCCTCTAAATGCTTACTCGATGGCGTGGTGACTGAGGACTCAACACGAGCAAGTCAATTGCTCGAGGAAGTGACTCACAGAGAGATCTTTCTAAAGGACTCTGCATGATATTGTACCATACATTATCATGATAATGATATGGCAGGTAAGATGGTATCTTTCTTTTGCTTAAACATCCACCACCGCGTTATCGTCGTCTAAAGATCTTGAAAGCACAACCAAATGTAGTTTTCTGGTTGAACACGATGCAGAGAATTAATAGGCAGTCAGATATTTTCCGTATTCTCTCCTCGAAAATCAAATACCGATTCAGTCTAAGCTCGGATTTTGAGTAATCCAACAGCTTCAAAATCCAACGGCTCGATGTCAAATTAAACACACTAATTCAAATTGTGGCAGAAACCAATACAGCCATCAACTAACACAAGTAAAACCGAAAATCGTGTTCAGGTGAAATTCCTCAAACACATAACCGACAAGCTAGTATTATGTCAGCCTCCTCCACGATTTGAGCAACTATTAGCACAAAATAGATACGGAGAAACTGAAAGTCGAAACAAATAAGCAGGAATTGTTATACCTCGAACCCCAGCGTTGTTAATCAGCGCATCGATACGCCCGAACGCATCCCAAGCCCTACCCACGGACCTCTCAACGGCGGCTCCGCCGGCCGTGATGTCGAGCTCCACGGCCACGGCTCTCCGGCCCGGGGGCGAGCCGAGGCCGTCGATCTCGTCGCAGAGGGACTTGAGCCGATCGACGCGGCGCGCGGCGGCGACGATGCGGCAGCCGGCTCTGGCCAGGTCGAGGCAGAACTCGCGGCCGAGGCCCGAGGAGGCGCCGGTGACCATCACCACCTTGTTGCGGAGGTCGCGCCACGGCTCGAGGTGGTCAACCGCCGGAGAATCCATTTCTCCAGAGATCTGTGACAAGAAAACGAAAACAAAGAGGAAGTTGGTCGTGATTTTATGATTATGATTTGGTGGGATCGGTTGACTTGTGTGTGACTGGGAAGCTGCTGTTCCTTTCCTCAACAAATAATATTAATGCGTGGACGGTGGACAGCAATAACATGTTTTTTTTTTTTTCAAAAACGCCAATAACATAATAGGGCGCGGATGGCAACACTTTTGGCCAAAAATTGATTGTTCTACTCCTCCTCCAAAAATTGATTTCCTATCAGATAAATTCGTTTGATAACCGTTGAAAATTTCTACTTCTGAAATATTATTAACACAAAATCTTCTACGACGAATTATTGTCGGCGGCCGAAAAATTTCTACTTCATTTTCAATTTTTTAAAATTTATTTAAAAAATAATTTTTATTATTAAAAAATATTATTTTCTTTTTAAAAATAAAAAATTATTATTTATTTTTTACTCCGGTGAGCTGCAGCGGTTGCCGGGGGGGTGGGTCGACGGCGGCCGGCGAAGGTCTGAGGTCGGAGGCGGGCGGTAGTCGGCGACGAACGGCGGAGGTGGTGGTTGGCGGCGGCAGCGGTCGGCGGTCGGTCGGGGCGGCGGTGAGCGACGGCAGTCGACCGGAGGGCGGTGGTCGGCAGCGATCGGAGGTTGGAGGCGGTGGGCGGCGATGTTGGAGGCGTGGTTGGGAGAGAGAGGCGTAATTAAAAGAGGATGATGGCGTAATGAAAAGAGGGTGAGGCGAGGAGTACTTCTTGAGTTGAGAAGCAATTTTTTTAACTTCTCAAATTTAGGGAAAAACAACTTTAGAACTGAAAATTCACTTCAGAAGTAGAAATTTCTTTCAGAAGTGAAAATTCACTTCTGAAGTAGAAATTTCTTTCAGAAGTAAAAAAATTTACCAAACGGATTTCTGCTTCAGAAGTTGTATTACCAAATGGATTTCTGCTCCAAAAATGCTTCTAGAGCAAAAATCCACATCCATAAGTATTACCATGGGCACCCTTAGCTGCAAGGGAAAATGACACAAATAATCTTTGGATTTTAATCGTGATTTCTGAACTTTAAATTTATTCAATACAATCTCTGAGCTTTAACTAAATATACAACATCGTCCCTGAATTTTAAATTTATTTAATACAGTCCATGAACCAATATTGAATATTTTCATATGATTTAGAGACTAGATTGAACATAAACTATAAATTTTGGATTACATTACACATTGGGTCATAATTCATAGATCATTAGTCTCATTATCCCTAACCGTAGAACACATAAAGTTGTCATAAACGGATTAAAAGTATCAATTTGCCTACTCCATGTTTATAATCCACGTATAAACGGGTTTTATTCCCGCTTCAATTTGAGTCGCACACGTTTATATGTTGAAGAAACGGCCGTGAGCTCTACATCAAATAGAGTCAACTCTTAGAAAGACGTACTCACACCGATAATTAGACACTAGGATTTCCTGCTTGACTAATCTATCTCGAGAATTTGCACCAGCAAAGCCACTCGAAACTTCAACTTAGCTTCTATCTTTAAAGACAAAAGGGAAATAGTAGTCTCCGAATCTAACTCCCGAAGTCAGCGAATTCACACCGAGCCGAGGGAATATGCTAACCGTCCATAGCTCGGCCTCGAGAGAATTGCAATAACCCGTCGAGGCAAGCAACACCCGATCGTCCATGGACTGCGTCCCCTAAAATTAGGGGTGTGCATGGTCCGGGCTGGTCCGGTCCCGATATGGAACTAGGGACCGAACCGGTAGTCCCTGTCCCCAAATTTTCGGGATCAGGGACCGGACTGGCCCGAGACCGGCGGTCCGGTCCGATCTCTCTGGGACCGCTAACACCGGTTGCTTATAGAAATCTAACCCTTGAATCTAAACTAACAACTTCAAATCTCAACCATCCAACCTAATAAAATATACACATGACCATCGTACAACCAACTTATAATCCTAAAATAATTAGAAAATACTAAATTAGAAAGAAAAATACTTAAAACAACAGAAACAGGATTATGCACATGCATCATTCTCATAGAGTTGAAAAGAATCAAGCTCAAAATGGGATTACACTTGTACTTCACTGAATTTAAGTGCGAACAAAACAATGGGTTTGCATAATATAATCATGATAAACACAGATTGAGTCAAGACAAAACACGATCGGAGACTGTATATCGACAAACACGATCGAAAGCTGCGTTGCGAAGGCGAGACGTGAACGTCGAGCGATAAGAGAGGAGTGAGTGTCGAGCAAAAGATTGAGAAATTAGGTTAACTAGTTCTTCAAAAAATTCTATTTTTTTTTTCTAATTGTGTTTGCACTCACGCAAGCGCGCGCATGTGTGTGTGTGTATATATATATATATATATTCCGGGCAGTCCGGTCCGGTCCCATGCACCATGGAACCGGGGACTGGACCGCCCTCCTCAAGGACCGGACCAACTCGGCCGATTCGGTTTGGTCCAATTTGCTCACCCTACCTAAAATGCATCCCTCAGAGGCCGGAGAGTCGAGTTACTCTTAAGAGGCCTATGCGTTTGATTTGATCCATCATGGCCGAAGGGGGTCCGGATTGAGAAAATTATCTAAAAAGTTTCAAATTTATTTTAATTTTGCCAATTCAGTCTCAAACTTTTTAATTTTGTCCATTAAGTCATAAACATTTTCATATTTTACCAATTGAATCCATCCGGCCAATTTTAATCTTGTGGACAAGTTTTACTAATACTCTAATAATTTTCGAATCTTTTATTTTTTCTTGTTTCTTTTTTTTCGTTTTCTTTCTTTTCTTTTCTTTATTTTTTCTACATCTCTGGGCGACGAGGGCCAGCGTCTGGTCTCGGCGAGGGCTTTCGCACTCTTGTCGGCCATGCGGCCCTCGCCCGGTGACCTTACCGGTGGTCGCCGGCCAAAAATGTAAAAAAAAAAAAAAAAAAAAAAAGAAAAGGAAAGGAAAAAGTAAAGTAAAAATAAAAAAATTGCAAATATTAAAATATTAGCAAAAATTATCCACATGAGCGATTTCCGTCAAAATTGACAGGATTGACCCGAATGACAAAATATGAAAATATTTAGGACTCAATTGGCAAAATCAAAAGGTTTATGACTAAATTGACAAAAGTGCGATCGAATTATGATTTTTTTTTACATTTTCCTTATCCAAACTAGAGCTGGCAATTCGCATTGGCCTGTCGTAATCGCGTTTGCCGTTCGTGTCGCCTCAACATATTTTGGTTTTGTTGACACCTAAATTTTGACTACCCTTTTCAGTCATTGAATTTCGAATAAAAAATTAGAGACTAATTTTAGTCTCTATTAAACAAAATTAATTCAAATTCATATAGTTTGCACTTTAATTGTTACATGCATTATCATTTGCATTTAATCGGACCGACATGGATGATTCTGAACTTAAATTTTCTGGACGAAACGGTGGAAGCCTGAAATCCGAAGGAGCGCATAGCAACCGAAATTAGCATATGTGATTCATATTTTGCTCAATAATTCGATCATTATCGAAAAGAATAGTGGGCACCACTATCTATGAGATAGACCAGCAACTATATCAAAACACCTTGTACGATGGAACAATTGAAGTTGTTGAAGCTGGCGGTTTTCTCAGCATTGAATCTGTTTTTCTTGTTACTCTGGGGATTGCTCTTCTTGTCCTCCTTGGTTTATGGATTCGTGGGTGGATACAGCGACTCTCAAAGAAAACCAAGAGGGCACCTTAGGTTGAAGTGGGAATTGGGACAACTGGTGCCTCAATGGACGAATGGCTTCAGGGAACTGCATATACTAAGTCTCAAGCCAGCAGGGCAAAGAGAGCTAGGAAAGAAATCAACTTTATTATGTTGTGGGGGAAGATTCATTCGAAAAGAAAAGGCAAAATATTGATTTAAAAGGGCAGATACAAATGGGTAATGTATTTTAAATATCTCACGAGGAAAGAAGATTGAGCTTCTTCCTTTGAAACCCTAAGCAATCCCCATCTCCCTTTTGTTCTTTTCTCGTTATCTCCTTCTCCGGTTTTGTTCACGTATTCCACTTGCAGAAAATGCCAAAGGAGGAGGTATTGAGAAATTCAGAGAATACTCGCAGCAAAACTACTTCTGGAGAGAGAGAGAGAGAGAGGAAAACAGTTCTCGTCCTCTCGTGGGTTCTGCAGGCAGCCATAATAGACCATACGGAGGAAGAGAAAGTTCACAGGGAGAGAGAGAGAGAGAGAGGGGGGGGGGGGGGGAGGTACATGGCACTACAGGCCAAAAGGGATTAACAAAAAGGAGGAGAGCTTGGGCGTTGTTCCAGCCACTCAAATCAGCAAACGACATGAGACTTCAGCGAACACCCACCGCTCCTTTTGACGTGACGACCTCAAATCAAATCGGCTAGCCCCGAGCCTCGCCGAACCACGAACCAGTGAAGCACCCACGTCAAGCGTTAACAACGACTAGCAGCGCCCCATCGTCAGCCCAGCCGTGGTCCTGGCTGGTTAGTATCACTGTTGCTATACCGAGAGCTCCTCCTCGGTGGTCTGGCGCAGTCGCCTCCACAGCCACGTTCCCTACTTCGCTGCTGCCGTTTTTCGCCAACCACTCGACAACCATCCCGAGACCAACGCCGCTGCTGTCTTCGACGTGTTCTGAGTCCAACCGACGACGACGACGTTGCCAGGATCTCCAGCCACGCTGCCCGTCCCTGCCTTGCGACCCGATGTGGTTTCAGACCAAAGTTGCTGTCGCAATTTTGATGTTCACGCCCAACGAACTTCGACACTGATGGGCCCTAATCTTGCTTGAGTTATCTCTGTTATACTTGAATTTGTCTTTACAGGTGTCTAAGTATTTAACAGATTTTCATGCATATCGTTATCTAATCAAATATTTGATTACCTATTTTGTGCATATCGTTACCTAATCAAATATTTTGAGCCGCATGCGATCAATTAGGAAATTTTTCCTAATCCGCAAACCACAATATGAATTTTTAATTCTATCTATAAGGTTTTAGATAGATTATTAATTTAGTGGGGATTTTAGATTTGATGGTTGATCTATAAAGCATTAGATCAATTATTGAATTTAAAAGAAATTGTGAAATCCTCGAGTTGATTTATCCGCTTTCCATATGTGAATTGATTTGGATTGGATCGTTATTTTGCATATCATTATCTGCATGCTTTAAGAATCTAAAATATTCTACATGCAGATAATTTTCCTTTTAAAATAGATTTGCATATCATTCTATGTAGATTGTATATTTAATTCTTAGAGTAGAATTTTTTAGATAATTTGCCTAAACATTGCATATGTTTAGAAAAAAATTACATTCTAGGATAACATATGCATGTTAGAATAGATTTTTAGGACTTAAATAGTTTATCGTTGATAGGTTAGGGTTTAGGTTCATTTAAACTCTCAAATATACAAGATAACTATTCTTTTGACATAGTTTAATTTAGGGTCTTCATTAAATCCGAAAATCATAAAAATGTCATCCATGCCATGTCATCGTGCCTTACATGTCACATTTGCCATGTCATTTAGAGTCGCATGTTTAGTTAAATTAATTCATCATTTAGATTACATGTTATGATTAGTTTTAATTAAATTGTATGTCATTAGGATAGTCACGTAGTTTAGTTTGATTTAATGCGTTCTTAGGTTAGTTTGCATTTATTTATGTCATTGCATTTAGATTAGAATTCATGCATAGCATATGGTTTATTTTTCATTAAAAAAGTGAAAACCAAAAGGAGAGAAGATTGTCTGGCGTATGCTACGTGTTATTTATCTTGAGTTTCTAGATGTCCATTTAATTGATGGTGCACCCGTATGATAACCTATGTTAGTGACTTAGGTTAAAAACAATTAAAACTACCTGATCAAATGTTTTCATGAAATAAAATGGTACCGGAAGGGCGTTAGAGTAATCTACCGTAATCAAGTCCCCGGACTCATTATCTCTGGTCCGTAGGAATAAAATAGTACTCTCGCTATTTTATTTAGGTTCTAATCAACCTACCATAAATGATTAGTGGCGACTCCAATATAAAAAAAATTTGCATATTAATTATTTGAATCATAAGTTGCGAATTTGTAGAGTTTGGGAGAACTCGAGCTGGGCTAGTTACTTTAATTAATTTGGTAATCCATTAGCCTAAAATTGAATTTTAGGTCGCGACAGGTTCCAATTCCGCGTGCCAAATAATTGGATTACAATGAAGTATCGGCCTGCCGGGTCCGATCGCGTTCTATCTCATGGCATATTGTGTCGTGAAAAGGGGTCGTCTCCTGTCCCGATTCCCAAGTAACTCGATCTAGAGTCCAAGTGGCTGAACACTGGACCTGCAAAAGAAGCCCATGATTTCATGGGCCTCAAGCTATTGCAACGCAGGCGGATCGGGGATCCCACTCCAGCTCCAAAACATCACCATCGCGACACCAGTAAAAACAACGACATGGGCCTCGAAACGTCAATAAGATCCCACGCACCCAATAGCAAAAAAAAAATAGGCCTTCTGCGAATCCCACGCTCTGCAGATCGAAACGACCCATCACGAGAACGAAAAAAAAAAAAAATCTAAGGCATCGTGCGATGAATATGCTTCGAAGAGGCGAGGAAAATTCTTAAAAAGGGCCCGAAGTCTTCTCATTTTCTCAAATAATGAATTCAAATGAACCTTATTTCAAATGAGGACCTGAAGTAGCCATGAAATATCAAAAAAGGGCCTGATTTCAAGGGCATTTTCGTCTTTTTCTTTATTTGATTTTTTTCTTTTTTATTAGACTTTTCTTTTTTGTTTCCTTAAAAATTAACAAAAAAAATATAAAATAAAAAAAGACAACATACAGAGGCGAGAGGCCTGCCCCTTCCACCTGTGCCCACTGCCGAGGGGGGGGGGCGCGAAGGCCGGAGGGGTCTCCAGTCCTCGAGGCACGGCGACCCTGCCAGCTAGAGGGGAGGTCCAATAGGCCCTCGCCAAAACAGGGAGAAGGTCGGCCTTGACCAAGGCAGGGGGTCGCCGGCCCCTGCCTAGATCCGGGAGAGGGTTCGACCCTCTCCCGTTGCCGGCCCTCGTCGAGGCACCGGCGGCCAAGCCCTCTCGCCTGTGTGGCTGTTTTTTATTATTTATTTTTTAAAAAATATAAAAAACAGAACAAGGAAAAAATAGAGAAAAAATAAAATAAAAAATCAAAATGGGAAATGACGAAAATGCCCTTTAGGCAAGCCCTTTTTTTGAAACTCTATGGCCACTTCAGGTTCTTATTTGAAACATACTATATCACTTCAACCCCTTATTTGAAAAAAGATTCACTTGAGGTCTTTATTTGAGAAAATGATAGGATTTCCGGCCTTTATTTGGAATTTTCCCAAGAGATGTGATTCGAGGCCGGCAATTTTCTGCTTCTTTTGCTTTGCGGGAGCAGAAAGAATATTAACGTTTGATGGAGAATTTCTCGGAATCGACCCTATCGCAGGCAGCCTTCCATGGCTTCTCTCTCTCCTTATGAAAAAGCAGGTGAAAAGAGATGGGAGGAGGGTGATGAACAAGCAAAAAAGGAAGGGAACAGATCAGAAACATGCGCGGCAAAGAGGAGACCGGAGAATCTACGGGGAAAGCCCCGCGAATGTTTTTTTCCCCCTTGAAAATGACGGCATTAACCTTGAACGAATATTTCATTTCAAAGTTGTTTTTTTTTTTTGGGGTTGGGGGGGGGGGGGGGGGGGGGGGGGGGTCAGAAATTTAGAGTTGTGTTAATAAGTAATCTTTTTATTGAAAATATTTCCGCTTTTCCTTATATGTTTATCACGTAGAGATGAATCGAATATATTTTTTAAAAAAAATGCAGAAATTTCTTTAATCGGTCACTAGAGCAAAGGCACGCGCAACGCACGAGCCTTCAATTAGAAGGTTTTCCCTCAAGACCGCTAATTTTACCGTGAAATGGACAGATAGAAAGTTTGGGCAAGTTGCTCTCTCCTTCTTCGACGAGACCTCCATCTAGACATAACCATGAGCGACCAATGTGAGTTCCATGATTCTTTCATCATACTCGAGCTTAAGAAAGTGTCCCGAGGCTCAGTTCAAGACCCAACCTGTCAAAGCTCGACTGTGGACTCTGGATTTTTATCGTTATTTTTTGCACTGCCCCCCATTAATGAGCAGAACTAATTGCGTTGAGTTATCTCGTGATTATCGCAGCTAGGTCTAACCATCGTCGCATTACTGATATAATTTAGGTTTTAGTCAATAGAGATTTTCTTTTTCTGTAATGCATAATCAAATTTTAGATAGGTTCTAAATGTGGCTAACATCATAACGAATCACCGACTTAAGTCCCCGTTGCGAATGCGATTGCGATCGCTACACCTGCTCGAAGCGGGAAGTGGCGCCGAGTCGGCGACTTGGGCTTTTAACACCGCAGTTACCCTATGGAGAAATGAGTTTAAGGACAAGAGAAGACACCGCTTGCATGCGATGCCCTCCGAGAAGGATTGGCTCCAAAATGTCATCACTTTTTCGGCAAATAACAACGACAAATCATAACGAAATAGTGAGCAAATCTCGTTAGAACTGATCGGATGAAGATGTCAGCTCAACCTAGAACTCCATAGAATTATTGTTTTTTCCTCTCCGAATCTTGCTGCGGATTTAATTGTCCGGACAAATAATGAAGGTGTAAAGGTCGGAAATGATGCGATTGAATTCGCGAATCGAGTCGGCTCAACGCTCAAGCCGGTGGTGCTGACAATTTAGGAGACAAATAGGCGAACCTTTGCACGCCATCATTTATCACGCTCCCAGCTCCTTCCTCGGTTCCAGCGAAAATGATAAAAAAAAAAATGCCAAATATTATAAAAATTTCTATATTATGCTTCCTGTGACATGATTACCTTCTTCTTCTTTTTGTCACTTAAAACGCTAAATTTTACAACCATGATATAGGCCCTATTTGATTCAGTATTTCAAATAAGCTTTGGGACTCTAAAGTCCCTTGGCCAAATGCAAATGTAGTTTGGCTACTTTTTTGACTCACTTTGGGGAGATGCAAATTGCATCTCAAATGCTATCCAAAGGCCTTTAGCCCAAAATGCATTCGGGGGTACTTTGGGAAGTTTCATTTCCTAAATGCAACTACAATTTTTTATTTTATTTTCTCTTTTTTCTCCTTCTTCCTCCTTCCTCCACCGGTCGCCGGCCGCCGCCCCCGCTGGATTGTTTTTTTTTTCCTAATTTTAAACAAATTAAAGTTAAAAAATATTAAATTGGGACACCAAATATTAAAAGTTTACCAAACAGTATTTTCCTTAAAGTTGCATCCAAATGCACTTTTCAATTACCGTTTTCCAAACAGTATTTACATTTCATCAAACTCCTTTAGCTCAAAGGTATTTGCATTTTCTCAAAGTCCCACTTGCCAAATGCCGAACCAAACAGGCCCATAAGTACCTCAATTTTTTTTTTATGTCATGGAAAAATCAAAATTCATCTAGGATATATTTGTGACATTGGTATAAGTTTCAAATTTTTTATGACACGAGCTTTTTTTCTTTTCATATGTTAGGATCGGCGCACAATAACACGAAGTAAAGCGTAAAAGCAACAACAAATAGAAATCGAGACGCGAGATTTTATCCTAGTTCACCCTTAAACTATGGTTACGTCCAGTAGAGGATTCCACTATAATTACAAGACGCGAGATTTTATCTTGGTTCATCGCACCTCTCGTTACATCCCTCAATTACAAGAGAAAAAAGATTATATATAGTATGAGCTATTCATGAGCCCAAGCTCAAACTACTAATGAAAAAATATTGGCTTAAATTGTAAAACCTCTCTTATGTCCGAGGGCGCTGACCCTTTGAGACCTCCGCCCACTCAGTGTGGAGCAAGACCCACGTGCTTTCCTGTCGTTAAAAAGTATGAACCACGCCACAATATAATATTTGTCTTATAATTGACAAATTTAAAGTTTTCACAATTTGGGGTTTTTGGGTATTTATGTCTCAATTAACACAATTTGGGGTTTTTGGGATATTAACTCGTCTCCCCCTCTTTTTGAAAAGAACAATAAAAAAAAAAGAAAGATCAGCTCTCTTTTTTTCTCGATGGCGTGTCGTGTTCCCGAGCTCGACATGCTCTGTTGTCAGTAGCAGAAAGGCAATCGCCGGAACGTTGAAGCTCCCACCGACCGAGGGTACAAGATCGTTCGGCACTCGCCGCGGAAGCCGTCGATGGGGGCTCCCAATGACGTCACGACGAATAGGGGCGCGAGTGCGGGGCGACGGTGCACGGGATGCGAGTGGGGAGACAGGAGTTTTAATGTTTTTTACACACAAAACTCCCGCCCACTCTCTCTCTCTCTCTCTCTCTTCGCTGCTGCGACTTTAACTTTTTTGACAGCGGCGCCGCCTGTTTGACAGTGAGAATTTATAGAAAAAAAAGTTGGCATTTTTTTTTTTGGTCCAATAAAAGTTGGCATTAAATAATCTGGTTTTTCCCCCTCTCTTTTTTTCTTTTTTGGAAGAAAATTCTCCGCACGCAGCATCTGGGAAGGACGCATCACGCGCTCCGAATGATGGCGTCACGTCACGCGACCTTGGGCCATTCGTACGGGGGTTGGTCCCCCCCGCTCTTCCTTCTCCCCATATTCCAAAGTCTGAATATTCGCATTCTTCTTTTCGGCAATATAAAACAAATCTACATATTCTGGACCGATATTTAATTTTGCTCCTTAAATTCAAGTTTTGTTCAATTTGATCTTCCTAGTTGATTAAATTTCAACAGAGCTTCTCACGTTATCGGGCTTTTTGTCAATTAAATTCTGTTGAAGTATACCTGTTCATTGTGCTCCATTGATAGGATTATTGCTTGAATCGTCACATAACCCGTCTTCTCTTAATAAAAATCGATGAATGAATTTCAGTAAATGATATATCGTTATCAACCCAATTTCGGCGAAACAAATTAGAATTGACATCCTCCAATATAGGGTCTTCAACCATAGGAAGATGTGAATCACCACGATCGGCTTCTTGAAAGTATGGCATAAACTCTATGACGAGGCAACCAAATTCACATATGTCAAGCCCACAAAAGACTACTAACGATTCAATTCATTCAAGTTCCCTTCGCCGTCCTAAACTTCGTCATAGGTCACGGGTAAAGTGAGTCGTCTTGTGTAGTCAACCACTCCTTGTCGAAGCTTCTAGTCTAGTCCATCCTCAAATAACCTCTTCGCCGAGGAAAAAACTTTCAACGCCCCCCCAATATATCGAGTTTTTTCAAGTGTTTTTACGAATGCTTCTTTTATTAATTATATATATAGAAGTACGTTTGGAACTACCAAGAGAAAACATTCAGTAGAGTTTATAGGACCATGACTGATCTGAAAGGAATTATTGAAAATAAACAGCATGTTGCACCAATAAAGAATTCTGAAAATATTTCATTCTTACTTGTTCGAATTGTACTTAGATCGTCCTGTATGGTGGACTAGTCCAAGTGCTCGTGGTTCGGACACCACCCGGGGAAAACGGTACATGTTAGTATAGAATTAGGCTGCATTCACGTGAGATGAAGCAAGGCAAGCTCCATCAAAGTCTCCATCTGATGTGGGATGCCCAGCACCAGCAGCTTAAGGTGAGGTGCTTAAGGTGTTTGATGAAAATATTCCCATATGCGTTTTCAGATGTGTGCAAAGCTTTGCATCTCATGGAAAATGATTTTGCTGATATTGGAATTCGATATAAGAATAGAGATGCGTTAGTTTAAAGCAATCCAGCTTGCATGCCCTCCAATGTGTTCGTGCGACATCTTCCTAGAAGCTCTCGCTTTATAAACTCTACACACACCAAGATTATGTGTACGACTGTCCACTCCTTAAGTGAGCAATTGAGGAAATTTTATAAATTTATAACAAAATTTTTTTCGTCAATACGATCCATTTTCGTTTGAAATTTTCTTAAATCTTTTACGCCTGTCGAATCCCGAATCCATCGTCCAATAAGGGTGCGAATTCTATCGGCCCCACTTCAAAACCCCGATCATTTTAGCATATTAGATGGCTCGCTTTACAAAGCTTGACGACATGCATGAAAACGACACCATTCATTTCGAACACGATCGCAAAGCATAGTGGCGCGACACGGGCCGCTTTCACACGCACGTACATAGAAAAAATCACGCTCAAAAGTGCAAGAGATTGCTAGAGCCAAAACACAATGAGAAAGTGATCGACAAAATCTACATGCAGCGTTAGAAGACTCTGCGTTCTTTGAATTTGACTCTCAATCTCTCTCTCTCTCTCTCTTTATCAGCATCAGTGGGAAGGCAATCTAAAGGTGGGGGCATTTGATGTTTCCCAATGATTTGAAGTAGAAGTTAGTGGCGAGACAAATACCTGTGAGGTTCCACTTTGACTCGCTTGCACAGGTTGCTTTCAAATGCGTTTTTGTCGTCCCCGACGTGGGAAAAGAACGAAAGAGGAGGAGGGTCGCTGTCGTTTTGTAGCCACAGCATTTCATTCGCTGCACTTGGCGACCATATGGATCGTTCCTTTTGCCCTACTTGCATGATCTCGTGCTGCGATATATTTAGGCTTATTTGCAAGAGATTTGATTCGAGGGTTTGATGAGTTTGAAGCTTCGAGTGAATGAAATGGCTGCTGTGTCCGTGTTTTCACTAGGCATAATACCCTAAAAAATCTCAAACTTTAGCTTCGGTCCTAATTCTATCGTAAAATTTTATTTTTGCTTCATAAAAAATCTTCAACTCTAGGTCCAGTCCCATTTTTACTCAGAAAAATCAGGGTAAAATCAGAGCTGACCGGTAGAATTTTGACATTGACTTAAGTTTGGGGGTTTTCAATGGTAAAAAAAATAAAAAATTAGGGTAGAATTGAGATTGGATGTGTAGTTGAAGTTTTTTTACGAGATAAAAGTTAAGAGTAAAATTAGATTGCCCTAAACCCGACACTGGGGACCGGGGAGGGCCCCATCTCCACATAAGCATGATGATCAATGATGAGGGGGGAGTACGTGACACGTGGTGGATAGTTGCGCGTGATATCGTGGATTCATATTCCCTGATATGCCGCAATCATTCCTGCATCTGAGGATTCTTTTGATCCCTTCCCCTTCAAAAAAAAAAAAAAAATGAAAAATAAACGAAGTGTTCTTGTCCTCAACCTCAAGGTTTCGGACTCTATTTCCCTGGTCGGTCCAAGATTCCCTTTTATTTCGTGGACAAATTAAAAATTTATCGTCCTAATCAAGCAAGTATAATGTATAGTCAAGGCGCCTATGTTACAAGGAAGACACATTTTGCCGTGAGAACATACGGTCTGACGACGAGTCTGTGTAAAAGAGCTAACCAAAATGGGGGATCTCGAGCCAAGGGACGTTGGAGTAGACATCTTTTCCATTCCACAAATATCGAGAATTCTATAGTAATGCGAGCTGCTACTACTACTACTAATGCAGCAGATGCACGGACTGACTTATCAGGTAAGTTGATAACCCGCCTCGAACCGGAACAAATTAGGGTTGTTTGAAGACGCCTCGTTATTACTCAACGATCTTTCTCGATTGCTCTTCGTGCCGTTCCGAATATCGGACTTTCGTATCCAGGACAAAATTGACATTACTCTTTTCCGATCGAACAACAGCCAGGGAATCAAAAGGCAAAATGTCGATTCCGCAGTTGGATAAGTCAACCCCTAGAGTGGAGAAACGATAAAGATGAAAAACGGGAGGTCGCATTAATTACCTGCCCTAATGTCTCTTACCCTAGCAAGCTCTGCGCAAAAGAGGCAGCTGCCAACAAAATAATTGACGTTATTATTTTCTTCGTATTATGTCTGCACTGAATTAGAGTGTTTCAATTCTAATTTAAATTGCAATTTTCGAAAAATTATTTTCCGTCTTGGATTCGTTTTGAAAAATCCGCTCGCGGTATGCCTATTTTCCCGTCGTAAAAATTTCACCCTTTTTCGAAATATTAAGCTAATCGATTATATTAAAAGTCACTAAAATAGTAGCTATTCTAATCCCGTCCGTACTCGACCTTTTTCCCCCCTATAAATCCATAGAATTAAACTTTACTTTATATTAGGTATGAGAGCATGCAATATTTTCTATTGTTCTATAAACGAAAAGTAAGTTCTGTCTGTCGACCGAAGCACAATGATTTGATCTGAATTACGTTAACAAGCATCTTCGTGCATGCTTCTCGTTGTGCCATACAAATTTCAATATTTAGGTATTTCAATTATAGTCAAATTACGTCCTAAGAGTTGCTCCATAACAAAAATGAGATAATAACATAAAGGGTCCTCGAATTTTGCTCCAATATACAGTGCGGTCCCTAAATTAGACCCGACGTGCAATGTCGTCCTTAGATATATGATCTGTTCAACGCGGTACGTGCTTCATTTGTAGATGAAGATTCTCTTTGGAGGCTCTACCTGGTTTCCTGTCGATACTGTTTGGTCTTTTGTCCGTCTCCCTGGTCTTGACCACACAAACGACCATCTTTCTTTTTTGGCCTTTAAATTCCGATTCGACCATAAACCATCCCCCCCACACTCCTCCCTCTGTCTATAAGTGCGACGACGTTCATTTCTCCCATCTTTCTCTTTTCTCTGTACAGCAGAACAGAACAGAACAGAGCTCGCTCTCTCTCTCTCTGCTTTTCTATTTCCGCTGTCTGCCACCCAGAAACTCATAAAGCCTTTTAATATTCACTCGCTCTCCCCACTCTCTCTCTCTCTCTCTGAGAACCACCTTGAAGCTGAAAGCTCCGGGACCAAGCCAAAGCTGCTCTCAAGGTGTCTCTCCAGTAATGGGTTGATTCTTGACCCTCACTCTCTTTCAAGCATTGATCTTTCCTTCTTCTTCCCAAGTCCTCCTTTTCCCCTGAGAAAGCTTCGCTGCAGCAGAAATCGGTGACCCAGCTGAGCAAGCTTCATCGGCATTTACTCACTCCGTTCTTCAAACCCCCGGCGAAACCCAGAACAGAGGAGGAAAATAAAAAACAGAGCTTCCGAGATGATAACGGCGACGGACCTGTACCACGTGCTGACGGCGGTGGTGCCTCTGTACGTGGCGATGATCCTGGCCTACGGCTCCGTCAAGTGGTGGAAGATCTTCAGCCCCGACCAGTGCTCGGGGATCAACCGTTTCGTCGCCCTCTTCGCCGTCCCCCTCCTTTCCTTCCACTTCATCTCCACCAACAACCCCTACGCCATGAACTACCGCTTCATCGCCGCGGACACCCTCCAGAAGCTCATCGTCCTCGCCGTCCTTACTGTCTGGTCCCGCGCCAGCCGCCGTGGCTCCCTGGAGTGGTCCATCACCCTCTTCTCCCTCTCCACCCTCCCCAACACCCTCGTCATGGGCATCCCCTTGCTGAAGGGCATGTACGGCGCCGCCTCCGGCAGCCTCATGGTCCAGATCGTCGTCCTCCAGTGCATCATCTGGTACACCCTCATGCTCTTCCTCTTCGAGTACAGAGGCGCGAGGCTCCTCATCGCCGAGCAATTCCCCGATACCGCCGCCTCCATCATCTCCTTCCGCGTCGACTCCGACATCCTCTCCCTCGACGGCAAGGAGCCCCTCCAGACGGAGGCCGAGGTTGGGGACGACGGCAAGCTCCACGTCACCGTCCGCAAGTCCACCAGCTCCCGCTCCGAGGTCTTCTCCCGCCGCTCGCACGGCCCCAACTCGGGCCTCTCCCTTACCCCGAGGCCGTCGAACCTGACCAATGCCGAGATTTACTCCCTCCAGTCGTCGCGGAACCCGACGCCGAGGGAGTCGAGCTTCAACCACACCGACTTCTACTCCATGGTGAACGGCAAGGGCATGAGCGGCGTGAGCCCGAGGCAGTCTAACTTCGGGGGCTTGGCCTTCGACGAGGAGAGTGGGGTCGCTCCGGTGTACGGGAACGGGGCGAGGGCCAATGGCGGTGGAGCGTACCCGGCGCCGCCAAATGCCGGGATTTTCTCACCTGTGGCGGCGGCTGCGAAGAAGAAGGGAGGCGATGGGAAGGACCTGCATATGTTTGTCTGGAGCTCCAGCGCCTCGCCAGTGTCGGAGGGCGGCCTTCACGTCTTCCGAGGCGGGGGCGATTACGGGAATGAGCTCGGCGTTGGTGGTGGGGGTGGGGTGGCTCACCAGAAAGGTTTGGACTTTGTTGACCCCTTTTTACTGCAGAGATTGTAATTCTTTAGTCGTGTGTTGTGGTTTTGTCGTTGGTCGATTTGAAAATACGTCGATGTGAGCGTGCAATGCAACATTTCACTGTGCACTGTCGTTGGAGTTTTGTGTTTTATGGGGTCGTGGTAGCAACTGTATTTGTCCCTTCGAGCCCTTGAATGAGGTCATTGTTCATTCTACTTTTCTCTGTTTTTGCTTTGCTTTTTCGTGTTCGTGTGGGGTTGGTTTGGTTTCTCTTTTTTGTTTCTTTCCTCTGTTTGACTGATTTACTCTGTTTTTGTCCCAGCAAGTTGGGCGGGCCTGTTCTGGTTTTCGTGGTTAGATTTCATAATTTCGTATTGGTTTGTCCTGGTCTGCATCATTCAATCTCAAGCTTAGGATGCTTTTCTGAAACATTTTGTCATTTTCCACTGTCTTGCGTTGAGAAAATAAGAACCGCCCATGTTGTTTTTGCCTTGGTTCAGATTACGACGAGTTTGGAAGGGACGAGTTCAGCTTTGGGAACAGGCAGGTCCCAAATGATGGGCCGGTGCTGTCCAAACTTGGGTCGAGCTCCACGGCGGAGCTCCATCCCAAGGCGGCCGTGGACGGTGAGGCCAAGCCGACTTCCATGCCGCCGGCTAGCGTGATGACCAGGCTCATCCTCATTATGGTGTGGAGGAAACTCATCAGGAACCCCAACACATACTCCAGTCTCATTGGCCTCACTTGGTCCTTGGTTTCGTTCAGGTATGTCAAATTACAGCATTTAAGCTTCCTGAAGACAGTGTCCATCGCAGTGATCCTCGTTCAGCTAATGAAATCTTTGATGGCATTCCTTTCCAGGTGGAATTTGGTTATGCCGGCCATAATTGCAAAGTCGATTTCTATATTGTCTGATGCAGGTCTTGGGATGGCAATGTTCAGTCTTGGTACGTAGTTTCCTAATGCACTTTTTACTTTGAAATCTCGCCGTGTTTAATCACTTCAATTTTGGCTGAACCAAAAAAGCGATTGGGATGGTCTTGTAGGTTTGTTCATGGCATTACAACCGAGGATAATCGCTTGTGGGAACTCGATAGCGGCCTTTTCCATGGCTGTGCGGTTTCTTACTGGTCCGGCTGTCATGGCAGCCGCATCAATTGCTGTTGGTCTACGTGGTGTCCTGTTACACATTGCCATCGTGCAGGTCAGTTAATCGTTTTTACCAAGTTCATTGATTCGAAGAATTGCGCTTCAATTTCTTTGGATGACATTTTAGATTCTCAATCTTCCAGGCTGCTCTTCCCCAAGGGATCGTGCCCTTCGTATTTGCTAAGGAGTATAACGTTCATCCGGACATTCTAAGCACAGGGTCTGTTCTCAATTTCTCCCATTGATCAGTTCTGATTCCAGTCATCCAGCTAGTTGAACTCCTCTCCAACCTTACGTGTGTACGCAATTTCTACTTTGCTAAATCTTTGAATGAACTCTTTCAATGTTTAATTTTGCAGGGTTATATTTGGGATGCTAGTTGCTCTTCCCATCACTCTGGTCTACTACATCTTCCTGGGACTGTGAAAACACTGAAGCAAAAAGCTCTCCCCAATTGAAATGGACTCGAGCTAAACACAAGGGCCTCCATTTTGACTGGGTTCTCAATTTCGTTTTTTTTTTGGCTTTGCCGCTTCTTCTCATCTCTAACCAGAAGAAAGAAAACACGGGGAGAAGAATCCAAGGAGGGAGAAAGACAGTTGACAGAGCAAAAGGAGGTGGTCTTTTTGCAGAGCAAAGAGGGATGATCAGTTCATTGGACATCATTAGGCTTTTAGGACTAATTTTCTTTTTGGGGTCCCCCTTCTGTTGATCTTGACTTGAAATCTCTCTCTCTCTGATCTTTTGGTGAACTTGGGCTGTGGTTCTTTTTGATGAAGAAAAGTGACGATTGTTCATGGTCGGGGCTTAACTTTCTGCACTCTTCCCGTTGAGATAATGAATGATCCTGAGCTGTGAGTTGTGACCAGCTAAATGCCATAATTGCTTCAGCTGGTCTAATGATAAGAGCTATAAAGCTTTAGCGTATCCTTTCGCGACTGTAAAGAGGCGGCGATTACTGACACATGCTGGCTCTTTCCCGAGCAGAGCCAGGCGCGCATCAATGAAAGCACCAAACTTTTAAAAAAATTCTCTGAAATCGCCACATCTAGAAATTAAAACGGTCACCTTAGATATTGTTGATTTTTTTTTAAAAAATTAATAAAATAGTCTTGTACAAAAGGCTTGTTTATCTGAAGTTGTGGTAATGTTTCTGTGATCATTCAGAGAGATACGATGCTGTTCCGACAGTGGTCCTGAGGTATCAAAGTTAGGTTTAGACAAGGAACAAGGTTACAAAAACAAACGCAAGATCAACATTAATGAATGAATCGACGGGACTCGGGCAAATGGAAAAAGCCAAAAGGCAAAAGAAAAAAGAAAGAGGAAAAGATGATTATGCTCCATCATTTCAGTCCCCATCAAAAGCCGTATCGTCCGCCAAACCCTGCTGAATATCGGGGGCAATGATCATAGTGTACAACATTAAAAATACTAAATTACCAAATATATATACCTGCGGAATTTGTCAAACATGTCCCACCAAAGCCAAGTGCCCAATGCCCCATCTTCATGAGCAAAGCGCCACTCTTCTCAATCAAAGCGGACAAATGGCCTCTGTCCCTCCTTTCCCTTTAGTTTAATCCTGGTTCACAAAGCACACACTGTCTGAACATTTTTATAAGACAGAAAACAGTGCCAGAAAGCATGAAGTGACCGAATAAAATTGGTGTTATTACCAGCTTTTGTGTCCGCAAACTCAAAAGAACAAATGTGCTGCACATGAACCACTGATAAGTCACTAACCATGGAGTGAGCTTAGGCTCTCAGTGAGGGTCTGGGGCTTTTTGCTTTGTGGGTGGGGGGGGGTTTTCGCTTCATATTTTCAGCTTAAAAGTGATGTACTTGCTTCTCGGGCGTGACCCGAATGGAAAAAGGTCCTACTCACTCATGGTCGGGTGACCCATGTGACCTGGATTAGCATTGAGGGTCTCTATTGTTTAATCCCATCACTGGCTGTAAAGGTGTTCGGAGGGCAACTTCTAATGCCCACACAAAGGCAACGGATCGGTGAAAAGATGGGTTAGGTCTGAATTGTATATCACCTCCCTCGCAATTTTCTTACTCGTTTTCCGGCTTGCTGTGCTATGAAAAGTTCCCGACCGACCGACGGTCTTCTTTATGTTCTTCTAGATGATAGAAAGACAGCAACTCGATGTGATTTCGGGCCGAAGAATGAACGTGCAGGGTCGATGGGATGAGCAGATCGGTGTTGCATCGGCTATTTCACAAATTCCGAAATCGGAGAGCTGAATGCTTGCGCAGAGTCAGAAAGATAAGAGCTCACAGAACCAGTCATGTACGACAATTGTTTTTGTCAAAGCAAAGCCATTAATGAGTATGTGGTATTGCATTGGAGGCGATACTTCTCCTATTCATGTATCCATACGGGATTGACAACATACAATACCGATTGATGACTCGAGACTCCTTATGTCAAACATCGGTCCCTCTCGATTACAATCAAACCAAAGTTAGTATTAGCACCATCTAAAACGATTGGCGCTAAGATACAGGACGACTAAAGCATAATGGGACTGCCGAACGACGCCGGATTAGTAGACTGTTATCCTTTGCATCATATGACTGGAATAGTGGAAAAACACACAATACATATGAACAAATTAAGGATTACATGTGAACCAAGACCTAAAATGTTACAATTGGGCCTGGGGCTAACCACTAGTCAGCACACGAAAAGACAATAGGCTCAATGGGCCTTGGAGCCCCATTTGGACCTTTAAGGATGCTTCGGCCCGGATCCGCATTAGTATTTAACCCGTTTAAACCTTGAGCTATATGGGACATAGTAGCAAACCGAGTTAGATAAACAGGGGGCAAACATGTCTATTTTGAAAAGTATTACATGCGCCGAGAAGAACGTGAACCCAGTGAATTTCAATCGCTGGTTGGGGGGGGGGGGGGGGGGGGGGGGGGGGTTGGGCATGTCTTCCAATGACTGAGATCCACTGGACCCATACATACCCGCCTCATGCAACAAACTAAATCCGAATAGTCGCAATGACTAAAAAGCCCTTGGCTAGGGATGGGCACGAGGCGCGATGGCCGGCCACCCGCCAGAAACCAGCCCTAAACGAGGCAAATTTTCCCTGTAAAAGATGGAGGATGGGGCGAAAATCAGGGACTGCCCCGCCTCTGTCGACCCGTTATAAAAAATATGCGTAAATGTGCATTAATTATATCCGTTACGTATTTGAATTTCAATTTAATGGCTTATGACTTGCACTTTAAAAGTTATAACTTGCTTCTTTAAGAGGTGAAGAGGAGAAGTTTCATCTTATAAAAACTAGGCTAAGCCCATATTTTCTGTTGTTCAGCTTAGGGAGTCTATTTGCAAGCAAAAGTCTTGCTTTTATATGAGAGTCGAGCTTGGATTGTTCTCTAGGTAAGCAATGTCGGATAATCATTAGAGCTTGTTTGACTCTGGAAAACCCACTGGTAAGGCCATTTTTTTAAAAAAAATTTACCAGTGAGATCATTCTTTCTTGTGAAAAGATGTCAAGTCAAATGGCTAACAAGAAAGAAGTGTCAATTGCTTGGGTAAAAAAATTTACACCTAGAGCTCGGTCGCAAGGCACTGATGGCCCGTGTAGACATAACCTCCCCGTCCCGCGTCCGCACGGGATGTGCCGGTGACAGGGCATGTAACGACCCGATCCCACAAAGGCAGGGAGTGATCGCCGAGGATGGACGGCCTGGACAAACAGCGGCTTCTAGCAGGCTCGTAGAATGGCGAAGGGGGCAGGAATGAGTCGACCTGAGCACGAAACAGGGGAAGAGCGATTCTAAGATGTATATGTGAAAACTAAAATTAACTCACGGAGGCGTCTTTTGACGTAACGGCAATACTTAGCTTTGGAACTCCAAAGTTAAGCGCGCTCACGTGGTAGCACTACCAAGATGAGTGACATCCTGGGAAAGTGCTCACATGTACGACAAAGGACAAAACCGTGAGGCTCAGAATGGGAAGGGCCAAAGAGGACAATACCTCGAGTGATTTAATCTAGAAATGTCGTATCAAAGCGGGACCTCCTCCAGTGCGTGTGTGGTTTGGGGACAAACCATACAGAAGCTGGTGAGCCTGTAATGATCTGGTTCGACGAGGTCGGGGAGTAATCGTCGGGGCCCGAGGGTCTGGACAAGGAGAGGCTCCTGCAGGCATCTAATGGCGAATGGGGTAGGAATGAACTGAACTGAAGTGTGCACCGAACATGGGGAGAACGATTCTGGATCGGATTTATTGGCCTGTCGCTATAGGTCTTGCATGTTTAGATCATGTTTTGGTGTGAATATAATTATGTCTTGGCATGTACGACCAAAGCGGACAATACCTCGAGTGATTTAATCCAAGAATGTCGTATCAAAGCGGGACCTCCTCCAGTGTGTGTGTGTGGTTCGAGGACAAACCATACGGAAGCTGGTGAGCCCGTAATGATCCGGTTCGACGAGGTCGGGGAGTAATCATCGGGGCCCGAGGGTCTGGACAAGGAGCTGCTCCTGCAGGCATCTAATGGCGAATGGGGTAGGAATGAACTGAACTGAACTATGCACCGAACATGGGGAGAACGATTCTGGATCGGATTTATTAGCCTGTCGCTATAGGTCTTGCATGTTTAGATCATGTTTTGGTGTGAATATAATTATGTCTTGGCATTACCATTAGGGGAAGTAAAACGTTTATAAGCGTATACGTTTCGTTTCGTTGGTTTGTGTCCTCTTAATTCGCGCCTTCATTCATACGTTTACCAATCTCAATCGTGGTCGGTGTAGGACCGTCCTAGGGTCGTTGAGTTACACTTCGGGGAAATTTTTTGTCTAAAACAATGCACGTTAGTTAGGGCTTTCAAAAAGGCCCGACCCGGTCGGAAAATTTAGGAAATTTTCGGGTCGGACCTTGGTACTGTTTCGGCGGGGGCCGGCCCAAAAATACAAGGCGAACCAGTGACCTCCATATGCAGCAACAAGAGATAGGTTGGTTGCTTCAAAAAGGCGCCCGCCGGCCCGGCCCGAAAATTCCCTAAATTTTCAGGCCGAACTGATACTGTTTTCGGACTGGGCCGGGCCGAGCTTGGCACTGTTTGATTTCGGGTCGGGTCGGGCCTATATGAGACTTGGCCCGACCCGGCCCATTGACACCTCTAACGTTAGTTTCTCACACAAAGCTCACGGGGTCTTATCCAAGGCTTTATAACGAGATCATGTGTTAGTATTGGCTAATTTTTTTTTTTATGTTTAATGATTTTTTAAGGAATTATTATTATTATTATTATTATTATTCACTTATGAGCGGACATTTCGAACTACATGATTAGAAATTAAACAGATCGAAAAAGTGTTGCATCAATCGATGTTTAGCTAAAAGAGAAAAGGTGCCGATTGCGTTAGATAAAACTAGTGTAACCAAATTTTGAACCAGAAATCTTTTATTCAAAGAAGTAAGGCAACTCCCAAAATCTTGGCTCCTAAATGACATAGAATAGATTAGTGGCGACTCTAGTGTCATTCGATTAGAACAATATGCGAGAAACAAAAATGCGGTCGATTGGATTTTGGAGAGGGCGTTCGAAGCTTAAGCATCATGCAAAAAAAATCATCCTTCCTAGTTGAGGTTTGGGTCGCGATATCGGGAGTGTCTGGACTAGGCATGGCCACGGTTCGGAACTGCCGGTTCCGATTCGTGGCTATGGGGGAACCGGAACCGGAACTGGCGGGGGTGGTTCCGATTTCGGTTTTGAACCGGCGGTTCTGGCCCGGTTTCGGTTACTGTTTTTGAATTTAAAAATTAAATTGTAATGAATTTGTAACAAAATTGTAATCAAATTATCAAATAATGAATTATGAAATAAAAGAAAATTATGAATTATGAAATAATTAATTTGTAATAAAATTTCCCTTTTTTTAAATTTTTTTTTGGCCCGGATTTTCCGGTTTGGAACGGCCGGCCCGGTCAACGGGCCGGTTACGGGTTTGACCCGGGCCGGTTCCGGGCCCAAACCAGCCCGTAGCCATGCCTAGTCTGGACAATTAATGTCATGTAAAAAAAATTTACTCTGTGAGTCAGTCAGGCGCGATAACACAATTCAAATATTGACTCCGATATATATATAGATGATAATAATTAGTAAACGCGGATTAACTCATGAGAAAATTGAAAGCACTTTATCCGTGGAAATCTTTATTTGAAAACGACGTAATTAATACAAAAAAAAAAAAGGCAAATTAGATATTCACAGACAAATAAAACCCTTGCAGACAAAAAGAAAAGCCAACCACCGAAAGCACTTTGCAACACCACTTTCACTTCCCCATCATTCGCACTCTCTCCTCTATCCTCCTCCTCCTTCAGTCAAACACACAGCCAACCATAGCCACCCCCACCACCACTCGACGCCGTCATGCAACCGGAAAGCTCGCCGGAGAGCCCGTCCCTTTACCAGCTCCTGGCCGGAGCCGGCCTCATCAACGTCGCCTCCTACGGCGGCTTCCCGGTGAGCTGCGAGCAGCATCAGCTCGTCCCCACCGGGCTCGTCCAGCAGAGCTTCTGCAGCAGCTCCTCGAATTTCAGCTACGGCCCTTTCGAGGCCTCCGCGAACTTCCTCTCGGACGCCGCGGCCCCGGAGGACAGGACGATCGCCGCGCTGAAGAACCACAAGGAGGCCGAGAAGAGGCGGAGGGCTCGGATCAACTCTCATCTCGATAAGCTCAGGAGTCTCCTTCCTTGCAACTCCAAGGTATAATTCACTGATAAGCATCGGAATTGCATGTTTGTTAGGAACATCATACGTTTTTCCACCTCATTCAGCTGAACTTAAAATCGCTAATGAGATGTTTTGATGTCGTCCAATGAACTCGCGACGACCCTCGAGGGTTCTTGTCCAATTGGCTTCGTCCATCGTTCGACGTGAGCAGTGAATTCGAGTCTGTACTACGCCATGAGAAGTGAGAGAGCTCCAAACTTTACTCCCCAGGATGCCAAGTGTGAAAACCCCCACTAGTTGACCGGCGTATATGCTTTGCCTGACGCGCAGTGACTTCAAATTCCTCTCGTTTGATCAAGCTGAGTCAAAGAAAGCGTCCTTTGGAATAGTTTTGTCTGTCATTTTTTCTTCTTTCTTTTTAGTTTTTCTCTTCCTAAATTTGTTTGTCGAGTCAAGTTCCTAAGCTAGCGACCTCTTTTGCACATTTTGATTCCAAAACTTTGGACCTGCGTGCGTGCGTCCCTTTTCAGCTTTTTTGAATATTCAACCTCTCTAGACAAACTCTGTCTGAGAGAAAAAAAAGGAGATTGCAAAGACTTCTGTGTGTTAGGGTTACTGTATGCTCGACCAGTCAGCTCAGCTAAAGCTTTTTGGCCCTTAGGGTTTTTCCCAAGCATGCACATTGGCCTCACTTTGATAGTTTCTTTCTTTCTCCAGACTGATAAAGCCACACTGCTTGCAATGGTAGTCCAACGCGTGAGGGAACTGAAACAGCAGGCGTCCGACATAACCGCTCTCGACATGTTCCCTTCGGAGTCCGACGAGATCTCGGTCCTCTCGAGCGACTGTTCGAGCGACGGCAAGCTCGTGTTCAAGGCCTCTTTGTGCTGCGAGGACCGGTCCGATCTCCTGCCCGACCTGATCGAGATCCTGAAATCCCTCCACCTGAAGGTCCAGAAAGCGGAGATGGCAACCCTGGGAGGGAGGGTCCGCAACGTCCTCGTCGTGGCCGCCGACAAGGATCACAGCGTCGAGTCGATCCATTTCCTGAAAAACGCGCTGAAGTCACTGCTCGAGCGATCGAGCTCGGCCGAGAGGTCCAAGAGGAGACGCGTGTTGGACCGTAAAATCACCATGTCATGATAATTAACGGAACATGAACCGCATCGAAACTCGCATCGTGTGCGTGTTCTATATAATCCTAGCCTTTGGTTGTAATTCTATTTGAAATATATATTGAGTGAGAGAGAGCTTGCTTCGTTTTTATCTTTTTTGCTTCTGGGTGTGTCCAAACGTTGATAGCCACAAGAGGAATGTAGGTATTGATTTGAGTATGTGTGTTATTACATCTTTCTTGATGAAGATTCAAGTGTTCTAGGGTTCATCTTTTTTCCTGCATGAGATCTCTCTTTTCTTGCATGTCCGGATGAAATTTCTTAAAGACTGTGAGCTTGTGCGAATAAAGGAAGGTGTCGCCATTGCCAAGTCTGCAAAAAGCAAACTCAGTTTGCGGGTTTCCAAAGCTCAAGATGGTACAGCATCGCCTGTTTTCTCTTCTGTGTACATAGATATATCGAATCTGCGAAGCATGTACACTGATTTTGATGATGCGTGATGCAGGAACGAGAGCTGATTGTTGCTCGAGGAGCGAAGAAGACACGGTTTTAGTTGAGAACAGCATCGGACAGCGGAGATCCGGACACAGCACAAGAATCGAAAGCTTTTGTTCATTCTGAGCTCTCGTTTCCCAGCTCTTGCCTCGAGCAGATTTCACCCCCGAGTAAGAAGATATTGTCTGAATCATTCCACTGAAATATACTTTTTTTTTCAATTTTTTAATCCTTTCGAGCTCTGATCTGCAAGCGAAAAAGATTACGAGTGTCCATCACAATTATCCAAAACAAGAAAGAATCTCACAAAGCTCGTTTCACGATGAACAGAAGTGATTCAAGAACCGGACCTTTCAGGTTGAATCTTTGACCTTTAGATAGAATGACGAGAGATCTGAGCCATCCATTCTTCTACCTGATGAACCGGTTGCCTGCTTTCCAAGGTTCGGTCAACAGAGTTGCACTCTCAGTCACCCGATCTTGTCATAGAACAATCTTTTTTACTTGGTAAAAGAATCTAATACACAGTAAACGTGACTACTTTTCCAGGTAGAAAAACGCACCTATGGTAGAACAACTTATCTGTAGTAACAAAATTAAATTGATAGTAATGATTACTTTCACTTGATTGACCATATTGAGAGTCGGTCTATTAGGAACGACTTGCATTTACTAAGAACAACTCATACTTAGTAGAACACGTTATGTTTACGATCAATAGTTGTAAACCTTCTTCATTCTTTTCGCATGGTTAATTTACTAGGATAAGTAATTTTTACCACAAACAACTTACATTTACGAAGAACGACTAGCATTTACTTAGGTCAAGGGCGCGCATGACAACAGTTGTATTTTCTTATTTTTCTATTTTTCTGTTCCATAGAGCATTTTTGGAACAGAAATCTGTTTGGTAACATAATTTCATTTTTCTATTTCTAGGACAATTTTTTGGCTGAGAAATAAGTTTGGAACAAAAATAAGAAGTATAAATTTTCTATTTCTAGAACAGAAACATAAGTAATAATTCTTCTCATTGCTCACTCCCTCTCTCTTGTGTCCCTGTCGCCGGCTGCCATCCACCAGTTGCCCATCGCCATCCGATGGTCGCCAGTTGCCCATCGTCATCCGTTGGTCCCCGGTCCCCAACTCCCGTTTACCCTTCGCCATCCACCGGCTACCAGTCGCCGTCCGTTGATCTCTGTTTGCCCGTTGCCATCCGCTGGTCTCTGGTCCGCTGGTTGCATGCCGAGGCCCAGCGGCCGGCAACCATAAAAATTTTATACGGTTATCAAACGAATTTCTGTTCCGAAAATAGAATTTTGTGTTGTTATCAAACTCGTGTCTCTGGTCAGAAACTCATCCATGGAATATCTATTTCTGACCAGAAATAGATCCCGGGAAGAGAATGGTTGTCATTCGCGCCCCAATTTGCATCTACAAGCTAATTCTACTTTTATTAAAACCTGCAGTTACCATTGACAACTTGTATTTACCAAGAACAACTTCTATATACCTAGAACGGCTCACGTATTCCATAAACAACTTGTCTTTACAGACAACAAATCTTATATCACAACGGACAATTTGTATTTATGAAGAAGACATAGCGTTTACCAAGATCAAGTTACATTTACTAAAAACAGAACATGCTTTTATAAAAACTTTGCAATTATTACAAACAACTTATTGATCAATAACAACTTTTTTTTTCTTCTAAAATAACATGCATTCAGGAGTTACATTTAAGATTCGTAGTGGTAAATCAAACAAATAAAGTTTACCACGAACTAGAGGTGTCAAATGGGGCGGGTCGGATCGGGTTTGGGTCGGGTCGAATATGGTCCGACCCATATTAACCCATTTAACCCGTTTTGACCCATTTTCATACAGTATAAATTTTATGACCCATACCCGACCCGACCCGTATAATTTAAATACTTATATATATAGCCAAATCATGAAATATTTATTTTATAAAATTTAAAAAATGTAAAACCTGTTTCGCAGACCACCGCCACCGGGGCCTGCCAACCCCCGCCTGCTCACCGCCACCATCCGTCCGCCGCCCAGCCCCCGAGTCGAAAATGAGTTGAGTTAAAACCCATATTTGAATAGGTTTTCTAGGGTTAAACCCATATTTGACCCATTTTTTAAATTTGTTGAACCCGTATTTGACCCAAATGAATAAAAGTGGGTTAAAAAGTGGGTCAAAGACCCATATTGACACCTCTACCACGAACAAGTAGTTTGTACTAACAAATAGACTCACTTTACTCTTAATGAATGTGGTAATATGTTATGTCGGCGTTAATAACTACACTTTAGTTTAAAAGAAATTTTATTTTCCTTTTGAAAATTAAAGATTTACTAAAAATGAGGTCCCGTTTACTTTCAAGGAATACAATTTACTACGACTAAGCTTTTGACCTATACTTGAAGTAAATGACCTCGCATTAGAAGGCCCTTAGCGAACTTTCTCGGCTTAGATCTAATTATTTTCTTTGCATTGTAAAATAACAAGTTGATTACCAATTTATCATGAGTAGTAGCTTGTCATTAATAGGAGCCGGTTCTGTCCAGCAAAAAATGAATGATTTGAAAAATATTTTATTACCAGGAATCACTTAGATCGCATTTTTCGTGGACGTCGAAAATAATTTTCGTTAGTCTATTTTTTATAAGCGATATAAGCGATCATTTTCATAATAAACATTTTTCAAAACATTCATTTTTTGCAAGAAAAATGAGCCCAGAATGTATTGGCGTGCCTCTTACAAGGTCTCTCTGAGTTTTGGAGTTAATTCAGTCCAAACTATCGATTAGCTAGACAAGTTCGGAGAGGAGGAAATACATCGCTCACAAAGAATATAACATTCGCTTCAATTCACAGTGATGATTAATGAAGGTTGACCTAAAATCATGGGTTCCTCATTCCTAAACTAACCTACCGACGGAACCGAGCCAATGCAAAACTCGAACAATCGCCGTTTTGAGACACATTCACCACTCAAAAGTTCGTTGGTCTAATTGACCATAATCTGGTTAATAAGTAAGACATAATTGAGCAGAGGGCGCATTTGACCCGCGGAACAAATGAGGGTGTTCTTTTCTTGTGGCGCTTCCCCTGCTTAAGGAAGGAGTGCATAAGCATGACGCAATGCGCACGTCACGAAACTCATAGTCCGAGCTGTCCACTTTTGATAGGGCGAAAAGACAAACGGGGCCTATCGACCACGAAAAAAAATTAGCCGCACCGAATCACATAGGTCTGGCAGCACATAATATGTTTAATCACTATGAATCTTGAGTGGAATTCACAAGATTCGATTATATATCGAATCGAACGAACCAACCGGACAGTCATTATAATGTTTCAATCCACCATGGTTTTGGCAATTCGGAATGTGGTCGAGAGCGTGCAAAAAGGTGGCTGACAAAAGGGTAGGGGGGGGGGGGGGGGCCAATGATGGGCATTTATAGGAAAAGCAAGAGAATAGACCGATAGCCCGAGTTCAAATTTAATAAAAAAGAATCTTTTTAACTAGAACTGACAATATTCTATGAACAATTAATGAAGAACAATAAATCACGAGATACCCTTTACGAGTCGTTAAGTAAGTTTTATGAAGCATCCAAACCAATGCCGCGAGACACTCATTAGTATTCTCCCAACAAATGAAAATAAAAAACAACAAAGGGCCTACCTACCGACCGGTGGCCGAGTTGGTTTGAGTTCAGTTCCTTTCACGAAAGGTCCTGAGTTCAAAACTCCTCGACGCCGGTGTCTTAAGTGGGGGTCGTGGTGGTAGGCTCCTGCGCTAGCCCCTCCCGAGGACTAGTCGTGCTCCACCGCTGTGTTGAGCGAAGCTCGCCGGCCGCGCGGAACCTCGGTCATCAAAAAAAAAAAAAAAAACAAAGGGCCTCACTTGTATAAAGCAGTAAAAACTCGTATGGACTCGGGTCTGCAAATCACTCGTAATGTACGGTCATTAATCATTAATCGTGAGACTTCACACACACATATTATATATATGTATAGCCCGCAATGCCGATCAGAATTTTTCACAAGAGACATATTTCGGGATCAATCCGAAGAACAAGTACGTGAACCACACGATGAGCAACGTGGTGGGCGGTATACTGTCTCGGACATGCTCAAATCCGCAGCACGGACCAAATCATAGTCGTCCAAAACTAGTGTGACGATGAACGTGAATCAGTAAAGTGATCGAATTAGCGTGGGCAAAGGAGTGCGGTGGTGAACGCTCGTCCACCCGCCCCCCGACAGCTGCATCGGTGGAAGCACCGGCGTGTCTGTCTGTCTCTGTGCCTTTTTGACTCTGCAGCGGGCTCTGCCGCTTCCCGCTGCAAGCCAGCAGGCGTGAACGACCGACCCCCCTGTTTCTGATTCAACAGACGCTTCGCCTTTTTCTCGAGAGAGAGAGAGAGAGCGCAAACCAAACATATTCTCTGGTCTGTCTCTTTTTGCTCTTTCCACGCCCTCTTTTTCCTCCTCCGCAATCATTACATTCCCCCCTTCCACTCTTCCGTCGTCCCTCGTTTTTTTCCCTCCTCTGTCGTCGATTGATGCTGCGTGGGACGCTATCATTGCACCTGTCCCCTGTTTTCCTCTTACTTTTTTCGTAATGCTGGTTTTAAGTGTTGGATTTAGGCCGAAAGGGGTATCGTTGCACCTTTCCGTTCGTGTTGAATCCAATGCCTGGCCCTCTCGCTTGTGAAAAATGGCTAATCAAGGAGGAAGATAGTGGTGCGAAAGTCATTGCGCTTTTCTCTGAATTCGCCTTTCCGTGCTGTTTTCGAATCTTTTTATCTCTTTCGAAACTAGCCTCGTGACGTGTGTTCTCGCGCGAGCCTGATCGATGCGTGAATTCGCAATGTTTAATCACAGGAACTTACGTTTGGAGGGCTGATTGCACAAATTAGATGGACCAAAAGATATATTATTACCTATGTGAATGTATGGCCGAGACTCTTGAAATTGTAAAATCAGGGTCCGACAAAAGAAGAATAGATTTGGGTAATAGGTTAATATATGTTGGTCATGATAAGGTTAATATGGCCACATCGTTTTCCCTGTACTTATAGAGTCGGTGCGTGATAGAGGAGGGATGCCTTTTGTATATCTAGAGCTGTAGAGTAGAGAGGACGATGCTAGCATGACCGTCCACTGTCAGCTTTGCCAGCCACAAAAAAAGAAAAAAGAAAATTGTGAAAAGATTTTATGGCAAGCATAACACGGTTAGGACTGTTTGTCCGTCACGCAAGACTTTTCCAAATTAGAAAAGCCTGCTATTATCAACTGCTCGGGCTTCTTCCATGAATTGCTCTCTTCTATGTTCGCTAGCTTAAGGCAAGCAAGTCTCGTTTCCAGCACATTGCAACTTCAAGGTACCAAATGTAGCCCGGAGGCGTCGCGCACCGCCAGGTCCGCAGCCTCTTATCCCTATAACGGAGCAAAGGTCGATGGAATAAAGTCTCCGGCGAGACCGACTTCAAATTAGAGAGGACCATGGTTTTTAAACCCGTGATTCGATCTCGAGTCTCCTCCAATATGTTTCCCTCTCCAAGGCCACTGGGCCGTTGCTCGGAGGCCTCGTAGAGAAAAGTAGCTGGTGAAAGAGGCCTTGCTGGATCCAAATGATTAAACTTTTGTGGCTTTTTATTCAAATGGGTCGAGAGCCCATCTAGCTCGTTGACTAGAAAAGACAACTTCAATTCTTTTTTGTCCATCAAACCCGTCGCACAACTTCGTTAATGGGCTTTGCTAGCACAACAGTCTTTGGATAACTTGAGAACAACAAAATATTGTGAGCTACAAATTCTTGAATGAGTGAGCTCTACAGGAATTTTTAATTATTTGTTTTTTTTTTTTTTTTGCCCAGGACATGATGTTAATCTCATATTGGATTAATGACAGTCACATAATCATTTCTCTTCGATAATTCCTCAGTCTGCATTAATTGGGGAAAGTGCTATAATTGAAAGATGATTAACAAGGTGTTCGAATGTGCGCGGTGCGAAACTCCTAATAATGTGCCGAGAAAGATTGTTGACGTGTCGCACTCCCCTATTTTTTTGTTTTTTTTTGTTTTTGTTTTTGTATTACTAATGAAGAGTGAAGACCCTCAAATGATAGTGGTTGACCACCTTTAGTTCAATGGATCCGCATCGAAATCTTGCCAAGGTAACAACAAAGGGTCGATAATTAGTACTTCCGTGTCTTGAATTTAGATATTGCTTTAATATATGGCCCACTACATAAAATTGCTTAAAGAGTACATTCAAATCTATATAACTTGCTTAAATATACTTAAATGGATAGCACCGACAAAAATAGGATGACGATCCACTTAACCAGAAGATATAAAATATGTCACGAGCAAACTAAAAGGGTCGACTTACGGAAGAGGTATTTGCTACATGTATACAAATGGATCACCTCATTCACGATGAAATTTTGGATAATAACTTAAATGGTCCCTGAACTTTGACTATTTGTTTCATGTGATCCTTGGACTTTTGGTACATGTTCAATTTAGTCATCGGACTAAATGAAAACATTTAATGTTTCCTCCCATTAATTTAAGTTCAGGGATAATATTGGACATTTTCATACTGTCCAGAGACTAAATTGAACATGTACCAAAAGTCTAGGGATGACATTGAACAAATTAAAAATTCATGAACCACATTACATATTTAACTAAAGCTCGAGGATCACATCTAACAAATTTAAAGTTGATGGGTGATATCCTTCATTTCACATTGAGATAAGTGCATATCTCAAAGATTTTTGAAGGCATAAAAGAATCTACGGACAAGCATAAGTTCGATATTTTTGTCAGGGAAAAAATAAAATATCCTAAAGGACGCCAAAGTCATAAAAGCATATAAAGCAAAAAGAATAGAAGAGTGATCCCATGATAATGAACCCAAGGGTCGACAAAACGCACCCTAAACGATCCTGAGTTCACCACGTCATGACCGGGCCCCACCTTAACAGAAAGCCCTTAGTGGACCCACAGGCTACCATCCCACGGGCAAAACGGGTCGCTCTACCACTCGAGCCAACAACGATTCGAAGCATAACTTGAACGAGTTTGGACAAATAATTTCCTTCCCATATCCAACTAATCTGATCCGCTCGCATCGGCTCGCTTGGGTCTGCTCTGACCCGCCCGCACCGCTCAGATCTGGGCGAGGCTCGCGGCCCTCACCAACGGCCGATGAGGGCTCACTGGTCCTCACCCAAGGGTCGGCAGGAGGCTGCCGGCCCAACAAAAAAGAAAGAAAAGAAAAGAAAAGAAAAAGATAGAAAAAATATCAAAAAAAATAAAAAGTAAATAAAATCGAGAAATGTTATTAAAAATTTCCAACGTTAGCGCCCCCAGTTAGGCATGGCCACGGTTTATAAACCGGCGGTTCCAGTTCAACATTCCGGGGAATCGAAACCTTAAGTGGTGGTTCTAGTTCCGGTTCCGGTTTCGATTCCGAACTGGCAGTTTCGGGCTCGGTTACGGTTTCGAGCCGGAAATGGAACCGCCGGTTTCGGTTCCGATTTTTGAGTTTAAAAATTAAATTGTAATGAATTTGTAATCAAATTATGAAATAAAAGAAAATAATGAATTATGAAATTATGAAATAATGAATTATCAAATACAAATTGTAATCAAATTGTAAATTGTAATTTGTAAATTGTAATCAAATTTGAAGGGAAAAAAAGGAAGGGAGGGGGGCTCGAACTTAATGAATTATCATTAAGCGCCTACATATCTTGTTGAGGATAGAAGAATCAAAGCCCATGTAATTCTCTTACCTTTGATAACTCCATACTTACCACATCCTCAATCGTCACCACCCGTTCCTGTATCAGTGGCGATGGTATTTCCGTTATCAAAGATTTCGGCTTCATTATTGCGATTTATCCCTTGTTGTTTATATTCAGCCTTTGTCCAATCATCAACACAAGCTTGAGCCTCTACCGAATAGGGAACTAATCTTGAACGTCGTTCGTCCAAAATATTGCCTCTAGTGCTAAATACTTGTTCTACCGCAACTGTCGAACGAGGGGTTGCTAAAATTTATTTTGCAATTAGAGTAAGAATTGGGTATTGGGTGGAATGCCTCTTCCACCAATCCAATATTGTGAAATTTGTGCTGCCTTCAGATTCATGAAACAAAAAAAAAAAACGGTTAGATAGCTCTCTATTTCAGAATTACTTCATATTGCTTTCTTTTGCTTTTTTTGCATATGCAATAGAAGTTGGTACCCTCTACTAATTTTACCTATGTTCCCACTTTATATGTCACTAGATTGAGAAGATCCACTACCACCTAGATTATATGTATTACAAAATTCATGATATAATTCTATTATTGCGTTTTTAACCATTGTTTGTATATTTCTAGTATTTACCTCACCAATTAAATGTAAACATTCATAATATGTATTCAAATAATCACCTAAACCATCTAATTTACAATGTGGATAAAAAATAAAAGCAACTAAATAAATAATAGGAATTTCCCTATAATAATGTAGCCATTTTGTTCGCATTGTTCTAATAGTGTCACTTAATAAATCATCATTTTCATTTTCTTCAAAAACTCCAACAATATTAATACATTCTACTAAAAATAAATGCGCAATAGAATAATAAACACCGGACAAAGTATAAGTTGCATCATTAAAAACTTTTAAAATATCTATTTTTTGTGTGTGCAAATATCTCATTATTGTGGGTATAAATTAATTTGAGTTATATTATCTGAAATAAATGCACATAATAAATATTTATATGCAAAAGATTCATTAAGCAACTTGTAAGTAGAATTCCAACGATTTGAAACATCTCTTGAAAATCTTTTTGGTTTTTTTCCATTTGCTCTACAAAATTTTGACTATTCTTTCATTTTTTTGGGGATGTTTCCGTAAAAATTGAATTTCTATTTTTATTGGGTCGAGAAAAATATCAAGAGTTTTTAAACCATCTTGTACATATAAATTTAAAATATGACAAGCACATCTAACGCGAAAAAATTGTCCACCAAAAATGGGTTTACAAATATTTTCTAGTTCAACAATTGAAGCGGTATTTGCCGCGGCATTATCAAAACCAATTGAATTTTTTTTTATTAAGCAAATAATATTCTTCTCAAATTTGCCAAATTAATCTATAAATATTATTTGCTGTATGACTATCATCAAAAACTCTAAATGCAATAACTCTTTTTTGAATATTTCAACTATCATCTATCCAACGACATGTTATACCCATATAAGAATTAACTTTCCAATGATCACTCCAAATATCGCTACCTATATGCACACGTTCATTAAAATTCATAAAAAGGTTTTGTAAATCTTTTTTTCCTTCTTTATAAAGTTTTTTAATAACGCATTTAAGTGTATTTCTAGGAACACGTTTTGCTTGTGGAGCACATGCATTTTGTATAAATTGATTAAAACCAAATCTTTCACCAAAACTAAATGATAAATGTTCAACGGAAACAAATTTACCTAATTCTTCTTTATAAGTTTTTTCATTATAACGAAATAAAGGAGGAGTGTTAGGATTGGCGTACCCGAAAATTTGTTATTGCGTTGTGTCAATTCCCGCTTCGGTTGGATGTTTTGACTTAAGATGCTGGTTAAATGTTCTATATCCGGCTCCACCTATATATTTGTATGTTGCCTTACAATGTTTACAAACAACATCATACCTTTTTTTTGGAGCTATATCAAATCTTTCAATCTTCGTGAAGTGGTCCCATACGTCGGATGTAAATTCTCGCTCCTTTGTTGTTGACATTTCTTCGATGCCGGTAGGAGGATGAAGACTCTCTTGCGTTTAGACTTGCTCCATATCAGGAATAGTGTTGATTTCATCTTCTACATCAACGTCGAGTCCCCAAGGATAATCGGATTCCCCCACCTTGCTCTTGCCTTTGTCACTAGCTATACTTTCACTTGCCATTTTTTTTTTTGATATAGAAAAAATATATGGTACAATGCAAAAAATATAGGGTATGAAAAAAGAATTTGAAATAGGGAATTATTAAAGGAGTTAATAAATAAATAAAATAAGGAATTAGAGAACGTAAATGTAATTGAAGAAAAGAAAATAATAACTTGGATGTTGTGAATAATTGAGAGTTAGAGATAATTTGAGAGAATTGAGATGAAGAGAGAATTTGTGTGAAAAAAAGAGAGATGAGAAGGGGTATTTATAGGTTAGAATTAGATTTAGAAATTAGCAACGGCTCTTTCCTTTCTTTCTTTTTTTAATCCACGGTTCGGAACCAACCCGAACCAGGTTTCGGGCCCAGTTCATGGTTTGAAGAAACCAGAACCGGGCCCGGATGCCACGGGCCGATTTCGGTTTGGAACTGCCGGCCCGGTCAACGAGCCTGTTCCGATTTTGACCAAGGCTGGTTCCGGACCCAAATCGGCCCGTGGCCATGCCTACCCCCAGTTGAATGGATCTAATTGACACAATTGTAAAATGTTTAGGACTCAATTGGCAAAAATTAAAAATTTAGGACTGAATTGACACAATTACAATAAATTTAGGACTTTTTTGATAATTTTCCCAAAATGCATCCGAATGACCGATTCTATCAACGTAAATGCGATATTTATTAATTGTTAGTTGGTCTTTAATCCAAATTCGATACCGTACTTTTAAGCATCTATTTCGATCTATAAAGTATCGGAGCAATTTGGCTTGAATCAAATTTACCTTTCAACCGTAAACAACTATAAAAACTATCATCTAATTTGTTTGTCAACTTTGTTTTACATGACATGGTGCACATATAAGCATATAAAAGATGTACCAACCGTGCGTACCATAGAAGAATGGGAGAAACTATATAAATGGTTCTTGAATTTTGGCATAATTCGCAATGTCGTCCTTGAATTTTTAATTTATTTAATGTGGTTCATGCACTTTTATAAATGTTCAATCTAGTTCCCAAACTAAATGATAGATCCAATATTATCCTTCCATTAATTCATGCTCGGGACAACATTGAAAATTTTTAGGGATTAGAAGTTCAGGATCACACTAAATAAATTGAAAAATTCAGAGATGACATTACACATTGGAATAAAATTCAAGGATCATATTGAGCAAATTATAAGTTCATGGACGACATTAGACATCGAGTCCAAGTTTCATGAACCATTTGCGTCATTTTCTCAAGAATAAAAATCAACGAAAAAGGAAAAGATTTTGCGGCAACCGCACGTGCGGCAACCCTGCATCATACGTGTGTCGAGCAATTCGGCATCCGAATTACAATATACAACGTAAGGACGAGTAGCAGCAGGGAGGGAGAGAGAGCAAAGCGTCGCTTCCCTCGCCGGAATATTCCAACTCTTCAGGTCCGTCCTCTACGTTCTCTCTCTCTCTCTCTGTCTCTGTCTCTGTCTCTGTCTATGTCTCCGTTGTTAATCCAATCATCTGAGATATGGCGACGATCAAGTACTTCATTTGTCTGGTTTTAGGTCGCATAGGTTGATGCGCCGCTCATCGCATCGAGGGGAAGAATTTGAGTGTGTTGCGAAAACGAGAGCACCGAGAAGAGATTTTATAGTTTTTTTTTCTCGGGAGCTCGAAATTTGAATTTTCCCGCTGTGTTGATGTTCTTGTTTCGTTGATTGACGCTGTTCTGCTGCTGAAGTGAGAAGTAATACTGCCCGTACGGATCGAAGCTCGGTCAGTCTAAATTACGTGGAGATCTTTTGGTTATAGATGATTTATCAATATACAAGGGCGAAGTGCGGCGCGGCTTTAGCTAGCGAGAATCTATCTTACTGGGTGTTAATGTTACTCCCTGATGAGCTAAAACTGATCTGGTTGTGGACATTGGTTGCGCGTTCTTGCGCCTTCTCTACCGTTGGGACAGTATTTGTTTATACCCATGTACCGTATGTGCTTAATTTCTAGATTAGATGGCTGTTGATATAGAAATTTCTCGTGTTAATGGTGATCAGAAGGAATAATGCATTTAATCTCCTTGCAGGTGAGAGAAAGTCTTGGCTTTTGGGTGAGAAAACCGACTTTGTTCAGCTGTGATGCACCTTGTTCGTGAAAATCTGTTCATTGGGAATATCTCAGATGCGGCAGAAGTCCTCCAAAACGGCAGCACTGAAGTTACTCATATTCTGTCAGTACTGAGCTCTGCCTCGATATCGTTTTTCACCGAGTGGCGTAGCAGTTTAACAATACCCAGTAAAGAAATCAAGAAGGTCTATGTTGGAGGTTCAGGTGGCGCTGTGAATTCTGAAGATGTTGGGGGTGATGGCTCCAAGAGTTGTTTGTCGCCTGAGAAGCTCTTGTATTCACTGGAGCATGCAGGGAAGGATTTGAAGTTCGTGAGAATGGCTGTGCCGATTAAGGATACGGAGAGTGAGGTCTTGTTGGACTACTTAGATCCATGCTTGGAATTCATTGAAAAGAGTCGGAAAGAGGGGTCTGTCTTGGTACATTGCTTCGCTGGAGTGTCTAGAAGGTGTAGCTTTTTACTAGTGTTTAATCTACCATTATATATCCTGGAGTGGTCTTACATGAATAATCCTTGCATTCAATTAGTTTATTTTTCTCTCACCTCTTAATTAAGTTACGTGGCTTCCTCTTGTCTTGAGTCACAGGCCAGAATCCACATCTTTTTGCCATTTTGAGACAGATTGCATGGATTATAGCTATTTAAGTGAGTGATGTATGTCAATCATGTAATGGTATAGGAGCATATTTGTATGGCTACCTAAGACTAGCCATACGTTATCTTCTATAAAATCGTCTATTAACCAATTTCATTGTAATAGTTGCCTGTAGCTATGCGCATCAGACCCTTGCCTTGTCGTTCAGTATTCGGAGTATGGTCAATCTTAAATGAGTCAATGAAAACTTAGGTGCGTAAATTATTAATGGCATGGCAACTAATTATGTCATAATTCAAACACATAGAAAAAAATGTCAACAGCTTGCGGTCTTTCAGTCTGAGTTTTATGAAATGTATGTATGAATCCTCCTATGACAGAATCAGATGCACTGTAGCTGCCATTTTCTCCTATCATGTTTATGAGGTCAATTAAAAGTGGATTAATGTGTCAGGATTGCTTTTACTGCCATCAGAATCAACCTGATGTGTGAAGATAACATTAGAGGATGAAGATTGACCTTGAGCATCAAGGGTGCTACTTGAAATATGTTCTGCTTATATTAAGTTTGCCAATGCCATCTGATGATTGCCTCATAGTTGTGGCATACGTTTGGATGATGATAATCGTTGGCATGTAACATCAGTACATAAGTTGATTAGTTACGCTTGGTGTTGAAGCAGCATGTTAGTGCTGAATGAATTTTCCTCTGAAGCTGATTATTGTATATAAGGTCACAGAAACCAGTCCTATTTACCTGCAGATTTTGGCTTTCCCAGTAGGTCTTAATATCTTGTCTATTGATGAACAAATGTTTTGAGTACCCAAATGAAGTAGATTTGAAATTTCCTTTGTAATTTCTTTTGTCTGGGTTGCATCATTTTGTCTTGGTTGCCACTTGTGGCAATTCTAGCCTCAAAAGCGCCCTCTTTTGGGATGCACATCTTCCAATTGTATATCCCAGCTCAAGGCCAGGTTGGAGTAGTTCACATGTGTGTGCCACAGCAAATCCTGACTTTTAATGTGCATTTTTTTTTTTTTAATGTGTTTTGTAAGAAATTTTCTGACTTTCTTTTGCCATGAGGTTCCTAATATGTGTAAGAAATATTCCAGAGGTGGCGTACATTGTGTTGTAGCTTCTCCGCTGTCTGTTTAATCAAGTCCTAAGGAGTTTTTCCCTTCTTTCCATGTGTCCGTTGCAGTGCAGCTATTCTTACAGCATATCTGATGAGATCAGAGCAATTATCTGCAGAAGGTACAACTTATTTCCTTCTTTATTTGGATTGAAACATTCTGAAGGTCTGATTTCAATGTCGATGGCTTTCGTTTCGTGCTTGAAGAATGTGAGAAGATATCTGCACGTCATTCTCTTGATCATGAATATATGAGTGTAATCATTTTGCCCCATCTTGCAGACGCACTTGAATCCCTGCAGCAAAGTTGCGATTTTGTTTGCCCAAATGATGGTTTTATAGAGCAGGTGATATGCTGTCAAACTCTGATAACTCTTGAGACATGATTGGAGCACAAAAATGTCGGTATTTCTTTTGTTTCTCCAGTGATCGATTCCTAAAAACAGTTGCATTGCAGTTACAAATGTTTGAGGAAATGGGCTTCAAAGTCAATAGAGACAGCCCCATCTACAAGAAGTTTCGACTGAGAGTTCTGGGTAATTTCATTTATCTTCCCTAGATTCTGGTGGGCATTAATAGTAATAAGAAAAGATTCCCTGTCCTTTTTTTTTTCTCGTATGGAAGCGATACATTTTAATTGTTCTTCACGGACCTAGAAGCCAAGAAATTGTTCAAGGAAATCTGCTGCTGTGACTTCTATTGAGCTGAATATATATGGTTACGTAAGGTCTGTCAAGTTTATCTTCAATTAATGTTATATGGTGAGTGACCTTCCTAGTAGCCTGATGATTGGGCTTCCAGAGTTGAATGTCGCTCATGAGGCACATCAGTTATTACTTGTTACTTCTGCAAAGTTTCAATAGATGTCTTCAAGTTTAAAGTCGCCGTAGATAGTCTTTCATAGTTTCAATTGACTGTCTCAAATAGGTAATAATCTAGCAAACCATAGAATTGTACATTTGGCTGGGCTGGATTTTATTGGAGTTTGGTCAGTTGGTATTAGAATCCATAAAGCTGGCAAGGCATTTCATCTAACTATACTGGCATGTATGTGGAAAAAGTCTCGTAGTGATAGCAAACCAAATTACGTAGTAATAGGTTTTTATCGTCAACCATCAAGTTTTTCTTGGTGCTTAAGGAGACCATATTTTGTCTAAAATATAATGTGGTTATATTGACCTACTCAAATTGAAGGCAGTACTATTTTTCGACTCAAAGAGACATTGTAGATTGCTTTTGTCTCCTCTAATTCGTTGCTCCACCATCTGTCCCTTTCTGCATCGTACACTGCCTCTTTGGTAACTTTTTTTAGAAGTGAGCCACAAATGTCAGTATGTTATGCTCGCTTTGCCGAGCTTTTGTATGGATTATGAAAAAAAGTGTTGGTATGATGATACCTTGGAATGCTTGCTTTACCAAGCTTTTGTAGGGATTATGAGGAAAGAGTGCTGGTTTGATGGTATCTTACAATTTCTTTCTAGATGTATTTACTGAATCTAATTCGGTTCCATGGGTTAGGCGACTCTTACAACCGTGGGGAGAAAATAGACAGTTCCAAGTTTGCGGCAGATCCTGGCTTGCCAACAGAAGCTCCGTCTGAAGTCAAAGCATCTCCAAATGGACCAGTTGATCGCAAGATTGCCTACCGTTGCAAGAAGTGCAGAAGGATTGTGGCTTTGCAAGAGAATGTTGTGGATCATGTTCCAGGAGAGGGCGAATCATCCTTTGGGTGGAACAAGAGAAGAGGCGGCAACCCTTTTGACAAATCTGATGAGTTCGAGTGCTCTTCTGTATTTATCGAGCCTTTGCGGTGGATGACAGCTGGTAAACTATGTCCTGCAACTTATTCTTCTAAATTATCTTCCTTTAAGGAATTAATGAAGCCGCATATGAAAGTGAAACACTTAAAATTAAGTATGTCTGAAGTTTTCTTCCTTCGCTCGTTGGAGTAGGCCAAGGAGGAAATAATCATCTGATTACAAGTAAAACTTTTAAACTTTTCTCTTTTTTTCATTTTGAACCAAGAAAATCAGGCTCCATAGATTTCACTAGAAGTACGACAACATGTGGCGTGCCTTTTCTCCAAGTTTGACATTGTCATAAGCTGCGGACAATGGTTCCAAATGCAAAACCTTTTGCCTTTGCCTGGGTACCTGTGGAGTTACCAAGCATTTTGTCCCCGAGACCCAGAATTAGCTTAAATACAAACATGTTAAATTATCTCTTGCGTAGCTTGATATTAGTGCTTAGTGAGAGCATTGATCTCTCTTTTTGCTGGTGCTGGGAGAATTTGTGTTATTTCTTCCCCACAATGGCACATGTGGATCATATATTTGAAATTCTTGATGTTCTTATACCATGCAGTTGAAGAAGGGGCATTGGAGGGCAAGTTATCTTGTGCACATTGCGATGCTCGCCTTGGTTACTTCAATTGGTCGGGTATCCAGTGCAGTTGTGGGAGCTGGATCACACCTGCTTTTCAGCTCCATAGAAGCCGAGTCGATATCAGCACTGTGTGATGCTAAGAGGTCAAGAGAGGGAGGTTATCCTGCTCGTACTTCCAGTGTCAAATATACTGCCAATAATAAATGGAGACCTCAATTAGGCAGCTCAAAGTACAGTACACCATGTCAATACTCATTCATGGTGAGAAACCGTTTTGTATCTGAACTCCTTTAGAACTGGCACGATCCCGTTTCGGACTTCATCTACGGGTGATGGCCTGGTTTTTCCGAGTCACGGCGAAATAGAACGAGTACAAAACGAGAGTAGGACGTGCATTGGGATTCCCTTTCGGGCCTTTGGCCCTGGGAAAGTTGATGGCCATCACTTGTATTTGTGATTCTTTTTAACAACTCGAGCATTCCAGAGAGGAAACGGTTTCAGAGAGTCCTTGCGGTGTAGTTAATCGCAGCCGGTCCTTCAGAAACGTACTTTTCCATTATTCATGTATTGTGGCTTGGCTTAAGCCGCTTAAGAAAAGAGTGATTGTAACGAAGGGTTTTCGCTTTTATATGTTGCCTATAATTATTCGTCTTTTCAAAAGCTTTGGCATTCATATTACTAGCAAAGTAAGGGGGAAATTCAGACCAAAAAAGGAAAAGTAAGGGGGAGAAAACTTCTATTGGATCTTATGCTCCCCTGTTTTGTTTTGGTTTTCTAGTACTTCATTATAATTACACGAAAAGAGAAATGCATTCGCAAACTTTTGTTATTTGGTTTTAATAAGTGAATGCTCTCATAGCACTGTGACAATTTCAGATGACAGCATCCCTCAGCCACGTTCACCTAAACATCCGGCATTCGTCGGGGTGCCGTCATACACATGATTTCTCTTTCAACAGGGTCCCAAAGAGATGGAGGAGAAAAGATTGAGCTTTTGCCTAAAACGGGACGAGCAGAGACTAACAACATTAAAGAGGGTAGCAATTGTGTAAGAAGAGACTCAAGAACGATGGTATTAGTCCATCGCCGGGCCAACTAAATAAGCTCAGTCAACTAATATGAATAATTCGACCAAAAAAAAAAAAACTAATATGAATAAGAGTAACCTTCCCCATGTCACAAGAAATTCTCCAAAGCTGTATTACTGCGATTGAGATTCAAGAAGGATGTTTGTCGCCACATTGACATCGTTTCTTGCTTGGATGAGCGCTTGTCTGGCGGAGCTCCAGTCAAATCCCATCGAAACAAGTGTCACAATCGATGCCTCTGATGGATCTGGGGTGGAAGGCGCTGGAGTGGGATAGTTTGGCTAAAAACAAAGAAAAGGATCAGATGCTGTGGTATTAGAGTCGAACTAGGTAGAAACCAAAAGAGTTAACCCTACTCACTGCTATTGGAGAGAAGTATATTTCTACCTGCCCCAAGAGGGAGGAGGAGGGAAGTGAAAGGTATACTACGATTTTCAAGCTGTTCCACTAGGTTTCTAAGCACATGGAGTTAACATTGACTGCCTCCTACATACTAAGAGCTTCTTCGGGTTTACAGAGTGATGATTTACTTTGCATCCTGTTTCATCAGCATTCTGGAAGCCGTGACTTCTAAACTTCCTGTAAGTATGGTTTTGCCCTAAAGGTAATTTAAAATCTTGAGCTGAAATATTCAATGACGAGAAACTTCACTTGCACAGACCTAGCTTGAAGCTTCCCCATCCTCGTTCTTGGGTTTTTATAGCTGGCTTTTGAATGCACCAAGATAAAACAAAGAGGCAAAATGCCATAAAAGCCATGCCCAAAAGTCCCCCTAAGCAGGAACACAAAAGCATACTCTAATTCTGCCACTTTAAATTGGAAAATGACAATTTGATCCAGTCACCATTTAAGAGAGCCACTGTTGTTTTCAAAGAACTGTAGAAGGCACTGTGAAACTACGAGAACTAAATGAGAAGGCCGTATAAGTTTCACAGTGGAAATGGCAATACAGTAAAAAAACATTTAACTTGACTGACCTCTACTGGGCGAACTGCATAGGATGGCATACTTCCCAGGACATTCCTAGTAGATGTTGCAGGCATGCGTCCAATAGACGGCCATGAAAGCCGCGCAAAGAATGAAGAAATGAACTCTGGAAACTGAGAAATTTACAAGACAGGCACCAACTAAAGTCAGTATAATATGGAGCAAATGGCTAAGCCAAATGAGCTTCATAAAGTTGACAACTGTGAATTTTCACTAAAAAATCAAAGTTTAGTAAGCAATGCCACATATTGGGCTATAGAGCTATTAACTCTGCACTTCAGTTACTAACGAAAGACATTGACATCACTGTACATGGATGGAGAAATACCAATGATTCCCACCCATGACATCCACAAGATTGGTACATCAAAGAACGTATACCGAGTCCTTTTCGTCCACATGCCGTGACAAAGCCAAAGAATGTGCTGCCAGCAGAATCTTTTGCAATCACATTTGGCCATTGCTTTAAAGATTCTTTGGAAAAACTTCACGGTTACATGTAGTTCAGTTCAGGCAGTCTGCAACTTAGCCCACCAATTGTTACGAGAAGTCTGAGTGGAAAAAAGAGACAGGTAGAGACAATACTGGAAGAGAGTGGATATAATATATCTTTCACAAGGCTGATGTTCTGCTTATACTCTTATGATCCTCACCTCGCCCTTTATCTCACAAGAAAGAGAAGAAAGGGAACTGAGCTTTCTTTTCCCTTTTGCCTTTTTCATCTTCTTTGAAAAGACTGCTTGGGTGAAGATGACTTGGGGGTGAGGACAGGGGAGGAGGTTGTTCATCTTTTGTTAGCACAGAACTTCATCAGGGTCAGTGCACTACTATAAAGTATATGGAGAATATAGGCGAGGATATTGCTAAATCATCATGCATACATGGGGCAGAGCTTCTCGCCTCCAATTCTATAACAAAGAATAGAAGGAACACTATATCTATCAAGCATCCTAAAAACTAAGATGATGCATTTACAAGCTCACAGTTCATTGATATAATCTAGAAGATCTGAAACTAGCTTGCTTATCAATCTCCTAATTTCAGAGATGCATAGTAAATAAATGTTCACCAATGATGATAGAGCAGAACCTTTGCCTTTCTGACGTAAAAGAAGTTCAAGCGATACAACGAACCAGCTACAAAGCCACAAATCCCTGGGAAGATAGATCTTTTCCAAGATGATAGTAGAAGCTGAAATACACAAACTCTTTAGATGTTTGCAGCAGAAAAAAAGAGGCATATAGAGCAAGATAAAAGGGGATTAAAAAGATGCGACAAAGACCAAACTTACCTGCAGACCAGCTAGATAAATGAAAGATTTATCTGAGAATTGGACACCAAAGACCCGAATTTTCGTTGATACCGGAATGTCCAAGTAAAAGGGTATGAATGATGCAAATATAAGACCATAAGGTCCAGGAGTAAATTTTAAGGAGGTATCTGCAAGGAAAACCGGGAATAAGTAATTCAACCCAAAATTGACAGCAATATAACGTCCGATATTGCAAACTTCTTCTGAATTTTTAAAATAATGGCCCATGAGTGCAACTGTCTAAAAGTAACAATGTAACATGAGTAAAGATCCAGTGTTGCATATTAATTCTCAGAAGATGGTTAGAGAACTAATTTTAACACCTTTAGCAATTTAAACAAGAAATGGGTAGTAGCACCGCACTAAAACCTCTTCAAGAGAATGAGGCCTTTAACATGCTATCACTCCAAAAGAATTCGTCTCCTATGCTCTTCAAACAACCTGTTTCTTCAAGCAGCATTTTCCAGATTACATTTTCATTGATCACATGTGCGCACATGATTTCATTGTCTAAATCCATCACGTCCAGAATATGCCAAAATGAGAAGAAGAATGGCAATCAGTTCCAATTAAATGCTTCAAACATTATGTTTTGAAAATTGGTATTGAAAGCACCTGTTAAACAAAGAATATGCATAAAAGAGCACTTAACATCAAAGTACCAAAAACTTCAGTACATAATAGTCTTATCACACCCAGCAAAGTGCAAAAAGTAATGTTCCATGCTCATTCTTCCAAACATCTATAAGCACCTCAAATGCCTGGGGAATAAAGCAGACTGAAAAGAAGATTGGAAGAAAGTTGACCTTGATATATTTTGTGCATACCTTTAAGGAGTGCAAGTGCAAGGACTTCACATAAAATCGATGTTATGGAGGAGAACAAGATAAAGACCTACAATATGATGGGTTAAAGGTAAGATATCTACTTGATGACACACACAGAGTAGTCAAGGTCATCAAAGTTAGCAAATCTTGGCAGAAGTGTCCATGCCAATATTCTTCCAAAAAAAGGAAAGGAACTTGTCTACTATGACTTAAGCCTTCCAAAACACTACACCTTACGAAAGTAGGTAAGATATCCAAAAAGCATACTTCGATTCATTTTTCCGTCCCATAACTGACTAATGTTGTGATTCCAATAAGCCTACCACACTCTCCACAAAATAGTCTTATTGCAACAACAATGCAAGCTCAATGGTCTAACTTTCCCCTTACAAGAGAGGAGTTGTCTCGTGTTGGGTTGTATAAGCACTCTCTTTCTCTATGTTTGTTGTCCATTTCTTAGAAAGATATTACCTCAATGGGAGGCATTACACCACATTAGCACAAAAATAGAGTCTTTCTCTAACTATAGCAAAAAATGACTACTCAATGGAATCTAATAAGAAAGCACATGGCCAAGAAAAAAAGGCAAGCCAATTTACAAATGGGACAGGCACTTCAGTTCCTCTCTTAATAGAGCATGTCCTTGAAACTCTCTTTTTATTGTTTGACTGAAATGCATAATACGTCTCAAAGTGCACTTTTAGCATGTTGCTTAGATTTTCATAATGTACGTAGGAAATGAGATATCTGTTTCCAGTAACAGTTTCAACTTTCCTGCTAACCTTCAGCAGAAAACAGACACGTAACATACTTTTCACAAGGGCAAAAATCAAGCAAAGTTGACTCACCGAGTACTTATTTGAACCAATTTGTCTTTCAAAAACCCGAAAGTAGTATAGCATGTAGAGTCCAAACATTAGCTCCGGTGTAGATGAGAAGGCGAATGCTGACTCTACTATCTTCCAGAAATTAACTTTTTGGTATACATCCTGCCATCGAGATGAGAAAGAACAGAAAAGAAAAATTTAAAGCACGACACACCCTGTGCTAGTAGAGTACAAGCAGTATGAATATCTAATATGCAATCGGTAAGTTCCCTTCCTAGGCGAAGTTTTCATCCACTAGAATGTAAGACAGACAGTCCCAATATTAACATCAGGTTTCCACTTCAACTAGCATGCTCATTAAACAATTCCGGGCAACTCTGCATATAAATACAGTCATTCTGCTATTCAACCCCCGATCCTGCTTCAAACTAAGCAAAATCATGTAAATAACCAGAAAAACACCAGCTTTCTGACATCAAGTGGTGTTACAGGAGAATTGAAGGCTCAATTGAACGAAAAGCGAAAAAAAGAAGGTGGAAAGGAGCCACTCCAATCGAGACGTAGGAGAGAAAAAACTTGAGGCACCTGGTAAGACAATCCGAGCTTGTGCGAACGACCTTGGATGCCGGAGAAGACGGTGAAGATCGCGGAAGCAACAACGAACGATCTGGTGACCTGAGCATTATCTACAACACAAACACAGATTACGAGCTCCAACCGACGGATCACATCGAGTGCACACAATACGAAAGGCAGAGAGATGCTAGAGAAGTGCGTACTGAAACCAGAAGGGCCGCCATTCATCTTCCCGGTGGTGTTCGGTGAACGTCGGTTGGGTGTTCTATTTCGATCAGTTCTCTTCCCGGAGTCGGCCTCCCGCGATGAGCATTGACGGGAGCGTGCTTCGTTCTCAACGTGTTCGCCAGTGGCGATGCACAGACTTGCTCCAGAGGTCTCTCGTCTCTGTGATTGACACACACTAGCTCGGATCAGGCGAAAAGCGAAGAAAGAAAGATGGAAAGAAACTGGACTTCTGACGCTCAACGCGAAAAAGAAGAATTCGTCGTAATTCGCAATTAGGAAAAAACATTAGACATGTCTACTTTGTTTTCAGTGACAACATGGTATGGTGTCCAAATTTCGATACGATTTATGTTTATGGTAGCACCTAAATTGATCTGTCCATGTTACAGACGGCGATGAACGTGATCATCCATTCGAATACCGGATTTATCGCATCTCGATCATTCATAACATATTCTTAGGCTCCGTTCGTTTCTTGAAAAGTAATTTTCACAAAAATGTTTTTCGAGTTTGGTTAACGAGTCACGGAAAATATTTTTCACCCATGTAAAGAACACCTTCAAAAGCGGGGAAAATGATTTTCTTTTCCAAGAAGAGGAAAACATTTTCTCTCGTCTTTCTTTTCTCCACTCGTCCATGTTCATTTTCTTGTTAATTTCATTTTCTTTTTCTTTTTCTTTTCTCTTTTCTCTTTATATTTTTTTCTTTAAATTTTTACTCTTTTTCTTCGGTCGGTCGCCGGCCAAGGCGATAGCCGGCGCCTCACTCACCCGAGGCCGACGGAAGGCAAATGAAAAAATATAGAAAAAGAAAAAGAAAAGAGAAAAATAAGAAAAAAAGAAAAATTTCAAATTTTCTAAAAAATATAAATTAATAATAAGTATTAAAAATAAAATTAAAAATATTTAAAATAATTAAAAGGAGTGCATGAAGGAAAATCAGATATGATTTTACATATCGAACGACGAGTAATATTTTCAATTCATTTTCAGGTTTAGGCCGAATGCCGAAAAAGATTGACATGAAAATGAATTGAAAAATATTTTTCGCCAATCGGTATAAAAAATCAATTCATTTTCCTATGAGCACTCCTTTTAATATATATTTTTTCTTTTTTAAATTCTATTTATTATTATTTTTTTAAATATTTTCCTCTCTTCTTCGGCCGATCGTCGGCCACTGCGACGGCCGGAGACTGGCTGCAATGAGCTCGAGCTTGCTAGCGATGCTTGGCCTGGCTTGGCCAAATCGAGCGACGCCTAGCCTCACCTCGCCATAGAGCTCGCCGGCCTCGGGAGGCCAAGTCGAGCCTATGGCCGGTCGTCGGCGACCGATAAAGGAACAAAGAAAAGAAAAGAACAAATAAAAATAAAAAGAAAGGAAGAAAAAAAATAAAAATTAATTAAAAAGAAAATGAATGTGAAGAAGTTGAGGGACCAAAGATGAGAGAAAAAGTTTTTCTCTTTTCTACTTTTGAACTTGCTTTTTCCATGGGTCGAAAATATTTTCCTTGACTTATTTATCTTTCGTGAACTGAACATCGGAAAATTCGAAAAATGTTTCCCTTAAAGTTTTTTTTTTGCGAAATGAACGAAGCCATATTTATCGAAACTTTTTTCTCACGCGTTGTCTAGACATCTCATGTATTGATGGTGAAAGCAATGAACTTTACTCTCTTTTGGGTTCATCGGAAAATGAAAATCATTCTTGGCAAAAATTTAGCACCCTTGTAATTCTGAGTGAATTTTGTTGTCCCATCGCTATGATATACTTAAGGGTAATCGGCTTCATCGTGAAATCTGGAACCAGATCAGATAAAGTCGCTTCCTAATTTGTGGAATGGGAACCAATCCTGTCCGGTTAGGATCAGGCCCAAGGCCCCCAAAGAAGAGCAAAAGATGGACGCATTTGTCCATGTTTAATGTACGCCTGGTGAATTCTGTGCCTTGGAGAGGGATGCTACTCTCATCGTCATCTAGTAGTGAAACGAGTTCTCTTTTCTTGGCCAACTATTTCCTATCCGTGTCCGATCAAACTGCAGCGAAATCTGTGATTAATGGTGTCCGGCCACTTTGAGACGATCATGAGTTCGTAAACAGGGCTAGAATGAGATCTTCCTTTCCGCCGGGGTGATGTTTTAGACGTACCGGCGATATCGTCATCATCATTTCTGGTGTTTAATTTCCACAGTTGGGAGTCTTGATGTTCTCATGGTAACTGCATATGCCAAAAGATGCACCTAACAATACCAGAGTGCCTTTCAGCTCATTGATACAACTGGAAGTTTTTCTTCAACTAATCATTTACATCCCCCTACGGACATTCGTCGTACGAGGCCTCTACACGCTAAAGAAAAATGAAGCCCCGATGTCAATCTTCTCACCGTACAAATCCTACACTCGAAAAACCAATCATGTTTCGGACTGGTGAGTCGAGCAAAAAGATGGAGATGGGTTTATGTGCTAGGATGCATTGCTGTTAAGGACTATTCCATTACATGAGATGGCTGGAGCCTCTTCCACATTGAGATTTCCTCGTTCGTGTAAAGCTTTCTGATCCCTCCATAAAAGCCATTACCTTCGGTTCCAGCTTCTCGGTGTTCCCTTCGGTTTATGACTGTTCTTCTCCATCTCGAGTCGGCTGGGTACTGGTTGAACTCTAGTATCACATTATCTGTCAAAAAGGGCTCTGTCGTGAGATTCTGGTAGCATTACACATCAAGCACTGACTCAAACTGTGGGGAAACTGTATAGTTAAGAGGATAATGAAAAATGTGGGAGAATGATTAATGCCGTTCCTAGAAAGGAGGTCTAAATAATAACTTCAGCCTGGAGATCTTGACCATCTTTTTGCTCAATATTCAGAATGTAGCAACATCAGTAATCATCTGTATCATAAATACAAAGCCGAAATCGGCCCTGGTTTCTCACCACTATAATGGCATCGACAACGATCTTCATTCCCATCACACGACTCCAGATGGCCAACAACGCCATACCACCAACCTGCAATCCACATTGAATCGATCATATCAATCGACAGTCGACGAAAGGTGAATTTCCTTGAGCGCATGAATATGGTGTTGCCGAAATAGGAAGGGGGTAGGGGGGAAGTAAAAATGCAAGTCCATCATGCGGGCGCTCACCATAGGGAAACTCCTTGGATTTTCTCCATTGGATTTCGATATGGTCGCCAGGTCTCAGGTCATTTAGACAATCTGAGTTATGAAGGTCGTGCGGTGGAGTATTAATAGGGGGTGCTCTGAGTCTATCCCACGGTATGTTCTCTTCCACCGTTCGCCGTCCATGTGACGAATACCTGTGACCAAAACCAACATATTGCATTATTAGGATTAGGACCAAAAAAGATTCGATCAAGTATTTTGAAAGCAAAATGCGATTTTCCTAATCATTTTCTGATTATAGAGAATTCCTTTCAACATTATTAACCAAATGAAATGATTTCCAGGTGGGTATTCAAATCACCAGAGCACAGGATGCAGAGCAGGGGTTGATTAATAGGATGATTGGGAGACCATAGATCTGAGCTCAGATAAGTGGAGTTTCTCTACTTGGTGAAGCAGATACCCAAAAAAGAACAGGAAGGAAACCGCTTGTCCTAAAGATTCTTTTGTTCCAGAATGGAAAGACAGAAAGAAAGAAAGATTGAAGAAGTTCCATAGGAGGTCGCTGTGTGCATACCTTGCCTGAAAAGTGTCTGTCTGAGAATCATAGCTGACATGAGCATCGTAGCATGAAAGCATGAACCCAGAATGCCCATTCTGCAATTGAGAAAAGCAACGAAATTTAGTGCACAATTCCACAATTTCAGGACAGGAAAATGCAGTTCTTTTGAAACCAATCAAGACAGCTCAAAAGGAACTAAGCCACCTGTGCAATGAGTTTCAATTTCCTAAACCAGAAATTAGAAAGAAAAAAAAAATTGATCAAAACCAAGTGTACCTCACGATTGGACACCTGAGCTGGGAACCAAAACTTGCCATTCTCAAGTGACAGATACAAACCCATGATGGAATCAACAGGAAAAGCACTTCTTGGTTTATTACTGCCACATTCCAAATTTGGCCTCATCCAAGTAAAGGGCCAAACCCTAAAAAGCAAGTCTTTCTCGAACCCTTTTCTCCTCTCCTGGTCATAGAGGCTAGGCCTCTTTCTTGAGGCGAGCTGGCATTGCCACTCTCTTGTAGCAGCATCTCCAATCAATCGGTTCCATTTTTGCCTCATGTGTTTTTCCCAAAGATGATCACTCCTGCACTTTTCCCTCATTGAGCTACAAACCTCAGCCATACTACAGAGCCCAGCCGGTGAGAGCCTCTCCAGTATGCAGTCCAAGGTCAGGTCAGGCAAGTCCAACAGGGAAACCTTCTCCTCCCCAGGAATGTCTTGAACTTGCAAGACTTGAGATGGACCAGTCGTCATCTTCTTGAGTGGCTTCATCACGAGGACCTGGTTCAGCTTGATTCTGCGAAAGAAAGACATGAGGAAGCTTGAAAACTGTCCCCAAGAGAAGGGAGACAATAGGGTCAACTGGTTTCTCATGGGCAAGAGTGGCTTGCAAGACATGGATCTAGAGATTAGGATGAATGAGAAGCATGAGACAAAGAACAGAAGCATTTGAAAGTTTTGGAAATGACTAAAATTGCAGGGTTGGCACGAACTGAAGCTGAAACAGATGGGAGCAATGGGATTTATTTATACTACGTGAAGGATCGACGGAAAAGTTTGACAAGCGAGTCCTGTTTTAAATGGTGACAAAAGAAAGATGGGCCAAGGTCTGTGCTCATTGGCAAAATCGAGGTTGTGGAGGAGTGAGAGCGAGGGCTTTGATAACAACCCAAGGGACATGCACAGACACTGCAACCGACAAGCTTTGATTGCTGGGTGGTTAGAATACCACAGAAAAACAGAGGAAGGTGAGCCAACAAGGAGGAACAAGGCAATGCTTTCTTTCGCAGACTGGTTCGAGATATGAGACATACGCATATGTGATTGTATCCATTGCATCCCATACGCTGAATTTAATTCCTCCCCACCGGTTGTGGTCCAAACTGTGAGGAGTTTGAGGGGACAGCTGTCGGTTCGTGATTGAGAGAGTAAGAAGAGTAATGTTGAAAAATACCAGTAGATAAAACGATGCGATAAATAAACAGCAAACATATTTCAAACAAGAGTCGTATTCAATATTCAAATCACAGCACTTCATATTCTAAGTTAAGTTTCCCCAATTCATGTCAATAAACTTAGCATTATTAAAGACAAAAGTATTAAGAGAATAGAATCCAAAGATCAGCTTCTGTCAGATTGCACTTGAGAGATTTCAACAAGTCACCAGCAGAGCCACCGCGAAGAATGGAGTAAACATGTGTATAGACCCCACCTCAAAATGTGAGCACTTTCTATGGAAAACAAGTAGTTGTGAATGAGAGAGAGAGAGAGAGAGAGAGAGAGAGAGAGAGAGAGAGAGATCATTGGTCAAGGTCTACAAGACTTCAGTAAGGAGAAAAAAAAAATCATGCCTTTGATTCATTTTCTCTCCATGACAAGAAGGAACATATTAACAGGGGAATGCCTGTGAATTTGCTGTTGTTAATGATATGTTGGATAGTTTCAATGTTTGCTCTCACCAAGCTACAGAATTTTGGAGCAGAAACAAAATGTCAATGAACAAGAAGAAGTGGGTCCTTCTCAATTCATGAAAATGCATGATTTGTCAAAAACACACTCACTCCAAAGCAAAAAGAAAAGGACAGCTATCTGATTGATGGGCTTTTGGGGTTTAAAGCATTTTGAAGGGGACCTGTCTTTAAATTTTCTTTACGTGGGGGTCAGAAATTGATCTGTCAGAACGCCATCAAAACACCTCCTGATATTTGGCCTAACTCCCACCAAACTCCAACACCACTTGTCCTTATTCTTTACCACAACCATGAAAGTTGCCCCCTTTATCAATCTCTCTCTCCCCCCAATGTGAAAATGGGATCAGGACATCCTCTCAAATCTTGAATCCAAGTAATGCCATTGGTCATCACAAAGATGTATTGGGAACTCCCCGTCTTTGGCCTCGTTGCATATGGTGTTTCCTATGTTATCCTAAGTTGCTCCCTTCAACCTCTAGGACCAGCCTATGAATCCACTTCAATCCCTTTTCTTGTTTACTTTCTTTATCTTTGGATTATATTAAAGACCCATGATCTGTTTCGTGGGTGACAGAAGTCTTTATGGACAGAGCCACCATTACCGTTTTGTTAACCTATCCTATGCATTTCTCCTCAACTTTTTGCCCTTCTCTCTCTTACCCCTTTTCACATCATGAGTTTTTGTCCCTCAATTATTGGTCAAGAAGGATTTGAAGAAGAGAGAGAACAACGAGGATGCATAATTAACAAACCAATAACCATACGTGAAGCTTGGATGTTCAAAGCATAAGGATGCATCTTGCATTATGCTTGTGGATATTCCCAAGTCTAGTGACAAAATGATACCTAGCCATATGAACAGTGTCGAGGACAATCGACATGGCTAATGAAGCTAAGCGATTGATCCGGTTAATGAGTATATCCATGTCTTCGTTGAATGGTCGAAATAAAATTGCTCCGGTGAAAATATCCTAGATGATCAGGATTGAAAAGTTAGCATAATCAAAAGCCCAACGTGATAAACTCAACTGGGAAGGATAAGTTTTTATGGTTGTGAAACCACATGGAAAGATCCTTTCGGTTTCCCACAAGATATCTCCCTTTGACTAGTTAGTCCAGCCCTATTCACCAGTGATGCTTGTAGAGATGTACAGTTGAACTACATAACGTCAGTATTATTGATAAGTATGTACCTACAATGGGCCACTTCATCACCTACCCATAGTAAAGGGTCTTAAATTATATAGTTGGCCAACCTTTTTGGTCTAAAGATGGTTTAACCCAAGAGACACAATAGCTGGATATGTTGGCCTAATCTTATGTAAGTTTTCACTAGAAATTCAGAGTTTTGGTCAGTCTCTCCAACCTCTTCCCGCAATATGGCATGGAACGAAAAATTAACACGGAAAGGAGATCTTATCCTACGCAAAAAAGTCAAAACTCAAATTGGAAATCATTTTTATCGATCCGAAATTTTATACATCGACCGGAAGAAAAGCTAATTTCCTTTAGAATTTTGAACAATTCCTTTTTCTTTGTGATTGGTAAATCTTTAGGATTGACCGGTCCCATTTTCAATTCCCAAAACCAAATATGCAATTTCAATAATCGATGGTTATCTCACTCCTAGGGAATGAATTTAAAGTAGTACTTTCTTGGAATGAGTGGGTGAGCGGTTGGACAAGAAAAGGGCCATGTGATTTGCCACTATTATACTATATGTTTTTCGTTTACAAAGAGGAAGCTTTCATAGGATCCACCAAATTAGAGCCATAAAAACAGTTGTGTGAACCAGATCTAGAGACATGGTCTGTGCGCGACCAGATGTTCTCCAATTTAGGATGGCCTAGATGGGTTGTAAAGTGATATATATTATGTGACTCGCTCGTCTCGTGCACGTGACATCGACGTTCCATGCCTAGATATTCAGCAATAATGCTTGATGTGCTAAAATTAACATCTTTATAATAACCGTTTTATAAAATTAACTTTCGTGGGAAACCATTCTTTCTCTTGCTAATCATTCATATCTTAGCTCATCTAGTTGTTATCGAATACACCGAACAATCGTCTACGAAAAGATAAGATAATTCGAGATTTGTCTCGAAATTGAAACGACCCATGATCCAAGTTTGGTTCCAATTTAATGCCATCGATCGAGCTTTCCGATTGAGGCCGGTTAGTACGTCTGCGTCCGAGCTGCTAAATGGCTAAGGAAATTGCGAAATTCACTCGCAAAAGAGGGGGGGCCAAAATAAATAAAAAAAAGTGAAGAAGAGCATACTGCAAAATGAGTGGGATTGGAATTGAAAATCGAGGGACCCTCTTCTGCTAATCTCCACTATATTTACAATATTCTAAAGCATGATAAGAGTCTTTTAGACCTTAGACACCTAGCAAAGCTGCATCCCTTTCGAATTTGCTTCGTATATTTATTCAATTTGGTGGCGTGTGGCGTGTGATATGCCACATCCATGAAGCAACCATGGAATCCAGATCTCAGCCCGAAAGTGTTGAGGGAATATATCATCCAAATCTTTTTTGATACACTGCTTGGTGTATTGGCACATTTTGCTGATTTAACAACACCTTGGCACATCTCATGTGCAAAAATCAAAAGGGCTTCCGCTGTTTGGGCAGACGGGAATGGGAGTCGCGTCCGATTCAGTCCAGTCCAATCCAATCCCAGACCTATTATACAGACGCCGATTCAGTTCCGAACTTTATATTTTTGCCGGTCCTAAATCTCTGCGTGAAATTCAAATATAGTCATTCTTGCCAATTTTCGCCGGAGATCGCTGATGGACGAGCGAAAATTAGCTGGAAAGCTTACGCAAAGGTTTATAACTAAATTGGCAATTCGGGACTGAATTGGTATTCACACAATAAATTTATGACCAATTGAGTAATTTTCTCCCTAAAGAAGGGACGAGCACAAGTTAGTTCTCGTACAATATTGGTCCCATTTAATTTTTTTTTATAGCTTAGACAAATTAGGGTTCGATGAATGTCATGGGGCCTCTTGCTTGGCTTGCATTGCCTGTACTATAGGAGACTAATGTATTAATTGACCCGCCTGGTTCTCAGTATCAGTTGGGGACTGGGGACTCTCTTGTGATGCCTTGGACCGACCGTGGTCCATGGTCGTGGTTCAGTATTGGTCTGAGCTCGATCAGTCAACCACCCCTCAACTTTACTGATCTGAAAGATCTGACAAGCCAAAGGGTTTTGAAGAGAATGCAAGTGAGAGACTTTTAAAGTGGATAGATGGAGAAAAGTATGTGAAATTAACAACTTATGATCAGATAAGCACCTTAGAAATACAAAGAGTACTAACTGCACGACGCAACGGCAATTCGACTCGTGCCCGCCTACTGCCAGTAATTTGTGACGTGAACAATCGATGTAGTCATATCATGCAAAAGAAAAATTGAAGAAAATAGATGGACACGTATTGGTACGGATCGCGGGCGTCTTTGTATAGGCACATTTGCTGGAACATCATGAACAAATTTGGTTTAGACTTTGTTATGGGATGAGCAACTTGTCGATATCGTCGATAATCACTGGCATGGCCTCTAACGTGACCACGATGACATATATATATGTAGCACCACCCGACATCTATTTATTCCAATGGTTCTTGATATTGAAAGGCATCACCTAGCAGAACATTGTAATATACATTCAATGACTAGAAAATGATATGTGTCTGAAAAAAGGATTTGCTATGAAAAAAAAAAATCATGCAAATATTGAATTGTATAAGTTTGGAAGGAACAGAACAAATTGAGAGAGCATTCCTCTTTCTATTTTTCTTCCCCCACGTTTCTTTCCCAAATTGAAATTTAGTACGATTTTATTTTATTTCTAAAATTAGATGGAGTTGTTGGGTGATCAAAAACTCCACCTTTTATATTAATTCTTGTATATTTAGTCAGTATTGATGAGCCAATTCTCACTCTTTCCCTGATTTGTGATTTCAAAAGCAAATTTAATTACTTCCGATCATAAAATTTATTGTTAAAAAAAAAAGTGATTCCACATCCATAATTCATTCATTTGACAAAAACGACAATTACTTGGTACGTTGGATATGTCGTTATTACTATACAATAGTAATCTGCTTAGATTCAGACATTTACCTCATCAGTAAAATAACAAATTCGATCCTTATTTGTTGTGTTCGCATTTTTTGAATAAGTTATCTTATGTGAATTCGTATAAGTTATCTACTCGTTCAGTGAATGCTTAAGTCTTAAAAAATCTCATGATTTTTTTTAAATAGTGACACTAATTTGATGTATTAGAGATGTTTATGCAATAACAAAGTTTCGATTTATCAATTTTTCTTTTTGGCCCATGAAATAGTAGAAATTGGATTATTGTATCTGTATCCGAGTCAGCAAATAACATCATATCAACAACACCGATCAGATGGGCTGGGCCCAATCCACTTCTGCCCATATTTGCTGGAAATTGCATATATAAAATGGTTTTTTGTGTGTGTGGTCAAAACATATATATAAAATGGTTGACTTTGTGAGGATTAGACCAGATTTGACGGTCCACATTGATTTCAATATATAATACACGCTCACCTCATAATTTCTTCGTATATAGAAGAGACCCGGGGGGGGGGGGGGGGGGGGGGGGTGCATGGTAACGTTCTAGAAATAAAATTTCTGTTCCAAACCTATTTCTGGAATAGGTTTGGAACAGAAACTCGTTTGGTAACGTAATTCTATTTTTATATTTCTGGAAAAACTTTGAGAAACAAAAAATTTTAGTTTCCGGGAGAACCGTTCCAAGCCGCCGGTCGCCAGCCGCCGCCGCCTACTTCTATTCTAGAAGTAGAAATTTTCAACTATTGTCAAACGAACTTCTGTTCTAGGACGAGAAATTTATGTCGTTATCAAACCCATTTTTTTGGCTAAAAAACTCATCCAGAACTAGAAATAGAAAAATTCATTTCTATTTCAGAAACCTATTTCTGAAACAGAATGATTTTCATTCACCCCTAGTGTACTTAATTCAACCGATATACCACATGATTTATTTTATGAAATAATAGGTATGGGTAGTTATATAGGGCTTTTTTTGAAAAAGGGTCTGAAAAAAAATTTACAAAATTGGGTCTAATTTTTTTTTTATTTACCAGAAGGAGTCCCGTTCGGCACCGTGGAAACCGAACTGAGAAGTTCGGCAGTCCCCAAGCCGAAAGGAACAAAAGTTCGGCAGGGAGGACGCCGAACTGAAGCCGTTCAGCAGCGTGGCTGCCGAACTTGTGGCCGTTCGGCAGTAGTGCTGCCGAACTGATGGCCGTTCGGCAGTACTGCTGCCGAACTGCTGGCCCTTTCCGCGTCACGGGCCTACCATTCGGCAGCAGAGCTGCGGAACGGCCAGAAGTTGGCCCACCTTTCTGCAGGCTTCACGTGAAGTGTGAAGCTTGCTTCACGTGCAGTGAAGCCTGCAACCCTTATTACCTGTTCTCTTTTGCCTTCAAGGAGAAGATTGAGCGGGGGAAACAGAGAGAGAGGAGAAGAGTGTTTGGGGGAGAAAGAGCATACGGTCGAAATTCGTGCTCCGCCGTTGTCCGCCGCAAACAGTCCCGCGCCGTTTCACCGTGCCCTGCCATACTCGCCCTGTTCGTTTAGCCCATTGTGGAGGTGCTGTCAAGCGGAGTTTCTACCTCAAATCAGCCAGGATCTCGCTCTACGGATCAAGGTAACACCAATATCCTTTCTAGGGTTGATTCAAGCATATTATGATACGTTTAGTTTTTCATTTTTTGAGCTGTTTCACTGTTTAGATTAGATCTCCTGGTTAAATTTGGACCGTATGATGTGGTAATTAGATTGGACGGTGTAGATTTGGTCTTCGATTAGATTTGAGCCGTTGGTTTTAGGAGCCTAATCCAATGGACGTGGGATAGCCACGTGGGCAAACTTGAATCGTAGGATCTGTCTGTAATAATAAAAATTATCAGAAAATAGAAAAATCAGAAAAATTTGAAAAAAAAAAAAAGTGGGAACGATGCAGTTTTTTGGGTGAACCCCGAAGGGGTTTGACCCGGGCTGGGCGCTCGGGTCTGGTTGACCTGGTAGACCCGGCCAGAAAAATAAAAAAAAAATAATGCAGAAAATAAAAAAAAAATCAGAAAATCACTAAAAAATAAAAAAAATCATTAAAAAATCATAATAAATTTAAAAAAATTGAAAAAATTCCAGAAAATTTGTAAAAAAAATGAATAATATTAAAATTTAAAAAAGGAAAATAAAAATTAGAAAATAATAATAAAAAAAAATAATAATAATAGAAAATAAAAAAATTGGGAACGGCGCGATTTTTTGGGTCAACCCCGAGGGGGTTTGACCCGGGCTGGGCGCTCGGGTCTGGTTGACCGGGTTGACCCGGCCAGAAAATATAAAAAATAAAATAAAAATGTAGAAATTAAAAAATCAGAATATCACAAAAAAATCGAAGAATTCATTAAAAAATTAATAATAGTAAAGTTAAAAAAAGGAAAATGAAAATTAGAAAATAGAAAATAAAAAATAATAATAATAGAAAATAAAAAAAATGGGAACGGCGCAATTTTTTTGGGTCAACCTAGAGGGGGTTTGACTCGGGCTAGGCGGTCGGGTCCTGTTGACCGGGTTGACCGAGCCAGAAAAATATTAAAAATAAATTAAAAATGCAGAAAATAAAAAAAAATCAACCGGGACATGATGATATTTATTTAGAAAAAATAAAATTAGAATACAAATAAAATAAAAAATAATAGCAATTGTGCGATATTTATTAAGTTCCTCTGTTCCATTTGTAGACATGGCACATCGGACTTACATTCAGCCGGGACCTCGGGACGATTCACTACTTACAGAGCAGGCCCGACACAAATCACATGCCATATGGAACGCTCAGGTAATTAAGAAATTCCTCAGTTGATCTGTCATTTGTAATAGCTGTATCGTTATAAAATCAACTAATGATTAATGTAACATTTTATAGATAGATGAGGATCAATGTCTTAGATGTCAGCGAGATGGATCGATGCTACACGAAGCTGAACTTGATGAACACATTGAACCGTATATTCGAGCTTCGGGATTTTACGGAGTTTGGAAAATGGGATTTTGGCAAATTGATCACCATTTGATTACAGCTTTGGTCGAGCGATGGAGGCCCGAGACTCACACCTTCCATATGCCGGAAGGTGAATTCACGATCACATTGCAGGACATCGCAGTGCTAACAGGGCTTCCTATTGATGGACTTGCAGTTACTTGCCCCACTAGTAGGAGTTGGCCCGATCTTTGTGAGAATCTACTTGGTCACTGCCCCCTAGCCAGTCAAATACGCGGTTCGATGGTAAAGATAGCCTGGCTGAGAGGACTCTTTGGTGTAATTCCTGATGATGCCGGTGAGGTTACCATACTGCAGCATGCTAGGGCATTGATTCTCCAGTTGGCTGGATCTATCTTTTCAGACAAATCAGGTGCTAGGGTTAGTTTGATTTTTCTTCCACTACTAGAGCACCTCGAGGATCCTACGCCGTACAGTTGGGGTTCAGTAGCACTTGCGTGGTTGTATCGGGAGCTATGCAATGCGACTGATCCATCAGTGCACCAAATTAGTGGTGCCCTACATGTATTGCAGATTTGGGCGTGGGATCGCTTCAGTTGTGTCGCCCCATCCATCAGAAGTCGTGATCCTTTACCAGATGCACCTCTTAGTAATCGGTATGTGATTTATTGCTTTTTCAGTTCGTGAGTCATAAATTTGTTTCAATGCGTATAATATATGTAAATGTTCTTATTTGTTATTTATGTAGCTGGACTCAACCCCTACAGACAACAATGGTCCCCACACATACCTTGCGACATCTGTGCTACCAATTTGATAGAATGTCATCTGTAGATGTAAGTCATGATAGCAACCAACGAGTTCAATGTAATGTTACCTTTTAAATTAATTCTTCGTTTAATTTGATATGTTTTAATACGATAACAGATTACTTGGGAGCCCTACACCGATGACATTCTCCAGAGTCTACCAGATTACTGCCTGCAATGAGAACACATTTGGAGGGCTTGTGTCCCACTCATATATTTCCACATCGTTGAGTGGCATTATCCAGACCGAGTATGTCGTTAGTTTGGTATGCAACAATCAATACCTATTCCTCCCAGTAATCATACAGGTTTTCATAATATTCAATTAAAGCCAATCACAAGGAATTGGGTCGATTTTCACGAAGAGTGGATTGGTATATGAAACAATCGTCTTGAGCACATAGTCAATGATGTTCCTGCAACGGAGCCACTTCACTATCATTCAGAATATATGAAGTGGTATCGCAAACACACAAGGAGGTGGATTTCTTACACGGGAGGTGCAGTAGGTGGAGCGGTTAGTGCAAACACATTTAATTTACTTAATTTATTATTTTTTTAGTAACATAAGTTAATGGCATTTGATAACTTCTGTTGACTTTGATTTCATGAACAGTGTGATGGCGTTGAACAAATCGTACGATTGGTTTCCACTATATCTCGGGAGAACATGCAGGAGAACATACGGCATATAGATAAGATATCTAAGGTAATGCTATGCGCCTTCAATGAGGAGAGCCGATTGACAATGATTCCACCACCCCAATCAGCACCTACAGCAGCATCCATTGGGCCGGACGAGGATGACCCACCTGAGACTGTTCAGTCGACCCAGAGGACCACTCGAGCTCATCCAGTTGATGACGCCGTTTCCTACCCGTTCACCTATCATACGTCGGGGTTAAATACAGGGTTTAGCCAGTTTGCCAGTCCATTTTATGAGGGATCCCATTTCGCCTTCACTCCAACTAACTCTCCGAGTGCCTATGGATCCGAGTTCTTCCCACACCCGTCTACAGTAGGCTATGTACCATCGGAGCGTCGCATATTTCCTGACTTTCATGATGCATCCACATCACAGCCACGCTTCATACCACATGACATGCCTTCGTCATCTACACATCCTACTCCTCCAGAACGTCATCGTCGGTATAATACTAGGCACGCCGAAGAACGAAGACAACCTGATTGCGGAACAGGAGGCCGCGTAGGAGGACGACATCATTATTAAATGTAATTAGGGTTGCAGCAACAGACGTACAGAATTAGCAGCAGTAGAATGCCTCGGGTGGTTCAAACCCCCGACTTTAAACCTATTTTTCTCAGTTATTTTGCGTGATTTTTTGGTATATTATTGTGCGAATGCATTCTACGTGCGTAGACCTTCGCTTCGATATGTTGTGTGGCCCCTGGTTATGACCGAGGTGTGAGATATGCCCTTCCAAAGTTGCCTTGTTGGTCTGATCCGAATCTGGAAATTTTGCCTAAGTGTTGGACTCAGTCCAACTTGCTTGCTTCGTGCTCGTTTTTCATTATCTTAATCTGAGTTTTTTCGGACAATTCTTGGTTTATCGTGTTCCTTGTTCATAGCAAAACGCGTGGTTGTGCTCATTTTCTCGTATTTCGATTTTTGGGTAAAGTTATGGGGTCGGGAATACCCCCTGTTGGCCCGTTTTAAGCCTAGATTTCTGGAAAAATAGTTCGACCCTCCTACTTTGGGGTCGGTTTTCTCAGTCATTTTGCGTGATTTTTTGGTATATTATTATGCGAATGCATTCTACGTGTGTAGACCTTCGCTTCGATATGTTGTGTGGCCCCTGGTTATGACCGAGGTGTGAGATATGCCCTTTCAAAGTTGCCTTGTTGGTCTGATTCGAATCTGAAAATTTTGCCTAAGTGTTAGACTTAGTCCAACTTGCTTGCTTCGTGCTCGTTTTTCATTATCTTAATCTGAATTTTTTTCGGACAATTCTTGATTTATCGTGTTCCTTGTTCATAGCAAAACTCATAGTTGTGCTCATTTTCTCTCATTTAGATCTTTGGGTAAAGTTATGGGGTCGGGAATACCCCCTGTTGGCCCGGTTTAAGCCCAGATTTCTGGAAAAAAAGTGCGACCCTCCTATTTTGGGGTCGGTTTTCTCAGTCATTTTGCGTGATTTTTTGGTATATTATTGTGTGAATGCATTCTATGTGCGTAGACCTTCGCTTCGATATGTTGTGTGGCCCCTGGTTATGACCAAGGTGTGAGATATGCCCTTCCAAAGTTGCCTTGTTGGTCTGATCCGAATCTGGAAATTTTGCCTAAGTGTTGGACTCAGTCCAACTTGCTTGCTTCGTGCTCGTTTTTCATTATCTTAATCTGAGTTTTTTCGGACAATTCTTGGTTTATTGTGTTCCTTGTTCATAGCAAAACGCGTGATTGTGCTCATTTTCTCTCATTTCGATTTTTGGGTAAAGTTATGGGGTCGGGAATACCCCCTGTTGGCCCGGTTTAAGCCCAGATTTCAGGAAAAACAGTGCGACCCTCCTACTTTGAGGTCGGTTTTCTCTCTCGTTTTGCGTTATTTTTTGGTATATTATTGTGCGAATACATTCTACGTGCGTAGACCTTCGCTTCGATATGTTGTGTGGCCCCTGGTTATGACCGAGGTGTGAGATATGACCTTCCAAAGTTGCTAACAAAATATGCTAGATTAAATGAACGTGTCTTACAATCCATGAGCTAAAAAAATCTTCGTGTAGCGTCGATCCATCTCACTGACATCTAAGAAGAGGTTGATCTTAGTCTGATCTATAAAATGTTACATTAACCGTTAGTAGCAATTTCATTACGATACAACTGATACAAATGATAGATCAACTGCTAAATTTATTAATTACCTGACCGTTCCATATTGCATAGGATCTGTGTCGGGCCTGCTCTGTAAGTTGTGAATCGTCCCGAGGTCCCGACTGAATGTAATTCCTTTATGCCATGTCTACAAATGGAACAGAGGAACTTAATAAATATCGCACAATTGTGATATTATAACATTACAAAAAAAAATTCATATATCTAATTTACATAATTCACACAACTAAATTGAGTATGGAAATCAGATGTATTACATTCAATGTTCACACATACTCTAAATTTTATTCCTTGCCCGATCTGTATGCACAAGTTTGGCTGTTGTGCCCTGATTTTCCACAGTTGGTGCAAGTGTTACGCAAAGTGCTACTGCTCGGCGTACTCCAGTCCATCTCATTATGTATCCGTGATGCACGGGGCCTTCCTTTCTTCCTAATACGGTTCGGGTCTGGCACTAATAGCAGCTCGTCAGGTACATGCCAGTAATCCGAATGCCCCAATGGATGAAACATGTACTGATAGCATTGAAGTGTTCTATCAAACGTATAGAATTCATCAACGAACGCATGGTAATCAATTGCATATTTTTGACATGCTGCAATTACGTGGGAACATGGGATTTTCATCTCTTGAAATTTCCCACATGTGCACGTTCGCCGGTTTAGCTGGACTTTGTGTTTGTGGCCTCCTGTTCTTTTGGATCTATTACATCCAGTTTTAACTTCAAAAATCCCTGTATCAGAGTCGAACCGTGTCACATCATGCCTATTTGCAGCTTGACTGTTTCTCTCGAGCATGTTACCCGCAAATTGAGTATATACCCATCCGTGTACCTTCTGAGCCCTGTATGTCGTTCTTCTGGTGTCAAAATAAAAGGCCAAATGATAAAATATCTTATTCACCATAGCCGTTATTGGCAGAGCACGAAAATCCTTCAGCATCCCATTAACCGATTCAACTAAATTCGTTGTCATCGATCCATATCTCCTTCCTTCATCATAAGCCTTCGTCCATTTCTCCCTTGGAATCTGTTCACACCATTGAGCTGTTTCTGGATGCAACTCACTCATTCGGCTCATGATGTGTAAGAATTTTCGCTTTTGATTCTCGTAAGCTGTACATTACAATAATAATAAGTACTTATCACATAAATTTATGAACATGTTTATTCCTCAAATAACGTAAATTTACAAATTTACCTGCCATCTGAACAGCTATTTTCCCTTCGGCATTTCTGAATTGCTTATTGTAGTTGCTGACAACATGCCGAATGCAATATCTATGGTGGCCATGTGGAGGACGCCACCCTTCTGTCTCCATTGCTTTCAGAATCCCCTTATGCCTGTCTGATATTACACAATATTTTGTTGGCAATTAGTGACATATCTCCGCAACAGATCCATAAACCAAGTTCAATTGTCGCCATTCTCCCGATCAACCACAGCAAATGCCAACATAAATATATGATTGTTGCCATCAAATGAGGCCGCACAAAGGAGCGTTCCTCGGTATTTCCCGTACAAAAAAGTTCTATCAACAAATATCACAGGACGACAATTTTGGAATCCTTCAATCGTCTGCTTAAAAATCCAGAACATCCGGTTGAAAACCTTGACACTATCATCTTGGCTCATGCAATCATCGATCACAAAATGAGAACCTGGATTCATTGACTTCATCATATTCATATACTGTCTTAACTGACCATACGACTCATCCCATCCTCCAAAAGTTTTAGCAATCGCCATTTGTTTAGCTGCCCAGGTTTTTCGATAAGTAGGTTCGAAGCCCAGCTTGTCTTTAATCTCGGCCATTAGTCGCTGGATTTTGATATCTGGTTGAGCAGCAACCATTGCTTCTATTTGGCTGCAGAGGTATTTCTGATCAAGTTGCCGATGATCCCTTGATATTTGCAGATTACGACATGTATGTGGCCCACTATACTTAGTTATTGTCCAAAATAGGTCACCCTTTTTATGAAATGCACGGAGCCGCCAATCACACGGTTCATTTGGATTCCCGCACTGTATAGTATATTTTCTCTTCTTTTTCTCATCACTGCGAAAGTGATGATTTCTTCTTAGAGAATACTCTTTCGCAGCCAACTGTACCGCATCTCGTGTTGAAAATAACATCCCAACATGAAATTCTGTTGATGGATCAAACAACATATGGCCCGGCTTGGTTCTTGTATCTACTTGCATCATATCATAGTTAATCTCTGAATGGGCTGGCGGATGTACCAACGGCAAAATGGGATTACTGCAATGTGTGTTGTAGTAAGCCTCCATATCGCCACCTCCGTCATCTTCTTCGGCACCTCCGACATCTTCTTCATCACCTCCGCCATCTTCTTCGTCACCTCCGACATCTTCTTCATCACCTCCGCCATCTTCTTCGTCACCTCCGTCATCTTCTTCCAACCATAAATCATCTTCTTCATCACTATCAGCATCATCATTGTCATTGTTATCATCGTACTCTACGTACTGATTATCCACACCAACGTTATCTTCACCAACATTGGAACCTTCCCCAGTTAAATCATTTATCGGTTGGTGTTCATCTACAGTTGCATAAAACTGTACAAACCCCATAGAATCACGCTGACGTGCAAACTGCATGATTATCTTAACTACAGCATCATTATGCACCTCCACAATTTCATATATACAATGACCGGTTGCTTGAATCGGTTGTCTATACATCAGACTAGAAATATACTGATTTTCTGTTATATTCAACTGGCGCTCAATCGTAGCACGTAACTCATCAAATCTGGATATGTTTCCAAACTCAAACATAGCATTTTGTCCACCTTCGTAATCATATCCAAATTCATTTCGTACTATTGTACCTCCCCATTTCACAGTCCCAAAAGATGTAGAAGACATTCTGCTAAATGAAGAAATTATAAATTACTTTCCATCTATAATTTAATAAGTATTTTTCCCTACACAGTATCAAATTAACCTTATACCTATCAATATAACAAATGAAATAAATAGGGTCACAAAATTATTTAAGAATTTAGGTATTCTTTAAAAATATTTACCGATTTAGGGCATGAGCGGCTGTTTCACAGCCAATTTTATATTTCGAAGACTCGAAAAATTGAAATCGACAGAATTAGGTTGGACCAGTTAAATGTGGTTGTTCCCCCATTTTCTTTGATTTTTAGAAATTTTTTGAAATGATTCTGAGGCGATTTACCCATAAGGGGTACAACCGGACCGGGTCGGTTCGACCCAACTCACAAACCCAAAGAGCCGGCACAAACCCACTCGGGTTTGAACCGGGACTAAAACGACACAGTTTTGGGCATTTTTTTATTATTATTTCAATTTTTTCTGATTTTTCTATATTCTGGGAAATTTTTATTATTATGAACAGATCCTACGGTACAGATTTGCCCACGTGGCTAACCCACGTTCGTTGGATTAGGCGACTAAAACCAACGGCTCAGATTTAACCGAAGACCAAATCTACACAGTCCGATCTAATTACTACATCCTACGATCCAAATCTAACCAGGGTTTTGCACAAAAAATTTTCGTATGACGTGTACATTCAGTTATTCTTTTAGTATTCTAAAAATTCAAAATTTCAAAAATCATGATGAAAATAGGGTTTAATACGCACAACATTTTTAGTTAGAACCAGGGTTTTGCACAAAAATTTTCGTGGGACGTATACATTCAGTTATTCTTTTAGTATTCTGAAAATTCAAAATTTCAAAAATCATGATGAAAATAGGGTTTAACACGCACAATATTTTTAGTGAGATATGTAGCGACATGCAAAATAGAGATATATATATAGCGCAAGAACAAGATATTTTTCGGACCAAACAGCACAAAACAACAACAGTGACTACACAACACTAAAACAACATGTTTTTCACATCAAAACGTGCTCAAATTAACATTAACAAGGATATAGGCATTACCTTGAGCTAAAGAGTGTGCGTGCGTCGAGATGGGAATCCGGATACTGGGTCTCCTCTAACTTCTCTGCCGTGTATAAACAAATAACATGAGAAAAACGAAACGAATAACGCGAAGGGCAGAAGAAAATAGATTATAAAGTGAATCGTTACCTGGTTCGCCGGTGAGGAAACGTCGCCGGAATCAATGACCGCGGATACGGAGACGCCGGAAATAGACAAACGATCTCCAAATCTCTCTTTTCTCTCTCGGTTGTCTCTCGTTTCTCTGTTATTTCTCTCCGTGTTCACCTTCAGGCCTCTGTTATTTGTATCAGAAGCCTGAAGGCTTCACGGAGAGCTTGTAATGCATTCAGAGGCATCTGAATGCCTTCACGTGAAGGGCCAGGCTCTGCAGGCATTCAGAGGCTTCTGAATGCGTCTGGCCCTTCACGTGAAGGGGCAGGCTTCCCTGCAGTAGTAGGAGGCGTCGCCTAGAAAGGTAGGGGGAGGCGTTGCAGACTGCTGCATCTGCAGTAGAGGAGGGGACAGCTGCAGCAGAGGAGGGGGGGCCAAAGGCCGCTCGCACGCCAGTTCGCTTCCCAGTTCGGTAGTCATACTACCGAACTGGGAAGTTCGGTCGCCTTGCTACTGAACTGGTGAGTTCGGTAGTGATGCTGCCGGACTCACCAGTTCGGCAGTCCTCCCGCCCAACGGGACCCTAATCGGTAATTTTTGGCAAACGAGACCTAAATCTGTAACTTTTTTTTTGAAATCCCTTTTTGAAAAAAGCCCTAGTTATATATTTTTAAGACACTATGCATATTACGAGATGACAAGTATGGTCTTAGCTAAGGATATTTGGATCTTCTCAATTTAGGGATTGCGAAAATTTGGCTGTCATCTTATCATTTCGAAAAAAAGTCATCTTTTCAATTTAATATCAATCTATAAACATTGAAATTCTCTTTTTACAAGGGAAATAACTTTGAATTGTATATACTCTCCTCATTATTATCGCAACTGGAAAAAAACCCAAAGAGGAGCGAAAACGAAAAGGGGTTAGGGTTTAAGACCTTCCTGTGGAATGCCTTGCTAACCGCCAAATGCTAGCAACTATACTCCTCCACGTTTGATCGGTTCAGTTCCTCATTACTTGGTTCAAGAAACCCTCCTTCGATTCCAAGGGACATGATCTAGTTGACGACCAGCGAGAGAGCTTCGAGGTCACCATGTGGGCGCTTCGCCGAGCCTCCGGTCCTCTCAAGTAACCACCTTTCTCTCATCTCATTGCTTCTCTGTTGTCTTTTTCTCGATCCATTTCTGTTTGTTTATAGTCGAATCCATTTGCTAAAGCTATGGACTGAATGAGCTTGCTGCAATTTGGTTTGGTTGGGGTTGAGGTTAACTTCTTTTTACTCGTGAGCTGCCGAGACGATGATTTTCTTTGTTTTTTTTGGATTGTCCGTGCAATCAAAGAGAGCCCTTTTCCTTGCGTGTCGTTAGGATGCTGGTTGCTCGGGATCAAAGAGTGGAAATATCATCTGGGGTGACGTCTTTCGAGGTGTAAATTAGGCGTGCTTGTGGAAAATGGACTATAACTATGGAAATGGACGATAGGAAGGCGTTTTAAGTGTAGTCACATGGTCGTCCTACTTGTTTCGGTACTTCCCCCGTGGATTGGAGGCCATCTTGGTTGTGTACATCCTCATTTAAGTGTCGTCTATTCCTGCTTGGACAATGAAGTTATTGTTAGAACTATGGTCCCAAACATTTTTCAAATGTTATGTATGTCGTGTTCAAGGGATTTAAGGACACTAAGATGCAGCAGCCAATGGCACAACTTGTCCCAGACAGCTATGCCTAGCATCTCAGGATTTTTTCATTTGTTTTATTCTCTTAAACTTGCTCCTATTCGGAAGTTTTTCTCTGGAGAGTTTTTGTATCTCTATGCACGCTGGAATGAGTGTGTAATTTGCTCCTCGCATATGCAGAAACTCCAGTTTTGGGGTGGCACTAGTGCGATCCGGTTCTCTTAAATCAGAAAGCCACATGGATGATGTCACAGGCATTATGAGGCTCACCATGTTAGAGAGTTTCTACCATGCAGGCGATATTTTTTCACTACCATGTGTGGGGGTTTTCAGTTTTTCTTCAAATGCTCGTGGAAGAACCTGTGTGGAGGAAGATGACTATAAAGCTGAACTTGGAGCATCAATTAGTACCAAGTCCATTTCGGAGAGCAAAGAAGACGTTGATGATGAGTTAATTTCAGAGCTGGAGGTTTCTGATTATGATGATGAAGAGTCTTTTGGAAGTAGTTTGGAAAATCTGGAAAGAGAGACTCGTACTACCAAGAGAACATCATTGAGAAGAGCTTCTTCAGCACTCTTCAAGGCCATCATTGGCACTTCAAGTCAGTCCTTGCGGACCGTCCTTGATAAGTGGTTAGAAGAAGGGAAAGATTTGGGCAGGGATGATATATCATTGACCATGAGGAACCTTCGTTCCCGTCGAATGTATGGGAGGGCCTTGCAGGTGGTTTGATTTGCTCTGCTTTTCTTCTAAGGGTTATTTTTTTTTTAATTAGGTTTATTTCCACATTGTAGTTCGGCATACAGTTTTCTAAGTCATTAGTGCCCCCCTCCTCCATATTCCCGAATCTCTTTGCTGGCATATTTTGAATTTGCTTCTCATTAGATACCTGTTAACACAATGTCGGTTTGCAGCTTTCAGAGTGGTTGAAGAACCATTTCCCTTGTTCTGAGAGAGATTATGCATCTAACGTTGATTTAATTGCCAAGGTGCATGGATTAGAGGAGGCAGAGAACTACATTGAGAATATTCCAGAATCCTTCAGGGAAGAAATAGTCCACAGGACATTGTTGGCAAATTGTGTCGTGGCGAACAACATCAGAAAAGCAGAGGAAGTTTTCAATAAAATGAGGGATCGAGAATTTGCTTTGACGTCATTTGCTTGCGACCAGTTGCTCCTGCTTTACAATAGGCATGACAAGAAGAAGATCACTGATGTATTGTTGTTGATGGAAAAGGAAAATGTTAAGCCCTCTCCCTTCACCTACAGGCTCTTAATAAATGTCAAAGGCCTAGCAAATGATCTGAAAGGCATGGATCAAATTGTTGAGATGATGAAGGCTGAAGGCATGGAAATTGACCTTAAAACAGAAGCTAGCTTGGCTCGGCATTATTTATCAGGTGGAATGAAGGAGAAAACGGAGGCTATTGTGAAGGAGATGGAAGGTGGAGATTTGAAAAGACACAGGCCTGCTTGCAAATGCGTGCTTCCTATTTACGCAGGGCTTGGAAAAGTGGATGAAGTAAGAAGAGTTTGGGCAATTTGTATGCCAAAGCCGACGCTATTAGAGTCTGGTGCCGCAATGGAAGCTTGGGGCAAGTTAAATGATATCAAAGAAGCAGAAGCAATTTTCAATTTAATGATGGAAACAGGATATAGGATCCCCTGGAATACTTACTTCATCCTCCTAAAGATGTATGTGGACAATAAGATGCCGAACAAAGCAAAGGATCTGGTTAGACGCATGTCAGATAGTGGGTGTGATATTGGGCCGTTGATTTGGGATGCTCTTGTGAGGCTCTACGTAGAAGCGGGCGAAGTTGAAAAGGCCGACTCCTTTTTGCAGAAGGCGGTTATGAAGAACCCGCAGAAGCCAATGTACTCATCTATGATGGCCATCATGGAGGAGTATGCCAAAAGGGGCGACGTCCACAAGTCTGAGAAGATCTTTCACCAAATAAGGCAGGCTGGTTATGCTGGTCGAGCACGGCTCTTTAGATTGCTAATTATGGCTTATATAAATGCAAAAGCTCCAGCTTATGGTCTTCGGGAGAGGATGGAAGCAGATGCTATATTTCCGGATAAAAACTTGGCGAGGCAGTTGGCTGCGGTTAATCCATTTAAGCGCACGAGTGACTCGAATTTGTTAGACTGATGTTTCCTGGGCTACCTATTTATATCCATCTAACTTCCGCATCTTACCCGGTTGAGAGGAACAAACTAACGAGTTGTATCTGGAGATGAGTCTCTTCTGCCTCTCCGATTTTCTATTTTGGTCTCCTCCTCTTGATGGAGCACACGGCTTGCCGAATCTAAGCATACTTTTGGAGCTGTTTGTTTTCAAGATGAACTGTAAGAACGAGACAAAGCAGACTCGTCTCGTGCTCGGACTGGACTCGATAATGTTCTTCGACCATCATCTCTGTGAGAAGAGATAGCTGGTCTTGCTTTTGACGACAGCCTCACGCACCTCTTTATTCTGCCATATCCTCTGCACTGAGGTTCAAGCGATGCGTGACTCATTCAAGATGCATGAAAATGCCAGTATGGTGTAGTATTCTTTTGGTTTCAAGAAGCGAAATTTTAGATCTCTGTCGCATTTTCGTAATGCATCGGACTTTAGCCTTGATAACAGGATGGAAAGAAAACATATCTGCACGGTGCATTCATTGGAAAAACAGAAGACCGATGACTGTTCACAGATGAGATTTCCCTTTGAACTACCAAGCTCTTTGCCTGAAGAAAGCATGTGAAGAAACTTCAAAGGAAAGAACCCTGCAATCATTTGCAAATCTGAGGCGAGATTACAGTAAATATGTTGACTAAACCGCTTAAGGCATTGCTTGTACACTGCAACAAAATAGCTTTGAGTGCAGGGCAACTTGCTGCGGCTTCGTGGAAATGCAGTTAAAGCATAAATAAGCTTATTGTTGTATAAAACCAGAATCCAGTTCATTAAAGACCATGTTTGGTTGTCCGGATATGGATTAAGATAGTATAGAGAAAGGTGAGATTAAAAAAATATTCGCATTGTGGAATATCTCATCATATATTTGATCAACCTAGGAAAGGATGGAAAATCCCATCTCGAGCCTATCGCGGTGTCCAATAAATCCATCAAAACCCGGGCTCCGACACCTTCTGGAAGGGGCTGATATGGCCACCGTATCTTCATTAGCATCTCAACATTATTGGATTCTGCTGGAGTTTTGCTAGTTTTTCCTATTAGTCATGAATCCTGATGCTTCCACTTTGTCGAATTAGTTGTATAAATTTAGAAAAAGCAAAAGAACCCGCATCATTGTCAAGTCTCTACAGGTATAATTGAAAAGTTCAGATGTCCATCCAGCTTGTCTGTACTTTGATCGAGAGGCTCATAAATTTGTACTAACGATCTTTATGGCTTTGGTCATTCGGATATGGAGGTGTTCATGAGCATCTTCTGATGAAATTTCCAATGGTGATTTTCGACAGCTGATCGAGGAGTCTAATATTACGCTTAACGAAATGAGAGGATGGAGCCATTCCGCAATTGCCAAATACATGGAAGACAAGCACCAACGCGTTGGTGCTAATATGAAATCTTTTCGAAGCAACTCTTTTTGGTAAAATCATATGCAGCAGTTGGAATTTGTTGTGGAATGACTTATATCACTCACAAGAATAAATAAACGAAAAATATTGTCATACTCTACGAAAATATTGATCGTAAATCGTTGTCGATAATAAAAATATTTTAATCATTTTAAGCGATACAAGCGATTATTTTTAGAAAATATTTTTTAAATTATTTATTTTTTCCAAAACAACCGGAGCCTTATTGATTGATTTCTTCCTTTCATTTCCCGTCAGTGCATTTTGTACCCTTTCGTCTTTGCAGCGAAGCAAATATTCACAAAAAAGAGACTTTTTTTTTTGTCTGAACAAAAATAATACTTCAACATTTGATTTCTCGACTTTTTGTACTGCTTCATTCAGATTCGCTGGTGAGAACATTGAGCCTCTATTTATTTCGTGAAAAAATGAATGCCATTTTTTTTTTCTAAATATGATTACTTGTATTGTTTAGAATAATCAACTAATGAAAAATATCTTCGTTACCGGCAATGATTTTATGTCTAGATGTTTTCATGGACAATCAACATATTTTTCGTTCATTCATTCTTGTAAGCGATATAAGCAATCGTTTTTAGGAAAACATGTTTCAAATCGCTTATTTTTCGCGAAACAAACGAACCCTCATAATATAACTTATATACCATGTCGCTCCCTAGCAATTTGATATTTTCTTGCAATCCCGAATCACACATTTAATTTCAGGATAAGTGCTGAAAATCCTAAAACTCGTTATAAAGTGCAATTAAGTCCTAAAACTTTAAAAAAAAAGTCCAAGTAAGTCCTAAAACTTGTCAAATTTGTGCAATTAAGTCCTTCCGCTAACTCTGTCTATTTAAACTAATGAAAAATGCTAATGTGATTTTTTAAATATTTTCTTTCTCCTACCTGGCGATGATGTTGCTAAAATAAAATAAGGCTAAAACGATGTGGATACCAACTGACGAGGACAATTTTATTATGTTTTTGAGCTATTTTTTTGTTCTTTTTTTTTTAACACTGGGTTGATGAGGGCCCTGACGCCCTCGCCCAAAAAGAAAGAATGACAAAAATTCAAAAAAATTATAAAAATTGTTCACGTTCATATCATCAATTTTCAACTAAAATTGATCAAAAGGACTACATTAGTAAATTGTTAAAAAATTTATGACTAAATTGGCCCAACTGAAAAGTTTATGACTAAATTGGCCATCCTACAATATGTTTATAACTTTTTTTGTTTTTCCCCCGACTTGAGTGGATGGGGTGTTCCGACAAACTTGTCCCTAAAAATCGATGAGTCAGATCCCCCCAAGTAAAAAAAAAGGATCCCCAAAAAAAAAAAATTAAATAAATAAAAAAGGCGAAGACAGAATTTGGTTACATCTCATCTATGGACAATGTACACTCGAAATCAAAAGACAATCTTCTGCACCATGTACGCGATCACGGTCAGATTCACGCACGAGAGGCTTCCAAGCAATGGGGGCTTTGGAGACGTGAAGAAACGGATGAATGTGGCCCCGTGAACGTCGTTACGTGCACTTCAGGAAGAGCGAAGCTTGACGCGAACCATGGATAGATGCATCACGTACATGACAGCCCCCTACGCAAATCGACGTATGGAATTAGACTAAGTGTTCGACTTTAGTGCCAAAAGAAGATCACTCCCAACTTTCATGAATTATTAGAACCCGACTCGAGGGGCCTCATCTTTGACCGGATCTTATCGTTTTTGAGCCAGTAATGGAAGGGAAGCAGAAATGGAAAGAGATTGATCAACCAATTTGAATTGACTAAAAGGGGAAATAGCCTCAGAATAGAAGATTATGATATTGAAGTAAAAGGATAAAGTTAGCCCTAGACAGACACCCACAAGAGAATACGACCTCAACGGATGTCCAGGTTCACTTTCAGCATGCAAGCCAGATTCAGACAAACCCAAAAATGGAAATTTGCATCGCTGCCCCCACGTGAAGGTGAATGATGCCTCGAAAAACGTCGAGATTCACCGGCCAATAACGCCAGAAGGGACCGACGAATGTGGATTTTTTCTTGGCAAAATTAAGGAGGAGGGAAAATAGCAAGAGCGGAGAACGGAACAAACCCACACATGGAGCAAGAGAGTAGTGCTGTACAACAAAGGTTTTGCTAAGGATGTCCAAAGGGCACGTGTTAAATACACCCGTCGAGGAACGTTTCGATTTTCAAGTGCCGCGGGGGCGCCTTTTAACGAAAATCCATTAAAGGAAAAGGGAAAAACGCGACCCCCGCGCGTGTTTTCCACGTGCCTATCCTATCTCGGAGTCCTAAGAAATAACTTTTCTAGAATATGGACCGAACAAAGAGGATAAGGCCTCTTTCAGTTGCTTTACAATCGGCGAGGCGACCAACTTTGTATGGATGGACACCAAAAACTAAAAGGGATTCTTTTTTCTAGTTCTTTCTACAGAGGCGGACAGAGTTGGCAACCTCCGTTTGACCTTCTAGTGAAACGCGTTCCTGCAGGGCCAGTTTGACAATCCAACACGCCCACCCGGTCGAAGCACAATTTCAAGTCAAAGTCTTGCAAATTCCCAGAGAATTCCTGATTTCCTCCCTCCATGAACATAAAGGACTTTTGCTACTACTATGCCTCAAAACTTAGCGTAGATTCAATTTCGTACACTGGTGGAGATAAAGATATGGAGTATCGGTGCAGGTCGGCGGAACCAAGAAAATCTAGACTTGTGGACAAGAGAGAACCTTCACGCAATTCCGGCTTTTTCCATAGAATATCGAACAAGGAATGGCTCACGATTTCCTGATGAATATAGACACTTTACTCTTCTTTCAAAGCTGAAACAGATCGAATCAACACAAAGTTTGTTCTTCTGTTCAAACACCAACAAAAGTTTCCTCAAAACCCATTTAAGGCATAAGATCAACCATCCCCAATCCATTCATCCTCCACAGAGACGACGAGATCTCTCTCTCTCTCTCTCTCTCTCTCTCTATCTCTAACATCAAGATTCGGCTTGCTGGGGCAAAGAATAAGAACAGGCAGGGCCATAATTGCAAGTAAATACGGGGCAGAGAGAGCCATGCGAGAACAAAGTCAGCTGGCGCATTTACTCGCGTGCCCACTGCCCACCACCAGAGTCAAAATCGACTTTTTCCATTCTTCTCTAAGAACTTATCCACATCCAGAAACAGCACTTTAGACCCCACTCTGAATCCGAGAACGGATGAAATGGGACAAATCCCAAATAAAACCATTCGCTCGGCAACTGAAACTACGAACCTTGGCTGAATTTTCCTTCCCAAGTCTGTATAAATAGCACTCGAGAATCATCGATCCTATTTCCCGTGTGTTCGACTCCCCTAGAAAATGTCAAGCCTCAAAATCACCAAGAAGCACCGCAGGCACCTCAACAACCCCTTCCCTTCTGCTCCACAGTCTCTGCCTTTCGTTCAGGGGACTCTGTTCTCTGAGTCCCTAACATTGACGACGCACCAGATCTTCCCAATTGGGAAAGATTTTCAGCTCACTTGGCAGTCAAGAAATGGCGGATTCCTCTCGGTTTCTCACCGATTGCAGCCCAACAAGTCCTTATGGTCCACCATCCCCGGACAAGCCTTTGTTTCTGCGGCGCTGGCAGAAACAGAGATTCAAGAAAGCAGAGGATCATTTCTTGTCAAGGACAGGGAAGTCCGTTTGGTCTGCGATCATCAAACCGTCGAAGATATAAGGGTGATCGATCATTTGGACAGTTTGTTGGACGCCACCGATCCTGACGTCCCTTCGGGATGTGTAGGATTCGATCAGAATGATGTGAAAAAAACAGAGTTTCCTGTCCTGATAATAAGTGGCAGGATCTTCAGTAAGAAAAAGAAGCGGCCTCAAGACTCCAGTTTGAGTAAGAACATGACGCTGGCACAGGATCTCATTTATTCAAGATACTGGGTGTTCTTTGATCAGAAAAGCAGTAACCAAGTTGGGTTTCAGGTGAGGCTGGGCAAACCCAACTTCGGCCTCAGCCAGACGATTTCACCGGCTGGTCTGAGAAGGCGTCAGGTCATGAGACTGAAGCTGGGCCAGCTTCGGAAGAAGAAACTTGGATGGTGTTGGCTCTTTCCGAGGCGGAGAAACTATGTTGCGGTTTCCTCTGCTGAGGACGAAATAGTTGGAATGAAGCCTCCAGAGTCCACAGAATTCAATAGGATTTGTCTCACTTATTCCAGTGAAAAAAGTGAGAAATTCTATGGTTTCGGGGAGCAGTTCTCTCACATGAATTTTAAAGGCCGAAGGGTGCCAATTTTCGTACAAGAACAGGGCATTGGTCGAGGTGATCAGCCAATAACTTTTGCAGCTAATTTGGTTAGCCACAGGTTGGTAGCTTTAAGCTCTGTCGTGAATTCGCTGTTCGCACCCGGAAATAATTGGAACATTTCACTTCTGTTGCAGGGCTGGGGGTGACTGGAGTACCACTTATGCTCCTTCACCGTTCTACATGACATCAAAGATGAGATCTCTTTATCTTGAAGGATACAACTATTCCATTTTCGATCTAACAAGACATGATAGAGTCCAGATACAGGTACCTCTTGATAACCAATGTTTGCATCTTTCTCCTTCACCACAACAGATCTTGTTGAAGGTGGGAACAATTGAGCTCTGCTTGGACTATTACGGAGAATTGTTGAAGTGACAAGCCAAACATGTAGTTCAAAGCCTACATCGTAAGCTTGATGTCCTGCACTCAATAGACCGATAATTAACTTGTGGGTTCTTTTACAATGCTGTCATGGACTATCAACAATTTTTTATGCCGCCGTAAAGATACACTAAACATTTTTTTCAGAAGATTAGACGGAAGAAAGAGAAAAAAATGTCCATACTTCCATACTTAATTTTTTTTTTTTGCGCAAGAGTCACGTTCTTTGTATAGGTACAGGTCAATGGTTCAGTAAATTATACACAGTGGAGATTATATACCATCCTGAACCCGTTTAATTTCATCCTCTTTCACTGGGCTGGCAGATACATGATAATTCAATCCAAGGAAGTCTAGTGCACGGGAATTCACCCACTGAGCTCCTTGAGCACTTCACAGGGACTATTGGGAGGCCCCCTGAGCTGCCTGAATGGATTATATCTGGAGCTGTAGTTGGTATGCAGGGTGGCACAGATATGGTTCGCCATGTGTGGGATGAACTGAGGGCTTATGATGTTCCCGTTTCTGCCTTTTGGTTGCAGGTAATGCCATGGCTGGACAAGAAAATTAGCATAAAATAGTAAAGACTTATCCAATTTCAGTAAATCAAAGGCGATGTCACTGACTTTAGTGGTCACTTTGCATTTGATGATAACGACCTAGAGGATTTTAACTGATAGTGAAGTTGAACACCATCACTATAATGTCCAATTAAGATGATAAAGTACACATAGACTCCAGCGCCAACCATCAATACACAATACATTTAACACGCATAAAGCTCCGTCCATCCAAATGTAATGACTCAGTAGTGTTCCTCAGGATTGGGTTGGGCAGAGAGAGACATTCATCGGGGCGCAACTCTGGTGGAACTGGGAAGTGGATTCAACAAGGTACTGGGGATGGCAACAATTAATCAAAGATCTAGATGCTCAGCACATTAGAGTGATGACATACTGCAACCCCTGTCTGGCTCCGGTATTTAACCCTTCACCTTCTGTTAAGCATACTTCTTTCTCTATCTCAATGGGGAATCAAGATCTTTGTTATATCACCTCCCACTCGTAATAGATCTTCAGTTTGTGAACTTATCAAGAAGCTTTCGCTCCTGCTTGCAGACCGATGAGAACCCAAACAGGAGGAAGAACATGTTCGAGGAGGCAAAAAGACTGGGCATCTTGGTGAGAGATCAGAATGGGGAACCATACATGGTTCCAAATACAGCTTTCGATGTTGGAATGCTGGATTTGACTCACCCAGATACAGAGAGTTGGTTTAAACAAATTTTTCAAGATATGGTGGACGATGGTATCAGAGGATGGATGGCAGATTTTGGCGAAGGCCTTCCAGTGGATGCCAAACTCTATTCAGGTTCTTAACTGCCAGTTTTTTTTTTTTTTTTTAAAGCAATAGTCTAGATCTTTTATCGCATTCCTGTGACCCCTAATTTCATTCTAAACTTCTATATTCAATCTAACATTCTTCTCATTGGGATAATTTACCAGAAAGCAACACTCTGATTGGACAGCTTATACCAATTCTCCTCCCCCTTGAAAGCTAAATAACCTACTTTTGGAAATGGAATTTAAGCAAGTCGCACGCTACACTCACTCTCCAAACTAATTTCTCCATGTAAGTCCACAGATAAGATATTGCCATCAATCTCCATACGTATCTTTCTGCCCCAAAACCTCAGACTGTTCCATGGTAAATAGTATTACTATTGGGACCATCACAAATTGACGATACTCACAACGATATGCAAGTCTTTTGAATACTCTAATCCCCTGATTCCTAAAACCACATCCTCCCTTTAACAACCCAACTGATGGAAGGGAAGTAGAGTCGAAAACCCTTGTTGCAAACATAGCGAAGCATAGACATGAGGGTGATAATGCTACCCTTACAGGATGGTGCAACTAGCAATTGATTTTTTAATTTCCATAACACCCATGGAATTAATGTTTTCAGGTGAAGATCCAATAGTGGCTCATAATAGATATCCAGAATTATGGGCCAAAATAAACCGACAATTTGTGGACGAATGGAAGAGCAATCGTGAAGAGGGAGAAGACCCAGAAGATGCATTGGTTTTCTTTATGAGGGCTGGATTCAGAGATAGTCCTAAATGGGGAATGCTGTTTTGGGAAGGAGACCAAATGGTCAGCTGGCAAGTTAATGATGGTATCAAGAGTTCAGTTGTTGGTCTACTGAGCGGCGGACTCTCCGGATATGCTTTTAACCATAGTGATATTGGAGGCTATTGTGCAGTAAGCTTACCCCTAATCAGGTATCAAAGAAGTGAAGAGCTGCTATTGCGCTGGATGGAGTTGAATGCTTTTACCACCGTATTCCGGACCCATGAAGTAAGTACTATTGCTTCCTGAATTTACCAATATGATTGTGTGAATATTGCCCTGCCACTAACGCAAAAAAGAAGAGAGATTAGTATGTTCTGTCAAGGATAAGCTACAAAGCAGGCAGCTTTCCACTCCCTCTTCCCCCAACCATCCGACAACATACAGGCAATTCTTAGGAGACCACTTCCAGAAGAGAGTGATACTCTGTAACTTCATTGAACACATAAAGAGAATCACTTGAAAAACATGGAACTACAACTCGTCATGAATAAAATGCCAAAATAACCAATATCGATTTAAATAATGGAAAGGTCTTAGTTCTTTAGATATTATCCTTTTAATGTCCCCTGGGAAACAGGAATTAAGTTCATTCTATCTTTTGCAAGCAGGGAAACAAGCCGTCCTGTAACAGCCAGTTCTACTCAAACCATAAAACCTTCTCACATTTTGCACGATTTGCTAAAGTATACAGTGCTTGGAAGTTCTACAGAATCCAACTCATCAAGGTATTATCTGGAACTCAGCTCAAACTTCACATTTTAATTGTTATTACTGGTATATAGATTATTTAGCAAATGTTAAAATGATTTCACTTCTCATGATAGTTTAATCTAGTTAATGAAACATCATTAAAATACGTTCATGCTTAACCGATAGCATGTCTTCCCTTAGTTATGGACACAGAGCATACATGTCCAAAACCTCATACTTTCACTGAAACCCTCGCTTTTTTCTAAACCAGGAAGCAGCTCAAAAGGGCTTGCCTGTTTGCCGGCACCTGTTCCTCCACTATCCTGAGGACGACAATGTACACAAGTTAACTTATCAGCAGTTCTTGGTAGGTACAGAGATTCTTGTAGTTCCCGTGCTTGACAAAGGCAAGAATAATGTTAAAGCATACTTTCCGGTTGGAGAAAGTTGTCCATGGCAACATATCTGGACAGGAAAGTTATATACGAATCAAGGTTCTGAAGCCTGGGTAGAATCTCCAATCGGGCAGCCTGCTGTATTTGTTAAGGCTGGCTCATTAGTTGGGGAAACCTTTCTAAAGAACTTAAGAGACTTGAACATATTTTGAAGAGACGCAAGCCAACAGCCTCTGATTCAGGGGGGAGAGAGATAGGAGGAAAGAAAAGTGAAATGTTCACCATTCTTTGCCAGTCTCTGTAAATAATTGGATAGTTACTACGCCTGTAGCATCCTTCAAGTCAAATATGTTTTCCTTATGATATGTTAATACCCTTTCCCCCTAAAACCCACCCACAATGAATATCTGGTGTGTTCTACACCATCATGATATAATCCAGGAGAGAGGCGCGACATACCTCAATGTTAATTTTTATCACGGAATCACAAGCATAGATGGCATAGTTCAATTTTGAAGAAATTGCTACGTACTCCGACCAAAACTCTGGTTGCCCATTTGAGTTTCCTTACCATACAAGTTTGCACTGTCTACCCGAAAGTGCTATTTGATCAACACACTACACAGTCCATGAATTATTCTAAAGAAAACCGCAAACACAATCTCCATCTAAAAAGTTTTTCCCAAGGCACTTGCCATGTCTGCAGATTATCATTCATTAGTTAACTAATTGGCAAGCATTAGCAAACTGTACTCTGACTAAAAAATGGGGATTGCTCATAAACGGCAGAAACTAATAAGACTATGGTCGCCTACAAGGCTTACTACATGCTCTCAAGATCATAACTGGTAATCAGAATGTCATGCGCACCCGAGGCGTCACTTAGATTGATTCATTTTCTGACAAGACCCATAGTCCTGAACCGACTGCAAGAATTAAACGAGCAAAATGCTCCGAGGATCAAATGTCAGCCGTAAAAATCCTCACTTTAAGCTCTCGATAATCAGTGAAAACTCAAAAGTCAGACAATTACGTACCAACACCATCCAATGATCATCACCCAACGAATCGAACACGAACAGAAGCACAATATCAGTGGAGCAACAGCCTGGCATCAACCAGCATATGCAGATTTCCTCCAACGTCAAACGGCAAGTCAATGGACGAAAGAATTTGATATGGTCGTTCGTTTTCGGGTCAAGTTTCAACGAACAAATCGAGGGAAATTCGGGAGCGTGCATATGGCGGTGACTGCGTGAATGCGAAAAACGTAATCAAATATGGACGAGGAGCTTACAGGGCAGTAGCGAAGCTCCGGATGCAGAAGAAGGAGAAAGAGCTCGTGGAAGTGACCAACGATGGCGGTTTTCCAGGCGAGATATGTGGAAAGGACAAAGTCAGATGAATTTTTCATGCTCTTCCTCTTTACTTTGATCCGGATACGAGCACAGAATATTCTCTCTCTCTTCCTCTTTAACGTTAACGGTTAGGAAAATCATCAGATACAAATCACCAAAAATCTTAAATTAGTACATTTTTTTTTTTGGTCAGAAAATTAATACGTTCAAAAAATTTCAATTTCGTGCAATTTTCGCACCAGACACTTTGGATAAAATTGGGGAAAAATTAAAATTTTAGCAGATTTTGGAGGAAACCGTGTGATTTTGTTATATCCGGTGAATCGCAATGATAAAATCGAATATTTTCATATTATATCATGTTTGTTATTATATCAGTATAAATGAATTTGAAAATGCATAAACGGAAGTTATCAGAATCTCTCGTGATTCGCCACTAAAGAAATTACAAATGCATAAACGAAGGTAGCCTCCGTCATTCAATCCATGACTATTGTAAGATTTAAATTTCAAACACCGAAAGAGCTCATTGAATTATTTCAAAGCCACACGTTTGACTATGACAAGAACTGTAAGCGGTTTCAATAACGTCAACGAGATAAATTAGACGGTGAATGTCAAATTAGCAAGAGAGAGAAAATATGATCATTCGCCGTTGCGATTCTGAAATGTGTAGTATTTGGACTTTCTCGTCATTTTCGTGAAATTTCAATGTGAACCACAGAGCTACAGATGAGGAATTTCTACTCTCTTGCTATTTTTGTGGACTTTAACGTAAATCAGAGAGCTACGAAGGAAATGAACTTCGACTCTTTCATCATTTTCTGGAGCTTGACATGAACTAAAGAACTACGGAGGACACGTGAAGTTTCAACAGGAACCAAAAATTCAGAGGAAAAAGAGACGGGGAGGGTAGATTTATGTTGGAAATTTCTTTGCCCCTCCTTCGAAAATTAGAAAATCATTCTCAAGTTTGAATTTATTTATTTAAAATCTGGATTCATCTACTTCATTCCTATTTACTTATTCTTTATTATTTTACATATCTTTTTTTATTTCTTTTTTTATTCTCTTCAATCATTCCTTAATTAGAATTTTATTAAACACCTATAATATGTGATAATATATACATACCATTTATGTACCAATTTATACATTATAGAGTAGAAAGAAAATCAAAATAACAAAAAAAATGGTTTTTATTTTCATCATTTACCTTTTTTTCCTTGAATAAAAACTATTTTTTTTGTTATTTTGATTTTCTTTTTGAATAGTAGAATTCAAATATTATTTATTTTAATTATTATTTAAATTTATTAATTTAAGAAGTTTGTTGTTAGAGAAAAATAGCTTTTATATCATACACGTAAGAAATCCTATCCACATGTATCCCACATCTTCCATGGGATATTTTTATCCATGATATATCCCTGTTATATCCTAAGTAGCACTGACATCGACAGGCGATAAGACACAACACGCCAACAAGTCATTTCTAAAAAAATAGAGAATTTCGACATGTTGGGACATATTGTATATTAAATAAATATTTTTATATATACATGATAAATTATCATGTATATATAAAAATATCGGCGGTGAATTTCTTCTTCTTCTTCTTCTTCTTCTTGTTATGTTAGGGATTCACGATTAGTTTTTTTATTTTTTTGCTGGCTGGATATATTAATTTTTGGGGTGGCTGAGTATATGACTTAAGTATATATTTTTATTTGATATATTTACATTTTGACCTCTTAGTTTTTTGAAAATCTTTAAAATTGACCCGTGTGTGTCGGGATGCTGGACTCGTGTGTCGCTGGCATGTCCAAAGCGCTGACCACGTGTCAGAGAGTGTCGCAGGCGTGTCGGTGTCCGACACGACACGGTGGCCCTAGAGAGTGTCTGTGCTTCTTAGGTTATATCCAACTTTATGATGTCTAAACGTAAATCTTATCCTATCTTGATTTTTATTTTGGCTACCAAGACCTAGCCTAAGTAGATTTCCCAATCTAAGATATTGTTAATTGGGATTGTTTGTGACAAGAAAATTAGTGCGGGGCAAATGTGGCACCGGTACATCTCTTTGAAATTTCTTGCGACAAGAAAATTAGTGTGGGGGCAAATGTGGCACCGGTACATCTCTTTGAAATTTCTTGCGATAAGAAAATTAGTTTGGGCCAAATGCGGCACCGGTATACCACTTTGATATTTTTTGTGACACGAAAATTAGTTTGGGGTAATTGTGGTACTGGATATATCAGTCTAGAATTTTCTGTGATGTTAACCGATTTTTGGTTATACATTTTTTTTGGCATTTTGCTCGTGGGTTTAGGTGGGTTACGAATGTATTGGGTGAGTGCGAGAAAGTAAAATTTGTAATGTTGGTAATTAATTACCGAAAAGAAAACCGCATTTTTGCAGATAGGGACACAAGAATGATTTGATACGATGGTGAGAAGTGATTTCCAAAGGAAAAATCTCGGGCGTGCACCTGATATTTTCAAAAGCAGAGCAACGATGAATGATATGTCATGAATGTTCTTGGTATTTTCACCAAAGGACGAGGGCAAAACCCTGCAATCTCTCCTAGGACGACTCTTTAGAAGTTCGCCAAGTAATGTGTGCTTCTGGCCAGGCCCTCCTCAATGGCTACAAATGTGTCGCTTTGTCCTGTAATTACCGTGTTGTAATCTTTGTCAATGCTGTCCCTCTTTGCAGAAAACGATAATGTTTCGCTTCGTTTTGCATCATATGCGAATACCAACATTATATAGCAAGTCAACCAGACCAGGTCACACTAGAGCACAACCACAGTTTGGAATTCATCACAGAACATCATCCAAGCCCTAAGGTTCATCATATGTTTTTCAAGAGGGTAAATAAAAGCTTTACCCTTGACTCGATATGAGATCTGAAATCGCGACCTGATGGCTGTAGAATAACGATAATAAAATCGCCTGCCAAGTGCATCGAGCCAATGAGCTGGAAAAATCGAAGTCCCGGGCAATCCAAAGTTAAAAGCATATGAACCCAATGCACCTGTCACTCCGTCGAAGTACAGACAATGCTTGGAAAAATCATGATGTGCACCGACGTTTAAAGGATGTCTCGCTAAAAAAAAAAAAAACACGTTTTCGCTGTACCTATCATATAAAACAATCAAGAATTTACACAGGAATGCAAAGCCCTATCCCCCTTCCTTAGAATAAAACAAAATAGTGCTATAGTCGTACGCTGGCGATCATAAATTCGATGCCCCAATGTAATGCCAAGATGCGAAAGGTGAAGCAATAGCCCGTCGTAAAATGTATTGGACGGAAGCAATCTGCTTTCCACCATTGAGCCTTTAAATGTCCAGCCGATCAACATCGACCATAGCTGCAGATTTCTGAATAAGTTCCTTACGGCCGTCCACCTGATCCAGAAAATTACAGATTAAAACTGTCACAAAGGACAAAATTTTATAGCAGTGAATGAGTTTACGTATGCTTGGCCCTTCTAGTTGTCCTAAGCTTCTTCACTTTTCACATTACTGCTTTTCAGCAAGGCTCCATCGTGGAAGTGAATAATATCACAAAGCTTATCTCCAGTCAGTATTCCCAAAAAATTTTGAGTAAGTAATTGTGAGACGATAATATTTCGAGGATTTACGGCAAGCAATTACTGAAGCCTTATTCTACACGTGAAAAACTATAGGTGAAATCAATATTAAGAGTAAGCAGGACCAACTACGAACGCGTGACAACATACCCGGGCACCCATGAGAGAGGAGAAGACCACATTGGCTTCAGCGGCATCCTCCACCACCAACTGCTTCAGAAGCCTTTGTTCAGGATCCATTGTCGTTTCCCAAAGCTGCAAAGGCATCATCTCTCCCAAACCTGCATCAGCATCAGCCGAAGTGTGAACAAGCATAGTCCTCCAAGCAAGATTTAAGTCCAAGACTCACCGAGTGGAATCAGACTGAAATGCAAAGGCGAAACCCAATAGTGGCTCTCATGTACATCATCATGCCCCTAATTGCAGCTTTTACCTTAAGTTTTCTCACCTTTAAATCTCTGAATGTTGTAGGATGCATTAGGAGGGAAAGAATTCTGAAGCTTCTTAAGTTCTGCCTCGTCATAGCAATAGTAAACTTGCTTCCCCCTCTCAACCTGACATTTCAATAGAAGCAAATTGAAGCTAGCAAGGGACCACTTCGGATATACTGTATCAAGATGTATTGCAAATAACTGAAACCTTGTAAAGTGGCGGGACTCCAACATAGATGCAACCTTCATCAAAAAGAGATCTCTGCAGACAAAAAAGCCAGTTCAGTATGTTGGGAGTAAATTAACATCTCTGCAATTTGGTTTTTTGAGTGAAACAATTTAAAAGGAATAATCACCTGATATCTGAAGAAGAAGGTCAATAACAGAGTTCTAATGTGAGCACCATCTACATCAGCATCTGTCAGAATGATGATCTTATGATACCGTAAAGAATCCTTCTTGAAGTCCTCTCCCTGTAATCACGGAAATCAAGTGGACAGAGTAAGCTTTGCAGTTCATGAAAAGGAAAAGGAAAGAAAAACTGTGTCGATAGAAACAAGAAAATTTATGACCTTCACTCCAAGTCCAAGAGCAAGAATCAGATTTTGTATCTCTTCATTCTTGTACATTGCTGCCTCGTCTTTTCTTTCAATATTCAGAATCTTTCCCCTTAGAGGAAGGATAGCCTGATTAAACATATTTATATAGCAATCGTGAATATTCACACGGCATTCAAGTAGACAACAGTGACCATATTTAAACAAATTGTGTATCATTACTTAGATGCAGATTTTCCAGATAACTACAGCATCTAGCTAATGACAGGTTATAGGAAAAGAACAAAAAGAATCACGTAGCAATTCCAAAACTAATGAACTCAGAGATCAGGCTAGACCAACAGCCAGAACACAGTTCCAGTAAACACAACTTGGGTGAAGTTTTGAAACAAACTTCACACCTTTTGAGAGGTGACAATGCCTCGAAATACTCGGCTGCCTGTTGCAAAGACACTCCAATCATCAAGACAATCCACAGCCCTGCCTAAGGAGTACAATTCTCCAAAGAAAGATTCAACCATTCTCGACCACACCAGGAAAATCAGCATACTGAAAGGAGAGAAAGATTATTAACCTAAAGAACGCCTATTTCCATTGTGGTTGTATTTTCTAATCAAGTTTCCATTAAACAACTTCTCCAATCAATTCGTTAGGAAGACAATAGAACTACACATCTTGTTTATTACTGAAAAAATATAAATTCTAAGATCAAATCTTCTCAGTAAGGACAAACCATTTCAATTTTTTAAGCAAACTGCTGTTAGAACTTCGCCAACCCCAACTATCCGACAAGCAACTGTCACTCAGATTCTCTGTTTCCAACATTAATCACCGAGCTAATGCTATAGGCTATAGCACCTCTATTGAATCAGCTTCAGCATTCCAAATAAAAATCATCCAAAGTACATATCACCAGAGTTAGCCCCTATTCGAAAAGCTCAAAATGGCAACAAAGTATTGACAACTTGACATATAAAAAAATCCAACACAAAAGAGGTCACATAAACCAAAATTTTACCTGGAAGCGCCTATCACGGCCCTGCTTTGCACTTCCACCAGCTGAATCCCCTTCAACTATAAAAATTTCTGTAGAAAGTTGAGCATTCAGATACCAAATTTTTACATATTCAACATAAGTCTTGAATTTTGACCAAAAAACATAAGTCTTGAAGGTGTTTTTTGAACTTCAAGTCCTCCTAGAGCATCCCAATATCCTTGTGGAGAAGTATTACAGATTCTTTGCTTTAACATGATTATTAAAGAGGAATGCAACCTAAATAAAAGAGATCAGACGTGCCATAGTTGATCATGACGAGCCAAGAAGTTGTAATTGCAGTAAATGGACTTCCACGGTGAAGACAGGCTGCAAACTACTTCCGATGAATGATTAAAGCATCCTCACATAAGGAAGTACCAATATGATGCTTCCATAAATGCTATCATCTACCAAATGTGGGATTCTTCAAGTACATATCTTGAGCTTCACAGTAATTGCAAAACTAATGCAAACAGCATACTGTCTGCTACAAAGGATCTCCAATGAACTCCAACCTTTGCTTTTGCACGATCATATCTCAAGACGAACTTCTCTATCCATTGCTCCAAAAACCCAACCACTCATCACTACCCTAGATAAATCTTTTCCAAAGGAAACAATTAAAGACAAAGATTGCTGAATGATAACATCTATCCCGATACATCATCCTCGGGATGTAGAGATAAGGAAAAACTAATTTATCTTCCTAACCTTTAGGAAGAGCCGTTATTCATTGTAATAACTAATGGAGAAACAAAACATAGGCAGCTGGATGTGAAAGACAAAAAAAAGAACTGGAATATCTGACATCAAATTGTCACAATCATATGAGAAGCTTTACATGAGAAATACAATTTACCAGATTCTTCAGGATTTGTAGTTGAGCAATCTGCTAGCTTCCCAGGAAGAGATGATGATCTCAGAACACTCTTTTGTCTCACCAACTCCCGTGCTCTCTTGGCTGCCAAAGCTGCCTAGACAAGAAAAGCATCACAAGGGAAATCAGAGAAACTTCAAGCTCACAATTACTGGTAACCGTTTCCACAGTCTGCAGCACTTAATCGAGTACAACACTTAACAAAACAGAACATTTTTCCAGCAAAAAAAGTGTAAGTGCACCTTGAGGGCATTCAACGACTTGGAAAGGATCAATTCAAGCACATCCGGATGCAACTCTAAGTATTCAGTAAGATACTCTTGCACAGATTGATCGACCAATTTGCGTACTTCTGGATTCCCTAACCTTGTCTAAAGTAAGAAAAAGCAGTCAGCTAATTATAACTGATGATACAAACAACTGCCACATTGAATATGAAGTTTCAAGTGAATTTCGCAGTAGACAATACCTTCGTTTGTCCTTCAAACTCTGGATTTGGAACTTTGACTGAGACAACACATGTCAGACCCTCCCTTACATGCTCACCGCTCAAATTAATGTCTTTGTCCTGAATACAAACGAATTCGTGCATTAGATGTGACAAATACATTTATTTTCCTCTTCCACATACATCACATGTGCTTATTACCAAAAAAAAAAAAACAGGCAGAGAAGGCGCACACCTTGATAATCTTTGACTTCTTCCCAAGGTTATTGAGTGCTCGTGTTAATGAAGCCTTTAAACCTTCAATATGAGTTCCGCCATCAACCGTTCGTATGCTGTTGGCATATCCAAGCATTGTATCGGAATATGCATCTGAACACCTAACCAACATTGGATGAAAACAACAAGGTTAACTATTGTTATTGTTCTACTCACGGTTGGAAGGAATACAAGGGACTGTCAGTTTGCTGAAAATGACAACTTCACCACTCTTATGGTAATCAAAATCATCTTTATGTCAAAACTATCTTATGGTAACCAAAATGTTATTATACAGTGAAGCAGTGGGAATATTTATTAAACGAAAATTCCAAGAATAATAAATTGCACAGACAGATGGCAATAGGAAAGTTAATGATTCGTAACCCCAAATCGCATGTTTGACAATTGAATCCTTAAAACAGCATAAAAAGAGGAAAGAAAGCATACCATTGAAAAGCGACGTCAACTGTGATTCCGTCTATTTCTTTCCTGAAGCCGACGACATCATGAAGTGGTTTCTGCGTCAAAAAACTGTCAGGGACTTTTCAGTAGACACGACTTAAAAGAAATAGAGGGGCAGATATATTAACATGAAGCAAGAAGGATTTTCCTGTAGGATCTTCACATGGCTTTAGTTAAGGCACTAATTTTCAGCGCATCAGAGGTAAATCAGCGCTGAAGACCTTCAGATTACAAAGAAGTAAGTTGACGGTGTCAACCAAAATTAAGAAAGACCCAGACAGCTCAATAATCAGCTGATCCAGACATCTCAATAATCAGCTGATCCAGACATCTCCTACTAAGGGTTGCCAATTCACTAGCTGAAGAGCACTGGCTAGCGATGGCAATTTAACCCGTCCCATCAGACACCCGCATTGCCCTGCCCCTAATGGTTCTTACCCCACACATGGGATGGGGCGGGGATTGATTTGGTTACCTTTGCCCCATGAACCGCCCCAGCCCACACCTTAACTATTTTAAATATTAAAATTTAGTGTTTTCTATTACATGGTTTATAAATAATAGGCCTTTGTCGTCTTTTTTCATGGTCTACTTATTGATAATCATTCTTTTTTCGTTCTTCTTTTAAGTAGAGTTAAGTTCAACATAAATATGCAGCAAGACAGATGGGCTGATGAAACCCAAAAGTTCCGAGGGGATGGGATGGGGCGCACAACCTTGCCCTGCCGGGGCATGGGGTGTAATATGGGGTAATATCACGGGGCAGGGCACTAGGGGATGCAACCCCGCCCCCCGCCCCCCGCCCCACCCTGCCCCTTGGGGCACTAGAGCAGTATTTCTATTTAACTCATTCATAAAGATCCAGACAAAGGCAGAATTTTCTTCAGTAACTTTAGCGGTTGAAGTTAATCTCTTCAAGAAGACAATTTGAAAGCAAGATCAAGAACAATAAACAATCTACGGATTACCATCGTGTCTTGGCAAGCAGAAGGGACAGTAAAAAAGGCAGGCATACCTTATCATTGTTTAGCCAGCTCACATATTCAACCAATCCTCCTGCATAGAAGTACTCATCGTGCTGAGTCTTCTCCGGATCATCATCTTCTTTTTTTAAAGTAATCCTGAGCTGCAATGCCCAAATACAGTTGAGCAAAAGACAACAGAACCTTAAAATTTTCATATAAAGTCATGCATGCAACACAAAGAACCAGAAAAATATTGTCTACCCAAATAAATCATCTAAAAAATTGTCCATATCTGCTGAGTAAATGCATGCCAACAAAATGCATACTCAATATTATGAAGCAAAGTTTTGCAAAACCATACTTTAGGGTTTAGAAAAGCCAGCTCCCTGATGCGCCCAGCTAGAGTATTGTAATCAAATTGAATTTCTGTCGTAAACACTGTAGCATTGAAGAAAGCAGACAAAGGAGCGTGCATCAGCACATATAAAGCATGAAAAGTATTTATAAATCCCAACAAAGTGATCCTGTAGGTATGCGGTGTTGTCAAGAATTACCTTCTTTGTCTGGCCAGAACTGTATGCGTGTCCCCTGACGATCCTTTGATTCAAGTGGAAGTACATGACAAGTTAAGGTTGTCATAGGTTTCCCACGAGAATATTTCTGTTGGTATTCCATTCCGTCACGCCAAACAGTAACTTCCAATGCCTGACACCAGCAAGTTACACGATTTTAACATTTCAGATAAAAAGAAAAATAGTTTGCAAACCTAAAAAGAAATGCATGTAAGAAATTGTCAAAAAGATCATTGAGATAATTTGGACAAAAATTCTTTCAATCCCACAAAACTATAACCTTGAAGATTACCATATTGTAGGCTCAAAGAGAAGTTTCTGAGCCTGTGAGTATTCTCTACCATCTTTTGTAACACTCTTTAGAGACCGCTAAACCTGTATTTCAATGGAGGAAGTACAAGACAGAGCCTTTATCCACATTGTTTGTGATTGTTCCTTATAGATCCTGAGGGAATTAGCCAATTTCGGGACTAAATAGACCCCCCTTTCTCCTCCATTTCCCGGTCCATATTTTGAAACCTATTTGGGGAGTGGAGTAGAAAAACTTGTGTGATTTTCTATAGAACTGCTCTGTTAATCAGCAAGGCTATACTTAAACCACACAGGCTATGATAGATCTCACGCACCTCCTTTTGAGCCTAGCTACCATTTTTAGAGACGACTGGCACTACCTAGGTCTAGGTGCCTGGGTCTGTTCCCCCTAAAGGCCCTTGGCCTACAATTTGTTTACCAATAATTGAAACAAAATAGCATCTTAATCTTCTCTGCCAGATAACCTCATAAATCTTTAGGAAGCATCTCCTTTATGCAACAAATAGGCAGATAAGTTGACGGAAAAGAGAAGGCTCACCTCGGACAGCGCGTTAACCACTGATAAGCCAACTCCGTGCAAACCACCTGAGACACTATAGCCACTACTAGAACCACCAAATTTACCTCCTGCATGTAGGATCTGCAGAACGTAATACAAGTGAGACACATCATACTCTGTTACCATTTCAATGATAAAAGATGTTAGAAATTAGAGCCGTTGCTAATGACACATATCAGAAAATTCCAAAAGCCCTTGCTAATGACGAATACCAGAAAATTCTAAACCACCTAAAACCCTGCCCATACAGATACATCCATGCCAAAAGGCTTGAATCGAAATATGAAAAAATCAGAGCATGAAACATAAAGCAATTCAATAACACGTCCCAAGCATGAAGCGTGCACACGTGTGAATGCATGTGCAACCACAAGGGCAGGCACATGCATAAAAACATAATTTACATAAAGATTAATCTCACAAAAGAACTTATTTAGCACACTATCGGGCAAATATCTGACTATAAATCATTTGAAAGAAAAACCTATTTATATGTGCTTTGATATATATTCATCCTTCTCAACAATAAATTAATTCAGGCATCTTCTTGCCAACCCATATCTTCTCAAACAGCTTAAGACTATATATTGGTTCATGAGAAATTACCGTCAGCACAGTCTCCAACGCAGATTTCTTGGTCACAGGATGCAAGTCTGTAGGAATCTGCAAGTTTGAGAAATGCTATAAATTTAGCAGAACATGTTCTCCAATAAAATTGAAATGACTAATTTCTTAATTCAAACTTCTGCGGCTACTTATAAGGTACACTGTGTAGGACTCTATTGGTTGAGTGATCAGCCAAAGCACCTAGAGAAAGTTTATTGTACAGTACATTTTGAAAAGATCCTGCTAAGTAGTTCCCCAGGTGCACTTGTTAAGCATACTAAATAATGAATGTTTAATGTTCAAAGAAGTGGTTACATATACACAAGACAATCAATGTATTAAAACTGCGAAGTTTCTTTAATTAATTGCTTAAGAAGTGCCCCAGGGGTACATGTTAACATAATCGTTTTGAAATGGTCACAACAGTAACTCAAGTTGGTCAATGAACATCGCCTCGAGCGACATCTCCAATTCAATATTAGAGGGAAGTAACATTGAGTTTCAGAGTTTCTTGCAAGAGGTTCTTCACTAGACCACGAACGTTTTAGTAAGATGCTCCCACATTCAATTAGCTTATGTATCAACAATGGAGAAGGTATTGTCCTTGTGACGGCAAGCAACTATCAAGCAGCAAAATTAACACGTCCACCATGCCTCCTCAAGAAAGTGGACAATCTAAAAGTTCTAATTCAGATGCAAGATATGAAAGGTATCTACTGAATTACACAAATAGGATCCATACCCCGCGCCCATCATCAGTGATGCTCACAGAGCCATTCGCATATAAAACAACATCTATGTTGGAAGCAAATCCCGCCTGAGCTTCATCAACCGCATTATCCAGTATTTCGTAGACCTGGTAGACCGCAAAAACAAGAGAATTCTCATATATTAACAATTTGTATCCACTCAATTGTTTCACTAGTTCTAGTACAACAACTGCAGATGAAAAGGGAAAAATGGCCATACCAAATGATGCAAACCACGTGGTCCGGTGCTTCCAATATACATACCTGGCCTTTTTCTAACAGGGTCTAAGCCCTCCAGTACCTAAACACGTCAGTACACAATCCTAAGTTGACGATGCAAGCATCAATAAAAAAATATAACACACACTAGTTCATTCTTGACACAAAAGAACCAAGATCTAACTGTCGAAACTTATGCAACTTCTAAAGCCAACTTGAAAATACTATACCGAATAGCTCAGCACAGTAATGTAAGTACGTGAACCAATTTGGGGAGATTTATAACGTATTGATAACCTGAATTTGCTCAGACCCATAAGTTTTTGAGCTTGCGCTGCCTTGAAAAGCTTCAGTCACAGCGCTGGTCGACATGAACGCCCTCGCAAAACCTGCTTGACGGCTCGTCAATTGAATGGTAACTGTCCTTATTGGATAACCATTTCTGCATCGACAACACATGAAAACAACGATTCACAACGCCAAAAACAATCAGAACCTACTTTCAATTCCAGACATATTGAAAGAATAGGGAAGAGCAAAATGCTTATTCCACGGCCACAAAAAACGAACTTCTAAAGAAAAATAACACTTGGAAATCCAGCAAAATTGGTACTCGAAGGCCAAAATGCATAGACTTTCCAGCGAGATGACCCAATACATCACTGAGCACTATCATACTAAGCTCCCCATCAACTAAAAGCCCCAAACATCATCACGAAATGCATCACACCACCCAAAAGCTCGCGACTTTACTTCATACGCAGACAAGTCTCTAGATATGAACATGCGAAAAAGGATGAAGAGGAGGACCTGGGTCTGGAGAAGACGGAGGAGCGAGACACGTGAGCATGAGAGTGAAGAGAAGAGTGAGCGAAGAAGCGAGAAGCCATGGTCCGCAAGTTGAGGTGTCGAGGCGGTTTCAGAAGAAGCGCCATTGGAGATTGCGAACCATAAGGAGCCTTGTCCGATTTTTTAAACCAACTGATGTTTTCGTGAGGACGAAGATAAAAACCTCGTCCCTCTCGTCTGTCCGAATTGTTTTATTTTCCCTCCTCCCTCGCCATAAAACCCCACCGGCTCTTCTTCGCCGGCGACGATTCGTGGTGCTCAGTTTTAATTTAATTAATTTATTAAATTGGGATTGCAGTTCTAGATAAATTCAGAGTTCACATCAATCAATGATAATATTATCACCACTATCGACTAAAGATAAATATATAGAGCTGTCGAATGGGTGGATCGGATCGAATTTGGGTTGGGTAAAAAATGATCCGATCCAAATCGACCCATTTGATCCTTTTTAAACCATTTATATTCTTTGACAAAAAAAAATCATTTATATTCAATACAAATTTATTGATCAATACCCAACCCGGCCCATTTACTAAAATACTTTCATATTTAATCTATCCTATGAAAATTTGTATTCACATTTTTTTTTTGTTGGAATTGTATTCACCTAGTTATTTGGATAAAATCGTTATTTCGACCAAAAGATGCTAAAGAATTTACTTCCGACATTGTGTAGAATTTTCAATTTTATGATGATCCACAATGAAAAAACAAGAGAAAATTAGTACTTGATAGTGAATTTGCAAAATTACAGCAACAAACAACGTGGAGGAATTGAATTTTAATTAAATGGAATGCAAGATATTATTGAAGAAGATGATTTATGCTAGTCATGGATTGCAAGGGTAAGAACTAAGACTACAATATCACGTAAAAATAACAATGTCAAATGCAGCCAAGAAAAGATATACTCCAATAACCAAGGGACGAAAATTACAAGATTTACCAAGATAAAAATTAACGAGGAAAAAAGAAGCCTTCTTGAAATTTTTAATAAGGGTGAAGTCGAGTCAACTTGCAGGCCCACAAAAACTTCTCTAAACTTGGAACAGCCCATGAGTCCATTATTTGGCTGTAGAAGGATATCTCAAGTGACAATATTTGTGGCGCTCACTTTAGAGTCAAAGTATTTCGTAGACTCATTTAAGTGCCAAATCGGAGAAAAAAACGATTACTTTAGTGCCAACGACGAAAGATTCCGGCCAAAATATATACGTGACATTTTTATTTAAAATAATTTAGTACCACGCCATTTATAATTAATAAATAATTCCACGTGGCAATTTGTTTTAAAGATCACTGGAAATGCTTCTGCTTCTGCTTCGCTTTCATTTTCCTCCGAATTTCATCTTCTTCTTGGACAACTTCCCTGAACTTCACCCCCAATATCCTCCTCCTCTCCACCAATGACTGCGGAATCCGCTGTGAAAAAGAAAAAGAGCAGAGGCTGCGATGATTCGCACGTGTACGGAGGAGAGAAAAAATGAAACCGGAACCCACCTTAGATGAAAGGAAAGGGACGAACCAGAGTCTCCGCAAGCATCCCTGCCAATCTCTTCCTTCACAACGCTCAATGCTTCTCTAGAGCTCAAACCCAGAAAGTCTCTCTCCATCTCACCCAGCTTCAACACATTCACCTCACCTCAGTAACCAAACCCAGATTTGAACAGGAACCCATCTCCAAAATCTCAAAACAAACCCGTTTGCACTGCGAAATTCTGGGTTCTCCTCTGCACGAGAGAGGATGGGCCATGATTTTCCAAACCGTCAAAATCATCTTTTGGGTTTCTTGAGTTGTATTTGGGTTTTGGGTTTCTGCATCGACGAGAAAGGACCAGATCTGGGCGAGGGCCTGCTAGCCCTCGCCAGCGGTCGGCGGGGGTCGCCGGCCACCCCCGCCGACCAGCCCCCGTACATTGCCGGTGCCGGCGACGGTGGGGCGGCTGCCCAAAGCCCTCGCTGCTGCACCCTTTTATTTTCCTTTTTTTGGCTTAATTGTTTTTAATTTTAAAAAAAAAATTAGTTTTTTGTTTATTGCTGAGATCCTCTGGGGAGCCCCGTAGATGCCACGTAAAATTTCTGGCAAAGCTCATCGGAGTTGGCACTTAAATAAGGGTTTTTCAAAAAAATCGGCACTTAAATGATATAAAAAAAAAATCAGTACCAAAATGAACGTCGTATACAAATATTGACACTTACAGTGTCCTTGCAATTATTTTGCTATAGAGGGCGAAGAGAGAGTCACAAAGGTGGAATGACTTTGGGTAAATTGTGAACCCATTTAACCTCCAATTTTTATTTTTTTTTGGCTTTGACAATCTAAACCCATTTATCGAACATAGCTAACTATCATATATAATTTCCATCAAAAAAAAAACTATCATATATAATGACTCAACCTATCAAATATCGATTAAGAAATGAGTTTACGACCATTTTTTACGGATTTAATTTGTATTAACTCCAAAGGTGCTTCGTGGTTACGAAACAACTTTGTGCATAGTTTATGTGCTCCACATAGATTCGATTTTTCGTGCCATCCAATATAAATAATTCCATGTTTGGATGGGCGGATTTATGCTTTCTGTAACGAAGGCTCTTTCCCCCGCTCACTTCTTAGAACTCGTGACCAAATATTTAACTTTGCAAGTTTTTAAGTGTATGGCCTTCGAATTAAAGTTTGCCCCATTAAATGTCTCAAAGAAATATATAGATAAGTCATACCAAGGGCAATTGCCCTTGCAAATCGATAAAAGTCAATTAAAAATTTATAAAATGTAGTTATTATTGATAAACTAAATCTCTATTCTTATCTGATTTTTTAGGCATAAGTTACACTACTTCTATTTCTAAAGCAATGTATTAATTTCGTGCGAAAATTCCAAATAAAGGCCTGAACTGCATTCGTTTTCTCAAATAAGGGTCTAAAGTGAATATTGTTTCAAATAAGAACTTGAAGTGGTTATGGACCTGACCTCACGGCTAATCAAGAGCATTTTCGTCATTTATTATTATTATTATTATTTTGTTCTTTTTTCCCATTTCCTTTTTTTTTTTTTTTTTTTTTTTGCAGCCGGCGAGGGCGCCGAGGTGACCCTTCTTGCGAGGGCTGGCCTCGCTTATGGCCGGCGAGGGTGACCTCTCTCAGGCAAGGGATGGCATCGCTTGTGGAGGGTGGCCTCATCGATAGACATCGAGGGTGGCCTTACCTGTGGCTGGCGAGGGCGCCCTTGCCAAATCAGGAGAGGGCGACCCTTCCCCAGCCCTTTCCTATGGCTGGCCACTAGCAAGAAGGAAGGGAAAAAAAAATGAAAAAAGTATAAAATTTAGAAAATGTAAATAATGGTAATACCCATGAGCGGCCAAAAGATTTGGCCGTCCCACGAGTTCATTCACTTCTTTGAGACTAACATGGCCACTTCGTGCCCTTATTTTGAATAAGGTCTACTTCAGGAGAACGCTTCAGGCCCTTATTTGAAATTTTCCATAATTTCTTTGCAATCATGGATCATTTTTGCCTCATTAAGAGGAAATTATAAATTCATCCCTGGTCACAAATCTAGGCTCTGACTCGCGTCTTGCTATGTTGATGAAATATGCACGACATTTCATGGACTTCGGTATGGTATACCTTTTTGAGATGGACTTTTTATCCTAGGTATAAAAATGTTTTTGTCGACCTAATTTCCTAAAAAAATCCTCAACTTTGAGTCTAGTCCCTATTTTACCCCGAACTTTTTTTAGTCTAGAAAAAGACCTCAAACTTCAGGTCTAATCCAAATCTGTCCCGAACTTTTCTTTGTCTACAAAAAAAACCCCACCTTTACGTCTAGTCTATCTCGAACTCTTTTTTGTCTAAGAGAAAAATCATCGATTTTGTACTCTAGTTTCCAATCTGTCCTAGGGCAGAATTAGGCCAATTTTATTTCATTATGAAGTGATACTTATGCTTATTAAGTTAACAACTTTGACCAAACATCCTGTTTTTTATTTTTATTTTTACATCGCGAGGATATGAAATGCAAAAGAAGTTGTACCTCATTTAATCGTTTTTGAAATTTAAAACATCAATAGTATCCTCTACAACTCTTAATTAAAATTGACTCAGTATGTATCCATAGCACATGTACATAAAGATAATTATGTAAGGACTCTTTGTTAAGATATCTGATTTTTGATATAGCAACATGCGTACTTTGATTTTACAGTGGCTCGAGGTCGCAAAAAAATTAAAGCTAACTTTGGCACTAAACGGGAGCCAAAGTAAACAAGTTCAAATCTGCACAACAAATTTGCCAATTCTTCTCCTAACCCTTCAAAGAAAAAACAAAAGTTCCAATTCAGGGTCTCTACACCCTGCAGAATATCTGGATCACTCTACGCACAGCACCTGGGAAGAAAGCTACGAACAGAACACAGTGAAACTTGCTGATTTCGTGTGGCGCGACGGCGAAAACAGAAGAAGCTGCGCATGTCAGCATCACCGAATCTGTCCCGCCGAACATCTCCGAGCGAAAGGAGGACGTGCAGGTGAGGAATAGACCGATCGCGAACATGGACGTGGACAGGAGCGCGACGGTGCTCCAAATTAGCTCCATCGCCATCGCGTTGAACAAGACCACAAATACGTACAAGGCGTTCTTGAGATAGTAATACATCGCACGCCCTGCATAGTTGCCGTTGTTATAGCGATCGGTGCCGTCCTGTCGTCGTACAGCACCAGGAGGATTTAGTACTCCGGCTGCGAAGAACGCGAGCAACGCGATCAGAGTCACGGCGACCAAAAGCAGCAGCGCGATCCGGGCTTCGGCCGGCGAGTCCCTTATGTGGCTGTAACGGAAGAGGTTGAAGAAGGGTTTTCTGGGATTGCTCGAAGTTGGGGTAGCCATTGAACTGTTTGTGCTTGGACAACTTGGAAGAAGATGATACAGTGGAAGCAGACTATTATATAGAAAGAAGCAGCTTGGACAGGGTCAATTCACGGATCAAGAAACTAACTGATCGACGGTTATTATTTGAATGGTAAAAGCCAGTACTTTACGCGTTAAAGAAGCGTCAGGTGTCACGTCTAGGGTTTAATTCTTGCTCGATACAACATCTCGCAGTCATGTTGTGTAGTACTTAATCTCAACGTGAACAAACCAGCGATATCATGTCTCAAAAAACGTTTGAATCGGGTGGAGGAAATCCGTTACTTGGTTCTAAACTTCAAGCGTGGATTATTGCTTTTAACCACGGTAAAATTGTAACTTTTATCTGATGCGCATAATTTAGATTCGAGATTGTATCGGAACACCCGAAATCTTGTCTTTTCTAGTCAAATGCACCTAACTGCCGGGCTACTAACTCCTTCGGTATCTTTTCTAAGTCAATTCGCGAAAAGCGTTTCATCTACCGAAGAAATTGGGTGGAAAGTACATGAGATGGTCTTGAATTAGTTTTATTTAGATTCAAGGTCTAGGATACTTCCTAAGACATGCTGGGATAGTTAGATATGATTTTGAGTTAAGAGTGATGTTACAACTAATACTATTCTATTCAAAGGCCACATTTTAATATGTTCTCTAGCGACGTAGATGACACTAGGAGGAAATAGACGCCAGAAGACAACCTAAGGAACACGCCACGGTACACAATAGTATTGTAACGACAAAAGATTATTACATGGTCTCATAAATCATGTGGACCAACACCATCTATTTTGATATCTACTGCCTGAAAAATTATTTTGTCAACGGATACAGATGCAGCACAACCATCATGGTATGCAAATTTCCGATCTATCTTCCGAACGATGACGGTACATAAGCTCCTTGGCTACGAAACCAGGCAGTGTTGCCGATTATCTCGGCCAATTCAGTCCATCCGACCAACTTTGATCGGCCGGCCTGACGTGAACTCGCCATGGCTAGGCGAGGCCGACCTCGCCCTCACCGACCCTCGCCTCTGGCCGGTCGTCGGGTCGTCGATTCAGCGATTAGCTGGAGGAAGAAGGAGAAGAAAAGAAAAAGAAAAGGAAAAATAAAATAATAATAATAATAATAAAAAAAATTAAAATATTTTTAAAATCTCCACGTCGGCACCGGCTGGCGTCCAAATCAGCAATTTTCGGCCGAAGTTAGCTGGATGGACTGAATTGGTAAAAATGCAAAAGGTTTAGGACTGAATTGACACAATTACAAGTTTGGGACTTTTTTGGTAATTTCTCCGTTTACTGAAAGTTGCAAAGATCCATAAGAAGTAATCCTGCGAAATGAATATAATTGAAATAAAGAAAAAAAAAATTGGTCTTTTCGTGGATGGCCGCTCAAGAAAAGGTATTGCGGATGGCCCCTCAAAAGACCCAAAACCTCGTGTCACGAATGGACTAGAGAAACGGACAGAGAATTAATATTTTGCATCTGCCTAAGTTTCATGTTTGTATATGGAGTTCAACTTAATGCAAGGTCACGGTCAAATCGCACATAAGTCGCTTGCAATTCGTACGCCTTTGACATGGCGACCCCCTACTGGAACCTTTACGAGGCAACACATGGTTGGATTGGAGACGAATTTTTAGCTCTCGTGCCACCTCATCGGAGCACTTCCCCGGCGTGGGGCTTTGGGTCCGCTTGGTCGGGTCTTTCGTCTAAACTAAGGCCCAACAGTTCATTAAGTTTAGGGTGCGCATCACAACAGTTTCATTTTCCTGTTTTTCTGTTTCGAGAAATAGATTTAGAATAGAAATCTATTTAGTAACGCAATATCATTTTTTTTTTTGGGATAAATTTTTTGTTCAGAAATAGATTTGGAATAAAGATAAGAAGTAAAAAATTTCTACTTTTCTATTTTCTAGAAGAGAAACAGAAATACGAATTCATCTCATTGCTCACTCCCTCTCTCTAGAGTCCCTACCGCCGGTCGCCTCTCTCTCATCCCTGCCGCCGTTCGCCGCCCACCGACCTCCGATCATTGGTCCCTAGCTCCCATTTGCCATTCGCCAGTCTCCGTCCGCTTGACACTATCAAGCCGGTCTCTGGCCGCCGATCTCCGTCCACCCTCTGCCGGTCGCCTGGTCCACCATCCACCGTCCACCGTCCACCAATCTCCGCTCTCCTGGTCGATAGCCGAGGCCCAACGGCTAGCAACCGTAGAAAATTTATGCTATTATCAAACGAATTTCTATTCCGGGAACAGAAATTTTGTGTCATCATCAATCGCGCGTCTCTGCTTAGAAATACGTCTGGGAAATAAAAATAGAAAATTTTGTTTCTGGCCAAAAATAAAACCCGGAAGGAAAATGGTATTCGTGCCCTTAGTTTCTGGTTCGGTCTATTCTCTTTCTTTTCCGTTTCTTTTTATTGTGGGTCTACGGGCGAAGATGCATGATAGCCAGGGTAGAAGCTTCGCAGAGTAATTCGAAATAGAACCGTGCACCTGTGCATTGGGAAAACATACGCACAATTACGGCTTCAGCGGATGCCGATAACACTTAATACGATACAGTAGATACGAGACTCGCATCTTTCTGTGTGGGTGAAAAAAGTAGATCACATCGCTTCTCGAAATGCAATGCGTTCGGTCGCGACGGGATTTACCCAGTAACATGCTCTGATTTCACATATTCAAGTGCAGAGCCTTATTCACAACACCCCCCCCCCCCCCCCCCCCCCCCAAAAAAAAAAAAAAAAGGAGCAGAGCCTTACGATGTGGTCACTGGCAAAACAAGGAAATCTTCTGACTTGGGTTTCGAAAATTGTTTGCTTAAATCCCCGTGCTAGCTCTTACCAGTAATCTTTTCGTGGCCTCCTACAAAGAGACTCTACATAGAAATTCCAGTGGGCGAATACCAGATTCTCAGTTTAATCCTTGGAAAGACCATCTTAATTGAACCACGACGGTTCTTTACCATATTGGCAGCCTTGTCTCAAAAAGAAGGTAAAAAAAAAAAACCCACAAACAAAATGAGCATAAGAGGAGCATCTCTTTTATCTTTCTCCCGATCTGCGATCAATTTGCATTACATCGCTGGAGGAGCATTTAAACAAACAGAAAAAGCACTTGCGCTATGTTTTTATAGAGTTGGAGTTGAGTTACCACAACATTTGGGCGGCCTCCATCTGGCTTCCGCAAATTGAGTGAGTCAGCTTTGACCTTAGCTGTATAGATACAAACATGTACAAGATTCTAGAATCCTCAACCGGAAAGAGAAGTCGGGCCCTTGCAAATTGACCGGCTGGCAGTAGAAGGGACGACAAACGTGGATGATCACACCAAAACCACACTAATTCATAAATTGCTCGACAGAGGTATCTCAGCAGGAACTCAGAGGAAATGCCCAACTATATCGCCTACAAGTTCCGCCCGTTCCTGTAATCAGAACATGATGAACTAAGTAATTCAGAAGACCATCATATGGGAAAACTTTTCACCATCAGTGTGAAATACCTAATTCTATATTGGCCCTACAAGAGGTAGAAGTCAGGTGCATGCATTGATCTGAAACTAAGCGAAACTCTTGAGCAAATTGACCTTTCGAATTAGTAAACTCTACTATAATTCCATCTCCAAAGTTGATGACACCAGCACAAGCCGAAAAAATTTTCTCCTTGCGGCTTCAACATCTAATAACATCTTATTTTGAAGTCACAATATTGCATTTAGTTGAAGAAGCATCTTTTTCTGAGGGCACAAAAGTGCATTTAGTAATATCAAGACATAACAACTGTTTTATGATTTCTACTGTTAACTAATCAGAAATGATCATAGTTCATCTCTCTTGCTTACAATTAGTTACCTTGCAGAAATTGATTGAGTGCAATTCACAGCCCCTCTGGGAGCGCTGAGGCGTCTTGTCCTACTATTGTGCTCTTTGCTAACACGCATAGCAGCAACCTCCTTTTCCATGGAAGCTACTTCTCTACGCATTCTTTTCGCTTCAACTTCCATTGCTTTGTTCAAAGTATCAACCTTCTTTGCCAACATCTGCTTATTCAACAACAGCAAATATCAAGTATTCACAGACGAAACCCGTGATGAGGAAAGCATAGATAATCATAGTATAGGACGCAAATCCATCAACCTCTATAGCGTCATCCTTCTCTTTAAGGCTCTGATCTTTGTCATGACCAGCTTTTCTCAGGGCTATAACCTCTTTTTGCAAGATATCGTACAAAGTTCCCGATACAAAGTCCTCATCCTCTGGTTGCGCTTTGCCATTATGATTCCCATTTGCAATCTCTATCATCTCAGTGCTCTTCATCTGTTCTCCTGCGATATCTGTGGCATTGTCATTATCAGTTGAATTTGGCATCAGTTTATCAAGGGACTTGCTGCCACCGTCAAATGATGCAGACACTCTTGCATGTCTCAACAGTATACTGGCGCTGTTGGAGCGTAGCAGGCTAGTTGGTGCATTCGACGCTTTCTTTTGTAAGGAGCCATTGGAGTGCTGTCTGGACAGGTGCTCCAATCCACTAAGAGACAGCCGCCTTGAATGTCCATTAGTACTCTTTCCTTCCGAGTGCGTCCGAGCATTGCCATTAGATCCTTTAAGCTTTTCCTCCAAAACTTTGAATCGCAGTTGGTATTTTTCCTAAGCATCATTGAACCAGCCTGCCATCAAGATTAATGGCCCAAAAAGGAATCTATTGCTATAATTGATGATTTTCGCACCTTCATTTGGGCTTCTGCCTTTGCAGTGCGCTCGGCTACAGCAAGTTTATCCCGAAGTTGTTGCATTTCACCCTATTGATATAAGAAGAGATCAGTAAATCCTGCTTTAAAATTAGATTCCCCTAATTACCCTTCAGCAGGTCAATGTCATTAAAGAAGTTCCTTGCATCTACTAGCGAAAGATCTCTTCCAAAAAAGAGCTTTCTAGATGCACTTGAATTGAGAAATGTAAGTTAGAAACCTACTAAAGATTCAGAATTGGTCGAGGCTTAAAAATTGAAGAACTGTTCGATGCTTTCAAGTTTCAACCACAGCTGTTTTTTTCACCATTATGACAAAAGCATGGCATTAAAGGGGCATTTAAAAGCTCCTTAATATCTGGACTATGTAATTAATCCAGCACTCTCACTGTTAACAGCTACATGGCTTTGTACGTGGGTGTCCTAGGAACCCTTTCAACACTATATGGTAATGCGGCATGCACAAAGAGTATGGCCACTATATAATTAACAGTCCCTAGTTGTCGAGACATTTGCTGCTTCTTTGGCAGCATAAGGTAAGACAAAAAAGAAATTATTGCATTTGATGTCAGCGGTCTAAGTTAATCAGGGGATGAACGGAAAAAGATAAGCGGAACACTGTGCTTGCTAAAGATGGCATATTGCCATTGACATGCCTGAAAAAATCTTCTTTCTTCGAGCCATTGCTTTACAGGCATAACTTTGTCATTGCCATCTTTCCATTCATTAGCAACTACAGTTGCAACTCGGTTTGCAGAAACCTTTGCACGGGCAACTTCCCTTTCCAAGGTCTTTCTCTCCTCCTATGTGAAGCTTCCATGTCAGAAAAAGCTTCATATGTTCGTGACTGAATATGGAAAAGCATTCAACGACACTAGATTTAAGACGGAAAGAAGAAGCTTCAAAGAGAGATTACATTCATCTCTTGAACTCGTCGCTGATAATCCCGAACAGCATTAGCTGCAGCTCCACCAGCCAAAACAGCTTCCTCAAGCTCTCGAACTGTTTGCATTAGCTTTTCGACCTCAGAAACTTTTTGCCTATGCATCTTGTCCAGAATTTTATTCTCCTCCTGCACATAAGCGCAAGATATAGTCAATATTTGCCTACTTGAGACAGCCTCGATCTACATCATATCATGAAGAAGAAGAATTAATCTCGAAAGAGAAAAACCTGGCAAATTTCAATTTGCTTCATTAGTTCTTGGTTCTTGTTCTGCAGATCATCCACCAGTGCTGCTTTCGCTAAAGCAATCTCAATAGTCCTTTCAGCCTCGAGTAGAGCAGCCTCCTTGGACTTTGTGAGCCGATCAAGTGCTCTGTTGTCTTCTTGCAACCTTGCAGCCTAGAAAGGCAAGACTTACAATGTAAGACAACTATTTTCTCTCTCTCTCTCTCTCTCTCTCTCTCTCTCTCTCTCTCTAAACAACCAGAAAAGAAGATCCCAGGATGTCAGGATATCTCATCAGAAAAGAACACGCATCACAAAAGACAATGGGATGCACATAGCAAGCAATTGATCAACTTCCCACATATACCTCGAGCCTAGCTAGCTTAAGCTCCGCCTCAAGTGGAGCTATGATTGCCTCAATTGGAGGCATCTCATCATCTTTTTGGGCAGCATGGACTCTTCTAAGTGTAGCTTCTGCAGCAAATTGTGCAGCCAGAGCCTCTTTCTTCTCATCATTTACCTTCTTAATCTCAAGATTCTGTAAACATGATGCCCATTAGTTTATGTCGAAGGTCACATTCTTAAACTGATATGGAAAAGAATTGCAAGCAAGCAACAAGTCACAATGGTATTTCAAACCTTGCTTTCTAAAAGAGCTTCTGTCACTTTTAGCTTCCCATCCACTTTCATCAGCTCGTCAGTCAACTGATGTCAATCATTGCACAAGACAATGAGAAACTTTTTTGACTATTTGATAATCTTCAAAAACATGATAACATCTAGCCATACTAAGGAGCAAAAGAGGTGAAAGATGCAACTGCCCAGGGTCCTCACCTAATTTTAAATAGACTAAGCACAAGCAATATCAGAAGTTTAAGACGAATGAGGTCACACGAAAAATAAAGCAAACCTACAGATCGCTAACAAAAAAAGGATCAGAAAGAACATCAGAAAGCCTGGTTTATCCTCCGGATCGTACCAGAGGCACCAGCTTGGTATATTGAGAGAAGTGCCGAAGAACTAAAGTTTCCAAGACCATGCTTACCAATATTGGTCTCCCAATGTCCAAAGAAGTGATACAAGACTCTTGGATCCAAAGAAGAAGCATGCTTTTCATCAAGACAACAAGCAAGATCAAGAATTTAGATTTCCTTTTAGTGCAAAACCTAGGTGAGATCAAGAATTCAATTGTAGTTGAATTCAGGGTCAAAAAGAGGATTAAATCTATAAGGGAAACTTGTCTAGCCCTAGAACTTCAACCGCTTTTCATCTTTCTTGCTCAGTGAAAAGTAGTCGTCGTCATAAGAAATCGTGATTCCTTCTCAGTTCTCACCAAGCCAAAATCAAAGATAATCTTCTATGAGGTGATGATCCGAGCTGGTCAGCTCATACAATAATTGCATGTGATAGGTCATCTAAACAGAAAGAGACACGTTGCAGAGCATTGTGGGTACGTAAGTACCTCTTCAACTGCTTTCTCTTTAAGACGTTCAGAATACTTTAAAGCTCTAATTTCTGCAAGTGCATCCCCCAGTTCTCTATCTTTGTCTGTGAATAGAGTAAAAAAACTCATAAGGTTGCTGCACATCAGATGCGCTCAACAGAGAGAATATATAATTTCCTTGATATCTACTAATTTTTCTAAGAAGCTCAGCCAAGGTTATAAGTTAAGCCCAATCCACGAAACACAATCATAAGAAACATTAGACAAAACAATGCAATTTAACTATAGAAATATACTTCAAGGAAAGTGCATATATTTATCTCCTCCATTCACTACTCTGACAAAGAGCTGGACCATCGAAGGGGCAAAGCCTAATAACACGAAGGTCCAACAAATCTCAACCTACTTCTTGAGCAAGTTTACAAAGTGGACCTCCGATGCTTGTTGAAATATATCTCTAGAGATGACTCACTACTGCAGACCTCTTAGACTAGGGCATCCATAATGCCTCATTATGAGGTTTGGCCAGTTGAAAAGAGCCAAAAACATGGCACGTTAAATGTTCACTGTCCAGGACATTGAAGCATTTTATTGCCATCACGTGGTCAAATGCGCAATGAAGTTGCATGACATGTTAAAGAGCAGAAAAGGAATACGTATGTGGTCTCCTCTGCCGGGCAAAGGTCACGAGGAATCAGCATTTGTAAGATTCTAACAGGAAGAAAATGATCCAAGCACGGATGAACAAAACGCGGTACAACCTAGTGTGAGAAGAATCACACTCACATGGATAAGCCAAATCTAGCATAAGTAAATGATTGCGTCTGGACGAGAAAAGCCAGCGGAAGTCACATTTCTATTCAAAATCCGGCCCTCCACCGAGTCTACTAGGGCTACTAACACAATTGCTTGATTAGAAAAGATTGCACCATCGATTCGTGTAAAAATCAACGCCGATAAATTGCTCGCTATACATCCACACTCAAACATACACTGCTTGACCAATCTAGTTGCCAACTCCCACCCACTCTAAGTACACAGAAACTCAGAATGCGTTACCAAAAGAACAAACAAGAGAGAACGGACAACTTGCTTAAACTACCTCCAAATTGAGTCAAAAGAAAGGAGAATCTATATACCTCCGTTCCGACAGCATGATTCAGGTATCATCGTGAAACACGAGTAAATGCCGCATGAGAAATGGACAGTCACTAGACTCACTACTACTACCTCAGCACATACAACGGAGACGCAAAGACAATCGAAGAAATGCGCTACGCGCAACAGAAGGAGGTCCTAGAGAAGGAAACGGAGCGACAACCTCGGACTCCGTTCTCGAGGCGAGCGAGCTCGACGCGCACGGGATCGGAGCCGTGGAGAAGAGTGATGAGGTCATCGACGTCGGAGCCGACTCGCGACAGGGCGTTGGAGGCGCCGTTCGGCTTCCGGCGAGCCGACTTGAACGAAGCCGACGAGCTCAGGGAAGCCGGCTTGAGATGCTCGGCCTCGCCGTTGGCAATGTGAGCGCCGGCCATCGGAGATCTTCCGGTGCACGACTGTGAGGGCTGGAGCCTGCTGAGCCGAAGATGCCAAAATCAGTCCCAGGGAGAGAGAGAGATAGATTTGGGTATGATGTGATTTTGGTATCTAGAGAGAGAGAGAGAGAGAGAGAGAGAGAGAGTGTGTTTAAAAGTTGCGGAATTTGTTAGACAGAGAGTTGAGAATTAAAAACGAGGTTTAGGCGGGGCTTTGATCGACCGGTGGATTAAGACAACATTATTACTTCCCGATATTCGAATTTTTCGACTCCATAAGTTTCTAAGGCTAAGGTCGCGTATCCTGTACGTATTGAATAAGCTCATTTTCACCCGAAAGTATCGACACAAATCGGCGTTTCATTTCGTTTCGTTTCATTTCGTTACTTCTCTTGGACAATTTAGAACTCGAAGTTTGTTCAATTGATCTCTAGAATGCACATTATTCGCCTAATAACGTAATGGCGCCCCGAGCCACTGAGAGCGGAGATTATTTTGATTCGAACACGGAATCTGTCGCATTCGAAACGAACAGTAAGTGGCTCGGCTATTTGAGCCCCAATCCCGTTAGGTGTCTAAATGTCATTAAAATGTCTTATGGAAGCCAGTGGGCATCATATGCTAATGTCATTAACATGTTTGGAAAAATGGGGATTTACAGAGAGGGAGATGGGGATTTGATTTCGAAATGGGTGGGACCCAACGATTGACTCACCGGTGGGATAGGTGGAGTCGTCCCCTGTGGCATAATCACAGCCGTCTGATTGAAATTGCTTGCGGCTAATACTCCAATTAGCATCTCCCATCATAATATTCTGTCTCTCTCTCTCTCTCTCTCTCTCTCTGTAGATCTTGGAGGAGGAGGAGGAGGAGGAAGAGACTGTCCGGAAAGAAGATGATTTTGTGTGTCCGGCGGGCCCCACTCTTCGGACCCCACCTTGATCAGAAAAAGAATCAAACGGTTGGCTTCGCAGCTTTCGGTGGTCCAGCAAATAACACGACCGTTGAAGATGATAAGGTAAAGGTACGGTCTTTCCCCCCCATTTCTGTTCCATTTCAGCAACTTACAAGTTTTCGGGGGAATGGTTTTGTTTTATCTCTTGATATGTCTTCCTCTTTTTTGGTCTCTTCACCCATCCATGCCGGGTGAGCAAAAAAATTCACCGTCATGGCCCATCTAAAATTCGAATCGCTGTCTTATCTAATTCACGAGGTCGGGCATCATCTGAACCGCTCAAATGTACATATTTCAAAGCAAAGCGTCTTCCCTCGCAAGAAAAGTATCCACACTATTTGGTCGATAAATCGTTCTCGAAATAAAAGAGCCCCCATCTATCATTTAAGGCGGCGAGAAAGATCGTTCTCTATATATCAAGGGAAGAGGGGAAGGAGAGTGGAAAATTTGGAGGACAAAACAAATAGCAAAAGGACAAATCGAGGGAGGAGGAGGAGGAGGAGCGAGGGAACACGGTAAGAGCGGTGGGGTGGCGGGGCAGGAGAATATCGGAAGATGCGGAGAGAGAAAGCGAGAAACTTAAGAAAAAAGCGGGAATAAATAATTGGGTGGGGGAGGTGGGGAGGTGGGGGTGGGGACACCGAAGACAAGCGCACATGCGCGGGAGAGATGGCACGCGCTCTTCCCAATTCGCGAGTGCGCGCGTGGCCTCCCTTCAGATAAGCTCCGCCTCGCGAACGTCACGTGAGGCCAACATCTGGTTTTAGTCGGGGGCCTTTTTTTTTTTTTAGTGGTTTCCGAGATTATCTGTCATTGTTGCTGTCCATCTCCGACCCAACTCGTAACAGTCATCAAATCGTAGGTCGCCCCCATGTCCGATATCAGAAATCTTTACTCGACCACCCTGATTATTAACGTTGCAATGTCGCTCGGAAATATGTGGGGACCCTTCTAAAAGTAGATACATGCAAATACTTATTGGGTTCGACCCCAAAAAAAAAAAAATAGTTATTGGGGCCAAAAATGAATTTCCTTCTTATTTTCTATGAAATGAGAAATCGGATTTGTCGTCAATTACGAGAGACGCACTGCAAATAGCCGGTACAAAAATACGGCACAAAACCGACGGAATCGGCCCCTCTGCGCACGCGCGTGCCAACGCAAGCGTGCGGGCATTATTGGGCAATGAACAACCGGGACTACGGAAGCTTGAGCTCACATGCTCTGTGGGGCCCCTCAACTCTCCCTTTTTTTTTTGTTTTTTTTTATTATACTGTTTTGACACGTCAGAGTTGTCTCACGTGGGCACGTGTTTGCTGGAGGGCAGTAGTGTCAAAGGTCCTTTCATAAAGTCCATCCTGATGATAAGCGATAAGACTTGTTCCGTCCGCTTCAGAAACTAAAAGTAAACATTTTTATTTACGTTCACGATAGAAATATTGTTCACTCTTTCATTTTTCATATATAATATAAATGATTAATACCACGAAAAACCTCAAACTGATACATCTGTGACAAATTTACCCCAAATTATTTTTTTGACCACTAAAAACCCTAAACTGGTACACTTGTGATAAATTTACCCCAAACTATTTTTTCGACCACCAAAAATCTTAAACCGGTACAACTGTGACAAATTTACCTCAAAGTAATTTTTTTTTTTACCTCAAAAAATTTCAAACTGGTACACATGTGACAAATTTACCATATGTTAGTTTCCATTAAATTGAGTTACTACTACGAAAAACCTCAAATTGATACACCTGTAACAAACATAGGGTAACGTATACACCCGACAACTGCCACATGTCATCCAACTCAGCAATTTGACGGTAAAATTTAACGGAAACTAACGAATGATAAATTTGTCACAGCTGTACCACTTTGGGGTACATTTGTCACAGGTGTACCGATTTGGGATTTTTAGTGATCAAAAAAATAGTTTGGGGTAAATTTATCACAAGTGTACCAGTTTGAAGTTTTTGGTGGTATTAACCCAAATATAAATGATTATTTTATTTAAATATTTTTCGATATTTTTGTTTTTGTTCATAAAACAAACGCAATTTCAACTATTAGAGGGGGCCAAGAACTCAAAAGCTATGGGCTCACTGATTCTGCACCAACACGACAGGGCCTTCGAATCCCAGTTTGCAAGTCTTGAGGTACAGCAAAATGGCATGTTTGGTGGGTTCCCAATCGAGTGACCTCCAATTCACCAAATGCTGTTCCTTGATTTTGTCAAACACCAGAACTGTAACCCCCCCCTAAGAATCCCCCCACTGCTACTTGCCCTACCAAAAGGAGCATCCTTACATTCCAGGGCACATACCTTTGCTTTCCTTGTACTTCATGTCAGCACGCCAGTTCAAGATTGAGTCTTCTTCCAGAAAACTCCTCCAACTTTGCTACTAGAAGAGCCAATCCTGATGAACAGCTAAAATCACACCAGTTGGGTCGTGTATTTCAACTCCATTATTTTCACCAACTGAATCTTCTCTCCCAGAGAAGGTTCCTATCTCGACGAAAAGACACTCGGAGCCAAAGATGTAAATTTCGGTTGCCCGTCAGTATTATGAATTTCGCCATTCAGAAGCTTGTTAAGTTCAGCCCACACAAAAGATACTGCAGAAAATCCTAATAATATCCAGAAGGCAACTCGAGATTGAAAGTAATAGATTCGTCGAAAAACAACTCTGTAAAAGCTCCCATATGGAGTAAAGGAAATCAACTGCACCAGCACTATCAGTTAAATCAGTTCGATCTAATCAGTAGAACCTACAATCGTGAAATGTCGATAGAATTCAACAATTATACGTACAGCTGCAATTGCACATTCAATCAGGTAGAAGCAGTAATCAACTGGTGGCTTGTAAAGAGAGAGCATGCTCAGTGATTTCGACCAGAACTCCTGGTAAGGATGCGGACCAATTGTACGGATAGGTCAAGATGAAAAGAAAGGAACTCCAGTATGGGAGACATGGCACCTTAGTTGATTCTATGTTGATCCAGCACCAGAATTCTTAGCTAAAGCAGTTTCACGTTCCTGACGACGACGTTCTCTCTGAAACAAGGAAGAATTCGGATGTTAAGATGAAAAGATGTACATACAGTATGAGGCACCTTTTTCAATGTATTGCAATTTCAAGATAAACAAGACTATTTGCATTGATCTTAATAGTTTGTGAATAGTCCACCCACAGGAAACAAATACACAAGCCTATCATCCGAGCTTGGTCACAGGTCTCGACTTTTTGGAAATATGCCACAAGTGTTACAGCAGCAGTGCTTATGTTAAATGAATGGTGATCGCTTCATCATCTAAGACACAAATGATTTTGACAAAAGCGCATAACACAAGGGAAAATCAGACCACATAATTTTCCTATAAGAAAGCATCTAAATAGTCAATGGAGCTAAAATGCAAGGATATTGCACCTAATTACACGTTCAGATCCCGCAGATAGTTAGGATGATTAATTAGAGTTCTGAGCAAGATGAATAGTAGCACTTATAACTCTTGCATCCCTCGTTTTCTGTTCAAGGCTATTATATCAAAGAACTTGATAGGTTAGATGTCCAAAGACAAAAACAAAACTTGAAGCCCCGGCTACATTGGATGGCATCCTTTGATATGAATATTTTCCAAAAACAGGCCATGACGTAACAGAACCAGGATATATTCTACCAAAGAGATATTACACAAACAGTCCCTGAACTTTGCTCCAATATGCAATATCGTCCATGAACTTTTAATTTATTAAATGTGGTCCCTAAACTTTAGTTTAATTTGCAATGTCGTCATTGAATTTTTAATTTGTTCAACGTGGTCCCTGAACTTTTGATACATGTTCAAGCTAGTCCCTATACTATATGAAAATATTTAATGTTGCCCCTAAACTTGAATTAATGAAAGGAAAAGTGGAAAACACTGGACAGAATTCAATGATTAAATTGAACATGTACCAAAAGTTCAAGGATCACATTGAACAAATTGAAAATTCAAGGACGACATTGTACATTAAACTAAAGTTCATGGATCATTTGTGTCATTATCCCTCTATCAAACAGGACCATGTATTGACATTATGCATAAGGCACATAAGTGCCACATCTAGATCAACTGCTCTATCAAACAATCAGAGATCAGTTGTTACGCAATCTTTAATACTAAGTTCGTAAACATATAGCTTTCCTTGGGACGAGGGAGGGCAGAGAAAATGGAAGGAGGGTGAGGAAAATAGCTAAAAGTTTGAAATCTTTGTGAAAGAAAAGTTTCGGGTCTTAAAAGATTTTCTCTTCCATCCCTAATTTTCTCTCCCCTCCCCTCTTCCCAAACAATGCCATAACGTCAAGGCAAAAGAGAATGAAAATAACGACCATACCCTTCTCTCCCAATAAGGCAGAAAGCAGACGAAGTCATAGACGGGAGTTATAGTTGAGACCAAAATGGCATTGACTCCAGTAAACAATAACAGAGCCGTCATGGGGCGGGTCTTATGTGGCATTATACCAAGTAATCAGATGCCTCTCTGCAAAAATATGGTGTGAAATTCCAGGTTAAGACAAGAAACAATTGACACTTATGCAAACTAAGCTAACTTCGCCCTCCATAGATTATCCAGACTGTTTTGAGTAAACAAGCCTTCATCTATACATTATCTTGTGGGCAGAAAAGAAGAAACACAAAATATTGAATAAGAAGAGGTGTTGTAATGACAAGACAAGTTTTAGAAAATCAAACTTATATCCACAACATCCGCTCTCAAGACCCAACATATAAAAAAAATTGAACAAATGACTAACAATCTCAGCTCCCCGGTTACGAAAAATCTTAGCAAATGGTAGGGTCACATTGTAGGAGTAGGAAATCGAGTTAGATATATTCAGAGAGGGATTGATGAGAAATTCATTCAGAGTCTTTGCGGTTATACTACTTCACTTTGATTAAACAAAGCAGGCCATGGTTTTTTTTTTTTTTTTTTGGACAAGAAGCAGCCCAAGTTGAAACGGTATTATGTGGCCTTGCTCTCCCACCACTACAGCTAGCTTTTATGGTGTTAACTTCCCAAGAATCAATTCAATCAGTACCAAAGCAGTTTGCCATGTGTTTTTCTAGTCCCTATTGCAATTACACATTACAGTTAGGGACACCGGTATGGCACAGTTCAACTTGGGACAAGTTAAGGCTATGCACTGCCAGCTATTACCGGTTCCAGGACCATGGAAGCATGGCAGATCGTTACGATCCAAATTGTATTTTCTGCAAGGGACATCCATTGAGATTTAGATGGTATCGATCTTGCCCACCTCAACAACTAGCTTTTGCGTACGGCTCCCCCAAGTCCCTACCAGCCCCAGGAAATGACAACAGAACCCCATGCTAAAAATGTAGTGCGAAAGAGAAAAAAATAAAAAGAAAATGGACGCATAACTCGTATAGGCATTTCATCAAACAGATGGATCACCAATCCTCGCCGCTTTCAGTCGAGCCTAGATTATACGGAAAGCCTACAAACATCATCAAGAACAGGCCACACAGGTAAGAAATTTCTCGCATTACGGAACTTCGGGACGCCATCCTGTTCGGTTGCTCAGGATAGCTCTTAGCCGGGAAAGTCAAAACCACGTTCGTCCGCCGCCTCACACATTCTTACTGGGTACGCTGTCTCAGACTCGAAAGAAAATTCTGCATTTCTAGTCTGAATTCAAACAAGTGGGTATTTTTTACCGTGGATTGATGAGCATGTTACACCGACAGTCTACAAAATTTCTACTTGGGCACCAAAACAGATGTCGCTAGAACGGCCATTGATGAATAGGCAGGAGGGTCCTCTTCTCATTCTCGCTCTCATTTACCTGGCTGAAGATGGATACAAAAAGAATGCCCGTCTCGCTGCTCTGCGACTTCTTCGCACTCCCAAGAGACGAACGAGAACGATGATCGAGTAGCGTCTTGAGTGACAAAATGCCCGGGCTATTACATGTCCGCGCTCTTTAATACATCCAATTATGGAGACATCCGGTTTTTTTTTTTTAGACATCCGTTTACACGACAGGACACGATATTTGAGTTTGTGTAAATCGTGATTAACTCAGATTGACCCATTTAATCCATTTAATTGCAAATTCACGTTAAGTTAGCGCATTGACAGTTCATTATATTAATATGACGCGACGCTGTTAAATTAAATGAACACATTTAGTAATCTTGTTTAATAAATTAAAAAAGCTGACTTAAGAATGTTTTAAAACAAGCCATCGTGTATAAACGTGTTTACTGTGCACACATATTAGTATATATTTGTATTGTTAATGTATTGTGTCGCGTCGATACCCGACGCAAGGACATGTTCGGTTTTCCTTTTTTGGTGTCGTGTCGTACAACCTGCTCTTCTAGGCGTGTCATGTTCATGTCGAATTATTGAACGCTTTATGTTCGAAGGTATTATTATTACGCTTCTGTCTCGACCCGACGCGATACGAACCGCCAGTCCATGGCTCAAATGGAGTATTTTCATTGGGTATTTAACTCAGCATCTTATTTTGTTCACGTATTAGTCAGGTACTTCACGCACTCTGAACTCAAATGTCTGCTTGACATGAGCTCTCTCATCATGAATGAGGAAGCTGTGAACGAACACAACCACGAGAAAGAGAAGGAACCAGTCTACAAAGATTGCACTTCAGACTGCATCAAGAACTCATTAAGCAGCAGACATCGGTTTATAACTTCATGATATCTTTCAACAGTAACAATTGTGACATAAACAACTCCCCACTTCTATTCACCAAAGTTAATGCATATTAAACAGAATACATTAGGAGTTCCACAAGAACTAAACACAACAGCACGGACACTGAAATAGCTATAGCGTTATGACAGCACGAGTCTATAATTACAACAGCTAATCGTCGTCGCATCGCAGTTTGGACATTCAACGGTCTTTGACCTTGGCCAAGTAACGGCAATCTGCATTGTCTCCTGTCAGGACGCGTAGGGGCAGCAGTGGACTTCAACAGGTTAATACTATACGATCCTTAAGTGGGATTATCACTCACGAGGCCGGGCAAGCCAGAGAGAGCTGAGCGCACGAAGACGGGAAAAGTAGTCGTTTATCGCGAGAAGAGCGCGTGCAGATTGCCTTGTTGTTAGAACTCGGTGCATTTGCTGCAGAGTTTGTTGGCGCAAATTGTCCGCCTGGAAGTTAAACAAAGATGAGCAATAAATGGGCATCAACATACCAGGAGATAGGTCTCTTCTACAAAGGCAAACAGGTAGAACAATAATGCAGTAACAAATGCTAACACATACCACCTCCATGAAACAGCTAAAAGGTGATACTGGAGCCTTGGCCCGTTACCCACAATCATATGAATTCATATTCATCATATTCATTATGAATAGCTAATAATGAATACTTCATATTAATAGAAAAGATCCCAAGAGTTTACTAATTTCCTATACATGTACATGTACCATTTCTACTATTTTTTAGCCCGCTTAGCTCAGAGGTTAGAGCATCGCATTTGTAATGCGAGTTTGGACATTTTCTTAGTAGATACAAGTCATATGAAAACATGCAAGGATTTACTCCGTTGTACTGACTCGTAGAGGGAATATCTGCATTTATTAGTTAGACAATTCCTCGATCACTCGTACAATTCATTGTCCATTTCTCATTTAGACGTACACCCTTTTGCCAATCACTAGATACCATAAGAATGCATTTGATTAATTTCAAAGAAGATATAGGCACCGCAAGCTAAATTGTAATGAAGCCTTGTATGAAGAGCTGTAACAGACAGATAAAGAGATTCGTATCATTTTGAAAGACTTCCCCATAACCGGCACAAATCAACCTGTTAGTCTGTACATTGAGCAATTCCTGAAGAAAAGGGGAGTTTAGGTAAACACCCGATGCCTCCCCCAACAAAAAGATGACCCACCAAAGTGAGCCATGAAGGAAGACTAGAAGTACTATTACCTGACGAAGGAAACCCTCAAGAGTTCCAAGTTTGCCCATAGCCATGGCCATTTGACCCATATAGTTTGCCACATTCCCAGAAGGTCCTGCCGTTGCAGGTGAGCTGGTGGCTAATGTCTCCGCAAGAGATTGTTGCAATGCCTCCAACCCTTGTGACAGAGCATCTTCAGCCTGTTGCGATGACTGCTGTAAGTTGCCAATACCCACCAACTGTTGCTCAGTCAAAGGCTCCAATTGATTCACAAGAAGCTGCAAAACGGCGAATTGGTCAACAAGATGGACTTGGTAACGAGAAAAACAGTTTGTATTGAAGCAAAGCTTCCATTGAAAAATTTTCAGAACATACAAAGGGTCGAACTCAAGGCACAAGAGAAACAGCCAATTCTGTCCCTAATGGCACACCAGCTCACATTCTCTATGAAGTTCTACCATTATACAGTTCATGAACAGTCAAGAAGTTCCCTCAACTTAAAAAGGCCACACCGTGAATATATTTACTTCTCCTGAACAAGAGAGGAAATGAGAAATGAGCTTAAGGAGTAGGTCCTGTACCTTAAGGACTTCAGATGAGCGAAACCCGCCAATCCACATAAAGCATCGCTCTGCTGGAGTTTTCCACATTCCAGACAAAATGTGGAAAACATCAGCTTTTGCTGCAGTGCCTTTCAGCTTGAAGATTTCATCAAAGTGTGTGGTGACATTGTCAACAATTGTTCGTAGCTCAGTGTCTCCAGCGTGAGAATTAACCGCATTTCTTAGCTCGTTAACGAGCTTGTTGTGCTCTTCTAGCCAACGTGCATATTCAACATCAAAGGCCAGGGCACCTGAGGATAGATGGAATCAAAAACTCTGATCTTTTACCGATGAACATGCAACTTGGGGAATCGCATCCCAAGAATCATCATTCCAGGAAATTAAAGACCAACAAATTATTTTTTAAACGCGTGAAAACTGCTTAAGGTTCTACCACATCGATGGCTTAAGATTCTACCGCATCGATCCTGCTAAAAACATCCAATATCAGGTGATACAGGGAAGTTCTGCGAAAAATAGGTGAATGAACCTGTACCTTTAGATGGTAAGATATAGGAAAAAAAATTTGGGGTGCTTTAATTTTGTTCCTCAGGGGATCAGAATCAGCAAATATGGAGCATTCAAGATGTTGATCAGTCATCAAAGCACTGAGACGTCATGAATAAAAAATGCCTCAGCCCTTTTTTTGGCTTATGCAAAGAGGGAAAAAGGGCAAAAGCCTGAGCAGGGATGGGTTAAATTGTGCTTCAAATTTTCGCTACCTAGTTCCATTGCCAGCGGAATGTTCCTACTCTCAAGTTTACAACTTCCTGTGCTCTGGAAAATTCATGTACATCACTACGAGATTGGCAACCCCTCCACGCTATTTTCTCATTTCACAATGACAAAAACAACACCACCGTATAGTTCTCTAGCACATTATAATTTCAACCAAAGAAAACAAAATTCATAAGGAGAAGAGAGAATGAGTAAATGTTGAAATACCATTTCCGCTCATTGAGTGGGATTGTTCTCCACTACTTGAAATGAAAATGCCCTACATATATAGCAAATAAGTGGATTCAAACACAAAAGGGCATACATTACTTATATAAGTCAAAACAGAGCAATACAAAATTGAACCTGCTGACGGGCTCGCTGCAGTTCTTGCTCTAGTTGGACAAGTTTCAGCCTGCTACTCTCTAGTTGTTGGACATATGCCTGCAAATCAGATGAAAATAGAAATGGGAAAACATAGATCTAACTATTACCCAAGCTGGAAAGCATTCTAAGTACAAAACTATTGACGAAGCTGGATGAGAATTCAGCTTTTCCAGCAATGGTCAGAAAACTAAATATGAGACCTACCTTTTTCCTTAATCTACTTTTTCTAGCGGCTTCACGGTTTTGAGCAAGCCTGCGTAAAGTCTGCAAAATTTGAAGGTAACCATGCCATCACAATCACCATCTGAAGTGATACAAGACAAATGATAAAATTTGCACCTTTTGATCTGTGGCTTTTTCTTTTGATCTGTCGCTGGAATCAGAAGCTGCTGCAACAGTCAATTGACCCCCTTCGAACTGCATGATGGAGTACACAAGACTTAAAAACAATAATCAAGCATCACGCACCACACGTTATTGCAGAAAGAAGCGGTATGTTTGTCTTTTCTTTTGTGCCATTAAGACCAGATGTTAGTTTCTTTGTCAAACCAAAATAGTACATAAAAGAAATTGGAAAATAGAGTGATATAAGCTAAAAAAAAATAGAGATGGTGTAGGAGACATCACCCTCTGATTCTTGTCACCTGTGTCGTCGGTTGAGGTATCTGTCCTTGGACTGGAATCTGCCATGGTGGAATCCCCCCAGTTCTCACGATGAGCACCAGGTATTGATACTAGGTTTGATTGTGATTCTCTATGCATGGATAGTGTCTGAGACCCCATAATATTCACAGAAAGATTTCTGTCTGAGGATGAAAGGGACTGAATCCACAATTTATAAGAAAAGAGAGGAAGAGACAACAATAAGTTACTTCTCATTTACTATAGCAGAAACTGCATGAACAGGAGAGAAAAGTTGACCTTATTCAAAGAGCCAAATTGGACATCAGCCCCAATACCCTGGGCACTTGATTTCATCTGATTGAAGACAGGATCTGCAAGCAACAAAATCACCAGAAAGAAAATGTAGCTCAAGTAACAACGGAAGGACGATAAACCCAAAAATTACATGAGCTAGCAACTTATTAATTTGCAAATGAACAACAAGGTGCTATCATCGGTATTTAAGACAAAACAGTGATTTGACTCTCAAGACAGGCTACAAAGAATGTTCACAGGAACGTACTGCCAAATTAATAGAAAGAAATCCTGTAACTAGTCATTTCATACAAATTAGCGCATACTCGAGTACAACTTGGCAGATAAGGTTTTGAAGTGCTAATAATAATAGCAGACCCTCAGCTCCAATGAATGACAAATGTCATATTAGAGGACCATGGCCTTGGGAAGCAATATGTGGACAAAAATACAGAACCAAAACGAATTGAACTGCAAATCAACCACCAGCAGTTAACCTAATGGTGGGGAACATGCAATCGCATGCTGCAGGCCCGACGTAAAGCAAGAGTCCAATTCACTGTTCACGAGCTCAATGGAGTAGAAAGTAAAGAGAGAAACTTGTATGGCAGTTGCACATCATCCATTTGGTAAATTATCAACTTCTTGGCATTCATGTAAACTTGTGCATTAGACTGTCTGTAGAAGCACTTGTTGAAACAGAGGATAATAAAACATATGCACAAGCACATACTTCTACTGAGGTCAACTGCATCTTCAATGCGGTATCCAAGAGACTGCTCAAGTGTTCCAAAGTCTGTAATCCGAGAAGAACGAATGGAGTTTCCTTCTGATCCCCTAAGATTCATAAACCACCACTTGAGTATTAATTTTGAAAACTAAACTATATTTCATAGAGTGACAAGAAATAACAGAAGGCCACACTCCTGGGCAATTCAAATTATTGTCAGACGGTAGAGAAGCAAAACACAGTGACAAAGCAATTTCTTATCTCAATAAAGCATTTATTCTACGCGCAATAATAGAGATTTCTGCATTCATTTGAGTGAATCGAGATTCCTCATTTCATAGACAATAATTACAGAATTTCCAAATTAATAAAGCTCAAAGAAGAATACAAATTCTCTTTCCAGAAGCGATAAACAGAACGTCCTTATCGATTCAAGATGAACGAATCAAATTGCAGTCCACCACAGCTATAGGAACAGAATATAGATAAGGCAAAGTCTTCCACTGCCAAGCTACTTTACTATCACCTTTTTAGTTTCCCGTATGTTCATAACCATTAACGCTTTGAATTCTCTGGATAGAGCTTACAGGAACTTGCCAGGCTAACTTAATCGCGTCCAACAATTGGAGAAGTTGAATGAAGTCGTAATCCAAAAGACCAACCAAAAACATACTGACATGACTAAGGAAATCATACCCCGTATTTTCTTGAGAAATTGATTCCAAAACAGATCACTAGCGATTGCATGGCAATTAAACATAAAGGATACAGAAAGAATGCCAAGTTTAACACGCTCCCACCAACCCAAAAGTCCCAATAAAACTGCAAAAGAAACTAAGACATGGATTGCTATTTCTTACCTTTTCCCATTCCCAAACTGAGATTCGTAATTCTTCTTATTCATTTCCAGCAACTTTACAAATGAGGGTGATTTTTCTTCTATTTAAACAGAAAACTACTTCATATAAAGAACATAGCCAGCCCTTCACAATAAAAGGCGCACAAATTCAACACAAGCAATCACACGTAGTCATGATTTCAACAGGGGCAAACATAAAAATGGGAGATCTTTGAAAAACAAAGCAAAATGATTGATCGGGGGAAAAACTTACATGGAACTCGAAGTGGGTAATTGAGGGACGAAGCTCGGCATGCCGTTCACAACTCTGCCATCATCTCCACCACCGCCAACTCTAGTTCTACTACCCATGAATCATCATCACCACTACCTCCTCCTGAGTCAACGCATGCTGACCGGACCAGAACGCACCCTTTCGCCTCAATTAGCTCTATTTCTTCCAAAACACAACCGTGGAGGTCGAACTCAAAAAATCTCTAACTTTACCAGCTCAAACTTCCTCGCTCCACATAAAAATCGCAACTTTAACGGCAAGAAACCTTACGATCGACCCAACTAAATCCAACAAGACAAGCTAAGGAGCTACGTAAATCTTCGAGACACCCCGCCAACGATTGTGATCAGGAAGTCCCCATAAAAGCTAGACATCACCTCAAAAGAAATAGTACACCGCTACCCACTGAAGCAGCCCCGTACGGAACTGGTGCAAACCCCTCGTAGCTCTTCTAGGTGGACTGGGATAAAAGGAAGAAAAGAAGAAGAAGATGAAAATTGGGGTGGGAAAATAAAGAAAACCCTAATTTCAGAGACCTTTATGGAAGATAAAACGCAACCATCGTGCTGAGTTCTTTGACTGTCCTGGTGCACGGCGGATGTATCTTTCTGAGACTGACCGTGAGGTAAAGATGCAACAAAACGGGAAAAAACCTTTCTCTTTTACCCCTGCAAATTCTCGACAGACCCACCTCTGAAAGTTCGAGCTCTTTTCGTTTCGTGACTGGGATTCCTGGGTTGGTGAAGAGAAGGCGAAGGGAAGAGTCAGAGAGAGATAGCAAGACTTAGAGTTAGTAAGAAGCGTGAGGCTTTAGTGCATTGACAATCTTCTTTTCCCATCACGGCCTTTTCTCCTGAATTTACTTTTTCCCTTCCACCGATTTCTCGAAAGCGGATCGAAATAAACAATCCTTCTCTCTTTTTCCTTCGCTGCTTTTGAAAATTGCAACTCTCGCTGCCATTATCTTTTACTGTTTTCCTTTGGGAGAATCACTCCCGGGCGAACCGCCTTAAATCTCATGTTATCAAAATGTAAATTCTTCATTTTGAAGCATTTAATTCCTTCAGAATGTGTAACCTTTTGTTTAGCGCCATTTCTCCTTTTAGTTAACTTAACCACTGAAGGTACTTAGTCCGCAAGTTCTATTTAGCCAAAAGTCCAACTTCTTTCTTCATAAATGACATGTATGTAAATTATTCCTCATGGGTATATTCCGAATTTCATCGATTGCTAGCTATTTGGCGGGCCTACAACATGAATATTGATGGTCGCGGTGATTCGAATTTATCTGTCTAGCAAACATACTTAAAATGAGTATAGTCGATAAATGTCCTTTCAATTGTTCATAGCTATTGGACAAAGTATGGCAATATGAAATTCAACAACGTAAGAATTCATATTTAAATGCCGACCGCACTTAAGAATTCATAAAATTTGGTCATCATCACACCTATGCAAAATATATGAAAAAACACGCGGGTTATTAATTTGAAATGATAAGTTGATAATTTGAAAATTCAAATGGACACCTGAAATGATAAGTTAATAATTTGAAGGCATGGGGAGATTCGAGTCAACTCCTCGAGAGTCGGGAGAGGGGGGCCCGGGAAGTTGGTGAGAATCTCGGGGAGGTAATTAGGAATTTGGAAAAGATGGGGGGTCCAAAAGGATAAACCGCATAAGGTGGGTAATGGCTTTTCTGCAAAAAGAAGAAGAAGAAGAAGAAAAAACAAAAAAAGGGGAATCACTCTCGTACGAAATGCAGCTCCGCCGCCACCGTGCAATAGACGTGGGCCCCCCGACACACGTGCGAAACAGTGTCTATCTTGGAGAGGAAATTATAAATCATGAAAAAACGGCCAATAATCTCATAATTATAAGTTTCACTATTCACATATATTTCTGAATACTTATGTTACTCACGAAAACGAATTAACGAGAAATATGTTCTTAATTAACGAAAACGTTTTAGCATAAATTGCCGTTAACACTAAAAAGATTTCCTTTAACCGATCTTTCAAAACAATACGAACCATCGTCTAAAAAAGTAATTTTTGAAATATTATTTTCTCGTGAAATAAACACATCATTTCTTTCAAGTTTTAAAGGTAAAAGCTGAAAAAGAAAAAGTAAAGTCATTATTATTGTTGTTGTTATTTTGGTCAAAACAAATAGACACCTACCTTTGTCAGCTAAAGAAAGGGAAACAACACCATTGAGAGAGCAGGAGGGGCTTGCAGAAATCTGGAATCCGACCGCGTTGACATACCAAAATTAGCTAACATCTAAAAAACACATAACCATTTTTACCACAATTAAAACACGACTTGATAATTGTAACGATGCGGTACGACGAGAGCGGGCAGTGATCACCGGGGCTAGAGGGCCTGGACAAGAAGCGTCTCCTTGCAAGCTTCTAGGATGGCGATGGGGCAAGAATAAATCGAATCTCGCATTGCTTAGATGTGGTGAGATGAAGTGCTATATATGTGCGACACTTGTCCTTAACTTGCAACGAAGCTTTTTTTGGGCAAAACCCAGAAAAATAAAACCTTGTGGGCTCCGTTTCAAAGCGGACAATATCGTTGGCAAGTGGAACTTGAGCTCGACATAATGATATCAAAGCCAAGTCTAGCCTAGCGATGGGGAGGACAGGAGTGAACTGAATTCTACATCGCCTGGGTGCGGTGAGAGGTGAAGTGCTATATATATATATGGCACTTTTAACACATTTTATACTCGTAATTTTAAATGTGTGTTTATTATTATCATAAAAATTAAGGACCGTGTTAGAAAACATATATATATATATACACACACACGGAGTTGGGAAAACCGATAAAAACTGTAAGGACTAATTTGTCTCAAAAAGCCATAACCCATAATCACCCCCATTATTTAAATATCAAAATATTCACAAAAAAAAAATCACTTTTCTGTCGGAGGATGAAGTCAATCCTTAAAAGTAGAAATGAAGGGGAATTGGTAGAGATCTATCTAGGCATAATCAAAGTTATTGCAAATGGAGTAATTCTTGGGTTTTCCTATTACTCTGTTCCGTGACAAAATGAAAAAGAAATGAAACCAAAGACAAGTCACAGAGGGAATCATTTGATGGTTCCCATAAAATATACTTTCCATAGGATGGGTGGTGAAAATAAAGTTGGACGACACGTAAATAAAACACGTTAATACTATAAAAAGATCCAAATCGATATATTTATATCACATTTACCTGAAATTAACATGTGTGTCACAAAAACTCTCAAACTGATACACGTGTCTCACATTTACCCCGAACTAATTTTTATGTCGATTTTTAAATATGTAAGTGTACCAATTAAAATTATTCACTTACACATTTACTCATGGATTCACTATGTATAAAATAAGTAATTGAGAAGATTTAAAGAATTAAAAAACACTCGAGATCATCTCTTCGCTTTATATAATAGTATAGTTAAAATACTGAAAACCATTAACACAATATCAAATCTTGATACATAAATTCATTATAAATGGACATATTACTTTTACATGATTTGTTAGAACTTAAAATGATTTTATTCTCGTCCAAAACATGAAAAAGAAAGTTGGGATTTTCTTTAAAAAAGAAAAAAAGCAGCTCCAAATTGTCCGGGCCCTTTTAGTTTTGGCGATGGCCCTGGCTTTTTTCTTTAGGCACAGTGCAGAAATTACCCCAAATTATGTTCTCATCTTTGACTGGATCTGGACATACCCTCGTTTGCAAAGGCCAAAAAATAAGTTAAATGATTGCAAAAACACATCAATATATTTGGAAAGTAAATTCCCTAAATCTCATTTCTCTATCTCCATTCTCTTTTGGGCCAGACTGGTTTCTCTCTCTCTTCAATCATTTCCACAATGTCTACAGTCAAAGGCAATCAGTACATCAAAGACCACACAATAAAAAAGAAGAAGAACCCAGAGAGAGAGAGAGAGAGAGAGTACTGTACGACTATACATTAAAAGACTGGCTAAAGGATGGTGGACAAGATGAACAAAAATTCGATTTCACCTACAAGCATAAGCACCAAGAGCATTACTTTTCGTGATTAGTTCATAACTTAACCCGACGCTCAAAATTGTCGAAAAGCTCGAGTAAATGTTCATCAGCTGCTCTATTCCTGGAAGACTCGTAGATCAATTTCCACTCGAATTGGAATGTTCTGTGTGTGTAAAAATGAGTTCAGTAAGCCAAATCATTCAGAACCAACATCGACCCCTCTTTGCTTCAAGTAATGCTTGGCCTCGACAACGTCCTGCAAAAGATTCAACTCTCTTGCCTCAACTCAAACTATATGTTCTAGTTAAAAAAACCAAACTGAAGTAAAATGTGATTAAAAAATGGGCAGGTATAGAATACATTGCTAAGATCCAGTAAATTGTCCAACAATGGAGCAATTATTCTGAAAGACCAAATTCATATGATTCATTGCAGCTGTGTGCCGTCCTATTATCACATCATAGATATTTCACCACGGTCTTCCACCACTCCTTCCAGAGACACCAAGCACAACAAGCATGAGCTACCTACTTCCTCTTGCCGTAGAACGTGTCCCTCTTACCCCACTAGCACTAGAATTCACAGTCGTCCACAATGCCCCGCTAGTTCTTGCAGCATGCAGTCCCTTCAAACCACCCACTAGATTAAATCTAGTAACAACTTGTCTGCTTTCCTTTGCTAGAGCAATGTGACACTGTTACTTCACTAAAAAGACAATCCACAATTACCTAAAATACTCAACTAGCTCTTCGGGGACTATATTTCCCCTAGACCGCCCACCACCCCTCAAACAACACACGTAGAGTGGTCAGTGACAAGCCCTTGAGTATATAACATGGGTGTTGTTTTGAATCTCAGACCACCTGCTTCTCGAGGTCAAGACAAAGTCAAATTTATGGAAATACAATGATATATGACTCCGGAGCCATATAATTTACCACTTCCATATATGTCCCAGGTGTAATAAGTTAAATGAAATGCTCATGAAACCTGATAAAAACAAGCAGCAAAGTGCCAACCTAAAAGACTGGACAAGATTTCATAGACTGCCTGAACATGAAACCAAGCATGTCTTGAAAAATACAATTCTAGTATCAAATCCGAAAACATATACAGACTTTCTTCGAGAATGTTGGAAGAGACTAAATATGTTAGAAGGTCATAATCTCAATGTTGTTCTTCATTTGAGATTAGGAAAAAAAATGTATAGGCAATAGAACTAGCTCCCTCGAGAAAATTTCCTTTTAGGCATTCACTTGCACTTTGCAAGCAGCACACTACCACTAATATTCTTATTTAAGAAATTCTAAAGAGCAGACTTGCTATAATCCTTACAAAAAAAATACACGCTAGCGACCAATAACAAATTTAAGAAATTTTGAAAAATGAAATACCTGCTGTAACAACACTGCCTCTTGAGGACAAGTTGGAAAGTGCATTAGGCCGATGCCAACCATTAGTCTCACGTGGGCAATTGTTTGCTGGAGGGCAGTAGTGTCAAAGGTCCTTTCATAAAGTCCATCCTGATGATAAGCGATAAGACTTGTTCCCTCCGCTTCAGAAACTAAAAGTAAAAATAAAAATAACTTTTAAATTTTCGTTCGATAATAAAAATATTTTTCGCTAATTCATTTTCATATATAATATAAATATTTATTTTATTTAAACATTTTTCGATATTTTTGTTTTTGTTCATAAAACAAACGCAATTTCAACTATTAGAGGGGGCCAAGAACTCAAAAGCTATGGGCTCACTGATTCTGCACCAACACGACAGGGCCTTCGAATCCCAGTTTGCAAGTCTTGAGGTACAGCAAAATGGCATGTTTGGTGGGTTCCCAATCGAGTGACCTCCAATTCACCAAATGCTGTTCCTTGATTTTGTCAAACGCCAGAACTGTACCCCCCACTGCTACTTGCCCTACCAAAAGGAGCATCCTTACATTCCAGGGCACATACCTTTGCTTTCCTTGTACTTCATGTCAGCACGCCAGTTCAAGATTGAGTCTTCTTCCAGAAAACTCCTCCAACTTTGCTACTAGAAGAGCCAATCCTGATGAACAGCTAAAATCACACCAGTTGGGTCGTGTATTTCAACTCCATTATTTTCACCAACTGAATCTTCTCTCCCAGAGAAGGTTCCTATCTCGACGAAAAAGACACTCGGAGCCAAAGATGTAAATTTCGGTTGCCCGTCAGTATTATGAATTTCGCCATTCAGAAGCTTGTTAAGTTCAGCCCACACAAAAGATACTGCAGAAAATCCTAATAATATCCAGAAGGCAACTCGAGATTGAAAGTAATAGATTCATCGAAAAACAACTCTGTAAAAGCTCCCATATGGTGTAAAGGAAATCAACTGCACTAGCACTATCAGTTAAATCAGTTCAATCTAATCAGTAGAACCTACAATAGTGAAATGTCGATAGAATTCAACAATTATACGTACAGCTGCAATTGCACATTCAATCAGGTAGAAGCAGTAATCAACCGGTGGCTTGTAAAGAGAGAGCATGCTCAGTGATTTCGACCAGAACTTCTGGTAAGGATGCGGACCAATTGTATGGATAGGTCAAGATGAAAAGAAAGGAACTCCAGTATGGGAGACATGGCACCTTAGTTGATTCTATGTTGATCCAGCACCAGAATTCTTAGCTAAAGCAGCTTCACGTTCCTGACGACGACGTTCTCTCTGAAACAAGGAAAGAATTCGGATGTTAAGATGAAAAGATGTACATACGGTATGAGGCACCTTTTTCAATGTATCGCAATTTCAAGATAAACAAGACTGTTTGCATTGATCTTAATAGTTTGTGTATAGTCCACCCACAGGAAACACATACACAAGCCTATCATCCGAGCTTGGTCACATGTCTCGACTTTTTGGAAATATGCCACAAGTGTTACAGAAGCAGTGCTTATGTTAAATGAATGGTCATCGCTTCATCATCTAAGACACAAATGATCTTGACAAAAGCGCATAACACAAGGGAAAATCAGACCACATAATTTTCCTATAAGAAAGCATCTAAATAGTCAATGGAGCTAAAATACAAGGATATTGCAACTAATTACACGTTCAGATCCAGTAGATAGTTAGGATGATTAATTAGAGTTCTGAGCTCCAGTATGAGAGACATGGCACCTTAGTTGACACCAGAATTCTTAGCTAAAGCAGCTTCACGTTCCTGATGACGACGTTCTCTCTGAAACAAGGAAAGAATTCGGATGTTAAGATGAAAAGATGTACAAACGGTATGAGGCACCTTTTTCAATGTATCGCAATTTCAAGATAAACAAGACTATTTGCATTGATCTTAATAGTTTGTGTATAGTCCACCCACAGGAAACACATACACAAGCCTATCATCCGTGCTTGGTCACATGTCTTGACTTTTTGGAAATATGCCACAAGTGTTACAGAAGCAGTGCTTATGTTAAATGAATGGTCATCGCTTCATCATCTAAGACACAAATGATCTTGACAAAAGCGCATAACACAAGGGAAAATCAGACCACATAATTTTCCTATAAGAAAGCATCTAAATAGTCAATGGAGCTAAAATACAAGGATATTGCACCTAATTACACGTTCCGATCCAGTAGATAGTTAGGATGATTAATTAGAGTTCTGAGCAAGATGAATAGTAGCACTTATAACTCTTGCATCCCTCGTTTTCTGTTCAAGGCTATTATATCAAAAAACTTGATAGGTTAGATATCCAAAGACAAAAACAAAACTTGAAACCCAGGCTACATTGGATGGCATCCTTTGATATGAATATTTTCCAAAAACAGGCCATGATGTAACAGAACCAGGATATATTCTACCAAAGAGATATTTACACAAACAGTCCCTGAACTTTGCTCCAATATGCAATATCGTCCATGAACTTTTAATTTGTTAAATGCGGTCCCTAAACTTTAGTTTAATTTGCAATGTCGTCATTGAACTTTTAATTTGTTCGACGTGGTCCCTAAACTTTTTATACATGTTCAAGCTAGTCCCTATACTATATGAAAATGTTTAATGTTGCCCCTAAACTTGAATTAATGGAAGGAAAAGTGAAAAACACTGGACAGAATTCAAGGATTAAATTGAACATGTACCAAAAGTTCAGGGATCACATTGAACAAATTGAAAGTTCAAGGACGACATTGCACATTAAACTAAAGTTCATGGATCATTTGTGTTATTGTTCCTCTATCAAATAGGACCAGGTATTGACATTATGCATACGGCACATGAGTGCCACATCTAGATCAACTGCTCTACCAAACAATCAGAGATCAGTTGTTACACAATCTTTAATACTAAGTTCGTAAACATATAGCTTTCCTTGGGACGAGGGAGGGCAGAGAAAATGGAAGGAGGGTGAGGAAAATAGCTAAAAGTTTGATATTTTTGTGAAAGAAAACTTTCAGGTCTTAAAAGATTTTCTCTTCCATCCCTACTTTTCTCTCCCCTCCCCTCTTCCCAAACAATGCCATAACGTCAAGGCAAAAGAGAATGAGAATAACGACCATACCCTTCTCTCCCAATAAGGTAGAAAGCAGACGAAGTCATAGACGGGAGTTATAGTTGAGACCAAAATGGCGTTGACTCCAGTAAACAATAACAGAGCCGTCATGGGGCGGGTCTTATGTGGCATTATACCAAGTAATCAGATGCCTCTCTGCAAAAATATGGTGTGAAATTCCAGGTTAAGACAAGAAACAATTGACACTTATGCAAACTAAGCTAACTTCGCCCTCCATAGGTTATCCAGACTGTTTTGAGTAAACAAGCCTTCATCTATACATTATCTTGTGGGCAGAAAAGAAGAAACACAAAATATTGAATAAGAAGAGGTGTTGCAATGACAAGACAAGTTTTAGAAAATCAAACTTATATCCACAACATCCGCTCTCAAGGCCCAACATATAAAAAAAATTGAACGAATGACTAACAATCTCAGCTCCCCGGTTACGAAAAATCTTAGCAAATGGTAGGGTCACATTGTAGGAGTAGGAAATCGAGTTAGATATATTCAGAGAGGGATTGATGAGAAATTCATTCAGAGTCCTTACGGTTATACTACTTCACTTTGATTAAAGAAAGCAGCCCATGGTTTTTTTTTTTTTTTTTTGGACAAGAAGCAGCCCAAGTTGAAACGGTTTTATGTGGCCTTGTTCTCCCACCACTACAGCTAGCTTTTACGGTGTTAACTTCCCAAGAATCAATTCAATCAGTACCAATGCTGTTTGCCATGTGTTTTTCTAGTCCCTATTGCAATTACGCATTACAGTTAGGGACACCGGTATCGCAGAGTTCAACTTGGGACAAGTTAAGGCTATGCACTGCCAGCTCTTACCGGTTCCAGGACTACGGAAGCATGGCAGATCGTTACGATCCAAATTGTATTTTCTGCAAGGGACATCCATTGAGATTTAGATGGTATCGATCTTGCCCACCGCAACAACTAGCTTTTGCGTACGGCTCTCCCAAGTCCCTACCAGCCCCAGGAAATGACAACAGAACCCCATGCTAAAAATGTAGTGCGAAAGAGAAAAAAATAAAAAGAAAATGGACGCATAACTCTTATAGGCATTTCATCAAACAGATGGATCACCAATCCTCGCCGCTTTCAGTCGAGCCTAGATTATACGGAAAGCCTACAAACATCATCAAGAACAGGCCACACAGGTAAGAAATTTCTCGCATTACGGAACTTCGGGACGCCATCCTGTTCGGTTGCTCAGGATAGCTCTTAGCCGGGAAAGTCAAAACCACGTTCGTCCGCCGCCTCGCACATTCTTACTCGGTAAGCTGTCTCAGACTCGAAAGAAAATTCTGCATTTCTAGTCTGAATTCAAACAAGTGGGTATTTTTGACCGTGGATTGATGAGCATCTTACACCGTCAGTCTACAAAATTTCTACTTGGGTACCAAAACAGATGTCGCTAGAACGGCCATTGATGAATAGGCAGGAGGGTCCTCTTCTCATTCTCGCTCTCATTTACCTGGCTGAAGATGGATACAAAAAGAATGCCCGTCTCGCTGCTCTGCGACTTCTTCGCACTCCCAAGAGACGAACGAGAACGATGATCGAGTAGCGTCTTGAGTGACAAAATGCCCGGGCTATTACATGTCCGCGCTCTTTAATACATCCAATTATGGAGACATCCGGTTTTTTTTTTTTAAGACATCCGTTTACACGACAGGACACGATATTTGAGTTTGTGTAAATCGTGATTAAACTCAGATTGACCCATTTAATCCATTTAATTGCAAATTCACGTTAAGTTAGCGCATTGACAGTTCATTATATTAATACGATGTGACGCTGTTAAATTAAATTAACACGTTTAGTAATCTTGTTTAATAATTATTCCTTCCTTTCAAGTATATAAAACAAATAACACCTTATCTTAGAAAAGGAACAAAGGGTGAAGATAAAAACATATTTAGAGATACAGTAGATAATCAAATAAATTAAAAAAGCTAACTTAAGAATGTTTTAAAACAAGCCATCGTGTATAAACGTGTTTACCGTGCACACATATTAGTATATATTTGTATTGTTAATGTATTGCGTCGAGTCGATACCCGACACGTTCGGTCATCCTGTTTGGTGTCGTGTCTTACAACCCGCTCTTCTAGGCGTGTCATGTTTGTGTCGAATTATTGAATGCTTTATGTTCGAAGGTATTACGCTTCTGTCTCGACCCAACGCGACACGAACCGCCAGTCCATGGTTCAAATGAAGTATTTTCATTGGGTATTTAACTCAGCATCTTATTTTGTTCACGGATTAGTGAGGTACTTCACGCACTCTGAACTCAAATGTCTGCTTGACATGAGCTCTCTCATCATGAATGAGGAAGCTGTGAACGAACACAACCACGAGAAAGAGAAGGAATCAGTCTACAAAGATTTCACTTCAGACTGCATCAAGAACTCATTAAGCAGCAGACATCGGTTTATAACTTCATGATATCTTTCAACAGTAACAATTGCGACATAAACAACTCCCCACTTCTATTCACCAAAGTTAATGCATATTAAACAGAATACATTAGGCGTTCCACAAGAACTAAACACAACATCGCTATAATGTTACAACAGCACGGACACTGAAATCGCTATAGCGTTATGACAGCACGAGTCTATAATTACAACAGCTAATCGTCGTCGCATCGCAGTTTGGACATTCAACGGTCTTTGACCTTGGCCAAGTAACGGCAATCTGCATTGTCTCCTGTCAGGACGAGTAGGGGCAGCAGTGGACTTCAACAGGTTAATACTATACGATCCTTGAGTGGGATTATCACTCACGAGGCCGGGCAAGCCAGAGAGAGCTGAGCGCTCGAAGACGGGAAAAGTAGTCGTTTATTGCGAGAAGAGCACGTGCAGATTGCCTTGTTGTTAGAACTCGGTGCATTTGCTGCAGAGTTTGTTGGCGCAAATTGTCCGCCTGGAAGTTAAACAAAGATGAGCAATAAATGGGCATCAACATACCAGGAGATAGGTCTCTTCTACAAAGGCAAACAGGTAGAACAATAATGCAGTAACAAATGCTAACACATACCACCTCCATGAAACAGCTAAAAGGTGATACTGGAGCCTTGGCCCGTTACCCACAATCATATGAATTCATATTCATCATATTCATTATGAATAGCTAATAATGAATACTTCATATTAATAGAAAAGATCCCAAGAGTTTACTAATTTCCTATACATGTACATGTACCATTTCTACTATTTTTTAGCCCGCTTAGCTCAGAGGTTAGAGCATCGCATTTGTAATGCGAGTTTGGACATTTTCTTAGTAGATACAAGTCATATGAAAACATGCAAGGATTTACTCCGTTGTACTGACTCGTAGAGGGAATATCTGCATTTATTAGTTAGACAATTCCTCGATCACTCGTACAATTCATTGTCCATTTCTCATTTAGACGTACACCCTTTTGCCAATCACTAGATACCATAAGAATGCATTTGATTAATTTCAAAGAAGATATAGGCACCGCAAGCTAAATTGTAATGAAGCCTTGTATGAAGAGCTGTAACAGACAGATAAAGAGATTCGTATCATTTTGAAAGACTTCCCCATAACCGGCACAAATCAACCTGTTAGTCTGTACATTGAGCAATTCCTGAAGAAAAGGGGAGTTTAGGTAAACACCCGATGCCTCCCCCAACAAAAAGATGACCCACCAAAGTGAGCCATGAAGGAAGACTAGAAGTACTATTACCTGACGAAGGAAACCCTCAAGAGTTCCAAGTTTGCCCATAGCCATGGCCATTTGACCCATATAGTTTGCCACATTCCCAGAAGGTCCTGCCGTTGCAGGTGAGCTGGTGGCTAATGTCTCCGCAAGAGATTGTTGCAATGCCTCCAACCCTTGTGACAGAGCATCTTCAGCCTGTTGCGATGACTGCTGTAAGTTGCCAATACCCACCAACTGTTGCTCAGTCAAAGGCTCCAATTGATTCACAAGAAGCTGCAAAACGGCGAATTGGTCAACAAGATGGACTTGGTAACGAGAAATACAGTTTGTATTGAAGCAAAGCTTCCATTGAAAAATTTTCAGAACATACAAAGGGTCGAACTCAAGGCACAAGAGAAACAGCCAATTCTGTCCCTAATGGCACACCAGCTCACATTCTCTATGAAGTTCTACCATTATACAGTTCATGAACAGTCAAGAAGTTCCCTCAACTTAAAAAGGCCACACCGTGAATATATTTACTTCTCCTGAACAAGAGAGGAAATGAGAAATGAGCTTAAGGAGTAGGTCCTGTACCTTAAGGACTTCAGATGAGCGAAACCCGCCAATCCACATAAAGCATCGCTCTGCTGGAGTTTTCCACATTCCAGACAAAATGTGGAAAACATCAGCTTTTGCTGCAGTGCCTTTCAGCTTGAAGATTTCATCAAAGTGTGTGGTGACATTGTCAACAATTGTTCGTAGCTCAGTGTCTCCAGCGTGAGAATTAACCGCATTTCTTAGCTCGTTAACGAGCTTGTTGTGCTCTTCTAGCCAACGTGCATATTCAACATCAAAGGCCAGGGCACCTGAGGATAGATGGAATCAAAAACTCTGATCTTTTACCGATGAACATGCAACTTGGGGAATCGCATCCCAAGCATCATCATTCCAGGAAATTAAAGACCAACAAATTATTTTTTAAACGCGTGAAAACTGCTTAAGGTTCTACCACATCGATGGCTTAAGATTCTACCGCATCGATCCTGCTAAAAACATCCAATATCAGGTGATACAGGGAAGTTCTGCGAAAAATAGGTGAATGAACCTGTACCTTTAGATGGTAAGATATAGGAAAAAAAATTTGGGGTGCTTTAATTTTGTTCCTCAGGGGATCAGAATCAGCAAATATGGAGCATTCAAGATGTTGATCAGTCATCAAAGCACTGAGACGTCATGAATAAAAAATGCCTCAGCCCTTTTTTTGGCTTATGCAAAGAGGGAAAAAGGGCAAAAGCCTGAGCAGGGATGGGTTAAATTGTGCTTCAAATTTTCGCTACCTAGTTCCATTGCCAGCGGAATGTTCCTACTCTCAAGTTTACAACTTCCTGTGCTCTGGAAAATTCATGTACATCACTACGAGATTGGCAACCCCTCCACGCTATTTTCTCATTTCACAATGATAAAAACAACACCACCGTATAGTTCTCTAGCACATTATAATTTCAACCAAAGAAAACAAAATTCATAAGGAGAAGAGCGAATGAGTAAATGTTGAAATACCATTTCCGCTCATTGAGTGGGATTGTTCTCCACTACTTGAAATGAAAATGCCCTACATATATAGCAAATAAGTGGATTCAAACACAAAAGGGCATACATTACTTATATAAGTCAAAACAGAGCAATACAAAATTGAACCTGCTGACGGGCTCGCTGCAGTTCTTGCTCTAGTTGAACAAGTTTCAGCCTGCTACTCTCTAGTAGTTGGACATATGCCTGCAAATCAGATGAAAATAGAAATGGGAAAACATAGATCTAACTATTACCCAAGCTGGAAAGCATTCTAAGTACAAAACTATTGACGAAGCTGGATGAGAATTCAGCTTTTCCAGCAATGGTCAGAAAACTAAATATGAGACCTACCTTTTTCGTTAATCTACTTTTTCTAGCGGCTTCACGGTTTTGAGCAAGCCTGCGTAAAGTCTGCAAAATTTGAAGGTAACCATGCCATCACAATCACCATCTGAAGTGATACAAGACAAATGATAAAATTTGCACCTTTTGATCTGTGGCTTTTTCTTTTGATCTGTCGCTGGAATCAGAAGCTGCTGCAACAGTCAATTGACCCTCTTCGAACTGCATGATGGAGTACACAAGACTTAAAAACAATAATCAAGCATCACACACCACACCTTATTGCAGAAAGAAGCGGTATGTTTGTCTTTTCTTTTGTGCCATTAAGACCAGATGTTAGTTTCTTTGTCAAACCAAAATAGTACATAAAAGAAATTGGAAAATAGAGTGATATAAGCTAAAAAAAAATAGAGATGGTGTAGGAGACATCACCCTCTGATTCTTGTCACCTGTGTCGTCGGTTGAGGTATCTGTCCTTGGACTGGAATCTGCCATGGTGGAATCCCCCCAGTTCTCACGATGAGCACCAGGTATTGATACTAGGTTTGATTGTGATTCTCTATGCATGGATAGTGTCTGAGACCCCATAATATTCACAGAAAGATTTCTGTCTGAGGATGAAAGGGACTGAATCCACAATTTATAAGAAAAGAGAGGAAGAGACAACAATAAGTTATTTCTCATTTACTATAGCAGAAACTGCATGAACAGGAGAGAAAAGTTGACCTTATTCAAAGAGCCAAATTGGACATCAGCCCCACGACCCTGGGCACTTGATTTCATCTGATTGAAGACAGGATCTGCAAGCAACAAAATCACCAGAAAGAAAATGTAGCTCAAGTAACAACGGAAGGACGATAAACCCAAAAATTACATGAGCTAGCAACTTATTAATTTGCAAATGAACAACAAGGTGCTATCATCGGTATTTAAGACAAAACAGTGATTTGACTCTCAAGACAGGCTACAAAGAATGTTCACAGGAACATACTGCCAAATTAATAGAAAGAAATCCTGTAACTAGTCATTTCATACAAATTAGTGCATACTCGAGTACAACTTGGCAGATAAGGTTTTGAAGTGCTAAAAATAATAGCAGACCCTCAGCTCCAATGAATGACAAATGTCATATTAGAGGACCATGGCCTTGGGAAGCAATATGTGGACAAAAATACAGAACCAAAACGAATTGAACTGCAAATCAACCACCAGCAGTTAACCTAATGGTGGGGAACATGCAATCGCATGCTGCAGGTCCGACGTAAAGCAAGAGTCCAATTCACTGTTCATGAGCTCAATGGAGTAGAAAGTAAAGAGAGAAACTTGTATGGCAGTTGCACATCATCCATTTGGTAAATTATCAACTTCTTGGCATTCAAGTAAACTTGTGCATTAGACTGTCTGTAGAAGCACTTGTTGAAACAGAGGATAATAAAACATATGCACAAGCACATACTTCTGCTGAGGTCAACTGCATCTTCAATGCGGTATCCAAGAGACTGCTCAAGTGTTCCAAAGTCTGTAATCCGAGAAGAACGAATGGAGTTTCCTTCTGATCCCCTAAGATTCATAAACCACCACTTGAGTATTAATTTTGAAAACTAAACTATATTTCATAGAGTGACAAGAAATAACAGAAGGCCACACTCCTGGGCAATTCAAATTATTGTCAGACGGTACAGAAGCAAAACACAGTGACAAAGCAATTTCTTATCTCAATAAAGCATTTATTCTACGCGCAATAATAGAGATTTCTGCATTCATTTGAGTGAATCGAGATTCCTCATTTCATAGACAATAATTACAGAATTTCCAAATTAATAAAGCTCAAAGAAGAATACAAATTCTCTTTCCAGAAGCGATAAACAGAACGTCCTTATCGATTCAAGATGAACGAATCAAATTGCAGTCCACCACAGCTATAGGAACAGAATATAGATAAGGCAAAGTCTTCCACTGCCAAGCTACTTTACTATCACCTTTTTAGTTTCCCGTATGTTCACAACCATTAACGCTTTGAATTCTCTGGATAGAGCTTACAGGAACTTGCCAGGCTAACTTAATCGCGTCCAACAATTGGAGAAGTTGAATGAAGTCGTAATCCAAAAGACCAACCAAAAACATACTGACATGACTAAGGAAATCATACCCCGTATTTTCTTGAGAAATTGATTCCAAAACAGATCACTAGCGATTGCATGGCAATTAAACATAAAGGATACAGAAAGAATGCCAAGTTTATCACGCTCCCACCAACCCAAAAGTCCGAATAAAACCGCAAAAGAAACTAAGACATGGATTGCTATTTCTTACCTTGTCCCATTCCCAAACTCAGATTCGTAATTCTTCTTATTCATTTCCAGCAACTTTACAAAGGAGGGTGATTTTTCTTCTATTTAAACAGAAAACTACTTCATATAAAGAACATAGCCAGCCCTTCACAATAAAAGGCGCACAAATTCAACACAAGCAATCACACGTAGTCATGATTTCAACAGGGGCAAACACAAAAATGGGAGATCTTTGAAAAACAAAGCAAAATGATTGATCGGGGGAAAAACTTACATGGAACTCGAAGTGGGTAATTGAGGGACGAAGCTCGGCATGCCGTTCACAACTCTGCCATCATCTCCACCACCGCCAACTCTAGTTCTACTACCCATGAATCATCGTCACCACTACCTCCTCCTGAGTCAACGCATGCTGACCGGACCAGAACGCGAATAAATCAGTCACAAAAACTATCAAAGAGACCACCGGAAAGCCTGGGACGGTGGAGATGGCTGATCACGCGGAGGGTGAGCTTACGCGAATAAATCGTGGGTGCCAAATGTCACGCTCTAAACAGTCCAATATTCGATTCACACACAAAAAAAAAACAGTCCAATAAAGTGAAGAGCAAAAAACATACAATACAAACGATTATTTTTAAAAATAATAAAATGTCATATTCTAGCGAAAAAGTACACACCATTAAATTTTAAGTTTTAAAAGTAAAACCTGGAAAAACAAAGGTAAAAGAATTAATTCGACTCGTAACTAAATTTCTCAACTTGGTTTTCCTTCGCAATCGCCCAAAACAAAGCAAATTCGCTTCGATCAAGAAAAGGACCGTCACATGTAGTGTTGATTGCTTGACCTTGAACAAATCGGGCACGAAGACGATCTTGAAAGCTGAAATCCGTATAAGTGATTTTATATCATATTCCTCGCCGGGAATCACTACCGATCGATCACCTTGGCTGAGGAGAACTTCCGATCACAAATGCTGATTTCAGCTTTCGAGATCGTTTTTGTGACTGATTTGTTCAAGGTCAAGCAATCAACACTACATGGCTGAGGAGGGCTTCCGATCACAAATGTTGTTATGTCAAACACCAGGAAGTTCCGATCATCTGGTTTGTGATGACAAGTGCTGGCGATGAGGCTGTCAACAAAAAACGAACTGCTTCACACCTTTCCAGCCAAAAACAGAAGAGAAAGGCCGGCTATGATGACTAATCGACGCCATGGAGAAGCTCTTTGGAGCGATAAGACAGGTTTGAATCGGCGAAAAAAGCAGTGGCGACCGTAACTTCGGCTCTTCAATTCCGAGAGATGTGCTAGTTTGAGCATCTTCCGTGAATTCCACGAACGCGGGCGTCATAGCTTTTCGAGCTTCATTGGTCTGCTCAGATATCTTCTTATACTCCCATGCATGACCTGTTGAATTGCCTAAGCATGAATCTCGAAGCTCTTGTGGAGTCGAGAGTGAGAGGCTTCGACCTCCTTGGAGATCCCTGAATGCGAGCAATCGAGGCAACACTTGAGATCGCTAATCGAGGTTAGGCTCTAACTCACTGAAGACGGATTCAGGCCGGAAGTGGTGTCGCTGTTGATTCTGCAATGAAGACGGCCATTGGTTTTGGATGAATTGCAGTCATTGCAAAATCAACAGCGACAACACTTCTGGCTTGAATCCATCTCTAGCAAGTTAGAGCCTGACCAGCACACCTCCTTGGAGTATAAGAAGAGCAGATCAATGAAGCTCGAAAAGCTATGAAGCCCACGTTCATGGAATTCACGGAAGATGCTCAAACCAGCACATCTCCCGGCATTAAAAAGCCGAAGTTACGGTCTCCACTGCTTTTTTCGCCGATTCAAGCCTGTCTTATCTCTCCAAAGAGCTTTTCTATGGTGTCGATTAGTCATCATAGCCGCCCTTTCTCTTATGTTTTTGGCTGGAAAGGTGTGAAGCAGTTCGTTTTTTGTTCACAGTCTCATTGCCGGCACTTATCATCACAGACCAGATGATCGGAACTTCCTAGTGTTTGACATAACAGCATTTGTGATCAGAAGCCCTCCTCGGCCATGTAGTGTTGATTGCTTGACCTTGAACAAATCAGAACAAATCAGTCACAAAGAGGATCTCGAAAGCTGAAATCAGCATTTGTGATCGGAAGTTCTCCTCAGCCATGGTGATCGGTAGTGATTTCCAGCGAGCAATATGATATAAAATCACAAATACGGATTTCAGCTTTCAAGATCGTTTTCGTGACCGATTTGTTCAAGGTCAAGCAATCAACACTACATGTAATGGTCCTTTTCTTGATCGAAGCGAATTTGCTTTGTTTTGGGCGATTGCGAAGGAAAACCAAGTTGAGAAATGTAGTTACGATTTGATTTCTGTCCACGTTTGCATGTATGTTCTGTTCATTGCCGGATGTAGTTGAGTCATGTATGAAGTTGAATCAAGATTGAGGTTTTCTTTCCAAATCTGAATAGAACTAAATTGATTCTTATGATGCAACATCTATTTTCTTTTGTAAACAAGTAAATACCATTTGTTAAGGATTTCGTGAAAAATGTGGTTGGAGATCTCTATGGAATGTGTGCTTTTGTTTTGATGAAAATGGGCTTAGAGCGGTTATGATGAGTCATGGGCTTGGTGAGTTTATTCTTCAAAATTGGGCTTGTGAGGCTTTAATTGGAAGAGACTTGATTAGTAAGTCCATTTGCATATTTGGCCTGGACTTGTGAACTTTATATCTGCCCCCATGCTGGGAACGGGCCCAAGGACTCGGCCCGTGTTCTCTTTTTGACATAGAATTAGCAATAATAATAAGATAATTAAACAAATTAAACAAATCAAAAATTAAAAAAGGAAAAAAAAAAAAGGACCTGATTATGTAGGTAGATCCTAATAATAGATTTAGTTTGGATTAGGTTTAAATAGATCAAACTCCCAAAAGAATTTGAATTCGATTGAATCTAGCTTATGAGATTGTTATTCTATGACTTAATAACCAAGCCATGTTATATTTTTTAACCCATCTCATATTGGTTTACTTTACTGCACTCAATCTTTTATTAGTTTCTTATTACTTTCTTGATTCTTTTATTAGTTGTGAACGAATGGAAGAATCGCTCTTTTATCAAGATACCGAGATGGGCTGCTAGAGCATGAACCTAGATTCTACATGCGGGTGAATCAATATAGCTACATTGGAGAACATGCTCATCTCGGCATCTTGATAAAAGAGCGATTCTTACATTCGTTCACAGCTAATAAAAGGATCGCAACTAATTGATAAAAAAAAGTAACGAAAATTTAATAAAAGATAGAGGGCATTAAAGTAACCCAATATGAGGTGGGTAAAAAATATAAATTGGCTTGTTATTGAGCCCTATTGACAGCAATCCCATAAGCTAGATTCAAATCGAATTCAAATTCTTACCGAACTAAATCTATTATTACGATTTACCCACTTAATCAAGACCTGTTTTTTTTTATAAAAAAAAATTTAAGATTTGTTTAATTTTTTAATTATCTTATTACTATTGCTATTGCTATCTCAAAAAGAAGGCACGGGCCAAGTCCTTAGGCCAGGTCCCGCATAGGGTCAGATTTAAAGTTCACAAGTCCAGGCCAAAAATGCAAATGAGCTTACTAATCAAGCCGCTTCCAATTAAAACCTCATAAGCCCTTTTTTGGTCAGAAATCAAACCAGCAATGGGCCAAGGGGACTCTCGGATAAGAAGGAATGGATTCACAAAACTGATCGATATTTTGAACAAAGTCATTCAACGCACATCAGATTGCTCTTTAATCAATCCGTAACCCGAGCTAATTGAAACGGATCTAATTTGTGCATTTCATCGAATAAATGGTGAGGATTTCGCAAAAATGACCCCATAAGCTAATTGATACGGATCTAACTCGTGCATTTCGTCGAATAAATGGTAATCATTTCGATCCCATATGCAATAGCAAGACAACATTTCGATCCAAAGTGTTTCTAGAAAAGGTTTAGTTCATATCAAATATAGCTCTAATCCTGTTTTGCGAGCAAACATTAATATCGACTTTAAAAGCAGCTTTTACCTGCAAAATAACCAATACAGAGCATCTCGAGTCTTACCTTGCCCAAGAGAAATTACTGGTCAAGCTATCACGAGGAGGTTCTGGAAATTATTTCCGGTGAGGATCAAGTCCGGCCAAGTCCGGTGAAGGAGATTTGAAGGAAGACGCAGAACTTCGAGCTTTATGCAATGGTGAACAGACGAGCCCAGCAGTTTCTTACCCAAAAAAAAAAAAAACAGACGAGCCCAGCAGCCGGCTCCGAATTTCGAGAAACGGCACAGATGTTGGCTGACCACAATGAAGAAATTCTCTGAAACAGAGACACAAACTTAAAATGAGCGAAACAGTGGCGACTGCAACGTCAAATCTCTGGTGATTACAACCGAAGACATTGCTATGAGGGTAATGATGGAGATGACTCTCAGCCACAGATTCATCCACAGAGAGAGAGAAGAGAAATTGAGTTGGTGTCTCTGAAACATTTATGGGTCGGGGAAGGCTGGTACACAGGCACTGATGTGGATTGTCGCCAGGAGCTTGTAGGCCGCGGCGATGACTTCAAGCAGAGGACGCCTGGACAGTGGAGATCTCAGACAGCCGGCCGCGTCATCTGGGCTCGAAGGTCGCTCGGCGGTCGTCGGGCTGCTGAACGAGGTGCCAACGCCGCCGCTGGTCGGGGCGGAACGGCGAGGTGTGAGGCAACAAGAGTTGTTGACTGCGAGGCTTGGTGCTTCCACGATTTTCGTTCTCTCTTTGGAAAATTTCAACGGCTCAATCTTTAATTGCCCTTCGGTCAAACCCCGTTATCTTCCCTCAACCACTCACCCAAATCCAAGCCTCCATCTCGTCTCCAAGATCTCTTTCATTCTGCCAGCTCACTATTTTATTGTTTCCTTCTACTGTTCTTTTAACTTTTAAGCACTTTACTAGCACAACAGTTTTTGGATGACTATGAAAATAGCGATACATTGTGAGGCACAAAATCTTAAAAGAGTAGATCTCACAATAATTTTTAATTAATTATTATTTAGTTTTTGTGACTCGAAATGGATCGTTAGCATAACCGTCACTAAAAGACTATTATATAAACAATTCTCTTGCATTAATGTTGTGCTCCAACTTGCTCCCGAGGGAATAGGAATCGTCTTCTCAAATTGACCATATCCATAGCTTCAAATCTGGAAATGATTGCTCCAACACGGGAAAGATCCGCTTTTGACCGACTTCTTCTTATTCGTAGGAATCCACCCACTCTTTCGACTTTGATGCGCTGATTAAATTGCAACACGAAAGTTCCCATTTGCGCTTGGATGGCTGACCACACCCCGCTTATCGTAAGTGCATTATGTCGATATGCAATTTCAATATTTTTTTTGTTTAGGGGTCGATTTTTTATGCGATGAATGACTAAAATGGGATGTCAAAATTTAGGTGTCAATAAATAGTAAATGGGGTCCGAGATGAAAAGGTAAATTCGTTTTTTCAGTGAGAGTTTTCAGGTCCTTCCTGATTAGAGGTGTCAAACAAGTGGGTCGGGTCGGGTCGAATATGGTCCGACCCATATTGACCCATTTAACCCATTTGCATACCGTACAAATTTTATTACCCATACCCGACTCGACTCGACTCGTATTATTTAAATACTTATATATTTAACCAAATCATGAAATATTTGTTCCACAAAATTGAAAAATGTAAAAATTGTTTGCCAACCGTCGCCGCCACCATGGCCCGCCCACCGCCACCGCGGCCTGGTTGCCGCCTCCCGCCCCCTGCCTCTCACTTTTTGCATCTCATAATCCTTTTATTTGTGACAGCTATCTCGCATAAAAGCATTGCACGTACAAGGAAAAAGCTTGGCGATTACTACTGCACTTTGAGGTCACACCAAGCTTCGGCATCTTGCTGTTGCAGTCGTGAAGAACCACCCCCATGACGAGCCCGATCGAGCAGTCGAAGGTTTTCCGATGAGGATCGCGACACTGAACCTCTGGGCCTATAGCCGCAGGTCTCTGAGTTCCACGAGCAGTCCCCGTAGCACCGGCCTCGCTATTCCAGTCGACCGGGCCAAACTTGACGAAATCATTCCATCGTGCAACCTGTTGTTGTCTTCGAAGCCGATCAAATGCAAATATACGGCTAAAAGAGGGGGCTTCACGCATAGTGCACCCCCACAGAATTCCATTGGTCAAAGAGGACACTTTTCCACTTACTGCCCAGAGAATATCTATTCACGGTGACCGTCAAAATATGTCAAAATCGATATGGTGAAGTCAGAAGTCCAAGTTTAATCACGTCCGCAGCTTCTCAGTAAGGGGAAGTGGGAAGTTAGGACGAGAGAGGAAGAGAAGAGAGAGATTGGATTTGCTTAATCTGGTGGAGTTGGCGGCGGCGGGTGGCGGCGGGCGGAGGCGGTGGGCAGACGGGCGGCGGGGGTGGTGGCGGTGGCGGGTGGAGGCGGTGGGGCCGGCGGACGGGCGACGGCGGGTGGCTTGAAAAGCTATAGTCCATTTACAATGAGTGTTTGGAAAGTTATGGCCCATGGGTCAAAAATGAATCGAAAATGGGTTGAGCTAAAACCCATTACAACCCATATTTGAATAGGCTTGTTAAGTTTAGATCCATATTTGACTCATTTTTTAATTTTATTGAACTCATATATGATCCAAGTGTATAAAAGTGAGTTAAAAAGTGGGTTAAGAACTTCATTACAACTTCATATATACCGCTTATATATGAAGTTGTTTAAGAACGTCCCGAGTGCAAGCAATCCACATTATTCACACAAATTTTTGTGGCATTGATTACATCCATCCTAACATATATTACTAGAGTTATAACTAGCTTTTTTAGTTATAGGGAAGGTAGAGATGAGAACTTATTATTAGTTCGAACATGAAACGCCACTAAATTTGCGATGTACCAATAAAAAGTAAATGCGAATATGGGGAGATCACAAAAACCGATTTTATAGAATTAGCGATGAAATGCAGAAAACCTTTAATTGTGGAGTTAAAAAAAATTAAAAAGAAAGAATTTCAAAGATCATCTCTGCTTTTTATTTCAATGGCCATTTACCTCCCCAACCGAGCTTTCTGTGCATCTCTCTCTCTCTCTCAATGTATCTCTCTCTTCTTGGCCATGGCCGATGTCGACCTCGACAGATCCGGGTCGAGCTCCACTCGAGTTCCGTTAGCAATTGAATCGGGCTCAAGAGATCTGTCAAGTAGAGCTCGATGCCGCCGGGGACAGATTTGAGTCAAGCTCAACGCGGGCAAAAGCTTGATGGGTTGCAGCTCAGCTGAGATGGCGGGTTGCAACGGCACAGCGAGTGTCGGCAGTACGCAAGGAAGAGGGGAAAAGCACTGGCAATGAATGAGTTAGGGTCCCGAGCAAGTGATTTTACACTGTGGGTGGATTTGGAACGATGAAAATGGCAATATTGAAACGAAAGTTAAGGACCAAATTTCAGATGTAATTTTGAAATGCTAATCGACGGTGCAAATTGATATGAGGATGCTTGGTAATATTTTTCCAAAAGTTAAAATTGCATGTCTGAAATATTGATAAGTCGTATTCTAGAATTCAGGGAAAATTACCAAAAAAAGTCTTAAATCTATTGCCATTGTGCCAATTCAGTCCTAAATTTTTTGCAATTGTGCCAATTCAGTTTATCCGGCCTTCCAGCGACATGATATTTTAATATTTCTTGATATTTTTATTTTTTATTTTATTTCTCTTCCCTCTTGTTCTTCTTCCTCTGGCCAGAGGCGAGAAGCGACGGCCGGCGAGGTCCACCTCCCCATATATGGGCTGGCGAGGCTCGCCACGAGCTTCACCCAGTCGCTGGCCAGAGGAAGAAGAAGAGGGAAGAAAAGAAAAAAAATGAAAAAAAAAATTAAAAAATTAAAAATAATAAATAATAAAATATTACGTCACCAGACAGTCGGCGCCGGCCGACCAAAATTGATCGAATGGGCTGAATTGACATAATTGCAAAAGGTTTAAGACTGAATCGGCAAAAAAGAAAAATTCAGGGTTGAATTGGTACAATTGCAATAGATTTAGTACTTTTTTTATAATTGTTTTCAAGAATTCTTTAGTGAAAAACTATTACATTACCCAATTTTGTGAACCGGGGCGCTAGAGAGAGACCCCTTCGGGTGCAATAAGTGCTACATTGGAAGGGGAGATGGAGATGTTAAATGCAGCCAACAGCAAATGACTATGAAGAAAATTTTGTGGACAGAGGCAACAAGCAATCTCTTGAGTTGTGCCGGCTCCTTCACTGGGTTAGCTGTCTGGCCCCTACCCCGCCCTTTCCGGACAAGCGCTGACGTCGAAGAAACGGGTTTATCTCGATCGTTAGATTCTGTGAGCCTTACGTATGGGACCCACGTGATCGAGGGCTGCAATTGCTTTGAATTCACAGACCGGGTCGAGACAAGACATTTTTCTCCTCTCGCACGAGCCGGCTATAATTATTCCACGTCGTTTTTTTTTATGGATCGCATTTGGCCACAACTCTCGACACGACTTGTTTGCACGACACGGTCGACACCTAATCAAACAGATTCGGACCTGGCATCAAATAGGTTTGTCGGTCTACGACACGCGTGTTCGTCTTCATCGCTCGAGGCTGAGAATTGAATCACCATATGCGTTTCTGGTACTTAATCGGTACACGGAGACGGGAGCCACCCTTCAAAATTGTAGAAATGAACCGACTTGGTAGAGATCTATCTAGGCATAATCAAAGTTATTGCAGATGGAGTAATTCTAGGGTTTTCTTATTACTATGTTCCCTGACAAGATGAAAAACAAATGAAACCAAAGAGAGGTCACAATCGGAATCGTTTGATGGTCCCTGGATACTATAAAATTTATTTTCCGTAGGATTCGTGATGATGACACGTAAATGGTAAATAAAAGAGTCAATACGACTAAAAATCTCAAATTTGTACGCAAGCATCACATTTAACTCGAATATATTTTTGCATAAAAAACACCTGAATTGGAACATGCGCGTCGCATTTACCACAAACTAATTTTAATATCGCAAAAAATCCAAACATATATGCTCATGTCACATTTACCTCAAATCAATGCCACAATTACCTCCAAAAAATCTCATAGTTACCACAATTCGAATAAATGTGACACGTGTATACCAGTTTACGGTAAACATGGCACGAGTGTCTCATTTCGGTATTTCATATGACATGAAAATAATTTGGGGTACATGTGGCAAGTTATACCAATTTGAGATTTTTTTATTATTATAAAAAATTAGTTTGGGTTAAATGTAGTATGAGCATATCAATTTGAGATTTTTTTATGGTATTAATACTAAATAAAATAACACATCTTGCGTAAATCTTTTATATTTCACATTAAAAAAATGCATCAACTAAAATCATTTTATCATAATACTAAAGTTATTACCCGAGGCCTTTCTAATTGAACCGCTTGGGGGCATTTTAGAGTGAGAAACCGTCATTGTAGAGTGAGAAAATAATAGTTATTTTTTTGAGTGGATGAAGTTTGTGAGGGTAGTTATTCTTTAAGTGGAGCTTGGGTGGCGTGAGATAGAATTTAATTGTATTATTTTGTTGGGTAGTTTTGGAAGGACAAAAAGGTGAGATGACAATTGATTAGGGTGGGCGATTTCAGGGCCGGTCCAGCTTCTACATGAAATCTACCCTTTGGAACGAGTTCATCAAATTTTGAAACTTTGAACCTACCATGCTTTCCATGGAACCTGAACCTTGGATCTATTCTGTCACATGTTCCAAAATCTACTCAAGTTTCACATGTATTCTTAATTGAACGATTACAGTGAATTATCACCTTTAATGACCATCGTTTGTCATTACAATCTACTGACCACAAATCATTTAGACACACGAAGAATATGAAACATTAAAAAATCTCAGTCTCTGACAAAAAAAAATGTCTCAGTCATGGATATCGTCAAAAATAAAAACTCAAGCTAGTGGTTGCAGATTACACACTCATCATCAAACACCATAGAATACCGGGGTTGTGTGAAAACATAAATCAAAATAAACACAAAGACAAGTTTTAGGTTTCGGGCGAAATCTACCTGTTAGAATCGATTCCTCAATTTTTGGAACCCGAACCCTACTCTGCATATCCTGGAACCTGAAACCGAACCGGTGGAGACCGAAGATCGATTCCGAATTTTACATTGGAACCATGCTTACCCCTAACAATTGAGTGTTTTGGCTCAATATATAAAATTGACAAGTGTATTTAGGATATTCGTTAATAAAATTCAATATACATACACAGACACATTTATATAAAACCTATTTATATATAGGAAAGCCACAAGTTCCAGGATGATCATTTGTCCTTCCATAAAGTAAACGTCACCGAATCGGCACATCGAACAGGCACGTACAAACAATCCATCATAGAAATATTCGATTTCCTTTTGAGTTTTAGGAAGTTTTCGTCCACCTTTGTCACCAGGAGAATCGTTATCCACGCGTTAGAAATGAACACGATAGCCACACATTAGTTTTCTCGTAGCCCTCCCTCCTTTTCATCATGTTACGTACATCAATTTTTCCACCTTTAGTAAGTTTACGATCTCAATCATAGCCCGTCGCGTTAAAGTCAAAAAACATGGTTGAAATTAACAACATATGAGATGCTTAATTTTTCCTCCTTTTTTTTTTCGCGATTTGTTTTTCCTTTCTATTCGTGATCAATCTAGAATCGGAGACACCGCGTAGCCGACGATTTGGGTCCACTAAGCCCGATGGAGGGTGAAAGTCATGATCTTTGATTGATTGTCAACCTGAGCTAATTTGAAATGAGTTTGGAACGACTAACCTCGTCGAAGTCGTACAATATACTTGATCGAGCCTCCAGCCTAACTCAAACTCGAGTCATGTTTTCTAGATGGACCCCAAATCAAATCACATGAGCATGTTGAAATTCAATCTTGTGGCGAAACTCGCTCGACTCACGTCTCTCCTCATGCATTCGAAGCTAAAAGTATTTTCCGGTGCATATAAACGACGAATCATTGCAATTTGTAACCAAGACAAAACATACATTTTGTCGTCAATCTAATGGAACTATTTACATCACACTGCCATTGCTAGCTATAAGATTATTCGATCTAAGATCTCAATTTTATATGGAACTTGAAATCGATGGCAACCTATTAAGATTCGCATGGGTTCAAAGAATACATACCTAAACATAGGGAGAGACTGTGTTGTAGCTATCGAGAAGGAGAATCACTAGTTTGACGGTGTGTTTGTTTCACTGAAAATGAATAATTTTCGAAGTATTTTATTAAAAATGATCGCTTGAATAAATTTAAAAAATGAAAGAAATTTTCTTCGTTCACGAAAATATTTATACATATATTGTAGTCGATAATAAAAATATTTTTTATTAACTACTTATTTTAAGCGATCTTTTTATAAATAAAAAATATTATTTAAATGACTTATTTTTCATAAAACAAACTAAGCATAAAACCATATTATGGATCCAAAATAATCTCAATCATTGGAGAAGTGAAGTTCACGCGATCATTGGATAAGATTAATCCGAGTGACGTAGTTCGGCCTTTCCTCGTCCGAGTCAAAACACGTGCGCGACTCGATCGTCACAAACGCCGTCGAGGTTTTTCTGCCGTGTGGCCGCGCGTACGTACGCACGGGCTCATCTCCATGATCACTCTCGAGCTAATCAACGTGGATTATTTCACCGCCAAATCTCAGGCCGCGTGATTGAGCCACGGCGTCGCAAAAAATTCCCGCTGCTGGATCTTCTCCTTTCAAATTGCGAAATGAATTAAAAAAACCGTGAATGTATTTTTTTTATAATAATTATTATTTAATACTGAGATTGATTTTATCGAATTAATATACAAATTGTTTATCACATATTTTTTTCCACTTATTTAGATATCCATATGAATATTTGACACTGCAATGAATACCGCATCAAAATATTTGTGTATATTTGGCCAAGCGTTCGTGGAAAATACATACATATGTATAAGAAAATGAGATTTTGCACAACACCAGGCGAATAATTTAGAATTTATAGCATGAATTTGGGTGGCTCGGCAAATTAGGGTGACATTCTACGACAAGAGTTACGAGTATGAATTAAAGATTATAGAACTCCTAGCATGACGAAAATATTCAATTCATCGTTACCAAACTTACAAATTGCGATGCATTTTGTTTTGGTAAAAGTTGAACAACTGGAGCCAAAAAAATAAATTTAAAAGATTGATCTCTTCTTTTCTTGAACAGCTGTAAAATCAATTAAATCACGTGCATCCCGAAGCTAATAATAAATTAAACGGAACGCAACCAAATGGTCCAAATGACAGAATGAAAAAAGGAAAATGAAAAACTCCAGCCGACACAACATTCTCGGAGCCGAGCCGGACACAGCCGAACTCGCTTTCCTGGGGCATCATGTCTAAGATCAATCACTATGACAAAAAAAAGAAAAAAAAAAGAAAAAAGAAGAAGAAGAAGATCAATCACACGTCATCGTCTTTCGTACCGATGACGTGTGCACATCTTATCAGGCCAAAGCCACGTCGCGGCATTATTGGGCGACTGTTGCAGTCAGCTGGATTTCTCCACGCGCTAGTGGTCGTCTGCCCTCCACGCTCCGTCTAGATTGTCGTTTGTCTTACTCATCTACTTTTTTCTTAGGTCCGTCCTTTCCTTTTTAAGAGATTATTCTTATTTTTTGCGATTTATTTTCTCAAGTTAAATTAACCAGTAAAGACTCGACTTTATTAATCTGCAATGTACATTTCCACCAAACAGAAAAATATCCGCCATAAACTAAATTCAACACGACATCGATAAATACATTTAACAATTCATTGGATATGTATTCACACATATTGATTCAATCGATCGCATTTCGATTAATTGACGTTGATTCAGCGGTAAGAGATTAAATTTATATATTTGTTGTGATTTTTGTAAAAGAAATTTCATTAGAGGAAAGTGAGGTGCACGCGCGCCAAGATATATCTCCATTTCCTTTGGTAGCTTCCGTTTGCTGCCATCAAAACGTAACACACTTTTTTCCACCATTTTTTCCGCACTTATCTTCCCTTCAAATCTCCTACTTTCTTCGCAGCAACCCTCATTTGCAGCCTCAAACCCCAAAGGAATCCCCACGAGAGAAGAACCTCTTCATCTTCCTCCAATCTGCAGTAGCAGAACCCAGCACGATGGACGATCTACTCTGCAGCATGCGAAAGAGAAAACCCACCAAGAGATCCCAACCCAAGAGCAAACCCATCAAAGTCGTCTACATATCCAACCCCATGAGGGTCAAGACCAGCGCCTCCCAGTTCCGGGCACTGGTGCAGGAGCTCACCGGCCGCGACGCCGAGCTCCCCGACCCCGCCAAGTTCGACGGCTCCGATACGGACGGCGTCGGCGGCCGAGCGGTCCCCCATGCCGCCGCGAAGGTCGACGCGGCGGATGATGACGTTGTGGAGCCAGGAAGGAGGTTGAGCCTCCCGAAAGATCATCAGAATCACCCGAGTGGCGGTGATCTCAGTAGACTGGGTGTCGGCAATTATGAGCCGTTGGATGACGACGTGTTCACTCCCCAATTGCTGGAGACTCTCTCGGCTTTGCTGCCGTCAAGCCTGCTGTACGAGTCGTCTCAGGTGGATGTGGCCTGAGGGAGGAGCCCGAGAAGTTAGACGCGGAGTGGGAATAATTGTGCAGTAAGTAATAGAAGTGACTTGTTCTGCTGCCGCCAAGCCTGCTGTACGAGTCCTCTCAGGTGGATGTGGCCTGAGGGAGGAGCCCGAGAAGTTAGACGCGGAGTGGGAATAATTGTGCAGTAAGTAATAGAAGTGACTTGTTCCTGTCGTCTCTTTCCTATTTGCTGTACACGTATGTAAATGGCGCTATGGTAAGGTGTAATTATGCTGATAAATAAGCAGTGACCAACCTCAAGAAGCAACTTCATGCTTGGACCGATCTGGTCGAGACCATATAATATGCTCCTGTTGTTAGAACTCTCTGAAAAATCCATGTTCTTCGATCATTTCGCCGAGTTGTGGCGCCCTCTGGTGTCCAGTTGTAGGCCTGATTTGACGAATTTATACCCCCCCCCCCCCCCCCCCCCCCCCCATTACTTACCTCTCATGATGTCTTTTCGAACCTGTTTAGATCTCGGATGATTAGCTGGGTAAAAATCATGGATAGGGGAGATTTTCTTGTACGTGTACTTACAGTGATTTGGGAAGAGTTAAGAGCTTTTGAGTAAGTCTTGACCTTGCCGGCATGGCGGACCGAGTTACTATGGTTAGGATTAGCATATTCCTAACCCGATTCTTGCTCGATTGAGTCGATCAAAAGAGAGAGAGAGAGAGAGGGAAAAAGGGGGAAAACGAGGGATCAATTTTTGAGAAATCTTGCCCTAGCAAGGTCGCTGACACTTTCAGTGCCTTATCAGCAGGGTTCTACCTTTCATGCACCATCTCCAGTTGATACTCTCCCCAGAAAGTTAGCCCGAATGTGCACTTGGCAAAGATAAAGAATGGAGATGATTGAAAAAGATCATCTGAGGCCATGATCTAGGGAAGTCCCGATCAGATGACACAACCCATTTTGGAGCAAAACTATAAGAAAGTGATATCAGTTTGCACATTTCCCTGGTTAAATTAGTGTTAGCTGCCAATGTTCTCATTCATATCGATATAAGAAACAAATTCATGTACCTAGACATCGCGATTAGTACCAAAAGATCAGAACTTGCACATTCAGACAATTTTTGTATACTCTCGAAGGAACTTCGGCACGATAAGTGCGATGTTCTCAGAAACGGTAACTTCCTTCTTAGGTTACATCCAGGGTTAACGCTAGAGGAAAACCATACTGAGTTTTTTTTTTCTTTTTGGGCAGAGTATGAGCGATGCTTCAGCTGGCATTGGAGCGTTCTCGATCTGAGTACTGAAACCCAAGTTGGAGCTCGGAGTTAGAAATTTCTTGCCCTATAATTCATGGCTAAAGCATCTAAGCTTCCTCAGTGCAGGTCTTCTCACTGTAAGAAAATGGCTTTCATGGTTTTTGACTCTGATCAGTAGGTAAGACGATTTAACCTAACTCTACAGAGAGATCTACAGAACGTATACATACCAGCATATGTCTACCAATGTGCACGTACGCGTGACGCACAAGAAAACCGATCTCATCCGGCTCATCGAATTGGAGGGCCGCCTATTAATGAGCTGAAAATCTAGTCCGAAGAGCAGCCGTAACCCGAACTGATGCGTCCATGTATTGAGCTAGTTCCTGCGTGTGCCCCTCCAACTTGCATAAACATCTCTCGCTGACGCTCTTTTCGAATTCAATGCGTCGTTTCGTCTGGTTCACGGGTTCGTTGTCTTTGGCCATCTGCTCGTTTTTTTTTTTGTTTCTAATGATGAGATGGGCAAAATATTCACTTGTCATGTGATGTAAGTGATGCTTTCAGCATTCATCCTTCTCTGGACCATCTCTGGACGGTCAAACAGAAGGTTAAACTAGCTTGCAGCCGCATGAAGGATTTAATTTATGGAATGTTTATGTAGATATGTATTTAATCCAACTAGGGTTGTTGGATCTATTGACGCACGATGGTTACAGGCCCATGTGGCGGTGTGCGGCGGCGTAGGATTTCTCTTATGCACATGCGCTTGAAATGTTGTGCTTTCTCTTAGAAATCTACACCGTGACCGGCATTTCCCAAAAAATTCGTTACTTTCTTTTTCTCCCGATTTTTGTCCTAGCTCACAAGGTCAAGTGAGGTTACTCAATTAGCGGAGCTTGTTTATCTTTCTAAGGTCGGGTTTCTCGCCCTATTGTTTGTTTAGAACCATGTTTTCCTACATGAACAATGGGTGGATATAAATGTGGATATCGCCGGAATCTATTTTAGATTAATCGGCTTGCAGGTGAGTGAATGTTCATAACTTGTTCATCCACCAATCGGATGCATGGTCTGTGCCTCTGGGGCTATCCTAGTGATCACGATCTCTTCGGGTCACGACAATATTACTTCCGCCGCGCTGCAACCGGGTTATTACCGGGACAGGAGACCTCGTTAATTACTGCCCTGGTACTAATCCAACAGGGACATGGATATTCTCTAATTCCGTACGGGTTGGACCAACATCTCCATCGACCCAACGTGGCTCTTGTGGTGCCAGAAACTTTCACCAAAAAATCCCACCTTCTTTAGATGGGAGATGCGTGCATGAGAAAGTGAAGGCACGCGTATGAAACTGTGGGTGGCAATCTTTAGGTCAAAAGCTGTCGAGCATCAAGACAGTTTCCGATGATGTCGGTTTCGGATTTAAGACACGGATCAAAGACGACCGCCGGACAAGTATCGGGTCTCTTCTGGGCAGACAAGGCGGTGCATTTCGTAGGTCCCTCGTAATTAAAATTCCACCGGGTCGTACCGCAACCGATTACGGTCAACTTGGGGGGACACACCCTGTCGACTTCAATCCTCGATGCGTAAAATATCTCAAGCAGCGACTGCTTGTATTCGACCAGATCACAACACCACCAGACTCGAGCTCCAAAAGATGATGGGAGTCGCCACAAAGTCTTTCCTGTTATATAGATGGCGGACTCTTTCTGGACAGAAGTCGTTCAAAGATTTGTTAGGGGAAAAGCTAAATAACCTTATGCCTATGCTAATTCAAACCGAGCAATAGATAGTTCTACTCTTGTCGGTGCTTCAATATGATCTATTCATTTGATGCCCACTTACACTTCGTCTCATCGCTTCGTACGTCAATCTTGCTAAACAAATCTTTTAATCCCCAACATTGCCATTCTTAAGAAATTTAGGGTGCGTTTGTTTGAGTGAAAGTATTTTTCTGGAATTAATTTTCCGGACTTTCATTTGTTTGATTCATCGAAAATGACTTAGTCAACGGAAAATTCATGCACAAAATTAGAAAAGTGAATTCCTAAATCTAAAGAGGTGAAAACACTTTTTGATTGCTTCTCTCAAATTTTTTATTTTTATTTTATTTTCTTTCCTTTTCTTTTTTCTTCTCCCCCGCCAGTCGCCGGGCCTCGGTGACGGCCGATCGGTTAGCGAGTCTTGAGCTCGCCCGTGGCCGCCGCCAACTGATCGCGGTGGAGGAAGAAGGAAAAAGAAAAAGAAAAAAAGAAAAAAATTATTAAAAATTTTGATTTTTTTTTTGCTTGAGATAAAAAGATTAAAATCATTTTCCAAATGAGATCCAAACACCAAAAAATACTTTCGTTCACATATCACCAAACAAAGGAAAATTGACCATTTTCTTGAAAAGTGATTTCCAAAAAGTATTTTCCTTTAACATGAAATTTTCTCCCAAACAAACGCAGCCTTACCATGAAAAGAAAAGATTTTGCTTATTATTATGCATAAATAATCACACAATGGGGACATCACTAAAGGCTTGTTTGGTAACGTTTCTGTTCCTCTATTTTTGTTCCTCGAAACAAAAAAGGATCAAAAACATGTTTGGTAACGCAAATGATTATGATTATGATTCTGCTCCCGGGAACACTTTTGGACCAATTTTGAGTAACAAAAAAAGTTGTTTCTCAAGAAAAAGAACACTTTTGAGAATAAAAAAGGCAACCATAGTCTTCTCTCACTTTTATCGGGCGCCTGCGAGGCGTGGGCCGTGTCAACCCGACCCGGTCCGGATAATTTTTTTTAAAAATAAAAATTTCGGAAATTAATAAAAAAATCAGAAAATGATAAAAAAAAAAAATCCAAAAAATGGAAAATTCTAAAAAATTCTAAAAAATTTGAAAAAAAATCAGAAAAATTCCAAAAATTCCAAAAAAATCTCAAAAAATAGGAGTTGGGTCATTTCAACTGCCCAATCCTATTTTTGACGATTTTGCCTTCCGATTTCTCCCAAATGATTATTTTGCCCCTCATCGGCAAATCGTTCTGAAAATTCCCAAAAAAAACTCAAAAAAATAGGAAATGAGTCCATTCAACTGGCCAATCTTATTTTTGGTGATTTTTCCTTCTGATTTTTCCTAAACCCTGCCTAATTTGTTGCCGGAGTACCATGCTGCATCAGTGACCATCCGCATCTGAAGCATCCCTATTTTGGCCAAAAAGATGTCATGGTGCAAGCAACTGTGGGGTCTGAGGAAAGTCATCAAATGTGATTATGTAATTATTTGATTTAAATGACAAATTGGGAAGAGAAATTATTTCCCAGAACAGAAATTTTGTGCAGTTACCAAACTCTTTTCTGTTCTTGGAACAGAAATTTTATGCAGTTACCAAACACGTTCTGATTCTCTAAAACTCATCCAGGGAACAGAATCAAAAAAATTGATTCTAATCAGAATCACTTTTTTGGAACAGAAACGTTACCAAACAGGCCCTAAATATCCCTACTAAGGTACTATGGTGCAAGGTAGGAAAGGAAGGACTAGAAATTCATGTACCTTAAAATATAAAGATGCATCCTTGCCTTCTAATTTACGAAGGGTTAAAAGAAAAAAATGAACCGATGTGCAAATTAGTGGGCAAGGTTGCATCTTTAGGGCCTTTCTTTCTTTTTCTGCCTCTTACATTCTTCCAAAACTAACAGCAGAATGTTCAAAAACAGTGTGTTGTCTAATTACAGAATCAGCGAATGACACCGATAAAAGGATATAAGCGAAAATCGGCTAAAAAATGTATTACTAGGAGAGCAAAAAAGGTCAAGAACTAGAGTGCGCAAAAGTTTCTGACTCCTATTCCTAACCTCCGTGGGAATAAGAAGAGTTAATTCCAGAGAGGAAAGTTTGCTGTTGTCCTCCCTGAATAGCAGCCAGAAACGTGTCGATGATGATTCACGAGCTAGGATGGTTCTGCCGGGTCTAATTTCTTGAAACCCGATACCGGGAAAAGGCTTCTCCCAAGGCCTCTCGCATCCACGGGTACCTACAACACTCCATGGCTTCAGCAACAGTTAACCAACTTCTCTGGCGAGTGCTCTGCTCAGGCCAAGACTCGAGTTGCTCCTTCACTAGCAAATGCGAACATGGCAGCTCTGCACCAACCTTCAGGGCTAAGCTCGTCCTGGAGCGTCTTGCTCTTGAATTCGGAGTAGCCGATAAAATGCTGAAACACACAAGGTTTGCCCAAAAACATTGTGGACAAACAGGTAAAACAGAAGGAAAAGTGATGCTTGTTTGTCTGGTCAAGTACAGTAATATTTTAACAAAGCTGGCATGGCCATCAAAGTCACTTAGTCTTTAGGTCTAACGTTAATGCACCAGCTAGACAAGTTCAAATCAAACGAATTACAGCACATATAGCCTTCTAGAGTTATAGTCTCAATGAAAACAATTGCGACTTCAACCCTCCACCTAGATATGAATGTAGATAAAAGACAAAACGCACTTCACTCTTACCACTAAATCTCCTTGAACCCCGGCTTCCTCAAGAGCTTCACGCGAGGCAGCCTGCTCAACAGTTTCATCATCGTCCCAGCCACCCTAAAATTTCAGAAGTAAACAATTCTTAATAAATTTATTTAGCAACAAGCAACAAAAAATATGCAAGAACTCTTATTGACAGCACATGGTATCGCCGTAAAAAACGTGATCATGGATAGGAAAAGTGAAAGAATGGGAAAGTTTCTCCTCTTCCTGGTAAACAGACATGAAAAATTAAGTCATCTTAGTCCAGTAACTGAACAAAGGGAAAAAAACAATTTCGATCCAGTTACACATTAGGACTTGTTTTTATCAGCACATATGAAGAGAAGTCCTACATTACTCAAAGGAAAATGAATAGACATAGTCTGGTCCTCATGTCTCTAAATATTAAGGTAGCATCCCTCTTCACATGTCTACATCTACTGGGCAGCTAGAACTTCCCAGGAGAATTTTGCCACAGGTAGTTCTGAAAAAGCACTGAATGCTTCAATGTGACCTCTGAGAATAAGGGTCATTCAATCTGCAGCGGTGCATTATGCCTTGCAAGCTAACCTAGCTCGCGCAATAAGGAGTCTGATGAGCAAGATTGTTAAAATTGAAAAATGCCACTGTATGAGGTATAGAGTCGTGATGTTGGACTGCATATTGTCAGATTCCTAGAATTTCCAACCAAAGACATGAATTTAGAGATAACTTGCTACTTGTCTAAATCTCAACATTGTACACAAAAGTTTCAAAAGAATATTACTAAAAGGACCTGTGTCATTTGTAAAGCTAAAATCTCAAGTCTATTCTACCTCTGCATATATACCAAATGGATTTTGTTAACGAGTGTCCTGGGGCACTTGTTAAACACCCGTGTAAAGAAAGAGTGTAATTTCTAATGCAATGTCCTCCCATGTTATACGTAATCTCACCATTATCCTATGATTTTATCCATTATTATGCGGTCCGTATAAAGATCCCAGCACATTTGAGATCATGGTAAGATCCAACTCTCCCCCAGGTTTCTCACTGTTTCTATGATTTTAGTTCACCGAATTATAAGATCCCACAATCTTGATATGGATTTCAACAACAATGCTGATGAGAGCTTCAATAAGAATTCGTTTTCAGGCCTTGCAACTTAATCTCTCGAAAGTCATCATAGACTTTGATACTAAAGTTGCAGAAAGTTGCAATTTTCTCAGCTATACATACATGCCAAAACTACCTCACCACTGACCAGATCTTTTGGTTTTAGAGAATACACCGAGTATAGCAGGAGACCACCAATCTGTTTACTTTCAATCATCTGGCTACTAAACTTCTTACAGATGCATAGGATCGGGAAAAAAGAGTAATTTCGCCTTGGAAGAGCCATCTTCTTCCAGAATCTCATCAAATAATAGCTGTTCTTGCGTACTTATGGGATTCCTCAGAGGAGCTTAAGTCTATAAGGTTTCTCAAGGATAAAGTATCTGACATACAGTTGGATGCTTAGAGTGGACCATTTGCAATAGTTCAATTCAGCCAAGACACCATAACTATTGCTTGCATCACCTATGATGAAAGATATGTTGACTTCAGGTTATCTTCAGGAGCACACAAAATCAGATAGAAAAATGGATGAAGTTAACCGTTTCGAGTAGCATTGTGACATTGTATCATTTAACAACTTTACAATAACAAAGTAGCATTGTATCTACATTATCATTGTAACATTCTTCAAAAGGGGGCTTTTTTTTTTGGGTCGAGATTCTTTGAAGCATCGGATGAAGGGATCAATCCTTACACTGTACCTTTGGAAACAGAAGACCAATTGATCATCAGTACCTCGACATCTCCGTGACATACACCATTCCCATGTTCAACAGCACTTCTATACTTGAAAGGAACACACCTGTTTCCATCAGTAAGTAATTCAAACACTGTTGTATTATTTTCGATAAATCACAAAAATGCCCACAAATTCTATCGACATTAATGCATGTAGGGAAACCATACGTCAAACGCAAAGAAGCTCGCTCATTTTGCAGGAGAAGAGACTCAAGCTCGTAAACCGACACCTCTAAGTCGAAGACCGCTGCGATCTGGCTGACGCTTTTTTTCGAATATAAAGGTTTGGGGGAGATTTATTTACTTGATACAGCTACAGGTAACATTTACTCCTAGATCATATCATAACCCCTGTGAGAGGCGTCAGACAAATTTTGCTAATGCCCAACATGCTTACTTTTTCTAATACGCTACTCCAATCCTAATTTATGCTTATAATCCAGATTGTCTCGACCGTCTTCGTATATGATAGCCCCAAACAGCTAAACTACAGATTAACTTTTTTCTGATGTCTCAACTTTTGTCTATCTATAAAAGGATTTATCTTCTTAATTTGCAAACTGGTTTCGTTTGCTTTATGTCCTGTCCTAGATAATATGTCCAAACTACCATTGAAAATGTATGATGGTTTTCATATGACGGTTAGGAAAGCAAATTGACAAAGGCAATGTCATGCGCAAAGAAAGCACAACAGGATCCATTGGATCGAGGGTCACATCCATAACAAATTAAGGCAATTTTCTGGGTTACTACATTTCGACTTTAATCTCGTTGCTACCTCGATAATGCTTATCGAGAAAAGACCATCACATCGAAGAAATAACTATCTTATAATACCGAATGAGACGGATCCCAGATGGGTATCACAGGATATGATCGGGAGTCGAATATCTGGCATGTGAAGAAAACGCGAAATGCTAAATCGGAGTTACGGAAGCATTTGGAAGATGAAACTTGGCTAACACATTGTGGCTATGAAAAGGAAAGGCTCAATATAAGAGAAATTCCTTGAAGCAAAAACATGGATTTCTTCTTCAATCAAGCCACATAAATGCCCAATGGACACATACAGAACAAGGAGTAAAGTAATGCAGAAGCCCCAAATTGTTAGATATGAGCTCCAGGAAACTATTAGCCTGTGATTGTATTATCCAGTTTCAGACCCGACGAAACAAATGAGAATCTGAGCATCAATATTTCTGGAATTTAAAAGTTCTATTTCTGCAACCGAGCCATCCATATTTTCCAAAAAAAAAAAAATTGATTTTCTTTCAAAGTATGCCGTTCATGTAAGTGACAGCTCTTACCTAGTATTGATAAAATATAATGTTACACGGATGTGCCTGAGAATAGCTGAGGCTTTCCCAGTGGATCATTCGTTCGGTACTTTGTTCATCGACAAGGTGAGTGAGGAGCTGATCAAGTATCAAGCAAGTCAACTGGTTTGAGAAGAGAAACAAAAGCAACCGGACTGCTCCCTCCCCTCCCTCCACGAGTTGCAGTCCTATATAAGTAAAACGCAAAATCGCAGCTGAATCATCGAAGTTCATCAGCGACCCTAACCTGTGTATCGGGGTCTCAGAGTAAACATCCAAAGCAAGAGCAAACTGTCACCTGCTTTCATGCGGTGCGAGAAATTTGATCTCATGACTGTTTCCTCTTCTTCTGCAGATACGAGTAATTTCGCTGGTAGTGCAAAACCACCCCCACCAAATGCCACAGCCCGATCTCCGGCCTGGGCGCAGCCGGAGAGTACAGGGGACTGTAGCTAGTCTGCCACAGCAGGAAGTTGCTCAGACGAGTCTCCCCAGAACTTCGGATCACAATATCCGAATCAGGAGCCACTGCCATGCACATGTGCTTCTCGATATCTCCCAGATTTATGAGAGGTTTAATTTCTCGTACCATCTCACCATCTTCACTACTTTCAACAGTGCCTTTGGATAATTGGCTTTGCATGGATTCCTGAACTTCATTCCACTTTTCTCCACGAAATCCCGGAACAGCACATTTGATGACTCCATGGCCTCAAATTTGCTGAACCCGTTACTGCATATCTCATTTTTCCCTATTATTACAGTTCCGTGCACTTCATGTTTATGGCAGTCTTGAATTTCTTGGGGATAAATGCTCGGTGCTATTGCGACCTGCCTTGATAGTATTTTCTGCTTGGATGTTATTCATCTACTCTTCACAGGATTCTTGAACAGCATGAACAATTTCATCGTATGAAGTATATGCCACACATATCAAAAGCACAGTCCGGCTATTGTGGGCAGTGGCCTTCATTGCCTACTCTGCCGCGATCCTGACCTCCTCATTTATAAGTTTCAGGTTTCCTATGAAATACAACCTCATCCCTTACTGATTTACAATGCTTCCATCTCAAAGCAATTCATCGATTTTGTCTATCATCAGATCCATCAGATATTGGACTTGCTCAGCCCTATGGCCCTCGCCTTCAACCGTGTTTTGTTTCTTAGCAGAACGCCGGTTTCCATCCATAATGAAAGCAATGTGAGTGGGAATAGCTCCACATGATAAAACACGAAAGAGGTGCTTCCTGAAAAAAAGTGCTGAGAGTGCTCAAACACTGACTGCCACTCCAACTGCTTTCATTCCCAGTTGTTGCTCGAGGAACAAATTTAGATTGTCAATGCCATACGAGCTGCTTGAAAATAATACCCCATCAGATGAAATGCATTATCAAAGCATCTCTGTCTACCAAATAGGAGCAACAAAGACTGTACATGCCAAAAATGGTAGACTCATAAATACGGCTTAATGCAAATTGGCAATTCAAATATAAAGGGCCACCTTTATTTGGTCTTTAAAATGATTTCTAGTTTCTACAACAACGCATGTTACAGAATAGCAAAACATCCAGCAAAGATTATCTTAAGCACAAACGGGCACTCTAAAATGGGAAAAAGCATTTTCAATCCAAATCCTAAGGAGGTAGAGTTAAAAGGAAAACTGCACTCACAACCATAAGCTCGTAATGAGGGTGAGTGTCATAAACGCCGGGTTACCGACGTATCAAAACTCAATAACACGAGGGAAGAAAAACCAGTAAGTGAGAAATTGACTAACTCAAAATCAGCAAAGCAACATCCAGAACCAGTTGGCAACAGTTCTGTAGTCCATTATTTTCCTCATTCTTTTACCTATGTATAAACATTCCAAGAATAGTGCATCATCTTCTGTAGTCCACAACTATTTTGCATGCTCGACATTTGAACATAAGAATATTTTCACCAGAACCTGGAGCTACTGTGAAAAAATGTCTTTGCCCTCTTGAGGACAGTGATTAGAGATAAAAACAAGCAGATAAAAAAAAAGTGCCTCTCGCTTGAAGTGTGGAAAGAATCTTACAGGTGTCAAAGGAGATAAAATGAGTTCCTCCGTCTTTCCTTTCTTCTCTCTCTAAACCCCGTGTCTGAGTTGCTTAGTTCTGTCCAAAACAGAATAAAACATAAGCCAAGCTTTAAATTCTGGAAAACCCAGAGCCTGGTGAAAATAAAATTTCTATATTTCAATGCCTAGCTGTTCGCTCGTTTTTGCAACGAGAAATATCTTTCACCGAAATTTAGTCTTCGGTTTTTATTAAGAGGGTTCTGTGGTTCAACTTTCGAAGAGAAATTTTAGCAAGAACACGAAGTAACACAGAGAGGTATGAAATGGATAGGAAATCAGTGGATCGAATATGGATTTGAGATCAACAAGGGTTCAGGCTACATTACAATACTCCTACGAAAGCAGTATAAGACTTGAAAATAAGCTTGAGTTGCAGAAACTGTAAATGCTGGAAAGGAAGGTGCAGGGAAGTTAAAGTGCAGATAAACTTGAGTGTTCTTGGATGTGTCTCTCCCTCTTTGCTCTTTTCTTTTGAATATTTGTATTCTTTAGCTTTCCATAACCGTCTATCGGTTATTTTCTTGCTTTCAAACTTTGAATCTTGGCGCCTTCAATAACTTCCCATTTGCCCACGTTTTATCCGCCAAAATTTGATCTTCAACTGTCAGTATGGCTTCGAATTTGAATCTCTTCCAGTAACTGCCGTGAACTGTTCGCATTCACTATCCGGATTTCTTGCCCGTAACTTCTTGTTGATGTGGCTAGTTTGGCCATCCTGCGGTTCCTTTCAACTTCGTATTCCTCTTACTGCTGACTTTTTACAGTTTCGGTATACCCAGAATCTTACCGAATTTCGAAAATCAATGACCTTATTCTCTTACTTCCCGAATATCGGGTTTAGACTTCTGGTCATTTCGGTATGTTACAGACAACTTACCGAACTTCTCAAAGTAGTTTACTGCTCCCAATTTACCGATTTTCGAGATATAATGATACCGAAGTCAATTCGGTAACTCATTATTATTTGGTGTCAACAGATGCCCCCTTTTAAAAGAATTAAAAGAATTTTAATTCTTTTAAATGCCAAAGATGACAAGACACTTACTTTTTGCTTCTAGCGCCATTTTGCCGCCTCGTTTCGCGCGCTTGCCTTTTCAGCTCCTTCTCACATCAACTTAATATATATATCAGCTGTCTCCACACAATCTGATCTCTCTCCTTCAGACGTGCTTTTTTCAAAACTCATCTTCTTTGCTATTCTCGTGCCCTTTCGCCTCTTTGTTTTTTCGTCACCTCACTCTATAATTGTTTAAACACCATGGCTCCAAAGGCTCAAGCTTCTTCCTTTCTCGCCTCCGACGCCCTAGAGCGGTATCATCAGTTCAGAGACTCTAAGGATTTCAACGACGATTGACATCTACTCTCGGTGCAGAACGATTACGAGGATTCTTACATCCTTGGCCCTGCCGTTTATAATCAATTTTCGATTCCTGCAAATCTCTTTGACTTCTTTCCTCGCCATCTAATCGAGGTACTTCCAATCCACCATTCTTCTATTTTGGCTTACAACTGGTATTCTCGTTCTTCTCGTCTTAGGTCTTTTTCTGATTTTGAGCTAAATTTTTACCGATGGTATCTCCGACTTCTTTCTTCTAAGGGTTCTCTTTGGGATGAACTTCTGATTCATAATGCCCCGCGTCTCTGCTGTTTTGATTATCATCTGAATCATGGGCTAATCAGTGCTCTATCTTGCTTTTGGTCGTCTTCAACCAACTGCTTCTTTTTCCCTTTCTCCCCGATGTCGGTAACTTTGCTCGATATCTATTACCTCACTGGTCTTAGTCCTTTAGGCACAGACCCATCTCTCTGTCTTCAGATTCTTACCAAGGGCTCGGTAAGTTATCTGATTATGAATTAGCCTACGGGGCTTTTATCGGTAAGTATTTTAAGAAAGAAGGTGCAATAACCGATGAAGAACATATCGCTTTTCTCCTATACTGGCTTTGTAAATTCCTTTTCTGTCACCCTATCGTGAGAGTTTCCAAAGACTTCGTTGCTATAGGTTCCGCCTTAACTTCGGAAACTCAGCTAGCTTTAGGAAAAATCACTTTAGCATTATTGTATCGAGGCTTAGCCCACTCTGCTCCCTCCATTGCTTTGGATGAAATTGGTGGAGTCTATGGTGGTCCCCTCTGGATTCTCCAAGCTTGGTCGGCCTTTTATTTTCCTTCTTGGTTTTCCAAGGATCGAGTTACGCAGCCTCCTTCAGTTTCGATCCCGAATCATCCTGTCTGTCGAGCTTTAAGCCGAGAGCTAGTTCCTGTTTCAGAGGGACAATCATCCTATTTTCGGTTCTTTGTTTCCCAAATTTTTTCAATCAAAGGGAAACGATTATCTTTTCCCCCTTTTTTCACTCCCCAATTTAAATCATCTCTTCCTTCTTTTCAGAAAAATAGGAGTGATTTTTGGCAAATCGTTCTAACCTCTGTCGACCTCCCTGTTAGGTTCTCAACAAAGGGTAGATTCGTTGCCGGTTTTGAAATCTACTCCCCCCAATATTGTACTAGATAATTTGGGTTGATTCAAGGGGTTCCTGTCCCAGCTCTCTATACCTTTTCCTTTTCTTCCATCAACAAGATATTCTGTAAGCTGGGTGACAGCCAGAGCTTCATTGAGTTGAACAAACTAATTCGGGACATATACCGATTGTTCCGTGTTACCGAGTTTGTTGCACATACCGATCGCTCTTCAGAAGACTTCAACTTTTGGTGGAAGAACTATCAAAAATCTATATTCTCAGAGCCGTTGGACATAATTTTTTTGAAGATAAAGGACACGGCTACTCCTACACTTCCTAAAGCAACCGAAGGTGAAGACATACCTCTTGCTGAACTGACAAAGCCTATTAAAGGTTGGTTTGCTCTCCTTCTTTCAATGTATGTCTTCATTCGGTATTTGGTTATGTCTAATTGTCTTCCTTCGCAGCGGGTAGAAAGAGAAAAATCTTAGAACTGCCTGCTCCAGAAAAGGCGTCGAAGAAGCCTACAACAGAAAGAGCTATTGATCGATCTTCATCACCATATCTTAAAAGCTCTTCACCAAGGAGCCCATCTCTCAGTCCCACACTTCGTACCATGATGAGGCCACATACACCAAAAGGTAACTTTCATACTCAAGCTTTGCTAGTTATAAGCATACTTGCCGACATTGATCTTTTTTTTTTTTATAACTCAAGGAAGACTCTTAAGATTTACAGATCAAAAGCAGCTTTGCTTACTTCTCCTTTTGTCAAGACTCTTCCTGTTGATATAGCAACTCCTGACCCTACATTGGTGATTCCTACTTCTTCAACAGAACTTCATACCGAATCAATACAAGTCGAGTCTTCGAGACTTGAGGAAAAGGAAGTAGCTAAAGACCTATCTCCTCCCCTGACTGGGAAATTTCCAACCTTTATCGGTAAATCCTGTCTTCACCTTACCGAATGATGAATGCTCCTTACACTATTTTTTTAATATTCATAGCTGTGTTTACAGGCACTGATGAGCCTTCGTCTGCATCGAAAAGAATTTTAATTCCCGATGGGGAATTTCTTGAAGGCCCATCAACCAATATACCTCTGCCGCTTATTCAACCTTCAACTATTACTCTGCCTCTTCAGAGAGTCTCTGTGGCAAGCCTATCTTCTTCCCAAGCTTCCTGCCGTAGCTGAAATAAGGCTTTTATCCATTGAGGAGAAAGCTGAAGTGGAAAGTATGCTGCTTGCCGATCTCTTTGGTTCCTCCGCTGTTGAGCATCCTCCAGAATCCATAGATTCGGCATCATTTTCCGAAGTCTCTAAGGATGTAGCCAAGGCTAAATGGATGGAACTCCTTAACTTATTAGAGTCTGGCTATGAGAAGTTGATCACCGATTCTGATAGAGAGAAACGAGCAAGAGCTCTTTTTCAGGAGGTGTGTTCTGGTAATCCTTCTTTTATGCTTTCCCTAGACTTCCAAGATAAAAGTGATATTTTCGCCGTTAGTTTTGTGGATGCTGTGGATACCATTAGAATTAACACCGATCGTCTTCCACATCTTTTCTTTGGAGAACAACGAGGTCAAGCCATTCAAGATGAAATAACCCGCAAATGCGGAGATACTCGTTTGTTTTATGACAGTGATAGAGTTGAAGAGAGCAAACTTCATCGCTTGGCGGACAGGAGAGCAGAGCTTGAGACAGAGCTAAAGAAGGTAGAGGCCCAAATGGTGGAACAAGAAGCAAAAATGCATAATCTTTGTCCATCGGTCAGACAAAAGCTGGAGAGGTGTCGAGAATTGAAGAAAGAGTATGACTCTACATGTGGGTCAGTCAAGACTTGTGAGAAGCAAAGGGCAGAGCTCATGGAACAGGATTTTAATTTAGAATTTGAACTCCGCTCTTTTGTAAATGAAACCAAGATTCTGTTAAACAAATGGAAATGAAAGTCTTATTTTCTCTGACTCAAATGTTCTTTTGCTCCACTTGCCGAATTCTAACATCTGCTCCCCTATAATCCTCAATGACTAACAAAGATCCCGATAATAAGGCTTCCCGATAATCCTCAACGACTAACAAAGATCCCGATAATAAGGCTTCCCGATATCATGCTTCGTTGATTATGACTTCTTAATATTCCCAATGTCACAGCTTCCTTAATGAAATCAACGAGATAATTGAAAAACTAACCTTTTGCATACTTTCTCTTGCAAAAGAATTTTTTGGCGGCAATGCTGGTAACCGTCTTCCTCCACTTATGGGCCATGTTCTTCCACTTCTTCCAATTGTTCGAGAAAAGCTCTGGCATGCCACTACCCATGATTTGCTCTATATCCTTTATCTTTATAACTGCCTAAGCTGCACAATTCATTCTGTAAATTTGCAGTCTTGCTCGTGATGTCTTCACATGGTTCTTCATCCCAACTGCCTCTTTGGTCTCGATCACATAGATGTTGTAATGGCCAGCGTGAAGGTAAATTTTCTGTTAAATGTGCCCTGATCCAAGCTTTGACAACTGTTCTTCATTTCTCTTAACATAGACAACTCTTTTATTCAATTACCCACAGATGGTCAATCCTTATGGAGACGACTACATGAACTGCTGTCTCAAGGACACTATACTTTATTACTGAGTCACCAACATAGGTTAGAAATTACCGAATTGACAGACATCTTCATGTCCAAGGTATTCCTAACTGCAGACTCTGATTTCTTAGACTTAGTGTGGGAACTGTGCTCTTTATTCCCTGCCAGCTTCAACGAATTTGAGCACAATATGAAGGAAATTTGGAACCTTGAGCTTATCATTGTGGAAGCTGAGGCTCTTAAGCTCCAAATTGTGAAAGAATTTCCCCGATTGTGCGATTCTAAGGAAGCATATGCTCAAGTTCAGGACTCGTGCCTCCATGCCAGAGAAGATGTTGAGATGACACGTCGGCTTTTCAATTTCCTTTCCAATCATCACCGTGAGGAACGTAGGGTAATTAAAGATGAAATTTCCCGTGTTAGATCCATGGTCGAAATTTCTTCAAACAGGTACAGACAATTGTTACAGGAAACTTGGGAGAAACTTCAAGCTGTTCGCTTCCATTCTCGTCGCACGGAATATCTCAAAGAGCAGCAATTTGAACTCCACTATGACCTTGCATTACATTCCAACCTTGTAGCCCGGAACCTCAAACTTGTTAAAGATCTGAAGACCTTTGTGACCAAGATCAGAATGTATTTTCGCTTCTAATGAATAAATCAATTTCCTTGTGTTTCCCAGATTGATGGATAATATTTATTTAAGAATTTTCCATTTATAGAGCGAGATAATTCTTTTCCATTGACATCCATCAATTTGTATGCATTTCCATTGAACATTTCGGTAATTAGATATGGGCCTTCCCAATTTGATGACCACTTACCGAATTCCCTATCTTTGAGGTTGAATGGCAAAATTGCTTTCCATACTAAATCCCCGACGGCAAATTGCTTGATCAGAACCTTCCTGTTAAAAGCTCTAGCTACTCTTTTCTTTTATGCGACCAATTGATCCAAAGCAGCTGCCCGAACTTCGTCTAATTCATCTAAATTTATATGCATCCAATCTCTGTAATCTTTCGGCAACATTTCATTTTGCAATTGAACTTGTAATGATTGCACGGTTATCTCCATCGATAAAACCGCCTCTTGTCCATATGTCAGCATATATGGACTGACGCCTGTACTTGATCTTCGCGATGTTTGGTACGCCCACAATACTGCTGATAGCAAGTTATCCCATTCTCTTGGATTTTCTTCCAAATGCTTTTTAATCAATCCAATCACGACCTTATTAGTAGCTTCGGCTTGTCCGTTTGCTTGAGGATAATATGATGTGGAATGCATCATCTTAATTCCTCTTGATTGAACAAATTCCACAACTTCACTTCCAGTAAACACTGTTCCTTGATCCGCAGTAATTGACTCCGGCAAGCCAAATCGGTGAATTATATTCTCCTCAATAAATTTGATCACTGTCTTCTGCCTAATGCTCTTGTATGGGATTGCTTCCACCCATTTCGTAAAGTAGTTCGTAGCCAGCAGAATGAAACTATGCTTATGAGAAGAAGGTGGATAAATCTTACTTATTATGTCCATCGCCCATCTTCTAAATGGCCATGGCTTTATAATAGAGTGAAACTCTACAGCATGCGCATGTTGCAAAGGTCCATGCTTTTGACATGAGATGCATGCTTTGGCATATTCAATGCAATTCTGCATCATTGTTGGCCAAAAATATCCGTACATTTTCAAAAGCCATCTCATCTTAATTCCAGCTTGATGTGCTCCACATATACCTTCGTGTGCTTCTGCCATAACCAGTTTCGCATTATCCTTATCAAGACACCGCAATAGTAACCCATCTGAGGATTTTCGGTATAACTCTTCTCCTAATATTACGTACTTCTGAGCTTGTCTCCTTAGCTTTTGATCTCTTGAATCAAGGTTTTTCAAGTATTCCATGATTGGCTGTCTCCAATCCTTTTCTCGGACGACCTCACTGACCGCTATCGGTATTTCTCTTTGTTCAATAGAAGGTACCAATAATGTGACGATAGTTGCAATATCTGCCAACTCTTTTGATATTTTATAACGGGAAGCCACCTGTGCTAACTCGTTGGCTTTGTAATTGGTTTCTCTTTTGACATGGACTATGTCATATTCTCTAAACCGTTCCAACTGCTTCTTGGCTAGATAATAATAGTCAATCAAATTTTCATTCAAACACTGATATTCTCCTTTCAACTGCTTCAGCACTAGCTGTGAATCACCGAATATTTTTATGAACTGTGCTTCCAACTCAATCAGTATTCCTAAATCGATAATTAATGCTTCATATTCAGCTTGATTGTTTGAGCACTCAAAATGTAACTTACAAACGCACCTTGTAAGTTCTCCGGTGGGAGAAATTATCATCAAATTGGCTCCAGCCATACTCTTAGCGCATGATCCATCAAAATACATAGTCCATGGTACAACTTGACTGAAATTCTGTTCATTTTCTTCCATTTGTAGGCATGAGTATTCGGTAAGAAAATCAGCAACGGCCTGACCTTTGACTGCTTTTATTGGTACGTATGCCAAATCAAATTCAGACAAGATAAATGCCCATTTGGCTATACTCCCTTTTATAACAGGCCGTGACAACATATATTTTATTACGTCAGTCTTACCGAGTATATGTACTGTAGCTGGCAACAAATAATGTCATAACTTCATACAAGAAAAGTACAAAGATAGACATAATTTTTCGATTGCGGTATATCTTTTTTCAACATCAGTCAACGTTCTACTTAAATAGTATACCGCTTGTTCTTTTCCATTTTCATTCTCTTGTGCCAACATACTCCCGATAGTTGAATCGGTAGTAGATAAGTACAACCTTAGTGGCCTGTCTGCTTTTGGCGGCATCAATACAGGAGGGTTTGTTAGATAAACTTTGACTGCATCAAACGCCTTTTGCTGTTTATCTCCCCATATAAACTCCTCTTGATTTTTAAGACGTAAGAGCTGTGTCATTGGTTCTATCTTCCCAGATAGATTGGCAATGAATCTTCTGAGAAAATTAATTTTTCCGAGTACCATCTGCAGTTGCTTTTTTGATGTAGGATGAAGGAGCTCTATAATAGCCTTTGCCTTATTCCTGTCAATCTCAATTCCCCTCTGATTAACTAAGAATCCCAAGAAATTCCCTGCTCGCACTCCAAAGGCACATTTGGCTGGATTCATCTTCAATTTGTGCTTCCTCATCCTAACAAAAGCTTGTTCAAGATAATCCAAATGCTCTTCCTGATTTGATTTAATCACCACATCATCAATATAAACTTCCAAGAATTTACCGATCATGTCATGAAAGATGAAATTCATTGCTCGCTGGTATGTAGCTCCTGCATTTTTCAGTCTAAAAGGCATAACTACCCATTGAAAAGTTTCGATAGCACCAGGACATCTAAATGCTATTTTTGGGACATCTTTTTTGGCAATAAATATCTGGTTATAACTCGAATGACCATCCATTAGGGATAACATCCCATTTCCCGACGCCGAATCCACTAACATATCTGCCATCGGCATTTGATACTCGTCTTTTGAAGTGGCATTATTGAGATCCCGAAAATCAATACAGACTCTCGATCTTCCATTCTTCTTCTTTATAGGAACAATATTCGAAAGCCACTCTACATACCTAGCTGTCTCAATGAACTTTGCCTTCAGCAACCTTTCAATTTCTTCCTTGACTTTATCAACTACGTCAGGAGCGAACCTTCTTGCTAACTGTTTATGTGGACGAAATCCTTTCTTGATAGGAAGGCGATGCTCTACAATATCTCTTGACAGACCTGGCATTTCATGGTAATCCCATGCGAAGAAATCTTTGTACTCTTTGATCAGGTTTACTAAATCTTCTTTCATGCCCCCTTGTAACAACGCACTCACATACACTGGACGAAAACACCCAGGTTCTCCTATATCAACTTCTAACAATGGGTCTTGAGCTTCTATTGGCCTATTATCTTCCTTGATTGGCGACTCCTCCCATTCATCAATATAATCTGAAACTTTAGCGCTCTGCTGGGTCATTCTGCTAGGTATGCGAAATACCTTTCACAAACTTCTTGCAATAATGGTTTGCTTTCCATATAGAGTATGTAACTCCTCTAATGCCAAGCTAGACTTGGGGATCCATTCAGCTTTCATATCCCCAAAGCGGCAATAAGCGTAGGATCGTGAATTTGCTTTTGGTGTTCCGATAACATGATTTCCATGTGAATAATTTTGATGCTATTGATGAATATCGGTCCACCTTATTGAAGCAAGTCCCGAATCAGCCTCAATGTACTCTACTCCTTCACCATTCCAAAATGCTAGAACTTGATGAAGAGTCGAAGGTACACATTGATTAGAGTGTATCCAATCTCTTCCAAGCAGCAAATTATACGAATCATTAGACTCTATCACGAAGAAAGTCGTCCTTGATTTCTTGGATCCTACGGTTAAGTCTAGCACAACTGCCCCTTTGACTAAGGTAACTTATCCTAGGAAATCAGACAGCTGAACATTCAACGGAATTATGTCATCATCACATTTTTCCAAATTTTTGAAGTACTTATAAAATATGAGATTCAAAGTGGCTCCCGCATCTACAAAGATTTTATCGACAGCCTGGCCATTGACTCTACCTGAAATAACTAAGGATCTTAAATGCCTAGCTTTGTCTGAAGGTACCTTATCAAACCTTATCACTTCTCTATCAGAGAATTCGAACTCTGCCATTGCTATCTTCTTCTCCGAGATATGCTCGAGTTCCTCTTCTACCACCAAACAGGCTCCATATTTCGCTAGAAGCTTAGCATGGACCATGTTGATCCTCATTGGCGAACGATATTCTTTTGGCATTTTGGAATGACCCGCTCGGCAACTCTTATCATCTTCTCGCGGAATCTTAAGATTCAAATTCTTTTGTTCCATCTTGACTTGATGTTTCGGGTTAAGAGCTACCAGGAATTGCCCAAAGTTAATTGTTTGGGAAACTTGTTGAACCTCTTTTCCCTTTTTCACCTCGTGGTAAGAACTACTTCTCGAATCATACATAGAATTCTTCTCTGGTTTGACAAGTTCTTTATCATCGGGATTTCTTTTCCAAACCCAATTACCTTTCGTACCAAAAGGTATGAATGGAGGAATCTGTGATGGTATTCCTCTATCTCGACGATTCTCGAAATCCCTCTGTCTATTTTTCATTCGCTGAAAACGTCTTTTAACAGTTCGGTAGGATGCTTGCCCCGGCGGTTTAGCTATGGACCATTTTCCTTCAGGAGGATTGTGTGGAACCTTAATTGTCTTTTTCTTTTGAACTTCCTGGGAAATTGATGGTGGTGGATCATCAAATTCATCTCTCCAACCAGTCGGCTCAACTGGTAATGACGGGGGTAAGTAATCATTCGTGTCTCCATAGTACACTACGTAGTCAAATTTCCCACTAGGTTCTCCAAGCAATCATACTTTGGGATCCCCTTCTTTGTATCGCTGCCATAAACTCTTCTTCTTCTTAGGTTTTCGTGGGGTTTCCTTCTCCTTGTGAACTCGTGTTTCAACTTCTTGAGTTGGAAGAACTTGTCTTAGTGAATCGGGACAGAACTCCCGCTTCTCAGGCACTTGTGCTGACCGCCTTGATTGAGCTTCTTGACTTTTTGATTGTGCCGAAACATTTTCAGTTACTACGATCTCAGACCTTATTTGTGGTCCACCTTCCCGACGGAAAAATGATCCCGATCTGTATCTTCCCCTTGTTCCCCTCATGTACTGGAACTTGGGAACTTTCCGATCCTGATGACTTAATTCTTGATGACAACGGGTGCACAATCGTCTATTATCATATCTTATAGACTCATGCACATTAACCATACTGATCATCTTCGGGAAAGGATCCGTGTCCACTTCCATTGGAGCCTTGCCTTTGTCTTCAGCGAACTTAATCTTGCCTTGGCGAATCCCTTTCTGGATTGTCTTTCTAAAAACAATACAATTTACCGTATCATGAGTCTTGGAACGATGCCATTTGCAATACCTTTTATCTGTAGTTTCTTCTTTAGACAGGATTACCTGTCCCTCAGCCAATTTAATCATTCCATCTTTCAACAATAAGTCAAATATCTCATTCAACTTGTAGATATCAAAAGAATAATTATTCGTTTCCTTGGCTATAAACTTAGACACATCCCTTATCCTTGCTGGTTTCAGAGCTCGGCACACATACGATTTTTCAAGTACCATAGTTGCTACCGCTATCTCATTCTCTTCTTCAGCAAGTCACCGTATTCGGTACTTTGCAAATGCTATTGTCTGTCGATTATCCTTTGTCGGCTTCTTATCCTTATCCTTCAGCAGATGTTCATACTTAGAAACCCGAGCATTTAACTGGAAGAGATCATCAAAAGCTTGTCCCTCAAATCTTTCTTTGAGATTGAATTTCAACTCATTGAACGCCAAATCAGTAAATTCCTTCTCGGTGAGAGAAGTCAAACACCGATTCCTGGATTTCTTGAAATGAGCAATAAATTGATCTACTGTCTCAGTGCCATATTGGTACATTCTGGCCAAGTCGTCTACTGTTACCTCTGGTACCGTTCGGTAAAACTGAGAATGAAACTGTCTCTCCATCTCAACCCATGTCTGAATAGAATTTGCTGACAAATTTATATACCAAGTAAATGCTGTCTTTGACAACGACAATGGGAATAGCCTTAGCCTTAAATATTCATTTGTTCCAGCCTCTCCACATTGTGCTAAAAAATGACTTACATGCTCCACAGTTGACTGATCTTCCTCACTTGTGAATACAGCAAAATCTAGCATTTTAAAACCCCTTGGATATGGGATGTTATCAACCCAATTAGGATGTGGCTTCATGTATACAGGTCTTGGTGTCCCTCTCTCTGCTCTCAATTGTTGCATTACCAAATCTGCAACTCTATCCGGGTTCCATGGCCTTAAATTTTGCTGGCCCAACCAAGGATCCTGCCCCCTAGGGTCAACCTGCTAAGGTCTGCTCATGCCTTGTTGATCCATATTGAAGTTAATGGGTGGTGGCGGCGGCCTGTAGAGAGGATTTTCCACCATATGTGGGTATGGTTGAGCTGCAGGTGGTCTCATAGGATCAATATTAGACACATTCACTGGTGGAGGTATATTCCATACTGGTGGTAGATTCGGGGCCATGGGATTGACCACGTTAACATCAGTGGGGCCATTTTGAGGAAAATTATAACCACTCACATCATTCACTAGGTTTGCTGTCGTAGGATTCTCCGGCCTTGGTATAATTCTTATTGGAGGTTGCAGATTCGATCCTCCACTACCATTATATCCAACATTGGGATGTCCCGATGCTGGTGAAAATGGTATTGTACCAGAGGGATTTGCATAAAAGGGAGGAACTTGAGAAGATGAACTAGGACGCGATATTACCTCGTTTATGGCATTGATCATCATAGGTTTTATCACATCCGTGACATGACTCATCATATGGTTGGTGAGCTCGTTTTGCTGTTCCTCAAACATTCTCCTCATTGTGGCTACCAAAGTGTTGTCAGGTGCCAACGCGTGGGTTTGTTCTTCGTTTAATTGCCGAGGAATATCAGCATTGTGATGGGGTACTTCTTCATTAGCAGCCGAATGCTCAGATCGCGCTCCATCATCCGGGTTATTGATATTACCAACTGGTACTCCATCTGATTGATCTCTGGTTCTCACCATTTCTCCTAATCTCTCCACACAGGTCCCACCGGGCGTGCCAAAAAGTTGTTTGCTCGTTTTTGCAACGAGAAATATCTTTCACCGAAATTTAGTCTTCGGTTTTTATTAAGAGGGTTCTGTGGTTCAACTTTCGAAGAGAAATTTTAGCAAGAACACGAAACAACACAAAGAGGTATGAAATGGGTAGGAAATCAGTGGATCGAATATGGATTTGAGATCAACAAGGGTTCAAGCTACATTACAATACTCCTATGAAAGCAGTATAAGACTTGAAAATAAGCTTGAGTTGCAGAAACTGTAAATGCTGGAAAGGAAGGTGCAGGGAAGTTAAAGTGCAGATAAACTTGAGTGTTCTTGGATGTGTCTCTCCCTCTTTGCTCTTCTCTTTTGAATATTTGTATTCTTCAGCTTTCCATAACCGTCTGTCGGTTATTTTCTTGCTTTCAAACTTTGAATCTTGGCTCCTTCAATAACTTCTCATTTGCCCACGTTTTATCCGCCAAAACTTGATCTTCAACTGTCAGTATGGCTTCGAATTTGAATCTCTTCCAGTAACTGCCGTGAACTGTTCGCATTCACTATCCGAATTTCTTGCCCTTAACTTCTTGCTGACGTGGCTAGTTTGGCTATCCTGCGGTTCCTTTCAACTTTGTATTCCTCTTACTACTGACTTTTTACAGTTTTGGTATACCTAGAATCTTATCGAATTTCGAAAATCAATGACCTTATTCTCTTACTTCCTGAATATCGGGTTTTGACTTCTGGCCATTTCGGTATGTTACAAACAACTTACCGAACTTCTCAGAGTAGTTTACTGCTCCCGATTTACCGATTTTCGGGATATAATGATATCGAAGTCAATTCGGTAACTCATTATTATTTGGTGTCAATACTAGCCTATTCAAAAAACACTCGCAATCAAGCAGTAATACATATACGAAGATTAAACAAGGGAAAACACCGATGCTTCTTATGGTGTATCTCATTAAACACGGAACAACAAAAACGTATAGCTTAACTTGGTACAAAATATGTGCCGATCTCTTCCCGATTCACTTTCTTCTTTCGGTCAAGTGGGCGAATTACTAATTTTCTTCAAACTGGAAAAAACTTTCTCCATTTGAGAACACCCTAATCAATAGGCAATTTCATCAGATAGAGTGCATGCCTTTATTTCAATAACATAGTCCTGTCAAAGCACAAAAAACCATCCAAACCACTTAAAGCTGTTGGACTCGCCCATGTACTTCTAATTTCTGAAAAGAACACAAGTAATAATCTACTGCAACAGTGTCTACAAACAGCATCAAAGAGGATCATTCGCGTGTTGAAAATAAAGCAAGAGTCAGCAATTTGCTAGAGCTTCAGTAATTGCATTCCAAAAAGATAAAACTTCCAAGCTTGAATCTCCTAGCAAACACATACATAATTCTTGACAACTTGGATTCACAAACACCGCAACTGATCCAAAGAAAAGTGTCGTAAGTGCCAACACATTACAACTATCCAAGACTTAAAATCACTTCCCAGAGACAGAAGCCAGAAACAGTACAATTCTTTTTTTTTTCTTTTCAAAAAGACACTATTTTTTTTGGACTATAGTTAATAAGAAGATCTATCGAAAACTCAGAAGCCATGCTTAACCTATTCCCAAGAAGCTCCCGCTTACAACTCAGCAAATATTAGCAATAACATGCTATTGCTGGAAACACACCATCTAGAACATAGCCAGCAACAAGCAAAGCATTGAACTTGGAGAAGAGGACGATAACATTGTAAAAGCAAATACTTTAAGCAATAAAAAAGAGCAAAAGTGCCCCACAAAAAAAAAAACTAGAAAAGAGAGGAAAGCAAATAAAGTAGGATGGAAAGAAAAAGAAACAAGTCCCACCTTCACTCAGAAATTTTAAACTCAGTCTTCACGTCGAATGGAACATGAGGAGCTGAATTATACCCACATTCGGGCTCTAAGCGCATATCATGAAACACTCGGGTAAAACATTCTGTTCTCGGGATCTCTGATCACATCCCCTTCTCGAGGAACTAGCACCTTCACTCTTGATCCTTCCATTCTGTAGTCCCCATTCGATTCCTTCGCCCACTCGCACCAAGTGCGAGAATGACTTATAAGTGGTTGCAAACATATGTTCGTAAAATTCGTATGGAAGGGCCTTCAAGAAATACCCCCACCAACTCTTCTTCAGTCATAAGAAGATAAACTCGTGAGGCTTGTACCCTCCACCTACGCACGTAAGGCTTGAACTCCTCATCCTTTTCTTTAGCCATACGAACCAATTCTGTTCTGGTAGGAATATTTTCCATATTAAACTCAAATTGCTTCAGGAAACGGTTGACTAGATCCTCCCAATCTGATATCCAATCAATATCCAATGTGAGAAACCAAGACAAATCGAACTAACTCGGACTCGTATGAGAACAAGAATGGAACCCGAGGAGCTGAGCCCAAGGATCGACAACCTGGAGACTCAAATGACATCAGTAGTCACTATGTTGGCGGAGATGAAAGCCATGATGATGGTAGCTCAAGAGAACAACACCCCGATACTTGATCCTAATCTATCTACCCACCTGTTTTCGTCCAATACTTCAGACGTGACACAAGTTCCGGATGAAAATCAGAATGCGAAAGTTAATCAAGTCCTGAATATTGACGTACCACTAAAAGCTACATCGGTGGTTATTGATGTGGAAAAGGAAATGAAGGAAAAGCCCGCAATTAAAAGGTGCAAAGAGGTTCGCGAAGATAGAAGAATGCCTAAGCAGTCAAGGGTACGAGTTGGCCCGCTTTGACAAAGTATCTCCCTTCGCAAAAATCGAGGTTCCGCCTGATTACAAAGAGCCTGACTTTCTTAGAAAATACAACCGGACAAGTTGTCCCAGAACTCACCTGAAGATAGCGCATTACTCAGATTATATCCCTCTGTCAATGAATACTTTTCAAGAGAACTTGGTGGGCCCCGCTCTGTCTTGGTTTATAGAGTTGGACCTCGAAGATTATGATGGCTGGGAAGATCTAGTTGAGGATTTTCTACACCAGTATAAATTCAACACTGCTACAGCTCCCACTAGGGAGTATAAATTCCGAAAGACGAGCTTGTCGATCTATTCTTGAAAGCATTGCCGTACGAATATTTCGACAAGTTGAACACCTCCGGGTGCCAAACATTTTCTGAGAGGTTCCAATGGGCGATCAGAGAAAGGAGAGCGCCGAAAATGGTGGCCAGGCGTCAGTATCCAACTAAGAAAGAAAGAGAGCATAATGTCGATGTAACTTTCGTGCCCAATCCGCCCAAGCCGAAACAATTTCATAATTCCACCCGACGCAAGGGAGTTTCTATGTGCGGCAAGGAGGTGATGATGGTATTGATTGAGTGGTGATGGTGGCGGTTTTAATCAATGCGCTCATAATAGGGGCTAAGTGAGGGTTTTTCTATTGGTTCGGGTTATTCGCCAATTCAAATTATATTGCATGAAAATAGGGCTTCCAGTCAGAATTTTCGCAATTGATTTTGGTGTCACCTGATATTGTTAAGCTGTATACAGATATGGGGATCTTAACCTTAGTACTTTCTCCTCTTCTTCTCCGAATATTCAGAATGTTGGCCTGCATTTTGAGACATTGAAGGGTCTCAATTCCGGGACGTGGGACCTTTTTGAGAATATCTTTGTTGTTCTGTCTTGCAGTTGTAGATACCTACCATTTTTTTTTGCATCAATAGTTAATTGTGATTCAATGGCTATGTTCATGATAATGAACTCATGGGTGCATCATGTACTGCTCTTGTGCGGTCATTTTACAAGGACTACCTTGTAGTGGTTGTCTAGGTAATTGTTTGGAATCTACAAAAGTTGTTGATTCAAAATTGCTGATTGATGTCTGTTAAACTCTTTCCGACAACCACTGATTGAGCATGCAATTAATGTGTCAGCTGTTGAAGTATTTTACACCGAGCCAGCCATGGGTATCAGTTTCTGCAGCACGAGACATCAACTGCAAGAAGGGGTGTCAATGGTTCAGTTTAGTTCGATTTTTCAAAACACCGAACTGAACTGAACCATTAGGGAATATGCTTGAATTAAACCAAAACTCGTCCTGAACTGAACCGAACTGAAAAACTCAGCTCAGTTCGGTTAGGTTTTCGGTTCGAATTTTTTTTTTTGTTGCTCTTGCTCCATATCTCAAACAAACCTACCATCATAACCTGTTGGACAAAAGTTATGAAGACAGTAGAAATTTCCTAATGAATAAAAGCATCATACTAAGCAAAAATTTCCTGCAGACTATGAAGACAGTAGAAATGGAGCGATGAAGTTTGAATTCTTCTTGCTTGAGTGGACAAAAGCTAAAGAAATGAGGAGCAATGAAGATTGAATTCTTCTTGCTTGAGTGGACAAAAGCTAAAGAAATCAGTAGGGAAGTATACACCTAACTGCGCTCGATTCATCGACAGATACGACCATCTTTACTATCGTATTGTTGAGGGCCATTAGACATAATTAACACAAATAGCTGAAAGGCGAAAGTCGAACGATCCAAGCAAAATTAGGTCCATTATGTGTAATCAAGTTGCCATTCTGTAATGATGGACCATAATAAGATCATTGTCGCGACCCGAAAGAAGATCCCTTAGCGGATTGAATCGGGCTAATGGATTGTCGAGCCCCATTTTCGGATGGGGGCTTCGACGCGGGCCCTCCTAGGCCCATGCCAAATCCCGACGTGGATTTCATCGGCTTCAGCCTTGGTGTGGTCGGCTGATATGTGCTATGTGTGCATGCAGTTGGAGTCACCACTGGTCTTTTTTTGAAAAGTAGACCGGATACCTCACCGAGCGATTGGGAGAGATCACTCGATCCTACGAAATCAGAGATTCTAGGGCCGGGGATTTGGTTACCCTAGCTTAAGCTAGAGTCCTTTTGGTTACCGTCCGGAATTGATTATTACCAAACTTGTGAGCACGCGAGATTTTACCAATTTTCACTCCTAATCATGTTCTTATTCATCGCTAAGTGTTCATGCAAATTTTCTTGCGGGGGGGGGGTGTTTCATGGCATTCTAACTTTTTCGAATTTTCGCAGTTAACAAAAGGAAATATCCAAAGAAATCAAAAGGGAAAGAGGGTAAAAAGGAAAATAAGAAGCTACTCTAAAGCGAGAAAAGGAAAACCCGCGGTCATCGGGTATTTAGGTACAAGGCCGGAATACAAAACCCGAGACAGGATCGAGTGTACAATAATAAAACCGGATTGGACATCGATCGCCCTCCAATGCGGAATAAAAGTAAATCGATGTTCGTCATGTCAAAAAATGCAATAAAAGATCAATTTCGGAATTTTTGCGATTGTTTAGATTTTTTTTTTAACGAAGGGGCGGGTCGAGCACGGCCGACGATGAATCGATCAAAAATGCGACGAAAATCTCACTTGAAATCGCGATTTTGACTCGCTTTCCGAAAAATTTCAATTTGAATAAGCAACTACCAAGGGGTTTTCCAGGCAATTATCTTAATGCTCAAAAACAATCGAGGGAGACCGATCATACCATGTGAAACTAGGTATGGCCATATTTCCAAAAAAACCAACGGCTCGGGAAATGACCAACCGAGCACGTCGTAATGGTGTCGGGAAAACGGCTACTCGTAAGCCAACACTTGAAAAAAATCCCAGTCTCACTTTACAGTTCCCCGAGGAAAATTCAAGAGTGATTATCTCGGTGCACAAAAATTATTAAGGAAAATCGATCATACCATGTGGAACTAGGTATGATCTAGTTTCCAAGATGACCAACGGCTCGGGAATTGACCAAATGAGCACGTGTTAATGGTGTCGAGAAGAAGGCTACTCGAAAGCCAACACTTAGCCAAAATTTTCGAACCTCTCACTTTGCAGTTCATTGAGGTAATTTTCGGGGATTGTAACTTGATCCACCGAGACAACCAAATCAAACCAAAGTATCAACGCGAAGTGCTACACACAGAGCATAATCCATTAAAGAACGACCTCAAAAGCCCAAAATATCATCAAGAAACATGACCCCGGAGTGGGGGGTCTGCATTGATCACAACACTTAGAAAAATTCAATGCCCAGAAACGGTTCACAAAGGCATTTTCGTGGACGTTTTTCTCACACTACGATCATTACCAATGTGAAACCCACATGCCGACAGGAAGAGCTACATACTAGGAGAAATATGAAATAAGAATGACTCATAAATCACACAAAACGAGAGAGAAAATCACCCCGAAAGTCGGGTTTGCACTGTTTTAATGACAATCAGGGCACAAATCCGACCACCGGGGCATATTCCTGACCCCATATATCACTCCACAAGCACAATCAAGAGCAAATACACACATACACACATTCTCCTTCGCATACAGAACACGAAGAGCCCAAGAGTCACAAAAATCGAGCTCAGGAACACCACGAAAAACGGACTCAAAGTAGGGGATTTGAAATATTCTGCGATCAACACTCAAAAATTTCAAGTCAGAAACAACCAGTTCACAGAGGCATATTGTGAAACGTTTTTCTTGCACTCTAATCACAACCAACGAGAGATCTATACATCAGCACGAAGAGCTACGCAAGAGAAAGAGACTCGACCAAATAATACCCAAAAATCACGTAAAACGAGGGAGAAAAATGACCCCGAAGTAGGGGATTTGAACTATTTTAAGCAAAAACAGAGGAAAATACAGACTAACACGGCATGTTCTCACCCCCATATCTTGCCATCCACTCATCACCAACAGCAAAACCAAACACATATGTATCATACCACGTGCACAGATCACAACAAGCCAAATAAAAGGCAAAAAAGATCACGGAAAGGCCATGAAAAACGGGCTCAAAGTAGAGGGTTTGGATTGCTCGAGGCATTTCATCAAACACATGGTATGCGATACTAAAAATGAAAGACCGACCCACTACATGCGGGAACAAAGCATGGGAACTCTAGAGTAAAGTCACATGAGTATGAAACAATGATCGGGGGTGGTCGGTTTGGCTCCGTTCGACCCGAAAGTCGAACGGAGCCAAACCGGCGAAAACCAAGCACCAAAAACAAGGGTATCGGGTTCAAACCTGTTTAGCATGTAAGACGAAAACGGCGACGGTCGGCAAGGCTCAAAGGTGGTCCGAGGACCTCGGTGGACGGTGGTGGTGCTTCGCCGGGGCTGTGGACCGCTCAAGTTCTCTCCTCTCGCTCTCAAACCCCGTCTCGGTTTCTCCCCCTTTTTCTCTATTTTTTTGTCCGAAAAAAAAATCCCCCCACCCTAAAGCCGAACCTCTAGCCTGCCTTATATCATGGAGCAATGCTGGGATCATTCCCCGATCCCTTCTCTCTCTCCAACCGTGAAAAAAAAGCCAGTGTTGCAGTTTCGATCCCCTTTCTTCAATGGTGCACAGTTGTGGTTTTTCTTGTCTTTTTTGTGCCCAGAAGATCACCAGAGGGTAGGTGGGATCTTATGGTAGTGTCTGGGGAGGAAGACTGGACAAACTTGGGCCTTTTTTTGCCTTCCCGCTTGCTGGAGACGTGAAAGGGAGGGGCTGCAAATTCCCGTTTTTGCTGCTATTGCTTCTGTACATGTGCTGCTGCTGGGCGGGGTCGATCCGGGTCAATCGGGTCAGGTTTTACCCTCCCGATTGATCCGATTCTGCTAAAAATCTCAAATTGGACCCCAAAATGATTAAATTTTTTCAATTAAGCACCAAAATTGGATTCTACGTCAAGTATTCCAGGATGATGAGATTGGGCAGAATTTGTTTGAAATTGCGCAAAAACCCCAAATTCAAAGTTTGACCCGAAAATGAATTTTCAATAATCCAAAACTTAAATGACCAAATCGAGCCAAACCATCCCCACCAATGGATTCAAAATGATGAAAAACATAGGGTAGAGATATTTTATTCTCATGGATACCCCTAAAAAAATTAATTTCATTTTTTGTGAAACCGGAGACTAAATTGAAAAAAAAATGCAAATAAGTTCTTTTGGCCAAAATTGAACAAATTCTCAAGGAAATGGACCTAATTACAATTCAAGGCATCATAGGCAAATGTCATAGCTTAGAAAAAGTTAAAATTGGAATTAAAAAGACTCAAGACATAATTTTTGGCTCAATTTGGGTTTATGTTTGTGAAGGAACATGGTGACCCAAATTGATTTTTTAAGATTTAAAGTGTCCAACGTGAAAAGGGAATTAAAATAAAAATATTAGCTATTTTTTCATATTTTTGTGGACACTGATGCTATTTTTCCTAATTTTTGGCTATTTTTCTAATAAAAATAAATATTTAAAAATGTCAAAAATTAACTATCTCAGAACAGGTATGTTTCAAAAACTGTGTCCAAGTCTCTACACCCAAACTAGCTAAGGCCCCCTTCAGCTTTATACCATAGCAGCCGATATGTCATGAAAGATTCAAAACTAAAGCAAGAATAATAAGAGGTCATGTCATTTTTTCTTCCCAATTATGTATCGATTTAGATAGTTGGAGCTAATTCCCACTTGTCCATTAGACACCTCAAGATTAGTCTTGAAAAAAGGGTCAAATTTACTTTGCACATTCATGTTAACCCTACATTTCAAAGAAAAGTCCATGCTAGCTTTAATGTTATAGGAAAGCAAGACAACATATACCGAACAGGCAAACAAAAGAATTTGATATCACTAACTCATCAACCACATTTTCAAGTCAAAAGAATCACGCCACTAACAATACAATCTCTCTACACCACATAGCTTCTCAGTTTATTAATTGTAAGCATTCAAGTTCATCTTTCCGTGGCACTCGCAGAGTCAAATTTGGGACAAGTAATTCATCTCTTGAAACACTCAAACATGGACAAAGTCCCATTAAAGGGATGGGGCTCACACACAAGAAATCAAAACCCCCAGAATCCCAAAGCAAGAAATTGACACATCAAACGTGACCAAATGTTCAATTAGAGATGGATCTGATCTTGGACAGTACTTGAACCCTCCAAAGCTCGGAGGCAGTTGAAGCCGCGAAGAGAATGGTGATCGGCCTTTTGAGTCTAGGTCTTTCCAAGCGAAGACGGTGAATCGGATCTTCAAATACACCTCCCCGCCACTTTCAAAAGGGAAGAAATCATCCCAAAGGCCTTTCTCAACAACCAATTTGGTCTCAAACAGAATAACCCTGTCTATAGCAGAAGATTCTGCAAAAAAAAATTGAATTCGAAGCGAAGGGGGCTCGTCAATCCGAAGGCACGATGAAGCAGAGACATGAGAGCAATGCACCTGCAATGGCGAGCTTCTCGAGACTCGAAAATGGTCGAAAGAAGATCGATCGAAGTGAAGGGGGCTCCTTGGCACTTGGCAGTTCTCTCTTTAATGACCTTCCTCACTTTGAAAATTCGAAGCCCGCAACTATGTCAACCCCCTTTCGCTTCACTTGCCGCATTCGCATTGCGCCGTCCGCCATCCGAGAGGGAAAACCCAGAAAACTGCCTCCTGTTTTTCTCCTCGTCGCGTCTCAAACCCTAAGAGTCTGAGGATCGCGCAATGCTCCCGGCCATGGATTTCAACCTCAACATTGTCGAGCGGGGCGGCGACGAAGAACCGGAGCTGGCGGAAGGAGATGAAGAAGGGGACAAGGAGGAAGAACAGGCCGAAGTGGAGTAGCAGGAAGGAGGAGGAGGAAGTGGGCGAATAATGGAACGAGCTATTGTAGGGTTTTGTGTATTTTGAGTTTGAGAAGCCAGGCCCAAGCGCGGTTCGGTTCGATTAACTGAATTGAACAAAAAAAAACTGAACCAATAAACAAATTGTGGTTCTTTTTATTAACCGAACTGAGAACTGAACTGAATTGAAATTTTACGAAATTTCAGTTCAGTTCGGTTCGTGGTTCAGTTTTGACACCCCTAACTGCAAGAAGCAAGCGATGTGTCTTTTGAGGAGTTGGAGCATGAGTTAATTGATTTATGGTTGAACACTCGATTTAACCCAAGGTAGGCACTTGAATATGTACTTATTTTTAGGTCAATGCTGGTTTCGTTGTTTAATTGCAAACTTCTGAAACTGTCTTTTCTTTTTAATGCGCAGGGCTGATTTAACCAGTAGGGGCGGATTGAAAAATCGGAGGAAAAGAGGGAGACAGAGAGATAGTTGAGGTATTAGGGAAGACAAAAGAGAGGAGGGAGACAGAGATATTAGTTGAGGGATTAGGGTTGACAAACGCAACAAGTAAATAATCAAAGGCAATGGAGAAAAATAAAAGAAGAAATGGGAATAGGTTTTGTTCTTACGAGCAAGGCAATAAAATCCGACCGAATTTGACCAGTATGAAAATATGGTCCGTTGGATTTTAATTAAACAATGGCGATGGGTTAAATCGGTTATAATTTATTGCATCACTAAATATATTAATTGCATAAATAAGTTGTAGCATATCAAGTATTGCTCAAAGAGGGAAGATGTATATGTGTATAGTTTTTAATAAAACGAATGATATCGATGATAGTTTCTTATTAGTGATGTGCAAGTATGTATATGTATATGGTATAGTTGGTGTAGGAATGGACAGGGACAATGTATGATAGTTTAAGGAATATATGGAATGCGTTCAGGAAAGATGGTTTCACTAATTTATAGAAAGTTAGTAGAGGAGCTAAGGGATATGGAGTTTATTGCATTGTTACTCACTCTTAACATGAATGAGCATTAAGGCTATTTATAGAGGACTTCACACCTATAGTAAATTACACTAGATACATCTAGACTTTTCTACAAATATCTATTTTACAAATATCCTATGCATGCTAGTTTTTTCTGAACTTCACTAGCAAATGCCATTCTAGAAGTCTCTAGAATTTATAGAGGACTCCACTGCTATAGTATACACTAGATACATCTAGACTTTTTGATAAATATATATTCCGCAAATATATTGTGCATGCTAGATATTTCTGGACTTCACTAGCAAATGCCCATTCTAGAAGTCCCTGGAAATTGGATCACAATTCCAACAAAAATAAAGATTCTTTTTCTAGTTTCTATTATCCAAAGCCACGGTCCAACCCAGGCTAAGTAAATTATAAACCTTCTATGGCCAACTCGCACGGTGGGGCAAACTTATTTTCACGGTTAAGTTCACCGCATACACTAATCTTTAACGATCTTGTGAGCAATACATGGGCTTCAATGGAATTATTGAATGCACAAAATCGTCACTTTTGATCGTGATTGATGGTCTTATCGAACTCCACGACTTCTGTTCGACACAATGCTGACATGACGGTCCAATGGCAATAACACGACGGTCCACGAGATTGATCCCGCGTGCATAGGACGGATTAAAGGGAGGCCGAGAGGAGTAATGGTCCCTCCAAGAAACTCAAAAGCAGAAGCCTACACCATGATGTTTGATTTGAGCTTCAACCTTAGTTTGTTTCATGAAAAATAATTTTCAAAAAAATATCAAGAAAAATAATTTTCACCCATGAAAAAAAAAACACATTCAAAAGTGAGGAAAATGTCTCTTTTTGAAATATTCCGAATTTTTTTAATTTTTAAATAATTTATTTTTTATTTTCCTTGTTTTTTAACTTTCTTATTTTGCAGGTCGCCGGCCACAAGTGAAGACGAGCCTCGCCGCAGGCAAACTCGCCTTGCCAGATCCGGCGATGTCAAGCTCACGTTGGCCACGAGCGAGTGAGCTCGAGGCCAGCGAACGACAACGCCCGAGGCTCCACCTCGCTTGGGGCCGATTGCCGGCCATCGCCGTGGCTGGCAATCTACCGGCTGAAGAAGAAGGAAAACGAATATTAAATAATATTAAAAAATTAAGAATTTTATTTTTAAGAGAAAGAAAAAAAGTAAAGACAAAATAAAAATAAAAAATTATTAGAATGAGCAAGAAGGAAAATCAAATCGAATTTTCCATACCAAACCGCGAAAAAAAAATTCTAGTTCATTTTCAAATTTTAGTCAAACACAAAAAAAATATCATCATTTTCTCGAAAAATGACTTGCTGAAAAATATTTTTCAGAAATGCTATATTATGCTTTCTATGTTTCTCTCGCCACATGGCATGGTCCATAATTTTGACTTTTGTTGTTCTCAGCCGCCAAAAAAAGCCTTTTTCTATTTTACTATATTTGGCCCAAACGTTCTCTTAGTATTATCTGTTTATTATATGCTGTTGGGTGTAAAATTAAATCTAGAACCTTTCGGTTCTTGATGGATATCTTGTGGAAAGTGATGGCTCATGCTCTGAAATTGAAATCTTTTTGTACTTGCTCTGTGCCTGATTTATTTATAGGGATAAGGGGATCATCTGAATTTTTGCGATTTGTTCAATCTCATCTTTAAAATTTTTTCCTTGGCCACTAGTGGCGGACTGGCCAGGGGATCGCGTCCCTCGTGGGGCTCTGGTGAACCCAGCGGGGACGCCGTCGCCCACCTCCGCTACGGAGTTATGCAAAGATGGCAAGAGTGCACCACCTTCGCTGCTGAGTTACGTGAATACAGTGAGCTAGCCAGGCAAAGGCGGCGAGCCTCGCCGGGGTCGCCACTGCCTATGAAAGGCCAGGTCCACGAGGGCCAGGCTGGTGAGGGCAAGGGGCCCTGGCCACTTCGACCCGCCGCAAATTGGCCCCTTGCCACTTCGGCCCGCCGCAAATTAATGCATCTCATACTTGCCATCGTACTCCCAATGCACAGGTCAACCTCTTCCAAATCACTCATGGAGAAAATGAACAATCCAAGCGTCACCCTCCTCCATCTTATTAGGCAGATCTGTCTCAGAAGATACACGACTCAGCCTCTCTTTTACTCTTTTTGGGGGGGACGGGCGGGACAGGGCGTTGGAGGGGATGGCTGCGATTGCGGGAAGAAGACACCGGCTAGGGTGTCTGGACCACCACCGGTCGCTGGGTAGCACAGCCGCTGCCGCCTAGCTACCGTCTCCGCCTTCGTCCCTTCGACCTGGACATGCTCGCTAAACTTTCGCGCCTTTTTTCCTTCCCGAATTTTTTGGGTTTCTCCGTTCTTATATTCCACGTCAGCAAAGGTCAGAGGAGCGCGATGATGTGGCGCCGCCATGGATGTCCGTGCACTGATATAGAGCGGATGTGGTTTTCCACCTCAGCATTCTGGTCTATATATACAACAGATGTTTGCTGACGTGGTATACAATTTTCACTCATGTCCCCTCATATATTGACATGTGTACATTGACATTGAATTAAATAAGAAATAAGAACTTGTTCAGAAAAAGCTTTCGGCCATGGAAGCTTCTTCGCTTCGTTGTTAAGAGAGATCTGTTCATCCATGGCCGTCGCTCGTCCGAGCTGAGCCACCCCCTCCCTCCTCTACGTACACAAAGCAAGGACAGTATTTACTCTTCTTTTTTCATCTCAAACTGAGCAATTAACACTAAAAAAATTGTTGACGATCACACGAATCAGGTGCTGAAGTTCCATGAAGCTTACAAGGTATAGAACAGACTAATGATGCCTAAAGCTCTATCAGATTGAATGGCTGAATCTCCTGTTCAGTAATTCTTTGCAATCTGGGAAATGGAAGAATATGTCCCCAGCGCAGTACTGACGACGCCCACGACCGCAATTGCAGTACTCAGAATAACCTGAACATATCAAGTGAAAAGAAATCTATCAGCAATTGGAGCAGTGGACAGAAGGGTACTAAGCCAATAGGATCTTAGTGTCTGCAATTTATCAAATAAGACCAATGCCGGGTTATTCTGCATAGATAGAGATAAGAACATCAAAGCCACTGCCGAGATGACCTCCTGCAGACTAGTGTTCACCAAGTTAATTTCTGTATTCAAACTACTAAGCTAACCATTGAGAGTTCTTCTCCTCCTGCAAAACTCTGTTTTCCTACTTTCTAGCCCCAAAAGGGGAATGGAAGAGCAAATGTGATCTAAACTGTAAGAGCCACACCGCCCTATCTTGTGTACGACGCATTTCTATAAGCCTCGTACTTTTAGTTCTCTCCTTCAAGTTGAATTCACTTCTGCCAATGCAAGTTTTACCCAAGATCATGTCTCAAGTACCTGCATTTTTGTTGCTTTGTTCCCCATAATCCTCAGAAAGCACAAAGCTGGCATGATTACTGCCTGTATCAAAGATGAAATTTTACATGGTTCAGAAAAATCGCGAGCAAAAGACTTGCGTTCTACAATAACAGGTGAGATGGAGAATCCAAGAGACAATAACAAAGCCTTAACAACGTCGAGTTATTGCTTATACTCCTCAAGGAGGATTGTTGTCAAATACTATGAATTAACAGCACGTAAAACAAGTCACATCCTCAAATATCAAACAGTTGAAACTGATAGAATATCAACACAATGGCAGAATTTTACCAAGAAGAATTTGAGGATCTGCTAAGCTAAACTGATTAGCTTTGTTCACTTCCACCCGAAAATTAACAATGAATTTTACTAGATCTTATCTTCTTGGATTTCAAATTGCTTCTAAGTTCTCAAAACATGTAAAAAAAATGTATGTAGTCTCTAGCCAAAATTGAGAGACGTGCTTGTATGATTCAACTACAGAATCCCTGTCCTATGGCCACAGAAAAACTTAGTCCTATAATAGACATGGAAGCGTGGACTAAAAAACAAAAAAAGTGACAGTACCAAATAGTGCCTATATGCTCATATGCAGACAATAGTAAAGATGAGGTCTATCTGTTGGAAAATGTGAATGAGATAGAAAGAGGTTCAGAGTCGGTCAACTCTTTTACAAAATGCAGCACAAGACCTGGTTTTGACCTTGTTAAGAGAAAAAATGGTCCATTTATCAATATTCCAAATATGAATGGACGCAAATTGATTACATTGGAAACAACATCAGACACAGCAAGGTAATACAGAAGAAAGGTACAAATCCAAATTCAAGTTAATGAGGTAATACACCTACCACAAGAACACTTAGGAGGGAACCAATTAAAGCCATTACAAGACCTGCATCAAACCAGAAAAAAATTATAGTAACAGCACCACATAAATGTAAGGTACTTGTATGAAATACTAGATGTAGCCGGAAACCATGGGTAGGCAAACAGTAAAAGTTGGAGCAAAGCTGTGGACATTCCGTAATATGAGGTTTGTGCTGATGCAAAGTTTAAGTACTTTATTTACTCTTTGTGTAGTATGCTCTTCTGAAATTCTAGAGACAAAGCATCCCTAATCAGTTTGTGCAGATTCACTCGTAGAATGTGTTCAAGAAAGTTCCTAACATCGAGCATGTATTAGTGTCTCCATGTGGGTTTCTCATAAAAGAAACTGCAAAAAAACTATGTCAAGTGTGGCACTTCAGTATAGACGTCATGAATATGTCAACCTATAATGTTTGAAGGTTTTACCATGGAACATAATACTGAGGAATAGAATGTTTTGTAACAGAGAATCCAACTGTTTCTATACAATTAAAGCACACTTACCTTTGTTACATGTTAATGAGGAAAAGGAAAAACTATTTTAAGTCTCCCTAGTATTGGAAGTATCAATATCGAGTGAAAGATTCTTGCAGCTCAAGTTTTCCAATAGCCTTAAAGAGTGAAAATTCCAGTAGTCCTTTATGTCTAGTTTAGCTAATACCATCTTTGGCCGCGCACAAACAAAGGGTCACTAACCAAGAAAAGAGAGGGAGAGAATAATTTCTAGCTTTCAAAATAGGACTTAACAAATGGGAGGGGGGACTACCACTGAGCTAAATCACAGCCTTTTTCTTTTCTCCTGTTCAGAATTGAAGATTGGAAGCGACAAGCTCCCAATATATATCATTAACTTAAATCGAAATGCACGCCAATCCGCCAGCTACCTCCATAGTCTTACATAGGTTTCATATTACTAAAGGATATTTCAACAGTAATGATGAGGATGAACTGTTCCACTGAAAAGGAACTTAAAATATTTACCAAAGAAAGGAAGAAGGAAAGCAACACAAACTGAGGAGATGACCAGGGTTGTTCTAAGCAGAATATAACATAAGAAATTGTCCGTGATTCCTGCAGGCAGCAACTCTTCTATGCTCCGTGCCAATGGGTTCATCAACAGCGCATATTTATCCAATGTTCAGGATACAAAGTATGTTATAAAAAGTAGAGATAAAAGGAAAAAAAAATTCATCAGTTTAATTGTCGCCACTCAAAAATGCATTGCAAAAAGGATATTTAGTGAACGGATTGATGACCTGCCACAGAAAATGAAGGGGCGCTTAGAATCCACAAGGGTATTCATTTCAACCAGGGATAGAAGCATTGCAGCACAATGCACAAAATCTCCTACTCACTGTTGTCCATATGGCAATTTTGGAAGTAATGGAATGTTCTGGCATATTTAACGTTATCTGGGATAATGTACTTTGACCAAACATGAGATATCCCATGACTGCAACGCCGCCATATATTAAGACACACATGATGAAGCTGCATATACAAGAAAACTTTTAGGATATAAAAAGGAACTAAGCAAAGTATGTTAAGCATGTATCAGAAGAAAGTCCATACCACACAATCAATGCCTTGTTGAATTTTGTTTTATCAGCCATTGATTGATAGATGTTTGGAAAAACAGAATGTCCAGAGTAGCAAAATCCATACACACCAATGGCAAATGGAATGCCACTCCAATTCACTAAGGGACTTGTTTGGTGAAATCCAACACCCTCCGTAGTACCAAGTATCACCACACAAAGAAATATCAAAGCTGTAGCAATTACTCCTCCAGCTGCAAGGATGCAAAGCGAACACAGATGAAATTTTGCAGTTTAGATACTAAAAGAATTATAAAGGTTAATAAATCAAGGAAATGCTCGCCTGAGAGGTATGATATTACTCGTAGATCCCTCAACCAAACTGTAGGTAGTACAACGAGAGCGGTTAAAATTCCAAAAAGGTGCAAAGAATCCAGCTGAAAACCAGCCCTGTCAAATGATACTCCAGGAAATAGTCTGGTGAGGTTATCCCCTTCCAAAATAATAAACTCCACACAATATGACTGCAGACAAGAGCTTAGATAGTGAATAGGCTGAATTATCACAGCAAAAGTAAAAGCAATGCTTCTAGTCGGAACTTACATATAATTCGGTGTACAAAATGATCTGCAACGGGAAGCAAGAAAGACAACTATTAGACTAAAGGCAATCCACTGCCCTGCAACGAACCTTTCTTTAACTCTCCATAAATGACGATTACCCCACAACTAATTAAGCATTATTTCAACATAAAATCATAAACTCACAGAAATGAAGAGACGCCCATATCTCCCAAAGGCAGCTTGTCCTAGATCTGGGTATGTAGTGATGCCTTCTTTGCTTTCAAAGCAGTCTCTCATGAGAGAGGCAGTGTAACAGCATATGATGGCGAAAAGAACTAGAATCGCGAGACTTGCCCATCCAGCTTCTTTTATCGTGTAAGGTGTAGATAGAAGCCCCACTCCAGCCAGTACATTGATCCCTATTTTGGAATCAAGGCATCATAAAACATCCGGTAAACAAAAGGGCTTAATTCATGCCAAACGGCTATGGAAACAAGAGTGCTAATGGAAAAGTAAAAATATTGAAAATATCACTTGAAGATGTCAAGTGGCCACTAGTGCAATCTACGTACCATTGAAAACAGTCTGGGTGAAGCTACATCCATGACTGATTGGCAATTCTCCCGTGAGCTGTCGGTGATATGAAGACTTAGCTGAATATGATGATTGTGCTCTTGATATCACATCTTCCTCCTTTGGATGTTTACTTTCTTCAGTCAGTAAAGGAGATCTTGAACCTGAGTCTACATTACTCTTGGGGAAACCATTGTCATAGCTCGAATATCTAATACTTGGTGAGCGACCGAGAAATCCTAAGTTTGGCGGCAACGAGATGGTATACGAATCTGTAGTTGCCCTGCAACAAAGGGTAGAGAGCGGTAACAAGGATGAAAATAACAAGGTTAGCACTTCAAAACTGTAAAGAATAATTCTACAATGCAAAACATTGAGGACAACATTTGAACTCTACCACTGCTGTTTTAGCTCAACAGGTTACTTGTTCAGCGCAGGAAGAAAGTTTATAGGAGACTCGAGAAATGCGGACATCAAAATGCAGTACCACACTAGAATAAAATATTTTGTTTCGCACAACTATTACGCATATATTTGAGTACTAGACAGTATAGCTTCATTGTAGCAATTTATTCACTCTTATTATTGCTCTAACAGACACATACACTTGACTGTTTTATTTTCCATTATCAGAATTCCTTTTCTCGTCAAACCAACACTCTTACAAAAGCTGCTGCATAAAGCAAACATGCACGGTCGCACTTTGCAATCATGTGGAGAAAGAACTTGGCCTCCTGCTTCAAGGTGACGACTCTCTCACAAATCGTATATACTGGGAACACTGGTTGATGTGGGAGAAGCTGTATTTATTGAGAGCCAAATATGTTTGGTTGTTGTAGGTGGACGCTTGTGTCACGAACACATGGTAATTGGATTATAGTAAATGTGATGGTTGAGTGAAGTGCTATATGTTGCAGAAAAAAAATTGATGAACACAATAATAAACAAAATAAGAAAATTAATCGGACATCAATTTTACGTGATTCAATCAGTGTGACTACTCCACGGGGAGAACAACACAAAATTCCACTATAGACAAGTGATACAACAGAGAATACAACCACATTCGAGTCACTCAAATACTCCTAGTGTTTCTTAGCCTTCTATTATACCCAATAACTCGGTAATTAGCCCTCACAATTGCTCGCGGAACAATCTCTTAATATCACAAAGAAATTCGCTTCTAGCACGCTGCACAATTGATTGTTAATACCAATCTCTTATACGTATAAACCACAACCAATACCCAATTGGAAACCAAGAAACCTACTTAAACTAGAAAACCACTCAAACTAGGAAATCTACTCAAAATTATCAGTTTCCTGGTTCAAACTCGACACTACACACATCCGTGCCTTATATTCCTTTGAATCAAGCGAATCAAATATCAAATATACATGTCTCTGGTAATTTCTAACTGAACCTTTGACAAACTCTTCTTTTACTAAGAATCAGCACTGCAACAAAGATCCAGGCGGGAAAAAAACGTATACTCGCAGCATGGTTGTAGACTTCAAGTTTTAGCAAACAACTTTCTGCAGGAACCAAAATGCTGCTTCAATCTTGATAAAGACACAGTAAAAACGGGGAAATCGAGGAAACTCCTAAAGAAAAAAACCAGCAGGAATCACAAAATCTATCCTGCCACAGAGTACATTTCCAAGGATCAGCAAAATGCAACGCTCGATCATTTTTATTTTTTTTATGATCAACACTCTGTTGAACAACACAAAATCAACTGGTAGCACCACATGCTCGTTGTGTCAAAGATCACACGTTTACGATTCACAAGCTCGACACACCCGCTTCTCGGTTGAATCCGGCATCGCTGCCGAAAGCCAACAAAGGCCAAAACCGGGATTCGTAGACAGAACCTCCTTCGCTATGAATACACTATGCACCATTCAAAAACCAAATAAGCAACGAGAACTCGGGAGCATGGCAACTTTTTTCCATACCACGGCGTCGCCGTGGACCAATTGATTGGGGAAATAGAAACTAGTCTCGGTAAAACCGTAAGCAAACGTCACCTGTAGCTCTGTGGCCACACTGGAGAGACTAAGGGGACAGGCGAATCGCTCCTGCCTCCGACGCCATGTGCGTCCTCTTCTCCTTCTCCGTCGCTGCTACTTCCTCCGATCTTGTTCACCTCGAGATCTCCGTGCTCGCTGTAGTCGACGTCATCGTGCTCCAAGAAGAACTCGGCCTCTCTCTGCTTCTCCTCCTCCGCCGCCATAGCGGAACAAGAGCTGCTGCACTCGACTCAGAAACAGATGGAAGAAGAAGGAGAAGAAGGAGAGGGAGAATCCGATTCCCCTTTTTAGGTGAAGAGAGGAGGTTGATGAGCTGCCAGAAACGGAAGCGCCGAAGATTGAGATTGAGATTGAGATTGCATGTCAGGGAAAGGTTTTTAAAACTCATGTTCGTGTCGGAACTTGTGTTATGGAGGGAACAGCTGACGTGGCACGAGTTGATTTTGCTGACGTCACATCGACCTCGGTCCCCCGGGCGGGCGGGGAGGGGAGGGGAGGGGGTTGCCACGCGCGCGCCCTGCTTTTCGCAAATTGGAGATTTGATTATTCTGATTTTTCTAAATATGATCGTTTTGTGTAGTCTAAAATAATTAATTAAGTTAAAAATATTGTTATCATCAATAATAAATTTATGTTTAAATAATTTTTGGGGGATAAAAATATTTCTGGTTCATTCATTTTTGTAAATGGTGCAAACGATCATTTAAAAAATATTTTTTTTTTAAATCATTCGTTTTTCGCGAAACAAACGGAGGCTTAAATATGAACATGCATATTAATCAACTTTTCAATATAAAGGGTAGTAGTAAAGTCATTTTGCTTATCTAATTCGTACGCTTTCGAAACAATTGCTAAGCTTGTTTAATGAGCCAATATTTAATTTTCAAAGTATAAGTGTATTAAAATTGCATGTTTTCTTATTTATCTGCTTAATAAGGGTCCCAAAATCGATCTAACTTTTATTTTTACTCTCTCTTCTTATTAGTTCAAATGAATAAAGATTGCTAATTTTCATTTTCTTCATCCCAAGTACTCTTTAATACGCGATGACGAAAAATGACATGTACTTTTGAGGGCATACTCCTCTAAGCATGCGGAAAGATAATAGATATCGAAAATGCAAGAAAACATTTTTATATATGCGATGTTAAGAGAAATTATAATTATATAAAAAATCTAATAAATCACACTATATATTGAATAAAGGTCGTACTGTGCATGTAGACTAAGCTAAACAGTAGATTGACGGCCCTCGCCAGTCACCTTGATCTATCGTTGGTTTTCAAATTTATGGAGAAAAATGTCAAAAAAAATCTTAAACCTATTGCACTTTTATCAATTCAGTCCTAAACCTTTTTTTTGTATCAATTCAGTCATAAAATTTTTGCATTTGTTCTAATTCAGTCCTAAAATTTTTGCATTTGTGCCAATTCAGTCCTAAACATTTTGCATTTGTGCCAATTCAGTCCTAAACATTTTGCATTTGTACCAATTCAGCCCATCCGGTCAACTTTGACCAGTCGGTGCTGACGGGGCAATTTTAAATAATATTTTCAAAATATTTTCAATTTTTTTTTCTTTTTTTTTCTTTCTTTTTTGGTTCATCTTCTTTCTCCAGCCGGTTGCCGGATCAACGACCAGCTAGAGGGGAGGGTCGGCGAGGCTCGACCTCGCTGGCCACTGGCACCACCGTCGCTGGGCGAGGTCGGCCTCACCCAGATTTGGCGAGGCCGAACCACCCCCGGCGACGGCGTAAGTGGGATTGCCGTGGAGAAAAGACAAGGTCTTTGTGATTCTTCATCGTTCATTGTCGATTGTGAATGCTCTGGCTTCTGAAAGTCCGATTAATTGGGTCGGGCTGAGCTTCGTTTTGTTTTTCACTTTTGTTGTGATTTACAAGTGTTCAGTTGAATGGCTAATAACCGTCAACAACGCGGGGCATTATATTTGTATTTTCTCATCAAAGAAACTCCGAGCAAAAGCTACTAACCTACGAAATATAAGAAACTCGACCAAAAAAAAAAAGAAATATAAGAAGAATAACCAGATCAGAGAGTGTTAAGAACTGGAAATTCGAGAGGAAGGAGTAACTGTCCATGACTAATAATTGTCGCTGGCGAGGCGAAGCATGCCCAGCCATGGGGTGGCTCAGCCTCGCTAGATCTAGGCGAGGTCAGCCTTGCCTAGCAGCGGCGACGCCAGTGCCCGTCGAGGTCGAGCCTCCCCGGCCCTCTCCTCTAGCCAGTCGCCGATCCGGCAACTGGATGGAGGAAGAAGATAAACCAAAAAAGAAGAAGAAAACAAATATTAGAAATTTCCCTATCAGCGCCGGCTGATCAAAGTTGGCCGGATTGACTGAATTGGCACAAAAAAGGGTTTATGACTAAATTGGCACAAATGAAAAAAGTTTAGGACTGAATTGACAAAAATAAAAGGTTTAGGACTGAATTAGTAAAAGTGCAATTGGTTTATGACTTTTTTTTACAATTTTCCCCAAATTTATATGTTAAGTACATTAACAGTTGCCCTTGATACACTCGTCAATCAATGCATTAGTTGCTTTTGCAAAATTTATGAAAATTGACAATTTATTATATTAACTTAACTTAACTAGTGCTTTGATAACATTCATCGATGAGATTCAATTACATTAAAGGGAAATCATCATAAAGAATCCTCGCATTTCAACCTAAGTTGCACATTGAATTTTCAAAACCTCCAATTGGCATCCCCTATTCAAGAATTTATCATTTTTCTTCCAGTTTTACCTCTCCTACCTTTTCAAATCCACTCACAATGAATAACCACCTGCTCAAAGCTCCAACCCACCCACCCACACATTGCTCAGCCCCTCCCTTCCCGGCGCCGCCGCCAATTGCCACGTAGGCACCATGTGCCACCAACCGCCGCCCCAGTTGAGTCACACCCCATCGAGCTTAACCTGCGGCAGACTCGATTGAAATCCGTTGAGCTCAACCTTGGGGAAGCTCAATCCAGTTCCGATAAGCTTGACATCGGCCATGACTAAGAAGAGGTAGATGTAGAGAGCATAGCGAGAGAAAAGAGAGATGCGCTATGTGCAGAGGGCTCACCCCTAGCGGCACGATGTCGATCGAAAATGGTGGCAGTGTAGTATCAGGTCGCGGTCGGTGGTGTAAGCCCCCAAGATGGAGGGAGAAAGTAGGGTGAGAAAGAGTGAGAGGGGAAGAGAAAATGATTAGGATTCAGATGAATTTGAGAATAAATCGATCTCTTTAGACTGGTGATTTCTATTAGGACAAGCAAATTATAAGTTTTCAAAATTCTAGACGAAAATTGGCATTGAAATGAGAAATGAAAATGGTCATCGAAATTACCTTTTAACAGAAGTACGTAGACATGTTAAATGGGTGAGTCGGGTCAGGTCATAAATAGTCCAACCCAAATTGACCCATTAACCCGTTTATGTGTAATGTAAATTTCTTGACTTGTATCCGACTCGATCCATATTACTAAAAAACTTTTATATTTAATCCAATCTACGAAAATTTATTTCTTATAAATTTTTGAACAATTTATATTACTAAATCATTGTGGATAATTTTATAAATTAAAAAAACATGATTTTTTATTATTTTTATTTGAATATTATTATTTTATTTATTTAAAAAATCTGATTTTATTTATTTTTTTCTTCTAAGACCGGCAGAGGGCGAGGGTCGCCGGCCGACCCTGGTCGGTCTGAGAAGAATTTTTAAAAAAAAATCAGATTTTTTAAAAGAAAGAAAGGAAAGGTAAAAGAAAGACAAAGAAATGGTACTGGGTTGTCTTACGTGGGTTGTACATGGGTTCGCAATAGACCTATTTATAACTCATTATTTTGGTCTTTTTATTTTGTAGATCTATTATGTTGATCTGCTAAATTTGTTATGATCCATTTAATTATTGGTAGATTATTAAATGAATTTTGAACTCATTTTGACGGGCCAAGAGAGCTGGGGACTCCGGTGTTTGTTCACGCGCGGAAGGGAAGCGCTTCGGGCTTGTTGGGCCTGCCCGCTCGCACGCTTCATGCGAACTTGGGGGAGCGATAATGATCTGGACGACATTGCGGATTGTCTGATTCTCAATAATTAAGGAACGAGGCCGAAATGACGACAAAAAGAAACATGTGAGCCTCGCCCCATTCCCACTTGCATTCTAGCCCCACAACTTTTTGCCAGAGAGTACGACGTTGCACAGCTTCCTGACAAAATGTTGCCCCACACGTGGCTGGCGGGCGTTATCCAAGAGAAAAAACAGAGAGAAATAGAAAATCTAGATTCCACATGATTCCGGATTATACCCAAATAGTATTCCCTATTTCCCCTCATTTTCTTTATTATTTTTTTTTCCGGGAAATTCCGTACAATGATTTTTTGATAAATGAAAGGGTGAGAAGGGGCGATCGGTCGACCACACAAAGTAAAATGTACATTGAATCCTATGCTTTTTGGATAGTGAAAATTTGGCGCGCAATTTCCACTTGATTGGAGTTCGCCATCGAACCGGCCGGTTCTGAGCGGTTTCTAAGGAAACAGGCTATTTGCCGGTCCAGTTCTCAATTTCAGACATGGAACCGTCCACCCAGACCACCCGTACTGGACCGGTATATATTATGCATGAGAACCCTAGTTACTAATTAGAGGCTACAGTACCACCACCACGCTCTTGGCTCCTCGTCGCTTTCTCTCGATCTTAATCCTCTCACGCACTCATCTCTCTCGCAGCTCGCTCTCACAGCACAAGATCTTCGAGCGACAAAAATACCCAGAAATCATCTTACCTCAAAAAGGTACAAGAAGGAACTTAAAGGGAACATGTAGAAGAAACAGAGATGACAAAGATGGAGGATCCAAGGAAGAAGGGGGTTAAAATAGTAGACACTTGGGGGATTACTAAAAAAGTTCTAAACCTATTGCAACTATGCCAATTCAGTGTTAAACTTTTTTTTTGCCAATTCAGTCCTAAACCTTTTTCATTTGTGCTAATTCAATTCATCCGGCCAATTTTGACCTACCTGCCTTGATGTGGACTATTTAAAATAATATTTTAATAATACTTTGCATTTTTTTTATAATTTTTATTTTCTTTAATTTTTATTTTTTCTTGGACTTAGGGCCAGTGAGGGCCGAGATGCCCTCGTCAGCACCGAGCGAGTGTGTCGTAGCCCCTCGCCTGGTAAAAAAATAAGGACAGGAAAAGAAAAAATTATAAAATTATAAAAAAAAATTCATGTCAGCACCGACATGGACTGAATTGGCACACACACAAAAGGTTTACGACTGAATTGGCCAAAAAAAAAAAAAACTGAATTAGCTTGCAATATGTTTATGATTGTTTTTCATAATTTTTCCTTAGCGAGTGTCTTCGACTTATGGTCAAGTCCAAAGTCTCTACAACCTTCTCAGCTTCTCTGGGAATGGACCTATGAAGGTTTCCCAGCCATTCCACGTTAGTGTTGGCTCTACCAGGTACCAACAGATGGTCTTCTTCACACCAAAAGTAGAGAGAGAAAGCTGCATAGCTATGGCCTTGACCAACATTGTTGTGTTGGTGCAATTGACCAACACGTGGGCCCATCTGAAAGGATGAATTGCGACTCTTTCAAATTTTTGTGCTGATCACTTGTTGTGCAATGGCCGGTTTAATGAGCTCACCCGAGAACTGAACTGTATCCGATTGGTGATCCGATTCTTGAGAAAATAGTTATCAAAAAAGTTCTAAATCTATTATAATGGTGACAATTAAGTCCTAAACCTTTTGCATTTGTACCAATTTAATCCATTCGCCCGACTTTAACATGGGCGGCACTGATGTGGCACTACCGGCACTAGCGTGGTAATTTTTAATAGTATTTTAATATTTTTTCGAATATTTTTTCGAATATTTTTCCTTTTTTTATTTTCTTCCTTTTCCTTTGTTTTTTGTTTTCCTTCTTCCTCTAGTTGGTGACTGGCTGGAGGAAAAACGGGAAGAAAAAAAATGAAAAAAAAATGAAAAAAAATGAAAAAAAAAATGAAAAAAAATTGTCATCGTCAGTGCCGATTAGCCAAAATTGATCGGATGGACTGAATTGACACATATGCAAAAGGTTTAGAACTGAATTGATATAATTACAATAGGTTTAAGATTTTTTTGGTAATTTTTCCTGTTATTGGGTGGGTCTAGGAACCAGCGGGTGGTTCCCGATTCCCAATTTGTGGAACCGGCCCACCCTAAAACCGACCACTCCTAGGATGACCTACGTCTATTTCAGCGATTTTCGGTCAAAATTGACCGGAATAATCATATTTTGTAAATCGTCGAAAGGTTTAGAACTATTTGTCTATCATTTCCTTATTGCAGAAAAGGATCAAGAGAGGGAGGAATGGGCTTCTTTGCCATCACTTAGTTTCAATCGCACGAATCGATTCCTTCCTTAAAAGCAACCAAAACTTTTACTTTTGTCGGGCTTACAATTTTTGGTGCCCGTTTGTATTCCGGCGACAGAAAGCTGGGAACCTGAAGCAATGCATTATACTATGCCCACCATGCAAGCCTTTGTCAATGCCCCCTCCAGGGTTCTTTAGCAGGACAACCTGAGAACCCCCTTCAAAATTCGTAGCAGAGGCCTCGCGAAACAGGTGCAAGATGGGGAACGTGCTTGCGGGAGATGGAGAGAAGAAGGCGAAAGAGTTCGAGCCGATCATCGAGAGATGTTACGAGAACCACTTCAAAGAGAGCGAGCGGGAGGACATGTCCTTGGCGGATTTTTACCGCCTTGTTTGCGAAACCGTGGAGTGAGTTTCGATATCTTTCAACTGCTTCCAAACATTGTATTGCGTTCGTGCCTTGATGGTCGATCCTCTCTTTGGGACAGAGAAATCAATAAGAAGCTGGGGAACACGCAACTTCGCGTGCCGAAGCAATCCACTCTCAAGCATGCTTATGAGGTAAAACGATCAGTATCCACCTTTGCAAACTCCTCGCTTGTCATCAAATCATGTAATAATTTCCTTAGGCATTATCGTGAAAAAGGTTGTAACATGTCCATTTTTTCCTTTGATTTATCCGATAAGAACGTTATATTTGACTCCTGTCATCAAAATTGCAGACTCACCATCAAGGGAAGGGGAAATCTTTGACCAAGGAAGAGTTCCAGAGGATCCTGCAAGAGGTGATCGTGGACACGGGGTTCACCGGCGTCGGAGCCAAGGACATCCTCTTCTACCTCTTCGGCGTCCCGGCGACGGCGTTGTTCATCAAGCAAAGAGTCGCGCCGCGAGCGATCCGCGACGAGATCTTCATCCCCGGAATCACCTCCGCCACCGTCTTCCTCCTAGCCAAGTTCAACAAGATATGAACTGACTTAAACAAACGTCGTTTTTACATATGGACTTTCTATAGTTTGTGCTGTCTTCCCGTCATATGTGGATAAAGGAGGATCATTTGCTCTTGCCTTTTGGTTGAAATGGGCCTGGTGCTGGTGTGATGATTCAAATTCACTTGTTATACTAGGCGTGTAGCGAAAAGATGGAAATGGCCAGAAGCCCGAAAACCGGTCCGACATTTGGGGCCCGAATTCGACCGGGTCGGTCGCAGGGGTCACGAACTTTTTTCTGAATTTTTTTTTTGAAAAATGTCAAAACAGTGGAGTTTGAGGTAAAAAACCGATTCCCGGATTTTCTCATTTGGCTACATTATAGCGCCATGAAAGCCGTTTTCAGATTAGTATTTCGAGTCTCGTAAATCAAACGGATCAAAAATCGAATGTCATATTAATAGCAAGGCGTGAGAATTTCTTTTCTTTAGAGAAGAATTAATATCAAGCAATTTCATGTTTATCATTTCATAATTGCATGTTTGAGTATTGAGATTCCATGATTCACGATTAATTTTTTATTTCCTTAATGATTGCGTTAGCTTCTTGCGATGACTTGCGTATGACAAGCCGATGACATGCCAACGCCTTTTCCACCTAATTTGCATGAAAATCTAATTCATCTCTCGAGACAGGAATGTGAGCGTTTCATGTTGGTTTTGTATATCACCAACGCTTGTTTAATTACATTATCGATTTGACGACATTTGGAGAATAAGCATCGACTAATTCTGGATCAAAAATGTCTTTTTTTATGATAAAATTCCCCAAAATGGAACGTTGCATCTCTTCCGAGATTAGGACCTTTATCATGACTTATGCTCAATGCATGCGGAAGTATATCAATTTGGCTTATGCACCATATATATATATTGCGATAAGTAAAATTATACAATATCCATTGTACGCCCTTTTGAAAGAATCTTAAACTTCCATTATCCTTCTGCACAATCTAAATATACTATAGTCGAATGTTTCGATCTTTCTGAGGTCAAACATAGAGATGCTTCTAAGTTCCAGCTGTACAACGTAAGTCCAAGATTTACTCATGGCTCGAAAGCATCGTGGATCCTATTCTCTTCGTTACAACTTACTATGAATATATATACTCTGATTTTAGTCGTGTGGTGCACAGATTATCCGGCCATACAAGAAAGAAATCAATTTACAAATACGGTAGGGGCCAAGGACGAGATAATCTTATCGTTCTTACGAATAATTACTGAAAATGATGATAATGGTGATGATGATGATAACAAAATCACCAACTGGCACGTGAAAGTCGAATGCAAAGTTCTTGCCCTCCGACAATTTCGGTTAAGAGAAACGAGAGAACAAAAACTGCTCAGCTAAAATGAAAACAAGGAAAAGACAGGAACGTTGGAGGGTGTTGGTTGAGTTATTTTCTTGTCAGAGAGACGTGAAAAAAACCGATCTTTGGTTCAATCGCTCTTTTCGCTCCGTTCGGACAAATACATGGATAGATAGCAAGAAAGAGAAGATCGAACGAGGAAGAAAAGAGAAACCTTCAACGACTGACCCAACCCACATTTCCAAATCTCTGTCTCGCAAACACCCAAGGAGAGAAAGAGGATATAGATCTTCACGTGCGGTTGGATCGCAACGAACAATGCATCGGCTTCAGGAATTCGCGCGAACGGACGTAAGAAAGCAAGAGGAATAGATACAGCAGGGATTTTTTTGGTTTTCGATTGGAAGAGATGAGCAAAGAACACAGCAACACGGTGATGAAGGCGTGGGAGGCGACCCTACGGAAGACGCAGGCCGCGAAGAAGCGCGCCAACAGCATCTTCGGGACCATGTCCGTGGCCCACGCCGACGACGAGGACGAGGACGGCGACCATGATGGCAACAAGAACAATAACAACAAGGACAACAGCAGCAGCCTCGACGCCTCTCCGGGTGGCGGCGAGATCTACCATGCAGAGCGGTTCGTCCTGAACGGCGACTGCTACACGGGGCAATGGCAAGACAACTTCCCGCATGGGTACGGCAAGTACCTGTGGACGGACGGATGCATGTACGTCGGCCAGTGGCACCAGGGAAAGAAGATGGGGAAGGGTAGGTTCAGCTGGCCTTCCGGAGCAATCTACGAGGGTGAGTTCAAGGGCGGGTACATGGACGGGAAGGGCACGTACACCGGCCCGAGCGGCGACGTCTACCGTGGCCAGTGGATCATGAACCTGAAGCACGGACACGGGGTCAGGAGCTTCACGAATGGCGACTGCTACGAGGGCGATTGGAGGAGGGGGTTGCAGGAAGGGAGTGGGAAGTATCGGTGGGCGAATGGGGATTGCTACGTGGGTGAGTTCAAGAATGGTGGGATCTGTGGGAAGGGCACTTTCGCTTGGTCCGATGGGAATAGATATGAAGGTTTGTGGGAAGATGGATTGCCCAAAGGGAATGGGACTTTCAGGTGGCCTGATGGGAGTTTTTACACGGGGAATTGGAGCAATGACCCGGAGGAGCGGAGCGGGAGCTACTACCCAGCGGGCGGGTCGCCGCCCGCCGAGGGGGATAAGCTCGAGTGGAGCCCGCAGCAGGTGTATGACGGGCTGTCAGGGCGCGAGATCTGCTCCGGGGAGAAGGTCTCCATCCTGCCCTCGCAGAAGAAGCTGGCGGTGTGGAGGTCGTCCAAGGGGGACGCCCGGCCGAGACGGGTGTCTGTTGATGGGCGAGTTAGTGTCGGCATGGAGAGGACGATCGACCGGGTGCGAATGCTGGAGGGCGACGACGGCGGTGGCACGGTCGAGGAGTTGGGGAGGGACGTGGAGGTGGATCTCCTGGGGCTGGATGTTGAGAAGGCGAACCTGGGAGTGATCCCGGGGCAATTGAGGCTGCCTAGAACAGGGAAGAAGCAAGGGGAGACAATTTACAAAGGGCACAAGAACTACGAGTTAATGCTCAATCTGCAGCTCGGGATAAGGTATGAATCAACGTCGAAACTCTTCCACCACCGGATCCGTTCTTCGTGATTTACTTTTGCCTAACTGCCTCTAGCGATTTCGTCTCGTGCGGTCTGAATCGGCGTCTAGGATCACTCTGTAGTTCCATTTTCAGTCATCTCTGGATGATGTAACATGAACTTTAGTGTAGAACTAAGAAATATCACCTTATTGACCTGCAGAGCCAACTTGTCTGCAAAGTCTCAGACGTACCGTCTGCGAATGAACCTTATCAAATTATCTTAACTAAAAATGGATGAACTTGAGTTTCCACTTCAAACGATTTCTCTTCCAAATTTGTTGCAGTTGGACATCTAAATTCATGGAGCATTCGCAGTTAGACAAGCTCAAACGACATTTTCATATGTATGTACAAATGTTATCTGATGGCCATATCATTTTTCATGTTGCAGGCATTCGGTTGGCAGAGCCCCTCCGCCTGTATCTCTCGATCTCAAGGCATCGGCCTTCGATCCCAAGCAAAAGGTATGGACGAGGTTTCCTCCGGAAGGAAGCAAATACACGCCTCCGCACCAATCTTGCGAGTTCAAATGGAAGGATTACTGCCCTTTAGTTTTCAGGTCAGTCCTTGGTTCAGTTATGAGAAGGATCTGTCAATCTGACATGTCGAACCATCGTTATCAGTTTGTAAGCCTAAATTGTACTACTGGATTCCGATATGCCATTGGAAGAAATTGCTTCAAATTCAAATGCTTTGAATGCAAATACCATTCAGGACAAAAAAAAAAATGAAGCATGAGACAGCATGTCGTGGTTTTCTGTACAAATTTAATCGCTATTGACTGTAGCGCATGATTTTTAGGACCCTGAGGAAGTTGTTCAAGGTGGATCCGGCCGATTACATGCTGTCGATCTGCGGGAATGACGCCCTCCGCGAACTTTCTTCTCCTGGCAAGAGCGGTAGCTTCTTCTATTTGACAAATGATGACCGATACATGATCAAGACAATAAAAAAGGCGGAAGTGAAAGTGAGTTCCGCATCTTTCATTGGTTGTCGAGTAAAAGAAGATACTATTTTCGTCCTTCTTGCTGATTTCGATTGATTCAGGTGCTTCTGAGGATGCTTTCGGCTTATTACAATCATTTCCGAGCTTTCGACAATACTCTGGTGACGAAATTCTACGGTCTGCATTGTGTCAAGTTAACTGGACCTATTCAGAGGAAGGTTAGAAAATGCGACATGTGATTTACCAGATCTTTGACGTGAAGGCAATTTTTATTTTGATTGCAAATGAAGCCAAGATCCTTCCGAGCTAATTAGGCAACTGTTCTTAGTATGATTACCCTAATCATTGAAAACTTTTTTCATGAAGCAACAGCTAGATCTTGCAATAAAAGAAACTAAATGCACAAATATCAAGCACGCACACGCAAGATTTGCGACTGAGATCATGGTTTGGTGAATTAGGTAAGGTTCATCATCATGGGCAATCTCTTTTGTTCTGAGTACACCATCCATAGGCGCTTCGATCTCAAAGGCTCGTCCCTCGGCCGCACTACTGACAAGCCCGAGTCGGAGATTGACGGGAATACTATCCTCAAGGATCTCGATCTGAATTTTCTGTTTCGCCTTCAGAAGCCGTGGTTTCAGGATTTCTGCAGGTAATTGATGGCATGCTCATCCTTGTCATCCACAACAGGCAGGATAAGGATCCTCAATCTTGCTCATCGATCTTTCTAGCTGAAACCCTTTTGCCCTTTTGGTCTTGATGGCGTATTATCAACAGGCAAATTGATAGGGACTGTGAGTTTCTTGAGCAAGAGAGAATCATGGACTATAGCCTTTTGGTTGGTCTTTACTTCAGGGAGACATCGGTGGCAGGGTATCTAATCCCGTCCGGAGCTCGTACTCCAACCGGTTATAACTTTTTCATCCTTCGAATCCGTTATTTTTTCATCATCTGAGTGATGAACAGTACAATTCTTAAGTAATAGGAGCTTAACTTTCCGGGTTTGTTTCATATTGCAGGTGACCAGGAAGACGAAGGCGCTCCTCGTCTTTCTCGAGCTGATGTAGACCAGCTTCTTCTTGATCCAACCAGGTTTGGATCTAAATTTTGTAGAGCACAGCACGATTTCATCTACACATCAAGATGCTTGTTGAACTTAGTCCTATGAAATGATCATGTTCACTCTCTCTTCCAATCATGTGACACATTCCGGGGGATTGATTGCAGGTGGGCTAGTATCAGGTTGGGTGTGAACATGCCGGCTCGCGTCGAAAGATCGATTAGAACAGGCGGTTCCGAGCTTCAGCTCATAGGCGAACCTACTGGGGAATTCTACGAGGTGGTGATGTTCTTCGGCATCATTGACATCCTCCAGGACTACGATATCAGCAAGAAGCTCGAGCACGCTTACAAGTCCATCCAATACGATCCGACTTCCATATCTGCAGTCGATCCTAGGCAATACTCGAGGCGCTTCCGCGACTTCATCTTCAACATTTTCCTCGAAGACGAGTCATGAAAATGGTCCGTGGATTCGCCTGCCTTTTTTCTCCGGGATTTCAGTGTTCCTTGGTTAATTCCGGCCGCCTGATGACCTTCACCGGCCGTTACTTAAAAACTGTATAATGCAATGTACAGAGCTACGTGGAAGATTACACATTTGATAGGAGTGTGCAAAGGAAAATAGAATAATTGCACAAAGGAAACGAAATATGTATGCCTGCAACTTTGTAATGTTTTGTCCAAATGAGTAGCTATATACATGTAATTGATCCATTCTTTTATTTGAATTAGTATAGAATTGAACTGATGATACTGAGACTAGTCCTGATCTTACACAAAGCAATCCTGGGTAATTTGTCATTTTGAGCATAGTCATAAATATTTTTCACCAAGAGCTTTTGAATTGTGCGCGGACTTGTGTAAACGACCCGGGTACGGAAAAATTGATCAATCATCCAAATCAATAGTCATAGATGTAGCTCGTGTACAATCCAAAAGAGTACACGAGCCATGTATTTAGAAATCTTGCTTTCTACAATTCTCTACCGGCAACGAAGTTACGCATCGCATCATTACTTGGGGTGTAATGTGAAACGCCGAAATCCAATATTAACTCCTCCTTTATCAAGTCCTGCATGTCGATTTGACGAGCTCTTTCCCCATTCAATGACAATACTAGGCAAGCGACAAAGCACTATTACTTGAATATGTTGAATTTCATAGACTTTTCACACCACCCCAACTCTAAGAAGTTATTGCATGGCCTACGGATCATGTGGATCGATATCATCTCGACCATTTATTTAGTTGATCTCACCTTGTGGGCCAACTTGAGAAAAGCAGGGGAAAATGATTTCCCTTTCTCAAAAAAGAAATCATTTTCCTCTGTTTTAGAAAGAAATTTTCCGTTGATTGGAAAATATTTTCCTTGACCGCATATTTTCCGCCCTCAAACGCCTGAAATTGGAGAAAATATTTTCCAACAAAACATTCACAATTTTCAAAACTTGAGCATGAAAGGAGATGAATTTTGTAATGGGTCTGGAGCCTTTGTTCAGTTGATCACACATCACAGCCCATCATGCACTTTTCTCTTTTGTCCAGATAAGAAGATTTATAGCAGGAAGACAGCACCAATCGATCTGGACGTTCTTTAAGCGAAAACTTAGAAGCTCGACTCGAAGGCCTTCCTCAGAACTAACTATCCGGGGAGTCAGCCTACCTAGACATCCAGTAATTGGAGGGAAACCCATCTCATCCACTGATGAAAGAGCTGGTCCGATTCTTTTTCCGAACCAATCTAGATCGATACGAGCGAACAATCTCTTATTTTTATCCGGTGGATATCAAACTCGTGGGTACCACAAACAAGAGAGAGAGAGAGAGAGAGAGAGTCATGCTAAACCAGAATAGACAGGCTAGTTAAAGAGCATGCTGATTTTTGAGGATGACACAACAAAGAAAAGCCTCGCGATGTCGAGATGGGCCATTTTGAAGGGTCTCTCTCTATGTGCGAGTGTGGCACGAATACCCCTTGGAGAGTTGTGAACCACGTTCTTCGAAGCGTGCACTAAAAGGGAACAGAGCAAAGCTGGTGAAAGAGCAAATTGAAATATGGCAAAAGAGGGCCTAATTCCCCCAAGAAAATTCCTAACTTTAGGTCTAGTTCCAATTCCGATAATCTTTCGTTTATCTAAAAAAATCTCACACTTAGGTTTAGTCCAAATGTGCCTGAATATTTCTTTTTCTAAAAATAAACCCCAACTTTAGATTTAGTCTCAAATCTTTCTCGAGCTTTTTTTTAAGAGCAGATCACCAATTTTTACTCTAGTTCCACATCTGTCCCCATTAGCCCTCTGTCCACAAATCGTCGTTAGTCGTCTCTGATTTTTGTATCTTGGAATGGTTTTGTTTTGGGAATTATTTTCCATGTCACCTTGCTGATGTGGATTTGTTATCGACGTGAAAAATGTCATGTCGAGTTGGGACTGGTCCATGGGAGTAGATTAAAATAGATTGAAAGTTGGTGATTTTTTTAGACAAATTAAAATCTAGATAGAATTGGAACTAAACTTAAAGTTTGAATTTTTTTCGGAGACAATGAAAATTCGGGCAGATTTGAGACTAGATTTAAAGTCGGAGGTTTTTACAAAAAAAAAAAATTAATACAGAATTGACACTAAACCTAATATTGAGAATTTTTTAGGAAATTAGGCAGCAAAAGTGGGTATTTGGGCCACTCATGCTTTTGGGGACTTGGGGTCGGTGTTGGTGGATCTTGGGTTCAATGGAAAGCCGCATATATATATATATTGTTAGATTTTCCCCAAAAAATATATAATTTGGCCACTTTTATTTTCTGTTCGAACTTTTGGCTCCACCTTGTCCCGCTGATGCAAAGGAAGGAATTTCTTTATATACCCTAGGGCGCTGCCGCAGAGGGCCAGCCGACTGGAGGCCTATACAACATTTGACGAACCTCATGAACCGGCTATATCTCCCGGCCCTTATGCTGTGGAGGTGGCCTTCACCGTGGTCAGTTCACACGCGGTTGGTGGTAGTCATGGCCATGGACCGGGTTGGGTCCGGAACCGACCCGGAACCGGCCCGTGGCATAAGGGTCCGGTTACGGTTTATTCAAACCTTGAACCAGGCCCGGAACAGTGAAAAAAATTAAAAAAATTAAAAAAAAATTAAAAAAAAAAAGAGAAAGAGAAAGAGCCGTGGCCTCTTTGGTGGCAGTTGCCAACGGTCACCAAATATATTTTTTTCTTTCTTAATTAATTTCTAACCTATAATATAAATACCCCTTTCGGTTCATGAATCAGAACTGGCTGTTCAAAATCGGAACTGGCTGTTCAAAACCAGAATCGAAACCGCCACTTTAGGGCTCGGTTCCGGTTCCCCTAAATTGAAACCGGAACCGGCGGTCTCCGGCCCGTGGCCATGACTAGTTGGTGGCATTTAAACAGATGACATCCAATTCGCGAATCGGACATGTCCGACGCTCCAACTAACTATGTCGACCCTCGGGGTTCATGCACATCGCCTTATCCACTAGCACATAGTAAAACATTATTCACATGGCGACGAGTGTGGTGAACGAAATAGGGGTGAGCGGTTCCCGGTTCCTTGCAGGTTTCAGGTAACCCGCCCGACCGGTTTTTCATTTTTTTGGAACGTGGAACTACCCTACATACCATAGAATCCTAGAAGTAAAACCTACCCTATCACAAGTTTTAGGGTCGATTCTAAGGTCTTTCAAGATTTCACCTGTATTCTTAATTGAAACATTGCAGTGACTTATCATCTCTAATGACCATCATTTGCTGCTACAATCCACCGATCCTAATTCATATTTAGACACACGAAGAATATGAAATATTAACAAAATAAAAATCTCAGTTTTAGATATCGCCGAAAATTGGAGCTCAGACTAATGGTTCCATATTATACACTAACCATCGGACGCCATGGAATAAGCATGAAAACATAGAACAATAAAACTACAAAGACTTGTTCAAGGTTCCAAGTTCCAAGATCCAGGCTCCAGATTCCAGGTTCCACCTCTTGGAACCTGGAGCCTACTCGTCAAAATCGGTTCCCCAATTTTTCTATCTTGCATACCCTAAAATTTGGAACCTACTTTGTTTCCACCGATTCCCGGTTCTACCTTGAAACCATGCTCATTCCTACTCTGAATGTCGGTTTCGGTGCAAAAAGTCGTGATTCAAACATAATATCCATTACATGCGGTGCGTATTTGACTATTAAAGCAACTCCTCGAGCGTTTAGAACTTTAATTACATCGCGCAATCAACTTGATTGCATCGACTAATATAAATGTGTGTGTGTGTAATGTTGCTTTCACTTTCTAACATATATTGTAAGTTTCGAAAAGCGCCAACGTACATGATCGACCCAATTAAAGGATAAGATTAACGACGAATCATCTGAATGGCTTAGAGAGTATATAATAGGCGATCGAAGTAGGTAAACAAGATCAAGGGACATTATTTCAAGCATGAGACTTCCCAGTGATTTCCTCGTATGATCAACATCAACTTGTCCGGAGTGATTTGTGCCCGCCCATAGTTGATGTGTGTAGGTTTTCTTTCATATACTCTTTGAATCTTACTTACAGTCCTCCACTGAATTATGTACTATTGGCGCACATCAAAATCACGCATACGTGGACAAATGAGTGATTTGAAAAAAAAAGTTTCAAAAAAAAATCGCTTATATCTCTCATAAAAATAAACGATCGAAAAATATTTTTACCGTCCACGAAAATGCTTACACATAAATTATTGTCAATAATAAAAATATTTTTTTATTGACTAATCATTTCAAGAGATACAATTCATTCATTTTTGGAAAATAATTTTCAAAATATTTATTTTTCCCGAAACGAACGGATTCTCGACAAAACATTAAAAAAAAGCCAAATCTAACACCGACGAAAAACAGTCGTTGACGGGCAGGAGTGACTAAATAATTGCGTTCGAGAAGTTGTTTATAGCCGGAAAATTGGCGACGGAAATAGTATCATAATGTCTTCACGGCTCATCCACGGGACATATAATATTGCTTGATTAAGTAAGCACAAGGCTTAGGTATATTATTAGATTGCTTATGTAATTGGAAACATCAAATCTCCCTGAAGATTCCGTTCACCTTCCTCGCCTTGATGTCTCTCTCGGCGAACCATCTCCGCAGCTGCAAAAGATGAACTTCCATTTTGGTCGATTGTTGATGCAGAGAGGCCACCGACCACCCCTCCTTAAAAAACAAAGAGAGTAATTCGTGACGACAATTCGAGAATGCGTGTCGACCTTCGAACCATTCGACGGAGACTCTCCTAATCGAAGTCGGATTTGGGATGTCACAAGTCTCTCCAATTTTTTTTTATTGGGGGTCGAAAGATGCCATTCATATATCATAATAATAGTTCGAGAGTTACATCTTTCAAGTTTAGCAAATTTCAGACAACTTCTAATCAAAGCAAAAGCCAGATAACAAATAACAAAGCACAAGTTGCAGTTAGAAGCACAACCTCATCTCTCCAGAACAAATCCGTCACTGTAAAACTTCGGTGGCCGATCGCCAGAATCAGTGATAAGCACACGTCGAGATCTCTCACTCCATTTGCAACAGCTTGTGGTGCGCGTCTATGTTCAACGTCCTCATCACCATCGCCGTGCAAAGATATCAACATCAATATATTGAAAGGACACAGATCAAATACTTATAAGAAACTCTCAGATTTATATCTAGATTTAATTAGGGAAGGTAAAATCCTCAAAACTTGACCTAAATCTAAATCGAGAGAGAAGAGCTAATCTCGGAGATGTTGTGTAGCCACGTCACGAACATCCTCTTCGGCGCTGTCGATTGGACGGATGACCGAACTAATATCAACGTTCACCCAAAATCAACTGCAAAAATTTATTTACAAAATAAAAGCTTCAAAGAGAGAAGATGAAACAAGAAGGGACCCTCTCTCTCTCCCTCAAAGAGGGCTTGACGGCGGCTGTTCGGGGGGGGGGGGGGGGGGGGGGGGGGGGTGGTGGGGAACCCTAGCAGAGTCGATTGACCAATATACACGACAATTTAATTCAAAGGGCTATACAAGTCCCTCCATTTAAAGAAGTAAAAATGATACCAATGGTTCTGGGCTTTGGTCCAATTTTATCTGTTCAACGTGATTCTTGAACTTTGATCTAATATTCAATAAAGTCCTTGTAATTTAAATATTTTCACATATTTTAGGGACTACATTGAACATTTATAAACAGTTCAGGGATTAAGGATGACATTGTACATTGGGTTAAAGTTTAGGGACGATATTACATATTGGACCATTGGACCAAAGTTCATGGATCATTTGTGCTATTATTCTTTTAAAGAACTTTTGTTAGTGTTGGCTAGTATCACCCAACGATACTCCCCAATTGGATGTGTGGTACTGTCCCTTCTTGCCCCATTACCATTGCCTTAAGAACCTATTAGGGGCCGCACATTTTTCGAACCCTCTCATCGAGTGATCACTCCTTGCCCACATCGTATCGGACATGAGCTTAGTTCGCCCATGATCCACGGATCTACTGAAGACAATGTTGCTCTTATCGTCGACACTGCTGAGGCACGGACAAGTGTCCATTCACAAGTTGTTGACACAAAAAAATAACCAACTTTTGGTTATTACCGGCAAGTATAAGACTTAGTCGATAAGAGTAGAGTTTGGTCAATAATTAATAGAATAATCAGCATCTTGAAGGGCATCGGCAACTCGCCAGTGAAGTCATCGACAACACAACGTGAAATGGTCGACGAGAGTTCTGAAGTTTCTCGTAAAGTCATAGGTATTGACGGTGAGCAACCAACATGAAGATAACCATCGACAAGAAGATAACCGATGGGTGGTTGTGTCCATATAAGTAAGGGTTTGTGTAACTTCTTTTGGATAAGGGTTCATGAAGTAACTTCTGGGCACCGCCATTAGGAAGTTATTTGTTTATTTGAATTTCAAAGTTGAAATCGCCCGAAGGAGATTATAAATTACCCCAAGTGTACTCTTTGTAAAACCCCTTCAATCAATCACATAACTTAATGTTTTTTACTTTTATCTTTATTTTTCGCAATTTATCTTTTCCGCAACTTTACATTCCCACATCTCTAAATTCCTGTACTTTAGTCGTAGTTTTCAGATTTTCACCGTCGATTAAATTCCTACGTCGTATCTCTCCATCATCTCACGTTCTCATCAATTACATTCCGGCAAAGTGTTTTTTACTTTGTCGTTGATTAAATTCCGACGAAATATATCGGTTACTCGTAATTCATTGAAACTTCTGTCCGAAATTACCGCAGAATTCGTTTCTTCTTAATAAAAATTAAAAAATCAATTTCGATAAAAATATATATATATATATTTCGTGGATTGCGACACTTTTCGGCCAAACACAAGTCAACGGCCGTGCCTCAATCACTTAACCCCGTTTCCCGCCCCCAAAAGGTTAGAAAATAAAAGATGAGAAGGAAAGGTTCTGGCTTGAGACGTGCATGACTTTCTCCAGCAAAATAAACAATTGGGAACATGCCATGCGTCACGAGAGAGAACATTCAGCTACGGGCTAGGCCAACGTAGGCTCGTATCGTAGGCCAATGGTTATTTAAAATGCTTCTGCTTACAGGAATGGTAATTGCATAGCATGTGAATCAATCTAGACCGTTGATCAAGTGGACACGCATAGTGAACAGTTAGGATATCATCGGTTCACGTGATTTTGTAGATTGCATAATTGAAATTAATCATCCAGCGGAAAAAAGGATACCACTGATATTATACTTTTGGTGCGATGCTCACTTAGTGCTATAACTTTTCTTTTTCGATCACTTAGGTGCTACGAGTAAATCGATTAACTGAGTGCTGTACCTTTTAAAAAGCGTTCATTCGAGTGTCGGAAATCCAACATGGCATGATCTTTGTTTGAATATTGTTAAAATTTTATGATGCTCAAATAATTGATTGAAAAGTTGTATAACACTAAGTAATCGGAGAGAAAAAAAAGTTATGGCACTCAAGTATGTGCCGTACGAAAGTCATTGCATTTTTGTTTCCTTTTCTCTCATCCAGCACGTCTTACATGTATGAATTACTTTCCGAATCATCCAAAGTCATAAACCTTTCAAGACAACGGTGGCGTCGAATGGACGGACATCGTGGTTTTGTAGATATGGTCGATAAGCAATTTGGTACATGTTAGTGATGCATATTTATTTATGACGATGATTTAGATTTTCATATATTATTTTTTGAGTAAATTAATTGTGGTCGTATAATATTTCGAGCCTTGATTAGTATAATTAATATAGTTATGATAACTCTAATCATTATTATTATAACCAACCAGGTGGAGATTCTCTACCCATTGGTGGGGCCCAACTCTGTTTGTCTTCGACCACAACGCGACGTCAACGAAATCAACGTCGTCGGATCGATCAAACCTCATCGCGTAGCTGTGGCACCACACACACCGAATCGGGGCCACAGTCGAGTCAGAGATCCTCTCGCGCAATAATAACACCATATTAAAAAAAAGGGTAAAAAGGATAAAACGAGAAGAAGAAGACGAAGTGGGGAAGTGGTGAGAAGCGGAGATGCCAAGCAGAGGAGGTGGAGAGTCGGGCGGTCTTAGTCCTCTCTCTCGTTCCAACCATTTTGTTATCTTCACTCGCATCCACATTTTCCCTCCCTAATTCTCCCTCTCTCTCTCTCCCCCCCATCTAAACACACGCCTCTCCCTCTCGCGCTCGCTCGATCGATCGTCGGGGCGGCGGCGGCGACGATGGCTCTGCAGTCGGTCTCGCCCGGCGCTCAGCTGCTCCACTCCATCGCCAAGCCCAGCTCGGTGCTCGTCCCCAACAGAGGAGGGGCGGGAGGGGCCGGCAACATCTTCTCCGTCGATTTCGTCGGCCTCTGTTGTAAATCCAAGCGGACCAGGCGGCGGCTCGGCGTCTCCGGCTCCAGGAGCCTCTCGCGGCTCCTCTCCGCCGGCAAGTCCGCGTCGCCTTCCTCGGCGAAGGCCGTGCTCGAGACCAGCCAGTCCCTCGGCGAATCGCCTCGTCAGTCCGGGGACAAGCTTCAGGTGACGTGTGAAGTTTTTTTTCGTTTCTTCTTTTCTCGTATCGTGCTAGGAATTTGAGTTCACATCGTGTTTTTGTTGTGGAAGTGGTGTTCGAAGGGGTAAGAGGGATTGAGAGCTTATGAAGGTGGTAAAGTACGTCGCTTTGGAAACGGAGGTGTGAACGGATACACTAGGAGAGTTTGTTTCCAGTGTTCCTATTTTATCGAAGATGGATGCTCAGTAAACTTCAGAGCTACAACAATTTCAGAATAGTTGTTCGAGGAGGTTTGGAAGGGGATGTGGGCTTACTCTGGCCTTCATTTCTTTTCTTTTCTTTTTTTTTTGGGCACTGTACAGTTTGGGTCAGTGGCAATAATTGGATCTTGAAAATCTTGTTTGGAATCTTGGATTGTGGAGTGTTTTCAATACGTCAATTGTGACCTGCTCTGGAGACCTACTTCAGATGCTTATGAGCCTTCCTGCGAGTTGCTGCTTAAATTGCAGTGCTCAGTTGATGGAGAGAATAACTAGTGTTAGTCATGGGTTACGAACCAGTGCACTGTGCCCTGGTCCCTTTAGATGAAAAAATGGGATGAAATAGCTGAAATCGTCCTGGCATGCCTTGTTATGCTTTCACTTCTATTTCTTGAACCGGTTAATGAGGAACTATTTAAAAGGTAGAAGTGTGATGTTGCTGCTGGTTTCATATGCTTTTCTAAAATGTACTCCACAGGACTAATCATCTGTGGCTTAGAGATCAAGGTGATGACGAGTCGCCAAATCACCCTTTTGTGTTTATATGCTGTATACTGAACTGAGTAGATTCATGTATGCAATTCAAGTGGAGCATTTTTGCATCCCATGGATTAAAATGTATTTTTAATGGTCTAAGAATCGTCAAGAATGATTATGATTAAGTTCAAGATCTCAGGAGCTATGGTTCTTGTGAGATTGTTTGGGATTGCCGGTTGAAACTTGTACTCGTGCCGAATATTCAGAAGACCTTAGTAAAATTTTGGATGCCAGAGACAAACTGGCTCGTTGCGCTGGAATAAAACATCATTCAGAAGACCATCCCAAAGGATATTGATGCTTAGTTTCTTGGTTTCTTATACTCTTGGCAGATTCATGAGTCTAGATTCATGTTACTTTGAATATTCTGTTAAATTAGATACTTCAGGAGAGGTTCAAAATGAAGCATCAATACCTGTCTAAGAATTCTTCTGGGAACTTTCAATCTTGTCATTTTATCACCTTTAATGTTTTTATGCTTCTGTCTTTTGAAAAGCATAGGATTTAATACTTTGGATGACTTTTCCTTCGAGCAGGTTGCACAATTGGAGGACATAATAGCGGAAAGAGGAGCTTGTGGAGTTGGGTTTATTGCCGATCTCGAGAATAAAGCATCACATCAGATTGTTACAGATGCTCTTACTGCTCTTGGTTGTATGGAACATCGTGGGGGATGTGGAGCTGATAATGACTCCGGTGATGGTTCCGGAGTGATGACATCGATTCCATGGAGTTTATTTGATGATTGGGCTAGCAAGCAAGGGATTGCTTCCTTCGATAAGTCGCACACCGGTGTTGGGATGTTTTTCTTCCCGAGAGATTCTGACCTTATCAGTGAAGCCAAGAAAGGTGAGTGCCTACCGATATTTACATCATTCTTAGTCGGGAAGATATCATTTACATTTTGAGCGTGGAAGAGTGCATATACCTGTGAATTATCATCAGCAATGCCAAAATTTTTTAGATGAAGGCACCTTTAATTCTTGCTCCAAGTGTGAGCATGGCTACTTTCTGTTAAACTCAGTTTTTTGCTTCCAAGTGTGAGCATTGATTGCACAATTTCATGTAATAACCACGGAAGTTAGTTAACGTGGTGGATTTTCCTTTTCCCTCCACAGTTATTGTAAATATCTTCAGACAAGAAGGTCTTGAGGTGCTTGGATGGAGACCTGTCCCTGTAGACTCATCCGTAGTTGGTTTCTATGCAAAAGAAACCATGCCTGACATACAGCAGGTGTTTGTGAGAGTTGTAAAAGAAGACAGTGTTGATGACATTGAACGAGAACTATACATATGCCGGAAATTGATTGAAAAGGTAGCGAGTACAGAAAACTGGGGAAATGAGCTCTATGTCTGTTCTCTCTCGAATCAAACCGTAGTTTACAAGGGAATGCTTCGGTCAGAAGTTCTTGGTTTATTTTACTTGGATCTTCAGAATGATCTGTATGCATCATCTTTCGCTATATATCACAGAAGGTATAGTACGAACACTAGCCCCAGGTGGCCTCTTGCTCAGCCAATGAGGTTTCTTGGTCATAATGGAGAGATCAACACCATACAGGTTATCTTCTGCTTCCATTTTGTACCATGCTGTTTTCATGTTGCAGATTTCATAAATGTCTCTAAGCTAGTCCAAACGTGTGTGCAGGGCAACTTGAATTGGATGCAATCTCGTGAAACCTCATTAAAGTCCCCTGTTTGGCGTGGTCGTGAGAATGAAATCCGTCCTTTTGGTAATCCCAAAGCGTCAGACTCTGCAAACCTTGATAGTGCAGCCGAAGTACGTGTCATCTTTCTCATGGTTCATCATAGTTTACTTTTGTTTTTAAAACCTTCACTATCCTCATACTTATCAACTTCATGAGCCGATCATATTATCTTTCACTTTATTAGCTATGAAACTTGTTGGATAATTAAGAAAGAAATTGAAAATGTGATTTTTTTTTTCATATAAAGGAGTCTCTAACCGAAGTCAATCAGTTGCTTTTTGTTAGTGCTTCTTTGGATGCTACTGGGTGTGCAACTTTTCTGTTATGTGTAGATCGTTCCAGATACTAGTCTTTTTGTGTGGTCATCTAATGTGGCATAAATAACTACTTGTTCCTCTCTTTATTGCTGCATAATGATGCGGTTGAGTTTAATTTGATAGTGAAACCTAGACACCAACTCTCCTACAATGAAAACGGCAATATATCCAAAAGCTTAAGCAGTTGGGCACACAAACTAGAAATGTATATCTTGACATCAATAAATTCAATAAACTAACCAACTACAAATGCACAAAACTTCAATACATTTTGAAATTAGTATATGCAAACCTACAGGCCCATACTTAAATATGGCCAATATTTAGAAATTGTTGTTATGTGTCTTTGGTGGTTTTGGTAACTTAACCTCCTCACTCCTTTCTCTTTTCCATGATTGGGAGATTTGTATCCTGGACCGATGTTGACCACCTTTGCTGAATTACAAAGCTTAATGGGAAACATGATAGGAGAGTGTTATGATCATTTCTAATGACAGATAAAGAAACACCCCAAATTATGCATTCTCTGTTTGTAAAAGCTCCCCATGTTTTCTGTGCATCTTTATTTCTTTTCATACTTTTGCCTATTATATCTATGATTGAAATCAATGGATGATCAATATGCTGTTTCAGTCTATTGGTTTCCTTCATGAATCCTCATTTTCTCTTTGTTGGTTCAGTTGTTGATAAGAAGTGGCCGAGCCCCTGAGGAGTCTCTAATGATTCTTGTTCCAGAAGCATACAAGAACCATCCTACTTTATCAATCAAATACCCTGAGGTACTTCACTTACAGTTCTTTTCACACCTAGTGCTTATTGGGATGTGCTGTTGGTCAATTTAATTTTCCACTAAGGTCGTTGTTGAATCTTCTCTTAGGTTTTTGCAAAGGAATTTTCCAGTATCACTAGCTTGTTTTTCCATTCTTGAAGATTGATCATCTAAACTGTGCCGATGCTAGAGTACATTCCATAACAAAATGTATCTGTCATAGCCAAATAGATTCTTTCACAATGGGAAATGGCACTGCAATCAATTATATGTCTTACTTTTTCACTTTGTGGAATTAGAAACTAATAGGGAATTAAGCCAGGTCAGCAAAGAGGTATTTCTTAATCGGACGCAAGGATGACTAAATCATATAAATGTATTCTTATGATAACATGCTGAGGAACTTTTTCTTGAGAATTGTTCAGGCAGTTGCTTGCTGGCACTTTGGTCACCAAATCCTACATAAGGAGAAGCTTTTGGTGATAAGATGACCGTTGAATGCACAAGGAAAATTTGATTTGCTTCTGACCTAAATATTTGTCTCTGTGACCTGCGAAAGGCATCACAAAAATCAGAGTTTTTTTGTTGGGAGCTCTGTGACTTTCCTTTAACTTGAAGCATCTATCGGTTGACAGGCTTTACTCCTCAATATATTCAGATACCTTATAAAATCAGACCTGTTTCTTGTCTTGTAATGAGCTTTGCTTATGTTTGGTCTTTGTCTCAAGGTGGTTGACTTTTATGAGTACTACAAGGGTCAGATGGAGGCTTGGGATGGACCAGCATTGCTTTTATTCAGGTCATCCTCAAACACTGTGATAAACCATTATGTAAGCTTCCATTGAATTATTGTTAGGAGGAGCCTTGACTTCAAATTAAATATGGAGTAAGCTCATTTTTCTTCTAAGAACTAATTGAACTGGTATTTATCATTTAAGACTGAAAATCTACATAATAGTGGTGTGTGGCAATCTTTTCTCGGGCACATTTCTAGTCACTTAAATTTGGATGGGCTATGTGAGAAACAGAGTGCATTATATGCTGAATGGCACACTAGGTTATACTCTATATGGTTCAAGTGGTCTGCTTTACTACTTCCTCACAAGATCAACAGAGGAATCCCTAGTAAATATTGGAACTTATTGGGATATCTTTTCCTTCTATGGCAGAGTAATTGTGTTACTTGGAGGACATCTTAGACATTCTGAAGGCACTTAAGCTCTTTTGTCATGCGAATGATATAGATTTTGATCACTATAAAACCTGCTTCGCTTCTTCTCCTTCTCCTTAATCTGGTCATCTATGTCTATTCTTCCAGTTCTTACTGATTAATTTGTGTGGTTAGTGATGGCAAAACTGTTGGGGCCTGTCTTGATCGGAATGGACTTCGCCCGGCTAGGTACTGGCGAACAAAAGACAATGTTGTCTATGTTGCGTCTGAGGTATGATTCAATCGTCTTTCACTTTGCCCGAAACATTCTATCATGTTCAGGCACTATTTGAGACTGTTTGCTTAGATGGGGATCCGGTGTTGTTCGAGGTTTTCGAACATCAAAGAAAATTGGCTCATCTTATTCTTCAACATATGTCCTTATTTTTTTTGTTCAATATTCTGTGTAGGCATGGATGGTCATCATGACCAGGCATAGGTGGTCAAAGTGTAATTTAGGCTTGCAATCAAAGTGTAATTCAGGCTTGCAAGTGTAACCAATCATGACAGAGTTCACTTTGCCAACTGGATGGAGATAATGACTTAATTTACTTAGTTAATGCATGCATTTGCCTAATCATCCACAAATATAAGATGGTGGAAGGTTATGACTGACATAGAACAGTAGTTTCGCTGCAATAATTGTAATGAATCTGCCTGTGCTCTGTTTTCTGTATATTCAGGTTGGTGTTTTGCCAATGGATGAGTCAAAAGTTACAATGAAGGGCCGGCTTGGACCAGGAATGATGATAACAGTTGATTTAACAAGTGGTCAGGTTTGTTTGAGATTTTCTGTTGGTTTCTGATACTAGAAGGATACCGTGGTTTCCTGTCGTGATAGCGTGCATATATTTTGTTTCCCAAGATGATAGTTTTATTTCTCCGGTTGACAACTGTTTCCTGTGGATAACTGCTGAATAGTATATGCTTGTCTCCTGCACCTAGGTGGTTCTCGACTTTAAGATATGTTCTTCTTGATCAATATTTGTTGGTTGATTGTCTTCAAATTTGAAAAAGATTTTATGGATCTAGGCATGATCCTTAGAACCTTGAAGTGGAACTTCTAGGACCACAGAAGTATCTGGGTTAAATATTTTGAGTGATTAACAAAAAAAATCATGTTGAAGTGCAGGTGTATTTTGTAGCTATATGTACATGCATTTTGAAATGTGAAGAAGCTTGGCATGAATGATTTGTCCTGCATCACTGACCATGAGACTGCTGTTGCATTGCATTTTGTTATTGAAAGCTAGACACTTACTCGAAATATCTTGCCCAATTCATTATATATGCCCGTAAACCAAACCAAGATTGATATTTCAAGATCATTGATGCTTTCGCTCTTGACTCTTTTGAAACTGTTTTCTAGACCTGAAAAAAAAATTATATAGGTGAGGAAGAGGAAACCTTGTGAGCGCTTTGACTGTTTTGGCTTTGATAGCCAGTTTGGTGGGGTATAATGTGGAGTACCTGTAATTAATGTACCCACTGACAGTAGGCATGTTTTATCTGAGGCTTATGAGATCATGTAGTCACTGATGAAAATTTATGATTCTCATTGCTTTTCTCTCCCAAATAAAGCACTTTCTGAGGTCATGAGTCTATTACTAGAAGGGAGTGACGCGTCGAAACTCACAGAATATTTTACCCAAAACATGTCAATTACAGGTTTATGAGAATACAGACGTCAAAAAGCGAGTAGCATTATTAAATCCTTATGGAAAATGGGTTGCTGAAAACATGCGAAAGTTGAAGCCTGCGAACTTCCTGTCAACGACTACGATGGAGAATGAGTCGATCTTAAGACATCAACAGTAAGAGTTACTTTATTGCTCTTTGGAAATGGACATGTGACTAGAAGAAATGTTTTGCTGGCATTGCTAGTGATAGAGATCATAACCGAGTCTGGAATTTTTTAATCTTGATGGTCTTTACCGGTTGGTACTGGGATGGTGCAGGGCATTTGGATATTCAAGTGAGGATGTCCAGATGATAATTGAAACGATGGCTGCACAGGGAAAAGAACCTACATTCTGCATGGGGGATGACATTCCACTGGCAGTATTATCTCAGAAGCCGCATATGCTCTATGATTATTTTAAGCAACGATTTGCCCAGGTTTGTGACAGTTATTCTAGCTTTGATGGAATTTGCGTTCGTTGACTATAGTGATGAATAAAAGATAGTGACATTTCCTATTTGGAGCCGATCTTTGGCACCGAGAGTTTTGAGAAACTGGAATTACTCTTTTGCTTGCTCATCTAATCTCATTCTTTTCTTCCTTTATTCCCAAGCTTCGCTCATCGGGGAATGCATAAGAGGCTTCCTAGCCCTACAGTTTCTCCAATGAGCTAAGATTGTACACCTGCATGTGCTGCCCTGTTCAACATGCTGTAAAATATGGCATGGCATCCTTTATTACTGAAGCATCTGCCAATCAGCTGAGCTATTATTCCTAAAATCCATTTACTTTTTTTATTAATGCGATTTTAAGTGTAATGTTGAAGGATGTATTGCATAACATTAATTGGTTGTTCTGATGTTTATATTATTTACATTTTTGAGGTAGTTTGTTTGTCAGTAGCGTATAAACTTATTGAGTCTTTGGAATTCCAGGTTACAAATCCAGCTATTGACCCTCTTAGAGAAGGTTTAGTCATGTCTCTTGAAGTCAATATTGGCAAGCGAGGGAACATATTGGGGGTTGGACCTGAAAATGCTTCCCAGGTATGCCTGTTGATTTTTTCTCCTTTGCAGAAGTCTGTACTCAACCATGTTAGATGTGAAATTACCTCCACGGAATGCTTTTCATTTTGAATGTCAGTGGGAATGAGATTAATTATTTTTTTTTGTACCAGGTGAGTTTATCTAGCCCTGTATTGAATGAGGGGGAGCTTGAGGAGCTGCTGCAAGACCCAAACTTAAAACCCCATATATTGCGAACATTTTTTGATATACGAAAAGGGATTGAGGGTTCACTGGAGAAGACACTGAACAGGCTGTGTGAAGCTGCCGATGAAGCTGTTCGAAATGGCTCACAATTGCTTGTTCTCTCTGACAGATCAGATAAATTGGTGAGTGCATTCTATTTTTCCTTATAACCTTAAGCCTTCCCTGTGGAATGAAAGGAAATCAGCGGATGGTGATTTTTTTGACGGTAAAAAGGATTTTCTTTCATAGATTACTGGTGGATTGGGTAAAGCTACAGAACTTCTTCCTGCCTTATCTTTTTAATGAAATTTCTTGTGCTTTCAAATGTTAGGTCTGATAAATTGGTGAAACTTATCTTCCATCTCAAAGTCTGCAAGTGAGTGCATGTGTCTTGTGTAGCTTTAGCTTCCATATTACTTTCATCAAAAGGTTTGACTAACATGGTACTAGCCTACTTTTTACAAGACATTTTTTTTTTCCATAAGTATAGAGAAATTCACTATGAGGCAAGAAGAGGATGCCCATCCATTTACAAATAAGAGCTCAAAGCCACTTCTTTTTCACAACACTTATTACATCATGATAGGGTATCATATTAACTCTTCGTTTTGTTGGTTACAAGATCTATAGCATGAGATTCATGTATTGAGTCCACTGGGTTATTGCATCATACATGTTTAAATTAATGGTCCTATTGCCCCAATTGATGATTGTATAAATCATCAGTCCCATAATGAGCTTTACATTTTGGCGCATGTCATCTTCTATGGGATAATCACTGTGATACTTAAAATAGTTTGGTGAAAAAGGACAGTGATAGGTCTTTCGTGAAAAGTAGGGTTTTTGTGCATTTCTATCCAACTACATGGGTTGTTGATGCAATCTTTCCTGGAGAAGTGAGACGTACTGCAGACTTCTGAAAATGAAGTGGATTAGTGTATTTTCAGCATGTACTGATGAGATGTTCTCCCCCTTGAGAAATATCTAAATTTCCTACTGATAATCTTTGTTCCTTTGACGAACTGTCACATTTTTTAATTTTAATTTTCATTAGAGGATCTCCTCTGTGGGGGTGAACATCTTGCGTTGTGATTCACAATTTTCTGCTCATACAACTAGAAGGAAGTTATGTCAATCAGTTGTTTTGACTCCCTTCTCCAGGAACCTACACGTCCTGCAATACCAATTCTTCTTGCTGTTGGTGCTGTTCATCAACATCTCATTGAGAATGGCCTGCGAATGTCTGCTTCGATTGTAACTGACACTGCTCAATGCTTCAGCACTCATCAGTTCGCTTGCTTAATTGGATATGGGGCTAGGTAAAACCTGACAAGTATTGTGTACTCTGTTAAATGCAGTGGCATGTCTTCCGACGTTCAGTAGTATAATTTAGAATCTTATACTGAATTTACTCTGTCAGTGCTGTATGTCCCTACTTGGCATTGGAAACTTGCCGACAATGGCGCTTGAGTACGAAGACAGTAAATTTGATGCGAAACGGGAAGATGCCTACAGTGACAATTGAACAGGCGCAGAAGAACTTCTGTAAGGTTGGTACTCGATCTCCAACATCAATGTGGATTTGCACATTTTTCCCTGGTTTTCCTTATATCTTCAAAATATGATTTTTTCAACCTCATTCAATGTCGGTTAAGCCACAATAGTTCAACTGTTATGAGTTTGATTAGAAGATTACCAATTGTAATCGTCTGTTTGAAAACTTTTCCATCATAATTCAGACGCATTTGTTCTATTCCTCTTGTCATTGAAATTTTGATGAAAACTTTCTGTATCTAGCTTGTTTCCCAGCAACTATCCTGTGTGCAATTTGTTCTACAGTTCCTTTTTTTACCGAATTTCGATTCGTTTCTGTTCCCAATCTTCTCTGTTGGATGGTAGAACTTTTACAGTTTTTCTTTTATGTGCCAAGTATGCTAAAGTGATGTTTATGGTTACAGGCAGTCAAGTCGGGTCTACTTAAGATTCTTTCCAAAATGGGTATCTCATTGCTTTCAAGGTGCAATCTTAATTATTCACGAGAAAATATGGTGTCACAATCATTATCACCATTTTTCGTTACGTTCTTCCATCCTGTCAGTTTGCCATACGGCTTTCGAACAATTTGCTTCTGATGGATTATGTTCACAAGTTTGCTTCTGGTTTCAGTTATTGTGGTGCACAGATATTTGAGATCTATGGATTAGGGAGAGACGTCGTTGATCTGTCGTTCCGCGGAAGTGTCTCTGTGATTGGTGGACTGACACATAATGAGGTGAGTGAGACCAAGAAATTGTCTCTTAGTCAACTATTCTTTCAGTTGGCAGAATGTTGTGTAAATATTGAAGGCAATCATTTGGCCAAAGACCAGGCAATCATTCATTCATTGACCGTCTATGCTTCACATTGTTATGGAATTTTTTCTAGAAGAGTATGGTGCTTATGTGCATCAAATTGATATTAAATCGCATAGGGAGGTTCATTATATGCATTATTCTGAGTAGCTGCATGGCCTAAAGTTGCAGTTTTCCTTCAAAAAATATTTCCTCTGCTACAGAATCTCAAGAACTATAAAAGCATCACTTATGTCTTTCTGATATGTTAATGCTTACTGCCGTGGCTAGTTATGAAACGGTGTCATAGACGAGAATGTTCGACCAAAGAATCTAGAGAGGCAAAATTTGACAATGAGATACACAAAACTGCAAGAGGTGAAAATTTTCCTTCCATAGTTCGAACAAGAACACGTGACATGTTATATTGCTGCCTTCAATTCCGAATACTTGGATGTCTTTTTATTTAGGAGACTACGCAATGGAATAAGTTCTCATTTCTGCACATCAATTATGAAACTATTCCTCCGGCATGTTGTGCTTGTTGGGATATCAACAATTGCAACTACGGTAGCTAATATTTACAAAAAATCATTATGAAGCAAACCTAATCTTGTAACGAAAATGCTAGTTAAATGCCTCTTCCATTTACAGTTTTACTATTTTCTTCTTAAGTTATTGTCGAGCTGCTATTTTCCTAATTCATGCCCTTTGGTTCCATGGGGAATCTTATTCTCTGCCAGCTAGCAAGGGAGACATTGTCTTTTTGGGTGAAGGCTTTTTCAGAGGATACAGCAAAGAGGCTGGAGAATTTTGGATTTATACAGTTCAGACCTGGAGGTATCAGTCAAATCGCTAAGTGAATCTTAATTAGCAAATTATCCATGCTGATAGTGTCTTCTCACACATATGGGTTGATATTCTGTACTGATCACTATTTTGGTACTGAAATATTTTACCTCCTAGGCTATCTCAAAGTCGTAGAATAGCAGTTAATTTACTTCTCATTAATTTTTCACTGGCTTTATTGCAATTTAAGTCAAAATTCTTATGTAGAAGATAGCATGATACAGTCAAGTTTGTGCAGTATATGATACAGTAGTGGATTAGTTCACTCTGTGGAATGTAATCCATTCATGACTGAATATCTTTTCATTTCGGCATTGTCTAGGGGAATATCATGGAAACAACCCAGAAATGTCAAAGTTGCTGCATAAGGCTGTTCGTCAGAAGAGTCTAAGTGCATTTTCAACTTATCAGCAGCATTTGGCCAATCGTCCTGTTAACGTAGGTGATCTGTTCTTGTTCAGGCTTTGTAATATCTTATGTCATTTAGAACATTGACACTCGGAGAAACTTAATATGGAGGTTCCCTATCCATGTTCCCTTATCTAGGTACTGCGTGATCTTCTAGAGTTTACAAGTGATCGGGCTCCGATACCAGTCGGAAGGGTTGAACCCGCATCTTCCATTGTTGAACGGTTTTGCACTGGTGGAATGTCACTTGGAGCAATCTCAAGAGAAACTCATGAAGCAATTGCCATTGCAATGAATAGATTAGGAGGAAAATCAAATTCCGGAGAAGGTGGTGAGGTAATCTGCAGTTCTTCTTCATTCACTGACTGTTTTATGTGTCGTTTAGGTCCTGTCTCTTAATTCTTTCAAGCCCAGAAGTTGACAGTTAGCGACATGTTGTGTGACTAATGGCAGGATCCTATCCGCTGGAGCCCGTTAACAGATGTTGTTGATGGTTATTCTCCAACACTGCCTCACCTCAAAGGACTACAAAATGGGGATACTGCTACCAGTGCTATCAAACAGGTCATTAAGAAGGATTTGTCTTATCCTTTTGTTTTCGAACTTGGACTTTGTTAGCTTGATACGAAGAGTCCTTGTTAACATTCTGTATCAGAAGAAATACATATTTCCATGCTTCAAAAGCCCCTTTTGTGAGCATCATTTAATTTTTCTGTTCCTTTCAGGTTGCGTCTGGCCGATTTGGTGTTACTCCAACATTCTTGGTCAATGCTGACCAATTGGAGATCAAAATTGCACAGGGTGCTAAGCCTGGTGAAGGTGGCCAATTACCTGGGAAAAAAGTCAGCGCGTACATTGCAAGGCTGCGTAACTCTAAGCCTGGGGTTCCACTTATATCTCCACCTCCTCACCATGATATATATTCTATCGAGGACCTTGCCCAGTTGATTTATGACCTTCATCAGGTAATTATCTTTTGCTTCTTGGATGCTTATATTGCTCGTCATCAGCCATAGTTAACTTTCCAATATCTACTGAATAAACAGGTCAACCCTAAGGCTAAGGTATCTGTAAAGCTTGTTGCAGAAGCTGGAATTGGTACAGTTGCTTCCGGCGTTGCAAAGGGGAATGCTGATGTTATACAGGTTTAGCTTTTAATAATAATGTCATGACAGATTGTCTAGTTAATCTCTTCCAACGTAGTTTTACACTGTCTTTTACATTTTATACATAGTAGATCGCTAGCACTCAATGTCTAAGAGAGATTTTAAATGCAAAATCAGTTACTCTAGATCAGAATTCAAAATTAACTTACTTCCATCAGGATCATCATTGGGGGAAGAATTATAGTTGGACTTTCCCGGTGCATGCAGTGTTCTCTGGGAGCAGGGTTTTGCTTCATTCAAAGAATTTTTTCTTTTTAGTACTGTATTATGGTTGAAGTCACTGCCAGTTCCCAGAAAAGCATTTAGTCATCACCTTCTCCCAGAGATGTGTGTGTGTGTGTGTGTGTGGAGAGAGAGAGAGAGAGAGATTATCACAGGAGATCATCTTCAAAGAAAAGTAAATAGATGATCTATGGATGAGCTTGGAAGATGTCTTGGAAGATAATGAACCCAAAGAGAGTCGGAATATTGTGTCAGAATCCCCCTTCGGAACTTCTTTTCCTGTATCTGCATCACTTTTCTATTTAAGTAACATTTTCTCTCTGACTATATGAATACACTATATAAAGTCAGCAGCGGAATTTGTCTGTGAATATTTATGCTGCTGTGAGTTGTAATTATTGAAAAATTATTCTCGTTTATGTGTATACTACATTTTCGAGTCTGTTTGGTGTAACATCAGTAGGTTGCAGGAGAAGGCCTGTGGATTCTTCTTCATCGTAATTGTTATTTAAGTTCTTCGACAGTGGAAGTTACATGAAAGTTAGAATATGAATGTAATCATTCTTTTGCAGATATCGGGCCATGATGGTGGAACTGGAGCTAGTCCTGTAAGTTCAATCAAGCATGCTGGTGGACCCTGGGAACTTGGGCTGACAGAAAGTCACCAGGTTTTTTATTGAGAAGAACCATATGTTGAAATTCTTTTAATGTTCGTCCTTGAACAAAATAAGTATTGTCGGGATTGTGAACTTTTACAGACTCTGATTTCTAATGGACTTCGAGAAAGGGTAATTCTACGGGTTGATGGTGGCTTTAAAAGTGGATTTGATGTTCTAATGGCTGCTGCAATGGGTGCTGATGAATATGGGTTTGGTTCAGTGGCCATGATTGCCACTGGATGTGTTATGGCTCGCATTTGCCATACCAACAATTGTCCTGTTGGGGTTGCAAGTCAGGTATTAGAATTAGGGATTAGTTTCATTATGCTCTTGTTTCGTGTGCTGTATGATGTTATGAACATTCCTCTCATTTACCTTATGTCAGAGGGAAGAATTGCGTGCCAGATTTCCTGGTGTGCCTGGTGATCTTGTCAACTTCTTTTTATATGTTGCGGAGGAGGTAATCTACCACTTTATCTTTCTCCTGTGAATTATGGGGTTTCATTTGATTTGAGGTTCTTTGTTTGGCTTTTATCTCATACTTATTACAGTGCAATATGTTGACTGGCATATATACACACCTTGTAACTTCTCCAGTATCTCAAACAAAACTGTCATTACTTTGTCTAGGTGAGAGGCATGTTGGCACAGCTCGGTTACCAGAAGTTGGATGATGTAATTGGAAGGACAGAATTGTTAAGGCCTCGTGATATCTCGCTTGTGAAAACCCAGCATCTTGATCTGAGTTACATTCTCACAGTATGCAACTGGAAACATGCTTTCCTCTGATATATATATATATATATATATATATATATATATATTTTGCTGTGATAAAATAAGCAGTCTCTCTTGGTGTATCTAACATTCGTTTAACTTCATTCCAGAGTGTAGGGTTGCCAAAATGGAGCAGTACTGAAATTAGAAAACAAGAAGTTCATTCTAATGGTCCTGTGCTGGATGATGTTGTGCTGGCAGATCCAGAGGTAACTTATCTGCCAGAGGCTGTATCTGACTTTATTGACTTTATTCATTTTGTAGCATCCTGGGACTTCTTAAAGCAATCCTTGTCTCTCTGAGCACATATTACTGCTATGAGCTTCTATGATGGGCTCACATTTTTCTTGAAATAAAAAGAAAATGTCTGTATGATTTAAAATGGTCCTCATAATTAGTACGTCATCTTTATTTGGGGGGGGGGGGGGACACTTAACAAAGAGGTGTACAGATACTTATCTGATACTGATGCACTGTGGGGAAATAAAACGAAGCATATATTTGAAGTTTTAGCCCATCTGCTACGTTAAGAAGTGCTGTTTTAGTCGTATAATAGAAGCAAATCTAACCTGCCAAACTTGTTCGGTTCATTTATTTAACCTTAATAACTGAATTGTGATTTCTGACTTCTCTAATTGTGGTCATATAGTTCAGTAAGTCAAATGGAAAATCTGTCGCGAGCCCAAATAATGGTCTTTTTAGCTTTGCATAAAGTCTGTAGCGACTTCAACTTATAAGCAACTTTATACTTGATCACCTAGTTAGTCCATTCTTGTAAAACGTTTACTGTGTTTATGCAGATATCAGATGCTATTGAAAATGAAAAGTTGGTCAGTAAAACTTTCAACATATGCAATGTGGATCGTGCTGTTTGTGGACGTGTGGCTGGTGTGGTGGCAAAGAAGTATGGGGACACTGGCTTTGCAGGGCAGCTGAACATAACGTAAGATTTAGGTTCTACAAATTGTTTTGGGAAAAAAAGAACATTGTGGACGTGTTTCCTCCTGACAACTTAAGCTTTTAAAAAGAATGATTAGTTTTACCTGTTCTAAGGAAGTGATTTGAACTGCAGATGCTTGCATACATTCCAAGTTATATTTTTCGACTTATGCAGATTTTTAGGGAGTGCTGGGCAGTCATTTGCTTGTTTTCTAACTCCTGGAATGAACATTCGAGTTGTGGGGGAGGCTAATGACTATGTTGGCAAGGTACACAGAATCTCTTCCTAATGCACATTTCAGTGGATTGGTAGAAAAGCACTAATTTCAACACTAAGCAAAACGCCATCTCTTATTGGTCTTCATTTGATTGAGTATGATTCAAAGGATAACTGAATACAACGTAAAGCTAGTCTAGAAAGCCTGACACAAATCTATCTCTAACTAGGGTATGGCTGGCGGTGAATTGGTTGTAACTCCTGTCGAGAATATTGGTTGTTGCCCCGAGGATGCTACAATAGTAGGGAATACTTGCTTGTATGGAGCTACTGGTGGCCAAGTTTTTGTTAGAGGGAAAGCTGGGGAGCGATTTGCGGTGAGGAATTCTCTTGCTCAAGCAGTGGTGGAAGGTACAGGAGATCATTGTTGCGAGTACATGACTGGAGGTTGTGTGGTTGTGCTGGGAAAGTGAGTATACTCTCTTCTGTCAATCTTTTATGGAGAAAGGAACATTTGTTCAACCAGTTTGTTTTGAATTTGACAGAGTTGGTAGAAATGTAGCTGCTGGAATGACCGGAGGTTTGGCATATATTCTCGATGAGGATGACACTCTAATACCTAAGGTTTGTCTAGATGAAACCCATTCTTCTTTTTATTTTGCCAGTCAAACTTATAGCTAGATGGGTTATTGTCATCATTACCTTGAGCTGTGGTACTATGTGACCTTGGCTGCATGACGACAGACATTTCCTAGAATTGTTCCAATCTATTATCAAGTAAATGAGGAAGCAAGACACTTTTGCCTAATTTTTCTTTGGCGCACTGCATGTGCGTCGTCAGTGACTTTTTTGATGAAGAATTTGGATTATGTTGCAATGTCATTTGGCGCCTGGCCCTGCAGTTTGGGTGGAGAGTAGTTTGGAGACCATATCTTATGTATAGTGGGTGTGAATAGCTTATCAGTCCCCCAATGTTCTTTGCTTTCCATGTCAAATGTCCTTTATCTGCAAATCCCGCTGAAAATTTGTCGACAGGTAAACCGAGAGATCGTAAAGATCCAGAGAGTGAAGGCGCCAGTTGGCCAGATGCAGCTGAAGAGCCTTATTGAGGCCCATGTTGTAAGTTTGCAATGATATGCATATGTATCTCCTCATTATACGCTCATAAGAAAAGTCAGATCCCCCTTTTTCATAGCTGAGAATTTTAACTGCAGAAAAAACAATGTCACTGATGATCTCCAGCCTTATTTTTGCATTTGAGTTTCTAATGGTCAAGTACTTTAGTGATGAGAGACAGAGATAGGTCTAGCATATCCATTTACTGCATTGCTGTCGTAAAGAATCTGAAAATAAAGACTACGTTGTAATGACCTGGCCCAAATTCATGTCGGCCAAGCACCTAAGAGGAATATCTCAAGTGGTTTCCTTTTTGGTGCATCTCGACCTTTGTATCACTTAATAAGCTGCATCCAACCTAATGTAGGATATTACGTAAATATACACAGAAAGAGTTATAACTGTGCTTAAGTATCTTCTATATGAATGCAGGAATTCTCTCATTGACCATGGAATTTCATGGCAATTTAAATTAAATATGCAATCTCTTAAGGAAGATAAGTTAGAAATATATACTCTTGTTGTCCCGATTTTATTTGGGTCTAGAAGCAACTACCCATGCGAAGTTCCAATGAACAAAACCTTGATTGGACCATCTGGTTACGTGAAGCCAGATGCGCTGGTTGTTGGGTCGACTCAGGACTCACACCACTCATTAGCTTAATTTGCCGACAGTTTTTACTGGTTGCTAAACATGGCCTTTGCATTTGACAGCATCCAGTTTATTTATGAGCAGGTTAATCTCACAAATAATCTATGCCTCATCGATTATTCATCCCTACAAGCTTTTCCATGTTATATGAATCATAGAAATTACTCTCATGTAGGTATTCCTGAATTTCTTCCATCTCACTTAGACAAAGTTGTTTCACAAAGAACCCTTCTGGTCTTATGTTTGGTGTAGGAGAAAACTGGCAGCAGCAAAGGCTCGGCAATTCTCAAGGAGTGGGACAAGTATCTACCACTCTTCCGGCAGCTTGTTCCGCCAAGTGAAGAAGACACTCCGGAGGCTTGTGCAGAGTACGAGACAACAGCCGCTGGACAGGTGACATTGCAGTCTGCATGATTTCTTAGCGAGCAATGAAGCATGTGAGTTAGAGGCAGCCATCCAGCATTGTACAGGAAAAATGAATGTGAATACATAGCTGCGGTATCGTTATTCAATTGATGGGTCAGGAACACCTGCTACTTTGAGGTGGCATTTTCGAGTTCGGGAAGATCAACATTGCCGGACCACAGAACATGGTCTATACCTCAAAAGTCATTCACGTCCACAGGACGCTAGAGCAGTTGTACAGATAGTGGGAGAAACTGTAAATTCGAGTTTTTAGGTTTTCTGTCACGTCGAAGCTTCTGGGAATTTGATTAAGAAGCAATCACATGGTGCTCCGGCTGGGATTACATGAGTTCAGCCACTGACAATCATGCAGTGAGCGATAAAGTGATCTGTCGTTTCTCGTCAGTTATTCTCTCTCTCAGATTTACTCGCTGATGATCCTTAATCAGGAACTTGTAACCTGCATTACACATTATAATTTGGGGTCTGTAGTTTCACCAATATTTAAGAGACAGAGAAAATAAAATCAAGTTTTTTGAGGTTTGCAAGTCGAATTCTCGGCCATCTATCCAAGAACTGCGGTCAGTTATTGAGCGCCTCCTTCATGCTAATGAGGTTCGGTTTTTATCATGGCCTGTTTTTGATATTGAGATACGTAATACCATGTTCTCTTTAGCTCATGGCAAGGCCCCGGGACCCGATTGCTTCAACGTTGAATTCTTCAAAGCCACTTGGGATATTGTTGGGCCGTCGGTGTTATTAGCTGTCAAGGATTTCTTTGAGTCTGGTAATCTGCTTCGAGAGACTAATGTTACCATTCTTTCTTTGGTGCCTAAAGTCCCTGACCCTGTCGCCATGACTAATTTTAGACCTATTGCCTGCTGAAATATCGAAGATTATGGCTAATAGGCTTGCCTGTTTTCTTCCGGCTCTTATTAGCCCTCCTCAGAATGCATTTGTTAAAGGCTGTCGTTTTAGCGACAATATTCTTATTGCCTAGAAACTTTTTTGTAATTTTCACCATAAGCTGTGCTTGCCTAAGTGTGCCATCAAAGTTGATTTCCAAAAGGATACCGTGGATTGGGAGTTCTTGGAGCTAGTACTACAAGCTTTCGAGTTCCCCATGCTGCTGACTAAACTTATTATAACCAGTATTCACACTCCCAAGTTTTCTATTTCTGTTAATGGGGAACTTCATGATTTTTTCTCTAGTGGAAGAGGCTTCAGATAAGGGGGTCCTATGTCTTCCTATCTCTTTACCATTGTTATGGAAATATTTACGAGCATCCTCAATATACAGACTCGTCGGCCGGGCTTCAAATTTTTCTAGAGGTGCAAAGTTACCCAACTCTCTCATTTATTTTTTGCAGAGGCAAATCCGTCATCCATCCTTTTGTTAAAGGCAGGTCTCGATATTTTTTCAATTGGTCTGGACTTAGGCCTAATGTGACCAAAAGCGAGATTTTCTTCTCGAGGGGCTTAGAGGAACTTCAGGGCCAGCTCCTCTCTACTCTCAGCTTCCATGAGGGCACCTTGCCAGTCCGGTATCTTGGAGTTCCCATTATTGCATCAAGACTTAGCAAGGTCGAGTGTCTTTCTTTGGTGAACTCAATCACCGCTAGTGCCCAATCTTGGACTCAACGATTTCTCTCCTTTGCTGGTCGCCTACAACTTATCAAGTTAGTCTTTCATGCTATCCATGTTTTGTGGGCAAGTGTGTTTATCCTTCTCAAATCTGTGTTATCCCGCATTGAGCATATCCTTAGGCAGTTTCTCTAGAAAGGCCCAAAACTTGATGTTGGCGGTGCTAAAGTTTCTTGGGACGATGTTTGCCTCCCTAAGGAGGAATGGGGTCTTGGCATATGCAGACTTATTGATTGCAACTGAACGGCTATGCTCAAGCATATTTGGATCCTTTTTACTGACAAGGAATCTTTATTGTGTAAATGGATTCACTCGACGTTTCTGAAGAACAAGAATTTCTGGATCACCACTAAATCGACTTTTTGTTCTTGGGCTTGGAAGAAAATTCTTGATCTTCGATCGGATACTCAGAATCTCTTCCGTTGGCAGTTAGGCAATGGTCGCATTGCTTCTTCTGGTTCTACTCCTGGCACCAGAGGGTGCCTCTCAACAAGCTATTTTCTGATTTGGATATTTATCGTTAAGGTATACCTCGAAAAGCTACGGTCTCAGACTTTCTACCCGTAACTTCCCACCCGTCACAAGTAACGGCCACCATTGCCTCTTGGTCAGATCCTCTTCCTTCTCTTGATCCTGGGAGCAATGATCGTTTTCTATGACTTGGTCATCCATTAGGAGTTTTTTCTATTGATGATGCTTGGAATCTCATCCGTCGTGGAGGGCAGACTGTGCCTTGGCACTCCTTTATTTGGGATCGTTTTATCACTCGGCACTCATTACACCTTTGGATTATCACTCTGAACAGGTTACCAACTCAAGTTTTGTTGCTCAATTACAATAGGATTGCGGATGCTACGTGTGCTTTCTGTAGTTGCAGGCCGGATTTGGTTGACCATCTCTTTTTTGGATGCCGCACCACGGGTGCCCTCCCTCTGTTCTGGGCAACCAAGTGGAATCTTGCTTGGCAAAATCATTTTGCTATGACAATCTCCAGTGGGCTATGCAGCACATCCGTGGCGAGCACTTCTACCAGATTATGGCTCGGTTTTCTTTCGGCGCTTTGTGTCACATAATTTGGATTGAAAGAAACCACATCCTCTTTCGTAATCATACTCATTCCTTATCGGCTCTTAAAAAGCATCTCGAGAAGGTTGTCAGAGACAAGGCACTGACTTTTAAACACGTTGACGACACCCCTAGAAACCGGAGGATGCAAGCAAGCTGGGGCATCAATCCGTCGATTTTTGTTTGAGCCTCGATTTTTCTTTCCAGTCTGGTCTGTTTTTGCTCTTAGACCGCCTTTTTTGGCCTCTTGTTTACTTGTGTATTCTTCCTTGGGTTTCTACTCCACTGTCTTTATGTTTTGAACCCACGACACCCTTGCACTCGTAGTTACATCTCCTGGTGTCACTATGAGTGCAAGGCTTCTCCTTGTAGTGTAGGGTTTCGTTTTGTAAATCTGCGCTTTAGTTGGTTAATACATATCTTACCTTACCAAAAAAGAAGAAGAAGTAATTGGGAAACAGTTGATGTGGATGACCTGCTTGATTGACTCGTGGATGGCTTATCATTTGCTCTAGTTAAGACCAAAGTCTTCTTGCATTGAATAACTGTGTGAAAGTATGATTATTTTGTTGCTTGTTCGGCAGCTATATCTCTTCCCACAATACACAGTCATGTAGATTTACGATGCTTACGAGGGTTCTTCCTTACTTAGGAGCCTTTGTTCAAATGAGATGGGAAAATTTCAAATAAGGGCTTCAAGTCTCCTCATTTTCTCAAATAAGAGTACGAAGTTGACCTTGTTTTAAATAAAGGCATGAAGTGCTCTTTTTGTCTCAAACAATGGCCTAAAGTGACCATGCCTATTTCAAACAAGACCCTAACCTCGTCGGCCGGCCAAATTTTCCGGCCGATCAAGGGTATTTTCGTCAAAACACAATTTAACCTAATTTTTAGTTAAATTATATTAAAATTTAAAAAAAGTAAAAAGTAAAAGTAAAAAATAAAAAAATAAAAAAGAGATACATGCGGGAGGGGATTGCCCACCCTCCTGTGGCCGCTGCCCCATCGCCGGTGGGGCGGCGGCCGCAGGCGAGAGGGCAGCCCCCTCCTGCCTGTGTCTTTTTTTTTTTTTTTTACTTTTTGTTGAAAAACGGAAAAAGGAAAAATAAAATAAAAATAATAATAACAAAATATGAAATGACCAAAATGCCCTTACTAACTGGTGAGTCGAGTCCTTTTTTGAAACTGATAAGATCACTTTAGGCCCTTATTTGAAACAATATCCACTTCAGGCCCTTATTTGAGACAAAGATTGCACTTCAGACTCTTATTTGAAACAAGGTTAACTTCATGCCCTTACTTGAGAAAATGAAGGGACTTGGGGCCTTTTTTGAAACTTTCCCAAATGAGATTGATGTTCCATCCAAGCCTAGCCGGGAAAATGGAACTTCCTAGGATCAGTGGAGATCTAATGTCTAGCTTCTTGGAGTCTATTCCCGGAGCGTCATCTGCGCTGTTAAAACGATAGGATGGCGCAACTTATCCAGACATCGGAATAGCTGCTCTAGTGCTAATTACTCAGGCCAACAGTTCTTGCTTTCCTACGCTCAACATCACTCTAATTCTTGAGCTCTCGCCAAATCTTCAACCATCTCACATGGTACTGCTTGCCTTTTTGTCAAAATTTCTCGTTGATCTCCAAAAGCCATAGAAGAGACACGACACGTACGTCAGGGACTATATTGGTCAAATTAAAAGTTCAGGGATTATATTGGTCAAATTAAAAGTTCAAGGACTACATTGCACATTGGGTCAAAGTTCAGGGACTATTTGTGTCATTATCCCTTTATAGAATAAGGATTATCCTTTCGAAAAACTAAAATCTTTACCCCGGGATTCACTCGAAGTTATTAAAACCAGGTACGGGTACATGTTCAGGGGGAGTTAAGAACGTTTAGTTAGTCGTATCGCGACCTGCCCAAAGCACGTGAATTGTTCTTTTTCTTTTGGCATTCATAGAAATGAATGGAAATACATCGTTGAAAGACCGCACAATTATCTAATTTAATTTGGCTGGCATGACAAAGAATGGTCCGAACTATTCAACTGTTCCAAATGTAACATGGTTTCCAAAAACACTGAAATGGAATGAGTCAGGCGTGAAATTTTGTGTGCTCCAATTGTTCAGCATGATTCATAGTGCAGACTGCATATTCCTCATTAACTTGTTGCAAGCTCAGAACTTTCTTCATAAGATTGTGTCTCAGAGTTCCTCTTACTGCCCAAGTACAGTCAACATTGCGATGGGAAATGCTAAAGTAAATTCAAACTTCGAACTTTATTAATAACCCACGGTAGAGATCAACACAATCTTTGTGTACATGTTCAAGTAGCTTTGGTCTATCCATCTGGAGCTCTCTACTACTCTTCCTTGATCTTTTATTTGTATAAATGCACCATCTGCGAGATCATCGTTGAAAAAATCTTGAAATCTATTGTACGGCCGTCAATTCAATCATGAACTTTAATTTGGCTAGTTTAGTCCTAAACCTTTTCAGGATTTTCCAATGGAAATTGCTGACAAGGACAATTTTTGCAATTATTTTTTAAAATTTTCTATTTTTTTTCTTATTTCCCTCCGCCAGTCCCCGGGACCTTGGCGATGGTGTTGCGGCCCTCGCTGTGGCCGGTGAGGATTTGGGTGAGGGCTCGCGATCGTAGTTGTCACCTATCCGTTGGCCATACTCGAGGACCCGACGACCAGCGGAGGGATATGGAAAATAAAAGAAAATAAAAAAAGAAAAAAATCCAGAAAATTAAAAAAATTTCAAAATGGTTCACCTCAATGCCGGTCATGCCCCGTAGAATGGCCATAGCTGATTGGACCGCCATGATAGCCATTTTTGACACACACAAAAAAAAAGAGGCTACGAGGACTACATTGTAAAATCGTCAAAATGTTTAGGACTAAATTGGCCAAATTAAAAAGTTTAGGAATGAATTAGCGATCGTGGGTTTAGAACTTTTCATATAATTTTCTCCATTAATCCCTTTAAGAGAATTGACGAGTGACTTAAATGTAAATGATAAAGAGAACTTATTCTTATGCAGTTGCACCTGTACATTAATATTCAATTGTCAAGGGAGTTCAATAGCATTTTGCCTTTCATTTTGCTCTTTCTTTTTTTATTCCAGATAAAACTCCATTCTCTCCTCACTACTCTTGCAGTTAGTGCTTAGTGTCTCTTTTCACTCAGCAAATTTCCAAGTGTGCATATTTGAAAAAGGACCAAGCCAAGCTTCTCTAATGCCTTCTATCATAAGATGAGATAGGATATGATATTACTCAGTAAAAGAGAGAAATGTTTGTACACACTCCAAAGAAAATTACGCAAAAACTGGGCAAGCGATTGATTGAAACCCTAAAGGAGATATCATATTACACACAGGGAAAATCACGTGAATGGTCTAAACCAGATAGAAAAATTTGCGTACCAATTACAAACATATCATAATGGACAGACCGCCTTTCCCCATTTGTATCACTTTGGTTCGACTTCAAGATTCATACGAGCACGCGAAGTAGGCGCAATTTGTTTCAAGAAGGGACGTAGAATATGCCATACGCATGCATGATTTCGTTCAATCTCACACATGTATGAAGTACAAAGATGGTTCCTGTGCAAAAAAATGGCGAAGCTAAGGAAGACTCCTCTCGATCTTTTAACTCCTTTTCACCGTGAAACAACTCAAGTGCTCATCCATAAACGAAGCTGTTTACAGTTCAGGTTTGAGGAAACTGCCTTAGCACCTTCAATCATTCCCTCTGACCTCTTAGTCTTCAAATTACTGAGCTAGCCAACTAAAAGTAGATGAATCGCTAGAATGTCTATTGAAAAACTATGTTACTTCCCCAAGCAACTGATAGAATACATAAATATTAATTCATGCATTCTTCTAACAGCTTAAATTTTTAAAATAGTTGGCAGTAGTCCCACAAAATCTCACAGCAAACTCTAGTCTTCTCTGTGTATCGTTTATTGCGTACATTTTTTACCCTCTTTCTTATCAATAGATCCTTTGTCATTTCTCATTTTCTCTTTTAGTATGGTACTTCGTAGATAGGTCCAAAAAGGATCAGTGGCACCCAACTAGTATCAACCTCTGCTTATATGATATAAAACCTACAGCTTATGTGCTAGCTTCAGTCTACTGGTCTACATCAGATACGTTCGTAGCTCGCCAAACTTTATATTATCGTGTGCTTCAAGCTTAACCACGAATGACTATGGAATGATGCCATATGTCGACCATAAATAACCCAACCTAACCTTCTAGGGTAAGTGCAAAACCAGGACGAAGATGGGTGCTTCAGAAAGCCTTTAACCTACGTAGGGGAAAGCTTCAACCACCATTTATGGAAATACAAACTATGCAGCAAACTGAACGACCAAGCACCGCAAATCAAGGGTACTAAGGGGACTTAAAACGGTGCAAAAGAGAGAGGACCCGACCCGGGAAAAGCATAAGAACGCCTCGATTAGTTTCCTTTTGCTGAGTTGTAGATCAAAAGCCGGTCAACCAAAGATTTCTACGGCCATGTGTTTGTACAGGTACGTACGAACAGGAAGCTTCTTTTCACATCATCATGTCTTTTTCTTTTGACCGGGAAACCGCCAAAAGCGAAACAAGAACAACGGCGTTACTTCGTCCACCGATACCTATGACTTTGAGCAAAGTATACAGATGAATCTGTCGCCCATAGTTATGGCAATTCTTCGGATTCAAGGCATGCCGCCACGTATCCACTTGTCAGATTTTTTCTTTCTACTACTTTTTGCGCTGATATTAGCGCCAATTTGGCAACAAAAAACAAATAAAAAAAGTCTTTAGAGACGGAAAACCAACCAACACCCACTTCTTCTTGGGTCCTTCCTGGTGCTCTCCGTCAATTCTTCTTCTTCAATCAATGACCTTGTACTGATTAGTTCGTTCTTTTCTTATGGGTATGTATTGATTCTGTTCATTTTTACCCTTTCTGTTTTTGTCTTTCTGTGATTTTCATTCTATGTTTGTCGATTGATGTTCTCAGATATTGTTGCTCCCGGGTTTTTTCCTTGCGTCTCTTTTTGATGTAGGAGTGAGGAAGCAAGAACATCCTATTCCTAGAATACATCGATCCATCCTAGACCCTAAGTTTCCTCGCAGAATATTTTCCAACTATCGACAAAACAAAAGCCTGAAAAAGAAACCTCTTCGTAATTTTCGCGTTGACTGTTAATTTTTCCAAGTAAGGAAGGAAACTTTCAATTTCATGCACATATCTGATGAACATTTTTTCGATAAAAAATTCCAATACTTGAACATCTTGAAACTGGAAAAATGCATGCATGCCTCAGATCTTTCAACCCCCAGCACTCAAAAAGATATTGAAGGAGAAAAGCTCTAAACAAATTGATAATTCTAGAATATTTTCTGTCTCTGTCATGACTGTATACTACATACCGACATGCATGTACAGTGCAATCTTACCATACAAAATTTCACCATCTAATTACAGAATCACACACACCTTGCACCGAAACTCGATCGTCGTTGTCTCGAGATCAAGCAGATGCGAAAGGAACGCTGGGATCTCGGGTCGGCGAGAAGGCGAGCAAAATGAGGAGGGACATGATCAGGACCGGCACGAAGAGGAGCATCAGCGGCGGCGGGGGCAGCGGCGGCAACACCAGTGGAAGCACCAGCAGCAGAAGAGTGAACAAGGCCAGGAGGATCATCATCGACCTCATCAGCTTGTGCCCCGCTGTGCATGAAGCTATATCTTATAGCCTCTGGTGATGAACATGAAGCAACTATCGATGATCACTCGATCATGACTGGACAGTAGATCTCTCCTCGTGGACATAGGATCATCATGTGACGCCGCATGGTCCAACCATTGCTGCGTTAACATCGAAGCCTCCACTAAGGCCCTCTGGAAACTCTCTCCAGAGAGAGAGAGAGAGAGAGAGAGAGGGTGTGTGTGTGCAGTCAATAAAGGAGATTGAAAAGTTGTTGAAGAGAGGTTTATATATACACGCACACACCCTAGTAGGAGAGAATAAATATGACAAAAAGAGAGAATTCGATCCTCGTATCTTTTTTCTATTTTGGCCCCAGAAAAAAGGATATGACCCGGTTCAAATCCGGGTCGGACCAATCTTTACTTTGATTGGTATAACAAATTCAAATTCTAGCAAAAGGAAACATACAAATTAGTGGAATGAAGATGATGACCATAAATGAAAAATGTTCACGTATCATAATTTCATCCAAATTAGGGGTGATCGGTTCTTAATCTGATCCTGTCTGGTCCCACCCAGGAATCGGGAATTGGACCAGACCAGACCGAAGGACCAGTCTGGTCTAATGAAACTGGTGGATTATTAGCAGGGTGAGTAACACAAACTTCAATTTTAATAAATTAATTGAGATTAGGTTTGTATCTAAGAAATAAAAAAGTAACCAGTGAATAATTGGGTTTAAATTTAAGAAGTAAATAAATAAATAAATAAAAATAATCAGTCTGGTTCGGGGGATCCGGTTCTCTTCTGGAATCGGGAACTTGACCGAAATTACCGGTTTCAATTTTATAGAACTGAAAACCGGACTGAGCTTGCTGATTCGATTCAGTCCGAGCGATTTTTGATTTGATCAGTCCGTCTCGCTCTCTTCTAATCCACACACATCATAAATGTCATCTTTTCGAGAAAGAGAAAAATAAGGTATGGAGGAGGAATATTGTGGAAACTTTCTAAAGGGAAGAGAGAGACGGGGGTGGGCGTGGTGATAGGGACAAGGGGGGGTACGAGAAATGAGTAAAGGGGGGAGGAACGAGAAGGAAACATTCAATGACTTAGTTTTTATCACAGGAGGGAAACTTATCTTGGACCGGTCGTTGTCGTCACCAGTCGTCTTCGAAAGATACTTTCCTCCCCATTATTTCCTATGTTGGTGTCTCGGTTCACCCAACCTTAACGTGTGTATGCACACAATACACGCCCACATCAACACCCATCAAGGGAAAGCGGCAAGAGAAAGAGAGAGAGGAACGGGTCAAATTGTCACTCGCTCTCATTTAATGTCGATGCTGATCCGGGAGTTTTGACACGGTTTGCCCAGTTCGGAAGTTTTGAAAACATCCCCACGACCAAACCAAAACCCGTTCTAGTTTTCTTGATGTTAAAGTTTCGATTTTTGGGGTTGGGATTTGAGTGGTGGGAGGATTTTACGTGTGGATGTGAGTTGGGAGTTTTGCCAAGTTCGATTCCTAGTCAAATCATGTAACCTCTTGGAGCCATACAATGAGGAGGTAATTCGTCTTCATCATGACTACGTAGATGATCAACCTAACAAAGAGGGTATTGTTTTTTTTTTTTTTTTTTATGTGAATCAAAACTTATGCATCATCTACTATAGGGACGCATGGTTAAAATATGATCCACACACTCGGAATTTTCAGGGTACCACTCCGTCGCGACCATACAGACCTTTCCCTCGGCTAATATGCTGCTTCTCTCTGAGCTTTGGGCCTCTGTTGTTCTTACGAGACTCCTTGTCGTTGAACATCTCGGTCGCAAGAACGACAATACGTGGTCCCGGACTGTCCGAGGCCCGCGATCGACAACAATAAAGCACTTAATTTTGTGAAATCGTTCTAACTTTGCGACAGCTCATGATAGCTCAACAACAATACAACCGGCAATGGAAACCCAATGCCTCGAAAGAAGTATGACCGAAAAGGAAACTCAAGCCTCGGAGTCTAATGAGGAACCCCTATAAGCCTGAGAAGAGGGGGTTCAACAAATGGTGGGCCACGAAGGTTTCTCCGTCCTTCTTGACTCCCTTGACAAGCCGCAAGGCGATTGAGTAGGTGCTTTCGCTTGCTTCTTCCCCTTCTCAATCTACCGTATTCTCCCCCAAGGAAATGCCGTGGTACTAATGGGATAACAAACGAGTCATTTTCAGATGACTTAAGGCATGCACGAATTACCTAACGACAGGAAAGTGTGCGCAGATGCATAGAACCTTGCATGCATCGAATTCCATTAACTTTTTTAGTACTTAGTCGATCCTCCAACTATTATGGTCTTATTCATATAGGAAAGTTGAGGAGGATTTATAGGAATTATCAAGATGCCCACATCGCCAAACTAATTGGAATTTGATTAAGAAGATAACTGTTTCCATCAATCCTTCCAAGCTCAACTTTCTTTTGGCCTATCTTTTCCCGCACTAATTGGTTTGGCTAGAGCTCTAATTGGGAAAGGGAACCTGTTATACCGGCCTTTTGTCTTTTGCGATGATTTTTAAGATAATGATGCCAATCGGACATTGGGCGACGGATTAGGTCAAAAAAGATTGAGGTGGTTCATTGAATGTTCCGAATGTTTCGACATGAAGAAAGCTCATGATCATCTATTTGATTAAGAGAGCATGGAAAGAGGGAAGCCTAAAGTCCATTTATTTTATGGAAAAAATCATTGCCAGAAATCATTTCCCAGCATTTGGATTGATCAGGAGCCAATGAAAAATCTTTCTATATTCAATGGAAAAAACGATTTTTGAAGTTTAGAAAATGAATTTCTCTTTCAAAAAGCAGAAAATTTTTACTGAAATATGACCCCAAGCACTTGGGCATCGGTCCCACGAGACTGGGCTTGAGACCTTGACACCATCGTCCGAGTCATTGGGGACCGAACCCAAGACCCTAGTGCTCATGCTGTTAGGATTCGGCGCACAATCAAGTAGAAGTAAAACGTAAAGCGAGAAAGAGAAATCGAGACACGAGATTGTATTTTGGTTCACCCTTAAACTAGGGCTACGTCCAGCAGAGGATTCCACTATAATTAGCACCTCATACCTCTAGTTACATCACTCAATTACAAGCGAAAAAGAGTATATATACCAGTAGCTATTTATGAGCCCAAGCCCAAACTACTAATGAAAATTTACGGGCTTAAATCGTAAAAGCCCTCTGGTGTCCAGGAGGCGCTGCCCCCTTGAGACTCCCGCCGGAGCGAGACCCACATGCTTTTCTGTCGTAGGAGAGTATGAACCACACCCCAACATATGCTTGGGCCACCAATGGCTGTGTTCGGGTCTTCGGCACCCATCTAAAAGGCCGAGCCCAAGTACCAAGCTCCCTCGCCTAGGACCCCTGAGTCCAAGCTCGAGTCCCGAGCACTCAGGCGCGGGTCCGTGAGGTTAGGATCAGGACCCCAATGCCCTTGGCTAGGTCTTTGTGACCGGGCTCGAGATCTTGGCTCTCGTGTTCTCAGTATCCCAACCCTAAGGCCCGAATGCTCGTGTCTCGGTCCCCAGCACCTGGGCCTGAGACCCCAACGACCACACCTAGGACCCTGCAGCCGGGTCCCCAGTGCCCTTGGAAATAAGTTTGTTTGAACATATTTTCCGGCAAATTTCATTTTTGTGAAATAAAAAGCGAAGATTGGATGCGAGTAATTGTGTTGAAAGTGGTATGCTGATAATCCTTGGTTAACTAGTACTATAACTTTTGCAAGCACGGGCTTATTTCATAAACCATGAATATAGATCCAACATTGATTTCATGCATTGAAGATCGTTTTAATAAATTTCAGTGAATTACAAAAAGCAGAATAATTATGCATGTAAAAAAAAATAACTTTCCTCAAATAAGGACGATAGATTTCTACCATAGCTGATCTATAAAACATTTGCTTACTTCAAATTTACAGTATGCTATATACTTTAAAAAAAAATTGAGGAGTCAAAGGAAAAGATTCACCAATATGTGTATGCGTGTGTTTATACATATGATTATTCGCTTAAAATTTGGTTCGATTTAAAAGGGAAAAATTGTCAAAAAAGTCCTAAACCTTTTGCACTTTTGCCAATTCAGTCCTAAACCTTTTAATTTTGCCGATTCAGTCCTAAACCTTTTTTTGTGCCAATTTAGTCCTAAACCTTTTGCAATTATGCCATTTCATTCCATCCGGCGAATTTTGGCCGGCCTGCGCTGACGTGGACGCCGGCCGGCCGGCGATCGAATATTTTAATTTTTATTTTTTTTTTTATTTTTTTATACTTTTTTTTCTTTTTTATTTGTTTTCCTTCCCCCTCCCCTCCCGTCCCTTCCCCTCCCCTACCCGGCGGCCGGCCACAGGCGCGGTCGGCGAGGTGGAAGGAAAAAAAAAAGAATAAAAAAGTATAAAAAAGTATTTAAATAAATAAATAAATATATTAAAATATTTGGTCGCCGGCCGGCCGGCGTCCACGTCAGCGCCGGCCGGCCAAAATTTGCTGGATGGACTGAAATGGCATAATTGCAAAAAGTTTAGGACTAAATTGGCACAATTGCAAAAGGTTTAGGACTGAATTGGCACAAATGCAAAAGATTTAGGACTGAATCGGAAAAATTAAAAAGTTTAGGATTGAATTGGCAAAAGTGCAAACGGTTTAGGACTTTTTTGACAATTTTCCCAATTTAAAAGTGTAAACTGTTTTTGGTTGATTTTTGCTAGGAGTAATAAACATATTAAGTGCTCAAAAGTCACTTTAGATTATGTATTAGTAATTTGTTTTTATAACGTGTATAGGAAATTGTTATAAGTACAACTGGATATGCATCATGTGGACTTTACTACGAGAAGCACTTGCAAATATTATCAAATAGAGCAATGTTATCTAAGGTTGTTGAAGCAACGAATTCCTAAAATTTAAGGGACTTGTGGGATAAAGAAATTGTTGAAGTCGCCATTTTTGTGTGTAGTACATAGAGGAAACCTTCTGATCTCTCTTATGGGATTAGTGGTATTTATGTAAGATATAACGTGTATAGGAAATTGTTACTCGCACAAATATATCAAAACCCTAGCAAGACACACTCTCTGTCCTAATACAGAACCGCCGCAGCTCAACTGCCGCCGCCATTGCTCCGCCTAGGCCTCCTCAACAACGCTCCCCCCTCTCTTTCTCTGCAAGAACTGTACGTTGTCAGAGGCACTGACCAAGCCCAGGATGCTTAGATTGGGGCATATCTAGACTCGAGCTCCTCCACCATCTGCTACTGCATGAGCTGGACTGGTACGACGCCATTGGCAGTCGATGGTGCCGGTACAAAGGATGAGAGAAAGAGGCCACCGCTGTTGGCGATGTACCTTGTTGGAAGCGTTACCGGAGAGAATTGATGCAACGCCGACGGCTGGAGAGAGTGACTCATGTAGCAGTCGGAGGAGAGAGAGCTGGGGCTGATGGTGATGGGTTAGGATCTTTGGGTGTTTAGTTTATGGATAGAATTACGTATAGGTGACCTCGTAACTAGAAAAGTAAAAAAAAAAAGTCCAAAACCTATTGTAGTGGTACTAATTCAGGCTTAAAATTTTCAATTGGATCAATTTAGTCCGATATTTTTTCATATTGGTACCAATTAAGTCCATTCGGCCAACTTAAGCCGAAATTTACTGATGTGGACGCCGACCGTCTTACGTGGCATAGCCAATACGAACATTTCTTTTGTTGTAATTTTTTAATAATATTTTAGATTTTTTCTTTTTCTTCCATAGCCTGTGTTGGTGGCCGGCGAGGCCGACCATCACCTGTGGTGGCGAGGTTGACCCTCGCCCAGGCATTGCTTGAGGCGGCGAGGGCAGCCAGCCATCAGCCCCAACACAGACCATGGAAGAAAAAAAAAGAAAAAAAATTGAAAAAATTATTAAAACGTTACAAAAAAATGTCAATGTCAATACCGTCCGTGCCTCGTAATGCCCTGAAAGAAGTATGACCGATAAGGAAGCTCAAACCTCGGAGTCTAAAGAGGAACCCCTGCAAACCTCAGAAGAGGGGGTTCAACAAATGGTGGGCCACAAAGGTTTATCCGTCCTTCTTGACTCCCTTGACAAGCCGCAAGGCGATTGAGTAGGTGCTTTCGCTTGCTTCTTCCCCTTCTCAATCTAACATATTCTCCCCCAAGGAAATGCCGTGGTATTAATGGAATAACAAACGAGTCATTTTCAGATGACTTAAGGCATGCACGAATTACCTAACGACAGGAAAGTGTGCGCAGATGCATAGAACCTTGCATGCATCGAATTCCATTAACTTTTTTAATGCATAGTTGATCCTCCAACTATTATGGTCTCATTCATATAGGAAAGTTAAGGAGGATTTATAGGAATTATCAAGATGCCCACATCGCCAAACTAATTGGAATTTGATTAAGAAGATAACTGTTTCCATCAATCCTTCCAAGCTCAACTTTCTTTTGGCCTATCTTGTCCCGCACTAATTGGTTTGGCTAGAGCTCCAATTGGGAAAGGGAACCTGTTATACCGGCCTTTTGTCTTTTGCGATGATTTTTAAGATAATGATGTCAATCGCACATCGGGCGACGGATTAGGTCAAAAAAGATTGAGGTGGTTCATTGAATGTTCCGAATGTTTCGACATGAAAAAAGCTCATGATCATCCAGTTGATTAAGAGAGCATGGAAAGAGGGAAGCCTAAAGTCCATTTATTTTATGGAAGAAATCATTGCCAGAAATCATTTCCCAGCATTTGGATTGATCCGGAGCCAATGAAAAAACTTTTTATGATCAATGAAAAAGCTATACTTAAATTTTAGAAAATGAATTTCTCTTTCGAAAAGCAAAAATCATTTACTGAAATATGATCAAACCCTAGCACTTGGGCACTGGTCCCTCGAGACCGGGCTTGAGACCTTGATACCATCGTTGGAGTCCCCGGTGGCCGGATGCAAGACCCCAGTCTCATGCTTGGGCACCTGGTGGCTGTGTGCAGGTCTTCGGCACCCATACCAAGGACCTCGAAGGCCGAGCCCAAGTACCAGGCTCCCTCACCCAGGACCCCTGAGGCCTGGCTCGAGTCCCAAGCACCCAGGCGCGGGTCCCTAAGGTTAGGATCGGGGCCCCAATGCCTGCGCCTAGGTCTTCGCCCGCCGGGTCCAAGATCTTGGCTCTCGTGTTCTCGGTATCCCGACCCTAAGGCCCCAACGCTCATGTCTAGGTCCCCAACACCTAGGCTTGAGACCTCAATGACCACACCTAAGACCTTACAGCCAAGTCCCCAATGTGACGTTCTAGTCCGCCACAGCCTTAAGGCTTACTAACCACACTCTCTTCTTTAATCTTTCTTTATACATATGGCGCATGCGGAAGATTAATGAGATTAATCAATGCGGCCATACAAAACACAAGTGCATGAAATACAAACAATACCCTGACATTTAGCAGGCACGCCTAATAGGGTATAGCCATTCAACTAGCCACATACATTCAAACTGCAAAGATATGGACAATATTCATACTTCAACCTGTTCTTTCATTCCATATATTTACAATCCAATACAACGTTACGGTTTGACTTTTGGGGATGCAGGATACCAAAACCACCACCACTACAGGTCGTCACGCAGATATCTTACATCAAAATTTTGCGTTGGTCTTTGAAAACTCCACTTCACTGTACAGCCAAACACGAAAACCCTATCCCCATCATACTACTTCCAACTAAGCATGTCCACCCCCAGCACTACTACTGCCAATGTCCAAACTGATGGGAAGGGGACCCAGGAGCTCGTCATCATCTCTAGCAATGTACAAGGCTATAAAACGCTACATGACTGGAGCGGAACCCAGGCCTACCTCAACCACTAACGTACTCACTAGCTTCTTAAACTTGACCTCAGGGTGATCTGCATCCACATGGTCCTCCCAAGAGGCAATACACTCTCGGGGAACGCCATAGCAAAGGGTTGGAGTAGCCAGACTAACCCGTGACATTATTTCTATATGAAAATCACAAATCAACAACAGTGAGCTAACGCCCCGCGCGTGCAAATCTAACCCAATAGCATACAAGCATTGAAATCAGAATATAGCATCAATAATTCACAGCTTTGATGCATGTGAGAGATGTTATGTGCATGATATCTCTTTCAATTTTCTTGATTTCACATGCAATGCAATGTCGGCTCACAAAGAGACTGCCCTTGCTAATGAATCCTTTTGCGGCATCTCTTTCTCCTAGAGGCATTCCAGTTCGCACGAAGCGTATGAGCAATTCCTGAATGAATCGAAAGCATCCCGAATTCTCTCCGACTCCACGGGGTATCATCCTAGTTCGCACAAAGCGCAGGGTTAATTCCCAAATAAATCGGAAGCATCCCGACCTCCATAACTGCACGGGGTATCATCCTAGTTCGCACGAAGCGCAAGGGCAATTCCCAAATAAATCTGAAGCATCCCGAATTCCCTTCGGCTCCACGGAGTATAGAATAACAGAATGAAATGCCATGATGTGCACACGATATGCAATTTACCTTCCTTGGCACTTCTTTCGGTGGAATTCTCAGAAATTCAATGATCATGCATAACAAGCGAGATTTCAGGAATACGAATCAAATAGATTTCCATGAAAACGAGTATACTATCAACCATTGACGTTTGGCATATAATTCTAACGCCAATCCAAACAAACTATAAAAGTTAGAAATCCACTCGCCTTAGTTTCTTGACGGCGGATCGAAGACGATGACGAGCGAGTTCTAGTGACCGACGACGGACCAAGGGTGCAGACGGCAATAGGGCTTGGGCGTGTGGGGCAGGGCGTGGGCATGTAACAGTAAGAGTTCTGACGATAGAATGACGAAATGAACTGACGTTAGGTTCTATTTATACGGGGAAGCAGCTGAAGATCGGACCAGCCAGGCAGTGACACGTGTATGCCACGTGTCACAAGCAGTGCCACATACGAACACGTGGCTAGCCACGTGTCCCTATAAGGTGACACGTGTCCCTTGCCCAGCCACGTGCTGACACGTGGCCCCCTACATGTCGGCGCGTCCCCGTCGTCCTCGTTTGGTTCAATTTTCACATAATTGGTCCAAATCGGAACCTAATGCGTGGCTCTGTCGTCTCGTCGTCAATTCTAAATTATCTCATAATACTCAGGATAAGCTGTTTGAGGTTTTGGGGTCATCACACCCAATGCCGAAACATGGGACCTAGTTGTACTTGAGACTTTTTCTCAAATGTGTGTTTGATAACAATATCGGACAATGGCCTCCATATTATTTGTAAAATGGAGTCAAATATCGAAAAATCAAAATGGTTGCCCTTGGAAATAAAATCTTTGGACACATTTTCCAGCAAATTTCATTTTTTTTTGTGAAATAAACCGAGCTAAAGCGAAGATTGGATGCGAGTATTTGTGTGGAAAGTTATATGCTGATAATCCTTGGTTAACTAGTATTATAACTTTTGCAAGCACGGGCTTGTTTCATAAACCATGAATATAGATCCAACGTTGATTTCATGCATTGAAGATCATTTCAATAAATCTAAGTGAATTGCAAAAACCAGTATAATTATACATGTAAAACAAATTACTTTCCCCAAATAAGGACGAAAGATTGCTACCATAGTTGATCTATAAAACATTTGCAGTATGCTGTATACTTTAAAAAAAAAAAATCGAGGAGTCAAAGGACAAGATTCACCAATATGTGTATGCGTGTGTTTATACATATGATTATTGGCTTAAAATTCGGTTCGATTTTATAGTGTAAACTATTTTTGGTTGATTTTTGCTAGGACTAATAAACATATTAAATTCTCAAAAGTCATCTTATATTATGTATAAGTAATACGTATTTATACTGAGGGGGACATCGATAAAAATTCTAGTTTGACTACTATGCCACATCGAGAAAGAACCGCCACAGCTCAACTGCCGCCGCCATTGCTCCGCCAAGGCCTCCTCAACACCTCTCCACCCTCTTTTTCTCTGCAAGAACTGTACGTTGGCAGAGGCACTGACCAAGCCCAGGATGCTTAGATTGGGGCATATCTAGACTCGAGCTCCTCCACCATCTGCTACTGTAGGAGCTTGACTGGTACGACGCCATTGGCAGTCGACGGCGCCGGTACGAAGGATGAGAGAAAGAGACCGCCGCTGTTGGCGATGTAACTTGTTGAAAGCATCACCGGAGAGAATTGATGCAACGCCAACGGCTGGCGAGAGTGACTCATGTAGCGGTCGGAGGAGAGAGAGCTGGGGCTGATGGTGATGGGTTAGGATCTTTTGGGTGTTTAGTTTATGGATAGAATTAGGTACAAGTGACCTCGTAACTACAAAAGTATCAAAAAAAGTCCAAGATCTATTGTGATGATGATATTAATTCAGTTGTAAAGTTTTCAATTGGACCAATTTAGTCCTATATCTTTTCACATTAGTACCAATTAAGTCTATTCGATCAACTTCGACCAGAATTTACTGATGTGGATGGCGACTGTCTTACGTAGCACAGCTAACGTGAACATTTTTTTTTTTTGTGCAATTTTTAATAGTATTTTGAATTTTTTCCTTTTTCTTCCATAGCCTGTGTTGGTCGCCGGCACAAGCCAAGGCCGGTGAGGCAGACCATCTCCTGTGGTGGCAAGGCTGACCCTCGCCCAGGCATTGTTTGAGGCGACGAGGGCAACCCTCGCCAGCCGTCAGCCCCGGCATAGTCCATGGAAGAAAAAAAAAAGAAAAAAATTGGAAAAACAGTTAAAACATTATAAAAATATATATCCACGTCAATACCGTCCGTGTCACGTAGGATAATTGGCATCCATGCCAGCAATTTCTGGCCTAAATTAGCTAGGTGGGCTCAATTGGTACCAATATGAAAATGTTTAGGACTAAAATGGTCTAGTTGAAAATCTTAGGACTGAATTGGTAGCAATGCAATATATTTAGAACTTCGTTGGTACTTTTTTCCATCGTAATGTGTAATGACCAATCAAAAAGTGGGTTTGATGGGAGGAATGCATGTAATTAATTTTTGTTTGTGTTTGCATGGACATCAAGAGAATTATCGGGAAAGCATAATGAATGAAGTTCATAGGGTAAACACTACACATGACTTCGCTTTGTCAATTCCTATAGCCAAATGCAAAGATTAAAAGATGTTAAAAAATCTTATCGATAATTTGGGCTGGGAATTTGTGTTTTCGCATCAGAATTAACCGTGTGGAATTCATGTCTAACCTAAACACATCGGTTTTTATTAAATGGATTACACGACATGACACTTTTAACACATTCAAAATTTAATCTATTATATAAAAATGTTCTTAAACATATCTCTTAATGTTTCTCAATATATAAAACATATTGTGTTGACATTGATAATACGTTGACCCTGCTTAATGGGAAAATTCCAAGTAATGACTTGAAGTGTCCTCATTTTTTCAAGTAAGCACCCAAAGTGGACCTCGTTTCAAATAAGAGTATGAAGTACCATCATTATTTCAAAGAAGGGCTTGACCAATGTCATTTTCGTCATTTGCTCTCTTTTTCTCTTTTCTTTTCATTTTTCCCTTCTCTTTTTTTTCTTTCTTGCGGCTGGCGACGGCACAGTGACCCTCGTCAGCCGCTGGCGAGGGTCGTCCACCCCGATTTGGCGAGGGCTGCCCTCGATTGGGCAGGGCGAGGCCGCCCTCGTCCACCTTTATTTGAAATAAGATTCACTTCATGCCCTTATTTGAGAAAATGACTGCACTTCAAGCCCTTATTTGAAATTTTTCTCTGTTAAATTAAACGTGTCTAAGGCTATCATGTATTATCGAGCTAAAAGGGAACCGCGAACGACGAGCTTATTGCTAACCTATAAACCACGATTAAACTCAAATCAAACATGCTTAACACCCGCCGGATAAACGGATCGGTCGAGCATTGTTCACCTTATTGAAAGCACCAACTGTGTTGGAGGACTGATAAATCGCATTCCTTTGTATAGTCTTTTGTAATCTGTCCCATTTAAACAGATAGTGTTACTTTCAAGTCTTTAAGACATCGAAGATCACTTATAGAACTGCCTACAACCCTAACACCATCAGCCGAGTAATCTTCCTTCTTGCATGCATCCATTTTCACTGCCGTTTCAGAACGCAAGAACTTGTTTTACTGCAGTAAAAAAATAATATAAACAGACCAAAGATTCGTGATTGGATTGAGCTGGATGGTTTATTCGCCATGCAAAATGCTTGTTCTCCGATTATGGAGTTTGATTTAACATCTTCACTGCGAGGTTCAGTGCATCTCTCGGGAGTCTCCCCTGGCGCCCACAAGCATGGATACAATAATACAAACCAGAAATGACCAGAGATTTTTCTATTGAGAACCATCCAATAAACCAAAAAGGTGCCGAGGTCGAGAGGTTTGACGTGCGAGGAGGGAATGATTCTGCCCGAACCCCATCACCGTCGGTTGCCAAATTGATCGATTTCTTAATGGCCCAATTCTCTCTGTAATCAAACCTGAATCTTTTAATTGATTTTTCTTGTATTAAATTCCATTATATTCAACTCTCTTCACAATTGGTAGAACCTAGTTTGGTATTAATTCCAATAGGTCTTGAAACTCTAGACTTTGACTTCTGCCAGGAACAAAATATCTGCAATTAAATTGCTCGATCTCGTGCTTTGTTATTTGGACAAAACCTGGGGCACACTGAAGTGCCTAGAGGGGGCTTGGGAGAGACCACGATCGACGAGGTAAAATTTAGGGGTGCCAATTCGTATTCGCGTGTCTTATATCGTGTCAATAGGGAATATACTACAAAACCGATCAATTCAACCACGACGAGATCGAATAATTATGTCAACCTACATGAAACGAACATGACTCGAAAATTAAAAGATTGGCACGACGAGATTTATGCAACATGCGTGAAAGAGGGTCGAAGAGTCAACACAATCAGATGACCCACATAACATGAAATTGACCTGCCAGCACAAACCTGACCCGAAATATGCTAAAGTTTTCATTAAATACATGCACAAATTGCAAAAATCCAGTAGCAAAATGTCATCAAATCAATTTAAATAACTTGTTTGTAGTCAATATAATATCAACAATTTAAGATCTTAATAGTGAATTACATGGAGAAATAATCTTTTAACTAATCGTGTCTAAACGGATCCCATAAAAGTCGTATCAACACTAACTCGTTGATTTATACGGCTTATACGGATCAATTTCTTCTCTGCCAAATTTGACACGAACACGACATGATTATTAATCATGTCTCAACGGTTGACACGAAAATGACCCACATACAGTTAGTCTCATCCTAAATCCGCGAATTCTCTATCATGTTCGAGTCGTGTAATCGCGTCGATTTCCACCCCTAGTAGAAATTAAACTTCTTGCCTAGGTAGAAATTTGTTGATTATGGCTCGAAGTCTGTCGTTGGATTCAGAACGGCACAAGTTTGTGATTATCGGGAGAATCGAAATGTTAGCAGGGGCATGCAGACAATGGTGGACGACTGGAGGCGCGAGGAAACACCTTGCCTAGCTCCTAATTCAGCAATTCTTGAAATCATATTTTTGAATTTATTTTGTACAAAATTTGCGAAAATTTTAAAGGGCTTTGACAGCCGTCGTCTAAGAGTGTGGAGATCATGAAAAAACTTATTTCTTGTGTTTGATTCTTGTGGTTATGGTTGTTATCTAGAATTGGAGAACACTTATTCGTGAGCGCTTCAAGCGATTGTATCTCCGTTTTGCCAATTATAACGATGCCATATGTTTGATTCTTTCCCATGGGACAGATGTTAAGATTAGGTGCACAAACACACAGAAATAGAGAGTAAAGGTGAGAAAGAGAAATCCAGACATAAAGTTTAACCTGGTTCACCCTTAAATAAGACATACATTCAGCAGATGATTTCACTATAATTAGCACTTCACACCTCTCAGTTACAATTCTCAATTACAAGAGAAAGATATTATATATAAAAGTAACTATTTATCTATGGGTCCAAACTCAAATTACGAATAAAATAAAGGCTCAAATTATACAAGAGCGTGATCCTCGTGCCTTCCTATCGATGGAAATATGAACCACACCCCAATAATAGGCATACCTCAACACCACATAAATTGCCCGTGGTCAAATTTAATTTGTGCAGTTCATGTTTTGCTCGAACCATTTCATTTGTTCACGCTTCAATGTTAAGCCATAACAATACATATGAATCAATCAAATAGAGAAAGGCTTAACCCCACATATAAATCATCTCATTCAAATCAAATTTTCCGACATACACCGACAGATGATTACTTCAAAATTTTATAGGAGTTTCCGAATTATAATCAAAACCTACGACCACACAAGTGTCAATAAGAAACTGTTTCGATCCGGCAGCATTTCCGAAAATAATTGACGACCTCCACCTTTCCCTCTCGCGTGCGTGTCGATGCAGATGCAAATTCTTGTCTTTTCTGCAAAATTCATTGCATCCCTTCTTCCCTCCCGTCAGTTGTTTACTCCCCACCAGTCCCACGTCAAGCCATTCGTAATCGAACGCCAATGCACAGAGAATAATTCTCCTCGGCTTGCGCAGTTTCTCTCAGAACCAACTTGTTGCAGAAAAAGAAAAGATCAGTTCCTTCTGTCTTTTCTTCCAAACCTATATCCTAAACCCTAGATCACGTCCTCGTTTTGCTCAGCTTTTTTGTCCATGGCGGGTTTTAAAATGGAATCTGCCGAATGCAACTTTCAGTATACTAGCCCCTCGGGAGGCGGTTCCCGAACGTGTGGCCAACCCGTACGTTTCCCAACATGTTGTACCTAAATTAAGTAATTCTATGACACCGTTGCTGGTGGCAAAGTACGCTGCACCTGCTTGTTTTTTATACCAAGAAAAGCAAAAGGCGAGAGAGCAATTTCCGGATAACGATAAAGAATGATCCTGAAAACTAAAATTATAGGGGGGAAAGGCATTGTCCGCACGAGGACGTAGAGTTTTGGATTTTTCCATCATAAGATTCTTACTGTATATAAATAGGCAGGTGGGTCCCCATTTTTGCCGGAGTTCGAGATGGGAATCATTCTATACGAAGATGAAGAACTGAAAATGGATTTCAACGGGTGTCACAAGAACGATAATTCAACACGCTTAAGAAGAAAATACGTTCGATTATGATGTATATATATCCTGTCCAAGTTAATAGCGGCATTCGATTTCTCTTCCAATCTAACATAATGAAATCTCTATCGGCTTCGATACATTCCTAAGAAATTAGTGCAATTGGGAGTTAGATTTGGTTATTATGTACAAATAGGATGGGTCTGAATGTCATGTCTAGCGAGGGATGTATATTGTGTCAAGTTTTCTAATCTCTCGTTAGGATTGATTATCATCTTGCAAACACAACTGGGTCGTAGTTCTATTTGTACGAAGAGGGATTTGCTTTTGAAGATTGTGGTGGTATATGATAAATAATTTGATGAGAGCGGCAGTATAACATACATTGTTTTTGTCAGCGGAAGCATGCAATGAAAATGGGCCAGGCCGTGAAAGGCCTTTTTTTAATGGGCCGGGCCTTGAAAGACCCATTTAATCAAACATCAATCCACCCATCACTTTTGGGGGAAATTATGTGGTCCAGCACACCTAAATCTTGGACCGGTCCGATGCACAATCTCAGCCATAGAATAAAGGGAGTGTTAATTTGGACCTTCGGAACATTTTATAATAAAAAAGAAAAGAAAAGAGACGTGTTAAATCGGTTGTTGATAGTAACTTACCTTTTAATTAAGGTAAGTTATTCTGACAAAAAAAAAATTAAGGTAAGTTACTCACAATAAGGTTGTCAAACTTCGCAATTGAATGAGAACAATTATTTGTGGTGATCGGTTCCCAGTCCGGTCCGATTTGATCCCTGGGAGGTCTTATGAAACCGGTAGATTATTAGTAGGGGTGAGCAACACGGACTATATTATAAAATTAGGTTTACATTTAAGAAAAAAAATAATCTGTGGATTATCATGTTTACATTTAAGAAATAAAAATAATCGGTCCGGTTTCCCCCTGGAATCGAGAGCTGAAGTGAAAATCACCAGTTCTAATTTTATGAAATCCGGAACTTGACCGAGCTCCAGGGAACCTGACCGGCTCTCCCCAAAGCCGGACCGAACCGACCAGTTCGATCAGTCCGTCTTACTCACCCCTAACAATTACGACGTATGAGGACATATACCATCAATAGGTTCCCTCAATTTAGGAATCAAAAAGAACGCCACGATATTGAAGTAAATTTATTCATGATCGAGAAAATAAAATCATGTACATAATAAATCAGAGAAAATTACCAAAAAAAGTCCGAAACCTATCGTAATTGTGCCAATTCAATCCTAAACTTTTTGCATTCGTGCAAATTCAGTCCTAAATAATTCCTATTTGTGTCAATTCATTCCTTCCGGCCAATTTTGGCCTGAAATTGCTGACGTAGCCAATTTCTAATAATATTTTAATATTTTTCGATTTCTTTTTACTTTTTTACATTTTCTTTTCTTTTTTTCTTTTTTTCTTACTTTTTTTTCAAGTCTCCTTCTTCCTCCTATGGCTGGCGAGTGCGAGCCTCGCCTACCCCTGCTGAGGCTAGCCTCGCCGTCGACGGGTGAGGTCAAGCCTCACCCCCATCTGGCGAGGCGTGACCTCGCCTGGCCATGGGGAGACGGGCCTTGCCGTCACCGGGCGAGGTCAGCCACACCATATCTAGGTGAGGTCGCGCCTCGCCAAGGGGGGCGAGCTTCGCCGGTCAGAGGAGGAAGAAGAAGTAGAGAAAAAAAAAGAAATAATTAAAAATGAAAAATGATAAAATATCATTTTAAATTGGCCTCGTTAGTACCGGGTCGCACCACGTCAGCGCCGACCGTGCCATGTCAGCGAATTTCCACCAAAATTTGGCCAGAAGGACTGAATAATTACAATAAGTTTAGAACTTTTTTGATAATTATCCCGAATAAATCGAGGTAGTTTACAATTTCTTGTGGCTTTCAAACTTGCGAGAACTCCAAAGATACAGATTCCGATACGTACACAAACGTATAAAAAAGTTGTGCCACGCTAATGTTTGTAAACCTATCTCATTAAATTAATGTGAAGTCTTTTGTTAGGGACTGTGATGCAACATGATGTGCTTGATGCCATAAATAAAGTCTAATATCGTCAGTTTGGATGTCTTAATTTAATGATGGACCAGAGTCCCAATTCACTACTTTTTTGCGTTCACTGTCCAAAGTAGTTGACCTAAGGCCGACCCAAGATGTTGCTTAATTGATATTTTCTTGGCTAGGGTTTCATAGGGTCATGATGGAGTGGGAAAATATTACGGGAACGTCAAACGACGAAGGTCCACATTTGACATGTTTATTAGCCGCTGGAAAATTCGTGGGAATTTTTTTTTTTTTTGGTATATTATATGGTCTTGCACTATACATTTTTCGTGCTTTGAAATTCACCGTAGATATTAGATGTAGTATAGTGAATGGTTGTGTGGTGCTTGGGAACATCGTGAAAATTACTTCGACAGTACCCAACATCTTCTCATAATTGAAATTTGCTCCACGGTCGTATCATGCATAACCGAAAGTTGATGATATAAACTAATTTCGATGCATAAAGGACATCTAGTTGCGAAGGACTTAGCGTTATTAAATAGATCAAATAAATGTTTATCTAACTTATGTAATTTTTTTTTGGGTAAAACTACTCATATAATATTTGCAAATGCATAATCAGAACACCTAGTTGAAGGCTTCATTGCTAAATTTAAATACTAAGGGCAGGACTGTTACATTATTACATGCTTCTCATATTGTCTCAGGAACTTCCCTTCCCTTCCCTTCTGATCATACAACGCCAACAGTATCTCCTTCAAAGCGTCACACTCCATCCCCCAACTTCTCTCAACCTACACATTTCAAATGAACAACGTTCAAAAAGCATGCCAATTGATCTATCCATGTACCATGTCAAGAATTTGAAATTGCAAAGTTTGGGTATGATTAAAGAAAATAATAGCGAACTAACCAAAGTACCTGAACGTGTAGATTGTAGAAGGTTGTTCTCGTCCCTCCGAATGACTTGAACGTCGAAGCGTTTATCAGAGGAAAGCCATGGTAATCCAAGTTAATCAAGATCTCGGACAAGTCGACAGTAGTATTCTGAGTCGAGACCTTTGTTGTGCATATTTGGATTGCGACCTCGCTCTCGCTCAAACGATCTGTCGAGATAGATGGCGCCGAATTGGGAAGTGCGCCTTTTCCTTTGCCGGTTTCTCGGTGAGTGCAATCATATCTTCCTTGGGCGTCATTAATTCTTGACAGAAGTTCTTCCTTCTCTTGAGCGAGTATCTGCACTTGCTGTTGCAGTTCTGGTATGTATGTCAGCACTCGTGACACTGTCACCGGAATACTAAACTTCTTCTACAGGGAAAAAGACGAGATCTAACTCTTGTTAAAACCTAATTTTAGGTGCCTTCCTTTAATTACTCCGGACCCAATACTGGAATATAACTTAGTAGGCACTGACTTGAAGTTGAAACAGCTATAAATAAAAAGTATAGAACATCAAGTTATACAATAAGGATTTAGACAATAACACAAAAACTAGGGTTCATATGTGATCAACGATACTATCCGCTAGCTACTACTCTTTATTTTGTTTTGTTTTCTCTACATCACTTTTTTCTTATTTGGCAAAGTTTACCCAAGGAAAGGAAATAAAAGACTAGCTCTAGCAACTTCCTTGCAGATACAGAACTTGAGGGTTACCGTTTGATCAGCAGACGGGAGCAGCGAACGGAGCGTGGAGTACAAACCGTTGATTCTCTTCCGCCGATCGCGCTCGCTGGCGTTGTGGTTCAGCTTCTTGACCATCGTGGCTTCGCCGTTCGTCGCTGCGAATGGGATATCGAGATGCTCGAGTAGTAGCTCCGCATCCGGAGATGGTGATGAGAAGGGAAAATGGAGAGGAGGTGGTGAGGAGCAAGTGCGGGCATCTCTCTTCTCTCGTTCGTGGCTTGTTGAATCCTGGAAGGGCCAAACATTAGGAGAAGAAGACAACATTTTTGTGCGCTATTCTTCTGGAGGTTTCTGATATTCTTAGATCTATAGGAAGGTGGATGATCATGCCTTGCTTATATATAAACTTCCCTTAAGGACCTCAGCTAAACATTAGTGGCCTAATATATTGGGAAAAGATGACTACAGGTGAGATGATCAATTGCTTATAATACAAACTTCTGTTAAGGACATGAGCTAAAGATTAATGGCATAATGTATAGGGTGAAAATGACTAATTTCTTTATCTGCTAGGATATAATTAGGGTTGATGACACCAATAAGATGAGAGTAATCTCTTTCAGGCTAAGCCTCTTGTGCTCACTTCTGGCGTTGTCTACACGCAAACACTCTTTTCTTGATTTATTTGGTTAAACACGTCATACGAACCAGACAGAATCGCACATGTGTCGAGTTCACTGGAGTCGCCCTTCATCCCATTTCAAAGGAATCCCTTTTTTCCGTTAGTATTTCCGAGCGTTTGTATTATTAAGTATTTTCCTGAATGGTTTGTCGACCCGAAGGGAGAATATTTGATATCTTTTGCACTGTTCACATCGTATTAATATTGCTTACTGGTTTCATTTTAGTATTTCCAACTTAATGATTACTTGACTAAGGGGACGATCGTTTTTTTTTTTTTTTCCTTCTTCTTCTTTTGGCAAAAGAAATGGGAAAAGAAAAAAAAAAGTGACTCGTGAAGAGCGTGTGCCATGCACACCAAAGCACGAGCACAAAACGAGGTTACGACCTTAATTCACGTGCATGAATTGCCATGTCACGAGTAAGCACGCATTCTCCTCGTTCTTACTTGCGTGACAGAACAGCAAAATATTCACAATACCAGAGAAATTCCTTGTCAGGGCTTGACAAGAATCTTTTTCCTTGAAGCAGCTTCAGTCTTGTTCAGGAAAATATTCTTCCTACAGTTTCTGGTGCCGACATCTACATGAGAGGCTCTTCAGGACAACAGAACTTCGACCCAACTGGCAAATTGGCACGGGTTAGATCCCCAACTTCCTGGAGAGGATAATGGCTTTTGGAGGGATTGATCTATGATGGAAGGAAAATAATTCAACCCGACTTCTACCCCAGCGACTGGATTCCCCTCCTCTTTTCAAACCGGGGGATCTTCGTCCTTTTCGTCTTCTCCACACTTGACCGAGCTTCTGGAAATGAAAGGATATCTCTGTTGATCCTCCTGGTCCCAATATGACATCACTTGGAACGCCGGAAGTCGGGCGGCCGTGTGGGAGAGCCGCCACCCTCCCTCCCGGAGGAAGAGAGTCCTCTTTTGCCGGCGTTGTCACACGGTTGACGAATGCCTCTGCATGACGCTCGGCCTTAAACTTCATATGATCCACAAATTCTGTAAGGAAGATAGGAGCTAGAAAAATGCAAATCTTATGGGTCACTGAGAAGTGATTAATGAAACCCACACCTGGGCAAGGGTAAACATAAATTCACATTAACTTTATGCAATGTAATTGGCATTGTTCACCATGTCATCCATCAATTGCTAAAGAGAAAATTTACCTGTTAGAAAATTGGCTCACTGGGAAGGGCCGGGGAGGGTTAGGGGATGGCTGGCGGGGGTTGCCGCGCAGTGCAAGCTCTTGCCCAGATCTAAGCGAGGGCTTGCAATCCGTGATTCCGAATGTCATCGCCAGGCAGGGAGCGGCGGCAACGGTTGTTGTTTCATTTTTTGTGTTTTTTTTTTAAGTTAGCTTATTTTAACATGATTTAAATAAAATTTCTACTAAAAATCGGATTATGACCAAAATGACATCGTTTTGGCCTAATACTTAATGTTTTAACCATGTCAGCGCCATGTAGGAGAAACAAAATAATAAAAAAGGCTATGTAAATATTTTCCGTTGAATGAAGTCCATAAAAGGACTTGATTGCACCAATTTGACAAGTTTTAAAACTAAATTGCATTTTTTGAAAATTTTATGATTGCACCTTCGTGACAATTTTTAAGGCTTGTAGGGTACTTATATCATATTTTTTAGCTTCCCAAGTAAACGAAGCTGGGAAAAAGAAAACAAAAAGTTTTGAAGAAGCCTTGAGTTTCTTGATTACCATTTCACTGTTCCGTGTCCTAAAAAAGGGATAAGCTTTTTGTGCCAAGATTGTTTGGTTGAACTTCAAAACCTTACTACCATTTTTTTAGTATCTTATCAACGTAATTTTTGTTTATTTTTTTCGCACACAATAGCCAGTACTCTAATATTATCGAAATCTCACATCAATTTACCAACCACGATATGAATGACATAATAGCTATCCGATTAAGAGAGGCGTTGCTATTCCACCATTCCAGACAAATTATTTCAGGACTTGGGAATTTACATCTAGTATTTACACGTACAGGCAAGTAAGAATTACTCTGTACAATTGGGCATCTAAACTTGCCTGAATCTTTTTCAAAGACTCCCGACGGTCACCTGAAAAATGCAAGTACGTATTCAGTGATGCGACCTCGACCCGTGCGGACGTCATGGCTGAACATGTCCCTTGGCAGCTGCAAGCTGTTTCTTGAGGTTGAGGACCTCAATGCCATACGATGCCAAACGATCCTTGAGCTTTCCTGAAGCCTCCTCGTACTTTCTGTCCATCAGGTGTTGTTCATTTAGCGCTTCGGTGCATCGATATCTCATGGCGTCCAACTTTGCCTGTGTCCCCCGTAGTCTCATCCTCAACTTTGCTTTTTCCTTTCCATTGTTGACTTCTTGCTGTTTGTTACCATAAGAATCAGATAACAGTAAAAATTATTTGTGATACTTGTAAACTAAACAGGAAGCAGACAAGCCTTTCTATCGTTGTTCCTCCCCTCTTGTTTTGAACATTCTAGGCTAAAATGGTCTAGATTCTGATCAGGAAATACATAAAACCCTGAGACCCTTATCGCCTCACAACTTAGCAGAAGTATAATACTAACAACAAAATCCATATGTTACGAAGCTGGAGCACAAGTCATTTCCAGTTTTCCACAGAGATTAGGTGATTGTTTCTGCCAAAAGATGGTGCGAAAATCAAGCAAAACTAATGCCTGAAAATGGAAAACGCTAGAAGGGCCATCCAACAATTTAGCAGAGGTAGTATCTCCACAATCTACCTAAGCCCCAATTGCCAACTCCATAGCAGAGCTCAAAGCGTTAACCAAGAAACAATACAAATATGTTGAAAACAACTTTTCCACCTTAATGAGGATACAGCAACTCCCAATCAGAGTGGACGGACGAAAGATTTTAGGGATTTAAGCTTTCTAATCAAAATATATTATCCGAGTGTGAATATGGAAATTATACACCAAATTCAACCCCCAATGCCCCCAAAGGAAAAGCATGTACACCATCTAAAAGGAGGGAATGAATGATAGTTCTGCTGAATAATAAGACACAAAGTAGCAAGACTAAAAAGACAAAAGAGACTAATGATATAACAAAGAAAGTTGTTAAGGCCGATTGAACCACATAACATGTTCCTTTAAGTGAAAGTTGTGCTTCTATCAATTTCCCACTATACATTATAATTTGATAATTAACCCGTCGTCCTCGTATTTGACAAGGCTAATGTAGAGCATGTTGTTCCAGGAATCTCAGACGTCAACCCCTAGTAGTATACTGTATGGTGTTGTGGACTTATATAAGTTGTTGAATTTCGCACATCCTACAAATGTAGCTATTAAAAATTCCAATCCTGAGATCTACTACTAGTACTTACAAGAATACCAAGTTTATCAGCAAAAATCTTTAATATGAGAAAATGGCAGACATCCCCAGTGGGCAAACTTACAGTGTGCAGCTTTATTTCCATAGTGGAAATCCTGTCAGACAGTATATCTGCTTGAACTTGGGCCTCAGATATCTGAAAGAAAACACATCACCCTGTAATTTCTGATCCTTTATGTGCCAATTAAATGCTAGTTATGCTCAAGCACTTTCATCAAACTACCTTGTCATTTTGACTTATTTTCAGGGATTCAAGTTCAACCATGTGGCTTTGCTGCTCCTCCAATTGAGCCTTTAACCTATCCCGTTCGTTTGTTATGTTATGAAGTTGGATCTTGAGATTCTGAGGACAGAAAAACAAAAACAGTAAAGAGTATGCAATGAACACGGAAAACTTACAGCATAATCTGATCTTACTGAGCAAGTAAATCTTAGAGGCTATTCTTTCTGAACAATCTAACCTGCAGATTACATGCCAGATCTGTTCCAGTTTCTAACTCTCTATGTTTGATAAAAAGATCTTCCTTTTCTTTCTTAAGAATGTTCAGCTCCATCTGTAGCTGATTTACTCTCTGGCAAGTATCATTATACTCCAAATATATGGTCTCAAGTTCTGACTTAATCTTCTGCAGGGAAAAGAATCAGTTAGCCTGAAAACTATCAACTGCAACTGTTCAGCTTTTTACATTTCCATCCATAAATTAGCAGAAAAGATAAGTCAGTGCTTACAATTTGGGAATGTTTATTATCCACATCAGCCAACTCGAGGGCATGTTTCAATTGTTCAACCTCTAAAGTCTTCTGCATACTGCAAATAAGTTGAATAACTGAAACATTAACATTGGTGTAACGGATGAAGGAGGCTTGATTCTCTGGAAGCTAAACCTTTCTACTGGCCACCTAACCACATAAGCTCATAATGGAGCAGAAACTTCATTGATCTAAAAATTAACAATCTATAAAATGCCATCATTCCCCATTAGCAGGGGAAGAATCATAAAAAAAAAAAAAGAGCAAAGAGTGCAATTAATTACATTCTTTTTGCCCAGCTTTTCGAGCCAAAGAAGAATAGGATAACATCTACAGTAATAGTGCTCAGAGCAGCACATGACAAGATTGAAAAGTATCCCCATGGAACTCGACTAAAAGAACAATGGTTGAGACAAACCTATGCTCTCTCTCCAGTTCTGTCTCTTCCTCATTGAGTTTCAATTGCTCTCCAAGAACTTTGCATTGCTCCTTAGAGAATTCGAGTTCATTCTTCACCTTAGATTCCAGATAAAAGGGATCAAATAAGATGGAGTTCTCCATAGGAAAGTGACACATGTAGTCCAATTAATTCTAAATGTCCATATCAAACACATAAAGAAAGTGACATATGTAATGTGCATGACCGAATTAGCATTCTTCAAAATTCAAACAAAAATGAAGTTGCCTCCAAAGGGAAAGATAGTTAAATGAAAATCGATGCCTTCAACAAACAACAAATGAAGATTGCATTTATTTCCCTTCTTTCAGTGTCGACGGAATTCCTTCCGGGAGTCACTAAGAAATTTACCCTATATTAGTTAACCTCTCGAAAACTATAGTTTGAATTGTTTAATTATTTGATTTAAAGTTGTCATGTCGCCAGTTTTTCTCAGACTATTTCTACAAATGTTATTGAGTCAATGGAATTTCTGTTTTACCTATTTATTATATGTATTGTCTGGGTTTTTCAGCTTATCAATTTAGAATCTTAACAAAATATAACTATTGCTATGAAATAGATACATCCACAATTTAAATAGTAAAAAAGTAATGTCCCAAACACAAAAGACCAAAGACTTCTAACCAAAACACTTTTTGCCATTCCAGCCAGGATGTTAATTCAGTTCCATATATAACCATTGAAGAAAAAGTTTGTAGGTTTTACTTTGACAGATAATAACTAATGTTCTTTTCCCAAACTTAAGCATCACTCTAATTGCAATCCCTTGTTAGAGCACTATTTAACGTACTCGTTCTTGATCTATAATGTTTGTTCAACATAGGCTGAGTGAACAGAAAGTGCGTGACAAAAATAGGAGAAAAAAACAGATAGCATAATTTGAAAGCAATCTAAAGTTTAAGTTGACCCTTTAAGAAACACACTTTCAGAAGTCCAACAATAGTTTGTTCATGAGTGTTTAAGGACCAGTGCCAGCCCAAAAGAGAAAAGGAAATTATTCAGCTCCTGCACTGACTCATATAACTATTACACTATCCAAAGTAAACTATAGTGACCATGTTGATGAAGATGATTTTTAGACTTACTAATCTTGCACTTTCTCAATGGTAGTGTTACCGAAAAGAATAGATCACAGAGATGTTAAATGTTTTCAACCCTAAAATGAGACTTCCCGCTCCATTATCTCACTTGGATAAGCCAATGTTACGCTCATGAGTATAAAAATGTAAGTGCCCCTTCTCAAGGGCTTAGCTGGCTCAATGTACAGTGCAAATCGTATCAATGGAGTGAAAGCATTCTTGATTTGAAATATACAAAAAGTTTTGAACTACACATTCCAGGGAGATTCATGCAAATCAAAACTTCCATAAGAAAATAGTTATTATATGTTACCTCAGACAGTTCTGTGGATAATGATGTAATCTCTGCAGACAACTTAGTCTTTTCTTCTATCGCTTTAATGCTAGCTTTCTCTTTAGCAGACCATATAGCCTTCTCCTCCTCCATTTCTAGCAGGGAATCTGTAAGTTGCTGCAAATGCCAATGTATCGAGCAATGAAGCCGACTTCAAGAAACACCTAAACTGGACACATTTTGCTTATGACTCAACTTTATGTTCCTACCATAGCTAACTCTTCCTTTTCATTTACCAACTGATTGATTGATGCTTCCAGCTTTTGCTGATAAGATTGAGATTCTTCCAATTTTCCATTCTGGAAAGGGACAGAACAGGATGCCATATTAGATAGATAAAGTGGAGCTCAGAAATTCACTTCATTTCACCATAAACAAAAGTTGGAGTCAAAACTAAGAGCTGTCAAAGCTTACAAGCTTCGAAATTTCTTCCTGCAACCCTGTTAATTCTGAACTTGGCGTGCTCATATTTTGAGATTGAACTTCCAATTCCAAGGCTAAACTCTCACATTTAGACATAGCTTCATCTTTTTCCTTACATGCAGCTGCTAATTCATCTTCTAAGGAGGCAATAGTCGCTTCCATCTCAAATGCAAGAACTTCCAACCTTCTGTACTCTTCCTGAAAATTGCAATCAGAAGAGAGGAACAAATTGACAAAATCCGTCAGTTTGAAGCTTCTTCCATGCTCCCACAAAGTATAATGTCATGACTTTGAAGCAATAAATGCCAAAAATGAACTTAAATGGGAACATTGAACAACTTTAGGGAATGCCTTCACAAGCTTCCATTCAGAAAATTTCTAATGAACTTCATAAAGTTGTGCTATATGAAATTAGGATGTAAGAAGAAGTGCAGTTGAGGAATAAGCTGCAGACCTTTTGACCACCAGAAAAGTACAAATGCACATAAGATGTTAAATGAAGGGAAAACATAAAAATCTGTCTTCTAAAATAAGTTTACTCAAGAATATAATCAGCTAGAGATACATAACAAGTTCCATAATTCATGAGCATTTAGATTGAAACATGAACATCTTGACAAATGCATCCCCATCCGTGTAGAGTTGCCAAGTTTAATCTGCTTTTCAAAGAGCATCATGTGAATTACCTCACACACAAACCTATTGGTTACGTTCCGGATCTAAACCACACAAAGGTGTAGATGAACATTATCCAGTCAAGGGAATCACAAGCAGACAAAGGGTCAGAGTACATTGCAACTCATCAAAAACTAAAGAAGCATTTCGCACACAGCATCAACACATTGGGTGGCCTTGACCACTTGTCAAATGAAGACCATAATTTGTGTGCCTGTACAAAAAAGAAAGGAAACAATCGTCCATAACATGCCCAAACAGTCAAGAAGCATAACTAGCTCTTTCATCGGATGATTCCACCGGCAAAAACTCAGCCAACAAGTATATGGTGGCAAGAAGAGAACTATCCATTTAACAGGTTACAAACTCAAAGGCAATTGGGAATAAGACTGGATTTCATTCTATCCCAAGAAGAAATATTTATAAGTGTCGTTTGTTTCATCTTGTACCCCCCCCCCCCCCCCCACCCAATAAAAAAAAGCAGGGCCATTGGATTGTGAGTTTTGACAGACTAAGGAAAACAGAACATTAATCCATAACCATCCATAGCCAGCTTGCAAGTATGCAGAATGCATAAGGGAAGTGACAGTTTTGATGATTAGCACCTGCATTGTCTGGTCAATATGGACAATGTGGCCCTTAGACCTTTTCGAATCAATTGCAACTGAATCACGCCGTCTCCCAGCAAGTGACTCCCGTTTATTGATATCCCTTTCTAAAAGAGCCTTCTGACCATGCAATAATTTTATCTCCCGCTCAGCAGATGCTTTTTCACCCTGATGGTGCGGGAGTCCATAAGTGATCCTGTTATTTGCAGGAAACTAAACAAAAGGATAGCAAAATTTAATTCGCGTGACACCTCAAGCTTAGTCTTTTCTTGGACAGCATTCCTCAGCTTGAATTCAATCTCTTTCAACTTCAACTTTGTTTTATCCAGATCTTTCCTCATACTCTCCCTGTCTTTCGCCAAGGTGGATGAGGATAAGCATGAAATTTCCTTTTGAAGATTCTGTATTTGGGATAAAAGTTCTATCTTTTCCGACTCTGTTTGCTCCCTGAGTTCCTATGTAAAGACCAACAACTCGGATAATGTGTAGCAATATACCGAAGCCCAAGCATTTTATTAAGAGTTCAAACTTACCGCCAAGGCCCTTTCAGAACTTTCAGCATCAGTTTTCAATTCTTGTATTTGCCTCTGGAGACCATCAGAGAAATCTTGCGAAAGAATCTGCATTTCATATTCAGTTGCAGAGAAAACAATTGAGACTAACCAAATAGTGACTATCATATTTTCCTAGTGAAGAAGTACAGCACCTTCTCACTGTCAAGTTTATAAACTTTCTCCTTGATGTAATCATGCAACCTCCCATGGTGAACGGTAACCAATTTCTGTTGCTGAGATGTCTGACTTGAAAGGGTCTTAATATCCTGCATTCAAACCAACACTTGTACATATAGGCCACAATAGCACAACAGGGCATTTACTTTCAGTTCCGATAGGGTATATCAATAGAATGCCTACTCCAGGTGCCAGGAGATTTAAAAATTCAGGAGAGTAAACTGCACTATTCAGATTATGGGGCGGAATGTGCACCAAAATTTGTAGGCGAGTGACTTAGAATTCAATAAATGTTTCTTTTGGGATGGTAAAATGCAACAAGTACTCACGAGAAGGGTGCTTGACACACTCGAAAAACTCTGGAAAACTTCATCCATAAGTGAAAAGGCGCCATCTACATAATTTTGCAAATTTTGGACTTCAATCATTATATCTTGAACTTCCACGGAAAGCTCGACCAAAGAGTCAAAGTTGCCCTCCTGAAGAAGAGAAACAATGTGTTAAGAATCAGTTTCTGTTTTGAGGACATTGGTGCAGCAAGAAAATGCAAATATCCCTAGATCACAGAGATAGAAAAGCAGCAACGTGCACTATTTGACACTAACGATGCATTGTAAGCAAGTCTTTCTTGAGCAACCTTTGCCTCCTTATGTGCACTAAGAAGTACTTCACGAAGCTTTAAAAAGGACATCCAATCCAACAGAAAATAAGATAGTGAAGCATCTGATGAAAAATCATAGAAGTTGAAACATGCTATGCACTTATAAAAGCTACAAAACTTCCTTGGCAGAATGAGGTGCGGCATCGCTATGCAAGACATACAAGCACACACGTGCTCCAGAGAATTTCAGTTGCGCAGCAAATCAAAGAAAGGTACATGAACACATAAAGTAAGCTTGACACATGCAGCACATATAGAACTCTACCATATAAATTGGACTTTGACGGAAGAGATGACCCTACTAAAAGCTGAGAGCATACTTGATGGACTTCCCTAGGAAGGGGCACTCTGTCCTTCCATTATTTATACTCACTTATTATCTAAGGACCCACATATAATGATACCCTTTTGGTTATGTCTTCCCCTTCCTTAGTTTACCCACAATGCATAGCTCATTTGATGATTGCACATTTATGAAAGTGCGTAACATCCTCTCCTTTGCTATTTTCCATTCTAATTTTCACAAAGCTTACTGCTTTCCTGAGTTTCCTCGCCTTTCACTTAACGATTGTTTCAAGCTAAATACATCACCGGAGAATTGCTTCCGCTCATACATAGACTTTTTTGTTTTGGCATAAAAAAGGAATGAAAATACAGGTGGTGCATGGTGCAAACAAATAAGTAAATACATCCTCAAACTTCTTCTCAACATATAATTTGTTTTCTGCTGCCATCTGAACATAATTATCCAAATTCTGCTGGCTCAAAGTTTTATCGATCTCCAAAACCTTGATCTAGAATGTAAAGACGACAAAATAGATGAATGTGGCAGAAAATTGACCATGATTGGACTGTATCAAGAATTTGAGAATGAGAGACATATAGGAGAAAGAAACGGATACCTGATCTTGGAGGTGCTCAATCACAAGATGAGCCTCTGGCTCTCTAGGACATGTAACATTATTTTCTTGTTTTACGTAAGAAACCAATTTGGCTTCAATTAGCTTTCTCGTTAAGCAATCGATTTGTACAGCACTGGCGGTTCTCTGTATAATACCAGAGAGGAAAGGAAAATGTGACAAAAAAACAAGCGACAAAAATAGAGGGAAAGAAGCAGATGCAAATATTTACCTGAGCTTCAAATTCCATTAACAGATCCTCATACTCTGCATGGAGATCTATAGACTCATTTATGACCTGCCACAATACAAGCTTTAGACGTTGCTATTCAAAAGGACATACATTAATGAACCGAAAGGCTTTTCACAAACCATAGGTGCACTTTTATTTTTGACTGTTGCTTTCCTCCTATTTGTCACGTGCTGCAGAGCTCGTGGATGAGGAAGATTAGAGTCTTCCACTCTCTTTCGATTGCTAAAAATGTTTGTGTTAGTTTCAGTGTCTTGAAGTAACTTCTCGAAAGGAAGAAGTGGACCAATATCCTGCTTAGCTCGTCCAGGCTCGAGAGGAGAATCCTTCAAGTCAGGCAGGGAGTAAGCCTAATATTGAAGGCAAGTAACTTAGAGTAAAACAAGGAGATATGAGGGCAATGGTACTTGATTCCAGAAAGAATCATGAAGCAACAAGAAATTTAGGGGAGAAAATGTAAAAAAGAGCTGTAAAAGAAACAAATCTGAGAATTACATGTGATGGAATTGGCTACTTATCATGTTCATACCTTATGAGTCACTTCCACTTCATTACCACCCTTCAAATTCCAGAAAACTCCAACCCCAAACCCCAAAGAACAAAAGTAAAAGAAAAGGGAAACAGGAAGGATATTGCAGAAGTACTTGAGTTGGCAAAGTTGTTAGTCCTTACACCAAATCTACTAGGCATTAACTAGGAAAACTGCAGTTGCTGTATAGTTACTTTAAGGCCAAATTTTTTGTGAGCTGACCAATCGTCTTATTGAATGACCATATTTCACGACTAAAGATTTTCTTTGTTGATATCATTGTCATTTACCAGTTAGATAGTGAGATATCAGATAATTTGGTTTAGCAACTGCACAAATCTTTTACTTGCATCAAATTAGCCTATCTTAGTGTGATGTAGTTGTCGATTTGCATTTTGGTCATGCTGTTCCAAAAGCTACTGTAGTGAGTCTCTCTATCCTACATATACATCATACAACCTGCATATCTTTCTTTACCTTCAAAATTCAACTACAACCATGAATGGCATGTTTGATAAACATTATGGTAGTAAAGCTAAACAACTGCTGCCTTTCGACACAATCTATATTAAAGCCACCAGGTTTGAGCATTTGGCTGGATCCCCTGTTTTTCAAGATGACTCCATGTGCAAGAAAAGAAGTCTCTCTCTCATCACAGAGGTATTGTGCTCAGATTTCCAGTCAGTTCACGGTCGAGAAGCCTTTCAATGTGTTTTTTAAGAAGCTATTTTGTATTTGATATTTGCTACATCTAGGCCCCAGGCTGCTTGTCAAGGTTCAAAAACCAGTCAAAAGAAGTCCTCCAAATTTCAGACATAAAATGCAGATTTATCTAAGCTGCTTGTGGAAAACTGAATTTCCCTTTAAATTATCTATAAATACTGTTAAGCCGCATACAGTTGATATCAAGAAGATTATGTATGAATTTTCTTCAGGTTGCCATTCACAGTGTTTTCCTGAATCCTGTCACTCCAAGTCTCTGTTTACCTCCTATGCAATCATGCCTCTATCTTTTAGCTAGGTGCAGTGCAGAATATGCACAAAATTGTAGAAAACAATGTCAATTACTGTATTTAGAGAGCAAAAAGCTAACTGATTGAAAATTGGATTGACTTGTTAATACAGAAGGCAATACCTCCGTAAGTGTCTCACGCAAAAGATTGCTGGGGCACCATGTATCCCGCCTCCTACCCTGCTTACACAATGAGGAAAATCTCTTCAAAGCAAGAAAACCAGCGTCAATAATCTGCAACAAGAATAATTAAGTTGCCTTGAGCTATTATTGTTCTCCTGGATGTACTCCACTGAGTTTCCCGGTAAAGACTAGAGTTTTGAGCCTGTTTCACATTAAATTTCGGAGGTCTACAACTAAGTGATACATGAGTGGTGGACAACTATCCTACAAGTAGCCAGCTCAACTGTCTAAAATAGGCCAGATGGGAGATGGGATCTATATTAAAAGGCCGGATATATATACATTTGCAACAATATCATAAATCATACCCAGTGACCATTTTATTCTGCTAATCTATCTATCAATGACATGTGTTCTTCGCTCTATTACTGCACTATTGGTTGATAGAAGGATTAAAGCAGAGATTATTCATCAGCAAAGCTAACAATAAAAGATAGATCTACAAAACACCCATAAAATGAAGTTGTAAATCATTTTCGGGACTTCATATTGCATATAACCAGCCAAGTACAGCACTGCCCAGCTATAATGGGGACAAGCCATTAAAGTATGCATTTGTATCTGTATTTTACCTAAAGAACCACACCGAGCATGATTAGCATATTGCTTCACCATAGAGCAGCAGAGACATGGCACACCTTGTGTATTCTATACGTAGCTATGAACCATCTTAACGTGCATAAACGAATATTTCGCAAAACATGCCAAGTCAACTATGGGTACTGATTCGTATAAAGAACTCAAAGCTTTCATAGAGTAGCAATAATACAATTACAAAATATTAAAAGTACTAGCGAGCTAGCCAAATAAAACATGAGACTCGGAGAATTCAAAGTATTTGCAATATACCAGCATGCCACCTGTACAATACCTTTTTGAAATTATCTCGAATCTCTTCCCTATTTGAGTACAACACAATCGAGCTCAAGTTTTCAATTTTTTTAGCTTGCTCTTGTAACCTTCTCTCACGTTCAGCTTGGGCTTTCTTTTCCTCCTCCAACTCCAGAGCGATTCGCTCCCTCTCCAGTTCAGTCTGTTAAAGAGGTTTGAGTGATTTCAAGATCACATTCCCAATTTCTATGACATATATACAACATAAGTAGCAACACTAAACCTGCAGTAATGTATTCCGCAAGTTTAAGATTTCCTCTTCAAAATGCTCAGAATGTGAACCCTGAAAAAAATCAATAGCAACAGAAGATGAATTTCTAAAGTCATCATTGCAAATAAGTGCATACGATATTCTTCTCCATCTCGGTTATGACAAATAAGTAAACCTGCAATTTGGCTCTAAGCTCCTCAATTTCCTTCTTCTGCCGCTTTAGCAGAGCGGCATCTGTCAAAATCTGCCTCATAGAAAAGGGTTAAAAAATAACCAACAAAGGCCTATACCATATAGCACATAAAAAGGGAAAAAATGCAAATGGAAGGGACAAAATAAAAGGCTACAAGTGGAAAGGATGCCAATGGCTTAGGATTGAGACCTCATTCACATGGGCACAATTGGTAATACGAAGTGCTCTACTTGCAAACTGGAGACTGCTTTTAGTTTCATCTGCATGAACCTGCAATAAAGAAATTGCTATGAAACAGGACAGATACATGCAAGTTGCATATGATAGAAGCAATGTCCACCAAAGCTTACGCGCAGCGAGTACTGTTAAGAAATTATCCCTGTGTTCATGTAAGAGTTCATTTAGTTCTACATAGAAAAATTTTAACCTATGCATCAACAAAAATCTCAAGAGATGCAAATAGAATTTGACAAAGAACGTCAGTAAATGGTAGTGGTCTAAGTGATCCAATGCATAGCCTTGACAATATTACACAGTAGCTATGCCTGCGATGAAAACTTCTAGGTAATAGGTACTTCAGCATGAAAGGCTACACAAATTTCCCAATGCAGGAAACTTGAAGGAGTTAATACCAAAAAACTCATGCATTTCACTGCATGAGTTGCATGGTTTCAACAATTTAATTGCTTATAGGACGCTCAAAGTACCGGCATCACAAGGAACAGTCAAAACATCCAGTGTACTTCCGTTCGTTGTTATTTATCCTCTTATACTGGCAGAAAGAATGATTTCTTAGTCAGGTCGAACAAATTGCAAAGACCAAATTAAGAAGTAGATGTTTATGGCCGAAAAACATTGAGCAATATCTATGACTCCAAGACAAACAAATTAAGATAAGTGCATGAGTTTGACGGATCATGAGTTTTATTGACACACTTCTCCATGTTAGAGAGCACAAGTCCAGAAAACTTAATATTTCACGCATGCTACAAATAAAACAAGATCTACTCAATGATGTCAATCAAAAAAATCGCAACATGCATGATTGCCATTATATTGCCTCCAAAGATGCAAGATAGGGGCACTTGGCAGGAAAGATAATACAGAGTGACCAAATAGATGTCCTTAAGAGAGCTTTTTGTAACGTTTTCTGACAGATCTGTATAAATAGCATGGCCAACTTTACCCTTAGAACACCTGGAATTACATGATACCTCAACATAATGCTACCACTTCCTCTAATCCATTCAAATTTTATAGGATAGAGATTAGCCCAATCAAGCCAATTTCGATGCATGACACATCTTTCAAGTTATAAAATTAGTAGATTTACATCATTTGGCAACTAAAGGCCTGTCATTCCATGTGATAATGACCTAGAGTTTCATGCGGTAGAACAATGAAACAACCACAGAACCAGCTGGCACTTGATCAGGTCAAAACGAAACATGTAAACTCTTAGCATGTATTCAAATGAAAAGCTAACTGGCAGCCAACATGCATTGTGAAGACCAAGTCTAGTGGTACAACCATCACAGCTGCAGAATGAGATTTTTATTTAGAAGAGAATATAGCATGCAACTAATCAAGGGTCATCAGATGATACCAGCCCCCACATAACACAAAGCCTAACGATACATCTGCTCTCTGCGCAACAATGTTTAAAGCCACATTATGACTAAACCAGACCAATGCATGAACCAGCCGGACAAGGCCCAATTACCTTCAGGCCAGCTAACTTGACCCGGTCGTTCAAGGACATATAAAATCCAACACTAGAGATGAAGCTGCTGATTTTGAACCCAGTATCACAATCATCTAAAACTTTGGTACAACATCCTACTCTGACAGAACGAATACTTACTGAGATAGTAGAAAAAGATACTTCTAGTCAAGAACCACAAGGATGCAATCTAAATGACTTTTTAACCATTACCTGTGCCAGCGTGATATTGCAAATTATAGCTGTGTTTGAATTTCCACCAAGAGCAGGTTGCAAAATGCGCGTAAGTTTGCTGTCGCGATATGGAACATGCCCCCTGCATCAAAAGTGAGCAATATAAACCCGCCGGCTATATATATTATAAAAGGTACTTGCCAACTAATCTTTTATCTGAAATAGTTGGATACCTACCCCTGACTTTCAGCACCTTCACTCAGCTTTTTAATCACAGTTCCCAAAGTCATCAGACTTTTGTTGATGTGAGATCCCTCTTTGAGACGGACACCCTCTGCCCCAGTTTTTGCAGCACGTTCCGAACCAGCAAGGTCAACTAAGTTCTAGATAGAAGATCGTGGGTGTCAAAAGGGAAAGATCGATAAAGAGTACATATTTGACAAGATAAACAAAACTTCATACCAGAACAGATACACGGACAGCATCACAAGAACTGCCACCATCAGCATCTTCAGTTTTATCTCGACTTTCAATAATCTGTTCGTGGTAATGGTGAGAAGTTAGAAGATTAGACCATAAAACAACTGGATATAGAAAGATTTTGCAAAGCATATGATGCAAAAAAAGGAAAAGAGAAGTTTATGAATCTACCATGCGAAATATGGTGTGAGACCTGCTGCTGTACACGTTCATATTTGTCTCTCCAATATGACGATGGGCTGAATGGTAAAAGAAGCAACAGTTCCCAGGATGTCAAATAGGTTAGGACCCTTCCTTAGAAACTTTGATAAAATCCACACTTTAGAAACTAATAATTTCCCTTTTAAGAGAAAATAGTTTCAAAGGCAATAAACCAAATCTCAACAACATAATATATCTAAAAACGCATTGATGGAAGGCAAAGGAAAAGGTAATGATGCTATGAGAGTTACCTTCTCCAAATTCCATAAGATCAAGGACTTGGTCAGGAGATGCAACAATTTCTTCACGCAGACCAGCAACATATATTCCCCGCTAAGCTTGCAAAGTTGACTCCCAAATGACTTTATGACCTAATAAAAGAAATTACACGACTCTCTAGTACACAGTAAATCCATACCTCCAAGTTTTCATGAATTTGCAATTTCCGATGCTCAGGAGCCAACAGGTCATTTATTTCTTCGTTATATATCTCCATATAAGACATTCGCAGCAAAAATTCACGACCCACCTCCTGAGTATTATAAGAGAAAGATCAGATTAAAAACTCACAGAGAATGCATGTTATCTTTCTTTCCTTTCTCAGTACTTACTCAACACAATTTATTGGAAGAGAAAAAGGCATGCATGAAAGAAAGTAATTCAAATATTGGAAAAGGGAAACACCATAAGGCTTTTACTATGCTCAAAAAAAGAGAAGTGGCCTAGGGTTTACTGAAAGGAAATGTTCAGTTCCATGAGCCAAACTTATGATAGGATTGAAGATAAAGGAAGAGATATACACCAAGATCACTTTTGAATCAAAGATAAATTAAACAGCATACCAAAAGAAACGGCTGAACCTAACTTTTTCTATGTAATAAAAGAAGGATAATGGAAATACTATTGAGTCTGTCAACAGTTTGCCAACTGCTCAATGAATTTTTGCTTAACATAACACAGAACACCAATTATATTCCAGTAATTATGCTTTCATGGAACGGGCAACATCAGGAATAATTACATGCAGCATAAGCGAATTTCACTATTGCAACTTACATAACTTGCAAATCCAAAATTGGATTATTAGTTGCCATGGCAGCATTTGTTGGTTGAGAATCCATGAGATGTTTAAGCGTTCCAAATCACATGAGTTTTTTAGAAACTCATCTGAGGAGGTTGAGGATAAAGTTTCGGAAATACGGGCTTTGAGCAGCATACTCAGAGCTAACAGTTTAGTGAAATTGTTTTCTCGGGTCATTGGTAATGAATCAAACTTTTCTAGCAGTAAAGGTCTGAGACATAAATCATCTCAAATAAAAGACTCACAGGAAAATGTATACCTTGTTTATGGAATCGAACAAATCATAAACTGAAAGAGGTATAACTCCTGGCTCTCTCTCTGATCCCCGCATGGTATGTGTCTTTCCGCTGTTAGTTTGCCCATAAGCAAAAACAGTTCCTAAAAGACAGCAATATAATACAAAATGTGAGCTCAATCCGGACTTCAATGCTCTAAGCTACGTGCAGCTACAAGGCAAATGCTTTGAAGCTTTCATTGCCCAAGCAACATAAGCTGACAGAAAGAATCCCTACGAAAAATGCCACTTCGAACAATTCAAGTGAAAAGGGTTGAAAGCCAATATAGAATCAATTGCGAAACCAAAAGAAGGAAAGCTGAGAGAGCTTGCCATTAAATCCACGGATAGCAGCGGCGACAATGTCTTTGGTGCGGGATTCATAGACCTCCAGTGTCTTACAATCTTCCCCAAATATCTGATCTAAAATGACGAAAGAACAATATCAAATAAGCGACTTACAATCTTCTCCGAATATTCTATCTAAAGAACAACATCAAACGAGCTTTTACAGCCTTCCCAATATATTACAGGAGACGAACACAAATTCAATTTAGACGGCGAAATTCTCGCCGAGCGAAGACAGAATGAACGGAGACAATAATACCAAACTCGAATTTGGAAGGAAGATTGGCCATGAAGATGGAGTTGCCCGAGATCCTCCAGGGGCTGATCCCGGCATCGTCCGGCGAGAGCGGCCTCGCTCTGACGCTCACGTGTATTCTCTCCATTCACAAGCTCGATCGAGGAGAGGAAGAGTGAGCGACGGTGAACAGTGTGAACGAGGGGAAGGGAGAGACGCTCACGCTGCTGTTTTGATTTGGGGCTTTTCTTCAATTTTCCCGCCTTTTAGCGTTTTCCTGCGTTTTTGAAAGAAATAATGGAAGGCCGCCGGTTCGTTTTGGGCCCAATAGAAGGGATACGAGCCTTTTTCTTACTAACGGAAATCCAAGAAAATATACTCAAATTAATAGTGAAATTAGAGAAAATAAGGAGTTGGTCTTGTTTGCTTGACCTATCGATTCGGAATCATTGTACTTGTGCAAGTTTGTGTGGTTCGCCTCCTCTCAGACCAAGATTAAGGCCACCTAAAAAAAACATTTCATCCACAACGTTTTACGGTAAGTATTGTGAAAACATGTCTCTTTTTTAAATAAGCCGTGATTACTGCCAAGGCACGTGTGATGCGCCAAAACAATGATAGGACGTTGTGTATAAAGAGAAAGGAAATGTTTGAAGAGAAACAAGCGATACTTGACGAAATGAATATAGTAAAGGTAGATGTCTAGTAGACAATGTACAATGGATGCTTACTTTTAAAATCGAATTTAGGCTTTGTTCTTTCCTTTTTGGTCAAGAAATTTAGTTTCCATTCATTTCACAAAATATGTGATGTTTTTGGAAAATATTTTTCGGCGGGTCATTTTTCAGAAAAATGAAAATATTTTCCGGTGTTTGGCCAAAACCTAAAAATGAAATGGAAAACATTTTTCGTCGTTTGGTAAAAATATTTTCCGTCATTTGCTTTTTTGCGTCGTCGTTTGGTGGAAATTGCTGACCTGAACCGATCATCCTACATGACACTGTTAGCGATAACGTGAATTTTTTTGTTATTTAAAAAAAAAATTAATTATTTTTATTTTTGATCTTTTTTATTAATTTTTTTTATTCTTTTCTCCTTTTAATTCTTTCTCTGCTGGCCGCCGGCCACGGCTACGGCCGGCGAGCTCGAGCCTCGCCTTGCCGGCCTTGCCTCACCATATCCGGCGAGACTCGAGCTCACTGGCCATAGCCGTGGCCGGCAGAGAAAGAAATAAAAGGAAAAGAAAAAAATCAAAAATAAAATGAAAAGAAACGTAAAATAAAAAAAAATTACCGAAAAATATCACTCTTGACTAATTTATTTTTCGTGACCCGAACGTTAAAAAATTCAAAATATATTTTCTTGAAAATTATTTTCGGCGAAACGAACGGAATGTGAGCAGCAATGTGGATGTTCGAATATCCAAAAGTGAGACAAACACAACTGCCCCTTTAAAAAATGTACTTAAAAACAAACCAGCGTTAAGAACTTAAAGATGAATATCCAAGCTGGTGACGCTTTTCTCCGTGCCCAAAGGAAGGTGGAAGAGAGTATTTTCCCGTCCCTTCACCACGCAGTGTACCAGGCATGAACCAAAACCCCCACAAACATGCTAGGAGGATGCATAGACAGACAACTATCTGGTCAAGCTGGTATTTTCAGCTTTTCTTTTCCTCCACACTCATCGTCTCGACTCTCTTACATGACTCTGTCCGTAGAATGAAGCCGAGCGGAAGTTACAGGCCTTTACAAAATAGATGAACTGTACAAAAGAAAGTAAAAAAAAAAAAAGAAAACAGCTCGGCTTCCAAGTTGCTTGATGAGAGAACCTCAAGCCTGGACCCCTATCCTATGAGCAACCTGCGTTGGCAAAGATAAGATGAAGCCGCTATACTCTCTTATACACAACCATGAGTGCAAAGGAAGGCACTGTTTCAGCATTCACAAAGAAGTCCGGTAACAATGGATGTTAATTGTCGAGGAACTGACATTGTTTTCTACAAATGCCTAAAAAGTTATTTGAATGACATGGAAAAGGTGATACCGATACAAACGTCCCTTAGAATGGTAACCTAAGTACCGAGACTAATGCTTCAAGATAAATTTTTCTCAAGGCATAATTGCTTCTTCTTGCTTGTCGGTAGAGAGAGAGGGGGGTTCACGGCAAGCATATCTCATAGATGAGGTAGAAGAGTTGAAGATCTTAAACTGTGAAAAAGAAATCATCGAAAGGCTACTTAAGAGGAGAAGATGAAAGAATCTACCTCCTTAAAGGAATGAACATCGCTTCCCCAGAGCCAAGCATCGCAGCCAGCATCTCTGGCACCCCATATATCATTTCTACGATCATCCCCCACATGTACTGCATCTTCAGGGGTTACCCCCAATAACTCACATGCTTTCAGAAATATTGTTGGATTTGGTTTTTCTGCTTCAACCTGTTTAAACAGAAAGAAACAGTAGTTAAACAGGGTAAATAAGGAAGGGAGGTATAAAGCAAAAGAAGCAGCGACTTGTCATCGACAGTGTTAGCAAACTTACTTCAGCTGAAACAGCCATAGCATCAAACCAATGATCACAATTCAAAGCCCGCAAAACAGGTCTTAAACGAGTGTCAAAATTTGATACAACAGCCAATTTTACCCCGGCTTTTCTCAGAGCTTCAAAGACTTTCTCAGCATCAGGATCGCAAACGTGCCAAGCCTGTGGGAAAAAATCATTGTGAGAAGTCATTAGCACGACAAGTACCAGTACGGACATTACACAAATCAGATATTTAAAATAACAATCTGACCTTATCAGTCGTATAGTAATTGTAAAGCTCCTCAAAGTACTGAGAATCCGAGCAGCCAGTGGAAGAACTAACAATATATTGCCAGAAGGGTCTGCCATCATTGACAAATCTGCAGATAATGAACACACAGCAGTGTTACCTTATTCTTTATTTTTCTGAGAGGCATATGTTTCAAATCAACTGGCAAATAGAAATAAAATTTTCATCAAGCAAGATGTCTGCAATGCACCGAACATGAACCAATAGATATGATTGTGAACATTTCATGGAGAGAGGGTTGAATTTTTACGTCTGGATTAATGATATATCAAGTGTGCACATAAAAGATTAAGAAATTGAAGGTCAGTGACCTATAGAAGAAAACAGAGAGCAGAAAAACTTCAAATGGGAAAAGAACTGATGCAAGCTGGACGAGCAATAATACATCAAATCAATCTACCAATGAGAACTCCAAAATTACCAGGGAAAAGGAACTGTCCTCCCTCTGTAGTTCTCATCCCTAAAGAGAATTCGCTCTGCGATCAAGGCACTCCAAAAGCAAAATTTTCGCTTCCAAACAACTCTAAGGAAAGAACTCTATCTCAGGGACAGAGGAATGTCTGACAGAGCTAAACACAACGATCTAAGGAACAATTGTGAAGACTCCTTAGCCCTTGATAGAAGCAGTTAATCATAAACAGGTACGAGTTCGGCACAGGAGTAATCCACGGACTAGCATTTCTCTAAGTCCACATAAGATTTAAAGGTAAATACAACCTCTGAGAGGTGGACATGTCCTGGGGATCAAGACGATGTCATAAAGGGCCTTTGCGCTCGGTAAACTTAAAAGTTGATGCCTCGAGGAGCCATAATGAAACCAAAGTTCATCTAAAAGATCAAGTCAGGAATTTCCAAATTAAGTGCCATTGCAGTGTAAAACTACTTCTTCAAGAAGCCCCGGAAAGAATAAGATTGCAAGTGCAACCCCGGAATAGAAATACAAAGGAGCGAGAATTAGAATCTAGTTCCCAATTGATATGATATTGGAGCTTAAAAACAGGGGAAGCGAAAAAGAAGTTCAGACAACCGGTCTTTATGCAAAGGAATCTACCATTTTCAAGTAAAAACCACCGAATTGCAATAAATGACTCTGGAATGCCAAATAAGGGCATACCTGAGACGAGATCTACCCCAAGGCTGCTCGTAAGCCCTTCTATATCTGTTCAATATCTCATCCTCCGAGTACTCCACCCCATACTTCTCCCCTATCTGCCTATATATCTGCACCACAACATCGCCGGCTCCATTAGCAATGGCCAATACAGGCAAAGCCTATGAGTCTCGCTAAGAAACTCTCAATCTAATGCAGCGACGAGAGCAAGAGAGAGAGAGAGAGAGATAACCTGAGCCATAGGCTGAGAAGGAATGACGAGTGTGCCGACGGCATCCACCAAAAGAGCTTTGTGAGTGATTCCGCCGTACAAGGACCTCCGGTAGTCCTCGTACTCCTTCACTCCGAAAATCTCCATCCCTAAACTCCTCGACCCGACCATCTCCGACTCATTCGGCACGACCGCAACGTCGGCCGAACTGGAGGAGCTCCGCACCGAATCCGACCGAGACGCGAGCCCATTCGTCGTCGTCGGAGGAGGAGGCCCGCGCCTCGGGAATGGCGACCGAGATTCGCCCTCGACGAGAGCGCGGAGAAATCCAGAGACCTTCGTCCTCGTGGCGATCACCGCCATTGCGCCGGCTTCATTAGTTGATTAGAGTGCGATCGAAACGCTAGTTGGTGATTTGCTTCTTCAGTGGGACTCAGGTGTTTCCGCGCGCCAGCGAGAGACTCTCCGAGAGCGACCGACCGACGATGAAGGAAGGGAACCTTTTCTCGAAATCAAGGGGAGTTCTGAGGAAATAGCCCCCGAGGATGGACGAAATTACGGTTGTGTCCGCTGCGGACGTGGAGCCGTGGAGGTGATAAGGACATATTTTCATGATTTCTTAAGAAGAATTGTTTTTTTTTTCGGTCGAATATTTCTTAAGAAGATTATGGGGTGTCAGTAGGTGGAAAATTATGGGAGTAATTTACGCAAGAGCCCTTCGGTTTTTAAAACACATTTTATTTAGAAAATATCAGGTTTTCAACCCAAATTTTCAATTTTCCCGAAGTAACGGATTGCATTGCTAAAGTAATCAATCATTTCATGATAATTATTTATGTCAAAATATTTTCATAAATAATAAAAAAATGATTGATTAGTTTAAGCAAAACGGGGAATGCTGGATCGATGACGTGGAAGATCACAAAGTGGTGACCATCCGTGTCAACAATTTCTCTAGATCATATGTTAAAACAGGGATAGATATCAAGGTTTCTTTTTTTCGAAGATAAATATCATGTTTTAGCCTATTTTTTTTTTTTCCTTTTCACATCTCATGGCCAACACTATTAAAGTTTGGAGAATTCAAAAGATTAAGGAAGGCGGCAAATGTTGGCGCCCAAAGATTATCACCGTTGAAGAGCAGTTACCACCTCAATCATTATAAATATCACTAGGCAACCACAAAGGAAATTCCGAACAAATCAATAAATTTGTCCTATCTTTGCTTATCGTACTGCATTTACATTTCTTGGCTGGAGTTTGCATTATCGAAGCGTATTCAAGGATTTGTCAAAACTCTGACACTATTTTGGGCGCATTGGTTCGTCACATTTGAAAGGAATTGTGCTTGCCAGACCATCCCATCAAGTCAAACTCTGGTTTGGTTCACATTGATTCTTCTGATTATTTAGAACTCTCGTGTCTAAAATCATCACAGAACCATTTATCATATTTAAAAGTCGAAGAATAAATTTCGATGAAAGATATTTTGTCGTTGAGCAATTCCGACGAATCAACTTTACAAAATTCGGAGATAATCTATATCTCAACAATATATTCGGCGAAGTAGGGCCCACGACATGGGCGGCCATCCCATCCCTTCCTCCCCATAATTTAATCATCAGGTTTTTGCAGTAAATGAGTCAGATGCCTCCATCCCCGTCGGACAACGTTTGACCCCTCGGTGAAAAATGACGTTGCAAAAGACGACAACTCTTTTTTTAATCATTTCGCAATTCCAAGAGTCTCCTATTTCAGAATTATTTTAATACGGGGAAAAAGCGAAGCTATTTTGTATTTTCTGCTCGATTCTGGAATACAGGGTTTCTTCGTGAATGGAGTTTAGCCAAGAGAAAAGCCAAAAATGGCGATTCGAAGCAATACATCTCGAATTACATGGTTGTAGTTAACTCAAATCGGACAATCCGCGTCGGTGGCTCGCGAATGGACTGACATGTTTGGTAAGAATGAAACGGGTGGGACGAGACGGTGACTTTTGCTCCTTGCTTTCTTCACGACTCTTTCGTCGAATAAGAGACACCGCTCCGTTCCGTTCTGCACAAATCCTTGGATCTCCCTGCCCGACTTGCATGCACCTACCAAGCTTTTAAATCCAAGCGAATGTGTTTTTATTTTATTTTATCGATCATGTGATTGGAAAAAGAACGCGTTTGAAAAGGTAGTTTAACATGTAAGTTTTTGAACCAGCGTGAATTTGGATGACATGCTCAAACTTACGACCGAATTACGTAAATACGGTAAAAGCCTTGTAAATCTATATTTCCAATCACATGATCGATTTTGCATCTACCGTATTTCTATGCAATAGAATCTAGGTAACGAAGAGGAATGCTACAGATTTTGAGATCTCTTTACAAAATTAATTTATAAATTGTCGCACTAAATTTAACTAGTTGAATATCAAGGATTCTCGTAAGTATCGAACGAGAAATTTGTCTAAAAAGTTATAATTCTATTACACTTTGGTCAATTTTATCCTAAACCTTTCGATTTTGCTAATTGAGTCGTAAACTTTTTGACAAATTGTCAATTGAGTCGATCCGGTCAATTTTAATCCGAAATTGCTGACTTGGACGTTGGTAGTACCATGCAGGATAATCGGTGCTGATGTGGATAATTTTTTTAATATATATATATTATTGTTGTCTATCAAGTCCGGCAAGGGTCGCCGACCGACCCTTGTTGGTCACAATCAACGGCCGATGAACCTCGTCGGCCCTTGAAGCCCTAGCAAAGAAAAAAGGAAAAGAAAGAAACAAAAAATAAAAAAATAAAAGAAAAAACTAAGAAATTATAAACAATTCAAAATTTTTATTAAAAAATTGTCCTTTCTCCGATCGTGCCAAGTAGAACGTATGGTCGTCCACGTATGCTCAATAAACATTTACTCCTTTCAATAACAAAGACAATAAGCATGTTTTTGCCGATTGATTATTGCAAAATACCAAACATTTCGGGCAAAAACAATAAATTAGGAAAATATTCTCTACATTTTAGACGTTGGTTAAAAGGGTCATTCACGATATAAATTCATTAATCCAAGGAAAAACGGGTGAAATGATTACATGTGTCAGCACATGAAATCTTGAGGCCAAGAAAATCGCACAAGAGGGTGGATGGCCCAGCGTTGCGGATTTGTGGTTGGGAGCTCCGAAAAGGAGACGTTGACATCGTGGAAGAGAAACGGTGTCTTTATTGGGTGGGTACGGAAACCGAAACGATCCGATAATTGAACCAAATGGGACCAAACCAGCTGATTCTAAATGGTTTTCAGTTCCAAATTTTTGAAATAAAAAACAATCTATCTAGTTTCCGATTTCATATGAGGAATCGACCAAACTGTCCGGATTGATTCGTTTTTTTTTTTGACCTTTTCCTTTAAAAAGTAAAGAAAAGGACATTGCCAAAACCTGAATTGGATCGGTCTAACCCGAAAATCAAGCCAAGATGGACAAGTTTGGTACTCGATCCTAGGTTAGAACTGGCGCAATTCGAAACCGATGATCCCTAATTTCTTATAAGCTGGGGAGCATATCAGTATCCGCGAGAAACGCACTCCAATCAACAAAATCGTTGGCCCGTCTACTCGAGAGATATAGCCTCTCCTGGACTGGACCAATAGACACGTCCACATCAGCAAGTTGAGTAGTTCCTAATAAATCCCTCAATTTCAGGCACTTCCCATGATTGGAGCCAGGGAAATCCGAAGGCTGACATGTAAATTTTACGTCATGATAAAAATTTGCTGTCATTCAAATTGTAAAGGAAAGCGCTAAAGAACCAATGGTGGTGTGGACCATTTTGCCGTCCCTTTTAACCTCCCAAGTCAAAAGGAAGTGGACCAATTTTTGGATGAGGGCCTAGTGTTGTGGTCCATTATCCTTCTTTTTCCATAGAATCTGTGCTTTCCAAAAGTCGGACACCTGTCCTCCCTTTGCATCATCTACAGTGCTGCTTGATTGGTGTTTATAGTTTTACAAGTTACGGACCACTGCTTCTCCGACGAGGGCCCGGCCGGTTCGGTCCGGTCTGGTCCGGTCCGGTCCAATTGTCGAGCCCATATCGTCCAAATAAGGGTCAAGAAATTTTAAGTGAACGATAACAAGGCAAATAGATCACGATGGCCATAATTGAAAATTTGGATTCTAAATACCAAGTTCTTGGAAGCACAACGTCTGACTATTTTTCTTCAATCACGAGCCCATATCTTCCAAAATTAAACGGGCTGTTAGTTGTTATGGCTTCCTTGCTGTAGATAAATAATAATAATAATAATAACAATAAGCTAACGGCGTAAAGAAATCAACTTCTGGTTAGAAATTAATTTTTCTATTTTTGCTTCTGAGCAAAAGTTGATTTTTCTACTTCCGGAGAGAAGTAAATCTTTTTTTTTACTTCTTCAAGTGGCTCCAAAACTACTTCTAGAGCAAAAAAATTCTCCGAAAAAGAAAAATAAAGTTGCATAACCAAATGGATTACTGCTCTTGTCATTCGCGCCCTAAAAATGCTGAAATTAATCGTGCCATCTATTAAATCCGTTGCTCATACTGACAAAAATAAAAATGAAAAAAATTCCTAATTACATTCCACAAACGTTTTTTTTTTTTTCTCTTTCAATCATTTTTTTTTGGCCTTATAAAACCCTGCAAACGGCATATTCACAGACCCGATCCAAAACCCTCCGTCTCGTTCCTCGACTTCGCTGATCGACCTCCATTGATTCCCCACTCTCTCCTCCAAGATCTCCACCACCTCGCCCTCCTCGCTCAACCTCACTCCCATTCCTCTCCCTCTCCAGCTCGTGTACACCCCATGAATCTTCATCACGTCGATCGGTAGCCCGAGCAGGAACTTCCCCATCCAAGAAGATGATAGAACCCGCTCGAGAATCTTGTTCCTCTTCGAGAAGATCCCCACCCAGTAGCCACCTCTCGGGCTCCTCCTGATGTTATCCGGAAATCCGGGGAGCCGAGCGAAAACCTCGACCTTCCCTGCTTTCGGGGGTGGTCTGAGCCAGTACTTGAGGATTCTGCAAGTGCTCGTCTCGGCGACTAGAACGAAGTCGCCGTCTTCGTCGAGGGCCACTCCGTTGGGGAACGAGAGATTGTTCAGGATCGTCGTCACGCGGTTGGTTCCCGGGTCATACTTCATTAGCCTTCCCGTTCGATCCCCGCTCAGAATTAGAGGAATATAGTTCCTGCATTGTACACTGCATTATGTACACGCAGTATGTTCGCGCATGTGAAAGGCAAACGATGCATATAGTCTACACGTACTACCTTCGTTGGTACTGCGAGCTGCTATCGGTGAAGTACACAGCTCCACTAAGTGGATCAATGTCCAAGCTGTTGGTGAACCGAAAGGAAATGCCATCTGCTCGGGCAACGACTGCCGTGGCCAAACCGCCGCCAGGGCCGACAGCAAGCAAGCCCATGTAAGCATCGGCGATGTAGAGACGGCTCGTCCTCGGGTCGAACCCTAGCCCCAGCGGGCGTCCGCAAACGTGTTCCATCTCTCGATGCTCGTGGGGCTTCTCGCACACGTCTCTGTAAATATAAGAAGAAAACCGAGACACTTGAATCGTAATCAAATCGAAAGCGAGTTTTCGTTCTTGCACGGTATTCTTCTAAGGGGACTGAAGATGTTTTTTAAGTCAAACGTAGTTGCTTGTTAGGTTTTGTTTCTATAACCAAAGTTCTTACTTGGTAGTTAAACTACTCTCGGTGTAATTAAGTAAAGAATGTACAATCAATCTCTCTCGTGTATAATTAATTAGGGGGAGCAGTGGCATGTGGACAAGCTTTTTGCTGATTTTTGAACTTAGAGCTATGATTCCACCAAAAAAAAACTTAGAGCTATGATTCGGCCATAAAAACAAAAAAAAAACTTAGAGCTATGATCTTGTCCAATTTCTTCCTTATCTGAAATTGTCTCTCGTGGTTTTTTTTTGGTCGATTCTTTGCCTATTTTTACTAGACTCTTTCCTCGGGAAAATTATCAAAAAAGTTCTAAACCTATTGCACTTTTGCCAATTCAGTCCTAAACCTTTTAATTTTACCGATTCAGTTCTAAAATTTTTGCATTTGTGCTAATTCAGTCTTAAACCTTTTTTTTTTTTTGCCAATTCAGTCCTAAACCTTTTGCAATTATGCCAATTCAGTTCTAAACCTTTTGCAATTATGTCATTTCAGTCCATCCGGCTAATTTTGGCCTGCCGGCGCTGACTTGGACGCCGGCCGGCCAAAATTCAAAAGGTTTAGGACTGAATCGGCAAAATTAAAAGATTTAGGACTGAATTGACAAAAGTGCAATAGATTTAGAACTTTTTTGACAATTTTCCCCTCTTTCCTCCTACTAGCATCCCAATCCTTCGCTTCACATGGCTTTACCAGAATGGGCTAGTAATGCCTAATGCGAAAGCGGCTGGATTACAAGCTGCTGGCCCAGAGGACAAAACAATAATCTAGGTAAAAAAATTCATTTAATTGGAAAAAGAATTACATAATTTATTCGATATTAATATATTTAATTGGGGGAAAAAAATACAATCATCCATCGCGTTGCTGAAATTTCCGGGAATTATTAAACAATTTGTCAACTAAAAATTCATTATTCATATTTTCATTTGTTTATTTTTCGCTGTGTATGTGAAGATAAAATAAGTCGCGATGATTATTAATTAAATACATGAATCCCGAAACGACGTGCCTCCAACATGATGATTGTTTCACTGGTCGCCAGCACGCAAGCTATGGTTTATTTACATGTATGGCCGCGTACCTGCTCGGAGAAGTGAACGCGAAATCGACCCAACGGCGCTCGCTCGCCGCCCACTTCACGACCCGCCCATCCGACATGCCGGTGTACGGGCCCTCCCCTCGCGGATCGAATGCGAAGCTCTCCGGCCCGACAGCGCTGCCGTCCATCGGAACCAATTCGAGGCTGTCGACCGTCCCGGGTTTGCCGGAGGGGGCTCTCGGGTATACGGCGAAGAGGATGGAGACGACGGCGGACGCCGCTACGAAGAAGGAGAGCTTGTGATTCGAATTCATGGCCCGGGTACGAGGTCCTCGGATTTCTTCTCGCGACTGGAAGCTGGCGAGCGACGAAAGACGCGATGGTTCGCGGTGTTTTGACGTTAGCGCCTATGAAACGAGTGGCCGAGCTGTGTCTGGAATCGTGTCGGAGTCGAACATCTGGAAAACGTGGATCCTAATGATATATAATGGATTGGAGCCACAAATAAACCGGCTGCATCTACAGTTGAAATGATTTTAGCAAAACGGATCTAATTTGTCGGACTATAATGACGGTACAAATATAAACCAATGACGAATTTGTGGCTCGAGATGGCAATTATACGGCCCATTCGAAAGACCATTTTTGGGCTCCGATTGTTTCGCCGATAATCAATTATTTTGAAAATATTTTTCTAAATATGATCGTTTATATCGCTTATAAAAAAAATCAGAAATATTTTTATCGCTCATAACAATATTTAGATATAAATTATTTTCGATAATATTTTTTATTGGCTAATTATCTTAAGCAATACAAACGAACGATTTTAGGAAAATATTTTTCAAACTATCCATTTTTCACTAAACAAACGGAGCATTAGTATTCGACGAGTTGCCATTCATACTGTGAAAGGCATGAAACTTTATTGAAATCGGACGAGAGAGATTAGATCGAAGGATGACGAGGGCTTACTCTATAATAAAGAGAGATAATGTGATGGGCGAAATTAATAATGGTACGAGATATGTGTGAAAAATATGTATCCATTATGTTTTATTTATTATGGTCTCATCGTTTTTCCAAAATATCATTCTAATTTAGTGAGAGTTGATAGTAAATTCTCAAAGATCATAAGAGGCCAACCACAGACGCGACTAATGCGATGGACGTGGTTTAACCCCTAAAATTTGCCCAATCCATTGGGGTGTCCGCGGATTTCCAACTTGAAAATTAGAGGTCGCCTTTTCAAATCACATCAGTCGCATGCAAACTGCTCCGATTTATCATGATATAGGTTTGCATTGAAAATTAACTAGGTCATAGGCGCGAGTAAGCACGCGACTTAAAGACGAGTGGCTATCGATATTCACATGCACTATGGATGTGGTCCCACCCGCGTGTAATTCAGTTAGGGCTTTGTTTTCCGAGCGTCCTGAAAATTTTTCTCAAGCAACTACTTTAACAAAAAATGTACGCCTTTTTTTTTTTTTTTTGTCATGAGTGATCAATCCTAAAAAATGAATCATTTGTTATTTAGACTCCGTTTGTTTCGCGAAAAATATAATATTTTTGAAAAATATTTTTCGGAAATTCATTTTTCAGAAAAACGACAATATTTTTTCAGTATTTGATTGAGAAATCTGAAAATAAAATGAAAAATATTTTTTGTCGTTTGATAAGAAAAATCTCATTTGATTTTCTGCATTGTCAATTTGGTCGAAAATTATTGACGTAGACTCGGCCCTCTTACGTGGTACGATCGGAGCTAACGTCGGCAATTTTTTGTAATCTTTATAAAATATTCCCAATTTCTAAAATTTTTATCTTTTTATCTTATCTTATCTCTTCTTTCTTCCTATGTCGGTCGCTGGCCACGACGACAACCGGCGAGCGACGAGCCTCGCCAGATCCAGCGAGCTCGACCTCGCCTGTGGCCGATCGTCGAGATGAAGAAAAAAAATGAAAAGAAGAATAAAATATAATAAAAGAAGAAAAGTAAGGTGCACTTTCCCCACTTTTAAAGATGTTATTTCCACTGGATGCACTTATTAACATGATTTAATTTGAAAGCGACGATTCGTCAAAGTCGTAATAAGGTGATATTTCCTCCATCTTTATCATAGGTACTTTACAAGATACAGACATCGCACCTAACTAGAAATAAAATCCAGCGATATCCGTATTTATAACCCACCAATCGAAGACGATGAGAGAGGTTTTCTCGGACGAGACATGAAAGGAACAACATGGTCCCTTCCCTTGTAACAGTTGAGTATATCGATATGGAGTTTGTAACTTGTAAGTCAAAACCGCATGTAAAATGTGGGGGAGGGGGATCACAAAGCTTCGACATCCATCGGTGGGAGTTTCCGAAATCCATCGAACAAGCTCCATAAATTGAAATCGATTAAAATTCGTGGTAACGAATGAATGGCACAAAAAAACTAGATAGCATGGGGAAAAGACAATACCTTGAAAATGTCAAATTTGTCGACAAAACTGGTGCTTGCTGTTGCACCGGGGGCCGTTGCACCGGGCGCCAAAGCATGGGTGTTTTGTATCCATTGAGTAAAGACGGGTTGTAATTGTATAGCGGTATCATAAAACATATCTTGGGGTCGCCCTAAAGCGCTCATGGTATCGTTATGAATATACAAACCAAAACTGTGAAAGCCTAGAAATATACATTTTAAAAAAAATTCATGTCCAAACTTCTTCTTCTTTTCCTTAGTAGGTGGCGTTGTATATCTTGTGTAAATGTCAATTCCTGTCCACTGTTATATCAACAATTTGTGGGCCAGAACCGAAAGAATTGGCCCAAAAGTTCTTGTCATACGTCTATCCACGAATCTGTCCTCTCTCTACGTTCTTTGGAGTTCGATTGCCTTGTATTTTTGTGATCAATCTCCTTCGAGAATTTGAACCACTGTGTGTGTACACACACGTGTATATATATATATATATATATTTGAAAAGCTTGCTGATATGGTGAGAGTCAGTCCATAACATTGCCCAAAAAGTCTTAAATTTATTACACTTTTGCCAATTGAATCCTAAACATTTTCATATTTTCTCAATAGAGTCCATTCGGTCAATTTTGGCTGGAAATTGCTGATGCGGACACTGACCGTCCTACGTGGCACGACCAGCGCTGACGTGGGAAATTTTTAATAACATTCCAATATTTTTTTTTTGAATTTATTATTATTGTTATTTTTTTCTTTGCTTCGTTCTTCTGGCTAGTGAGGGTCACCACTCACCAGCGACTCTCGCCAGCTGCGAAGGCCTCACTTAGTGGGCAAGGGCCGCCTCACCCACGGCCGCGAAGGCCGAAGCCGCTGGCGAGGTGGCCCTCGCCACTCCCTCGGCTAGCGAGGGTCGCTGGTGACCCTCACCGGCTTGAAAAAACAACACAGAAAAAAGCAAATCAAAAAAGGAAATTAAAAATTAAAAATTAAAAAAATTTCATGAACATATTAGAATATTATTAAAAATTATCCATGTCAACGTCAGCCGTGCCACGTAAGACGGCCGATATCCACATCAGCGATTTCCGGCCAAAATTGGCCGGATGGGCTTAATTGGAAAAATTGAAAGGTCTAGGACTAAATTGGCAAAAGTGCAATAGGTTTAGGACTTTTTGGACAATTTTTCCATAAGTTTTACTTAGAAAAAGGAATTTTTTATTATAGAAAACCCATTCTCTAGTCATGCACCATGGTCATATAATATGAGCAGTAAAATGGGGTTATGTATTCGTTTTCATTATCAATTTGGACAATCAATGCGACAAGGAAGAGAAAATCTGACATCCTCGGACAGTTACTATTCACCGGTAGCTCGTTAGTAGCTGGTGATGGATGCCGACCTACTCGAACGATTCATTGAGTAGACTCGCCTGTAAAACGGACTGCAACTTCCGTGAGTGAATTGGTTTGGTGGGTCTCTCACATCCAACCACTTACATAAACTTGGTAACCAAGCCTCCCTAAGAATTTGATTCAATGTTCTTCAGTACAGCCATTGCAAATCAAACTAGGATGTTCGACATATCAAAAGCTTACAGATAACGCGAAAAACAACTTCGACACGATTAAATCGATAGAGAAAGAAGACAAAAACGATGTACCCGCTTTGTTTCTTGGCTGAATTGACAACGAGGAGGAGTTTGATGAGATCGCGCACACGATAGGCGCTTTGGTTGGATGAGATCATGTCACGGATCGATTTTACAGCTCAGGAGAGTATACGTAGCTCAATCCAAGTCGTAAATGCCGATAAAAGGCCTCATCACCGACGCGATCCACAACTTATTATCCCTCTCTTCGACTTCACTGATGAACTGCACGGTCTTCCCCTCCGCGTCTTCCACTACTTCCAGAATTTCTCCCTCCTTGCCCAGCTTGACGGCGGTCGCTGCATCTGTCCCTCCCACGAGCAGCGAGTGCAGCTGTTGGAGGCTGATCGGCAGCCTTAGAGCGAACTTTGCAATGAGGGAATTGGAAAGGAGGAACCTCAAGACCGGTCCTTTCTTGGCGTGCAAGGCGACCCAGAACTCGCCTCTAGGGTTCCTCCTGATGTTGTCTGGGTAACCGGGCAACTCAGCAAAGATGTCCAACTTTCCTGCATTAGGCCCTTTAAGCCAAAGCCTCAAGATTCGGCAAGTAATGCTTTCGGCAACCAGCAAAAACAAACTGTCTTCGCTCAATGCCACTCCGTTGGGAAAAGCGAGTCCTCGGGATAGGACTTTTAGTTCCTTGCTGGACTTATCGTACTTCATTAGCCGGCCAGTTCTATCTCCACTTAGACATGCATTCAGGAATTGTCTGGAAACACGAATTAGCGGCGATAAGTAGCTTCTCGTAGGCATCAACAGACATCACTGAGAACAGACTAGAGTATCGATCATTCAGTCGTTATAAGAAAGTAATCGTGTCGATTTGTCTTAGCATTGATGTTGTCTGTGTCTTACTTACCTTCTGTGGAAAGCTGTGCTCGAGTCTGTGAAGTAAATCACATCTTCGCTCTCATCGATATCCAGATCATTGGTGAAGCGGAAGGGTTCGCCTTCGGCTTCATTGGCCACCAAAGTGGCCAAACCACCATCTGGACCCACCGCCATAAGCCCGAAGTACGCATCCGCAACATAGAGATCTCCGGTTTTCTTATCGAAACGCAGTCCTAGAGGCCTTCCACAAACATGCTCCAGCTCCGGTGCAAAGGGGCGAACGCATTCCTTCCTAGTATAGCACAACACCAAGTTGGTGACATTCCGGCCAAAATATGCAAAAGGAAGCACAATATTGCTGGAAATACAATGGATGAGTGCTGACACTCGAATTAGTTATTGTTCGGTAGCCCCGACAACATCTCAAATTAGGAATGTTAGCACTCCTGTGCTCTGTCCCAACGTTAAGGATTTTCACCAAAGTGGATGAACATAAGACTTTGTGCAGAAATTAGAAACAGAAGCGGAACTTCCCAATGTTGGGTCCTCTCAAATGGGATTGCAAGTTACCACGAAAGATCCAGTATGCTCAAAATGGCATTAAATCTCACCTCAGATAACCCAAAATGATCAAACATGTCGACAATGAAGAGCAAAATCACTACTTTATCTTAAAAAAATGGAAAAGGAAAACTAAGTCGAGCACGAGCAGAACAGTGGGTTTGACGTCGTACCTCCGAGAGGAAGTGAAAGCGAAGTCCACCCACCCTCGCTCGTCGCCCTCCCACTTCAGGATCCGCCCGTCGGCGACGCCGGTGTACGGGCCTCCGCCGCTCGGGTCGAAGGCGAGGCTCTCGGGCCCGTGCGCTCCGGCGACCGGCACCACCTCGGAAGCGTGGAGGCAGTCGCGGGCTCCTGGGACGGAAGGCGGCCGGAGGAGATGGGTCGGCGAGTTCAGAGCTAGGACGACGGCTGCGACCGCAAGTGCTATCGCGACTACTCCGAGCTTCGAAGCCATGCCTTCTTTTTTTCACAGGCGATCGAGACTCTGTTGTCGTAGCCTCGCAGGTGAAGACCGGCATTACTTACTGCGGCTGCGAGTTGGGAATATCACTCTCTCCATCTAATTAAAAATATATATTTTTATTATCTACAAAAATATTAAAACATAAATTATTATTGATCATAAAAATAATTATAGTTAATTAATTATTTCAATCAATACAAAATATTATTTTTAAAAAAATTATATAATTAATTTTTCTTGAAATAAACGGAACCTAATACTCTTTTGTTAACTTTTTACTAAACATATAACTTTTAATCAACCTCATGAAATTATCCATCATCCCAATTACTAACGATGCAGTAATGCATGGTAAAAATGGATTGCACAATTCGAAAATTTAATATGCACGTCGATGTCGAGCGAGCTCGGTGTATTAGTTAGTTAATTAAATTCTTCCATATAAAAATTGGATGGGATTTGACGTGACAAAAATAAACTAATTCAGTTCGATATGATCCATAAAGATAGTGTAACGTTTGAGGTTGGATGTCGGGACTAGATTCGACTAGCACATTCGTTGACTATTTCGGTTCGGCGATCATTGGAATATTCAAATTTGTCTGGTTCGATTTTGAGCATAAAAAAAAAAAAAATTCTTGTCGAAGAGGACAAGAAGAAATAGTTTCCGAGCTTGAATGATTGCATGTAAAATATGAAAGAAAGGCTGGCAAGTTTTGCGGACTCTTTTTGTCTTAATAGGCACGAGAGGAGGACTCTTGTTGGGTAGTGTCAAGTGGGTAGTCCCATGGGCCAAAGTAAACGGCGCTAATACGACGTTGATGTGATTTGCAAGGTTTTATTAATTGGGTGTCCTAAAGACATTCGTTAAGAAATTATTTATTGAAACTTTGTAGCTTTCAATGTTGTTTGCTTGTGAATAATTACTTTTAAAAAGTGAATCATTCCTTGTATAATATGATAAAAGTTGGTGATTCGTCCAACTAACGTTAGAATTAAGGGTGTCAAAGGTTCGGTTCGGATCGATTTTTCATTGATACTAGATCTGAATATTAAGTTTATGCGTTTGCTGTGAACCGTCCCAAAACCCAATCAAAAGTAGGGGTGAGCAAGTCAGATCGACCGAACCGGGCGGTCCGATTCGGTCGGGCGATCCGGTTCCCAGTCCTTAAAATTGAAACCGGTAGTCGGACGATCCGGTTCCCGGTTCCAAGGGTACAGGATCAGACCGAACCGTTCGATATTAGTATTATTATTATTAATCTTAGAAGCAATTTGAAAGAGCTCAAAACCAACTGCAATCGCCAGTGAGAAATCACTGCTTTTTCGTTCCATAGAAGGCTAGAAGCTGCATATAAATTTAGTAGGACAATTCCAACCTATCTTTATCAATGAAAAACAAAAATCAAAAGATATGTGGGGGCAGATTTGGTGCTGCTACGGCATTCAAATACGAAACCACGCCTCTCATGGTATAACTATAGAACTTGTGGGAGAGGAAACTAAAATAACTTACTCATACTCACAATGTCCAACTCCTCTGGTAATGTGTGAAAACCTGTCGATGTTCGATCTAGCAAACTTTGTCTTCTTGAAGCTTACTCTTTACCGGTTCTATTGGACCACCCAGAAGCCGGACCAGACTGGTCGGTCCGGTTCCCGGTTCTAGAAATTGAGGATTGGGACCACCCGTCCGGTTCCCGGTTCTTGAGGGGAACCGGACATGACCGAGAACTGCTTATCCCTAATCAAAATAGAACCGAGCCAAATCGTGTCAAGTTGGTCCGATTTTGATCGGATTTCAAGCTCTCTTTTCTCTTCCTCCTCTTTTTTTTTTTTTTTTTAAATCTTTGGGGTGTCGCGGGAAAATGTTTAGCTAACCACTCAAAGATGGGGATAAGAACAGTAGGAGTGCCATAACATTCGTACGGCGCTCACTTGATTGTTATAGTGCCATAACTTTTTTTTTTCACACACCTAAGTGCCACAAATTTAAAAAATCGACCACTTAAGTGCCATCGGCAATTTGTCTCGCCATATGTTCGATGTGGATGCCGGAAATTCTTACGCGAACAAATTTTTATTATTTTTTTGAGTTTATATTATTTTTTATTTTCATTTTCATTTTTTTCTTTGCCAGCGAGGGTCACCGCCGAGGCTGCAAAGGCCTTCGCCAGCGGCCGCGAAGGCCTCTCCGGCCTTAGAAAAAATGCGAAGAAAAAAAAAACAGTAAGGAGAAAAAATAAAAATTCCACTTTGGAATAAAAAATTAAAAGTAATAAAGAAAATATATAAACTAATCTACGTTGAAATAAGAAATGCAAAAAAATAATAAGAAAATCTATGTAGGATAATTTGGCGAAAATGACACTCAAATGATCGATTTTACTCTGATGTGACATTTAAATGATCGAAAAAAAAGTTATAAGTGAGCGCGGATGGGCCTCCTATTGTTGTTACCCCCTTGAAGAAGGGATGAGAAATTACAATTTCTTAGGACACTACAAATGACACGAAGCATAATCATTCTCTTCCGTACTTGACCCGAGAAATCACGCTCAAAGAAGAGATGTGTTCGACCCATCTTGCAGAAAATCTGCAACTTCAGAACAAAAAGCTCCCATCCAAAACCACCTTTTAACTGACTCCTCCATCCCCCACCAACTCATACGAAACTCACAGCTACCACACTAATATTTCTCACTTGAAACCCAATGAACTTCGTACAAATTTTTGGTTGGTTGGTCCCCTTAATTTCACCTTATCCCAAGAACCCCAAAATCTAACTTCACAGATTTCTCAACAAAAAGTCCAAACCTCGACACTCTCCAAAACAGAGCATCCCCACCGCCTTGCCCATATTAGGGGTGAGCATGGTTTCAAGGTAGAATCGGGAAATTGGAATCGGAACCTGTGGAAACCGGTCCGGTTCCAGGTTCCAAGGTATGTAAGGTAGGTTTCAGGTTCCAAAAATTGAGGAACCTGTTCCAACGGGTAGGTTCCAAGTTCCACTACCTAGAACCTGGAACCTGGACCCTGGATTCTAAAATAAATTTTTGTGTTTTTTTGGTATATGTGTTCACACGATCCTACAATGTTATATGGCGTCCGATGATGAGTGTATAATCTGGAGCCAAATAAATTTTTAGGTTCCAAGTTCCAAAAAATGAGGAACCTGTTCTAACGGGTTGGTTTCAGGTTTTAAATATAACTTGTATGGAACGTGAAACCGCTCATCTCTACATCCCCTTAGCGGTTGTAGCGTTCACTCTCATTTTGCTTAACTAAAACTGAAAAAAAATAAAAAATTAGCAGGTTCCCGGGCACCTTGGAATCGACCCTAGAACCTGTGACATGGTAAGTTCTAGGTTCCATGGTATGACGGGGAAGGTTTCAGGTTCCAAAAAATGAGGAACCTATTCGGACGGGTAGGTTCCAGGTTTCAAGTGGAACTTGTAAAGAACCTGTTCCGATGGGTATGTTTCAGGTTCCAAATGGAACCTGGAACCGCTCACCCCTAGCCCATATCACTCATGGTCCTCCTCTCGCTCTACCTCTGCTCTTCCCTGCCGATTCTGACCTTGCCTCCGGTAGAGCTACTCTCGTCTGCCTCCTCTATGCTCTCTTAAGATGCACGCGTAAGTTGTGTTAGAGAAGTTAATAATGTAGTGTTGAGCAGTTAATATATCCTAGTTGGCCAATAACTCACTTGCTTAAGCTTCTGAGTGAAGGTAGGTCTGATTGAATATGTTGACGAGCTCGGACTTGGGTTCCCTCTTGGAGATCTCCCCGAATAAAGATATCGAACTTCTGCTGCACGCTCCAACAAATTATATCAGAGCTGATGTTGGTGACCAATGCGGTGGACGTTGTGGTGTAGCAATGCGGGTCTGATGGTAGGTGCTGATGGGAATTCATGATGATATCTTGATGTAGAAGGATACCTGGCCCGACGGTAGATGGAGATTCAAGATGAGATGTAGAAGGATATGAGGAGCAGACCTAACACTAAGCTCACAAGTGAGGGGAAGATTGTTCGAGAGGGAGTCTACGCGGCGAACAGTCGTCTGCCGTCATTGGCAACCTCACCGGACTCGAGACCCTCTCTCTCCTGTTCAAGTCGCTGTGGCAACCTCGCCGGACTGGAGAATCTCCTAATGTATCTTTAAATATTGCCCCCCTCAGACAGGATGAAAAGACGGATTTGGTCCGGTACGCGGAAAATTAACTCAGGATATCACTTTAATCTCTGTCTAGTGAAATGCAACGGCATGTTCCTTGATTCTTCTCTGAGCATGCATGGCGCTCACATTGGGCCCAAAATCACAAAGCCCCTTTCCCGGTATCAGAAGCCCATAATGATGCCATGTCTTTTGCTTTCCTGATTATATATCCACTTCATCTCACCTTCATCGTTCCCATCGAGATTAAGACCTTCACTTTCGCCCTGTGAGTTTAAATTAGGGGTGGGCAGTTCCCTGTCCGGTGCGGCAATTTTTAAAAAACGTTTACTCCTGACATGGCATGACACTTGTGGTAAACATTTTTAAAAATTTATGACACGCAAATGATCGACTAAAAAATTATGCAAAAAAAAAAAAGTAATAGTACTTAAGTGATGGTCGTACGAAAGTTATGATATTCAAGCGATCGAAAAAAAAAAAGATTATAACATTCAAGTGAGCGCCGTACAAAAGTTATGGCATTTGTGGTATTATTTTTTCGAAAATTCTGCAAACATAATCCTCGATTGGAGGGGAGAATTGATAATCTGCAAATTTTCACGATCTCCAATTGTTAAGTACTTATGTGATCTTGCAAATGATAAGGATCTTGACTTTGAGAGTCGTATGAGTTTTCTTATAAAATTCTTAGCTTCAACAACATTCCATAGATAGAAAAAAAGCAGAAAGAGAAATTACAATTTACCCCTTTTAAACTATCCCACATGACACCTTTCTCTCTCCCTCCCTTTTCATCTCCGATTCCCTTCTCCGGTTGTTTTCTCTATTTCTCTGTCTCGTAGACTTTTTCGTTGTTTTCATAGACGATGCGATCGGCATCTTTGAGCTCTGAAAATCGAAGCGTGAGAGGTTCGGAAGAATCTACTCTCTCCGAATCTGCTCGCTTGCTCTGATGCTTACTCCAAATTGTCGAGCGCTCTCCAAATCTTCGAGACTCCTTTGCGGCTATCTTCAGCATTCGATATTTCTGAAAGTGATTTTGTGTTCAACCGGTATCTGTTTTGTAGTTACTCTCTCCCGATCTAGAACTAGATCTAAATTTGAGTGCTCTTCTATCCCGATTTAGAAATAAATCTTAGATTTACATGGTGTTTTCTGTGTTCTTTCAACCTTTTGGGATTGCTGTGTTCTCTACAAGGTGATTGTGCTGGGGACACTGAATCTAGCCGCACACCGCTTTTTGGCAAAATCGTAGTTAGTGGAGAGAGACTTTTCGGCGTGTGCTCGTCACCGATGTTGATTCGAGATCGTTTGTGCTTCGATGCTACAACAGATCCATTTTTGTGGAATGAGCGAGTTTCTGCAGAGTGTGCCAAGTTGATTCACTTTTCAGATTTACTTATTTTAGCTGCTTTGTGGAATTTGCATCTTTATGTTAAATTTATGTGCCCATCTTTCATATGAAATGAAAATTTTCCTTTCGACAAAAAAAAAAAAAAAAAAACTACCCCACATGACAAAATTAAGGAGTGATTGATAAGTTGAATAAATTGAACAAACGCTCACTTGTATCAACTGAACTTTACAAGTTAGGCCAAGTTAAACGTTAGGGTACTTTAACGATTGGATGGTTATTAGTAACTGTGCAATTGGGAGAAGACAACTTCAAATGCACTCGAAATCAAAACTCTGTCTTATAGTTATGGGAAAATGACATAAATGACTCTTAAACTTTGGCCTAATGTGTAATGTGATCTTTGAACTTTTAATTTGACCAATATGGTCTCTGAACTTTTGCCCAATGTGTAACGTGGTTTTTGAACTTTCAATTTGTTTAATGTGGTCCCCGAACTTTTGGAATATGTTCAACTTAGTCCATGAATAATAAGAAAATGTCCAATGTCATCCATGAACTTGAATTAATGGAATGACTACATTGAACATCTTACTATAGTTCAGGGACTAAGTTGAACATTTTCCAAAAATTCAGGACCGTATTTGTCAAACTAAAAATTTAGGGGCCATATTGCACATTAAGCTAAAGTTCAGAGACCAAATTGGTCAAATTCAAAGTTCAGGGATCACATTACACATTGGGTCAAAGTTCAGGGACCATTTGTGTCATTTCCTTATAGTTATCTACATTGGACCGCCTTATTTGCTATAATGTTTTTTTTTTTTTTTGCTTCCTCTAGGCATTATTTGCTATTGTATTTATAATATTTTTTCCTTTGACTTTTTTACTATGAACAGATGTAATCTTTCATCCACATGTATGGTTGGATTCTACAAATAATGTGAAAGCCATTTTTTAGTATTTGATACAGGAAATTGTAAAACACATTTGAGAAAAAATCTCGAGTAAAAATTACATGTCCCGAATTCGGGCACTGGGGTGGTCACATTTTTTTTCACGAAATGGGTTGAAATACCTCGCGGGCTCAGTTTGGAGGGAACCGGACCAGGCCTTCAGGTCCCGACCCTATGCACTGATAACCGAGGCAAGGGTGTTGGCGTTCCGGACTTGGCCTTGGAGGCCCCAAGTGCGGGCCCTACAGAGTTGGGCACGAGAGCCGGGTACTTGAGACCCGCCATTTGGGGTCCCAACCACGGGGGATGAGATCCCAAACCCGATCCGAAGGATCTATCGAGGTCCAGCCTCGGCGAACCGAGCCCGAGCCTCAAGGTCGAGTCATATTTTGAAATATTGTTTCGGGTTTTCAAAAGAGAAAGTCAATTTTCATTTACGCACAGTATTTTCGTTGACTATAAAAACGATCTTTTATCACATCATAAATACAATAAGTATATTGTACCCGTTTCCTCTTTATCTTTATTTTTATATAATCTAGAGACACGATCGCATAAATCCAACTACTTAAATGCCTATGAAATACTCTGCAAACCCACGTACGAGTTAAGTCTAGGCCTTTGATCGGTGTGGAGTGCGATCAGGAGCCTCCTTGATCCAATCAGGGCGGATCATTCATACGGAGATTAGGGGATTCACAATGAATTGCTTCTGCAGCTTGAAACTTTAGTGATCTTTGGCATCGCCACGGTCCGCCTATGAAGACATTAAGACATCATCAAACGATATATTTTGTCCAAAAAATGACAGTTAATCACAAATTAAAATGGTCATTTGTATGTTCCTGCTGTTCACTTATCCTCAGATAATTCTTTTTGTTGAGTCAAAAATACTTTAGTCGTTCGTCGGCATAACACAGTCAGAGCCTCGTCGCATTAGAGGCTCCTCAACGCTTGATGTGAAGCGGCGGATCAATCTCGGCCCTTAATTATTTCTCTAATTACAATTCCCTTCTTGAGGTGATGTTATTCAGCATTGGTTCTCAATATGTTTCTCTATTTTTTTCCTCAACTTTTAGCATTTTATACTCTAGTTCTATTTAATTTTACTTGAGAGATCACACAAAGTTCATGCATACGACTTATTAGTTCATTTGAAATCATTGGAAGTTCTTTCAAACGTACTCAAAGTAGAAATAACCTTTCAGTACAAAAGTAGATAAATGACTCGTCACCGAGAAGAATTTAAATTCTCAATAATACGACAGTTCTAAAACTTTTCTTTTTTGTTTGGTTGTATCCTATCCTATTCTATTTTACAACCTGCACTGTGTGCGCTATGTGCTGTGTGCAGATTCTGAAACCCTACTCCCTCAATCACACATCCCCACCCCCAACTTTCCTGGAATCGAACTCCCCACCTCCTTCTTCCCAAGTGAAAGGGTGGCCACTGGGATAATCCTGGTGGTTACATTTCTAAAAACTTAATGAAATGAGAACGAGAGTTATTGTCCTCTCGTACGTATAGATTAACTTGTATTCTTATACACACGTTACTTCTGTTTCCTTTTTTTCTATTTTTTTTTTACTTTTAGGCGGCATCAAACGAATTGGAGATAGGATGGAGGCGGTCCAGATATTATTAGTTAATAGTATCGGATAGGTTATTTACCCAATCCTAGAACCCGCCCTATTTCCAAGTCCTAGAGAAAAGGAGATATAGTTAAGCTTTCACGCATCATTTAAGATGGATTTGACTGTAAGCTGGTGTGACAGAGAAGGGGAGGGGTTGATGTGGATTCGACTAAGGTTTTCACACACATATGTATGTGAGAATTTGATTAGAACATGATGAAGTGGTGAATAATTAAGTGCATATATACTATTTGCGAGAGATACGATACAGGGCACATGTACCTTTCTACAAGGTACTCTGCATATAGCACAGGGTGCTGGGTGAGAACAGGAACAGTATGACCCCTAACCTTGGAATCTACCGTGTATTCACCGATCTTACAACTCAAGATTAATAAATAGCTCAATCCAAATCGAAAACAGCGATAAAAGGCCTCATCACCGACGCGATCCACAGCTTATTATCCCTCTCTTCAACTTCACTTATGAACTGCACGGTCTTCCCCTCGGCGTCTTCCACCACTTCCAGAATTTCTCCCTCCTCACCCAGCTTTACAGCAGTCGCGTCAGCTTTCCCGGCCACAAACAGCGAGTGCAGCTGTTGGAAGCTGATCGGCAGTCTTAGAGCGAAATTCCCAATGAGAGAATTGGAAAGAAGGAACCTCGCGACCGGTCCTTCCTTGGTGTGCAAGCCGACCCAGAAGTTGCCTCTGGAGTTCCTCCTGATGTTGTCTGGGTAACCGGGCAACTCGGCAAAGATGTCCAACTTTCCTGCATTAGGGCCCTTAAGCCAAAGCCTCGAGATTCGGCAAGCAGCGGTTTCCGCCACCAGCAGAAACAGACCGTCTTTGCTCAACGCTACTCCATTGGCAAAAGCAAGTCCTCGCAAAAGGACTTTTAGTTCCTTGCTCGACTTATCGTATTTCATCAACCGGCCAGTTTTGTCGCCACTGAGACATGAATTCATAAATTCTCTGGACACACAAATTATCAGCGATAAGTAGCTTCTTGTAGGCATCAATGGACATCACTGAGAACAGATTACAGTCTCTCTCTTTTTTTTTGTCAGTCATTATAAAAAAAGAAGTTGGGTGCTGCAGTGGAGGTGTGACTACTCTGAAAATCAGTTAACTGGACCACGACACTGATATAAACAATTTCCATATAACAATTGGTTATCTTGTTTCAATAGCCTAACCACGTAGAAATCAATAAAGGTAGTTATTGATTTGAACTATCCCACATTTTTATGAAAACAAGACCCGTCGATATCCAGGCATCTATCTCCTAGCATTAATGCTGTCTGTGTCTTGCTTACCTTCTGTGGAAAGTTGTGCTCGAGTCTGTAAAGTAGATCACATCTTCGCTCTCATCGATATCCAGATCATTGGTGAAGCGCAAGGGTTTGCCTTCAGCTTCATTAGCCACCAGAGTGGCCAAACCACCATCTGGACCCACCACCATAAGCCCGAAGTATGCATCCGCAATATAGAGATCCCCAGTTTTCTTATCAAAACGGAGTCCTAGAGGCCTTCCACAAACATGCTCCAACTCCGGTGCAAATGGGCGAATGCATTCCTTCCTAGTAGCACAAGACCAAGTTGGTGACATTCAGGGCAAAATATACAAAAGGAAGCACAATATTACTGGAAATTTAATGAATGAGTGCTGACACTGAAATTGGTTTTTATTCGGCAGCCCCGACAACTTCTTGAATTAGGAACGTTAGCACTCATGTGCTCTGTCCCTATGTATCAAAGTGGGTGAAAATGAAACTTTCTGGAGAAAGTAGCAGCAGCAACACAACTTCCAATGTTGGGGCTCTCAAATTCAATCCAAGTTACCATGAAACCCAAAAGGAAGGAGTACTCAACAAGTCAGATGATGACTAACTGGTTGGAACCATATACGCATCATCCTTGTCAGGGCCATGCTAATCTTCTCCATCGTTCCAATACAATTGATCTCTCCGGAGAGACTAATCTGATAGCGACTTGAACAAAAACTCTATTCAACTAGGAAAAAGGTAATCAATCCAATCTAATGAACGCCTTATTAACTGCATTTGTTACTTGGATTGAAAGAAATACACACCAATGCTGAAAAGCACACACAGGGTTACTTTGATGTGATGGACTGAATCACTTGCCGCGCAAGAATGCAGAAATCTGCATACTTTCTTGTAGAGTCCAGCATAAGTGACACATGATTTGCAAAATGTGATTAATCTAGTTTCACATTTGCAGTAAACAAACCACGAAATTGCCAACCAGGCTTTGGATGACATTTATGTGCATGATCAAGAGTCACGTCTTTCCCAATCGGTCTGATTAAGAATTCGCGAAATGGCATAGAATCTCACCTCGCACTAACATGGATACAGCCCTAAATTTATCTCACATTTCTTCTCGCCAACAGCAGCGAGTGATGCTTAGTATACTAAGATTGCTCTACGAGTTAGCATACTAAATGGCGTGGCTGATTGCATTTGAACCAATTGGTCGTGTTCTCTACTATGCTCAAGTACATGAAATTTTGTGAATCGATATTCGCCAACGTTTTGCAAGCCAGCAACGGAAGCAAATCAGGATGATCAAACATGTCGACAACGAAGAGCAAAATCACTATCTTATTTTGAAAAGGAAAGGGGAAAAGCAAAACCAAGTCGAGCACGAGCAGAAGACTGGTTCAACGTCGTACCTCTGAGAGGAAGTGACGGCGAAGTCGACCCACCCGCGCTCGTCGCCCTCCCACTTCAGGATCCGGCCGTCGGCGACGCCGGTGTACGGGCCCCCGCCGCTGGGGTCGAAGGCGAGGCTCTCGGGCCCGAAAGCTCCGGTGACCGGAACCACCTTGGAAGCGTGGAGGCGGTCGTGGGCCCCAGGGACGGGAGGCGGGTGGAGGAGATGGGTCGGCGGTTTCAGAGGTAGGACGACGGCTGCGATTGCAAGTGCCGCCGCGACCACTCCGAGCTTCGAAGCCATGGCCTCTTCGCTCTCAGGTGACCAAGACAGCGCTGCGGTTGCGAGGGAGAGGCTGGAGGTCGAGGCTTGTGAAGGAAGTGGAGGGAAGTCAAACGAAGCAAAAATCAAGCTGACGGTCTTCACACAAGGAAGGAAGGACTGCTAGAGACTGCTCATCTGCACCATAGCTCGATATTTAATATAATTTTTAAAATTTTAATTTATTCAATACGATCCTTAAATTTATAATGCATATTTAATTTAGTCCTTAAATTATATAAAAGTATCCAATATTATTTATAGACATTTTCATATAATTGAGGGATTAAGTTGAACATGTACTAAAAATTCAAAAAATATATTGCATATTGAGCTAAAGTTAAGAATCAAGTTGAATAAATTAAAAATTTATGGATCAGTCGTTGAATCAAATTTTCGAATTTCCTTTGTGTCATTACACCATTACAATTGTGTACCTGCTTTTTTGTGTCAGCATCCCATCACGATTACCTACCCACTTCCATTATTAGATAATTCATAATTCATTGATCGTTGACTATTTTTGACCAGGGATGTGTTGAAATATTAATTTAATTTGGCAATCACTTTAAAATTTTAAATCATAGTTTCCGAGCTTGAATGATTACATGTAAAATATGAAAGAAAGGCATGCAAGTTTTGTGAACTCTTTGTCATAATAGCCACGAGAGTAAAACTCTGCGTTTGGTCGTCTGGATTTCTAGTTAGGATGGAACTGGATAGTATATAATAAGAAATTCGAGAAATTTTGTATTATCATATCTACTATTTGGTGAATTGCGGAGTTAAAAGTCGGATAATTAGAGATAAGGCACGATTGAGATCAACTATGTTTTGCGGAATTTTTTCAGAGCAAAGGACACACACGAGAGACACATATAGAATACACGATATCCAAGGGATGAGGCTTCTTCTCCCTCACGCGTGGCCGTTACCCTCACACTCAGCCGCTGTCCAGTTTGTTGTCGCTGCCGCGTCCCGACGGTGCTGCTACTCCTTATTCGCTGCTATTCAACGAACAGCCGCTGTCGAGTTACAGCCGACGCATCTTGGCCACCTCCAAGGACAACCTGTAAGGTTCAAGAACGTCTTGACTTATAAATACAGCACAAATGTATTGCGTTCATCAAAAAATAAAAGCACAAAAGAGAGAGAATGTCTTGGTGAGCACAAGGGGGTGATGTTAGCAATCCGGTAGCATTAGCTTGAGCATCTTGGTTAAGTGAGAGAGTGAGCTTGGAGAGGAATAAGGATAGAGACGCGGTCAAGTTCACTGTTCAAGGCCACACTTGATGGTGGTCGTTGCCGAAGAGATGGCTAGGCGTGCCGGAGAGACGGTGATTATGAAAAAACCCAATTCTCCTCATGCATTGCCTACTTAAGAAATCCCATCTGACTTTATTCCATCCCCTATGATATCTTATCCTGGCTATATTCCATTTATTTTGTCATGTATAGCTACCAAACATATGATAAGATAAAACATATTACATTTTAATTTTTATCTGGACGACCAAACGCAGCCTAGAATGAAAGATTTGTTAAGTGATATCACCACACTTACAAATTTAACTAAAATTGGAATTAGGCGATGTCCGTGTTTGTAGCCCATCAATAAGAGGCCTTGGAGAAGATTTCCTGCGGCAAGACACGATGAAAAATACGATCCTTTATAATAGTCGTGTAGATAGAGTTTGCATGTGGAAAATAGGCCATTTAGCATGTAAAATGCGGGGTTGATGTTTGAGGAGAATCACAAAGCTTCAACAACCATTGGATGATAGTTCTCCAAATCCATCGAACAAACTTCATAAGTTAGAAATCGAATATATTCATCATAACAAATGGCAACGAAAACCGGATGGCACCTTGAAAACCAAACTCTCCATCTCGACCGACAGAACGATCGAGACCTCGCGCCTCGTGAAACTTGAGGTCTCAAGTTCGGGTTCTACTTGGAGCAATCACTTCAGAGTCAAGCCACGAGGAAGTAATTCATTGCAAATCTCCTAATCCGACATAAATATCGCACGCTTTGGATTGGATCCAAAGGAAAATTTTAGTCGGGTACGTGAAAATTAACTCGGGATATCATGTCTAGTGAAATGCATGGGCGGGTTATCTTTGCTTCCTTGGTTCTTCTCAATTCGGCCCATAAGAAGTCCCATCGAGGCCAAAATTCCAATCCCCAGCCAACCCCATGGTTACCATAAGCCTATTTTTTTCGTACCAATAGCCCACCATGTCCCAAGTTTTCGCCTTTCCTGTTAACATCTTCATCGTTCTAACTTCTAATCGAGATTTAGGACATTCCCTTTTCTTTTCTTTTTTCCATATGGAGCTCAACAGAGAAATAAGCGCGCTCGTATTCCCCGCGATCAGGGACACGGGTTTCAAATCGCTCGACTCGTGCATCCTCTTGAGGCCGAGAGCACAAATCAGTACGCTCCGGTAGCCACCTCGTGCTCATGAGATTGGAATCTTCGAAAGTTTCTTTTTCCATTTTACAATTGTTTGTCCCCTAATGAATAATATAACATTAAATGCTATATGGTTTTTAGCCGCACGAAAAAAAATCCAAAATAGCATGTCGAAAAGGAGGAGGTCGACGTGAGACCTAATATAATGTCCTTATTCTTTAACCTCAGCCTCATGGAAAAGCCCGTCAGGTTCTCAGGCACGGAAGAATGGTCCCTAGCCCGACTGTCGGTGATCTGGTCACGAGTGCCGGGGTCGCATTCCTGGCCTTTGGGGACTAGGGACATGCCTCGAGGGAATCGGACGCGGGCACTGATGAATCGGGCACAAAAGCTGAGTGCTCGCACTAAGTCACTAGGTTCCCGGACTCGGCCTCATGGGTCAGGCCCGAGCCCTAGGGTCCAATGGTATATATGGAAAATTGTTTTCTACTTTTAAAGAGATAGTCATTTTCCCGAATTTAAGTATAACCAAGTCAGCTATATGAAAAGATTTGTGGCTGACTATATCTAAGTACTCCAAGCATCGGAAGATGAGGAAAGTATTTTGTAAACCATAAATTTTTCATAAAACAATTGTACACTCGGTATATTTCACTCTCAAGCCAATTATACTGAAAAACGAACGATAGAAAGACAGGTGTACGTTGTCTTGTCGCACAAATTTCTCAAACCTATCTTGAATGTAATAACAAGAGGGGACAAATAAACCCAATTTGCTGCTACCCTATGTACTGCAAAAAAAAAGACATTATGTTCTTTATGTGATTAACATTCCAAACCTAGCTTAGTTTACTGTAAATTAATTTAACCGTGCCTAACAGCTGCTTTCCAAATGTAGTTTTCACCGACCTTTTCTTACCTCACGTCGTGAGAAGTTATTGCCTCATCTAATCTGAGAAGCAAAGCCAATCACACGCCACAAACAGACATAAAGAACATAAACACATTTGTTCGATTCATGCATTTCAATTAACAATGTTCATCACATCACTGTGCCACAAGTTTATATATTATACTCTCTTTTTACATATCTAGGGGCACGAGCGCATAAGCACGGTAATTTGGACACCTATCGAACACCGCACAAATCTCATAAACTGATTAAGTCTAAGCATTTGGTTTGTGCGAATGACCCTGGCTCAAAATAGTTGATAACTTGATACGTGTTTGGTGGGATTAATCATATGATCTTCAATTCCTGAGCTGAAAATTCCCACCGATGCCTCCCATCAACTGTGTTGGCTCTGGGAGTTTACTCATTTCCTTACATTACATAAAGATAAATTATATAAGCAATGTGCTCAAGGGTAATTGCTAAGCAATCAATCAAGAAAACTTTACGACTTTCAATGCACCGATCGTTGTGACTTTATGCACCGTTAGTACATTGAAAAACGAATTATTGATAATCAACTATATTTAATGTGTCCATACAAAGATTAATTATTGGCTCGGTGCTAAGGTAAATCATGCCCCTCCACTAAAGTGAAATTGTCAATCAATGTGATACACCGATTAATTAATTCTTTGATGATCGCCTTTCTCTAATCCCACGAAGTACGCTTTTGGGGCTTTTTTCCTTGCCGTTGCCGGTAATAGCAAGAATGGCTTTGGTTGGCCCAAAAAATAGCGTGAATGGCTCCAAAAAGTTTCCAACAATGGCAACTTGGATTAGGGATTTCGACAAAAAAAAAAAAAGAGAGATTAGGGCTTTTGCATTATTATTATTATCCCTACTTTTAGGTTGGACAAAGCCGCTTTCCATCCACCCATTTTGCTTTTCGAATAACTTAAAAGAAAAACTTGTAATATTGAGGAAAAGTGTGCAAAAAGTCCTAAACTTTTTGCATTGAAGTCAATTCAATTCTAAACCTTTTGTGTTTGTGTCAATTGAGTCCATTCGATAAATTTTGGCCTGAAATCGCTAATGTGGACGTCGATCGTTTTACGTGGCACGATCGACGCTGATGTGGATATTTTTCATTATATTTTTTTTATTTTTAATATTTTTTTTGTTTTGGAGAGAGGACCGGCAAGGATCGCCGGCCGATCAATCCCTCGGTGCCAAGCTTTTTACGGCATTATTAATCAACAAGACTTGTGGGAAGGCCTCCAAATTTCCTCACCATATATTTTAAAAGCTCTAGCAAGCCAAATTGTGGCCTCCCCCAAGTTCGCCAGTGAAGACTCTAAGGCATCATCAAAATAACCTTAGGAAGATGAGCAAAATCAATATCTTTTTTCCAGATGATTTGAGATTGCTGTGGTGTTCCAGCTTGAATTGATTCAATTAACAAAGAGGGGAGGGAATGGAGAGATCTAGCTCAAACCCTCCCCTCCATGGAGATAAAAGAAGGAAGTTGTGTTAATTCAGTTCATCCAATCAATTTTAACAGAAAATCGCTCGCATGGATGTCGGCCGTCCTACGTGGCACGATCGGCGGTGACGTGGACAACTTTTCAATATATTTCTGAATGTTTTATTATTTTTTCTTTTGTTATTTCTTTTTTTTTTTCATTTTGGCCGGGGCTCACCTGGGCGCGGGCCACGACCCTCGCTAGCGGTCGGGCAAACGAGCCTCGCCCGGCCAAAACGAAAAAAAAAAAAAAAGAAATGATAAAAGAAGAGATAATAAAACATTCAGAAAAATATTGAAAAATTGCAAAATTTTGTCTAAGTAAGTCGGTACCGATCGTGCCACTAATGCCTTAAAATCTCCTCGCGAAAATGAATTTTAAAAACTCTAGCAAGCCAAATTGTAGCCTCCCCCAGGTCCGCCAGTGAAGACTCTAAAAACATCATAAAAATAACCTCAGAAAGACAACCAAAATCAACATTTGAGATTGCCATGGAGTTCCAGCTTGAATTCAATTCATATTTTACAAGATCCTGTGATGAGGGTTTCGTTGGAACGATTGGTCCATCATCATACGCACCAGCTGACTCCTTAGCCCTGAAATGAAAAAAAAAAGAACTTTTATCAAGAACTGATCAGCTGAGAGAGCAAGAGACAAAGGGGGATCCGCTGGCTTAAACAAGGCACAGCATCAAACCAGATCTCTCTGCATAACCACCGTTATCTCCTAAAATAATGGCCGAACGGAGGGCGATTCGGTGCATTCAGCTACCCCGAATCGATCCTCAGCTCCTTCTGGGATCGGTTGTCCCTGCTCTTTTAGCATTCAAGATAGAAAATCATTTTTGGATTTTGTTTTGGGTGAGATGGTTTATGTGGGAAAGTCAAAGGATAGTTCTTTTGTTGACTCGAAAATATTTTAGTTCCTTCATTATTCTGATAAATTTCTTCAATATCATAGCATAGTCAAAGCCTCGCCGCATTAGCGTCTCCTCGACTGCTTATCCTTCTACTTCACCTGACAAGTAGAGTATTGCAGGCAAAAGTACCGAAAAAGAACGTAATGTTATTGTATTGGTACTAATTAAGTCCTGCACATTTCAATTAGACCAATTTAGTCATAAACAGTTTTGCATTGGTACCGCTTGAGTCCATTCGATCAAATTTGATCGGGAATCACTGATGTGGATGATAGAATATTTAAATATTAAATCACGCTTTCATCTAATAGCTTAAACTTTTAAAACAGCTGGCAATAGTCCCAAAAATTGATTTTTTCTATGTTTTTCTGTTTCATTTTGGCAATTGGACGGATAGACTCAGTTAGTACCAATGCAAAAGTGTTTAAGAGAATTGTTTATGATTAAATTGGTACCAATGTAATAAATTTATGACTTTTTTTATGCTTTTCCCGAGTATTGTATGTTCCTAGTGCTTTTTCCCCTTATGTTTCAGCATTTTATATTCTCGTCTTATTTAATGCCGCTTGAGGTATTTTCGAAAATTCATGCATACTGACTTTTTAAGTTTTTAGCTCATTTGAAATCATGGGAAGTTCTTCCAAGCATGCTCGAGGCCAAAAATAACCTATTAGCTGCAGCGGGGGCGGGAAAGTCAATAAGTAATTTTGAGCTCGAAAGAAGTTAAAAATTTTCCAATTGAGAAGTTGTAGATTATACAACAAAGTTCCTAATTATGACTCCGCTTGCTTCGCGAAAAATGAGTGATTTGAAAAATATTTTCCCGAAAACGATCATTTGTATTCCTAAACATTTCAATTAAACCAATTTAGTCCTAAACATTTTATTCATTGGTACCGCTTGAGTCCATCCGACCAATTTTAGCCGAAAATCTCTCATGATATCAAAGCAAGAGTTTCCGAGTTTAAAATTTTCATGCCCCATTTGTCTCTCCAATTAAATGTGCCCACGCTTTGTCGTCTAACAGCTTAACATGACATTCTTTAGAAAAATTAATTTTTTTTTATGTTTTTCTATTTCATTTTCCCGCTAGCCAAAATGAAAAGAAAAAAACATAAAAAAAAAATCAAAAATTGTTACAATAGTATTTAAAAATGTCAACATCGATATCGGCCATGCCACGTGGATGGCCGGCGTTCGCGTAAGTGATTTCCTACCAAAATTGAATGAATAGACTCAGTTGGTACCAATGCAAGAAAGTTTAAGACTAAATTGGCCCAATTGAAACGTTGATGATTGAATTGATACTGGTGCAATAAATTTATGACTTTTTGGTACTTTTCCCGAGTATTTTATGTTCGCGGTGATTTTTGCATACTGACTTTTTAGTTCATTTGAAATCATGGGAAGTCTACAAAGTTCTTAATTAAGGCTCCGTTTGTTTCGCGACAAAATGAATGATTTAAAAAATATTTTTCTAAAAACGATCGTTTGTATTGCTTAAAATAATTAATCAATGAAAAATATTTTTATCATGAACAATAATTTATGTTTAAATATTTTTGTGGACGATTAATTTTTTTGTTTCGTTCATTCATTTTTGTAAGCGATACAATCGATCATTTTTTTTCGAAAAATATGTTCTAAGCGATTTTTTTTTTCGCGAAACAAACCAACTCTAAGTAGCGTGGTTACGATTGGCATCATGGGCTATACAATGCAGCAGAAAGTATCGTGCGTATCCATTTACCTCACCATGAAAATGGTATGTCAATTCCCAAAAATATATTTTGGGTCGGGGAATAAAGTCCACGGATACGTGTCCTACCTTGATTAATTAGATTCTGTTGATACGGTTAATTTAAACAATTTTGGGGTTGATTTGACCACACACCCCCAGACTTGATTACTTTCAAATCGTCACTGTCGTTGACATTAGGACCATTGACTATTGAATTGAAAGTCAAACAATAAAATTAAATCAGATTCCATTGGTGAGTTTTACGTACATTACATGACTAATATGAAAGTCACACGTTTTCTCTGTTAAAATAATCCGCTATTATTAAGCAATAATAATGAATTATCGTTCCGGACAGAGATTTATAAAATTTTCGTAATTAGGTGATGGGGTTAACCTCGGATGGTGCTGGTTCTGAGTTAGATTAAACTTAAATCCTCATGCAGAAAAAACCCCAAAAAATGTAACGAGTCGCATCATGAGAACAAATCAACCAGCGGGAACTGAATTTGGAAATGAACCAAGATACAGATCGTTAAAATATCCAACATTGCTTATCTGCGGAATTTATGTGCACTTTATCCTCGTGTGGCCTTTCACATTAGCAAATTGGACTTATTAATATGGTGTCACAGTCAAGTTCTGTCTTAATTTATTTTAACTTAAACTTTTGGATTATGGCTTTTGAAGACATGAAATATTATAGTCCGAGCTACAGGCAAAGTGTTGCGATCGAGAAAAGAAAAAGTTGATGCACGATTTTATCTTGATGATGGAAATGAAAAACCACATGCTAGTGAAAAGGCGGCCCTCCAATCTCTCTCAAGGTTGGTCCAAACGTCTTTGACTGTTTTGGCTCTTGGTCCAAACTTATGTTTCCTCTTTCTTTTCTGTTTGCTTTAGGCAGCATCAAATGAACGGGTGATAAAAAATTGTTACCTTTGTCTTCTTTTTTGTCCTATTTCTATTAGGTGCTTCAGATAGTCTCGTTTGAAAAAGCTCTAGACGTGGTCCAGACATAAGTGAATGGTTGTTATCGGTGTGCAAGGTTCCTGGACGGGTGGGACGTTTTTTTTTTTTTTTTTTAAATAAATAGAATTGGAGATTGTTTATCGACAAAGGTTTCCACATATTTAAATGTGAAACTATCATTCGAAAAAAAAAATAGAAAAGTTATAAATAATCAAAATGGGAAAGTTAGATAATGGAATTGACGATCTTTGACCATTGTAATTTGGATAAATCAAATCGATTAGGTTTTCCTTTAAAATTATGACACTCGAGTTTGCGCGGTATCCAAAAGCCACCGTGAAATTTTCAAAGCAACATGCAGGGCTTCTTGCCAGTAGACATACACACTATTTGGAGGAGGGTAGATTTTGAAGGAAAATTGAATTACAAAACAAGAAATGGAGATAACATCACCGTTCCATGCATACTTGTTAGATATGTATTTATTTGAACAAGTACCATCTGATCGATCTGTAGCTTTGGTGCAAATTATAAATTATACACACGCGACAAATTTACCACAAATTAAATTTTTGACCATAAAAAATCCCAAATCAATATACCCGTGACAAATTTACCTTGGCTGATCGACCCGCCATATCAATTTTAGGAAAATATTAGAAGAAACAACGTTCTTCAACTTTGTTTTAATGTGTAATATCGTTCTGAACTTTTAATTCGTTACTGCACGTTGGGTCAAATTTTAGAAATCGTATCGAACAAATTAAAAATCAAGGATCAACAAAACTTATTGGATCAAACCTCGGGAATTACTTGTGTTATTATCCCACGTTAGAACTACTGCAAATTTATCGAATAATCAGTACTCTTTCCTTAAATGAATGTGTGGGATTTGTTTACTTACTTTTTACGGACGAGGCAAAGGACCAAATTCGAGGATTGATGATGGGGAGTGATCTGTCGTACGTAGGGGGCACTGTAGCGGATGGAGGTGAGCAAGATCTCCACGAAGGCGCGTGGGCCCCGCAAGATCAGCCTTTTTCTGCGGGGGGAAAATCTTTGGGAGCGTGGATCATCCGTCACAGGCTGTACCAGGCACGTCAGAAGTGTGTCGGGGAATCTTCTCCTCATCATCGTTCATCGCCCGAGCTGGATGATCGACATCTTTTTGCTCATCGTTTGATTTCGCCAAATTTCTTTTGGACGGAAATGGAGGATGTTTCAAATTTTGTATGATTTTGTCTCACAGAAATTGGACTAAAGCTTCCGCAAACCCCAGTTATTTTTTCAAATTGTTCGATCGGGATCGCAAACCTTTTTGTTTCATGCAATTAGGTATTTTGAAGTCTATTTTGTTTCCTTTATTGAGTTAACGGATGGAATTGCCGAGTTGATTTACCGTATAATGTGGACCTCGTTTTTCAAGTGCTTTTAGGAGTGTGTTAGTCGAGATCGAGCGTGAAATTTCATTGATTCGGAAGCGAGGGAAAATTTACGATGCTCTACAAGTAATGATTGCGGGAAAGGTGCTTCTCGATACTGATAATCTCTCCGGCTCACTGTAAGTTTGGGTTCTTTGCTTTTGCGACATGAATTTACGGCTTATGTTGATTTTTTTTGTTTTTTTTTTGCTTTTTTGAAAAAGATATCAGAGAGGTATCCGATACTATCTAAATACCAAATTAATTTCTGTTGGACGTGATAATACTCGTCATACATTAACAATTACAGTGTATATACAGAAATCGATTTTATATGCCGGTGGTCAAGGCGAGGGATGATGACGTCATCTGTATCTGTTAGGAGGATTCTGGCGGGCCCCATTTCCACCCCCGCCTCCTCCCCCCTTCTCTCTTCTGCCTCCCCCTGCTCTTTCGGCTTTTGCCTTCACTTCCATCCAAACAATCTCTCTCTCTCTCTCTCTCTCTCTCTCTCTTCTGTTCCCAATCTTCACGCCCTTCGCATTGCTCTCCGTCTTTGTAACTGAAGAAAAAAAATCAGCTCGGGAGCGGTTTTGGGGATGAAGAAATCTGGTAGGATCTTGGTCTGTAGGATGTGGATTCTACTGGGTCTTCTTCTTACAACGACCCTGCGCTTTCTCCGTCCTCCTCCTCCTCCTCTGTCGTAGCGGCAGAGGGAGAAGGCACTGAACCCTCGCGAGAAGTTTCTGCTCTCGGATCTCACATTTTCTCCATTTTCTCCATTTTTGGGGTCCGCAAATGGGCACTGCCGCAGAGCCTCAGTTCCACGTTTTGGCGGTCGACGACAGTCTCGTCGATAGGAAGCTCATCGAGAGGCTCCTCAAGATTTCCTCTTACCAAGGCACTCTCTCTCTCTCTCTCTCTCTCTCTCCCCCTCTCTCTGGCCTTTGCTTTTTCTTGGATGAAATGAGGAATGGGTTCTTCAAGAAGTTGGCTTAGCTCGTGTTGGTGCTTTGTTTTGTTTTCCTTCTCGGGTGCTTTTCATTCCTCTTTCTCTTTTGTTCTGATATTGTTCAAATTCTCCCTGTTGCCATTTGCAGTGACTACTGTTGATTCTGGTAGTAAAGCTCTCGAGTTCCTGGGTTCCCGTGGAAACGATGACCGAAGCAGCTCCTATCCTCTCCCGTCCGCTTCACCGAACGATCATCAAGTAATGTGTGCTTCAGTTTCAGCATTTCTGTCTTTCCTTCGCTCGGGAATTCTCTTTTTCCTGTAATTTTTTTGATTTCCTGGGGTTCAGTTGCGTGACTCATTTTGATGTCCAATCAACTAATTAACAGGGAGGGGAGGTGAATCTCATCATCACAGACTACTGTATGCCCGGAATGACCGGCTACGACTTGCTCAAGAAAATCAAGGTACGCCCTCTGGATTCTCTCTCCCCACTTCTTTGCACGATTCCATATATTCTCTCTTTCCTATTTGCCCTTTTTTTTTTCTTTTCTTTTCTCTCTCGATCGTCTTGTAGGCATCGTTTTCCTTTCCGGGAAAATTTGGCCCCAGACGTGTCTTACCGGATCGATTGTTTTGCATCCAATAAATTGACAAAGTCAGAAAGTGGCTAACATGCACGGGTCTGAATGTTTCTGTTCGTGGGTCCTTCCATTTTTATCTCTTTGCCCTCTTTTTCCCTGCCCACTTGCTTGGGAATTCCCATCTTGATAATCTCCAAGAAGATATTCCCTACCTATTTTCCCTGCAATAGTAAGGCTGACTGATCAGATCTGGCAAGCCAAGAAAACAAAGGAAACAGCAGAACAGAACTAGGGTATCAGGCCTAATCTACAAGAACTTTTTCTTTTTGGCAACCCCTTTTCTCCTTTCAAAATTCTAGTGTCCCCTAAAAATTTCAATTTTCCCTGACTTATAAATTAGCCTCTACTTTTCCCTTTTTTGTGTAGATTGAAAGTGCACACTTTTACTCAATCCTAGAGTACTGGAAAGGGCTGGTGTATGCAAAACTCATATGATTCATGTTCTTTCGCAGGAGTCTTCATCTCTGAGAGACATCCCGGTGGTCATTATGTCATCCGAGAATGTCCCTTCAAGAATCACCAGGTAAGAGCAGCATATAGTACTGTGTAAGAAAAGAGAAAGCTTCCTCAACGTTTGTGCTCATATGTTCCAACTTTTGGGAGAATGGATGGTGTTTTGTTAATTGGTGTGTTTAATTTGGGACGACGCAGATGCTTGGAAGAAGGAGCGGAGGAATTTATCCTGAAGCCAGTGAGATTATCGGATGTGAATAAGCTCAGACCCCACATGATGAGAACCAAGAAGCTCAAGAATGAGCAACAGGAATCGGGAGGAGAATCGGAGAGACATGGTGAGATTCGATCACAGCCAGCGCGCCAACATGAACTTGAAATTCAACAGAGCCAACACCATCAGTCCCAGCAGATTCCACAACACCAGCAACAGAAATCCGGCAATAACAACAAGAGAAAGGCCATTGACGTTGAAGAAGGCCTTTCACCCGACAGAACAAGAACCAGATACAGTGGAGTGGCCACTTTCTGATGAATCACACACTTTAATTTCTAGCGACCATGTATCTTTTTACTCATTTTGTCTTTCGCACCCAATTCCTGCTTACTACTGGAGCATACGGATTAGAGAGAAACGCTAAAAGGAAAATTTTATAGAACAGCAGCAAGGCCTGCAATGCTATACGAAGCTGAGTGTTGGTCAGCACAGAAGCAACATGAGCATAAAATGGGAGTAGCGGAAATGAGGATGTTGAGGTGGATGTGTGGTTATATAAGGATGGATAAGATAAGAAATGAAGATATTCGACGAAAAGTTGGAGTAGTACCGGTGGCAGAAAAGATGAGAGAACATAGATTAAGATGGTTTGGGCATATTCTCCGAAAATCCCTAGATGCTCCGGTAAGAACAGAAGTTTGTTACCGAGAGCATGACATGAAGAAAGGAAGGAGTCGGCCGAAACTTATTTGGGGGAAAGTAGTAAAATAAGATTTAATGAAGTGGGAATTGGATTTGCGTACGGTTTGTCTTAGGATGGAGTGGAGGACAGCTATTAGCATTGTGAAGAGGCAGATATTCTATGTTCCAGATTGTCCTTTTTAGTCATTTTTTCCTTTATATATATATATATATATATATATATATATATATATATTTTAGGGTTTATCGACCGCTGACCCCAACTAGTTTGGGATAAAGGTGATGTTGATGTTGATGATGATGTTGCTTTTTTCAGGTATATAGATCTTGAATGAAGTAGTTGATCCATAGTACCCCCTTTCTTATTTTGTCCAATTTCAATCCGACAAAAACAAGAGTAATAGAAGGAAAAACACGTGGGATACTTATGCTATGTCTGGGAACAAAGGGTGAAGAAATTGGGCAGGAAAATGCTACAAAGTTCAGAAATCTCCCCCCAAATTTATCTCACGACAATTTAGAATTTCCACCCAAATTAGGTTTTTGAGCAACATCGTCTGAATTCGAAGCAAAGCTATCTCAAATTAACATGCACCAGCACAAAAGATAGTTTGCATCAAGACATCTTGCTTTTAATAATGAGAAGACCCCACAAAAAGCCTCCTCGTATGCTTATTAGCAAGTCAATGGAGTCATTATCTCAAATTCCAAACGCGTGTTAATAGCTTTGCTCTAACAGTCACGAAAATTGTGGAAACCGAACGATGTAGAAAATATTTTCATCGACTAACTATTTCAAGTAATACAAAACGATCGTTCTTAAGAAAATGCTTTCCAAATCGTTCATTTCTAGCGAAATAAGCACATCCAGCCACGCTACTCTCTCTATACCGAGAAAGAAAGACTTGGCTGTACTGTTCTAAATCTTAACTAGAGATTTATCTGTGTTCGATTTTGACTTCACAACTTCTATCGTTTAACCAAGACATTAGGAATCATCGGATTTTACATCGGGGGCGTTCGTGTGTGTAGACGGTTTCCCGATGAATCCGGAGAGACAACTTTCAATAAGTAATGCTACATTTTTTGCTAGAGAATCAGTGGAGGTGCGAGCACTTTGCTTTTTAATTGATTTTGAACGGTGAGTCGATTAAGTCTTTTTTGGATTGATTTTGACAATTGATTTTTTTTTTTTTTTGAAATCTAAATCTTGTAGTTCACCCACTTTTAACTTTTCATTTTTCAGATTCAAACTCCTGAAATTTTTGCGGTACTCAAATGAGGATACGTAGATCCTTAGATATGCTATTTGACTCTTAAAAGCTTTATTTTCTATTTTAAGTACGACAAGAGATATGGAGCAACTCGTGAATGAGTGTGCATGTTGCAAGGAAATTCTTTTATTTTTTTTTATCTTTAAATATATTGATGACGCGGTATGTCAAGAGAGAAACTCTTCTCATCGCTGAATGCCACGTTGCAATCGGTTATCCATCGTCCAGTCCACTAACTCGTACTGATTTTATAAATATGAAAAGCTACATGAAGTGTCAAAAAGAAGTAAAAGAATTATATTTTTTTTTTTTTACCAGTTGAATCCTCAACTTTTTATAATTGTGCTAGTTTAGTCCACTTTATTGACGGGCGCTAACGTGAATACTTTTTGATAATATTTTAACATTTTAATATTTTTTTTCCTTCCTATTGCTACTGTGGCGGGCGAGCTCCGGCCATGCTTCGCGGGGGTTTCGTGAGGCCTGGCCTAGGGTGAGGGCAGCCTTGCCGGCGGTGAGCGAAGGCGGCCATGGCCTCGCCAGCCGCGGGCGAGACCTCCTTTGCCCGTGGTCGCCATGGCTTTACCCAGCCTGGGCGAGGTCAGGCGAGGCAGGTCAAGGGCCGCAAAGCCCTCGCCGAAGCTCGCTTGCCACAGTAGCAGTGGGAAGGAAAAAAAGAAACACAAAAAAGGAAAAATATATATATATATTAAAAATTATCACGTCAGAGTCGGCGACGTCACGTCAGCGCCGGTTGGCAAAGTGAATTGAATTGACATAATTACAAAATTTTAGGACTCAACTCGCAACAAAAAAGTTTAGGACTGAATTGACACAATTGCGGTTTAGCACTTTTTTTTTTGGTAATTTTCCCCAATTAGGGGCATGCATTCGGTTTGGTTCAACTCGAGAACTGAATAGAATCGGCCTTAGTAGGTTCAAGGCCGGTTCACACAGAAACCAACAATTTTCGGTTTCAAATTTTTAGAACCGGTCTTGACTGATCCGATTCCTCGTTCGGAATCTTGAACTGCCAGTTCTCCTCAGAGTGGAATCGGAACCGAAACGGTAGTGATTGACTCGCGAGCTTCTAGTTTTGTTTCTTTCCCGTTTGTACGACAACATTAATGTTTGTTCCTTTCCAGTTTCCAGTAATGGCGTCACTTTAGACATGTTTGGTTTTCGTTTTGTGAATGTTGTCGTATCGCGATTCTTTGAAATCGCCATGGCCAGCACCCGTCGGTCCAATTGGATTTGTGATCTCCGAGTTCTGACTAGGGCCTTCTTTCTGGTCATGCCGAGGAGGAAGGGCTCGTTGGAGGCACCGAGGAAGCGACCGTGGCAGCTCCTGCGGTGGATGAGGTGGCCCCAGCCCTCGATGGGCTCGATGGATCAGCGCGCGGGCGGAGCCGCTGTTGCGGCTCTGGCGCGTGGTCTTGCTGTCGTCCATGGGAGCTCACGGCTTTGAATTTCCTTTTTCTGTTTTCTTGATGAGATGATCAGGAGAGTGTAGGCGAGGAAGACACAAGGAAGAGGACTTAGGGGTCGATTATGTAAAGGGGGAGTTGTCTTAATTTAATAGTTGGAGGATTTTGTGAAGAAAAGATGACAGAAATCGAAGAGTTTTGGAGGAATTGTAATTGTATTTTCTGTATTGCTTGTACATGTACATAGGGATATTTATAATACAAGAAAATACAAATAGAAAAAATATACAAGATAAAGTTTTTCTATTTTACTGACTAAATATCCAATCTTACAGACTGACGGAATCAATCAGTCCATACCATAAGGAATTAGAATCGGATCAATTCCTATCTTCAACATTATGAAATCCTTTAGCTGATGAAATCTGAAAAAAAAACAAAGGACAAAAAAGGATCGCCAGTTACCGGATTAACAGGATTGATTCCCGATTCCAAGATTGAGAACTTGTCTTGACAAGACATGTTCTAGATCCTGAATATTATCCATCATGAAACCGATCACCCATGATATGAATAGTTTAATGCAACGGTTGAGCACCTAATGCTGTCAAGTTGAGGGTAATGTTTACATCCCTATTAATGGCCCAACATACATAATGATTTATATTATATGTTACTTTTCTCATCTTTATTTTATTATTTTTTCAAATCTACTTAAAGATAAATTTATCTTGCATAACTTTTTAAGCATAGAACTACTTTTGTTCTTTGCCATTCTAAATGGGGAAAATTCCAAATAAGAGCCTGAAGTGCATTCATTTTCTCAAATTAGGATTTGAAGTGGACATTATTTTAAATAAAGGCCTGAAATGCTCAAATCGTCTCAAAGAATGGCTTGATCGAAGGGCAATTCCGTCCTTTACTTTTTTGAAATTTTTTCCTTTTTTTCTTTTCCTATTTCTATTTTCTTTTCCTTTTCCTTTTCTTTTTTCTTTCTCCCCTCTTCCCTTCTCCCCTACCCGGGCTCCATCTTCATGCACTCTTTTTCTCGTGGTTTCATAATCTTCCATCTTCTGTTGCTCTTCGGTTTCAAGTTTCAACACATCTCCATGTCCTGGAAATTAACCACAATTATACGATTTATAGACAAAAGTATAGAGTACACCCACTGTCGTAGTAGTTGTTCACAGGGAGATAATTCGATATTTATTACTGGCAAAGGGTTTCTTGGTAATTAACTAACCATCAAACTGTTGATAAATTCAAAGACGCGGATCTCATCAACGAGATCAAGCCGACCACGATCGGGCTCTTGCACTCGGCCCCAGGAAGTGGCTGCCCTGCAACAACGCGTTGCTGGGTTCGGCGAGTAACGATGTGAATAAGGGAGGGACGGCGCATTGGGGGAGGGAGAACAGCAATGGCGATGGAGAGTGCATGAAGATGGAGGCTGGAGCCGAGGCGACAGTAGGGGGAAGGGAAGAGGGGAGAAAGAAAAAAGAAAAGAAAAGGAAAAAAAAAGAAATATGAAAAGAAAAAAGAAAAAATTCAAAAAATTCAAGAACAAAAATGCCTTTCGACTAGGCCATTCTTTAAAACGATTTGAATATTTCAGACCCTTATTTGAACAAAGTCCACTCCAGACCCTTATTTGAAAAAAATGAAGGCACTCCAGACTTTTATTTAGAATTTACCCTTCTAAATGGATCCGCAAATGTGTTCTTCGTGAGTTTATACTCTTCTCTTTCCGATTTTAATTTTGTTATACGAGAGTCATTGCACTTGGTTATCATCTAATATATTATGGGAAATAAAATCTACCATAATTGGAAATAATCCGGATATATTTTCAGTTGTCTTGAAATAATTTCACTTTCTGTTCTCGCGACGTAGAAAGTTAAAATTTCAATTTGAGGTGTTGGGTTACCATCTAATAAGAACGCATATTAAAAGATACTTGCTATGATTTTGACTTCCACGACATGTCATATGATTTTTTATTTTTATTTTTTTTGGTCGGAATGTCATATGATTTGCGTTGACCTAATTTTACCACAGTGCTTGTTAATCGGGGGTTCTCAGCTTCACCCAACAAAAAAAAAAAAAAAACCAAGAGTACTCAGCCAATAAATTGGTTAACAAGCACTGAATGAAGCACAGACTGACTGAGCAAAAGCCGAAACTTCGATGATTTGACGTGAGTCGCTACTATACCATCCCATCCGAAGATGACGTGGAGTTTACTTTCTCCATTACAACTCTTTAAGTTGAGAGAAAACTTTTTTTTTTCTTTCGTCTTGGAAAATATCCCCTAATTTTTTCGTTCTATCGTTCACACGAAGCAATTTTTTTTTTTTTTTTGGGGTCGACACAAGCAGTTTAAGCACCTAATTAGGTGCAAAATAAAATAGTAATGAGAGAAGGCATTTCACGGAATGGGATCATGACAGTTACCCAATTAGCAAAAACACGCGATGGGGAACTGCGTTGACCTAATTTGACCACGATCTCCACGTGGACCCCACTTCCTCCTCCACGTCTGTCCGACGTGTCACGTCTCCACTCTCCAATATGCGACTCTCTTTTTCTTTAATTGGATGAAAAAAATAAAATAAACGCAATCTCGTCAGATACGGACAATAGACAACAAGAACCCAACCCCCCAATTGCGTCACCGAAAGCTTGATCACCAAAATTCCCTCCCTCTCTCTAATCGCGGCCGAAATCCGGAATCTCTCGTCGCGGATTCGCTCGAAATCCTCGAGGTGAGCTCTGATTCCGGCTCGTTCCTCGTCCGATTTCAAGCTATTTTTTTTTGTTTTTTGGTGATTCTTCCTTCTTCTCCGGGAAGGTTTGTGCGGTTAATCGAACGAGTCCGCAAGAGAGGCGTGGTGAGTTTCTGCATTTATGCATGTTGATGATTCTCTATTTCCATCCTCGTGCTGGATTTCCGGCTGCTGATATTAGGGTTTTAGGATGGTGTGGCCATGGGGTGATCGCGTGCTTTTTGACCGCGTGATCGGACATGTTCTGCGCTCTCGCGATACCCTAGGGGCTCTATTTCGGTTGTCAGGGAGTTGTATGGCCGGGATCGGATTCATCTTTCGCTGAAAAAAATAGTCGAAAGGATAGTTTCGTGAGGAGTTTTGGTTGTGTGTGAGCCGTTTCTTGCTGAATGAAAGCCGATGATCCGGTGGGAATCCGAGACTGTATTGATGGTTTTTCTCGTTCTAGATTTTTGATGAGCTGCAGTAATGGTCTTACAGCTTTTTCGGGTTTGGAGATTCTCTTCATGATGGCAAGGTGTGTAAGATATAGATTCTAGACGGGTAGCAGAGACCAATTATGGAAATCACATTTTCTTGCGTTCTCATGAGGGAAAATAACTATCTCTCGGCCATAGAGAGTAAAAATTTAACATGACTTAACTTTCCTTGTTAATCTAAACCTTCGCTTTTACACGTCAACGATTATTTTATGATAACAATGTATCGTTGGCGATATGTTGCATGCTAGTGTTTCATTTCTAAATTCTAATACAGGATCGAACGCAATGGGACAGAAGATGATTCATTCCACTTAGTAGGATAAGGTTCTTGTAGATGTAATTAGTTGTTTGAAAAGAGTTCTCTGTAATTTTGGATGCTTGTCAGACAGAATCATTGGATGACCCAAATGAGTTTTGGCATAAGAAGAAATAAATCATTAGAATATTTCTCTTGACCTCAACTTCTCGAGTATTTTCATTCACACGGTGCGCGTGAATTGTCTGTAAGACAGGAAGCCCTACAATCAGCAGTTACTATCATGTTTTCGTACTTTTAAGTTCGTCATGTCTTTATGTACTATATTTCTATTTTTTTCTGTTTTAACGAAGGATTTTCCCTTACAGTTGCCTTTGTTGCAACTTGTGATGGTCTACATCATTTGCTTCTCTGTTCATTGATTTCCGCTGGGCGATAATTTTTTCCATGATTGGATGAAGTTTCTGAACATTTGGATGATTTTTTTGCCATCATTATTACATTCAAGAAATGCTATTGGTTGCAATCGATGTCTCCTTGTACTTCATATTCCACATTCTCCTTATATGATTTGGTACTGATTCTGTGGATTTGTACTCTCCTGCATTTGGTTGCAGTTTTCTATTCGCTGACATATTTTAATCCTGAGGCTGAAGATCTGAACTTTGTCAGTCATTCAATGCGGCTCTAGGAGACAATTTCTGCAATCTGCACTTTTCTTTCTACCAGTAGGCCCAGAACCTTCGAGCATGTCAAGTGGAACAGTTAGGAGAGTTTCACGTGAAGATATACAACTGGTAAGCAGGAAAATGAGTTCTGTATTATGTGTAATCGATTCGTCGAGTTTTTATATCCTTCACAGACTCTTGATGTAGAATTGTGACCTTTTTCTGTTTGTTGTTTCTCTCCTACAGGTTCAAAACCTGATAGAACGGTGTTTACAGCTTTACATGAACCAGAAGGAAGTCGTGGATACTCTGTTGGAACAGGCAAAAATTGATCCTGGTTTTACAGAACTTGGTACCTAACCTGTTTTATTTTCATTGATTGTTACTTCGACATTTGTTTTACCTGAATCATGTAGGCATAGCGTAAATAACATAACGCTATGCCAATCACCAGCATTTTGTTGATATGTGGGAGACATTTGTAGCGTATCCTGAGAGCATTAGGTGATTATTTACACGTTAAAAGATATCGGATAATTGATGTCCTGAACATAATCAGCCGTGTTTCCATGTGCAAAATTCTTTATAGCTATTTGTTTGGAAGATGAAAAAGTTAAACTTAGACCCTAAAGTTCCATCAAGATCCAAGGTACTGACGTGTTCTTCTCTATGGAGAATAGTTTGGGGAAGTACTGTAAACATCCCGAGATGCTTCTACTGATCCCCTATAGGCAATTAGATGCCTTGTTTCCCAAAAATTTCAGCATGATGTGAGAATTTAACTGATGAATCACCATCAAGTTGAAGTCCAAAGCGTGCAATTAAGGTAATAGGGATTCTGTTTCCTCATAAAAGCTCTTTCATTTCTTTCCCAAGCAGGCAATAGGGAATGGGGGGTAAATGTAATGGAATGTCATGTCCTATACTGCATATTTCCAAGCCTGCTCCTTGACCGAAAGGGAACCTGGCAAATAAGTAGTGGGGCTTGCATAGGGAAGATCCCCGAGTTATTGCTTCCAGAGCATTGCAAATGTGGCTCCTGTTGCTTCCGTATGACGATGACCATAGATAGACATGGCCAGGATCCTCTCCTTTTGCTTATCTGTAGTTGATGAATCCCTACGTGCTTTCTGGGGAATGGAGACGAAATTAGTCAGCTTTTCCATTTTCTTTCAATGAAAATTGGGTCAGAGGAAAGCACTTCTTTCACTCAGTTATCTGGCCTCTCATAAAATACTCTAGTTATGTTTTCCTTCAGAATTTCGAATTTGACCAACTCCCCAACTGCCTAGTTCTGAACTATAGCGTTCACAATTTCACATGAGACTGTACAGCAGTATAAAGGATCAAATATCCCTCTTTCATAGCGTGGTTGTTGTTTTCGAACTGATAATCAGTAGACGTGGTATCCAATTAAGATAAGAAGCAGCATAACAGACCAACTCCATCTCTTGCTGGGAAAACTGTCTTTGACATTTAAGTGCTTCCCTACACCACCATTGGTCTTGTCCTTGAAATGCAGATATAAAGTCTCGGAAGCAAAACTCGGCATTTATCATTTTTGATAATAATCTGTTGTATTTAGAATCCGCCAGCATATTTACAATGCTTAGATATTTAAAGATCATGGATTGGGACCTAGCCATGATGATTTATCTTCAGAGCTGTCTCTCTAACTTTGTGTTCTTTTTATTTGGTTAGTCTTTGTAAGGAGACATCATGAAAATGTGACATTGCTATCTTCATATTCTGTATTGTCCGAGCAATTAAGATCGTAAAACTTGAGAAAACCATCGGAAGATTAGTTAACTAATTATTTCAAAATCTACTTGGTCTGACATAGTTTCACAAACGCAGTTACGGCTAGATGAAAATATCTTGCTGTATAATGGTTGGACAAAACAACGCCATATCGGTAGTATTAGTAATTACTCATGCGTTTCCTAATAAATATTTGCTTATTATCGGCATTTCGGTGGTTGTTTAAATTTTTAAATTTGAGTTTTAATGTTCGGAGAAGGCATCCTGCTCTGGTTGCGACATATACCATAGTCATTAGCATGCTGTTAGTTGCTGGTTGTTGGACATAACAAGAATTGTTGTTGTGGCTTGGGCTTTCGGTTATTGCCTTAGTACAAGAAATAGTAAACTTCCAGTAGAGGTTGGTACCATGCTGTACTTCCATGAGTTCAGAAGCTCTGCCAATTCCTTAGAGTTCTATTCAGATTCGTCTTCTCCTAGTTAATACAATTTGTTGATTTTTTCAGTCTGGCAAAAGCTGGAGGAGGAGAACCGAGAATTTTTCAAGGCCTATTACTTGAGATTGATGGTAAAACAACAGATAATGGAATTCAACAAGCTGCTTGAGCAACAGGTTCAGTTGATGCGGCAGATGCAATCTAGTGGAGCGTCTGCTCTTCCAACTTCTAATGGAACTCATATGCCAACATGTAAGATTGTATTTACTATGGTTACAAATTTTGTTTCTGTTGACTGTAACCAACACATTCTGTGGTTGCGATGATATTCAGGATAAGTGCGTTATATACCCTCAAATAATACTTTAAGTGTGCAGAATTGCATTTGAAACTCTTATTCTGTTGTTTCCTCACAGTATTAACCTGGCATAGTGGTTTTGTTTTTTGTTTTTCCAATTGTTGGTCATGCATATGGTCTCATATGGGTGAATCTGAGTAACAGATGTTGTTTTATTAGGTGAACCTTTTTTATGTCTTCTTATTTGCTCAGAACTTTTTAATGTAGATTGTTCTCTTTTTGTTTCTACTCTCCCTTTTTCCTTTCGGGAAAGAAGCAGATAACTTTCTAGAGAAAATAACTATTAAAATGGAAAGAACAGATGTTTATTTACATCTAACTTTTGTCCACAGAAATGATACTGTGCTCATTCTGTTTAGATCTTCTGGGTTCTACTAATAGACTTGGCAATGCCTTTAACAGTGCCTCAGAATCCAGCATGCTATGCAACAGGACCAGCAGTGAGCGCAGAAAACATTCGGCGTCCCATTGCTTCCGGTTTAACTAATGCATTCACCAATGGTGGCCCGCCACTACCTACAAGTTTGCTCACTGCAATCCACATGTCTGCTCATGCCAGTAGGATGGATGCTCCACCAAATATGCTTTCTAGTCAGACCTCAAACATGGGGGGTCTGGTGCCCGGGATTAATGGGGGAATGATTAAAACTGAAGCTGGCTATTCTGGTGCTTCACCTTACATGTTTGGTTCTGATCACAATGTCCTCGAAACACGTCCACCTATTGGCGAAGCATCTGTTGCATCTTTCAGTAGTGTAGACTCTACATCGCAACCCATCGGTGAAGCCCTTTTGGATGCAGACACTTCTTCATTTGGGTTTTTGGGTCAAATACCCAGAAATTTCAGTCTATCAGACCTGACAGCAGACTTCTCTCAAAGTTCTGGTTTGTCCGGTTTGTCCTTTTCTCCTTCTATATGTGTGCCTAGATTTGATCTTACATCATCCTTTGGCATATGAATGTCCACCGAGATCCAACTTTTTCTGTACTTGAGAATTGTTGGTCTCGATACATGTGTCAATAGTATGTATTTGGTTATGTGATAGCCTCACCAATAGAACTTCTGGCTGTAAATTTGTTCAGATATACTGGAGAGCTATCCCCGCTCACCTTTCTTAGCGACAGATGCTGAGAACTTTCTGGATTCTCGTGAAAGGGGAGAACAAGGTGAGTATCTTAAAAAGGGATCTTTGTTGCCATGCTGCAAAGACCTACTTAGATAACTGTGTCGGTGTTACAGGAGACAATAGGCGGTTGGACTCTATATCGGAAAGCTTAAATTATGGAGACTTTGGCAGTGAATAGCAACTATTTGAACGGTACGTCGTTGCTGATTATGCTGTATATAGGGTTCCGTCTTTTGGATTGATGAGAGCATGTTGCCCTGAGCTGGAGCTCTTTTCCTTAGCTCTTGACATATTGTTTTGTGTTTACAATCAGGTGTATCATTGTCATAGGAGAAAAGAGTGTGTACATAGCCACTTAGAAGGAAGATGCTTTAAGAACTTGGTCCTCGAAGATATGATTGTTTTGTTAAAAAATATGTTGACTGACATCCCTGGATAGCGACGAGGACAATGGGAGCACACTTGTTCTTGGAGAAAGAGAGATGCATAACGTGGGAACAGGGGCTTATATTATGACTCCGGAATTCATCTCGATGAATTATTTAGGCTTGGTACTAGAATTATTTCTTGTGCTGCATGTGGTGTGTTGCCTGTGATTTGACTGCTGCTTTTAGGTACACTCTCACAAAGAGTTTTTGATGTCACTGATGGTTTGCCTTTCCTTTTTACTTGTTGCCCCCTGTTGGCGTTTTGTAATTGTTGGTTATGTGTTAAATGTAAATATCAGTTTCGTTAAACAAGTGGATTTATCATATCATCCTCTGTAGCTTCCCACCGTGTTCTTTTCATTCACTTGAGATACCCTGGTTCCCACATCAGATTTCGTATTCCAAGCGTTGAGGGTGTTTTGTCTATCCAGTTGGGCGGCCAGGAAGTGCACGTCAGACTATTTTTTTTTGCTATAACAACAACTAGAGGAGTGTCTTTTTCTTTTTTCTTTTTGAGAAAATATTCAGTGATTTGCGAGCATCACGTGACGTGGCGTGCACTCATTTATTGATATCCAATCACATCTTGACGCATTAATATTGATATGGAAATGAAAAACAATAATTTCTTTCTTTTTTCCTTCTCCATCTTGAACCTTCGCTTCGCCTGGGCTTGGCTTCTCCAACAAGCCGCTGCTACTACCATCCTTGAGCCGATGCCACCACCGTGGCCACCACAGTCCGCGGCAAAGCTTTTGAGCTCGTCGTTGGCAGCAATGGACAACTCAAGACTCGAGCTCAAAGCTGTTGAGCAGCAGGCTTAGATCTAGCAGTTGAGTGATGGTCGATTGTCGCGTCTAGGCCAACCTTCGCGTCTACCTTCTTCGTCGTCCCAGCAGCTAAGCCTTGGCCGCCAGAGCTTATCCTCAGATCTGGAGATGCAGAGTAGCGGTTGAATTTTCTGTCTTCGTCTCCATCACAGCCACCACCCGACTTGGCCATGTTGACCGTCTCCATCCACCACTCAAGGCTCGGTAACCTCCATTTTCGACACCCACTTCCCCACCATGGTTTGCCACAACGAGTTCTGACAGATTCGCGTGCAGATTTGAAACCGCGGAGCCATGATCGGGCCAGACCTTGGAGTGGAGCCATGGCGGCGACAGATCTGGAGCATGACAGCATCCGAGTCAGATATGGAGGTACCGGCCATGGACGGGCACGGACAACGAACGACAAAGAACTCCCAGATTGTTCCAAATCCAACTGGATTTCACTATTTCCACATCACGATACATGTGTCAATTTGTAATTGGTTAAGAGTTAATAAGCGCACGTCACTTCAATCATTGACGTGGCGCTTGCAAATCAGTGAGCACGGTTCGGTTCGAAAAAAAATGAAACCAAATCAGACCGTATCGTAATTAGGAACAAAACCAAATTAATTTTGGCATTTGGTTCCATTTTTAACCGATTGAACCATATTTCTTTCTCAAATTTTTTCGGGATACATGACCTAGAAGTCCTAAAATTTATCTTAGAACTTTCAAAAAATGCAATTAAGTCCTAAAATTCGTCAAATCGGTTGTGATCAAGTCATTCTTCGAAGTCCGTCATATTTGGCAAGTTGATGTTGCTTTTCTAATTATTTTATCTTTCCTATGTGGCGTTTTACGTGGCATTAAGGTTAACTAAAGAGCTAAAACGACATTGTTTTAATTAAAATTTCAAATTTAAACCTAAGTTTTAAGTTAATTAGATAAAAGTTATAAAAAAACTTGAAAATTCTAAATAAAAAATAAAAAAATACCAGCCCCATTGCTGGTGGGGCGTCGGCGATGGGGAGTGGGGTCACTAGTGCCTTGGCCAAGAGGCCCTCGCTTGTGGTCAGTGAGGATAGCCGGCCATCACCGATGCTCCATCCATGATGGGCTGGTAACTTATACATAATTGGCATGCTCTTTTCTACTATGTTTTATTGTTTAAGTTTTGATATCGTATTAGGAGATAATTGACGTATGGATATAATCGTCTGCAAGATAGAACGAGTAGAAGACACATTTAAATCAATGCATCATGAATACGTGAAGAATATTTCGATTAGGACATTAAGAAAATCTCACCTACGAAAGAAGACGAGTAATATATTTATTGATAATCGACATGGCTAATAGGACCCGGGGTTTTGTTTTGTTTTTTTAGGCCCGGCTCGTCCCAAACTCTACCGGGTATTTTTTGGTTTAGAAAAGAACCCGACCCGTCACGCATAGGCCACGAGAGGCCATGGCCCATGGTCTGCGGATCCCCCGACCCGACCGGACCGGCACTCCAATTCAAGACTCAAGTCTCGCATCTGTTCCGTTTCCCGCTCCTCTCGAAGGCCCCCACATTTTGAAAATTGCAGGTTTGGCCATGGACGACCGGTGAACAAACCTCCGGAACAACAGCGACGAGGAAGAGAAACACTCTCTCAATTCTCCTCCGACGCGCGACAATGGCTCCTCACTTCGTCTTCCCTCCGAATCTACAGGCTCTCGAAGAGGAACCAGAAGACAATCGGCTCTACGCGCAAAACCCCGTCGAGATCGCTTCGCTTCGCTCCTCCGAACTTGAAGAATTCGTCAAAGGTTCGCTTTAACTTGCACACCACAATCGACCATGAGTTTTCGTCAACTTTCCAGCTAAAAGTCGCTGTGGTGCTGGTGCTGTGTGCATTTGTTGTCGCGAGGGGTCTTAACCTTTTGGTGTCCCGTGGTTCTCGCAGGCCTGTCGTTTGATCTCTCCGACAAGGAGCTGTTCTGCGTGGAAGAACAGGACGTGTTTGACAGCGTGTACTCGCTGGTCCGCAATTTCTCCGGCCTTGGCCCGTCCTGCAAGCTCAACATCGTGGAGAGCCTTAGATCGAATCTCAGCGTGCTTCTCCCGAATGTTGACTCGCTCGCGCGCCAGGATGACGATGGTATGACCCTGGATCGCATCGGTTCGCACCGCAATGCTTTTAAGATATACACGTTCTTCCTGCTCAGCATCGTGCTCGCTGAGGAGTCATGCGTTAGCTCCGGCAACAATTCGAAGGTATTGTGCTCGTCTCTTGAAATAGCTGAACATCCGAAGGGCAAGCACATTGAGCTGATTAAGCGTCTCCGTTTACTTTATTTGAATTAGCGCATTCGTTTCCACCATATTTCATGATTATGCATTTGTAGTTCCTATTTACCTTAATTGACTTGTCGCCCATTCCACTCATGTACAAGAAGGTTGTAAAATATTGCCATCAGTGTCATATAATCATGTATGTCATTTTGCTTGTAAATTGGGTTATTATCATGTGAGAGTTTTAGTGAGGTTTCGGATCGTGGGTTCAGGTGACAGCAACCGCAAGGAAGAAACAACCTCTAAACTCTTGGAACTGGGAACAACAGAGGGGACGGGTGCTAAATCTAATTGCTAACTCCTTAGAGGTCAACCTTTCGTTGCTCTTTGGATCATCGGATCCAGATGAAAATTACCTATCTTTTATGGCAAAGTATGTGCTGAGAGTGACAAGTTAATTCCTTTGAATCTATTTTTGGGTTTTTCTCACAGATTGAACTCTGTTTCCGCTAATTGTAGAAATACGTTCTCAATGTTTGAAAATGCTTCACTCTTGAAAGACCCCGAGACGAAAGATGCTCTCTGTCGTATCATCGGGAGTTGTGCCAGCAAATACCATTATGTAGCACAGTCATGTGCTTCGATCATGCATCTGATTCACAAACATGATTTTGTTGTCACCCACATGGCCGAGGCGGTCGCAGGCGCTGAGACAAAATATGCTGATGGTGGCTTGGCCAGTTCTCTAATAAGAGAGATTGGAAGGACCAATCCAAAAGACTATGTTAAGGACACTGTAGGAGCTGAAAATGTTGGACGTTTTCTAGTTGAACTGGCTGATAGGATGCCAAAGTTGATATCGACCAACATTGGAGTGCTTGTATCACATTTTGGTGGGGAATCTTATAAGATAAGAAATGCTCTTGTTGGAGTTCTAGGAAAGCTGGTTGCAAAAGCTTTTAAAGATGTCGAGGGCGAGGTTAGTTCTAAATCTGTTCGCCTTCGAGCAAAGCAAGCTATGCTGGAAATCTTGCTGGAAAGGTGTAGGGATGTCTCGGCTTACACTCGAAGTCGAGTTCTTCATGTCTGGGCTGAGCTCTGTGAAGAGCACTCTGTTACAATCGGAGTATGGAATGAGGTTGCAACTGTTGCTGCTGGAAGATTGGAGGATAAGAGTGCCATTGTCAGAAAATCAGCATTAAACTTACTTATCACAATGCTGCAGCATAACCCTTTTGGTCCGCAGCTTAGAATAGCTTCATTTGAAACTACACTGGAGCACTACAAGAAGAAGCTGGATGAGCTTGAACCCCTTATCCATGAAAATAGGGTGACTAATGGTTTCTCACTTGATGATATATGCAATGCTGATGGAGAAATTGAAGATTGCAATGCTAAAACTATGTCTGAGGAACAACAAAATAGCTTACCTGATAGTTGTTTCCCCCATATGGAAGATGCGGTCACTAATAAAGATAGTTGTGTGCCAGATGTTGGCAACTTGGAACAGACCAGAGCCTTGGTTGCATCTCTTGAAGCTGGATTGAGATTTTCTAGGTGTGTATCATCCACGATGCCGAACCTCGTACAATTGATGGCTTCATCCTCTGCCACTGATGTTGAGAACACTATACTGTTGTTGATGAGGTGCAGACAGTTCCAGATTGATGGCTCAGAAGCCTGCTTGCGTAAGATGTTGCCATTGGTAAACTTCTATCCTCATCATTGTTTTAAAATTACGGAAAAGCTGGTGGTTTGGTATAAATAATGTGGAACCAGCTTTTTAATGAACTTGACATTTATAGTCTTATACTTACTATCTTGTAGGTGTTTTCTCCAGACAAATCCATCTATGAAGCTGTGGAGAATGCCTTTATTACAATTTACATAAGGAAAAACTCAGTAGAGACAGTTAAAAATATAGTCAGTCTAGCTGTTGACTCTAACATAGGTGATCTAGCTGCTCTGGAATTCATTATTGGCGCCCTTGTATCAAAAGGTGATATAACAACCACTATGGTATGTTCCTTTTCTCAGCTCTATAGATTTTTTATCGAGCGGTTGAGAGTTATGGTAGAGTAATTGCAAACTCCTTTTGTCATGAATACTAGAAGCAATTCTCCTGTCTTCTAGTTAAATTAATCAGTTTACAAGTTTGTGGCTACTTATGATAGATCATATAGATTCATTTGGACTAGTGAAATGGTTCTAATTGAACTCTAGAAGAATCTTTGTAGCAATAACAGGAAACAGTGGTGGGGGTTCTATTATTATTGTTATTTATTGTTATTACTACTATAATCATTGTCATCATCATTATCATTGCTCTTACTACTACCATTACTACTCCTACTAGTATTGTTATAATGATTAATTTGTAACTGCTAAAGATATATCAGGCTGATGACTCAAGATTAGCATCTAGAGTTGCTTACTTACATACTGTTACTCGTTCCTTCTTCCTTTTTCTCGTTAATATGGGTGTAAAGCGAATAAACTTTTCAGTTAGTCATCTGCGGAAGCATGAGCTTTTTAATTTTTTCCATGAACTTCTGCGTTCTTACTGTGGCATATGTAGATTATTTATCTTGACAATTTTCACATATCTTAGGAATTGATTGGCTCCGGAAGCAGTCCAGTCAGCAATTTGTTCAAGAGTTACGAGCTTAACAAAAGCCTACACTCTAGGTCCATAGCACAGTCTTGTAAATGTAATACTGCCTCATAATTAGTATTAGGACCAACATGACCATTTTGATGTACTCTTTATGCTGATTTGAATTAATTCCAGGTGGAGTAAAAAAAAGTGGTGGTGATTGGCACCTTATAATTACAATAGTTAATTGTAAGAGCAATGTACTTTCGGGTTCCATCCTTTTTTGAAATCAGAATCTGAATACAGGCAGGAAGCAGATTGGCCATATATATTAAGAAAGGAAAAGAAAAGATTGGCCAATTTTAGGCTTTGGTTTGCTAAGTATTGGCTTTACTCGTCTCCTTTGAAACTACAGATTCCATAATTATTAACTTGAAATTACCATTTCCAGCTGGTGAAAGATGGCTTGACATCTTCTCTGTCATAAAGACTGTCTTCCATTTGCTTGTAGAAATATCGATTAATATTTGGTTATAATTCTGCTAAAGAGGCTAATGATTGAATGTGGAAAGTAAAATGGCCATTGTGTTGTTCAATTGCATTGCTTGAAAAATTCTTATGTGAGACGATCTTTTCTGCTACCTCTTCCCCTTAAGGAATCATAACTTAATGACGCCTACTTGCAGGTTTCTGCTTTGTGGGATTTCTTTTGCTTTAATGTCAATGGAACTACTGCAGAGCAAAGTCGCGGTGCTTTATCTGTGCTTTGCATGGCAGCAAAGCCGTCTGCTGGCATCCTCAGTTCTCACATTCAAGACATCATTGATATTGGATTTGGACGCTGGGCAAAACTGGAACCTTTACTTGCAAGAACAGCATGCATAGCTATTCAAAGATTGTCTGAAGAGGACAAGAGAAGACTCATGATGAGTAATGGTAGTAGGTTGTTTGGTATTTTAGAAAGCTTGGTCACTGGTTTTTGGCTACCAGAGAACATTTGGTATGCTGCTGCTGATAAAGCAATAGGTGCCATATATACAATTCACCCATCACCAGAAACTTTGGCAGCTGAACTGGTCAAAAAATCTCTCAATTCTGTGTTTGATGTGTGTGGAGGAGATGAAATACGGAAAGATATTGAGAATTGTAGCACGAGTAGCCTTACAACGATTCAAGTAGCCAAACTAAGTAAATTTCTTTTTGTTGTCAGTCATGTTGCCATGAACCAACTAGTATATATTGAATCCTGTGCTCGGAAAATCCGAAAACAGAGATCCAAAAAGGAGAAAGCTGAGACTGATGGTGTGGCACTCGGAGAGAAACATAAGGTGAGATACACCACAAATGTGACTTTGAAGGATTTGATGGCAATAACATTGAATGTACACTCGTAACCTTGCGTTTTTTGTGATTGAGAGCTTCTCATTTGTCTCCTCCAGGAAAATGGTATAAGTGCTGAACTTGGTATGGCAGCTTCTGAGGATGCATTCCTTGATTCACTAGCAGAAAGAGCAGAGACAGAATTAATTTCTGGCAGTTCCTCTGTAAAAAATTTGATTGGAAGCTGTGCATCTTTCCTATCGAAGCTCTGTAGAAACTTTGGTTTGATGCAAAAGGTGCTTGATAATTTTCTTATATCCTTTTCTGTTTATCTGATGAACAGTCCATTAGATCATATGTAGACAGGGTATCTTCATGCTCTATGAATCACTAAGATTTGATATTCGGGGTGTTGTTTGTTCTGTTGCAAACATAACTTTCTCCTTTCACTTGAAGAATGAATTAAATTAAGCAATGATTGATCATGCTTACTCTACTTGGAAGTGAGGACTGCAATTACTTCCTTGTTTCCATTGCTTGACTGGACTGGAATGCCATCATATGGTTTTATTGCATGCTTAAGATTTGAATTATGCGTTCCTGTCTACTATTTGCCCAGCAAACTCACTAGACCTTCCTATTTTTCCAGTATCCTGAATTACAAGCATCCGGAATGCTTGCTTTATGTCGGTTTATGATAATAGATGCAGGTTTTTGGTACGGACTCTCTCTCTCTCTCTCTCTCTCAAGATCACATGTCTGTTGGTCTATAAGTGGTCCTTGCTCGTGTGCTCGTCTAGTGAAATGCACTTAGGTCTGACATCTTTTTTTTATGATGATTCCAGCGATGCCAATCTCCAGCTTCTATTCACCGTCATAGAAAATTCACCATATGAGGTTGTTCGTTCCAACTGCACCATAGCACTTGGCGATTTGGCAGTTCGATTTCCTAATTTACTAGAACCATGGACTGAAAACGTCTATGCTCGGTTACAAGACCCTGCTCTATCGGTTAGGAAGAATGCTGTTCTTGTGCTCTCCCATCTCATATTGAATGATATGATGAAGGTAAACGGACAGATTCCTGGAATATCTATAATGATATAAGAATTATCAGATTCATCACGATTGGAAATGCCATTGCTTGTCCAGGTGAAAGGTTACATAAATGAAATGGCTGCGCGATTGGAAGATGAAGATGACAGGATTTCAAGTTTGGCTAAACTATTTTTTAATGAATTGTCTAAAAAAGGTAATGGTCTAGACCTGGTAAAATGATTATGAAGATATTAGATGGTCACTTCTTTTTATTTTCTTCTGATAATTTTTCTCTCCTTGGTGCAGGAAGCAACCCAATATACAATCTACTTCCAGATATATTGGGTAAATTATCCAGCCAGAATTTGAAGAGGGAGTCTTTCTGCAACATTATGCAGTTCTTGATCAGTTCCATCAAGAAGGTTTGCTTTGCTTAACTCATCTAGAGAATTCGCTATCATCAAAACATTGAATTTACCATCTTTTGAAATGTTAGGACAAGCAAATGGAAGCTCTTGTCGAGAAGCTATGCCACAGGTTTGGGGGAGTGACAGGTGGGTGCCAAAAAACTTGCTTTTTATTTGTAAATTTTTTGGAATGAAGAGTATCACTGAATCAACATCACCTCAGCCATAACATGGTGGATGGGTATGTGACGCTGTGGCATATTGTAATCTTAATCAGCCTTTGGGTAGACTGTTAAATAATAATTGTACATTCTTTGTATTTCACTTTCGGAGTTCCCAGTGGCATGACCTGTTGAATACTTGATTTGGGCAAGAGAGTCATGAAAGTTGTGGAGACTCATTTATCTTTTTGAGCAACTTTTCCCTGCTCCGTTCTGCCTCAGTTCTGCTCTTGGAGTAGGTTAAATAGGTGATGGCACGGGTTTTAAATTTCTTATTACATGATAACCTTTTCTCATTCTCTGTGGTTCTGATGCAGATATTAGGCAATGGGAATGCATCTCTTATTGTCTTTCTCAGCTGGCTTTTACTGAAAAGGGACTAAAAAAGCTCATTGAATTATCTAAAACGTATGAACACGCGCTTGCCGAGGACTCTGTCATGGATCATTTTAAAAGCATTTTAAGCAAGGTACTGATTAGCAAAATATCTGTGTCTATTACCATTTCTGTTTGGCTATTCATATCTTTGTACACTTCGCATGAAGCAGGGAAAGAAGTTTGCCAAACCAGAATTGAAATCATGCCTCGAGGAGTTTGAAGAGAAACTCAATAAAGTCCATACTGAGAAGAAGGAACAGGAAGTTACTGCAAGAAATGCTCAGGCTCATCAAGAGAAGATGGGTAGCTTGGAAACCTTTATGTCATCTTGTAGTTCTGGAGTGGAAGGTTCGGAAGTGGAGTCAACCGAAGGTTGGTGTTTGGACATCTACACATAAATGTTGCTTCCTAGGCTCACAATTTCAATGGATGTATCTGCATCATATAAGTTTTGTCAGATTTTTGTCATAATAGTTCAGGACACTATTGTTAAGCTTGACACATCTTTAGATTAGCGTTGTTGTAAAAGACTGAATAAGCCCCAGGTAGAGAAGTCTCAACAGAACGCCTGTCTTTGCGTAGTGGTTCTCCTAGTAAAAGCGTCATGGCTGCAGTTGACCAGAACCAAACAACCTAGTATTTCATAAATAAGAATTTTGATTATTGAACAATTTGGAGGCCGCTGCCAGTTGAACATGTTGTCTAACATGTGGTTGAAGTTAGCATATGGTCTTCTGTTCTTCCCTAGTTGAGCCAAAACCACGAGAAGGTTAGAAGTCCACCTGTCAATTATCATTTTGGTAGTAAGTCAGCCAGGAGAGATTTGGTTTGCAACTTGAATGCAACAGAAAAAAATTTGAATGCCATGAACTTGCATTTGATTCTAAGCATGTTTATATTTCCATACACCATTGTTGTTGGCAATCTTGCAGCATTGTATCAGTGAAAATCTCATGGCTGCCGCAAATGTTATGTTTCTTGTCACGATGACCCCACTGTTAGAATAATGGTTGGGCGGCTCATTACTTCGACTAGTTCCCCATGTTCTTCGAATGGATCTCTTACTTGTTGAGAGGGGACTAACACGGGTTGGATGCATTGCTGTACAGTCGTATATGGAAATAACTTTTGATTTTGTTATATTCTGGACAGATGCAGAAGTTATTAACACATCAATAGAGGATACCAACGGATCTCTTAGTGGTCATCCGAATTCTAACGGTGAGTCAGAAGAATCTTCTGGTGCTTCCAGTGAGGTAACAGAATCAGAATCAGGTGACATAGAAATTCAATCACCGAAAGTTGTTTTGAGAGGTACTGCAATCTGTCTGGCTTTCAGTTAAATTTTTGCACTTTGCCTGCAATAACATAAGCCGCGCACTTTGTCTTTAACATTTAATTGGATGTACATGTACACATGTGCCACATACAGGGTCCAAATCCAGAGCCAAGGAAGCCAAAACTAGGGGTGAAACTAGCAACGCTTCTGCATCCACAAGAAAGAATCTCAGGGTAAAGCAAAGGTAGAGTTTGCACTCTTTCCAGTTGCTGTCCCTGCATTTCTGCAAATACTCATATGGGGTAGTCACAGCTTATACCCACATGAATTGTTCGAATCTAATGAACGTATTGTTAACAAAAATTATTCCATTAATACGGTGATAATTCATTATAGTCTTTAGTTCGAGTGAGCTGGCGTGGCTCATCTCCTATTGTCAAGGAAATCTAGCCACGGCTTTTGCATTTGCAATCATACTGCAATCTAATGTGCTTTCCAATCTGCAGGTCAAGAGAAGAGTTGTAAATTGATTGGAGCATTTCACCATCCCGTCCTCGGCGTCGGACAATTCAGATGGGGGGAAGCCCTCGTCTTTGTGGCAAGACCTCATTTTGTATGCTTGTTGCAACGCGAATGTGTGGCCTGTATCTGTGTGTATACATGAGCTGTTTCTTTGATATTGAAATGGTCAAAAGAACTATGAATATGTAGAACGATTGGTTTCACTGCTCCAATTCTTTCTTTCTTTTTTTTATCAACTTTCGTTCGTGTTCCTTAACAACGCTTTAAATTTACTAACTCTTTCGTGAATTTACTTATCTTTTTTCATGAGTGACTTATCAATTTTAGTTTCAACTAAATTATTAATTGATTTTTGGTTATCCGCTCTCGTTTTCAGTTATTTGCAACGAGTGATAAAACATATTTAATCAAGGAAAACACGGATTTGTTAGCTTGAAGCTAAAATACTTAATCAATCCTTTAGTTTAAACTAAAATATCAAACTCTGTCTAAATATTTTCGTGCTTTTTTGTTCAATTTTTTTTAAAAAAATACTTTTTAAATTATCTATTTTTCGAAAAACAAACGAAGCGTAAATGATTGATTAATTTTTGGTACCCAAACCGTTTGAGCTTCCTTTACTTTGTGTTTTTAAAAAAAATACTTTTTAAATTATCTATTTTTCGAAAAACAAACGAAGCGTAAATGATTGATTAATTTTTGGTACCCAGACCGTTTGAGCTTCCTTCACTTTGCGTTTTGTAGGCTCCTGTTGATTGTTGATGTAGACAGTTATACTTGCAGACATTAATTAATTAGCTAAACTCACGATTATAAAGATGATCTTTGTAATTAATAAAAAAAAAAGTTACGCCATGAAAATGTGTTTCTATATCATCTAAAAGATTATTTTCGAATTCTTTAAAGGATATGTACAGGTGATAACTAAGCTGAGGAAGCGAACGTGAACATTGACGTACTCGTAGAACAGATACATAATGAGAAATCAAATCGGAAAAAGATGGGCCCGCGGTTTCCGAAAGATCGCGCGAGCCCAGCTTTCCAAGTGCTAAAAATAATTATGGGTTTTAATCAATTAAGAAAAAAATTCTAAATAAGGGTACGAAATGTTTTCATTTTCTTAAATAAGGCCCCGAAATAAATTTTATTTTAAATAAAGATTTGAAGTGTTCTTATTATTTTTAAAATGAGCTTGAACAAAAGGCATTTTCGCCTTTTTTTTTTACAATTTTTTCCTTTTTTATTTTTCTATTTTATTTTATTTTTCTTTTGTTCCCCTTTCCTCCTAGGCCATCGCCGACGTCGAGCGAGGGTGACCCTCTCTAGATCCGACGAGGGTAGCCGTCGCCCTAGCCAAGGCTACCCTCGCCCGACGCTAGCCCAATCAAGGGTTGCCCGATGCCGGCCCAGGCTATGCTTGGGGGAAGGGAGAGGAAAAAGAAAAAGAAAAGAGAAGAGGAAAAGAAATGGTAAAAACAATTACAAAAAGGTAAAGGACGAAAATGCACTTCGATCAAATTCTTCTTTAAAATAATGAGGGCACTTCAAATCCTTATTTGGATTTTTTTTATTAATTTAATAGGGTGAAAAATCGAATATTGCAAAATCTATGTTGAGTTTATTTTTTGTACGGTCCGGACTCGAAAAATGTCGCTAGAAGAGACTCTCTGTCGCACCAGACCTGTCCGACCTCAACCTCTGTGTTTGCTCGCGTCGCTTGTAGTGGTGAGCAAATTGGATTGGACTGGCCGGGTTGGTCCAGTTCTTGAGGAAGGCGGTCTGATCCTTGGTTCCATGGTAGATGGGACTAGACCGGACCGTCCAAAACACACACACACACATATAATTAACAAGTCCTATGAATGAATATTCACAGCTTGTTAAAGATCATTTTGAAGTTTGTAGTGGAATTTTTCTGGTGGCATTTGTTGAATCTTGCTTTCAGAAGTAAATTAAGTTTTCGGAAGCATAGGAACCTTTGCTTGATGAAAACGGATAGTTCATCTTCTGATCCATAAATGCCTCGCTTACTTTCCTTACACATTGCTTTGGATTGAAGCAATTTAAACAATAAGAGACATGGATTAAAAAGGCAAACTTTAAGAAAAATGTCGGACGTGGAGTCTTTGATATCTATCAATCTTAAATTTAGTAAAGTTGCAATAGGATAGGTCACAATTTGATTCTTTGTAAAGTTAAAAAAATAAAAAATAAAGAGAAGAAAATAATTTTTCTCAGTTCACTCGGTTTGAAACTCCATCACAAATCCTAATTTTCAATCCTTAATTGTTTCCATTTAATTTTTTGATTCAAGATCCTATGAATCGAATACATTAATATATAGTCAATTTACATCGAGGGTTAAATTTATATAAACAACTGGTGTCAGCGGTCCTGTTGAAACCGGACCGGACTGCCGGTCTCGGGCTAATCCGGTCCCCGATCCCGAGAAATTAGCACTACCGATCCGATCTCCGATTTCATACCGGAATAGGATGGGCCCGGATCATGCGCACCCTAGTCGCTTGTTGTTGTCGTCGTCTTCGTCTCTCTCCACTCGCCAAAACCCTCTCTCTCTCTCTCTCTCGCTAGACAATGTCTCTCTCCTCCATTTCTCTGAGGTCCGCCGCATTTAGCCAACTCCCGTCCGAGCTCGACGATCGCGTGAGTTGTTACAATCCATCGCTCTCTTCTTCCTATTTGTTTCGCGGTTCTCTCTTTGTCAGTTTTGCCGCGACCGAAATAGCGCTTGATCGAGCGCGCGGTTCTGAGTTGATTTTGATTTCGGCTCTGATGGTGGTTTTCGCAGGGTTCTGCGACAGCGAGACTCTCTTCGAGCTTCCTATTCAACGACAGAGTGAACTCGGTGGTCAAGCGATTGGTGTCGCCGGCGAGGAAGTCGGAATTCAGGTGTTGTAGAGATAGGGACATGGACATGAGCGCTTCGGCCGTCGTCGATGGCGTCGCTGAGTGCTCTCACGGTTGCTTCTCTCTCTCTCTCTCTCATTGTGGTTTTCTGACCGTGACTGCTGTTCTTTTGTTTTTGCTTAATGTTTTGTCCTAATGCAGAAATTCAAGTTAAGGAGCCTGGTATATCGACGCTGTTGATGAATTTCGAGAATAAGTTCGATCCTTACGGTGCTATTAGCACGCCGATTTACCAAACAGCTACATTTAAGCAAGTAAGATTAGTTGGAACTTCCTCTTCTTTTTCCTATTTGATTAGTCACCAACATTTGCAACATTACAGTGAATTCTTTCTTATATGATTTTCAACAAGCTCATTTGCAGCCTTCAGCCATAGAAAATGGCCCCTATGATTACACCAGGAGTGGAAATCCCACGCGGGATGCACTAGAGAGGTATCATCACGCTCGATGCTTCTTGATTCGCAAATTGCTGTGACGAGCCTCTTGCAATCTTCAGTTTTCTTCTTGAGCTTACTTATGGGTATTTATTTATATTCCTTAGCCTCCTCGCAAAGCTGGACAAAGCTGATCGAGCATTTTGCTTCACTAGCGGAATGGCTGCTTTGGCGGCCGTCACTCATCTTGTTTCAAATGGTAGTTACTCTTTCGCATAGTTCGTTTCGTATATTTTGCGTCTCTTTTCTAAGTACTCAGCTCAATGAAATGAATTTTGGCGTTGTCAGTAGTTCATATGAGGAAAAGCATCCTTTCTCCCTTCTTTTTTGTGGTTGCTTGGAAATATCAAGATGTTTGTCGTTGTTTCATGTGCTAAATAGCCGGATGCAAAAAACTTGCAGGTGAGGAAATTGTTGCTGGAGACGACCTTTATGGTGGTTCTGATCGTCTGTTGTCCCAAGTAACTCCAAAATCTGGAGTTGTGGTGAAGTCAGTATTATTTCTACTTTTGTTCATTTCTTCTGGAACAATTTTTTCTAGTTTATTTATCAAATGAATGTTGTAGGCGGGTAAATACAAGTGATCTACAGGAGGTTGCATCTGCTGTTGGTCCCTCTACCAAGCTTGTCTGGTTAGAAAGTCCCACCAATCCACGGCAACAAATTTCAGATATACGAGTTAGTTCTCTCCTCCGTTATTGAGTTAGCAGAAATACTTTGAGAATACACATCCATGTGCACTTCTATGCTAGTGCTTCTTTGCATTCATTTTAAGTTTGCCCCACAGAATTATTCTTCTGTTTTACTTTTTCTTTTGAAAATTTGCTGCTTGAAAATTCTTAAGTAGCGACATGAGTTCTAATCTTTGTTTAGTAACTTGTACATGGGAAACGGTGTTTGAACTTGTGTCAATCTTAATGCAAACATAGGATAAAGTATGTGCATGTACGTAAATGGTGTGGATGTGGATGTCCCGTACATACACTAGAGCCCTTGCTTCATCTAATCGTTACTGTTAGTAATTTGTAAATTTTGTATTCTTTGGTTCTACCCATGAAGTTTGGTCTTTGGCAATGAGATCAAGGAACATCAATTCTATCTTGAAGAATACACCTCTTACGGGTGAATAGAAATGTCATCACGTGTGGTATGTTCTGTAGACTGTGGATGCATTTTAGATGGATATGACATATTTTTCCAGCTCTTTACTTGATATTGCTTTTTCTTGTGAGAGTACTGCCCCGTTGCTTGTCCCTGATGGAAAAATGCTCTTCCTTGGTGCCTTTTAGAAAATAGCGGAGATAGCTCATGCACACGGTGCGCTTGTATTGGTGGATAATAGTATCATGTCACCTGTATTATCACAACCACTGGAACTGGGAGCAGGTGGCCATATTTTGAAGTAGACGTTATATGAATATGTACCCAATGCAAAGTGCATGTTGCTTATTATTGCGGGTCCTTTCTTTCAGATATTGTCATGCATTCTGCCACTAAATTCATATCTGGGCATAGTGATGTCATGGCGGGTGTGCTTGCGGTGAAAGGGGAAAGGTAAGAACTGCAAAATTTGGAACTACTTCTTTTGAGAAGGCATCTGCAAATAGTTATGAATAGATAAAACCACCTCGGTATCTGTACGAGCTGTAGTTCTGGGTGTCAATTTTTTTAATCTTGACGATACTGTTAGGTGTCGCTAGCGGCTTCAACTTCAATTTTTTTTCAAAATCTCAAATTGCTTCTTCCAAATTCCCTTTTCAAGTCTTTGTGAGCATACCATCATCTGCTTACATGCTTGAACCTCGCTTTTATAGTCTGGTAAAAAGGAAAAAAACATTGTCCGACCAGATTTGCACTTTAATTAAATCTTTCCACGTCTTTGGTATGATTGGTGCCGTTTCAGTTTATTCTTCAAACAATCTCTTGGTGAAAGCACCTATTTATGTTCTATTTAGTATTTTCCTTTATCATTTTTGGAAAAGACCTTAAATGCAACAATGGAACACATCCTCGTGTAGGTAGTTGCATAGCTCACTGGATGACGTTAGCTTCATATTAAAATGCTTTTCTTTCTTTTATTTATATTCTGACATTTGGTTGTTGCTGACTTTTGCCCTTTCGACACTTATAAAATAAGTCTTGTTTTATTCCCCTGTTTTTATTTGTTTCAGCTTGGCAAAACAGATATATTTCCTCCAAAATGCAGAAGGTTCTGGTCTAGCTCCATTTGACTGTTGGATCTGCTTGCGAGGTATTAAGACCATGGCTTTACGGATTGAGAAGCAACAGGTGCAGCTTCATGTCTGCTTCAAGACTATACCTGCTTTGTCGGTTGAATGTGCTTTTCCCACTTCATTTAAATAAGCATCCGGTATGCTAATCTAAGCGCGCTGAGAAATTGATCTTGAAATGAATGTACATCTTTTTGGACAGGAGAATGCACAGCAGATAGCTGAGTTTCTATCTTCCCATCCCCTAGTGAAGAATGTCTATTATGCTGGTCTCCCTGGTCATCCTGGGCGTGCCTTACACTACACTCAGGTATTCAATGGAACTGAGACTTCATACTTCGGTGTTGAAGAATCTATATTTGACCTTAAATGTCATTGCAGGCTAAGGGTGCTGGATCTGTGCTTAGCTTTTTAACGGGGTCAGTGGCGCTGTCAAAGCATATTGTTGAGACCACCAAGTACTTCAGTATAACTGTTAGTTTTGGTAACTTCCCTTAACCAAGCTTGCTCCAAATTCTAGTGATTGCATCCTTGTGTGAAGTTACTGCATCGTTGCAGTAAACCTTGTATATGGTGGATGATTACATCCTTCTGTGTAGTCCTTATCCTCTTAAAGATCACATAGTGAACGATCGTGCTATTTTGTCTTTCCATAAATCATTTATATGTGAAGTAATAACATACACCATCGGTGCTTATAACCTGCTTCTTAGAGTGAGTCTGGCTTAGTGGTTTCTCTTCTGATGTAACCTCACGTTGGAAATATCATTTTACCAGCTGGTCCTTACTGATTTATTGATAATACTTTTGAAATCTAGCTAGTCCTGGTTCAGTCAAATATAAGAAAAAAGAATCCCTATAAATGCGATGCAGTTGCCTTTCGCTTGATTAAATTTACAGAAGAATCTGTTTACTGAACTAAGTGGATTTAGAATTTTGAACACGTCATGTCTTAGTTATGCACTCGTGAAATTAACATTTTGAATGCTTTGTTTGGAATTTGTGGGGACGGCGCAAATCAGTGCTCACAGCCATCTTTGAGGGTAACTTGAATTGTCACTTGTTGAATTTTATCGACAGGGAGTGTGAAGTCCCTCATCAGCATGCCATGCTTTATGTCCCATGCAAGCATACCAGCAGCGGTCCGCAAAGCTCGGGGCCTGACAGAGGATCTCATTCGTATATCCGTTGGAATCGAGGACGTGACTGATCTGATATCTGATTTGGACACTGCTCTTAGGACTGGACCGTCTTAGTTCCTTGCCCAAATTGGGAGATTTCGGAGGTGCTTTGCCTTGTCTGATTCCATCAATAGTGTAACTTCTCCGGAAATGATGTTAAAAGTGATGGTTCTTCTCCCCAGTGATTTTCAGTTTGGCTATTTGCTCTCTCTACGACAAAGAAAATGAGTTTAGCCACAAGTACGAGAGCGAGCAGGATTTGTCTTATCTAAGCTGTTGCTTCTGGTTCTCACCATTTTTTCTTTTCAAGACATCACTTAATGTATGGAGAACTTTCTTAACTCCTCTCTAGTGCCAGTCGTCATGTGTATTGGTTAGCTAAAAAACAGTTCAACCCAACCACAGTGTTACTACGATTTGGTTTTGTTCAAGGGTTCTTTTCCCAAAGAATGCAGTTTGGTTTATGTCCAACTTTACAGAAATTATACTAAACTGAGAAATCGTTTTGTATAACCTGTTTTTTATTTTTTTATTTTTAATAACCTGTTAACCTTTAAGTACTTTTACCATTTCCATGTAGTCTATTTGTTTTAGATTCGAAGTAGGTTTTATTTTCATTTTGTGGGCATTCGTGAATTGTTGTCTACATAACTGTTGGTTTTTTTCATGAAATTAATGCTCATATGCTAGTATAGTGAGTTCAACAAAAATAAAAAAATATAAAAAATAGAATATCTAAAACTTGTCGAAAAGTGCAAGCTAGTTTTAAATTTTACCAATGGCAACATCTTACGCAAGCAGGCTTCCGAGCCATCAATCTGGGACTGTCCGCACCTCATCAACAACAGTGGCAGAGGATGAAGCCATCAATTGTACGAGGTTCGGCATCGTGGCTGACACACACCTAGAAAATCTCAATCCAGCTTCAAGAGATGCAACCAAGGCTCTGGTCTGTTCCAAGTTGCCGACATCTGGCACACAACTATCTTTATTAGTGACCGCATCTTCCATATGGGGGAAACAACTATCAGGCAAGCTATTTTGTTGTTCCTCAGACATAGTTTTAGCATTGCAATCTTCAATTTCTCCATCAGCATTGCATATATCATCAAGTGATAAACCATTAGTCACCCTATTTTCATGGATAGGGGGTGCAAGCTCATCCAGCTTCTTCTTGTAGTGCTCCAGCGTAGTTTCAAATGAAGCTATTCTAAGCTGCGGACCAAAAGGGTTATGCTGCAGCATTGTGACAAGTAAGTTTAATGCTGATTTTCTGACAATGGCACTCTTATCCTCCAATCTTCCAGCAGCAACAGTTGCAACCTCATTCCATACTCCGATTGTAACAGAGTGCTCTTCACAGAGCTCAGCCCAGCCATGAAGAACTCGACTTCGAGTGTAAGCCGAGACATCCCTACACCTTTCCAGCAAGATTTCCAGCATAGCTTGCTTTGCTCGAAGGCGAACAGATGTAGAACTAACCTTGCCCTCGACATCTTTAAAAGCTTTTGCAACCAGCTTTCCTAGAACTCCAACAAGAGCATTTCTTATCTTATAAGATTCCCCACCAAAATGTGATACAAGCACTCCAATGTTGGTCGATATCAACTTTGGCATCCTATCAGCCAGTTCAACTAGAAAACGTCCAACATTTTCAGCTCCTACAGTGTCCTTAACATAGTCTTTTGGATTGGTCCTTCCAATCTCTCTTATTAGAGAACTGGCCAAGCCACCATCAGCATATTTTGTCTCAGCGCCTGCGACCGCCCCAGCCATGTGGGTGACAACAAAATCATGTTTGTGAATCAGACGCATGATCGAAGCACACGACTGTGCTACATAATGGTATTTGCTGGCACAACTCCCAATGATACGACAGAGAGCACCTGTCGGCTCGAGGTCTTTCAAGAGTGAAGCATTTTCAAACATTGAGAACGTATTTCTACAATTACCAGAAACAGAGTTCAATCTGTGAGAAAAAGCCAAAAATAGATTCAAAGGAATTAACTTGACATTCTCTGGACATACTTTGCAATAAAAGACAGGTAATTTTCGTCTGGATCCGATGATCCAAAGAGCAACGAAAGGTTGACCTCTAAGGAGTTAGCAATTAGATTTAGCACCCGTCCCCTCTGTTGTTCCCAGTTCCAAGAGTTTAGAGGTTGTTTCTTCCTTGCGGTTGCTGTCACCTGAACCCACGATCCGAAACCTCACTAAAACTCTCACATGATAAATCCCAATTTACAAGCAAAATGACATACATGATTATATGACACTGATGGCAATATTTCACAACCTTCTTGTACATGAGTGGAATGGGCGACGAGTCAATTAAGGTAAATAGGAACTACAAATGGATAATCATGAAATATGGTGGAAACGAATGCGCTAATTCAAATAAAGTAAACCGAGACGCTTAATCAGCTCGATGTGCTTGCCCTTCGGATGTTCAACTATTTCAAGAGACGAGCACAATACCTTCGAATTGTTGCCGGAGCTAACGCATGACTCCTCAGCGAGCACGATGCTGAGCAGGAAGAACGTGTATATCTTAAAGGCGTTGCGGTGCGAACCTATGCGATCCAGGATCATACCATCGTCATCCTGGCGTGCGAGCGAGTCCACATTCGGGAGAAGCACGCTGAGATTCGATCTAAGGCTCTCCACGATGTTGAGCTTGCAGGACGGGCCAAGGCCGGAGAAATTGCGGACCAGCGAGTACACGCTGTCGAACACGTCCTGCTCTTCCACGCAGAACAGCTCCTTGTCGGAGAGATCAAACGACAGGCCTGCGAGAACCACGGGACACCAAAAGGTTAAGACCCCTCGCGACAACAAATGCACACAGCACCAGCACCACAGCTACTTTTAGCTGGAAAGTTGACGAAAACTCATGGTCGATTGTGGTGTGCAAGTTAAAGCGAACCTTTGACGAATTCTTCAAGTTCGGAGGAGCGAAGCGAAGCGATCTCGACGGGGTTTTGCGCGTAGAGCCGATTGTCTTCTGGTTCCTCTTCGAGAGCCTGTAGATTCGGAGGGAAGACGAAGTGAGGAGCCATTGTCGCGCGTCGGAGGAGAATTGAGAGAGTGTTTCTCTTCCTCGTCGCTGTTGTTCCTGAGGTTTGTTCACCGGTCGTCCATGGCCAAACCTGCAATTTTCAAAATGTGGGGGCCTTCGAGAGGAGCGGGAAACGGAACAGATGCGAGACTCGAGTCTTGAATTGGAGTGCCGGTCGGGTCGGGGGATCCGCAGACCATGGGCCATGGCCTCTCGTGGCCTTCTATAGAATTTCGGGTTTTGGAATGCGTGACGGGTCGGGTTCTATTCTAAACCGAAAAATACCCGGTAGAGTTTGGGACGAGCCGGGCCCCAAAAAAAAAAAAAAAAAAACCTCGGGTCCGATTAGCCATGTCGATTATCAATTAATATATTACTCGTCTTCTTTCGTAGGTGATGTTTTCTTAATGTCTTAATCAAAATATTCTTCACGTAGTCATGATGCATTGATTTAAATGTGTCTTCTACTCATTCTATCTTGCAGACAATTATATCCTTACGTCAATTATCTCCTAGTACGATATCAAAACTTAAACAATAAAATATAGTAGAAACGAGCATATCAATTATGTATAAATTACCATAATTTATTTTACGGCAGAAAAAATAATAAATCTACATGTACGAGAAAAATTATAATTTGACGGCGGACGGCAGATATGACTTGGACTTCTATTGAAGTACTCAACTTGAATTTAAGTCGGTTCCGAGATATAAATAGACCCTCAATAATTTCAACTACCCAAATCTCATCTCTATTATCTTTCACACCTTGATTACATTGAGACCATTTGAAATTATTGAGAATTCTTCCATAATTTTTTCAAAAAATAAAACGAAATTACATTTTTTTGAAAAAGGGGAAAACATAAATAAATAAATAAATAAATAAATAAACCTTCTTCGAGTTTATAATTATATCAATTTGCATCCTCAACTTTCAAAATAGACAATTTTCATATTGAGTTTTAACACTACACATTCAAAGTACATCTGCCACTCATTCCTATTGTGTAATACTTGTAAAGGTTTTTAGTTTTAAAAGAAAAAGAACGAAAAAATTGCACGAGGGGATCTTCAACTGCTAAGACAAAGCTGAAAGCTTGGGTGATGGGTTTCCGGTCTGGTTCGTTCCCAACCTAGAATCAGGAACCAGACCGGAGGGACCGGTTACCAGTTTTCGAAACCGTGGACCGGACGAGTAGATCCGGTCCGATTCCCGAGCTATCCAGTGGAATCGATCGAGTTTGGAAAGGCAAGATCTCCGTTCTATGCAGAACCGGAAGCTCTAGCAATGGTCATCGACGAGGTCACGCAACCCCAAGCTAGGGGATGTCAAAGTCACATGACCTCAAGTGACCCTAAGTCGGAGCCCCATCAGCTCCCTCGCGAATCCTAGTCACTGTCCTCAATTTCTCCGTGAATCCCTAAATTGCAAAATCGAGTGTCAGCACGACCCGAGGTGAGAGCGCCATCGAGGTTGCGCGGCCAATTAGACCCTCGGCGATTAGAATAGTCATGGGGTTTGTGGGGAGCGAGAAGATGAAGAGCCACATTAAATGGTAAAGAATGGAATAGGAAAAATCGGTGAGGACAAGATTGGAATACGAAAATTCATTAAGGGGGTGTTTGGTATTGTTCGGGGTATAAATTCGAGGCCCAAACCGGTAAAGAAAGGCCCAAGCCCAATCATCAAATCATCCACTCGCCTCACCAGTTTTCCAGTTCAAGTCCAACTCCTCCGGCTGTGACTGGTCTGACCGCGTTGAATACTCGAAGCTTTATAGCTGGAGCTGCTGCTGCTGCTGCTGCTGCTTCTTCTTCTTCTCCTCTCCCTCTCTGCATCTCTCTGGCTGGTCATTCTTGCGGAGAAATCTGATCGCTCCACTCGCTGGTCCTCTGATCCGAAGAAGCTGGAGAGCCGAAGATCGCCATGGCGGTGCCATGGGGTGCGACTCTATGGGTGGCGAGGTTGGTGTTGGTAGCTCTCAGAGGCTGGCTCTCCTCATGCCTCACCGTCGCCGACGACGTTGCCGCCTCCCTCCGCACCGGCGACATCGGCCCTTTCCACGTCGGCTGATCCCGATTCCGCGGAGCGATCTCTGGTTTGTCTCCGAAAATCCGCTGATCGCTTTTTCCTTTCTCTCTGATCAAGCTCATGTGGTCGGCCCCGCTCTCTGAGTCCATGGTCGCCGGCTTCTGATCAAGTTGGACCGGCGACTTCCTCGTTAGCTCGACGCTGGAATCATCACCATTTCAATGAGCTATGCGTGTGAACTGTGCAGGATGCTCTTTGAGTAATTTTGATGTTGAGGATGAATTTGCCCGGTGTCGTCACTGTTAACGGCATCGTATTAGTCGTTCCTGTAATTATTTGCTCGATCAGTGGAATCTTATCTCGGGCAGGTTGAGCACGAACTGGTAGATTATGGTAAAAGTGGGAGGATAGTCTCCTCTTCAGGGGTTGGAGTGGTTAATGATGCTTAGGAGTTTTATCAGCTTTTAGAGATCTGAAATAAGAATATATAAGAAGAACAACGAGAATCTGAAGATCGCCTCCATTTGCAGGGCCCAGTGAAAACACAATTCAGCATTCCTGTTATCAAGCAAGGCCATAGGCCATATTTTCTCTTTGATTATCACATTATCCAGACAAAAGTGTCCAAACAAATGAAGAATGAGAGACTGTCATAGAATAAGAACCGAGTATGCTCTTGTCATACTACGTAGACAATTCTTTTTTCTGCTGAGGGATGAAATGGGGGAATTAGGTGGTTAGTACAGCTTTTGGTTTGCTAAATCTATAATATTACATAGCTTAGATGTAATGCGACTCAGTGAGAACCAGTCTCGTCTGATTGTGATTATGAGGGACGAGACTGGTTCACTTGAGAGCCTTGTTCACATTCGCTGACTCTCAGGAGCCTATATTAGCCAGTAAACACAAAACAAAGTGAAGCATTGAGAGTTTTAAATTTTCACAACTCTTTAGTGGAAAGTCTGGAGGACTGGGTCATTGATTGGTAATCAAACGGTTCATATGACATCCTTCTGGGGAAAAAATTTGCAATGCAAGTTAATTGCCTAAGGTGCTTCTACTTTTGGTGCTTATAATGCGTCAAAGATAGGTTTTCTATGATCCCAATCTACATCTGTAACAAAGAGTAGTATTAGTCTCCAGTCCTTTTAATGCTGCCCTGACAACCCCTTTTCATTTTCTTCTCCTCTTCTCTTGGAGTAATAAATGTATTTTGAAAAGATTCACTCATTGGTCTGGTTGAGTGCAGTAATCCTCTGGCCATGTCAAAATAGATAAGAGTTGCTGGTTTACACAAACTGATAGTACTATAAGGATCACAAGTCTTCTTTATCCGTGCCCAAAAAGATTTGCTCACACCCCAGAAGTCTCTGAGTGACTATGATATTGCAAACTGAGGCCTATGTTAGAATTTTGCTTGTGGATTAAATGGAAACACTATTCTTTATTTGGTTCGGCAGTGAGTTATTTGTTTTCAGCTGCTATTCTACTCTGATTTTGCAGGTTAAACTAAAAAATCAGACGACAATGTGCCCTATTAATGTGGATAAGTGAGATGTCACGGACTTCGAAGGAATGATTTTGCCTGTAGCTCCTGTACAGTGGGTGTGGTTGAGAGTGAAAGCAGTTTGACAAATGACATAATTGGATAGGTGTTTCATATTTTGATTGTGTTGGTTCGGTTGGCTGATGTAACTGGTTCTGTTATAGTTATGTTTGTGCATTTTCGTCACTAGATCATTATGTTGCTTCAGTACTTAGCATCGTTCGAAATCGAAAGGTGCTTTATCTGATGTGGCCGCATAGGCAGTGGACAAAGTTTTTGATTGTGCACGGGTGAGATTTTGATGAAGTCTGGAAGTTAGATCAACTTTATTCTCCACCTTATTGTACTTTGTACCTCTTATGGTGAAGTTTGATATCTCCATATCCATCTTTAGATTACTGGAGGTTTTTTTTTTTTTTTTTTGACATTTCAGTTTCCTTTTTATGATACATAAAAGAGAAAGAACTATATATATCTTCATAAAACCAGGGGCAGAAAATGTACCAACTGTGAAATGCCTCATTCTCTGTTTATATATTTACACACGGAATCATGTTATCTGCTGCGATTTATGGGCTCGTCCAGTGTCTTTGTGATTCTAGTTTCGTGCATTTATACCGTTGTTGTAATCCAGGATAAAAGATTTCATGAAACAAATGTTGTGTCAAGCAAAAGATCATCTTTTAGCAGCAGATGTTGGCAGTCGATTACTGTGCTTTAGTACCCGGACCTGCATTTTTGCGATGTGAATGCGTGACTTGCAAATTGACAGGACCATTGCCTAACTCGCGATGATTCGGAAGGAAAGTGAGCCAGAGGGTGGCAAAGGATTGTACGGGTAGAAGTCAGTGACCGAAATAGCTCAATAACACAGTTCTCCACGGCCTCAAGGTAGATGATTTCTCTGAGATCGAATGCGACTTCATACATGTGGTCACATGGCATAACGTGCAGCTTTCCCCCATTGCCAAGGAGATGACAACTATCCGTCGCCATCATATGACCAGTGCACCATATGCCCCGTTACATCAAAGCTTGTTTGCTTTTAAAGTTGGGGGTGTGGGCGCTCTCATCGTCCCAAAAAAGATAAGAGCCATCCTCTGTCGTTTATAGCAAGAACACAGGCCCCGGACAAAAAAGATCAAGTTGGTGTTGCGATCTTTTTGGGCACTTTGGACCAATTTTTCACGTGATTATGCGCGCACACAAAAAAATGCAGATCTTTAGTGATCGGAAGAGTCGCAGCACGTTCTCTCTTTTGTGGGCATTTGCGCCAAATCTTCAAGAGTAGTTGTGAAGTTCATTACGGTTGGGTAACAACCATTTCTGTTCAGACCGAGAGCTATGCGTAACCTACCAATAGCGACATAACCCACATTAAGTACCTAAGAGACAACAAATCCCCTTCGGAAATCCTCCAACCTAATTAAATAACATACATTCAACCCATCATTCGCACATACCGTGTACTTGTGTTGCTTCGACTCCGATCTAGAGGGTCTCATTCAACTAGCGAATGCGCCCGATAGAATTGACCAAAATCCAATTCCCCTATTTACAAAATCCTTCAGGAACGAACATGAAAAGCATGTTCAAAACTAGCAAGGTTTCTGGGGAGTGCCCATACCCAACTTCAGCAACGATTCAAGCAAACTCCAAGAACCGCATTTTCAATGTCTACCAGCTTTAGTTTATCATCCTCCCCCAACAATTCTTGAAAGGTCCCTCTCACCTACAATTCACCATCTCTCTCCACTCTCTGCAAACTCTTCTAAGCCTCAGACTAGCACTGATGAACCAGAAGTTCCAGTGAGAGAACCAAAAGGCATAATTGAGAGAGAGAGAGCTCTACAAATTGTACATAGATAGCAAGCAAAAAGGAAGGTAGACACTTCACCATTTCCGGCAACCATCCATGGGATGCTTTGTCTCAACATCCAAAACACCCCCCACCAATAACCCAGAACTCCCCCATCTTTCTCCCTTCGATTTTGCATTTTCTCCAAATTTATCACCATCACCAGCCAAAGCAAGAACTGTTTCTCTTGCAACTCCTCTTGTCCACCACCCGCCAATCAAGAAGGGCGACACCCACCATTTGGTCTCTCTGACATCTACCACCTATGGTTCCCTCCTCCTCATTGACCCCCAGAACACCAGATTGAACATCCAGAATCTGTCTGAGCAGATGCATTTACCACCTCCTCAGACTCCCAAAACATTGGCTGAGCCTCAAACTCACGTGGAACATTCGAACGATGCCCCGTCACCGGATTCCGTCATCAACACTTGGGAGCTCATGGATGGTCTAGATGACTTTGATTACGATGGTGAGAACTTGAGGATATCTGCATCTTCCATTTCATGCAAGCCTTCAGATTACAATGTTTATGAAAAGAAAACAGTTGACTCCACAACATCATATGAAATTCCAGCTAAGATCAGTGGCGATCAAGAAGTGACAGTTGGTCCAATGGTGGGATTCAAGGATCATTCTCCACCATCCAATGACAAGAATTCATCATTAGGCAAAGAAGATAGGGTAGTTTTGTACTTCACCAGCTTGAGAGGAATCAGAAAGACTTACGAGGACTGCCGTGCCGTTCGGATGATATTCAGGGGCTTGAGAGCGGCTTTGGATGAGAGGGACATTTCGATGGACTCTTCCTACAGAAAGGAATTGCAAGGCAAGCTCAAAGGCAAGGCACTGAGCCTGCCTCAGGTCTTCATAAGAGGAAACCACATCGGCAGTGCGGAAGAGATCAGGCAGCTCAATGAGAACGGAGAATTGGCAAAGCTTTTGGAGGGAGTCGACGCAAGTGATCTCGGGTTCATTTGCAAGACATGCGGGGAAGCAAGGTTCGTGCCCTGCCCCAGCTGTAGCGGGAGCAGGAAGGTGTTCGATAAGGGGGACGAAAGATTCAGAAGGTGCATGGATTGCAATGAGAATGGGTTGATTCACTGCCCTGGCTGCTGCTCCTGAAAGCAGAATTCTGGGAATCTTTTGCTATTGCAACAGTAGCAACTTTCTTGTGCTATAACATTCATGCCCAGATGGAATTCCTTTTCTTCCAAAAGTTGCTGTCTTTGAACTGTCTTATCTGCATTAATTTCTTTCCACCATGAATGAAAGTGAAATAAAGGAAAGATTCTTTTGAGTTCATGATAAAGCTTATTTCGCATTCTGACTTGTTTCTTTCCTGGGACCGCACCGCTTTCTTTGCCGAATTCTCCATTGAAAGCTTGAATTGATCTCGGGTATAGGTCGATGATGCATCTCCTTTCACCTTTTCTTTTCGACTGTCTTGCTTTAGTCGCGTAGCGAAAAAACTGTGAATCTTCCATGCTCACGGCTATGGGACAAATTAACAGGTTTATGAACCAAAACAGGGGAAATGCTTGATGCTCTTTTCCTGACCTCCTCTTGAACCGATTGAAATCCACATTCAACACATGCAAGAAGTTTCAGCTCAGTACTTCCAGAGTCCAGAGAACTCAAAGAAGGCCAGGCTGCTTTTGCTTCAGTTGCTTGGCTGCGAAGAACCAACGAAGGCGATGTCAATTTCCCCTGTAACGGAAATTAATTCGCTCGGTCAATCGCCATAGGCCTTTCACCTCTACAAGAGCAACTGAACAAGTGAGTATTCATCAGACTTTTGTTCTCAGAATTCAGTTTTTTTCTCGAACCACTTCCTCAGAATTCAGACTTCCTACTGTTTTTCCTTCGCCCAACAAGCGCCAAGAACCGATTTTCACCAGCAAAAGAGCGGAAAAGCTGCCAAAAGCAGAGCCGGCAACGTTAAACATCATCTTTTGAAGTTATTGCCACAGCTAGACAAAATTAATATTACCAATCTAGCGCGCTAGCATGTATCCCTTTGTAGTACAGAATTCCACGTTTAGCCGTCAGCTGAATGAACTGAAGGTTCTCACGCATTGCGTCAAGAACGCACGTTAATCAGTACTTGCATCACCATAACAGGGGACAACGAAAATTCTCTTTTCCCTTAAGAACAGAGGTCCGAACATATTATAGATATCAATGGCCAGGACCCCTGCGGCTCGTGGAATCCACACATGAATATCTTCAGTGGTGGTCCTATCATTATCCCAGCCTTAATAGTTAATACTACCCTGCCGTCCGATATCTAACTCGAAAATGTTTTTCCTTTTGTGGGGTAAAAGGTTTTGAAGATGCGACCAATATCGACCGCTCCCGAGCATAACCACAAGCTTATAAGACCCTCTAAATTTTGTCAAATGTTTGATTTGATTCAAAATTACTCGGCACTGCCGAAGACAATTAAGCATGTAAGCGCAGCTATGTTTATAGCTCCACCAATGTGTTAGCAGCTCGTAACTCTCTGGATCCAATGAAGTAGAGTTGGGAGCCTAAATTAACCAATGGAAAAATTTCAAATAAAGTCACGAAGTAACCTTATTTTCTCAAACAATGACCTGAAACGGATATTGTTTTAAATAAGAGTCTGAAATAGACAAATCGTTTCAAATAAAGACTTTTGGCCGGCCGAAGAGCATGTGATTATTCCACCCGTCGGAGATGGGGTATTTTAGTAAAAAAAAATTAAGTATTTTTTCTTTTCTTTTTCCCTCTTCACTCCCACCGGCCTTGACCAAAGATGGGGCCCGAGACCGCTTAGCATTAGGAGTGAGCATGGTTCCAGGGTAGAATCGAAAGCCGGAAACCGGAGAATCGGACCACTGGTTTCCGGTCCGATTCCAGGTTTTGATGAGCCAGGGTCCAATTCCCAATTCTATTATTCTAGGAACCACCGGTTTCGGTTCGAGTTCCCGGTTCCCCGATGGAACTAAACCGGAACTGGAACCTTAACTGGAATCGGAAAACCCTAACATAGCTTTTCTTTTGGGATTTTAAGCTCTTTCTCTATACAGCTTGATATACAAGAATTATAGCATTGATTTTTACCAAATAAATGGAGAATAATACTAAATATTACATTCTACTGGACTTGTGATTGCTTAGGATATAATTATCTTGTTGGAATTTGTGTGCATGTGAATATTATGGATCTGAAATGCAGCTATCTATCTGGAATACATGGACACCAGTTTCATGATATTAGTTGAGATTGTCTGTCCCATATCTCTGCGTCAAATTGGTGAAGGGGTGGCACAATTAAATTGTGATCCAATCCCATCTGGGAGCGGTCTGATCAGGATCAGACCAGATGCTTCACAGTAAAAGACCAAACCCAAAATCCACTTAGAATTAGGCTTCCCGTTAAACGACGTTGATTTCAGGATCCATTTGATACTTTGGGGGTGTATGACAACCATTTTATTTCTTTATTTCTGTTCCAAACCTATTTCTGGAACAGGTTTCGTACAGAAACTCGTTTGGTAAGGTAATTCTATTTTTCTATTTTTAGAACAAAAAGTTGTTCTAGAAATATATTTGGAAGGGAAATGAGAAACGGAAAATTATAGCTTCTGGGAGAAATAGAAATCAGAAACAAAAAACTCGTAAAAATGGCTCAGTGTCTCCTTCTAGCGCCGGCCGCCTCCGCCGCCGTCGCCCACCACCGCCGGCCACCGTCGACCACCGCCGGCCACCGTCGACCACCGCCAGCCACCGTCGGCCGCCGCCTACTTCTATTCTAGAAGTAAAAATTTTCAATTATTATCGAACGAACTTCTGTTTCAAGATAAAAAATTTATGTTGTTATCAAACGCATTTTTTTGCTCAAAAATCATTCAAAAATAGATATAGAAAAATCTATTTCTGAAAGAGAATGGTTGTCATGCACCCCTTTTAAGTAAACAGAGGACCCTTCTGTACTTATTGACAAAGAAGACTAAAACTAAAGCTCGTGGTCTATAAGGTTCCTCATTGTGTCTCTTTTGAAGGTAATCGAACCAAATGATTTGGATTGAATATTGCTTTATGTAGGATCAGATGGAGGGAAGTTATAATCTGGCAGATTCTCGGGTATCCTGAAATCGGATTCTGAAACTTGTGATAAGGTAGGTTCCAGATTTCAAGATATGCAGGGTAAGTTTTAGATTTCAAAAAACGAGAAACCTATATTAGCTTTTTACATTGACATTAAAGAAGAGTGCTATAGATTTCAGGTGAAATCCGTAAAGAATTTGAAATCGCTCGTCTTTACTTAGCTTAGCATCGAGTTGAGCCAACCATGGCTACGTTGGCTTAGAATAATATTTAACTGCAGGCGGATTTTATCCAAAATATGTAGACCCTGTTACAGAGTAAGTAAGACCCACTCTCTTCGTCGCCGAGGACGGACCACACAAGCATGACCTTTACAAAATCTCTTCGCTGTGCTCTTTCCCACTACCGTTTCTGGCCACCCAACATGCCACACGCTTCTTCCTTGCGACAATCTCTCCCTATCTCTGCGAAATTGCGGTTTGGTAAGTCATAGCACCCGAAAGCTTTTGTTCATGATGAGCTAGCTCCAGTTGAAAATACCACAAGAAATGGCAAGACCCTCTTGTTCTCTTCTTGCTATTGTTCTTCTCTGTAGTTTCAGTTGTTCTGCAAGACTTGTGTTGGTTCCGCGATAAGGGGTCTTTTCTTTATCAGGAAGCGGTTCAGGGATTGAGTCATTTAGGTCAAAATTGGATTTTCTTTTCGTAGAGCACTTGAAGATATGGATAGGAAGTTGATGGATACTGTGCTGAAAACGCATAATCAGCATGGGTTCTTGCGCCCAGTTTGTGGGTTCTCAGAAACTGTTAGCATTTTGAGCTCATCAAAGCTTCAAAACCAGGAGCTCAGGCTTAGTTCGAGGAAGGGTCATTTGAAAAGGGCTAAGAATGGGTGTATTAGGGCAAGCAGTACTGCTCTTTTGGAGCTTGTCCCAGAAACCAAGAAGGAAAACCTCGAATTCGAGCTTCCCATGTATGACCCGTCGAAGGGCCTCGTGGTGGACCTAGCAGTGGTGGGAGGCGGCCCTGCAGGGCTTGCCGTGGCTCAGCAAGTGTCGGAGGCGGGACTCACGGTTTGCTCCATTGATCCAACCCCCAAGTTGATTTGGCCCAACAATTACGGCGTGTGGGTGGATGAGTTTGAAGCCATGGACTTGCTGGATTGCCTAGACACTACCTGGTCGGGGGCATTCGTTTTCATTAATGACCAAACAAAGAAGGATCTTGGAAGGCCTTATGGCCGAGTTAATAGGAAGCAACTCAAGTCCAAGATGCTCCAGAAATGCATAGCGAATGGTGTTAAGTTTCACCAAGCCAAAGTGATCAAAGTCATTCATGAAGAGGCCAAGTCTTTGCTCATATGCAATGACGGTGTCACAATCCAAGCCACAGTGGTTCTTGATGCCACTGGTTTCTCCAGATGTCTTGTTCAATATGACAAACCCTACAATCCCGGTTACCAAGTGGCGTATGGGATACTGGCAGAAGTGGAAGAACACCCCTTTGATGTGGATAAGATGGTTTTCATGGACTGGAGAGACTCACACCTAAAGGGCGATATGGAATTGAAAGAACGAAATAGCAGGATCCCCACTTTTTTGTACGCGATGCCATTCTCTTCGAACAGGATATTTCTGGAAGAAACTTCCCTAGTAGCTCGGCCCGGATTAGCAATGGAAGATATTCAGCAAAGAATGGTGGCTAGATTAAAGCACCTGGGGATAAAGGTGAAGGCCATCGAAGAAGACGAGAGATGCGTCATCCCGATGGGTGGGCCTCTTCCTGTGCTCCCTCAGAGAGTTGTTGGCATAGGTGGTACAGCTGGAATGGTGCATCCTTCCACGGGTTATATGGTAGCGAGAACGCTAGCAGCAGCTCCAATTGTCGCGAATTCCATAGTAAGTTATCTTGGTTCCGATGGGGGCGTTTCAGGCAATGAATTATCCGCAAATGTTTGGAAAGATTTGTGGCCCATAAAAAGGCGGAGACAAAGGGAGTTCTTCTGCTTCGGTATGGATATTTTGCTTAAGCTCGATTTACCGGGTACAAGGAGATTTTTCAATGCATTTTTCGATTTAGAACCTCATTACTGGCACGGGTTCTTGTCGTCTCGACTGTTTCTGCCAGAGCTCATTTTTTTCGGACTCTCATTGTTTTCGCACGCTTCCAATACGTCAAGGGTAGAGATTATGGCGAAAGGAACATTGCCGCTGGTAAAGATGATTGGCAATTTGATACGGGACAGAGAATTTGATGACTAAAGTTTAAATTTAGTGCAGTCTTTGCTGTATGCTTCGATGCACACACACGTCTTCATGTTAACTTACAGGTACCGCAGAACATGTCAATGTGAGTACCACGAACGAGCTATTAGACTAGCTGATATCTGCATTTGATCACACTTTCAGTGTAATATTTTTTCCTTTGTGAGACCCGGGTGCTCTCTCGTATCCAAAGGTTCATGGATTAATGATTGTGAATATCTGTGTAGCGGAGCTTCTGTATCGCTTTGGCATTTATGATAGACATGCTCGCCGGTTAATCATCTGTCTTCTGCATTCACATGTTGTTATGCAATGCTTAGCAGGTAATAGCTGAAATGCAGTATTTTTTGTGAGTGTGTTCTTGTTCATACAACTCAAGACTAAAAGGGTCTGCTAAAACTCTCTGCTTTGCACATACTAGTCGAACCGATACAGAGAGACTGAGAGACAGCATCTTGATCCTGAAGCTGCATCTGATGGATATATTCCTTGTCGCCAGATCGGTCTCTTGAGGTTCTTTCATCGATTAACTTCGAACTCTACGAGACACAGAGATTTGCCCGACTTTGCGAAGTTAAAGATTATTCGCAATTCGCCTCGAAATGTCTAATACTTGCATGACAATGAGCAGGCTGTGTTATATATTTCAGATGTTACTGCTTCTTTCTGGGTTGAATTGTGTGATCTCATTTTGATAATTAGACAGGTATTGATGAATGATGAGTGATGCTGCAGATGATCAACATGATGCTCATGCCTAGGCCAAAAATGTCGAATTTGCATTTACTTCCATCTTTTGTTGCAGCAAGTTTAGTAATCGTAATTGTCAGTTTTGAAGAGAAACGATCTGTATTCAATCTGCAACTCTGTGAGATTTTAAAGTAATCGTCAATAAGTAGTTTTTAAATTAAAAGAAATCAAAATAAATCGGTCGTTGTCCACTCACAAGATTGAAAAATAAATAACATTACAATTTTGACATGGCAAGTCTTGCTATTTTTTTTAAGTTCCTTAGATTTATGTCTATCTAGGTTCTAATTTTATAAGTACCGAGTATTATTCTAGAACAAATTCAAGATTACCCGAAAAAGGTGTCGAATCGAATAATGAAAGCACGAGATTATCAATGCAATTACGGATCAAAGTGGTGTAACGTGTCTTATTAACACGACCTTTAAATCAAGATTTCTCGTATGGACCAAGGCCAAACACCGACGTGGAAATTTGGTATATGAAAAAAGGAAAAAGAAAATGGCGCTTATCCTCAATTCCCCACTTTACTTTCTGTCTCTTCCAAACATAGCGAGCGCCAAAATCTAGAGAGAGAAACCGATGGCGAGCTCGTCGTCCGATGATTTCTCCGTCGTCGTGCTAGCGTCCGACCTCGGGATCGACGCGCGTCCGTTCCTCTCGAAGCAACCGGCGGGCTGGCCACGTGAGGTCGCGGAAGAAGACGGCGGCGACGATTGGCACGATTGCTCTCAGGATCTCTCCCATGACGAAGACTTCTCCGACCTCGAATTCCTTCAGTTCTTTAGGCTCCAAGGCTCCGACAAGGCTGGCAACCGAATTTTCCGCATCGTCGGCAAGCACTTCCCCGGTGAGTGGGATCTTCTTGTTTTGAAGATTCCAATTGAATCTAACGCGACTTTATGGTGGTGTTAGGGTTTGATCTGGATTGAGGGGTTTGGCGTCTTAGGCTTGTTGGTAATGGAGAGATGATTCCTTTTGTTCCTTTTAGCCAGACAGCATTCATCTTTACAAGAATCAGTTGTTGCGGTGCGATCACGTGCTGTTCACCGTCTAGATGCTGAAAGTGTCAGCTTTTAGTGTCAGAGAGGACTGACCACCGTAACTTTGCATTTTGGGAAGTATTAAGTAGAGAGATCCTATATTTCGAGCTGAATGCGAGCTCCCTTTCAAACTAACCATAACCGCTTCTCATCGTTCAATTCACAGTATGTCACTTGTGGAACCCTTTGTTTGTTGATAGAATGACCTACCTCATATTTGAAAGGCTGTATCTTTCGGGTGAATTAATACGCCGAGGGGAAACTCCATCTTCCTGGTCGCTCATTATGTGTTTGTGTAAATTAATTTCCTTGAATGCGTTTTGCATTCTCTCATGCTCCATGGTCAATACTGGACTGACCAATGCAAATGGTTTGGCTGGATAATTCTTTTCTTTTCTGCATTATGGAGTCATGCCCATTTAGAAAAATATGGAATTGCATTTGAAAAGAAGTTGAGGCAATAAAACGGTTTTCTTGGATATTGTTGGTTCTTTTGCTCCAGCTCCAGTTGTTGGCGATGCTGGAGAAAAGTTAATAGAACTTTCTTAAAATACCGTTGCTTTGTTGGTTTGCAGCTCCCGTGGTGAGTGGAGAACGGCTCCGGAAGTATGTTTTTCATAAGATATGCAGTGAGCTTCCTGAAGGGCCGTTTAGCATTGTTTACATGCATAGTACTGTGCAGAAGGAGGATAATTCTCCAGGCATATCTATCTTGAGGTGGATCTATGAAGATCTCCCTATGGAAATTAAGGAGAGACTTCAACTTGTTTATTTTGTCCACCCTGGAATTCGTTCAAGACTGGTCTTTGCCACCCTTGGTCGATTATTCTTAAGTGGAGGGTAAGCTGACTTTTAATAATTACTGGGGCTGCTGCCATTTTTATTTTATTTTTTTGGTCGGAGCTGCTGCCAGTTATCAATCGAAGATTTGGTGTGGTTCCCCCTTCTTCTTCTTCTTCTTCGTGGGAATTGGTGCCTTTGGTCTGGACCAAAGGGCTCTTTTGCTGTCCCAGACATCTGTTTGTGCTCTCATTGGGGTCGCTTCTTGGGGCTTATATTGGGATTATGTAACTCGGAAAAGTAAACAGTTTGTAAATCAACATAAACTCTGTTCGGGTTATTCAGTTGGTGAACTCCTTTAGCAGGAAAAAACTCTCTTGCTACTAGTGTTGTTTCTTTTCAGATGTTGAAGATAAGACCCGTTTGTTTTGATGCTTTGACTTCACTTATTCAGTTAGATTCTGAAAATGTGGTATTATTTTTAGCCCTCACACTTTGAATAGAATTGTTACAGATGTAAGAATGATTTGTTATAAGAAAGGAGAGGAACTCTGTCAAATGTATTTTGGATCCTAGAACTAGTGAGCATGTGCAAATTAGTCTAGGATGCCATGAGTCTTTTGGGTAAGTGATCTTTTTGTTTGAAGTTGTATACAAATCCTTGATATGGAATATTGTTGCTATACCTCTATACTGAGGGACCAATTTTTGCCATTATAGATTGCTGAGTCATGCTATGAATTTAGCAAATGTTAATGATGTCAATGTACTTCTGTTTCTCGTAGGCCTTTTAGCAAGTGAATGCACACTTTCTAGTTGGCACCAAAGATGTGTGGGTGACATCTTTTGATCTACTCTTTTTCTCTCTCAAATTTGCTTTTGGTTTGTTACTTGTTGTGTAGGTTATATTGGAAAATCAAGTATGTAAGCCGCCTGCAATACCTGTGGGACGACATCAAAAGGGGGGAGATAGAAATCCCAGACTTTGTCCAAGAGCATGATGACATTCTTGAGCATAGACCGCTCACTGATTACGGGATTGAGCCAGACCCATTTTATTTAACCGAGGTGCCTAACACAGCCTACCCCTTTGGGAGGTACGAAGACAGATGGGCAACAAGGGAGTATACGTCTTGACATCATGGAAAACTAAGCAGCAATTACAAGCCGATGCTTGCTGAGTATGGTTAATCTTCTCCAGTGTTGTACAGAATAACTCTGTCTGGTCACTCGAACTTTCGCTTTGTAATCCTTGAGCCTCGTCTTGTGGATCTAAAGCATTGTGATTTTTCCATTCCGTAAATGGAGATTCTAAAATGCCTAGCAATGTATTCACCTCTGGTCCTGTAAACTTATCTACCTGCACATATGGTGACTGTATCTGTATGTTTGTGTATAAGCTGCATCTGTATTAAGCAGAACCAGTTGCATATGCTGTCCTACCGTCTTTAACCTTTTTAGAACAATGATTCTTCTTTCTAGCTAAAGTCCCAACTGTACAGCCTCATGAGCTCTCTCGGATATATAGCGTGGGCATGTTATGCTGCTTTGCAACGAAAACTCTTCACCTTTTATTAACGTTGGTGACTATGACATGAGCTTTATTGGCCAATTTACTGTTAACTTTTGATTGACAGACACAATCTGTTCGTTTGTAATTTGAATCCTAAGCTGGAAGAGCACGAGATCAGCTTCCGCGGTCTTTCGTCGTCGTACTGTGACCCCATCTGATGGCGGGTATATTTCGAACAGGAAAAATAGACCAAAGAGTAGAAAGGAGATGCTATAAGCTTTGGTAACAGGTTTATCAAGTGCTGAATATATCGTCTCGAGTCCCAACTACAGGTGAAGTGGCATCCAAGAGGAACTTTCCTCCATTTTTGGCTTTTTATTTAGCTTTATTGGGCTGACCAATAGAAAGATGAAACATTGTAACTTGAGCTCTGGCTTCAGATGCTAAATCCAACGCCGCTGCTAGATTAATTTACACACATTGAAAACTTAAGTAGAGTCGCTAATTGTAATAATCACCTTATAAACTAATTCATTATTCACGCTATATAAAAAATGGGTTGAACTGATGAGACCGAGGTCTAATAGTCACTTCCTCTGATTCTGCACACGCTCTATGAAACATGATCCAGACGAATTTTCCCCTAGTTTGGGGTCAAGAATCAGGTACGAGACAATGTCAGAAATAGGAAGACAACATTAAATTTTTTGAGAAGAATAAGAATGAGGGCTGGTGGCAACATTTTGTTATTTAATCTTATATGGGAAGATGGTTTTATTTCAATCATCACATTATAATCGAAACATCTTTACCTCTTTTAATTTTGATTTTTTTTAAAAATTATTCCAAGAGACTCACGTGCGAGATTGTAATTTTGCTTAATTATACATATGCATCGTCGAATTCAAGTTTCTATGGGAAAATGTCTGGATAAAGGCGGTGATTTGAATTTGTAGAAGCAGATGGAGCATGATTCACGCCTATTCCATCTCCTTCTTTCTCCTCAAGTCCACTCTCTTTCTTTCTCCTCCTCCTCCTTCTACGCCACTCTCAGACCAAAACCATGTTGAGATCACTCTCTCTCCGACGCTCTCTCCACTCCCTTCGCCCCCACCACCGCCACCTCGTAATCCTCTCTTCCTCCTCCACCATCCCCCGTGCCCGACCCGACCCAATCCGCCCCTTCTGCACCGACGCCGCCGCCGCCGCCGCCGCCGCCGCCTCCTCCTCCTCCTCCTCCGAGCTCCGTAAGTACCTGGGCTACACCGCCCTCGTCCTCTTCTGCGGCGCCGCCACCTACTACTCCTTCCCCTTCTCCGACAACGCCAAGCACAAGAAGGCCCAGCTCTTCCGCTACGCCCCACTCCCCGAGGACCTCCACACCGTCTCCAACTGGAGCGGCACCCACGAGGTGCAGACCCGCGTCTTCCACCAGCCCGAGAGCTTGCCCCAGCTCGAGGAAGTCGTCCGGGAAGCCAACGCCAAGAGGGCCCGAATCAGGCCCGTCGGGTCGGGTCTGTCGCCGAACGGCATCGGGTTGTCCCGGGCGGGGATGGTGAACTTGGCGCTCATGGACCGGGTGTTGGAGGTGGACAAGGAGAGGAGGACGGTGAGGGTGGAGGCCGGGATAAGAGTGCAGCAGCTGGTGGACGGGATTAAGGAGCACGGCCTCACTCTCCAGAACTTCGCTTCCATTAGGGAGCAGCAGATTGGTGGCATTGTTCAGGTTGGTTGGTATGTTGTGCGTGTTGGTTTTTTCTTTGAGATTGGGTCATTGTTTTGGTTTTGGAAGTCGGAGGTTAGAGTTTGTTGTGATTGGGAAGGATGTAGTTTCTGAAAGATCAGGACTTGTTGACGTTTGTATGGTTTGAAGATGAGATAGGATGGATTGCATCAGGGAGTGCTTGTCGTTCCGATTTGTCTGATTGGTATTATGTTTTGAGTTGCTACTGGGCTTAATTGATGCTTGTGGTTGAGACTCTTACGATGAGATGCTGGCACTTGTTCTAACTTCTAATGCATCTTATTATTTGTGCCTGACCAATACATGATCCATGATTGTTAAGGGGAGGCAAAAAGGTAGTACTCAAAGAATAAGTAGCATCGGCATTGTGTATCTTTTGGCTTATTGTTCGGGTAATTCATGTGTATAGGTCGGCGCACACGGCACTGGTGCCAGATTGCCTCCCATTGATGAGCAGGTCATCAGCATGAAATTGGTTACTCCTGCCAAGGGTACAATTGAGGTTTCAAAAGAGAAGGACCCGGAACTCTTCTATCTGGCTAGGTGTGGTCTTGGGGGACTCGGTGTGGTTGCTGAAGTAACCCTGCAATGTGTCGACAGAGAAGAGCTCGTGGAACATACAACTGTGTCAACCATGCAAGAAATCAAGAAAAATCACAAGTACTGACTAATATATGCTAAATGTAAAATTTGCCTTTTTAGCGGAACCTGTTCTTTGAATGACATACACCCGCCTCATCTTTCAGTATGGAGGGTTGAATTGGTGATCCATAGATGCATAAATTGCAGGAGAGGTGTTTGTTGTGTGTACGATGTATAAATAATAGGTCGTGCAATAACTATCAGTCTAATGTAACCATTCTTCTACTTTCACAGGAAATTGTTGTCTGAGAATAAACATGTAAAGTATCTGTATATTCCGTATACAGATACTGTCGTGGTTGTGACCTGCAATCCTGTCTCAAAATGGAAAGGTCCACCTAAATTCAAGCCCAAGTATACTGCGGACGAAGCTTTGCAGCATGTGCGGCAACTCTACCAGGAGTCACTTCAGAAGTACCGGTAACTTGCTCTCCTTTGGCATATGATATCATAGCTTAGATAAAACCAAAAGATTGTGGCCGAGTTTAGAGCTGTTTGTCATTGTTGGCCTGGCTATAAGATAGAAAGCCAGAGTGTCTCCAAACCTTTCCTTTCCTTACAGCCTCTGGCTTTGAGTCAGTGTATTCTTCTTCTTGGCATTTGACGAGGAGTCATTTTTACTAGCTTTTGAAGATGAGGAGTTGAAATTGATATATCATCGTGAACCAGAAAGAGAGATGTTGAATGTACACTGATTTCAAGCTATGGCATTTGCTCAGATTATTTCTAGAATTGCCTGCTGTGTTACTAGCTTCTTTTACTTTTTCTTACAAGAGGTGGTTGCTGTGACTCCTGTCATATAATAGGCTGTGCTTATCCGTATGAAAACATTTTAGGATCCAAAAATATTTTAATCTGCTAGTGGAATCATCTAACTTGATAACATTCTGGAAGTCGTGAGATAATTTAAGTGTACTGAATAAGCTTTCTCAAGTTTGTAAATATAGTTATATAGGTGCCGGTTGATAAGGACATGTTGTAGGGGAGCCTGCTACTTAGGTTGACCAGATCCATCTCAGGCCATGAAAATTTGTACTTCTTTTCTTCTGTTGGTGGTATTATGTTGTATTAATAATGCTCTGCTGCTAGGGAGCAGAGGCATTCAGGCTCCGAAGTTTGATATGAACTCTTCATTTGGAATGCTTTCCCTTTGATTTTGCTTATCCTCCTACTCCTTGTGGTTTCTTACTGCTAGTGGGCCGTCGCATCTTGAGAGCTGCTATGCAGTAATAATCTTAGTTAAGGGGGTTGCTAAATTCTTGATTTACTTGCCGCAGCCTTGACGTTAAATCCTCCAATGAGGATGAACCAGACATAAATGAGCTCTCTTTCACAGAGCTGAGAGATAAACTGCTTGCCCTGGATCCTCTCAATAAGGACCACGTCATAAAGGTTAATAAAGCTGAGGCTGAGTTCTGGAAGAAGTCAGAGGGATATAGGGTGGGTTGGAGCGATGAAATACTAGGCTTTGACTGTGGTGGCCAGCAGTGGGTCTCAGAGACTTGTTATCCTGCTGGAACTCTTTCTAAGCCAAGCATGAAAGATATTGAATATATAGAAGAGCTGAAGCAGCTTATAGAGAAGGAGGATATACCTGCACCTGCTCCTATAGAGCAACGATGGACAGCTCGCAGCAAGAGCCCCATGAGTCCAGCATCAAGTCCAGCAGAAGACGACATATTCTCTTGGGTACTTTGTTGCACATCTTTCACCTCCTTATGGCTGCGTGTGTGCTTGCGTTGGCACAGTCTCGTTATCAGCCTAAAGCATTTGATAACTAGAGCACAGTGGTGATAGAATTGGGAACTGAACCGGTCAGTTTTGGAACTACTGGTCCTGAACTGGCTGGCCAGCTGGTTCCAATTCTACCTGAGAACTGGCCCATTCTTATGTTTTGGGTAAAAATTCAAATTCTTATAATATAAAACTTCAACCACTTCATTACAAAGACATTCCTTGGTCAAATGGTTATGTGATTTTTTTTATCATACCATGGTTATGGTTGGAAAAGAAAGTTTTTTCCCCAAAAGACGCATTGAAACAAGTTCCAAAACAAGTTCAACCTAGAACCGGCATGGTTGGACTGGTTTCCGGGGTAGAACCGGCAACCGACCAGGCTGGTTCCTGGATCGAACCATGCCTGGTGCTGACCCTTACTAGAGCTGATATGCTTAGATTGCTGCATTCGTGGCAGATCCGCTTCTTCATTGTCATGCATTGCTTGCTTTCATTGCAGTGGGAGATAGGAGTGAGAAATTTGAGCATCTCCAATAGGTACCATCAATATGCATGTCTTGTAAATTCAAGCATGTAGCTCCTAGGTTTTGGAAAACCTGATTATAATGACGTGTACACTGTTTCTTGTGGTCTATTCTACTGTTTTTTTACTCTTGACCTCTCAGCTTTGGCAAATAGTGACTTCTGAGATGGGCAACCGATTTTTCAAAATTTCCTCTTGCTTGAAGTTGATTTTTAATATTCTAGGCAGCTTGATAGTATCCAATTGCTGCATGGACCATAATTATCCACATTCGAAAGTATCTTACAATTGATGAAGCAAATTTTACCCAACTTTCTACTATAACATGGAGTATAAGCTTAGACAGAGAGATCCACAAGTAAACCTTGTTTGTTCTATAGATATTCCTAGTCAGAATTAATTATTTTCACGGAGCTACAAATTCTTCAAGAGTGCGGCTAAAATAACATTCTTTCTGTTTTGTGGTATGTTTGCGAGCATGTTCAACCTTTTATGTAAGACAGGCCGTGATAGCTCGTGATTCTCAGTTTTAAAGTGGTGTTGCATCTGGCAGGTTGGGATTATTATGTACCTTCCAACAAGCGATGCTCGTCAGAGAAAGGAAATAACTGAAGAATTTTTCCACTATAGACGTCTGACGCAGGAGCGGTTTTGGGATCGGTATTCTGCTTATGAACACTGGGCTAAGATTGAGGTAATTATTACTAGTCGATCTTTTGCATCATCTTTTTCCCAGTGTTTTGCATCAAGTGCTTTGGCCAAGGATATCCTCGTGTGAAGGTATTGCTTCAGGCTTAAACTTAGAAGGATTTTGGGAATTTCAACCATATGTTATACCAGAGAGAGAGATTTGTTTTCTTCTTGATCTCCTCGATCTACCTATTTTCTCTCCCGGCTTTTGACTTTAAAAGATCTAAACCTAAACCGAACTCTGAAAACCAAAATCATGCACATCTTCAATATGTGTATTTTCTGTTGCTTACCTTGAATTTCCTATAAAGAAATTGTTCAATTGCTATTATACAGGGAAAAACACATTGGACTGCTAACTTAATATAAGCTCCATTAAAATTTATTTCAGGTTCCAAAGGACAATGAAGAGCTTGCTGCCCTGCAAGCAAGACTAAGGAAACGCTTTCCGGTAGATGCGTACAACAAAGCACGGAGAGAGTTGGACCCCAACAAGATCCTTTCCAATAACAAACTGGACAAATTGTTCCCTCCATCAGAATCCCAGTGAAAATCAGCCTGTATTCTTACGCAGTCATTTAAGAAAGTAGGATGCCATAAGATGTTGGCTGTAGAATAAATCGGAGCACTATGTATTCGCATGATAATGTGCGGTACGGTGTTGTGAATGAACCCATGTTCTGCGTAGACATCTACTCCAGCATTCTCAACTTTGATTAGGCATCATGTGGCCTCAAAACAGAGATCTTCTGGTCTATTTTGCAGTATTCTTCAGAAATTGACTGCTGAAAAAAATGTTCGCTTGCTGGATGGTAAAAGTGATTTGATTATTGGAGCTGAAGATTATACTCATCAATTTTCTGTCTATTCCTTGTTCCATTCTTTGCCTTGCGCTTTATTTATTTAGGCTTCCTTTAAGGAGTAAATAAAATCATGATAGAACTTAATTGGACGGTGCAGGAAGCATTCCATAAAGAGAAGTAAATCCATTAGGACAAAAGAATATGGACATGAACGAGGTACAGTACAGGCTGTGGCAAATTATTACAGGGTATGATCCGATCGCACAACATGTAGTACGACACGACACCCAAATACATATCGTATATTTATATCTCGATCACTGGAAGCAAACCCATCTTTTAGCAGCAACATTCCTCACAGATCCAGCAGCAGCAAAGAGCGAACAGGCTGCGAAACCGAACATCCGAGAGCGGATTAGAGAAAAGATATAAAGGAAAGAAATGGGCAAAAATATCAGAGTAACATTTTGCTTACCATCCTTCAATGAAGCCCCTCTCTCCCTTGTTCTTTGAGCGAGCAAACCACTTTTTCTTGCCTCCCGCGGTGGGCGGTGGGTCCTCAGTTGGGTAGCCTTTAGACAACACAAGAAGAAGAAAGCCAAAACAGAGTCAGATCACAAAAACACCTTTCCAGTTTTAGCAGAGGACTAGGAACAAAACCCAAAAGCTAGAAGAGAGAGAGAGAGAGATGATGATGAGTACCAGGAGGTGGCAGATTCTGCTGGGGTTGTGGTGTGGCCATCTTGGAATCAAAGACAGAAGGAACTGGTTCAATGGAGTTGTCTGAGCAGTGATTTTCAAGGGAATTCAAATCTTTTCTGTGAAATGGTGATGTCTACCGCTCAGGAGGTGGGTGGGGGTATATATACACACTTTGTTCCTGACCCAATTGGAAGCGAAACCAGACAAGGCATCTTTAATCTTTTACAGTAGATTAATGGGTCGGCTTTGAGGAATTCGCACTAGGGGAGGATCGATCAATTACGTATCTTCGGTTCATCCAAACCGCCACTTGTCGCCTTTTCGCCACCCTTTCCCGCCTTAAAAAAAGAAGAAAAAAAGAAAAATGTGCAGCTATGGATCGCAATGAGCTAGCTCGAAGATGCTTACTTAGCAAAGAGGAGAAAGCAAAAGCGCAAAAGCGAGAGGATAAAAGAAGCCGCGGGAATCAATTGGAAAGTTCCAACAAGCATCGTCGGAGTTGAAAAAAAAAACGATATTGGTTTCACACGAACCTCGGGAGGCTTTCAAAGTGATGGATGAATATCCAAATCCTGAACACGCGTGAACGTACGTTAGAACATATTCCCTCCGATATTGCTCCACTGTTCTCGTCACTTTCTTTGATTTCATTTTTGTTGTTCCCTCTAAATCCGTAGTGTTTAGCATCTTCAATCCTTCGTTAGTCCAGGCGTTGGCAGGTTAATCATGGTTTACGTCTTACCTTATCCCAATCGTGTTTCCCTCCAGATGGACACGTGTGTTTTCAAAGTGAAGAAACCATCGCCGTCGTTTTCGATTTTGTCTTTCTGAGAGACACGGAACTGCGTGGGAAGGGAATGGATCTTTTGACCAGCTTTGATTTCTTCTTCTTCTTCTTCTTCTTCTTGTTTTATTTCCCCTTCTTTCGGTCGTCAGACGTCAGGCTTATTAGGTTTTGAGAGAGAGTGAGAGAGGAGGAGAAACTGATGCTAAGCCCAAACATAAGAAGGGCCCAATTTCATGGGCCTGAAGGTCCGAAACGTTTGGCATCTGGGCTTTGCAGGAAAACTGTGAAGAACTCGAGAAGTCGTATGTATGCCGCTTATGAACGAGGATGGCTCATCACCTCTTGAAGTATGGACCGACTTCATGATCTAGAACATGGCCTTGCTTCTGATATCGCGCATCACCAAATCTATCGGAGCCACAGCCTCGACTACTGCTGGAATGCACGGGCCTTGCGAGACACGCTCGGACCGTCTGTTCCTGGGGAACCGAATTGCATACCCCCGGCTTTAGAACCCTCATGACGATGATGACGACCACGATTCGGAGGTTCTGCACATAGTTTTATATACACATGACAATTTATCATGTGTATATAAAAGTAAACATTTACAACGTGTCCCAATGTGTCGGAATTCTCTATTTTTTGATAAATGACGTGTCATGTCGCGTCGAGTGTCGGTGCTATATAGCAAAAAACTGTAATATTCTTCGGGAAAGCTACTCAGCTAGCTTTAAGGCATTATTACATGGAAATACATAATGTCGATTATATAAATCACACTTCTTTATGGTTCAGCTACAAAACATCTTTTGAGTTAATAGGAAAACTTAATCATCCATGGTATGGTACCTACAATTTCTTCCGAGTGGCTCCAGCAGGGACACACGGGGGGCCCACATCCCTCGTGTACCAACCAATGGAAAATCTTGTCCCCCACCCCGTAGCCTTTAGACAGGAGTAAATGCCTAATTTTTACTAGTGTCTCCTACAAAACAGACATAATTATTGGCTGCTTATCTTAATTAGACACAATAATAACCCACCCTCATTAATTACTGATGCTGACTGGGCTTGGCAACATTGGCCCTTCGCGACCTCCAAAATCCTGGAGACTTTCTTGACCGACTTTTCATATTCAATCTTTGGCGTTGCTTTCACTCCCTTTCCATATAAGCAATTTTTTTTTTCGTCCAAAAAAAATAAATTATCCTTCTCGTGTCAACCAAAAGAAGAAGAAGAAAAATTCTCCTTCTCTCTCACTCTCTAAGCTCCGTTTATTTTACGAAAAATATAAAACCTAGAAGATATTTTCTTAAAAATAATCGCTTATATCACTTGAAATAATTAATCAATGAAAAATATTTTGATCGTCGACAATAATTTATGTCTAAATATTTTCGTGGATGATAAAGATATTTTACGTTTATTCAATTTTATAAGCTATACAAGCGATCACCTTTACGAAAATATTTTTCAAATTTTTCATTTTTTTTCGCGAAACAGACACACCCTAAATAGCCATCAACTCTCCCAAAGTTGTAGTGGATTGAGGCATTGAAAACTGGAGGTTGCTCTGAATGTAACTTGCTCTAATTCAAGATCAACTATGCAGGTTAAAGATCTAAACTTAACGGTCCATGGGGTTTATAGAGTGTTTCATAGGTCTCCGGGCAATGAAGCCTTTGCGCTCGTGCCCCTGTATTATCATAAAAGAAAGAAGAAGAAGAAAATACCCTTATTATACGATGCGTTTTTAAGATTGCTTCAGGGCACTTTTAAAGTGGCCATCTACAGTTTCCAATGCAATGGCTTATAGTTTTATGTGTAATCGACACTTTCAAAATTGAAATGTTCTATAATAGATATGTTTAATTCGTTAAGAAGACTTAGAATTACTATGTTGCCATCCTATGTATTGTATGAATACGATCATTCTTCTTATCAGCAAAGGACTATAGCTGTCTTTTTCTTTTTCCTTTTTGTCAAATTCTCAGCCGATGAAGTGAAGGGATGTGTTATCATCTTCACCTTTGAAATTTTTACTAATTCTTAACACCATGATGCTTTCTTATAATTACCAACACCATAATCTTTCACATCTTAACTAATATGTGAGGTAAAGTGAGGGAGTATATATTGTTAAGTGACCAAACGAGAAAACTCGAGATGTCAATGTTTCTTAGTGATGTATTTACTTATTAAGTAGTTTGAAAATGAACTACATAAATGCTGCAAAATGAAAATGCATCGACCCGATAGATGGTACAAGATTACAGTACTTCTTTTTTAGATGTAAGATTATAGTACTTTGAAGCAGGTAGAAGTAACCTCTTTTTTTTTTTTTTGGTCAAAGGTAGAAGTAACTTTCAGAAAAGTTACTTTAAGGTGCTTCAATGTTTTTCAAGAATTTGTGAAAATACGTTGTTGAAACTGAAGTTACTTTAAAGTGTAGCTGTCGCCACACACGATTGTACCAGACACCATCTTCTGCACTATCGATTTGGCTCTGGCAACCACCATCTCTCTCTCTCTCTCTCTCATGGTGTGGTTCAAAAAGATGATAATGTAGGACTATCATTAATACCAAATTAACTGTAATTACGAATGTCAAATAATGTTACTAAAATACATACATGCAGACATATACTATGTATTTATGCATGTATGTATTCCCTAAACCATATTTGGACATTTAATATCTTCTTCAAATAGCATCATATGTAACTGACGCACCACATCTTATTGATACTAGTCATGTTAAAGGAGGACAAGTTGTCCAATCAATTATAAACCTATTGTGTGGATGTCAATTCAGTCTTAAACTTTTCGATTTTGTAGATTGAGTCATAAGCATTAGTGCTAATGTAATCATTTTGGCAATTTTCAATGAAAAATGGGGCGGTGTGTCATGTAGGACGACCGGTGATGACTAAACCGCCACGTCATCGATTTCCGGTGAAAATTTAGTCACGTATTTGGGTATAATATCTCCTCCAAAGAGTATCATTTGTATAATAGAGTCACGTTAAAGGAGGAAAAATTGTCCAATCAGTTCTTAACTAGGATGCCAATTCAAACCTAAAATTTTCAATTTTGCCAATTGAATCTTAAACCTTTGAGCAAAATTTCAATGTAATCCTTTTGGTCGATTTTCACCGGAAATCCCTGATATGACCGCGTGCTATATACGATGACCGGAGATGACTTGACCGCCACGTCATCAATTTTCAGCAAAAATTGACAGGAAGGATTCCATTTGAATTTCGCGCAAAGTTTATAGTTAAATTGGCAAAATTAAAAAATTTAGAATTAAATTGGCATCCGTACAATAGTTTTTGACTGATTGGGTAAATTTCCCTATTAAAGGATGTCAAATGAAACTCGTTAAGTATGTCCACAGGTAATATTTCAATTCTTAAATTATGATGGAACAGTAATAGCCGATACACCCAAAACTGTAAAAAAAAACAAAGTCTTGTTATTTGATTGCTTTACAAATGTCTCGAGGGCACTCGTTGTCAAATTCCACGACAATAAACTGAGAATTCTGAAATGCTAGTTTTCTATGCTAGTAGTATTGTTATATTTTGATTTTCAAAAAAAATATATAAGGGTAGTTTGGATCATACACTTTTGTTTTAGGGTTTTTTTTAAGAGGGGGCTATAAAAGGGATATGTTGCATATTGCATTGTAACGTTGGCTTTCGCTTCTGCCCGAGCTTTTCGCTTTTGCCCCGAAACCCTTTGTTTTTCACTTCTTCTTGTTAGATCTTTAGATCTTTGATTGCACGCTTGCACTCGTTATTGAAGATAGTGAAACCTTTCTCTCTCCCCGTGATTTTTCCCTTTTTGGGTTTTCCACGTATACGTGTCTCGTGCGTTTTTTTTTTTTTACTTTCATCCTTCACTATTTCGCGCTTGAATTCAAGCATCTCTTAGCGTTTTCCGCAACAAATTGGTATCAGAGCGGAGGAATTTCGGTCTTTTGTTCGAGATGGCATCTATCAAGTTCGAAGTGGCACCCTTTGATGGCCAAAAAAATTTCGGGATGGTTCTAGATGAAGGCTATGGAGGATCACGATGAAAGCATTGTTGCATCGGGAAGGTTCTATTAGAGCCTTGGATGGGATTTATCCCATGACATGACTGCGGCAGAGATCGAGGAGATGGAAGAAAAGGTGCACAGCACCATCCGATTGTTGTTGTCTGACAATGTGCTTCGTGAAGTTGCCGATGAAGAAACGGCATCAGGATTGTGGCAAAAGCTAGAGAGTTTCTACATGAAGAAATCTCTTACGACGAGATTATTCTTGAAACAGCGTCTTTACACGCTAAAGATACAAGAAGGTACTCCTATCCAAGAACATCTAGATGACTTTAATAAAATCGTTATGGATATGAAAAATCTAGATTTGAAGTTAGATGATGAAGATCAAGCTCTAATTGTGTTATGTTCGCTACCGAGCTCGTATGAGTATTTTGTGAATTCTATGTTGTATGGAAGCGAATCCATAACTCTTGAGGATGTGAAAGTCTCACTGAATTCCGCGGAGATGCGTACAAAGTTAAATGCGAGTAGTAGTGCAGATAAAGCCGATGGCTTAGTTGTTAGGGAAGGTCGAATCATCAAGATAGACGCGGTAATAGTAAAGGGCGTTCGAAGTCTAGGTCAGGCCAGGACAAGAGAAAAGTTGAGTGTTATTATTATCACAAGTTCGGACACTATAAAAACGAGCGTCCTATGCTGAAGGCTAAGGGGAAACAGTCGATGAAGAGTTCTGATTCGGTTAGTCTGGTAAAGGATAATGAGTCTGCTAATGCAGACAATGTTCTTACTATTTTGTCTTCAGATTGTCGTGTAGACAATGAATGAATTTTGGATTCGACATGTTCATACCATATAGTTCCCAAATAGAGATTGGTTCCACACAAATGAGAAAGTCAGTGGTGGTTCAGTTTTGATAGGCAACAATGTAGTTTGCAGGATTGTGGGTATTGGTACGATGCGGATTAAATGTCATGACAATGTAGTAAGAACTTTGACAGATATTAGGCACATCCCAGATTTGAAGAAGAACCTTATTTCGTTGAGCAGTTTGGATTCCAATGGATGTATGTACACCGGTGGAGGTGGATTTTTGAAAATTTCAAATGGCTGGCAACAAAAAGAATGGTCTTTACGCTTTGCAGAGAAGTACCGTTGTGGGTTCTTTAAATATATCTTTATCTTCAAATTCTGATAAATCAAGGTTGTGGCATATGCGGTTGGGCCACATGAGCAAAAGAGGAATGACTATCTTGAGTAAACGTGGTTTACTCTGTGGGGAGCATAATATTTCACTTGATTTTTGTGAGTATTGTGTTTACGGGAAACATCGCAGAGTTAGTTTCAGTATTGGGGTGCACTCGCCGAAGGACACAGTTGACTACATTCACTCCGATTTGTGGGGACCTGCACAGGTTACATCTAAAGGTGGTGCAGTTTATCTTCTAACATTTGTTGATGACTTTTCTAGGAAAGTCTCGGTTTATTTCTTGAAGCCTAAAAGTGAAGTTTTTGATACGTTCAAGAAGTGGAAGGTGTTGATTGAAAATTAAACTGGCAAGAAGATAAAGCGTCTCAAAATAGACAATGGTCTTGAGTTTTGCGGAGGTGATTTAAACAAGTACTGTGAAGATTCAGGGATTGTTTGACATCGAACAGTCAGGTATACACCTCAACAGAATGGGGTGATGGAGCGCATGAACCAAACACTTTTGGAGAGAGCTAGATGTGTGCTTTCTAATGTTGGACTTGAAAAAGATTTCTGGGCTGAAGCCGTGAACACGGCATGCTATTTGGTAAATCGTTCTCCTTCGATCGTAATTGAATGTAAGACTACAAATGAGGTATGGTCTGGTAAACATTCTGATTATTCTGTTTTGAAAGTATTTGGATGTCCCGCTTATTATGATCCAAAAGATGGTAAGCTTGAACCTAGAGTCAAAAAAGTTATTTTCGTTGGTTATGCAGATGGTGTTAAGGGATATAGATTGTGGTGTTCTGACCCTCAGTCACCAAAGTCTATAATCAGTAGGGATGTTACTTTTGATGAAAATTCTATGCTTGATCAGAGAAAATTTGTTGAGTCTACAAATATTCAGGAAGAGAATATAGCGAAAGAGGTGGAGTTTAGTGTAGAGCATCCACGGAGAATCTCTGAAGATGCTCCTATTCAGTCAGAAAGTGATAGTGAGCAACAAGACTCAGATTCGATTAAAGATGAAGTAAAAGAAGTTGAACAACCTTAGTCTTTAGCTGCAGGGAGAGCTAAATGGCAAACTAAGCCTCCCCAAAGTTATGGTTTCGCTGATTTGATAGCATATGCTCTTATAGTTGCTAAAGAGCTTGGTATTTAAGAACCTTCTACATTCCGTGAAGCTACTGTTTGTTCTAAATTTGAGAAGTGGTTTGTTGCGATGCATGAAGAGATAGAGTCTCTTCATAAGAACCAAATTTGGGATCTTATGAAATTACCTAAGGGCAAAAAAGCTATTGGATGCAAGTGGATGGACAAAAGAAAATGGGGAATTCCAGGGGTTGAAGATGAAAGATTCAAAGCACGTTTGGTAGCGAAGGGTTTTAATTAGAAGGAGGGGATAGACTTCCATGAAGTGTTCTCTCCAGTTGTGGAACATAGTTCCATTCGTGTGTTGCTCACGTTAGTGGCCCTTTATGATTTAGAATTTGAGCAACTTGATGTCAAGATCGCTTTTCTGCATGGTGAACTTGAGGAGACAATCTATATGTCTCAGCCAGAGGGATTCGTTGTTGAGGGTAAAGTAGATCACGTTTGCAGGTTGAAATGCTCCTTGTGATCTCAAGCAATCTCCACGGCAATGGTACAAGAGATTTGATCGTTTTATGTTAAGTCATGACTACTCGCGAAGTGCGCATGACGGTTGTATGTACTAAAAGAGATTGCGTGATGGTTCTTTTGTTTATTTGCTGTTGTATGTGGATGACATGCTTATTGTAGCGAATAACATGTCAGAGATACAATTGTTAAAAAGACAACTTAGCAAGGAATTTGAGACGAAGGATCTTGGAGCTGCCAAGAAAATTCTAGGTATGAAGATTTGCAGAGATAGACAGGTTGGGAAGTTATACCTTTTGTAGAAGTGGTATATTGAGAAAGTGCTTGAACGTTTCTGTATGAAGAATGCTAAATCGGTAAGTACTCATTTGGCGTCCCATTTTAGACTTTCTGCTTCTTTGTCACCCAAAACCAAAGAAGAGGAAGAAGAGATGTCTCGAGTTCCATATTTTAGTGTTGTGGGTAATCTTATGTACGCTATGATTTGCACTCGTCCAGACATTTCCCAAGCAGTTAGTGTTGTGAGCAGGTATATGGCACATTCGGGTAAAGCTCACTGACAAGCAGTGAAGTGGATTCTTCGGTATATCCGGGGTACCTCAGATGTTGGTTTGGTCTTTGATAGAGTTTGTGATATAGGGCATTCGGTTGTTGGCTTCGTTGATTCTGACTATGCAAGTGATCTCGACAAAATGAGATCTTTGATAGGTTATGTTTTATACTTGGTGGTTCCGCGATTAGTTGCAGAGCAACTTTGCAAGACACGATTGCTTTATCTATCACCGAAGCAGAGTACATGGCAGCAACGGAATCAGCAAAGGAAGCTCTTTGGTTGAAGCGTTTGATTACAGAACTTGGGGTGATGCAAGAGGGAGCCTCTGTTATCTTTTGCGATAACCAAAGTGTGATCCAGTTAACCAAGAACGCAATATATCACGAGAGAACAAAACACATCGACATTCGGTATCACTTTGTGCGTGATGAGGTTGCTAAGGGTACTGTTACGGTGAAGAAAGTACCTACGACGGATAATCCAATAGATATGTTGACCAAACCAGTTCCTTTGATCAAGTTCAAGCATTGTTTGGACTTGGTTGGCGTTTTCGCCATTTGAGTTACTTATGCAGAGTTGATGGCATTTCATCCCTTTCTTCCTACATCGAGTACGCTCACATAGGCTTAGGGGTGTGCATTGTCGATTTCTCCGTTTGGCGGGTGGCCTTGTGTGGTCACTCTTGGTGGTGAGGGATAGAGGTTTTGTGACGTTTAGTAAAACGCTTTTCTATAGATTTGAAGTCAAGGCGAAGATTTGTTATATTTTGACTTTCAAATAAAAGATAAGAGTGGTTTGGACCATGCATTTTGTTTTAGAGTTTTTCAGAGGCGGCTATAAAAGGGATATGTTGCATATTACATTGTAACGCTTGCTTTCGCTTATGCCCTGAAACCCTTTGTTTTTCACTTCTTCTTATTAGATCTTTATATCTTTGATCATACGCTTGTACTCCTTATTGAAGATAGTGAAACCCCTCTCTCTCTCGTGGTTTTTCCCATTTTAGGTTTTCCACGTATATCATGTCTCGTGCGTTTTTTTTTTTTACTTTCATCCTTCGCTATTTCGCTCTTAAATTCGTGCATCTCTTGGCGCTTTCCGCAACATAATGCTAAACACCGTTAACTCGGGACACAACAATTCACAAGTTCAAGGAATAAGAGAACAGCATCGACTGCATAAGGCGATATTCTCACTATGTCAGCAATTTTCTGCTCTAAAGATGTGAAAACAATTCATTGCGATGTGAATGATCCGGAAAAGCATAACAGGAAAGTATGAAATGTGACATTGAAATTCACCAACGTGTTGCCGATGCCGAACAGTGACTGAAAAAATACGCATTCAGGGATTTCTAGCCGAAATGCAGCCATCAAACTCGATTGCCGGTTTAATAAGGTTGGATAGGCACTTTTCACTCAAACTTTGTAAGCCTGATGACACCCAAAATTTACAACCTATCAAGAATGATCAGCATGACACATGAGAGCTACATTGAAGTGTAAAAATTATTGTTTACAAACCAGCCTTGAGTGTAGAAGTCGTGACGAATCAAACGACATTTGCTCGGAAGTCTGCTATTTCTGATTGAGAGCTAATAATGGTGAAGGCCAAAGGTATAGCTTATAATTACAGTACATTAGTAGCTGCCATCAGAGGAAAAAGTTACGGAATCACAATATCACGACTTAAAAACCGAGTGAGTACGACGCAATTACATGCCACATTGGATCAATCGACGAACAAATCATCAGCAAACTTCTATTGTCGAAATGAAGAAACTGCAAAGCCCTGGAAGCTGCCTGCTTACTGAGGGTAAAAAGCAAGCTAAGCTAGCTCTTTCCAAAAATCTAACTTTAAACAGACACCGAAAGTTTACCTGCTTAAGTAAGTTAGAGTAGCAAAAACTCCGCCGAACATAAAAGCATAGGATCAGATCTATTCATTCCCACTTTTTTGTTTCATTGAAGTAAACATGCCTTGAGAGAGAAATTGGAAAGCTTAAGCGAGCACAAACTTCGGAGAAATAATGGCAGCACACATCTGGGAAGAAGATACAGTTTTCACCTTTCTTGCTGATTTCTATTTATCTCAGGTGCTGTTCTAGACTCGAACTAAACATACAAACATACCCTTTTGCACTTGAAAAATTAGCACATGCTAACTTTAGGGTTTTTGCCAAGAAAATGTTTCTGGGAATAAGCAGGTGCAAGAAAGAGGCCAAAAGAAGGCAAAGGAGGACAAAAAAAGAGGATTACCATAAAATAAGAGCGTGTCCTTTTTGGTCACACTCCTTTGTTTCTTTCATGCATGACAACACACCAATCAAATTGTCTATATCCACATGATTTCGTCCAAATTTACTAGACACGTCTATGGCCAATGGGACTCCCCCCTCCCGCCCAAATGCCCCGTGTATGGGGAGGGAAAAAAATAGAAGTTATTGAAAAAAAACAAAGGCAAGAGACAGCTCATTTCCCTCATTAGAATAAAAGGTACCCATGTCCTAATAAAGCCCTATGTCTATATAAAAAAAAGAAAAAACTATATCTTAAAAGAGGAATAAACCCCACAAGCCTATTCTTGTCATCTCAAAATATCCCTGCTTTATATTTATATTTAAGTAAATATATATAGTTATTTTTGTGCTATAATTGGGCTATGTATGTTTATAGGAAAATGAGAAGGTAGGTGGGGAGAACGAGAAGATGGAAAAACGACGAGCAATGAATATATGGATATAAACTTAACTTAGATAGATGTACCATCTACCGATAAATACACGAGATCGTCGACGACTGGCCGTGCTTGAAAAGATTGACCTGCGTCTCTCTCGCTCTAGTCTCTTTCTATCTCTATATATATCCGACCGATCTCGTCTTCAACATCTGCAAGAACTCAGATTCTCTCTCCTTGTCCCATCCGACTGATCCAAGACATCACGTCCCATCTATGAAATGGCACTATGCTCTCTCTTCTTGATGTGAATATGATCATCCAAAGAAACCCTACAAGAAGCAAGAACAACCAACACACACAACATCGAGAGAGAGAGAGAGAGAGAGGAAGAAGAATAAGTAGAGAAGAAAATGAGATTCTATGAATCAGCAAATGAGCGTCTAATTGGAACTTTCTGTTCTCTATGATATACTACTATATATGGATTCGAAGAAGATAATGTTTCAGTGGTTTTTTGTTTGTTGGAGATCAGAGCTAAAACTCTGGACGTTGATGGTGGTACAATGAAGAAGGGTCACAACCCACTTGCTGCGTCCTTTGCCTTTGCCTGTGACGGCCGGTCTCAGCTTCGTCGCTGCAGTCCACCCCCATTTGAGCAGCACCAAGATTGAGATAAACCATTCTCGAATCAACGTTCACATTGGACATGTTCCCTCCACTGCTTCCGCTGCTATGCCCTTCGCTCATCGGCGGGTTATAGATGCTGTTGTTCGAGTGCGAGGATGCGTTCGCGTTCCCTTCCTCACGCGAGATCACAAGAGCTGCTGACTGGACGAGCTCGAGACAGAGCCGAAGCTTGTTGGGCTCGATGTGGGCCAGCCCCGGCACGGCCCCCTTGAAGAGGAAGTCGGAGGTGAGGGCGCGGAGCACATCGAGTGGGGTGACCCCATCGACTGTGCGGACGTTGGGGTCCGCATGGTGGTCGAGGAGGACCGCCACCATATCGGGGGACACCATCTCGGCTGCGACGTGGAGTGGGGTCTTCCCCGCCGGCCCCGCAGGGCAGTTCACATTGGCAGCCCCGAGCTCGAGCAGCGCCTTGACCACCTCCCGGCTGCAGTTTTCGACGGCGTAGTGGAGGGCCAGCGCGTCGTCCAGGTTGAGGCCCTCCCCCATCACCATAAGCTTCACGAGCTCGACGTCGGACGAGTCCAGGGCACGCCGCATCCGCCGGATCTTCTGGTCCTCAAGGTCGGCGCCAGCGGCTGCGACGAGGTCATGGTGACCAGGGTGGTGGTGGTGGTGGTGGGGGTGAGGGACGAGGGATTGGCGGGCGAGGGACGACTTAAGGCGGAGCTCTTCGATCTTGGTGACCACGTCGATGGGGAGGTGTTTGGCTAGGACCTCAGGTGGGAGGCCAGATTTGGCGACCAGGTGAGAGCAGGTGGTCCACAGCTGCTGCATTTCGTGCTTCCTTGAGGCTATCAGCACTTTCATCACGTCCTCTATTGAGGCCTTCTGGACCATGTTTGCCAATTGCTTCTGCCAACAATCAAATAAGCACCGAATCGGATTAACACCATGTGCAGAGATTGATGATTTTACTGGATTGAACTGATCAACATAGGGTGAGAGGAAAACATAAGACTAATAATCTAACTTTGTGTTCATTGGAGAACAATCTAACTTTTTCCTTCTTTTGTTTTTTTGGGTTTTGAATTTCTTATATCAAGATGGAGAATTTGAACACCCAAATAGAGAAAGTGAACGTTTTGGGGAAAAGTTGGGTTTGGTAATGCTTTAACTGTGTGGGAAGACAAGACAATGGAGAGATCGATCCAAAGACCTAAAAATGGGAAAAATTCTCAGTCCTAGCCACTGAATTAGGGCGACCCATTTCAAGAAACTCCACGTCTGTACATAAAATCAAACTCGCGGGGACGCAAGAACACCTCGCATAAAAAGAGAAAAAGGTCACGACAATTTGGTCTGTGACGGATCAAAAGACACAAACAGTATAACTACTTAGGATTCCTCCAGTGTTTCAAAGGAGAGTCTGGATGGCGAGTGTTCTCAGTGTCCCTCAAATTACACAGAAGTGAAGCCAAGAAAAAAAATGAAAAAAACCCAACTGAAACACACAGAAGCAAAAGCCCCTCCAATTATTGATAAGAAACGTCACCCACCAAATCCTACAACAGCAAAATCTAATCCCACCTCCCCAGAAAAGGTCATACCAATCAACGCACTAGCTAGAGAGAGAGAGGGAGAGGGAGAGGGAGAGGGAGAGGGAGAGAGGGGAGTAGGATATGAGAATTGAGACCTGACTGAGCAATGCGAGCTGCTCGACGCCGAAGGATCGGGCGGCGGCGAGGGTGTCGAGGGCGAGGTCGACGGCGGAGGTGCAATGCGTGTGCCAGCAGCCGCGCTCCCCGCAGTCGGGCCGGGGCTCGTGCTTCTGCGGCACGATCGAGACCTGCCCACTGTACAGGAACTGCAGCAGCAGCAGGAAGACCTCGTACCCCACAGAGCTCACCGGGATCACCCCAGACCGCGGCAAGGACGGCGCGCCCACCCGCGAGCCCGACCCAGAGGATGGATCCGCGGAGGGCCCCCCGGGGGATTCGGATCCGCAGAAGAACTTGCGGAAGAAGAGGCTGCGGGCGGCGAGGATGCAGCGGTGGGCGTGGACGAGGCGGCCCTCCACGCTGAAGGTGACGTCGCTGAAGGCCTGCCCGTTGATCAGGAGGTTGAGGTAGTCCAGCGACAGGGATCTCAGCGAGTCCTCGGCCGACATCTTCTTGTTGTTGATTTCCTGCTCTCGGAAGATACTGTGTTGCTGTTTCTTTCTTGTTTAGGGTTGAGAGAGAGAGAGAGAGAGAGAGGGGCTAAGAGGCGGTGGTGGTGGTGGCGGTGATGGAGGAGGAGGAGGAGGAGGAGGAGAGAGAGGAGGTGGAAGTATTCATGTGGTGTTTGCGAGTTCTATTGGGAGTGTGATCAGAGGGAGGAGAGGTGAGATTCTTCCATGGAGATGGAGAGTGGTGGTCTGTGCGTTGATAGATATTTTGATGGAGAGAGAGTGAGTGAAGCAACTTGGGTGGCCATTCTGGGCGGCTGAGCTTATTAAAAGGGTGAGCTTTTATTTATTTATTTTGCAATAAAACATTTGGCAAAAAATCAGACAACATAAAATAAACGAGAATAATCTCAGATATACTAAAATTATCTTATAAAATAACATGGCCGTTCTTCGTAAATATTGAATGAATTCCATTTACTGTGTGTGTGTATATATATATAAAAAAGAAGGGAGGATGATCGCAGACAATTATTTGTCTGAAGGCTTCCTATTGACCAAAAGGAAGAGGCGATGTCTCTTAGCCCTGAAGATTTGACCAATCCTATTCTCCTGTTTGTGCCCTAGTTTTGAAAGTGAATTCCTGAAAAAGAAAACACGAGCTTTATCTTTATATATATACTAGGTTAATACCACGAAAAATCCTAAATTTGTACGTTTATGATAAATTTATCTTAAATTAATTTTTTTTACCATCAAAACCTTCAAATTGATACACTTGTGCCAAATTTACCTCAAATTAATTTTTTGATCACAAAAAATATCAAACTGATACAACTGTGACAAATTTACCATCCGTTAATTTTTATTAAATTACGTTAATACCACAGAAAATCCTAAACCGGTACACCTACATCACGTCTGCAAATGGGATCGTGCAATTTTTATTTTCATTTTGTTTGGTTTCGAATGTATGCAACTAAGGCAAACAAAATGGTCCCAAGCACGACCTTAAAAGGTTTCATCTGAACTCTGGGACGTAAAACTTGAGGGTATTCCCATTCACAAGGGTAGAAAAAACAATTGTGGGAATTAGGGGTAGAGCGTGCGGGCTTCGGCACGTTAAAATAAAGTGTATATCTAGGCAGGGCACTGGATTATCGAACTACCGCTGGAGACCCCTGTCGAAGGCTTCAACCTTATCTGATTGAGTCTGTGTTAAATCACAGTCTTATCAATTGGACGACTCAGCCAGGCCCCTGGTTGATAAGACTGTGTGCAACTAAGGCAAACAAACACACGGTTGCCTAGCTTTACGTCCACTCACAAAAGAAAAGACCCCTGTCTTTTTGCACATCCTTCTCTTTCGTTGAATTTATCTCCTGTTCTCTTAAAGATACGTACTCCTCCTCATCGTGGTATTTTTTCCTTCATTTTTTTTTTTTTTTGCACCTTACATTACATTAACACTAGAATAATTAAGGTCTTGCTCATAGTCGAATAAGAAGTCCGTGTTGATTGCCAAGCACCTCTGGGCGGTCGGTCATGGAAGTTTCTCATGGGTCTGGTAGTACGTCATGTGATGTAAATTTGTCGAATTTAATCATCCTTTGGCAGTTCCCGCCGTCGCTAAATTAGATTATAATCCACTAGCTAGAGAAAAAAACTTAAAATTCAATTCGCAGCGCAAGTTCAAAAAGAAAAATATATCGAGGGTGTCGCGGCCCTCACCAGCCCTAAGTCCAAGGGGAAAAGAAAAACTAAAAAAATATTATAAAAATATTATTTCAAAAAGAGCACGTCAGTACCGGCCTGCCAAAATTAGCCGGATGGACTGATTGTTACAAATTCAAAAGGTTTAGAACTAAATTTACAAAAAAAAAAAAAAAAAAAAGAGAGAGAAGGGTTTAGAACTAAATTGGCATAATTATAATAGCTTTAGGATTTTTTTGGTAATTCTCCCTCTAAATTCTACAATAGTTTACTAGATTCTTTGCAAGTGCCTATATATGTTTAAGCATGATATTTTGCCTATGTACTTATGTGTGTGTGTGTGTATATAACGCACTATTATAAATCCTTGACCAATAGAAAAGAGGTTTTCAAAGAAATATTGTCTTTTATTATCAAGGCTTCTGGCAATTTGTATTTAATTTTAAGCTTATCACCTGATGCAGTTTTTAAAGATTCAGTTGTCTTATTGAAATATTTGGTAGGAATTAATCCTTCCCGTATACAATTTAGATCTGCTCCTGTATCAAAAAGTGTTGTCGTATGCCAAAGCCACTTTCTATAACCCCTTCAAAGACTGTTGACAAATCATCAACATCCTCTCCTCCAAAAGCCACAAAAGAGAATATACTTTCTATGATTCCTAAGGAAACCTTGGAGCTCCTGATTCAGCAGGCTTTGAATAAGCAAATTTCTGAATTTGATGAAGTTCAGTCACCCTCACCTTTAAATATGAAAAGAATTTCTAGCAAGGTGGTTATTTCTGCAACTATGTGTGTGTGTGTGTGTGTGTGTGTTTACGAATAATCAACGGTACATAAGATCAAAAGGATCGTTGCAATCAGCGTTCAAGGAGACCCGGAAGACGTAAGCGAAAAGGCATATAGAACTCTGTATGCTGGTTTCAAAAGAGTGTTAAGCCACATCGTTCTCTTTTTTCTATCCTAAAGAACAATATCGGAAAATTAAGTACGAGAGTAACTTCTTGTGGCATGTTTGGCAAGAAATTCTTGACCAAGGTAAATCTAGCTTTAACTTTGCTAGTTCTTCATTCTTTGTAACCTCGAATAACAATCATGGTCATAGATTTTCCCAGCCTATATCGGTCAATGGACTCGTGCCCGAATTCTCTTTTCTCTGGAGAGTTCTTGTCGGTCTTACAAGGGCTAATTCGGCATAAAGAGGGAAAATAATTCTTTCTGGTAAAGAAGCCATTTTGATACTTGGTCGAGTCTTTCTTTCTTTCTTTTTCTATTCAAATATTCATTTAAATATCAACACGTATATTCACAAATAAATTTTTCGTAAATTTCTGAAAATTAGATGATATTGTAAAGAAAATTATGGGCAAAACAAAAAATCAAAATAATACGACACTTAAATTTGTCTGGTTTCATTTCTACTTTTTATTTTCATTTGAATATCGACACGTGAAATCACGCATAAATTTTTCGTAAATTTCCGAAATTTAGATGATATTTTAAAGAAAATTCTTGGGCAAAACAAAAAAAGAATCACGTTTTTTCTGTGATGGAGAAAATAAAAACTAAACAAGAATTTTAATCTGAAATAAGTCACATCAAGTCACTTCGAAAGGGAACAGTGGAGGGAAACAAAACGCCATCTTCTACATGCACCTCATCGACCATCGTGGAATTGAATGGTGCCCTCCTAGCTAATTATTGTTCTTCCCCAAATCCTCAAAAGCAGAAATAATTAAAGACCAGTTCGCAAAAATGCTGGACCATACATTCAATTTTTTGAGCACATGCTTATCACGTGTGTCGATTTTCGTGTCTTGATGTATACTTGTATAGAGAGCAATGTCAAACATAGGTTTCAAATCAGAGGGTTGAACTATCTAAAATGGCGTGGTAACACGGAATAGGTATAGCCGACACATAGGGCACTATTAAGTACGACCGACCTCACGCGACACCTGTTCCGTTCAAAAGCAAAGGCGCGTGTGCTTTCGACTTAATCGTCGATGTCCTTTTGATTAGTAACCCGAAAAAAGACCCACCTAAAGGAATTAGCATGAGAGTTTGATTCATCGTTCACAAGGAGAGAGAGAGAGAGCGGGAGAGAGAGAGAGAAAAGAAGGGGTGATGTGCACGTGGGAAAGGTCCCGGCACGTGCGGGAGATGGGGCCAGAAGACAAAATTTTCTCAGGTTAGTGATTAGTAGTAGTAGCCACAACAATGTCAGTTGGAGTGGCAGAGAGGTTGGTCATTCCACCCCTCCCCTCCCTTCTTCCGAAACAAATCCCATCGATTGACAACACATCCACTGACTGTCTGTCGTATGATTTCAAAGAACTCCGATTTGACGTTTGGCTTGTCTTGTCACCTGGCCCCCACACACACACACACTCAAAACCCTAGCGGCAGATAATTAGTGCCCGCATCATTATAACTTTCTTTGATGTTTATTCGGTTATTTCTTTGCTTCTTAAGTTCCAAACCCGAGTGATTATCTGGTGAATTAAAACTAGAAAAAATGGGAAATTTTGGTAATCCCTTATTAACTTACGTATGGTATGCAACCGGAGAGCGCACCGATCGATGAGATGACGATCTTGATGATCATGGACGGCTTCCGTGGGGGCTTTGACTGGTTTCCCTTTTCTGGGTCTTCTGCCTAATCCCCAACATGCACGCAACATCCATCACAAAAGAAAGAGAGAGAGAGAGAGACTTTGAATACTTAGATCTATGCCAAAAATATCACCAAATGCAGAAATTCTTTTAACCTCGGCCGGTCTTCTAATAGTATTAGAATCGCTGGGAAATGATTCGTTGCACCACGGTGAATGAGACAGTTACCGACCTAGAATTTTAACTCGAGCGACCGAAATAAGAATTCGAGCAAAATCTCGATTTAGAAAAGAGGCGCAGTGTAATTAATGGTACATAAAAGTTTTGTAGAAAATGATAGATGTTCGGATTTGTGCATGTCTTTAAAAAGCTTAACGGAAAGCTGAAAGCTAGATTTCCGTAAGTCTTTCTAGTATTTCCCATTCGTCGGGCAAAAAATATATTACAAGAATTGGGGAGGGGGAGAGGCTTTGGGGCCGGCCTCAGACCGACGTACAATCCTTCGGGTTACGAAATTACGAAATGGAAAAAAAAATAAAAATTGAACGGCTAGTGGTCTAGGAGGCAATCACTAGCTGTTCAATTGCATCGATTTTCTCTGTCGAAAGAAATCTGCGCAACAAGATTTCTTACACTTATTCCTGAACAAGGAATCATGTCTGACAAGTATACCCATTATAATCTTCCAAGGCCGGAACCAAATGCCATATGCTCGATCTCTCCTATTTTCAGGAACCATCAAAATAGTACACTCGGATTAGTTTCCATACATTAGGTTAAATCCACCTTCAAAGATAAGCTACTAATGTTCAATCTTATTTGATCTTGAAAACATAGGCCATTTGTGCTCGGGTGCAGTGAAATCAAATGACTCGCTTTCTCCGGATCTATCGAGATCTCACGCTTTATAAAGCACAAAACCAAGTTGCCATAGAGACTTATTCGGTCCGATATATCGGTGCTTCCACGATGATTTCGGTATTTAGTGAAAGAATAACACTTAAAACTCACCATATACGAACAGAAATTTTGTGGGCGAATGTTTTAGGGCACTTGCTCAGCAATCGAATCATAGATAGTTACAGAATCATTAGAATATGGTATCTACTCACAAGTGTCGGAATTTAGGGTTTGACCCCAAGAAAAGGAGGGTTGATCTGATCCATAACGTTATAACACAGGGATTTTCCTTTTCTCGAGGATGGGAAACGGATAAATAATCAATCTAATAGAGTGTCTAACCTGCGTAGCACGTTCAAAAGAGAAATAAGATAATCAAGGTGCCTCAATTTCCAAGAAAAGAAATGAAGAAAGGTGCTCAATGACATTCATGCTCTTCTTACATACACATAATTAATTTATGTACGAAGATGCCCGCAAGATTCCATCAAATTACTTTTTGTAGCGGGGTTCTTTGTAAGTCTATACGATTAATGCATATTGCAATTAAAACAATGATTTCCTCAGATTTAATCCAAGTTGGTACAAAAAGCATGTGAACATATGTTCCCTGTGGGGATCAATTCCTCCACCAAAGTGGCTGCATTAGGGCACAATCCTCCAATTGCATCCTTAATTCTTTGTCCACGGTTCAAATATCATCGATTGTTTAATTGTCCGGAGTTATGTCCTTTTGATTAGTAAAAGTTAGGGTAAGTGCCATCAAAAACCCCAAACTGGACATGTGATATATTTATCCCAAATTAATTTTTTGACCACCAAAAATTCAAAACGGTTACACTTATGACAATTTTATCCTGACCTAATTTTTTGACCACTAAAAATGTCAAACGGTACACTTATGGCAAATTTACCCTACATTAGTTTCCCTTAAACTGGGTTAATACCACGAAAAATCTCAAACTGGTAAACAACAAATGAATGGTAAAAACTCCAAACAGATATACCCGTCAATTGGCACGTGTCATTCAACTCAATAATTTGATGGTAAAATTTAACGAAAATTAATAGAGAGTAAACTTGTCACAGGCATACCAGTTTGGAATTTTTTATAGTAAAAAAATTAGTTTGAGGGTATATTTGTCATAAGTGTACCAGCTTGGGGTTTTTCGTGATATTAACCTTGAGAGTTATAAAGCATATTATATATGTTAGGAATACCTCTCGAGTTTGAATCCACAAAACCCGATCTCGGTAGGTTTCCTAGTTTAAGCGGTTTAAAGGGCTGTTATTCATTTAGCTAGTCCAGCGTACTTTCATCCTAAACAACAGCTAAAGCCAAGATACATAATATTCTGCCAGTGCATATAAAGGCTACTCTCTTGGGGCTATGCAATGGAATATTATCTCGATAACCAGTCTACAAGCAACAACGATAGGCTACTTACATGAATTTTCTAAACCCTAGTCCGTTTGGATTGTGTCTAACGAGAACGAATACCCAACATCCTTAATTAAAAAATAATGAAAAGAACAATAGAAAGCCAGCTGGCTTCTCCTGCCAAACACCCAGTTTGGCAAGAGAATTAGCCAAAGACACTTCAAAATTTGCTTGTTTCCCAACGAAAACCAACCTCTTAAACATGCAACCTTTTGCATTATAGCCTTATTTATATTATACGCGTGACATAAAAATGGCCTAAAGTATAAGTACTTATTACATCACCGCATATTTTGGACATTTTGAACGACATCTACCTTTCTCAGAAAACCCTAGAAGTCAAATCAAAGCCATGTGCCCCTTAATCTATCCTCTCATCATGTCTCATCTACTACCTAGATAGACAGGTCTAAATGATTCGGTTTGTTCAAAACCCTCCATTGACCACCAAGTCTTGGGAAGATACTAGTCGCTTGGCAGCTCAAAATGAACCCTTAAAATATCAGCTACGACCAGCATTTTCGTCATCAATCATCGACACGACGGCTCCTAATTTGGAATTGAAAATTCAAACGCTCGCCGCCATCTTTTGCTTGTTCTCCGAGGAGTCTCTTGTCCATTCCTCACCTAGTACTTGGCTTCCTACCCGGATTTATCTATGTGATGCTTATTGACAAACACAGAGGAAAGGCCACGCTACGGGCTTCTTTATTTGTGGATCTCCTACGTTGAAATAGGTAATAAGAGATAATTTGAGGAAGTTGCGGTGGGGGGCAAAAGCACAAATTCATGGTGAGATGTCCAACTAATTCATTCATGTCTATTGAATGGTTACAATCATGGGTATGAGGTTGACTTTTGACTTCTTTTTTTTTATAAGCTTGGAACTTTGGGGGAGGCCATCGAAATTGTAGGACCCCACCCTCAATTCTCTCCTAAAATTAATGGTTGCTGAGTTGGTGATTAGATGTCTATCATGCTAGCTTGAAAGGATGGGCAATTCCTTAAATGGGAAGTGGGTGTGAAGATTGAGAGAACATATCACTTTAGGTTGCTGGTGTTGGGGGGGAGTGATTGTAGGGTCAAAATGCCCACGTTGAAATGTTGTTTTTTTCCCCATTTTGTGGTTGTGGGATGGAGTTGGAGTCAAGCTAAAAAAGAAATTGCACAAATTCCACCAATTAAGGTCCTCCTAGCAGCTCTTCTCTCTCGTCTATCTCCCCAAATTCTCATATGTGAAAAGCCAAAAAGAAAAAAGAAAGAAAGAAAGAAATCCCATGAAAAGTAGAAACCCTAATGGGTTTAAAGAGGTGACATGTGGGAGGTGACACATTCTATTACTCCCTATGGAAGGTTGGCAAGCTTTGACCCTTGGTGAAGTGACTAGTTGACCTTAAGGGATACAAACACACTTTGAACAAGAAAAGATATGAGAAGCAACCTCATGATCTGATGTGCGGATTAGAAAGATGGCATTGGCCTCTGTGGGATTCGTCTTTGTAAGAATGATTAGACTTTGACTGATCATGTGAATGACCATCTATTTTCTATTGTCGCAATCCCCCCTCTCTCTCTCTCTTCATAAAACCCTTTTACCCCATGTTCCATTTGGGCATATATTCCGTGCACAAATGGGAATTTGCTTCCAAATGCTATATTTCCTTATTAGTGAGATCAAAATCATTCTCAACCATTAGAGCCAAGTACTCAATTAGCTCATTGATAGAAATGAAACCACTGAAAATTCCACGAAATGATATGTCTCGCTCTATTTCTTTGATGGGAAGTGTAAGGTGAAAAGAAAGAACGGGTACAAAAAAACAAGATAAACCCGTGTATAATAAATGAAATTCGGCGACATTCGACTAAATGTCACCTCATGTCCACGAAATCTCATTTCCTCATGAGTAATATGAATCGATTTTTCATACGATCACGTGTATCGTTGCATTTCTTCAACTTCATTATACAGAAATAGACCAAGTATATAAACCTATCTCGAGCACATTAGCTTATATCATACGCGAACACGAAGCATTTAATAAAGTTACAATAAGACAAAATTGAGAAGGGAAACGATCTGTCTTCCGTAGGTGGCATGAATTATATGGACTGCAAAGAAGTTGGTCTGGTCCGCGCTTATTTCTGGTGGATAGTAGGAAAATGCTTCTTAATAAACAATCTCCAAGCAAGCAAACAAATCGAGCTCTGTCCTTTCTGATCCATCAACCAGGCCAAGCAGCTAAAGATGCGGAGATTTAAATCGCAAAGAGTTATTTTTTGTTCGTTGATTTCCACAAATTCTGCGATTACAAGGAGTCTTCTTGTCGCTTTCACCCAATTAAGGAGAAAAAAATTAGGGACTAATTAATTTTTAATCACCTTTTTCATTGTCGGCATCAATGGTTCCATATTGATTGGAGAACTGGTTAGTACTAGATTCTTTTGTCAATACGAGATTAATGTGGCATGATACTAGTTCTTTAAGCTTTCCTGGTACTAATGACCAGCAGCAATCTTTCTTAATGATGTATTATGGCGAGGGCCTTTTTTCGAATTATGTATTTTGCTTATAAGAACGAGGTTTTCGTATTATATCCTTTTTCCCTCCCTTTTTTTTTTTGGTCGGACTTTTTCCCTCCCTTGAAGATGTCTAATTAATGTAACTGAAGAGGGGTATTTACGGTATTTTTTTTTATCAATATGTATCCAAGATCCGATTTCATTAGTCACTGGTACTTTTTTTGAGATGGTTACTGATCAAAGAGAGATTAAAGAAAATATTGAATCAAGCATTTGCTATAAACTTCATACCGTGAGCAAGTGGGAGGGAAAATTATCAAAAAAGTCCTAAATCATAGCATTTGTGCCGATTCATTCCAAAATTTTCAATTGTGCCAATTGAATTTTAAACCTTTTCACATTTTGCCACTTGAGTTCATCCAACGAATTTTGACCAGAAATTGCTGACATAGACGCTGACTGTTCTACTGGCGCGACCGGTGCTGACGTAGATAGTTTTTTTTTTGGTAATATTTGGATTTTTTTTATTTGATTTTCTTTTCTTTTATCGAGTGTCGGCGACCCTCGCCGGCTCTAGGTGAGGGCTCGCAACCTTCACCGACTCTAGGCGATGGCTGGCCTCGCTTGTGGCCGTCCCTAGCCTGTGGCTGGCAAGGGCGACTTCACCCAGCCCTCTTTGGTCATTGCCTGAAACTGGCCACTGGTAAAAATGAAACAAAAAAGAATAGAAAAAGGAGAAAAATAAAAGAAATTAATTTTTTTTAAAACCCCTGTTAGCGTCGGTACGGCATATAGGATGAACGACCGCTAATTAGACAGCCACGTCAGCATTTTCCAGTCAAAATTAGTCAGATGGACTCAATTAGAAAATGTGAAAAGGTATAGCACTCAATTAATACAATTAAAAAGTTTGGGACTGAATTGACATAAGTGCAATTGATTTAAGATTTTTTTGGTAATTTTCCCGCAAGTGAGACCTTGGGGGGATGAGACGTCTTTGCTTCATTGATAGCCTATATATTAGAAATTAACTCGCGCTTTCGGCTGAATCCTAGAAGTTATAAAACCCTAATTTGTAATGTCTGATTGATCATACCTAAGTTAAATATTTGAGGTAAAAAAAATTGCAAGTTTAGGCGTAAAGTAGTAATTTTTTGGCCGAACCGAACGTGACAAATTTTTCTATACTTAATTTGGGTCGGAACATCAATCTGATCCTACTCAAACCCTTTGACCTTCACCAAACTAAGGCAAGAATTCCATCTCGTGGAGGACCAAAATATGTACGAAAGAGAACAACCCCACGACATGGAATTTTGGGGGTAGTATCACTCAGTTAGATTGGTAGGATCGTGAGAACTCTCTTTTATTTCAATTGATTATAGATGAAGTCTTCAACATTAAATAAGTATTACCCCATTCTCACTTTCTATAATCTTTAAGCAAGTTAAACTAAGGGTCAGTTTGTCTGAAGGAAAACTGTTCTCGGAAAGTTGTTTTATGACTTTATGGTGTTTGAATGACGGAAAACTAATCGATATACGGAAAACATTTTTCATGAACGGAAAGCAACAAACTTAGATTGGGGAAAAACGACCTACTTTTCTGGTAAGAAAGAAAGCATTTTTCCATAAACCACCAAATAAATGAAAACTAGTCATTTTCTCTCGACCAATTTCAACGGATCTTATTGATTGCGTCCCTATGTATTTATGTATGTTTAATGAATACGGAAGCAAAGCTATTGGAGCGTTCTTCAGTCCGTCCAATGTCCGAAGAAGCATGATGGAGACAGAAGCTTTAGGACATTAATTGAGTCAGAGTTCGTATATGAGTACATTTATTTGTGTCTACTGAATTTATGTGGAAAGACTATAATTTCAATAGCCTAGTTTTTTCACCCGTGCATGAGTTTTTGTTTTAACTACATTCGTGATATTAACTATTGCAACTTTGGAAATACTATTTCTACGAGGAATTTGTCAAATAGCATCATTTTTACAATCACAATTGTTACGGAAAAATTATATCTAATAGACCCTGAAAAGACGGGAAAACGAGATTAGAAGTGTCATAAACTTTCGTGCGACCATCATTTTAGTGTCAATACTTTTCACAGGATCATTTAAGTGCCATTTTTTTAAAATACAATCACTTCAGTGCCAACTTCAAGTTGGGATGTCGAAATCCAATGTAACAATATATATTGACATTTTTTTCACTCACGTGGCTTGCCGGAAATTCAACGTGGCAAAATACAATGACAAAGCCCTTAAACCACGAGGTTATGCATGAAAAGCCCCAAATTTCCCATCTTCTTCAAACTCTAACAGCCCTAATTTTTTCCCACGAACCACCTAGCCCTAAATTTTCCCTCCAGCTACCTAGCCGAGCCCTAATTTTTCTCCGCGCCTATTGAGTGAGTGAATGATATATGATGAGGCCGATTGAGTGAGTGGGTGAGTGAGTGAGAGAGAGAGAGAGAGAGAGAGAGAGAGAGCGAGCGATGGAATGCGAACAACGAACTACAGAGAGAGAGGGAGAGTTGTCAATTTGAGAGAGATTTTCAGGTACCATGGAATGGCCAGCTCATCGTCCACATTGGACTTGCTTTATTAATAAAAAGTCACGTTCGATTCATATTTTTTTTTTTAAGCCACGTGTGACTTTTTACCAAAATTTGTTATCGGAGGCACTTAAATGGTCATTTTTTTATTATCTAATTTGGCACTTAAGTGATTCACGAAAAATTTTAGCACTTGTACCGAAGTTATTAAATTTCTAGTGTCATTTTCCTTGAATACGCACTTGAAACTCTTGTCAAGCGACTTGCTCAGGCAACGTGGCGGTGCAAGTTCTTCGTTCTCAAATCAAACTTTATAGTAGATAGGAACCATCCAACCACCACATTATTATGTATGTGTTGGATTCCGATATTCAAATCTCAACCGTACGAATCCAAAAAATCCCCAATCGAATTGAAGAATAACTGAATAATACAAAATCAATTCAATGCTATTTTGGACAAAATAGAACGGGCCCTTTTCAAAAGAAAACATTTAGTCACAAATGTTTATGCGTTTCCATTTTGCCAGTGCACACGAATCTAATAATGCATTCCCCAAATCAGACAGTGCTACAACCTACATCTCTCAAAATCGAAATGGAACTATGACAATATGTTATTTAATCAAAGTAAAATCGTATTGTCCTCCTAGTCAAAGTAAAAAGTCTAGCTTCAAAACATCACCGGGGCTAATCATTTACTCTCAACTTAGGTACAGTGAAATGCTGTAATTTGTACAGTGGGTGACAAAATGTGGTGAAAAGGTACACGAGAATAATGGTATCATTTGGAGATGGTGGCAACGAGCGTTAATTGGGGAATCCACTTGATTTGACAAGACGAGAGTGAGTGCAGGTGAGGAAGTTGATGTAGACCGATGACCAGACTCTTGCACCACTCTCTCTTCTTATAAAGAAAAAAAGAAGCAGATCAAATTAAACTCTATCCATTATTTATTTGTTCCCTATCACATGTAAGTTTTAGACACCTTTTGCATCAACTAAATGAGATAATTACACAAATAATTCACGAATTTAAATATGTTGTCTATGAATTTTTAATTTGTTCAGTGCGATCTTTGAACTTTTTGTAAATGTTCAATTTTATCCTTGGATTATATGAAAATATCTAATGTTATTCTTTAATTAATTCAAATTTAGGAACAATATTTACGGATTATATTTAACAAATTAAAAGTTCGGGGACAACGTTGTATATTTGGCTAAATTTTACGAACCACATTCAGAAACGATAATGCATATTGAACATAGAAGCATACCACTTGTCTGATTTCCTAAGCTCATGACTAATTCGGTGAAAAGGCTGCATCTTAGAACCAAAACAAAATGTGAGAATTTATGTTCAAAGTGAGATGTATTGCAAGTAGGGGCGATTGATTTCAGGGTGGGTAGGTAACGAATTAGGAACCTGAAACCTACCATATCAAGGTCAGTTCCTAATTTTTGAAAGCATAAACTGACCCTGTTGACTCTGGAACTGAACCATCCGCTTCGAATGTCAACTCTAGAAATCGGCTGGGGCATTTTTTCTTATTTCTTTTGTTTCATTTTATTATATATGGAGACATCTAAATTTTGACGACCCATTTATGCATTCATTGAATAGAAAATTGGGGATTGTTCCCGATCCGCGGTTTCACGAAATCAACGCATACGCATTGGTTAACCGTTGGGTTGCGCTCAAATTTTGTTGAGAGTCCGGTAAGACATTGTTCTTGAGTTTGTTCAGTGGGATTTGTGAAATAATATTTGAAAATATGTCTTTGAAGGAGAAAATCAGACTGGTCGGACTGCTAGAGAGTCCAACGCGCGGTCGAGCGAAAGCAAAGAGTATGCGTTCGTTCTAAGTCAAAATGTGTTGAAATCTTGACGAGACCTCCACGACACCCAATTCTTCAAATTTACAAAGGGAATCGAGCATCAAAGATCTAGAGATCCCCTTGTGATTTTCACAGTCCCTGATGTTGTTGTTCCCGCCTCTTGCCGTTCCTCAACGGTTAGCGCCACAGTGAATCTTCCTCGTGACACCCTCGCCAGCGATTTTCGTTTTTGTCGGTAATCCAATTTAGTTAAGTTCCAAGTTTATTTGTTTACTTTGAATATCTAATTTATTAATTTGGATTATTTCGATTCTAACTTAATTTGGTGCAATGTTTTAGGCGTCCCCGAATAGGAAGCTTGTTGTTTGATATATTGTATTATATGCTTGTTAATTGAAGTTTCGATCTTAAAGACCTAAGATCGATTCCCGATTAGCCTTGTTTCCTATGTTAAATGTGGTCAATATTAAAATGCGGGTTTATATATTGCATGTTTATTAATTGTGAAAACATGCCTATCTTGAAAAACGCAAAAATCACATTGCATTTAGAATAGATGGCATTCAAATTGCTTTCCTAATTTAGAATTGCATATCTAGAAACCATGCAGTTAATTAAGAAATTATCCAATTCAGAATGGGGTTAAATATAAATATTTTCTAGTTTAGATTAGATAGTCACATACTAAGGTAGTTTTCTATTTTGCCTTAAAAGAAAATCACAAAAATATCAGCAAAAGCACACATGGAGTGCCAGTATTTGTGTACGGCGCTCACTTTGGTGCTAATATTTTTTTTTTTTTGGATCACTTAAGTGCCAAATCGGAGAAAGAACGATGACTTAAGTGCCAATTCCGGCAAAAAATGATTACTTAATTGCTAATTTCGGCCAAACAGTACTCGTGGCATTTTTTTTATTAATTACGTGGCATTTTTTTTAAATTAGCCACGTGGCATTCACGTGGACTTTTAAATTTAAAAATAAGTTATTTTTTTAAATTAAAATAACACAGAAAAGTAACCTAAGAAAAAAAAAAGGTTGCATTTGCAGCGGTGAGGGCTCATAGCCCTCATTGCCGCCTCCCCACCATTGCCGGCAATGGCCGGCGATGGGTGGGGGAGTGCCCAAGGGAGTCGCCGAGTCCAAGCGACCCCCGTCGAGCCTGGGCTACCCCCGCCGAGGCCTCACCAGGGGTCGGCGAGGCCTGGCCGACGCCTCGTAGACCCATGGTGAGGCCGACCTCACCCAAATCTGGGGGAGGTCAAGCCTTGCCATGGCTCTTCGAGGCCGGCCTCGCTCAGTGACGGCTCGGCGTGGTCGTCGCTGGGCGAGGCCTTGGCTAGCCATGGCCAGGCCCAGCCGACCCTTGGCGAGGCCTCGGCGGGGTCGCCGAGGCTCGGCGACCCCTCTGGGCACTCGCCCACCCATTGCCGGCAATGGTGGGGAACTGCATTTTTTATTTTTTAGTTTTTAAGTTTATTTTTAACTTTTTTTTATAGTACGTGGATTTTTTTATTTTTATTTTGCTGACTAGCATCCTCTGGTGAGCCACGTAGATGCTACGCATGCTTTTCGGCGAAGCTCACCAGAGTTGGCACTGAAATAATCGATTTAAAAAAAATTGGCACTTAAGTGATCCAAAAAATAAATATTGGCACTCTAGGTGTACTTTTGCCCAAAAATATCTCATTTATAGAACTAGTTTTCCAATTTCCATGTCATCGTTGCCACGTCATCGTTGCTATGTCATTCATTCACCAAGCCATCAATTCAACGTCATTTAGTGATTGCACGTTTAATCTCGTGTATAATTACATCGCATGTCGTGTTAGTTTAGTTCATAATTCTTGCCCCTCGTTAGAATGAGGTTGCATATAAATTGCATGTAATATGTCATTAGTTATATTAGGATCACATAGATATAACTTAGATTGTAATTGCATCTCATGCATTGCATATATTTATTTTTTTTTATAAAAAATAAAAAAAGAATTAGATTTCATTACATGTGGAAATCGTATAGGTCATGCATGCATTTTTAATTTACATCTTGCAGATATTGAGAAATTAATCATAGTGGAGTTATGAGTTGCTTAATGCATTAATGTTTGCCCTATTTTTGGTAATTTATTTATTGCCTGTGTTTGTCGAGTACTACATAAATGAGTGCGTACCTGCATGATCACCCATTGCATGTCAGTGGCTCAGGGATAAAACTTGCCAAGATTGCCTGCTAAATATTCTTTGAAAAGAAAAGGTACCGAAAGAGCGTTAGATTAATCTAGCGTAACCATGTCCGCGTATCAATGAATCTTTGGTTCGCAGATTTAAGATGTTCTCCACACTCTACTAGGGTTTATAATGGACCCACAATAGATTTGTGGCGACTTCTAATTGAATTGGATGGCATGTTTGATCAAATAAATTAAAACCCCAAAGTTGCGGTTGATATGGGTTTGCAAGAGTTCGCGCTAAACTAGCATACTAATTCATTAGCTTTTCATTTGGTGGTTCACTCGATAAGTTTGCGACAATATATACAATTTACATATGTCAACTATGAATATAATTCTTTTTATTGAAGGATAAACCCATTAAATTGCAATAAATGTTTTCGATTTTCGAAAAAAAAAAAAAAGAGAGAGCAGAAGAACTTATTCAAGGTTAGGGGTAAAACGGTTCAAAACCAGTTCAGTAACAATTCATGCAAGTTCCGGATTTCAGATCCCAGATAGTACCTACAGATTGAAGTTATGGAATTAGGAACCGAATCGGTTAAGCCCAATTCTCAGTTTTTGGAATCGAGAACCGAGCCGATCCCCTTGTGAACCGGCCGGGTGGGGGCGATTCATGGATTGAACCGGCCTGATTGCGCGACATTAATTGCAGGTGATGTATCTCAACGTGTGTTCATACCACAGTTGGTTTTGCTAAAGGAGGAGGAGGGAGGATAAGGAGCGGTCGAGGCTTCCCGGGAAGGCGACACGTGCGCCATTCAAAGCGACCCATGAACAGTCACCGTCGACTTCACTCCCTGTCTCCACAGTAGGGTTTCGCCTGTTCGACGTAATGACGCCTCCTCGGTCAATCACCTCTGCACTGACTCCCATGAAAAAAAAGAAAAGCGAAAAAAATAAATAACCCATATCTCTCTCTCTCTCTAAAGGATGTTCTGGTTTTCTTGTCCCTCCGAGGGGATAGCGTCCCCATGTCGCTCCAGAATCGAGACTCAAAACCCAGAGTCTGGCTCATTCGTTTTGCACGACTCGGTCATCGAATCGTCTTCACTCTTCTCCCTTCTGCTTCTGATGGCCTCTGAGTCGAGTCCTGAGCTTCATCTTTGTTTTCTTGCAATTCTACTTCTTCTCTGTCCCCAGAGGACTGATCACTGAGCGAGCGCAGTGTCCTTAAACTCGAGTTAGGGTTGGCTTCCGGACTGACGGGTGGGGCTCGTCAAGTGACGCGATACGCAACGAGTACACAGAGCTGGGTGGCGTTCGCGTCAGTTCGAATTCAAAGCTGCTTGACGTGACATTGCTTGGACTTTGACCGGTTCGTCCGCAGACCCGCCAAGGCGTCCATTCTCTTTCCAGCCAGGGCCAAAAAGATGATGATGATAATAATAATATTCAGTCGGCAGAAATTCAGGTATCAAAGATTACTCATATGGAAACTTTGTGGAGAAATATGGACCGCCAAGTGAAAAGAAAAACCAGAGTTGAAGAAAGCAATGGTGATGCTGTGGAGGCACGGCATGCAATTTGATCAAACGAGTAATTGACAATCATGCATGAAGTTCGAAAACCCTTATGCAATTACGACATTCGCGATTAGTTGTTGATGTCATATTTGTTTTACATGTGGTTCAACCAGTATGTCAAGAATTCCATTCAAATTAAGCTCTATGGTATCAATTCATGCGCAATTCCTCCAACCTGATTTTTTGAACCAAGCAAAGCCTATTTGATCCGAGTCAATCTGGTAAGAGATTCGCCACACAACGCACGTGAGCGGGCCCTATGAGGCTCGTAAGTTTGAGTTTGGCGTGCCTAGGTAGTGTCCTCGCAAAATTTGAGTTTGGGTAGGCTGTCTCCAACCCTTTTAGCCGAGCTCGACTTAATTGTATTCATTGGGATCATTCGAGTTACATTTTCATACTAAAGAAAAAAAATAGACTAAGGCCGGCTTTAAGTAGCAACAACTTTCCTCCATTCCCATTATTCGTTTCGTCATATACTATGGATGGTGATAAATAGTATCCTTCTTTGGGTTTTGCTTCTATGACCATATAAGATGAACCCCAATTAGGGCTAGCATATGGTAGGGTCGAGGGAACATAATTAATCCGGAAGGGCTTTTTGAATTTCGTGGATAAGTTATAAAAAAGATTACCTTTCATTTTCCCTAACTTTAGAGGGACAGAACTAGGACCAGAAATCGCGAACTCCCTTTTTATGTCGATGAGATCCCAAAAGGAGCAACTCGTAATAGTTTACTTAGTTGGATTAATTACATGTCCGCCCTTTCTTGATTGGGACTCAAGGAATATTTAATTTTTGTATACGTGATTATAAAAATTGCAACAAGTTGTGTCGTAAAGTGCGTAGGCTTAGCCAAACATTCTTCCCATTTCGAGACAATTTGGATTAACCACTCTCATTACGAAAAAATAGAAAAATCAGCGGTCAAATCTTAAACTTATTATCCTCATTATTCTACCCAAATCGCAGATCCAACACCAATGCACCTGGACAGAAGGACCCTACGAAGCTTTACTGTTCCCTGAGATTGGCTTTGGGCATTTCATGCGCAGCTTAGTTATAACAAATATGAACTTCTCGAAAACTACGACATATTAACATTTTAAACTACAACATGTTAACAAAAAATGCGCAGCTTTGGGATTGCACAATCTCAATCGTAAGCCCACATACAATTATCGCTTGTTTTGCATAAAGCACTCATTGATTAAGAGATCGTGTGGTCAGAAATAACTGACAGTACTGTCAGATTAGCAGCTTCAATAAAGTAGGGAGAAGAATTACTGCACACTTTAATGGCCTCCTATTTGCATCATAGGACGTGCAAAAACGCTCGAATTTTCTACGTCACCCGAGGATTTTAGTCACGTATCGGAGACCGGATCCTTGGGCCAAACCTTTGCTCGCCTCAAAATGGCAAGTCCTTGGATTTATTCCTCAAAACGGAACTTAAATATGTTTCTCCTTTTCCCCCATTATAAAATGGGGCAATTTGGGCATTGATTAGCTTTAAATCACAAAAATTAGCAAGTGGAAGTGGTGGGGGATCTTGCAAAAAGCTCCAAAAGCATGATCTCCTTTTTGCTTTTAAGGACAAATTTGGAGGGAGGGAGAGAGAGAGAGAGAGAGAGAGAGAGAGATTTGTGCTAAAAGTTTAAGTTTACTAGATATAACATACTTTATTAGTAGTAGCAATTAAAGATGCGTACTCCTCCAGCTAGAAAGGGTTGGCATTTGCCGAAAATTTAATCGACCCTTAACAGTTGAGATTGTACCCACTTTGTTGCTCAAATAATGTAGGTTATTCATTTTCATTATGCAACGACGGAATACGTCATCGTATCGATTTATATAATTTGCTTCGGTATCGTTGAAAAAGCTTGAATAATGCATTTCCAAAAGAGAAGAAGAAGGCGCTGCCGACGGCTGTTCGGTTAGAGACATCATCCACCGACGTGTAATTGGCCACGCTAGACGCAACTATGTTAAGAAAATTAGAAGAGAAAGAAATAGGTATGATAAGGGCACAAGATTTGTACATACATAGGGTTGTGTTGTCCTGGAAAGTAATGGAGGAGAAAGTAGAGGTACTCAGTCCCCACGCCATGAAACACATGACAAGCTTTCATGACAAGATTAGCATCCAATGAAAGAAACCCTATTTTAATCTATCTCTCTCTCTCTCTTCCCAAAAGAGTGACACAATTCATCATTTTTTTTTTCTTCTCCACATCACTTTCACCATTTTTCCCGAACTTTCCCGGATTAGATCTCTCAAGTGACATGGCGAATCATATGGAAGATGTTCCCATTTGGTATGTAAGTAATCATAAATATTTTACATATGAATATGTATAAATATATTAGGGTTATCATTTGAGGTTCAATGCACGGCACCTTCAAAGGTCACTGAAGGAGACTATAGTTGAAGGAACGAGCACTTTTTTCCTTTTCCAGAGGAGTAGATTTGAGAAGGCATTCATTGGTGAATTCTCTTTCTTCTTTTTCTATTGTATCTTAAAAAGTAGATTGCAACCATAGACTAATGATGGAGTCCTCATGAGTGTTCCACTTAATTCTTTTCTTTCTTTCTGACCTTGGAAAATATCTTGTGTCCCCATTTTCAACAAGTTGGAAATAGTTTTATATCTTTTGGTACAAAGTGGGATAAACCAAGAAAGTGATCTCTATAAATTCCTTCAATATCAGAGGTCGAGGAACTTGAATAGTTGGGAGCGATGTCACAAAATTTTACATGATTTTTGAGTAAGTTTGAAGTTCAAATCCTTCCGGACCTCTTATTTACCTCATCTTTGCAAACTAATTCCTACTTCCAAATATTGTTTCGATTGGACCCAAGACCAAGTTGGATTAAAACAATTTGCTTTGGCCATATATGAGACTTGAACTCTCTCTCTCTCTCTCTAAAGACAACTTTAGCTAGCAAAAAAGTATGTTGACTTTTCGATTATCTCTAATTAATTGGGTTCCCGTTGATTAATCCCACTCGGGCGACTCTACGTTTGGTCCCCTGAGAAGATTTTCAGCTAATGTCATCATTTTGCTTGACACTACAGAATGGGCCAATCACTAGCATAACCGGACAAAATCAGCATTAGCGAATCTCAATAATTAATCCGGTAACTCAACGACGCCGACAGTGAAACGCAAAGGCTAATAACTGTGAGCCCGTGATCATGAACAATCAAATCCCACCACGTGAAATAAGAATATCGACCCCGAAAACAAAAATTAGATGAAAAAAAAAAAAAAGCTATGGAACCGAATCGTTCGGGAACCATTAAGGCAAATACGATGTGGATTGGCTTTCGCACCCGACCGAGCATCGAGTGAAGAGAAAGCGACACGTTCGATACAACCAAAGGCACCAGGCCCGAATGATTGATAGGCGACGTTCAGTACTTCAGATGAATTGTCACGCGTTGTATACACGACGAAGGATGGAAGCGAAAGCTTACGCCGACAGGGAGCGAAGAGAAGACAAGATAAGATTTTGGCAGATTTAAGGAGGGTGGGCATTAGAATTGATTGATTGTTAGGGTTTGGAGTACTTGGAAGTCTTGGGTGTGCATGCATGGATGGACCATGAGGAACAAGAAACCTTAAAGCCCGGAAGGGGAGGGGCACACACCTGCGAAGGAAGCAGAGGGGAGAAGAAATAATGGGTGGTGAGCGAGTGAAGTGAAGTGTGGTGTGGGACAAATTAAAAGCCGACAAGCGTGGGGATTGTATTGTCATGTCAAAGAGCCTTTTTCTTTTGTAAAGGGTGGGGCTCCTCTTCTCATCTCCTTTGTTTCATTCTATCCAGTATCCATCCCCCCTTTTCTTTTCTCTCCCATCTTTCGTCGCGACACTAATCTCGAGAAATCGTCGCACTCTGATTTGGTAGGGATTGATGATTGCCGAGTCATCGATTTCGGCCAGTCTCGGTCGAATTCTTTCAAGTGTTCATAGGCATGTGTCGTTGCGACGGGAAACAGTTACTTTCGAAACCACGGAAGGGTCTTTTGCAGAGAGTCGGTCCTCGGATTGGCGGACTTGTCCGAACAATCCTCGCGTAATAAAAACATGTCGCCCGAGGAATTGGTATTGCGCTCTCTTGATATCTATAAGATTATCCTATGAGGAGTGGCACTTTTGGGAACCGATAACACAACGCAACATCCATCCGATGGGATCTGTGAACGAAGGCGTTATATAATTTCTCAAAAGGTTCCTGACTTTCAAGGACTTTTGAATCTCATTCGATTGAACTTGATGTGCGGAGATACATCATTGGGAAAAAGGTCGAGCCCAGTCGGCATGATGTGGTCAACGAAGGAGTCATTTATCTTTGTGGCCGGGGATCATCGGATGGCCCATGGTCTCTGGCCACTCTGGAAGTGTTTAGTTCACTGTAAGATCCTCACCAGCAGCACCCAAGTTCAGTGAACAAAACATAAGATGACTGCAATTGTACAAAATCATGTTAATGTCAATGAAATCCTAGACGAATTAAGATGTCCCCCTTTCAGTGAGAGAGAGAGAGAGAGAGAGATGTAAAGGTTCTCTTTCAAAAGGTGAGATAATACATGTCTATACTAGCTTGCACACGCGGTCAGATTGAACCAAGCTGAAGGGGATTCTTGATTTTCATTTGGCCTTTATATGTAAAGCAAAATGCCGATAAAATTGGCAGCAGTGAGGAGAGGGAAAGCTGAGAAGACATGACCAATGGATTAACAATTACAAGAACACTTGTGTCATTGCCCAAAGGGGAGGGGGATAAAAAGCATAAACGAACTCTACTATGGTTAGCAACAAACTACCTTCACAGGACAGGGCAGGTCAGGCAATTGCCCAGAACTTTTTCCGACAGACCAACACATTCTCCAGTTTTTTCTCTTTGTTCTTGACCATATGCGACTCGACTTCCCACAGGAATTTAGGAGCGATATCTAGGATTCTTTGTATAGTTGATTCCTCATCTCTGATGATGATAAACCCCTGCACATTGAAATTGTCATCGTCACCTATGAATTCTTCATGAACGGCCGTACCATGCACAAAAATAGCTACAAGGTGGACATCCATGGTGACCTCATAGACTGGTGAAATTTCAGCTCATTCCTTTCCAGTTAACCTCAAGCAATGTAGTATTCTAAGGTAGAAATGCTATCATTCATTTAGTTCTATACTTCTATTCTATGAGGACAAAAAGAGAGTTCAGAATTTCTGCACATGTAACAGCAACTTTAGTTGACTCCTAATTTCCTGAAATAGCTGATTTTCAAAAGAGATCCACTGTTTGAATGCAATGGATACAGATGCCATGCATATGGTAAATCTTTAATAATTCAAAGCTTGGATTTTGAGCAGAAAATGGCCAAAGGACGGCAGCAGTGGAATGAAGAGGCTGCCACCAAATTGATAAGAGTCATACAGTACCTCTGGACGCAAAATGCGATCCATCTCCAGAATTATATCCTCCAGTAAGCAACCTTCTCCACTGTTCTTATAGTAAGCAAGAAGATTGTTTGCATGCAAGAGATCATATGTCCGGGGGTATGTGGAGAATGGTTCGCACCTAAAGCCAGAAAACCAATCATCGATCAATTACCCTGCATCACCACTATAGTACAGCCATATTGATAGATAATGTGTAATACTGGGGTTTGTACTTAACCATAAAGTTTCTGATTTTTCTTACCAATCATGATAAGTGCCGACCAAACCTCGATCATAAATTGCAGATAATGTATTATTCGTGCTTATGGGGACTATATTCATCACCCAAACAGGAAATGTGTTCAAAGCAGCAGCAAATCCACCCAAGACTGCATTCATGTCCATCACATTTCTAATTTCAGCCTCATTGATCTTCGTTAATTCCCAGTAGCGTCGAACTTGTTCTTGCCAAAAGACGGTGTCAGAAGCAAATTCTTCTTGACTGAAACCTGCTGCCAACATGGGGTCAATTATGATGCTTCATTAATAAAAGTAAAACACTTTCAGTATTTCTCATTTATGAGATATATATAATCAAAAGGAAGAGGTGAGATACCACAAGGGTAAAAAATTTTTGGCCCATGAACAGTGACAAGCACATCGATGAATGAATAAGAGCAAATAAACAATCAAGACATAATTAACCATGGTATCAGCAAGAACCTTACATAATATATTAGTTTTTACCAAGCAACAGAACAAGTACAAACAAACAAAGTGCAGAATCTGCCCATCATTAGGAAGTTGAAATAGTCAGCCCCATATTCCTAGTACTAAAAACAATATACATACTTTATGCAAAGGTGACATTTACGACACAAGACAAGGAGAATATGATCATAACATATTCCATATTTAGCCACACAGAATGTTGGACATAAGCTTCTATGTTCATTTTCTGAAAGAAATTAAAGCAAACATGATGTTTTCTAATACCAGAAGTGGAAATATAACAATCTGGTGTTTCATTTGATTGTTTCTTTAGGTATCCCGATGTATGGCCTGATGAAATTAGGATTGCTGAGCTGGACATGCAGTACCTTTTCATACACAAAATAAACCATTTATGATGATGCTGATCTACATGCTCATGTCCCTGAAGTACTTAAAGCCTTTCCAAACCAGAGTTGATGTTGGACATGCTATCATGAAAATAAACGAAAAATGACTTGATGTTGGACAAACCTAGCTTGCTGAGGCTTTTGGAATATACTGAAAGGCGTTCTGGTCTGGGAGGGAGCTTTTCAGAGTCTGCTTCTGAACTACTTAATGATATGCAGTTCCGCAGCGGAACATTCCATGATGGTTTTGATTCATCAGTTGTCTCACATGGATTCAGGAGCTTCTCCTCCACATTACGCTGAAGACACGACTGGTCATTGTGTTTAATCCAAATTGCAGTTTGAACTTTCTTCGCAATGAGTTTCCAGCACATTGCCCCAGTCAAATTGACCAACTTATCCCATATCATTGGGAACTCTTTATCTGTTTTATAGGCGGGAGGAGCGGAGTAGACAAAATATCCATTAGGACGCAGAAGGCGGTTTACTTCTTTGAGTAGAATACCATCTGCAAAAGAATGAGATGAAGGGGGGAAAACATTAATAAAGGCACCCACATGAAGTAATGCCCAGCCTTGAAACTACCATTTATTAATCTCAAGTTACCACCCTATGTAGTCACAGTCTTATGTATCATCAAGGATTTGATACGATGATAGCGTAATTTCTTTGTCTCGGTAAAGGTAATCATCAGAAGAACGCAGTTTCCTTTTGCTCACTCGCTCCATAAAAATGAAAATGGAATTACTAATCAATCTCTAATCTGCATGTGCAAAAGGCAAAGCCAAGACACCAAACCGCTTTTTTATCACTTGACTGATGACATGCTGGCAGAACTAGTGCATGCTCAAGGTGCATGTTTACCTAATATCTATATCACTAATTCTACAACTGCACAAAAAGTTCAAACTTTAGCATTCAATGAGATGAGGTCATGCCATATCAAGTTTTGAGCTTTCACCAGCATGTCTCTGGCTAAAATGGAAGTCGCTGCCCATAGGAGATAAATATGAAATAGTTCATCTAATTTGATACCATTGGAGTTCATCATGTTAGGTTCTCTTCGGTCAGTTCATCTTCCTTCCAATGTTGGACCAGGTTCCGAAAGCTGTCCTATGGAATGCGCCACCCTCTTATTTCAACTTGTCTTCACTTTGCCAATTGAATTCTGCCACACATTCTAAACCTATCGTCTTCTACTGCTAAATACTGCTTCATTTTTTATTTACTGTTAAGTATGCTCTTGAATTCTAAGTTCAAACTAGATCAGCAGTTGGAAAATATAAACAATGGGTATGGCATGGATATTAGCTCACAATGACTAAGATGGCAGAGATGTTCCCTTATGTAGCTAATGAATCATTTAGTAGACATGCTTAGGATGATAGAATACCATTCTCATGCCAATCAACACGGCACCTTGAACAATGAACCATCTCAAACGAACTGGAAGGATATGGCAGTTGTTTCGTGGCTATCGCTGCAATCATTGCACCAATCCCACGCTCTAAAGCAAACTGAATCTGATTTTCATGTCCATCTTTTGGAGCAAAAGACATTGTTTGTATGTCCAAAGGAAGAAGATATGCTGAGAAGCTGGCCACTCCACAACCAACGTCTAGAACTTGAACCACGCCTGCTGAATGTAAGTCACCTGCCTCATTAGTTGTCATATTTCCCAACCTGTGTATAAAGAAAAAGATAAAAAGATCGATCTCTAAGCAACTCATTCCATCAATGTGGAGGTACTAATATCAGAGGAATCTAAATAGAGAAGATAATGAATTGAGGGAAACAAAAGATCTCGTGATTATAAGAGGTGCTTTTCTATAAGTGATCACGCATACAATCACGTGATGCGTTTGTCTACCCACAAAATGATGCAGGAAAGTGCTGAAACAGAACACTTGAAATTTTTTTGGTAGGCTTCAATATCCATGTGGAGAACAGAAATCTTTGGCTCTAGCAGTAGGGCATCTTCACACAATAAGCAAATAACCTATACCATAAATTGTAATGCTTATCATTCTAATACTACTGGCTTTCAGGATAGCCCGAGAGAAATCCTAGGACATGTTATTATAGTTCAATGATTAAATTCCAAGATTCTTGCAACACAACCATAAGAAAATGTACTCCTGTGGTTTGATGTCTATCTTGTCATAGAATCCTACTGTCTATACCCCACAAGCAGAAAAGTGTGTCACGAAGCTGATAAATATCATTGGACAATGATAAAAAGTGATGCATCCAAAAAGAGCGAAAGAAAGATTTCTTTGCAAGATAGATTCCAATCCTGTATTTAGTGCCTTGGTGAACTGCAACTTCACGTAAGAAGAAGCAAATGCCCAAGAAAATACGGTAAGTAACCGACCTTTGAATGTACTCAGCAGCCCCGTGCTTGAAGTGAGTACCACCACCAGGGAACCACCACAACTGATTAAACTCATGGACCCAATTTTGTCCTCCTTTCACCTCAGCAAGATGTGTATGATTCACATTCGTCCGCCAGACGTAATCCCTACTGAGTGGCCATCTTATTGGTATCTTATAACCTTCTGGTGGAGGAACCAAGCAAAACAGACGCTTTTCAGGTGGAGGGCAATGCCTCTCAAGCTCTTCCCTTCGTGATAGATCTAATGTAGGCAGCAATTCTTTCACATAGTTTACATCATGGCAAGGGATATATTCATTAAATGTCAATGGGCACACATCCATCCCACTTTCGGGGATCACAAGAGGTGCTTTTCTGTAAGTGAGTTCAACTTTGTTTGGAAATGCAGACAGCCCTGCAAATGTCACAAGGGAAAATTCCATCAATTTCATGGGATTTAAACAGTGAGAATCCAAACTTCTGTCGCATGAAAGATGATGACATTCCAGGTTAGGAACAGATGATCTAGCCTTATCAAGCTCTGACGAAGTAGCATCTTAAAGCAGTATAGAACATCTTATGAACTGAGGTTCGTAGGCACATTCAACATGAAGTATGCAGCTAAAATCTCATTTTTCAAGTCACAAACATACCAGCATTTCATCTTTTCAAAGAGATATGACACGGGTTCAGAGCATGACTGAAGTACGAAGCTGCTGTCACTGTAATCTAGTATCAGTGTAATCCCTCACTCTCGCTCATAAGTCTAGTTGATGGCTCAAGAACCAAGAAGCTAACTGCGTGCACAATTCCATGAACTCCTTGTCAACTGACTTCCTAGTGATAATCATGTCCTCCACAATGAAGAAGCACATGGCAACATTACCCAAAGAAGGATAAAAAAGGATGCCCCTTTTTTCTCCTTCCACAAAAAGAAGTCCCCTTTGCATCTCTCTTTTTTATATAGGCAACCGCAACGAAATGCCCCAGGTAATGACGACTACGATAACGTGTATAGCAAGTCCTGTGAAAAGACAGAGCCCAAAGAACCACTAGTGGCATCGAACACAGAATGCAGACCCGAACACACAACCGGATGAACCCTAAACTTCGATCTGTCGCATTTGCCAGCTAATTCTCGACACTACAAATGCGGTTGCAACAGAAGAAGAGCGAATCACCAGAAGAATAAACAGAGGAGGAAGAAGAAGAAGTGGAATTGGAGTCGGAGAGCGGCTGAGGGACGTAGATGGGGGCTTTGTTGCCGAAGAGGGTGCCCGCGTAGAACGACCCGACCATCAACAACAGGGCCGCCATCATCATCTGTCCCGATCTCAGATCGAACGCCGATCCCAACACATTCCCTCCCATTTTTCCCTTGTGTTCAATTCCTGTGAATGCAGTCCTGGGGTTACGAGGTTGAGAGGGTCGAGGAAGGTGAAGCTATCAATTGCATCGCCGATCGAAGCTGCGTCACAGCACGGCGAAGGAGTGTGGCGACTCGAAAGTTGTGAATTCACTGAAAAATGGCGAGTTGAGCAGGAATCAAAATCCTCGTGGGGGTTGTCTCACACGCACGAGCGAAGCACATGGCGCTTTCCTTTTTCAGGTAAATTCAACTTAGTATTTTTTTGTCGGAAAATTCAACTCAGCATAGCAATACTAATTCCGCACCAAAAATGGGTTGGAACACGCTCTAAAATTTTGCAAGTCAACCTTTTCTAGAATCCAGACCAAAAAAAAAACCTTTTCTAGAATATTAAATAGGTACAAGTGCACTGAAAATCTTAAAATTTATCATGAAAGTATAATTAGACTCTATAACTTTCAAAAAGTATAATCAAGTTTTAAAACTTATCAAATTGATGCAATTAAATCATTTCGTTAACTCCGTCCACTTTGGCTAAAAAAAAAAACGCTAACGTGGCTTTGTTTAAAAGTATTTTCTCTCTCCTACACGGCGTTGACGTGACTGAACAAGTCTAAAACGACGTCTTTTTTATCCAAATTTGATACTTTTTTTAGTCTAAATATTGTTTAGATTAAAATTTAAAATAAACTAAATTAAAGAGGGCGAGAGGGCCCGCCAGACCCTCGTCGCTGCCGCCCATCATTGCCCAAAAGGGCTAGTGAGGGTCGACGAGAGTCGCTGGCCCCAGCTAACAGGTGAGGGCCACTGGCCATTGGTCGGGCCTAGCAACCCCAGCCGACCTCGTAGCACCATCGTTAGCCCTTCCAGCGATGGTGGCGGTAACTGCCCTCGCCCTCTTTTGCCTATTTTTTTCTTCAATTTAGTTTATTTTTTTAATCTAATTAAACAATATTAAGATTAAAATATCTAGATTTGGATCAAAACGACATTATTTTGGCCTTGTTTTTTCATGTTTTAGCAACATCATCGTCATATAAAAGAGAGAAAATAATTTTAAAAAAAGCCATGCCAACATTTGCGGTTAGCCAAGTTGGATGGAGTTAACGGAAGAACTTAATTATATCAATTTGACAAATTTTAGAGCTTGATTGCACATTTTGAAAAATTTTATGGCTAAATTACATTTTTAGAACTTTCGATGCACTTATGCCCAGTAAATATGGCTGAAACCACAATGTTTTACATGAAGTGACTTAATTGCCCTCACAGTTTGGCTTTCATCTTCTCTCTCGCTTTCACTTAGCTCATATATATTGATCCTCTGATGTCATTCATGGGAATTCGTCTTCCTCAAATTTTGCGGCTCATCAGAGAAAATGGGAAGGCCCCGAGAAAGACGAGCTAAGAATTGCCGGTTTAAGCTTTACGTACTCACCTGCAAAACCAACATTATTAAAGTTCCCATTATCTACGTGACGTATTTGAGTAATCTGAGCATCAATTCTCCTTCTAGGAGTCCGAAAGCCAAATCACGGTCTTCAAATTCGCCTCCGTGGATCTCACTGAAGATCCTCTTGGTTATGATTCAGACTCGCTGCCTGCTTCTCAATCATTGACAGTTTGCCTGCCATATATTCCTGGTTTCAGTTTCGAGAAACCCGTGTCATCCGCCAAGCCGCTGCCTCGGCCCGCTCCGCCTGACAATTTAGGCTTCCGAATCTGGTTGTTCATGTTGTAGGCCTTATGAATCTCTCCAGTTTCCTGGTTCTGAAATGAAGCTTCGCCAAGGACGTTTTAAAAGGTTCGCTTCCGTGAGCTACAGGCAGCTTCCAACCACTTCGGTGATGAAAATTAGGGGTGATCGGTTCACAGGATGGATGGTTTCACCCTAGAACTGAGAACTGCCCACTAGGGACCGGTTGTTGACACCTAAATTCTGACTAACATTTCTAGTCATTTTTCCATAAAAATTAGAACTAATTTTAGTTCTTGCCAAAAATAATCATGTAATTTTTCATATTTATTCATGCATTGCATTCAGACTAACGGCGGAAGATTCAAGATTTTAAAATGATAGGCGATCGGACTAGGCACGAATTCCGGCGAAGGATTTATCTTTTGAAGGCTCGGACTTAATTAGAAGAAGAAATATTTCCTCAGGGACTGAATTGCAAACCCGTAAAACCTCAAGGACTAAAGTGCAAATATTCAAAACTTGAGGGACTACTTTGCAAATAACCAAAAGATGGAGTTAGTGGAGAAATTAGAAGGGGAGATGGAGAAGGGGAGATGAAGAATGGGAGATTGAGAAAGGAAGATGAAGAAGGGGAGATTGAGAAAAGAAGATGAAGAATGAGAGATTGAGAAAGGAAGATGGAGAAAGAGGGATGGAGAAGAGAAGATGTAGTTAGTGGAGAAATTAGAAAGGTGGATAGAATGAGGGAGTTATAAAAGAAAGAGTTCGGTTGAGAGAGTTTAGAGAGAGCTTTTGGGAAGAAAATTTTTTGGAGAAAAGAATCTTTGAAAGAGAGTTTTTTGAGAGCTTTGGGAGAAGAATTTTTTGGAGAAAAGAATCTTTGAAAGAGTTTTTTGAGAGCTTTGGGAGAAGAATTTTTGAAGAAGAAGTTCTTGAGAGTTTGAAGAGAGATATAAAAAAAAATCATCAAAGTGAGGTGAGAAAATACTTGTGTGCGAAAGAAGAAAGAGTTCGGTTGAGAGATTTCCCGACCGAGTCGTCCTTGCCAATCCCTTCATCAACACAAAGCCACAAGTCCATCCCCTTCGTTCGAGCCGTGGTCCAAGGTCCCGATCCACAAGAAAATTCAAGGTTCGAACTCGGTAGTCGAATCCGCCAAATTAGGTAACGATTCTAATCCTTTTTTTAGAATATTCAAAAACTTTGTTACCTAATTGATTGGAATCCCGATTAAATCTTATCGGATATATCATTCCACCATGCTAAAAAATTGCATCTTTCAAAATTAGCATCATGTAGATAATTGCACGTGTAATGCATCTTGTAAATATTTTGATTAGATTGCATTTTTTTATTAAACTTTCACGGCATACATTGCATGTAGTTTAATTCTTACATTTTCATAAAAAGGAAAACCCAAAAAAATTGCACCTTTGGATTTCAAGTGAGAATGTATCAAAATTGCCAAATTGAACTTTTTTCGTGAAGTTGGTACCGAAAGGGCATTAATTAAAAAATTAATGTAATCAAGTTCCCGGACCCTTAATCTCTGGTTCGTAGAAGTAATTTAGTTCTCCCGTTAATTTACTTAGGTTTCTAATCGGCCTACCAAAAAATGATTAGTGGCGACTCCAAGATAAATCTTTGCATGAAATTGAACCTAAGTTGCGATTTGGTAGAACTTGGGAGGGTTCGAGCTAAGTTAATTAATCTAATTAATTAATTTGGCAATCCATTAACCTAAAATTGGGAAAGCCGATTCATAGGTCGCGACAGCTTGGCGACTCCGCTGGGGACGTTTTTTTTTAAGGAGGACTTAGGCCAGAAAATTTTCGCGATAATTGTCCCTTTGCTTGGCAAATTTTGATTGAATTCTCATCCTTAGGTGTTAAATGGTCTTGCAGAATGGGAGTTATAAGGGGAGGAGTGTTTGGCTAACCCATTTGTTTTGTAGATTGTGGTGTTTGGGAATTCCTTATTTAATTTGTGCACCTTTTGAAGCGGTGTTTGGATTTAACTGTTATGCATGATTAATTGCTTTAGCACTACACCACACACTACCCGTGGCCGAACCCGGGCCACTAGTTTTAAGATGGTATCGAGATTGGATCCTAGCGTTCTCCGTGTGATCACGGTTGAAAGTTAGTCCGAATTTGATCCCGACTCTCTTTTCAAAAATGAGTTTCAAAAGTTAGAACTCGTGCTCGGTAGGTTTACCGAAGCGGGGGTTATAATTTTTAACTCGAGAAGCTGAAGTTGAAAGACCCGGCTAATCCTGGTTATGTCAAGGGATCACGACTAACTTTGATTATGTGCGCGAGATTGTCGCCTTGCCGCAAGTCTTTCACTTCAATTTGCGAGCCTTTAGGATAGTTAGAATAAAGATAACTCACGAATCATGTGCATGTCTATGTTATTGTTTACTTTCTTATCCTACGGTAAAGTATGACCCCCAACTTCATCTTGTCTTATATCATTTTTTTTTCTTTCGAGTCGGTCCATGACATTTGTTAGGTGAGTCAAGTGTCTTAAGCTAAATAGGGTCATGTTTAGTTTGCGTTCTGCATTCCTGTTGTTCATATATACCTTACTGCTTTGTATGATTTGTTTGATTTCCTTCAAGGCATTTCTGGGTTTCAACCATTGAATGAAAAGTGTTTGGAGGATCTTGACCTGTCATTTGTAAAATTTTCAGATCAATCCATCATGTTTTCCATTTTCTACTGAATTGATAATGAAGGCAAAGCAATCTGAGTTTTCGGGAAATTTCAGACACTAGTTTTGTTTCACCATTTTCCACTAGTAAAAGTGCCTTTTTGAATGAAGTCAAAACTTGAAAGTGGTAGAATGGGCCCTGAACTAGAAAGCTGCAAATTTTCGGACATCAATTCCCAATTTTGATGACCCATTTATCCTCAAAACAGAAACCGGACAAATCAGTTTTCTGAACAGAATTTTTGGAAAGGACTATTAAACTGTATCGATTCAGGGGCAACATCCCGACCGCCAATCCAGCACGGTCCCATCGGATGATGCTAGACAGACGAACCAAGAGGTAAGTTTTCTTTTTCCGAACTTGACGGACTCAAATGACATTTCCTCCTCTTTGCCTTGCAGGTAACAAAACTAGGGGCATGTCAGCTGTTGATGACATTAGCAAATCAACTAACTCAATTGAGTTATGGTGAAACCTTGATCGGAGTTCACTGGCGATATGGCTATAACCATGCTCATTCGCGGCTTACAGTCTCTACTGTGCCCCTAGCGATGCTCCTACTCACGACCACCAATCATGCCATTCCTGGTGATCATGAATCATTGACCGTTAGCCATCCGTACATGGCCGAAAACTAAGAGGCTGGCCCGGTTGATCCTGAGACAGTCCATGCATGAGTAGTGACCCTTATCGAGCTAGAGACCCTGGTCGATCCCATGCCGGCCCATACATCAAGCTATCAGTCAGTCAAAGCAAATCTATGCTTCAGCTGAAGGAGAATGGGGCAAATCCGAGGCCGTCCGATTTCAAAAGGGAACATCTCTACTTAAGTTTGATCGGTCTTGAAAATGACATTTTGTTTTCCTTCTTGCAGGTGCCAAGATAGGAAGCATGACCCTAATTTGCTATCGCCAAAGCAAATGAATGATCAGGATATCATGTGTCTTCGCCTGCTTTTTAGAACTCCATTCACGCACCCTTTTCTCGTGCAGGATCAAGCACAGGAATGATATGCCTATCAAAACTGGAAATCAAGCTTCCAACTCGGGGCATACCTAGAGGCAATCTCGGATTATGCTACCCGACATAGCCTATTCTGAAAGACAGAAAGCGAGACAAATCCAAGACGGCCGAACCTTAAGAGAGAGTATATCTTGCATGGCCTGATCATTTTTTGAAATAATGACCCTCTATTTTTCCTCCTTGCAGGGTCAAGTGGTGAAACGCGTCATTTGCCAAGCCCGGAATCAAATTCTAAACATCGGTCATATCTGGGGGGAATTGCAGATTTTTGCAAAGCTACAATCATCCGACATGATCCATTCTGACGAAAATGGGGCAAATCGATAGCGAACCCTCACTTGGATAAATGGAGTTGTGTTTTCTCTGTCTCATGATATTTTCAAGATAACACTCATACTTTCCTTCTTGCAGGAGCACACGACCGACATGATGGTCAACACCAATGAACAACCAGAGCATCTCGGGTCTTTACTCGACTTATTATTCATTCATGTGTCTCCTTGTGCAGGGGAAAAGTCATGGGTAATTCATTCCTCGACACGAGACTAAGCTCCCCAACTTGTTTGATCCATTCGCGCGTTCTGGGGCAACTCAATTTCTCTCGTTCCCAAGAATTCTTTTTCATACTTGCACGGTCTGATCCTTAAGCAGAAGCATAAGATTTTCATGAAATATGATTGATGCTCGAAATGGCTCACACATTGCATGATTTATTCATGACTATTCTTCATGTTTAATTTACCAACTTTGAATAGGGAGCATGAATTGCATATGATGCATCGAATGTACAAAATGGGGCATGACAAGATGACGAAAGGCAAGCCATTTCCACACACGTCCTGCATTTTTAATCCCCAGTGAGTTGAGAGGTAGTTAGATTCTGCATTCTCAAGGTAAAAGGGTTTTTTCGCGAAAGGTACGATAGCCGAAGTGACGGAGGCATTCAGTTCTCTATCCAAACACTACAGATTATCCATTGCAAACCCCTTGAGCGACGGTTTCATTTCTTTACACTTGTCAAGAACCACCCTACATCGGGGTCTAGACGAGGCAATTCCGGCAGAACATGAGGTAAATGGTTAGAAATTCTCTTGCTCAGACTAACATCAATCTTTCGAGTTTTGCTTTGCATTATACTCAAACTTTAATTCAAGTGTCTTAAGATGATGAAGAGCATTCATTTCTCTATCCTATACACTCTACCCTTTGCATAGCCCACTTGAGCCTACAAATTCATTTCTTAAACCCTTGTTAGTGATCATTGCTCATTCCAACGTGAAGACGGTGCCATCCCCAAGGGGCAGAATTGAAGAGAATCGGGTCAACAGAGAATTCCCGAATGAACTCATCTCATGTGCTAGATTTTTCATGTAATGTCTGGCATAATTTTTGTAAATTGTCTTATTGTTGTAATTCCTTGAAGAAAAAAAAAGGAAATTCAAATCACGGGATTGTCAAAAAAGAAGAAGACGCAAGTGTAGCCTAAAAGAAAAGGGCCTGCTCCTGAAAAAAATAATCAAGACGTCAAAAAAAAAAAGACAAAAATTCAAGACGTCGAGACAAAAAGAAAAAACGGGAGCCGGGAGTAAGAAAAGCGAAAGCTGATCTCACAGAAAATCTCGGGCATTAAAAAGCAAAGTGCCTATCAAAAGCAAGGCCAATGTCCATTCAAACCCTTGTTCCCTTGTAAATTTCTTCCAAATTTTCAATGTGCATGTTTGCATTTTTGTAAATCCCCAATGGGTCGACTCGTAAAGAAAAATCCTAGAGGATCCAAATTGTAAAATGTAATCCTCGACTGAATTTATGCCATCTTCAAGCAATGATGGAATCAGCGGAATCAAATCTGGAAGGCCAAGATTGGTGATAAGGCAACAATGATCATCAACATCAAGCCATTCTCATACACTTTCTGAGCTAAAACGAGCCTTTTCGTTTCTCAGTCCCAAATCCCAACATACGTTACAACCCTTAGAAGTCTCTTTTGATTAGGGCATTTGAGTTAACGTAGAGTTGAATGATTTTAAGCATCGCTCGAAGAAATTCGAGCAAGATTATTTCTCTCTCATTTTTGCAGGGTTCTTGACTTGTAAACTCGGAGCAGATGATGAAGATTCTCTTTCAAAAAGCCTTGACTCCACGGAGAGTCCCCTTTTGTGAACCTTTGACCTAGCCCTCATTACGGTCCTAATTAAGACCTCCAGATCGGCTCGGTCGTACCAATTGCGAGATTACTCAGACCCTTGTCGAATACGATGATAGTAAGATTGAGTGATTCTCTTGAATCCTACAGCTAGGGTAAACAACTTTTCTCGAGAGTGAGAAAGCCCTTTTGGACTAAAGTTCCCCATTCAGGTTACATTCGAGGCATTCATAAATGACCTCCCTAGGTAGAATTGGTAATGCAAACTTGACAAATAGTTTTGCATGAACCAATTGAATTCTAGAATGTACGCTTGTACGTGTTACCTCTAACACTATCTGATAGGTAGTGCATTCCCAATGTTCGAGTTACCTTCTGAGGTCTCGAAATTCATCCAAGGATTATTGAATGAACAAACCCTGCTGGTAAGTGCCCACCAGGCGATCTTCCAAGCTCTCAGGTAACTATATCTTCAACCTGAACCTTTCAAAAGAGTGAATTCTGATGATTGTCAAGGTGCTCGAATCCATTGCGGCACATATGATCACTCAAGTACCCACTTTCTTTAGTGAAGCGTGATTTTTATGAAATATATGTCGCATTAGCATTGGTTTGTCTATGCGCATGATTATACTTCGAGTGAAAAGACAGGTATGACCCAGTCAGCTTGTCCTTCCCTTAGCCGTTTGCTCAAAGAATCCATGTAAGTTTTCTAAATCCTTTTCAAATTGACAGCTCTGCTAACTTTAGTTGTCATTTTGATCCTTTCAGTTCACGATCGACCTGCTCTCGTGTTCTTGATCTTTATCTTTACCCAATTCACGATCGACCTGCTCTCGTGTTCTTGATCTTTACCCGATTCACGATCGACCTACTCTCGTGATACCTTTACCCAAGTCACAATCGACATGATCTTGTGGTCTTGGTCTTATCTTTATCCAACTCATGATCGACCTGCTCTCATGAGGTTTTTACCCGGTTCATGATCGACCTGCTCTCGTGATACCTTTACCCAAATCACAATCGACATGCTCTTGTGATCTTTGCACTACATTTCCAGCTCATGGCGACCCGCTAAAACGATTGTGGTCCCAAGAGAAATTTTACCGACTCACGAAGATCCGCTAAAACGATGGTGGTCTCGAGAGACATTTCTGACTCACGGCGACCCGCTAGAACGATGGTGGTCTCGAGAGACATTTCCAACTCATGGCAACCCATTAAAATGATGGTGGTCCCAAGAGGAATTTATCGACCCATGATCGACCCGCTCTTGTGGTCTCGATATATGTTTTCAAAGTCATGATCGACATGTTCTTGTGACTTCGACATCCTCCAGCTCAGGATTGACCCGTTCTTGTGATCTGGATATCTACCCAACTCATGATCGATATCATGAGGAATTTATCGACCCATGATCGACCCGCTCTCGTGGTCTCGATATATGTTGTCAAAGTCATGATCGACCTGCTCTTGTGACTTCGACATCTTCCGGTTCATGATCGACTTGCTCTTGTGATCTTGGAAGAACACTTTCAACATATCTTGCGCTGTCTTGCATCAGAAAGAAATCTCTGATAACAGGTAAGGCCCCAGTACCTTAAGATCCTTACATCCCCAAGAAGGAGCTTGGAAATTAAGGGAATCATCAGCATCACGAAGTGTCTGGTAAAACAGATATTTTATATGCGATCCATGTGCAGGTTTTCCCACTCTATTCCGTGGAAGAGAGAAGCCTGAGCATGTTTTTAATTACAGTCTTGCATTTCATGCATCATCTTTATCTGCATAAAAAATGGGATTAAAACCCCACCAAAAAATAATCGTTCATCAATTGCATTGTCAAAATTTAGGTTCAATCTTGTCTTTGAGCGAAACCTCTGCGAGCCTCCACTCAAAGAGGGGCAGCTGTTGACACCTAAATTCTGACTAACATTTCTAGTCATTTTTCCATAAAAATTAGAACTAAATTTAGTTCTTGCCAAAAATAATCATGTAATTTTTCATATTTATTCATGCATCGCATTCAGACTAACGGCGGAAGATTCAAGATTTTAAAATGATAGGCGATCGGACTAGGCACGAATTCCGGCAAAGGATTTATCTTTTGAAGGCTCGGACTTAATCAGAAGAAGAAATATTTCCTCAGGGACTGAATTGCAAACCCGCAAAACCTCAAGGACTAAAGTGCAAATATTCAAAACTTGAGGGACTACTTTGCAAATAACCAAAAGATGGAGTTAATGGAGAAATTAGAAGGGGAGATGGAGAAAGGAAGATGGAGAAAGGGAGATAGAGAAAGGAAGATGAAGAAGGGGAGATTGAGAAAAGAAGATGAAGAATGAGAGATTGAGAAAGGAAGATGGAGAAAGAGGGATGAAGAAGAGAAGATGGAGTTAGTGGAGAAATTAGAAAGGTGGATAGAATGAGGGAGTTATAAAAGAAAGAGTTCGGTTGAGAGAGTTTAGAGAGAGCTTTTGGGAAGAAAATTTTTTGGAGAAAAAAATCTTTGAAAGAGAGTTTTTTGAGAGCTTTAGGAGAAGAATTTTTTGGAGAAAAGAATCTTTGAAAGAGTTTTTTGAGAGCTTTGGGAGAAGAATTTTTGAAGAAGAAGTTCTTGAGAGTTTGAAGAGAGATATAAAAAAAATCATCAAAGTGAGGTGAGAAAATACTTGTGTGCGAAAGAAGAAAGAGTTCGGTTGAGAGATTTCCCGACCGAGTCGTCCTTGCCAATCCCTTCATCAACACAAAGCCACAAGTCCATCCCCTTCGTTCGAGCCGTGGTCCAAGGTCCCGATCCACAAGAAAATTCAAGGTTCGAACTCGGTAGTCGAATCCGCCAAATTAGGTAACGATTCTAATCCTTTTTTTAGAATATTCAAAAACTTTGTTACCTAATTGATTGGAATCCCGATTAAATCTTATCGGATATATCATTCCACCATGCTAAAAAATTGCATCTTTCAAAATTAGCATCATGTAGATAATTGCACGTGTAATGCATCTTGTAAATATTTTGATTAGATTGTATTTTTTTTATTAAACTTTCACGGCATACATTGCATGTAGTTTAATTCTTACATTTTCATAAAAAGGAAAACCCAAAAAAATTGCACCTTTGGATTTCAAGTGAGAATGTATCAAAATTGCCAAATTGAACTTTTTTCGTGAAGTTGGTACCGAAAGGGCATTAATTAAAAAATTAATGTAATCAAGTTCCCGGACCCTTAATCTCTGGTTCTTAGAAGTAATTTAGTTCTCCCGCTAATTTACTTAGGTTTCTAATCGACCTACCAAGAAACGATTAGTGGCGACTCCAAGATAAATCTTTGCATGAAATTGAACCTAAGTTGCGATTTGGTAGAACTTGGGAGGGTTCGAGCTAAGTTAATTAATCTAATTAATTAATTTGGCAATCCATTAACCTAAAATTGGGAAAGCCGATTCATAGGTCGCGACACCGGTTCTACAAAATGCGAACCGTGAACCACCCGCTTATTCCATGGATTCATCCGAGAACCGAACCACCGGTCCGGTCCGGTTCCCGGTTGGATCTCGATTACGGTCCTAATGTCGTCCGCTCGTTCCATGGAAAAATGAAGTTCAATACTAATATCACAAATATGACTCAATAAAGCTATATAACTGTTCGCTCGTTTTTGTAACAAGAAATATCTTTCACCGAAATTTAATCTTCGATTTTTATTAAGATGGTTCTATGGTTCAACTTTCGAAGAGAAATTTTAGCAAGAACACGAAGCAACACAGGGAGGTATGAAATGGGTAAGAAATCAATGGATCGAATATGGATTTGAGATCAACAAAGGTTCAGGCTACGTTACAACACTCCTATGAAAGCAGTAGAAGACTTGAAAGTAAGCTTGAGTTGCAGAAACTGTAAATGCTGGAAAGGAAAGTGCAGGGAAGTTAAAGTGCAGATAATCTTGAATGTTTTTTGATGTGTGTTGATCTGTCTCTTGCTCTTTTCTTCTGAGTATTTGTATTCTTCAGCATTCCATAACTGTCTGTCGGTTATTTTCTTGCTTTCAAACTTTGAATCTTGGCGCTTTCAATAACTTCCCATTTGCCCACGTTTTATCCGCCAAAACTTGATCTTCAACTGTCAACATGGCTTCGAATTTGAATCTCTTCCAGTAACTACCGTGACCTGTTCGCATTCACTATCTTGATTTCTTGCTTGTAACTTCTTGCTGACGTGGCTAGTTTGGCCATCCCGCAGTTCTTTTCAACTTCGTATTCTTCTTACTACTGACTTTTTATAGTTTCGGTATGTCCAGAATCTTGTCGAATTTCGAAAATCAATAACCTTATTCTCTTACTTCCCCGAATATCGGGTTTAGACTTCTGGCCATTTCGGTATGTTATAGACAACTTACCGAATTTCACGGAATAGTTTACTGTTCCCAATTTATCGATTTTCGAGATATAATGATACCGAAGTTCGTTCGGTAACTCATTATTATTTGGTGTCAACAGATGCCCCCTTTTAAAAGAATTAAATTCTTTTAATTCTTTTAAATGCCAAGATGAAAAGACACTTACTTTTTACTTCCAGCGCCATTTTGCCGCCTCGTTTCGCGCGCTTGCCTTTTCAGCTCCTTCTCACATCAATTTAATATATACCAGCTGTCTCAATGAATTTCGCCTTCAGCAGCCTTTCAATTTCTTCCTTGACTTTATCAACTACGTCTGGAACAAACCTTCTTGCTAACTGTTTATGTAGACGAAATCCTTTCTTAATAGGAAGGTGATGCTCTATGATATCTCTTGACAAACCAGGCATTTCATGGTAATCCCATGCGAAACAATTTTTGTACCCTTTGATCAGGTTGATTAAATCTTCCTTCATGCCCCCTTGCAAAAATGCACTTACATATACTGGACGAAAACGCCCAGGTTCTCCTATATCAACTTCTAACAATGGGTCGTGAGCTTATATTGATCTGTTGTCTTCCTTGATTGGCGACTCCTCCCATTTGTCAATACAATCTAAAACTTCAGCGCTTTGCTGGGTCATCTCTACCAGGTATGCGAAGTACCTTTCACAAAATTTTTGTAATAAGGATTCGCTTTCCATAAAGAGTATGTAACTCCTCTAATGCCAAGCTAGACTTGGGGATCCATTCAGTTTTCATGTCCCCAAAGCGGCAATAAGCGTAGGATCGTGAATCTACTTTTGGTGTTTCCGATAACATGATTTCCATGTGAATAATCTTAATGGTCTTGATGAATATCGGTCTACCCTATTGAAGCAAGTCCCGAATCAGCCTCAATGTACTCTACTCCCTCACCGTTCCAAAATGCCAGAACTTGATGAAGAGTCGAAGGTACACATTGATTAGAGTGTATCCAATCTCTTCCAAGCAATAAATTATACAAACCATCAGACTCTATCACGAAGAAAGTCGTCTTTGATGTCTTGGATCCTACGGTTAGGTCAAGCATAGCTGCCCCTTTGACTTCGGTAACTTCTTCTAGGAAATCAGACAGCTGAACATTCGACGGAATTATGTCATCATCATCCTTTCCCAACTTCTTAAAGTACTTATAAGATATGAGATTCAAAGTAGCTCCCGCATCTACGAAGATTTTACCGACAGCTTGGCCATTGGTTCTACCTGAAATAACTAAGAATCTTAAATGCTTAGCTTTGTCTGAAGGTACATTGCCAAACCTTATAACTTCTTTATCAGAGAATTCGAACTCTGCTATCGCTATCTCCTTCTTCGAGATATGCTCGAGTTCTTCTTCTACCACCAAACAGGCTCCATATTCCGCTGGAAGCTTAGCATGGACCATGTTGATCCTCATTGGCGAACGATATTCTTTTGGCATTTTGGAGTGACTCGCTCGGCAACTCTTACCATCTTCTTGCGGCATCTTGAGATTCAAATTCTTTTGTTCTATTTTGACTTGATGCTTCGGGTTAAGAGCTATCTAAAATTGCCCAAAGTTAATTGTTTGGGAAACCTGTTGAACTTCTTTTCCCTTTTTCACCTCGTGGTAAGAACTACTTCCCGAATCATATACAGAATTTTTCTCTGGTTTGACAGGTTCTTTATCATCAGAATTTCTTTTCCAAACCCAATTACCTTTCGTACTAAAAGATCTGAATGGAGGAATCGGTGATGGAATTCCTCTGTCTCGACGATTCTCGAAATCCCTCTGTCTGCTTTTTATTCGCTGAAAACGTTTTTTAACAGTTCGGTAGGATGCTTGCTCCGGCGGTTTAGCTACGGACCATTTTCCTTCAAGAGGATTGTGTGGAACCTTAATTGTCTTTTTCTTTTGAACTTCCTGAAAAATTGATGGTGGTGGATTATCAAATTCATCCCCCCAACTAGTCGGCTCAACTAGCAATAACGGAGGTGAGCAATCATCCGTGTATCCATAATACACTACGTAGTCAAATTTCCCGCTAGGTTCTCTAAGCAATCATACTTTGGGATCCCATTCTTTGTATTGTTACCATAAACTATTCTTCTTTTCAGGTTTTCGTGGGGTTTCCTTTTTCTTGTGGACTCGTGTTTCAACTTCTTGAGTTGGAGGAACTTATCTTAGTGAATCGGGACAGAACTCCTGCCTCTCAGGCACTTGTGCTGACTGCCTTGATTGAGCTTCTTGACTTTTTGATTGCGCCGAAACATTTTCAGTCGCTACAATCTCAGACTTTATTTGTGGTCTACCTACCCGATGGACAAATGATCTCCATTTGTATCTTCCCCTTGTTCCACTCATGTATTGGAACTTGGGAATTTCCTGATCCTGATGACTTAATTCTTGATGACAACGGGTGCACAATCGTCTATTATCATATCCCGTAGACTCATGTACATTAACCAAACTGATCATCTTCGGGGAAAGGATCCGTATCTACTTCCATTGGAGCCTTGCCTTTGTCTTCAGTGAACTTAATCTTGCCTTAGTGAATCGCTTCATAGATTGTCTTTCTAAAAATAATACAATTCACCGTATCATGAATCGTGGAATGATGCCATTTGCAATACCTTTTATCCGTAGTTTCTTCCTTAGATGGGATTACCTGTCCCTCAGCCAATTTAATCATTCCATCTTTCAACAATAAGTCAAATATCTCATTCAACTTGTAGATATCAAAGGAATAATTATTCGTTTCCTTGGCTTTAAACTTGGACACATCCCTTACCCTTGTTGGTTTTAGAGCTGGGCACACATACGGTTTTTCAAGTACCATAGTTGCTACCGCTATCTCATTCTCTTCTTCAGCCAAGTCACCGTATTCGGTACCTTCAGCAAATGCTATTATCTACCGATTATCCTTTGTCGGCTTCTTATCCTTATCCTTCAGCAGATGTTCATAATTAGAAACCCGAGCATTTAACTGAAAGAGATCATCAAAAGCTTGTCCCTCAAATCTTTCCTTGACATTGAACTTCAACCGTTGAACGCCAAATCAGTAAATTCCTTCTCGGTAAGAGAATTCAAACACCAATTCCTGGATTTCTTGAAACGAGCTATAAATTGATCTACCGTCTTAGTGCCATACTAGTACATTCTAGCCAAGTCGGCTACTGTTACCTCTAGTATCGTTCGGTAAAACTGATAATGAAACTGTCTCTCCATCTCAACCCATGTTTGAATAGAATTTGCTGGTAAATTTGTATACCAAGTAAATGCTGTCTTTAACAAAGACAATGGGAATAGCCTTAGCCTTAAATATTCATTTATTTCAACATCTCCATATTGTGCTAAAAAACGACCTACATGCTCCACAGTTGACTGATCTTCCTCACCTGTGAATACAGCAAAATCTGGCATCTTAAAACCCCTTGGATATAGGATGTTATCAACCCAATCAGGATGTGGCTTCCTGTACACAGGTTTTGGGGTCCCTCTCTCCGCTCCCAATTGTTACATTACTAACTATGCAACTCTATCTGGGTTCCATGGCCTTAAATTCTGTTGGCCCAACCAAGGATCCTGCCTCCTAGGGTCAACCTGCTGAGGTCTGTTCATTCCTTGTTGATCCATATTGAAGTTAATGGGTGGTGGTGGCATGTATAGAGGATTTTCCACCACATGTGGGTATGGTTGAGCTGTAGGCGGTCTCATAGGATCAATATTAGGCACATTCACTGGTGGAGGTATATTCAATACTGGTGGTAGATTCGGGACCATGGGATTGATCACGTTAACATTAGTGGGGCCAGTTTAAGGGAAATTGTAACCACTTACACCATTCACTAGGTTTGCTGTCGTAGGATTCTCTGGCCTTGGCATAATTCTTACGGGAGGTTGTAGATTCGATCCCCCACTACCATTATATCCAACATTGGGATGTCCCGATACTGGTGGAAATGGTATTGTACCAGGGGGATTTGCATAAGAGGGAGGAACTTGAGAAGACGAACTAGGACGCGATATTACCTCGTTTATGGCATTGATCACCATAGGTTTTATCACATCCGTGACATGACGCACCATATGGTTGGTGAGGTCGTTTTGCCGTTCCTCAAACATTCTCCTCATCGTGGCTGCCAAAGTGTTGTCAGGTGTCAACGCGTGGGCTTGTTCTTCATTTAATTGCCGAGGAATATCAGCATTGTGATGGGGTACTTCTTCATTAGCAGCCGAATGCTCAGATCGCGCTCCATCATCTGGGTTACTGATATTACCAACTGGTACTCCTTCTGATTGACCTATGGTTCTCACCATTTCTCATAATCTTACCACACAGGTCCCACCAAGGGTGTCAAAAAGATGTTCGCTCATTTTTGCAACAAGAAATATCTTTCACCGAAATTTAGTCTTCGATTTTTATTAAGAGGGTTCTATGGTTCAACTTTCGAAGAGAAATTTTAGCAAGAACACGAAGCAACACAGAAAGATATGAAATGAGTAGGAAATCAATGGATCGAATATGGATTTGAGATCAACAAAGGTTCAGGCTACGTCACAATACTCCTATGAAAGTAGTAGAAGACTTGAAAGTAAGCTCGAGTTGCAGAAACTGTAAATGCTGGAAAGAAAAGTGCAGGGAAGTTAAAGTGCAGATAAACTTGAATATTTTTTTTTATGTGTGTTGATCTGTCTCTTGCTCTTCTCTTCTGAGTATTTGTATTCTTCAGCATTCCATAACCGTCTGTCGGTTATTTTCTTGCTTTCAAACTTTGAATCTTGGCTCTTTTAATAACTTCTCATTTGCCCACGTTTTATCCGCCAAAACTTGATCTTTAACTGTCAACATGGCTTCGAATTTGAATCTCTTCTAGTAACTACCGTGAACTGTTCACATTCACTATCCTGATTTCTTGCTTATAACTTCTTGCTGACGTGGCTAGTTTAGCCATCCTACAGTTCTTTTCAACTTCGTATTCTTCTTACTGCTGACTTTTTACAATTTCGGTATGTCCATAATCTTGTCGAATTTCGAAAATCAATAACCTTATTCTCTTATTTCCCAAATATCTGGTTTAGACTTCGGGCCATTTCGGTATGTTATAGACAACTTACCGAACTTCACGGAATAGTTTACTGTTCTCGATTTATCGATTTTCGGGATATGATGATACCGAAGTCCGTTCGGTAACTCATTATTATTTGGTGTCAACAATAACAGTAGACTCAAAACTTTCATTTCCCTTTTCACCTTGTAAATCAGAATTCTCAGCAACCCAAGGGCACCAGCTAAGTGACAATCTACCCATAACACTAGAAAAAGAAAGAAATGTGCAGCTGGACTGTACGAAAATCTCATCTGACGACAAGCACCATCATAATCCTTTGGAAAATCAGATGCTCTGTACCACATGCGAAACAAACATTCAACTAATGTATATAAAGCTGATCTAACACTAAGAACTAAGGAAACTTCTTGAGTTTAGGGTAGGATCTGAGAGCAGGAGGAGGAGCGACTGAGAGCGAAGAGAGCTGAGATTAGGGTATGGTCTTTTTTCATTTTGCAGGTCTAGGCTCTTTTTTTTTTTTACGGATGGGTTAGGCCTTTGAGAGATGGTTTCATTTAAAAAATTGGCCCATTCATATTATATAAAAAATCGATTCGGTTGGGCCGGTTGGATGGTTCCCACTAGAAACCGGAAACCGAACCGGTACTCGCCGGTTCTAGAAAATTGGAACCGGAAACCGAACGGTACTTGCCGGTTACGATCCAAAATTAGTCGGTTGGGTACGGTCCGGTCCAGTTTGATTGGATCATGGTTTTTTTGCTCACCCCTAATGAAAATATTGTGGGCAGGGGCCAGTATGGTCTCGTATACATGAAGGATTCTTGGTAGATGGCTCTCGAGTGGCCGTAAAAGGAATCGCCAAGTTCCCATTTGGAAATGAGAGGGTTCTATGCAGGAGTGAAATTGGGAAACATGCCCTCGCATTGGAACCTGGTCCCGGTTCTCAGCTTTTGCACGTTGTCGGAACTGAAAGATTACATGCTTAATGGAAGCTTGTCCTCGTTTCTAAGAGGGGATGGCCGTCTGTGAAGCTCCCACTTGATTGGTCCACCAGGAAGAAGATAGCTGTTGGAGCTGCGAGAGGGATTTCCCATCTGCACGATCACGGCGTAATCCATCGGGGCATTAATAACCATAACATCCTGCTGGGCGAGAACTTTCAGGTTAGTATTGGCAATTTTGGGATGGCCATCTTCATGGACAAGGATGAAGAGAAGGGTGTTTCCAAGCAAGCCAGCTTCTTTAGCCTCAGCTTTCTTCGCACCCAAATAGGCGGGACAGACTTATATCTTGATCCAGAGTACTCCAATAATGGAATGAACTCGGTGAAGAGTGATGTCTATAGTTTTCGGTGTGACCCTTCTCGAACTCATTAGCATTTGAAGTGCTCAAAGATAGATCAGTCCTCCGGGGCTGCTGCTAACTGAATGGGCAGGTGTGTTTTTCCAAAGAAAAAGACTTGGAAAGGCTAGTTGATGCCGACATACGGAGTGGGCACAAGGAAAGAGAAATCGAGGAAACGATCCAGCTAGCTCTGCTATGCACGTGACTCGATCCGGAAAGAAGATCTAACATGTCAGAATTAGTCCAAATTCTTGAAGGGGCTATTAGCTTGGAGTAGAGATGGGAGTACCCAAATGATGCCATTATGCCCAAAACTTGAATGCTCGGGGACCAGCATTGGACGGCTGAGATGGGGTTTAAGGGGGCGGAGTGGGATGAGGGGCGTCGGATCCAGAGGGGAGGGAGCAAGGGCATGTGCGATGGAGGGTCCCACTGGCCTTTACTGGATGGCATGGCCTTGATAGCAATGGCATGGAAGATTTTTCTATCTAATATATATATGCACATTTAGAATTTTTTATAACTAAAATATCTATTCTCTGACGGCCGGAATAGTCACGTGCTCGTCGGTAAGCCAAAATTCTTTATTTGAGACGATTTAGCCACTTCAAGTCTTTATTTAAGAAGATATGGCTACTTCATGCCCTTATTTGAAACAATGTTCATTTTAAACCCTTATTTCAAAAAATGAGAGTACTTCATGCCCTTATTTGCGTATTCTACTTGAATTAAATCTAAATTTCAAATTGTGAATTTTGCATTCTTGCTCACAAAACAAACGTTCTTTTTTATTTAATACAATATCTCACTTTTTTTTTAATCCGTGCCTTTCTGTTTTCCATCTTCTCTCTCGTTTTTCTGCGTCTCTCCCATTCATCTCACCATCTTCGTCCAATTTCCTTGCCATCTTGCGCACTGGTGATTCTCTGATGGCTTGAGGAGTTGGAGAAGTTGCTTCTTTGACCAAAACTTGTAGTTTGAACATGGTTTCTGTTGACACCAAATAATAATGAGTTACCGAAGTGACTTTAGTATCACCATATCCCGAAAATCGGTAAATTGGGAACAGTAAGCTACTCTGAGAAGTTCGGTAAATCGTCTGTAACATACCGAAATGTCCAGAAGTCTAAACCCAATATTCGGGAAGTAAGAGAATAGGGTCGTTGATTTTCAAAATTTAGTAAGATTCTAGACATACCGAAACTGTAAAGAGTCAGCAGTAAGAGGAGTGCGAAGTAGAAAGAAATCGCAGGATGGCCGAACTAGCCATGTCAGCAAGAAGTTACGAGCAAGAAATCCGGATAATGGGTGCGAACAGTTCACGGCAGTTATTAGAGAAGGTTCAAATTTGAAGCCATATTGACAGTTGAAGATCAAGTTTTGGCGGATAAAACGTGGGCAAATGAGAAGTTATTAAAGGCGCAAAGATTCAAAGTTTGAAAGCAAAAAAATAACCGACGGACGGTTATGGAAAGCTGAAGAATAACAAATACTCGAAAGAGAAGAGAGGGAGACAGATCAACACACATCCAAAAGAACTCAAGTTTTTCTGCACTTTAACTTCCCTGTACTCTCCTTTCCATCATTTAGAGTTTCTGCAATTCCAGTTTATTTTCAAGCTTTTTACTGCTTTCGTAGGAGTATTGTAACGTAGCCTGAACCTTTGTTGATCTCAAATCCATATTCGATCCATTGATTTCCTACCCATTTCCTTTCTATCTGTGTTACTTCGTGTTCTCACTAAAATTTCCTTTCGAGAGTTGAGCTACAGAACCCTCTTAATAAAAACTGAAGACTGAATTTCGGTGAAAGATATTCCTTGTTGCAAAAACGAGCGAACATCTTTTTGGCACGCCCGGGGGGACCTGTGTGGTAAAATTAAGAGAAATGGTGAGAACTAGAGGTCAATTAGAAGGAGTACCAGTTGGTAATATCAACAACCTAGATGATGGAGCGCAATCTGAGCATTCGGCTGCTAATGATGAAGTACCCCATCACAATGCTGATATTCCTCGGCGATTGAACGAAGAACAAGCTCACGCGTTGACACCCGATAACACTTTGGTAGCCACGATGAGGAGAATGTTTGAGGAGCAGCAGAATGAGCTCACCAACCATATGGTGCGTCATGTCACGGATGTGATAAAGCCCATGATGATTAATGCCATAAACGAGGTAATATCGCTTCCTAGTTTATCCTCTCAAGTTTCTCCCTTTTATGTAAATCCCCATGGTATGATACCATTTCCACCAGCACGGGACATCCCAATGTTGGGTATAATGGTAGTGGATGATCGAATCTGCAACCTCCAGTAAGAATTATACCAAGGCCGGAGAATCCTACGACAGCGAACCTAGTGAATGGTGTGAGTGGTTACAATTTTCCTCAAACTGGCCCCACTGATGCTAACGTGATCAATCCCATGGTCCCAAATTTACTGCCAAAATGGAATATACTCCATCAGTGAATGTGCCTAATATTGATCCTATGAGACCGCCTGCAGCTCAACTATACCCACATGTGGTGGAAAACCCTCTCTACAGGCCGCCACCCATTAACTTTAATATGGATCAACAAGGCATGAACAGACCTCAGCAGGTTGACCCTAGGGGGTAAGATCCTTGGTTGGGCCAGCAAAATTTAAGGCCATGGAACCCAGATAGAGTTGCAGAGTTGGTAATGCAACAATTGGGAGCAGAGAGAGGCACACCAAGACCTGTATACAGGAAGCCACATCCCGATTGGGTGGATAACATCCCATATCCAAGGGGTTTTAAAATGCCAGATTTTGCTGTATTTACAGGTGAGGAAGATCAGTCAACTGTGGATGATGTATGTCATTTTTTAGCACAATGTGGAGAGGCTAGAACAAATGAATATTTAAGGCTAAGGCTATTCCCATTGTCGTTGTCAAAGACAGCATTTACTTGGTATACAAATTTGCCAGCAAATTCTATTCAGATATGGGTTGAGATGGAGAGACAGTTCCATTCTCAGTTTTACCGAACGGTATCAGAGGTAACAGTAGCCGACTTGGCCAGAATGTACCAGTATGGCACTAAGACAGTAGATCAATTTATTGCTCGTTTCAAGAAGTCTAGGAATCGGTGTTTGACTTCTCTCACCGAAAAGGAATTTACAGATTTGGCTTTTAATGGGTTGAAGTTCAATCTCAAGGAAAGATTTGAGGGGCAAGCTTTTGATGATCTCTTTCAATTAAATGCTCGGGTTTCTAAGTATGAGCACCTGCTGAAGGATAAGGATAAGAAGCCGACAAAGGATAATCGGCAGATAATAGCATCGGTTGAAAGTACCGAATACGGTGACTTGACTGAAGAAGAGAATGAGATAGCGGTAGCAACTATGGTACTTGAAAAACCATATGTGTGCCCAGCTTTGAAACCAGCAAGGGTAAGGGACATGTCCAAGTTTAAAGCCAAGGAAACGAGTAATTATTCCTTTGATATCTATAAGTTGGATGATATATTTGACTTATTGCTGAAAGATGGAATGATTAAATTGGCTGAGGGACAGGTGATCCCGTCCAAGGAAGAAACTACGGATAAAAGGTATTGCAAATGGCATCATTCCAAGACTCATGACACGGTGAATTGTATTGTTTTTAGGAAGACAATTCAAGAAGCGATTCGCCAAGGCAAGATCAAGTTTGCTGAAGACAAAGGCAAGGCTCCAATGGAAGTAGACACAGATCCTTTCCCGAAAATGATCAGTATGGTTAATGTGCATGAGTCTACAAGATATGATAATAAACAACTATGCACCCGTTGTCATCAAGAATTAAGTCATCAGAATCGGGAAGTTCCCAAGTTCCAGTACATGAGGGGAACAAGAGGAAGATACAGATCGGGATCATTCGTCCGTCGGGAAGGTAGACCACAGATAAGGTCTGAGATCGTAGTAACTGAAAACGTTTCGGCACAATCAAAAAGTCAAGAAGATCAATCAAGGCAGCTAGCACAAATGCCTGAGAGGCAGGAGTTATGTCCCGATTCACCAAGATAAGTTCCTCCAACTCAAGAAGTTGAAACACGAGTTCACAAGGAGAAGGAAACCCCACGAAAACCCGAAAAGAAGAAGAGTTTATGGCAGCGATACAAAGAAGGGGATCCAAAAGTAGGATTGCTTGGAGAACCTAGTGGGAAATTTGATTACATGGTGTACTATGGAGACACGAATGATTACTTACCCCCGTCATTGCCAGTTGAACCATCTGGTTGGGGAGATGAATTTGATGATCCACCACCATCAATTTCCCAGGAAGTTCAGAAGACAAAGACAATTAAGATCCCACACAATCCTCTTGAAGGAAAATGGTCCGTAGCTAAACTGCCGGGGCAAGCATCTTACCGAACTGCAAAAAGACGTTTTCAGCGAATGAAAAGCAGACATAGGGATTTCGAGAATCGTCGGGACAGAGGAATGCCATCACAGATTCCTCCATTCAGATCTTTTAGTACGAGAGGAAATTGGGTTTGGAAAAGAAACCATGATGATAAAGAACCTGTCAAACCAGAAAAAAATTCTGTATGTGATTCGGGAAGTAGTTCTCACCACAAGGTGAAAAAGGGAAAAGAGGTTCAACAGGTTTTCCAAATAATTAACTTTGGGCAATTCTAGGTAGCTCTTAATCCGAGGCATCAAGTCAAGATAGAACAAAAGAATCTGAATCTCAAGATGTCGCAAGAAGATGACAAGAGTTGCCGAGCTGGTCACTCCAAAATGCCGAAAGAGAATCGTTCGCCAATGAGGATCAACATGGTCCATGCTAAGCTTCCAGCTGAATATGAAGCTTGTTTAGTGGTAGAAGAAGAACTCGAGCATATCTCAGAGAAGGAAATAACAATGGCAGAATTCGAATTCTCTGATAAAGAAATGATAAGGTTTGATAAAGTACCTTCAGACAAAGCTAGACATTTAAGGTCCTTGGTTATTTCAGGTAGAATCAATGGTCAAGCTGTCGGTAAGATCTTTGTAGATGCGGGAGCTACCTTCAATCTCATATCTTATAAGTACTTCAAGAAGTTGGGAAAAGGTGATGATGACATAATTCCGTCGAATGTTCAGCTGTCTGATTTCCTAGGAGAAGTTACCGAAGTTAAAGGAGCAGTTGTGCTTAACATAACCGTAGGATCCAAGACATCAAGGACGACTTTCTTCGTGATAGAGTCTGATGGTTCGTACAATTTGTTGCTTGGAAGAGATTGGATACACTCTAATCAATGTGTACCTTCGACTCTTCTTCAGGTTCTGGCATTTTGGAATGGTAAGGGAGTAGAGTACATTGAGGCTGATTCCGGACTTGCTTCAATAGGGTGGACCGGTATTCATCAAGATCATCAAGAGTATTCACATGGAGAACATGTTATCGGAACACCAAAAGCAAATTCACAATCCTATGCTTATTACCGCTTTGGGGATATGAAAACTGAATGGATTCCCAAGTCTAGCTTGGCATTAGAAGAGTTACATACTCTTTATGGAAAGCGAGCCCTTATTGCAAGAAGTTTGTGAAAGGTATTTCGCATACCTGGCGGAGATGACCCAACAGAGTGTGGAAGTTTCAGATTGTATTGATGAATGAGAAGAGTCGCCAATCAAGGAAGACAGCAGGTCAACAGAAGCTCAAGACCCATTATTAGAAGTTGATATAGGGGAACCTGGGTGTTTTCATCCAGTATATGTGAATGCGTTTCTGCAAGGGGGCATGAAGGAAGATTTAATCAATCTGATTAGAGAGTACAAAGATTGCTTCGCATGGGATTACCATGAAATGCCTGGTCTGTCAAAAATCGTCCACACAAGCAGTTAGCAAGAAGGTTTGCTCCAGATGTGGTTGACAAAGTCAAGGAAGAAATTGAAAGGCTGCTGAAGGCAAAATTCATTGAGACAGCCAGGTATGTAGAGTGGCTTTCGAATATTGTTCCTGTAAAGAAGAAGAATGGAAAATTGAGAGTCTGTATTGATTTTCGGGATCTTAATAATGCCACTCCAAAAGACGAGTATCAGATGCCGATGGCAGACATGTTAGTAGATTCAGCGTCGGGAAATGAGATGTTATCTCTAATGGATGGTCATTCGGGTTACAACCAGATATTTATTGCTAAAGAAGATGTCTCGAAAACAATGTTTAGATGTCCTGATGCTATCGGGACTTTTCAATCGATAGTGATGCCTTTTGGGCTGAAAAATGCAGGAGCTACCTATCAGCGAACAATGAATTTCATCTTTCATGACATGATTGGTAAATTCTTGGAAGTTTATATTGATGATGTGGTGATTAAATCAAATCAGGAAGAACATTTAGATTATCTTGAGCAAGCTTTTGTTAGGATGAGGAAATACAAATTGAAGATGAATCCAGCTAAATGTGCCTTTGGAGTGCGAGCAGGGAATTTCATGGGATTCCTAGTTAATCAAAGGGGAATTGAGATTGACAAGAATAAGGCAAAGGCTATCATATAGCTTCCTCATCCTACATCAAAGAAGCAGTTGCAGATGGTACTCGGGAAAATTAATTTTCTCAGAAGATTTATTGCCAATTTATCTGGGAAGATAGAACCAATGACACAGCTCTTGCATCTTAAAAATCAGGAGGAGTTTATATGGGGAGATAAACAGCAAAAAGCGTTTGATGCAGTCAAAATTTATCTAACAAATCTTCCTGTATTGATGCCGCCAAAAGCAGGCAGGCCACTAAAGTTGTACTTGTCCACTACCGATTCAACTATCGGGAGTATGCTGGCACAAGAGAATGAAAATGGAAAAAAAACAAGCGGTATATTATTTAAGTAGAACATTGACTGATGTTGAAAAAAGATATACCGCAATCGAACAATTATGTCTATCTTTGTACTTTTCTTGTATGAAGTTAAGACATTATTTATTGCCAGCTACAGTACATGTACTCGGTAAGACTGATGTGATAAAATATATGTTGTCACGGCCTGTTATAAAAGGGCGTATAGCCAAGTGGGCATTTATCTTGTCTGAATTTGATTTGGCATACGTACCAATAAAAGCAGTCAAAGGTCAAGCCGTTGCTGACTTTCTTACCGAATACCCATGCCTGCAAATGGAAGAAAATGAACAGAATTTCAGTCAAGTTATACCATGGACTATGTATTTTGATGAATCATGTGCTAAGGGTATGGCTGGAGTTGGTTTGATGATAATCTCTCCCACCGGAGAGCTTACAAGGCGTGTTTGTAAGTTAGATTTTGAATACTCAAATAATCAAGCCGAATATGAAGCACTAATTATCGGCTTAGGAATACTGATTGAGTTGGAAGCACAGTTCATCAAAATATTTGGTGATTCACAGCTAGTGGTGAAGCAGCTGAAAGGAGAATATCAATGCTTAAATGAAAATTTGATTGGCTATTACTATCTAGCCAAGAAGCTGTTAAGACAATTTAGAGAATATGACATAGTCCATGTCAAAAGAGAAACCAATTACGAAGCCAACGAATTAGCACAGATGGCTTCTGGTTATAAAATATCAAAAGAGTTGGTTAATATTGCAACTATCATCACATTATCGGTACCTTCTATTGAACGAAGAGAAATATCGATAGCGATCAGTGAGGTGATCCGAGAAAATGATTGGAGACAGCCTATTATGGAATACTTGAAAAATCCTGATTCAAGAGATCAAAAGCTGAGGAGACAAGCTCAGAAGTACGTAATATTGGGAGAAGAATTATACCGAAAATCTTCAGATGGGCTACTATTGAGATGTCTTGATAAGGACAATGCGAAACTGGTTATGGCAAAGCACATGAAGGCATATGTGGAGCACATCAAGCTGAAATTAAGATGAGATGGCTTCTGAAAAGGTACGGATATTTTTGGCCAACAATGATGCAGAATTGCATTGAATATGCCAAAGCATGCATTTCATGTCACAAGCATGGACCTTTGCAACATGCACCTGCTGTAGAGCTTCATTCTATTGTAAAGCCATGGCCATTTCGAGGATGGGCAATGGATATAATAGGTAAGATTTATCCACCTTCTTTTCATAAGCATAGTTTCATTATGTTGGCTACGGACTACTTTACGAAATGGGTGGAAGCAATTCCATACAAGAGTATTAGTCAGAAGACGGTGATCAAATTTATTGAGGAGAATATAATTCACTGATTTGGTTTACCGGAGTCAATCACTGCGGATCAAGGGACGGTGTTTACTGGAAATGAAGTTATGGAATTTGTGCAATCAAGAGGAATTAAGATGCTACATTCCACATCATATTATCCTCAAGCAAATGGGCAAGCCGAAGCTACTAATAAGGTCGTGATTGGATTGATTAAGAAGCATTTGGAAGAAAATCCAAGAGAATGGAATAACTTGCTATCGGTAGTGTTGTGGGTATACCGAACATCACGAAGATCAAGTACAAGCGTCAGTCCATATATGCTGACCTATGGACAAGAGGCAGTTCTACCGATGGAGATAACCATTCAATCATTACGAGTCCAATTGCAAAGTGAAATGTTGCCAGAAGATTACAGAGATTGGATGCATATAAATTTGGATGAATTAGATGAAGTCAGGGCAGCTGCTTTGGATCAGTTGGTTGCACAAAAGAAAAGAGTAGCCAGAGCTTTTAACAAGAAGGTTAGGATCAAGCAATTTACTATCGGGACTTAGTATGGAAAGCAATTTTGCCATTTAATCTCAAAGATAGAGAATTCGGTAAGTGGTCATCAAACTGGGAAGGCCCATATCTAGTTACCGAAATGTTCAATGGAAATGCATACAGATTGATGGATGTCAATGGAAAAGAACTATCTCGTTCTATAAATGGGAAATTCTTGAAGAAATATTATCCATCAATCTGGGAAACACAAGGAAATTAATTTATTCATCAAAAGCGGAAATACATTCTGATCTTGATTACAAAGGCCTTCAGATCTTTAACAAGTTTGAGATTCTGGGTTACAAGTTTGGAATGTAATGCAAGATCATAGTGGAGTTCAGATTGCTGCTCTTTGAGATGTTCTGTGCGACGAGAATAGAAGCGGACAGCTTCAAGCTTTTCCCAAGTTTCCTATAACAATCGTCTGTACCTTTCTGAAGAAACTTCGACCATGGACTTGACACGGGAAATTTCATCTTTAATTATCCTGCGTTCTGCACGGTTATGATTGGAGAAGAAATTGCAAAGCCGATGTGTCATCTCAACATCTTCTTTGGCATGGAGGCAAGAGTCCTGAACTTGGGCATATGCTTCCTTAGAATCGCACAATCGGGAAAATTCTTCCACAATTTGAAGCTTAAGAGTCTCAACTTCCACAATGATAGGCTCAAGGCTCCAAATTTCCTTCATATTGTGCTCAAATTCATCGAAGCTGGCAGGGAATAAGGAGCACAGTTCCCACACTAAGTCCAGGAAATTAGAATTCGTAGTTAGGAATACCTTGGACCTGAAAATGTCCGTCAGTTTGGTAATTTCTAACATATGCTTATAATTCAGTAACAAAGTATGATGTCCCTGGGATAGCAGTTCATGTAGCCGTTTCCATAAGGATCGATCATCTGTAGGTAATTGGATAAAAAGTTGTTCATGGTTAAAAGAAATGAAGAACATTTGTCAAAGCTGGGATCAGGATACATTTAGCAGAAAGTTTACCTTCACGTTGGCCATTACAACGTCTATATGATCGAGACCAAAGAGGCAACTGAGATGAAGAACCATGTGAAGACATCATGAGCAAGATTGCAAATGTACAGGATAAATCGTGCAACTTGGGCAGTTATAAATAGAAAGGATATAGAGCAGATCATGGGTAGTGGCATGCCAAAGCTTTTCTCGGATAATTAGAAGAAGTGGAAGAACACGGCCCATAAGTGGAGGAAGATGGTTACCAACATTGCCGCCAAAAAATTCTTTTGTAAGAGAAAGTATGCAAAATTCATTGAGAATTATCGGGAAGCCTTATCATCGGGTTCTTTGTTAATCATTGGGGGTTATCAGAAAACCTTATCATCGGGATCTTTGTTAGTCATTGAGGATTATCGGGATCTTTGTTAGTTATTGAGGATTATCGGGATCTCTGTTAATCGTTGAAGATTATAGAGGAGCAGATGTTAGAATTCGGCAAATGAAGCAAAAGAACATTTGAGTCAGAAAGAACAAGATTTTCATTTCCATTTCCTCAACAGAGTCTTGGCTTCATTTACAAAAGAGCAGAGCTCAAATTCTAAATTAAAATTTTATTCCATGAGCTCCGCCCTCTGCTTCTCACAAGTCTTGACTGACCCACAGGTAGAATCATATTCTTTCCTCAACTCCCGATACTTCTCCAGCTTTCGTCTGACTGATGGACAAAGATGACGTATCTTCGCTTCTTGTTCCACCATTTGGACCTCTACCTTCTTCAGTTCTGCCTCAAGCTCTGCTCTTCTTTCCGCTAAGCGGTGAAGTTTGCTCTCTTCAGCTCTATAACTGTCATAGAATAAGCGGGTATCTTCACATTTGCGGGTTATTTCATCTTGAATGGCTTGACCGCGCTGTTCTCCGAAGAAAAGATGTGGAAGACGATTGGTGTTAATCCTGATGGTGTCCGCAGCATCCACAAAACCAACGGCGAAGATATCACTTTTATCCTGGAAGTCTTGGGAAAGCATAAAAGAAGGATTACCAGAACATACTTCCTGAAAAAGAGTTCTTGCTCGTCTCTCTTTGTTAGAGTCGGTAATCAACTTCCCATAGCTAGACTCTAATAAGATAAGAAGTTCAGTCCATTTAGCCTTGGCCAGTTCCTTAGAAACTTCAGAAAATGATGCCGGGTCTATAGATTCTGGAGAACAATCAGCAGTGGAGGAGCCAGAGAGATCTATGAGTAGCATACTTTCCACTTCAGCTTTCTCCTCAATAGATAAGAGAGTTATCTCAGCTATGGCAGAAGGAGCTTGTGAAGAAGGTGAGCTTGACATAAACATTCTCTGAAGAGGCAGAGTGATAGTTGAAGGTTGAACAAGCGGCAGAGGTACATTGGTTGATGGGCCTTCAAGAAATTCCCCATCAGGAATCAAAATTCTTTTTGATGCAGATGAAGGCTCATCAATACCTGTAAACACAGATATGAGTGTTAAAACAATAGTATAAGGAGAATTCACCATTCGGTAAAGTGAAGACAATATTTACCGATAGAGGTTGGAGATTTTCCAGTCTGAGGAGAATATGAGTCATCAGCTAATTCCTTTTCCTTAAGTTTCGAAGATTGGATTTGCGTTGATGCGATAGGAAGTTCTGTCGAAGGAGCATGAAGCACCAGTGCAGGGTCAAGGATTGCTATATCATCATCAGGAGCATTGACAGAGGGGGAAGAAAGCAAAGCCGCTTTCGATCGGTATATCTTAAGAGTTTTCCCTGAGTTATATTTAAAAGAAGAAAAGCACAGATCAATATTGGCAAGTATGCTAATGATTAGTAAAAAATTTAATATCAAAGTTACTTTTTGGTGTATGCGGCTTTATCATGGCACGAAGTGTGGGACTGACAGATGGGCTCCTTGGTGAAGAACTTTCAGGAGATTATAAAGATCTATCGGTAGCTCTTTCTGTTGCAGGCTTCTTCGGCCCCTTTTCTAGAGCAAGCAATTTTAAGATTTTTCTCTTTCTTCCTGTTGTGAATGAAAATAGTTAGACACAACCAAATACCGAATGAGGACATACATTGAAAGAAGGAGAGCAAACTAACCTTTAACAGGCTTTGCTGGCTCAGCGGGAGGAATGTCTTCACCTTCGGTTGATTGAGGAAGTACAAGAGTAGCCGTCTCTTTTATCTTCAAAAGAATCATGTCCAGCGACTCTGAGAATACAGACTTTCGATAATTCTTCCACCAGAAGTTGAATTCTTCTGAAGAGCGATCAGCGTCTGCGACAAACTCGGTAACACGGAACAATCGGTATATGTCCCGAATCAGTTTGTTTAGTTCAGTGAAGTTTTGGCTGTCGCCTAGCTTGCAGAATACTTTGTTGATGGAAGAAAAGGAAAATGTATATAGAGCGGGGACAGTAATCCCTTGAACCAACCCAAATTGTCTAGCACAATACTGGGGGGAGTAGATTTTAAAGCCGGCAACGAATCTACCTTTTGTTGAAAACCTAACAGGAAGGTCAACAGAGGTTAGAACGATTTGCCAAAAATTACTCTTATTTTTCTGAAAAGAAGGAAGAGATGATCTGAATTGAGGAATAAGAAAAGGAGAGAAAGAGAATTGTTTTCCTTTGATTGAAAAAATTTGGGAAACAAAGAACCGAAAATAAGATAATTATCCCTATGGAACAGGAATCAACTCGTGGCTTAAGGCACGACAGACAGGATGATTCGGGATAGAAACTGAAGGAGGTTGCGTAACTTGATTCTTGGAAAACCAAGAAGGAAAATAGAAGGCTGCCCAGGCTTGGAGAATCTAGAGAGGACCATCATAGACTCCACCAATTTCATCGAAGCAAGGGAGGAAGCAGAGTGGGCTAAGCCTCGGTACAATAAGGATAAAATGGTTTTCCCTAAAGATAGGAGAGTTCCCGAAGCCAAGGCGAAAGCTATAGCAACGAAGTCTTTTGAAACTCTTACAATAGGATGACAAAAAAGGAATTTACAAAGCCAGTATAGGAGGAAAGCAGTGTGTTCCTCGTCGGTAACTTCACCATCTTTCTTGAAAAACTTACCGATAAAAGCCCCGTAGGCTAGTTCGGAATCAAATAACTTACTGAGTCCTTGGTAAGAATCTGCAGACAAAATAGATGGGTCTGTGCCTAAAGGACTAAGACCAGTAAGGCAATGGATGTCAAGCAGAGTTACCGACATCGGGAAAAAAGGGAAAAAGAAACAATTGGTTGAAGATGACCAAAAACAAGATAGGGCACTGACTAGCCCATGGTTCAGATGATAGTTAAAACAACAAAGGCGCAAGGCATTATGAATCGAAAGCCCATCCCAAAGAGAGCCCTTGGAAGGAAGAAGTCGAAGATACCATTGGTAAAAATTTGGTTCAAAATTAGAAAAAGCCCTAAGACGAGAAGGACGGGAGTGCCAGTTGTAAGCCAGAACAGAAGAGTGGTGGATTGGAAGTACCTCGGTTTGATGGCGAGGGAAGAAATCAGAAAGATTTGCAGGAATCGAAAACTGATTGTAAGCAGCAGGGCCAAGGATGTAAGAATCCTCAAAATCATTCTGCACCGAGAATAGATGCCGTTCATCGTTGAAATCATCAGAGTCTCTGAACTTGTGATAGCGCCCTAGGGCATTTGAGGCGAGAAAGGAGGAAGCTTGAGTCTTAGGAGCCATGGTATTTGGTCAAGTACAGGAAAATGGCAAGAGAATAACGAAGAAGATGAGTTTTTGGAAAAGCACGTTTGAAGGCGAGAGATCAGATTATGTGGGGACATCTGATATATATTAAGTTGATACGAGGAGGAGCTGAAAAGGTAAGCATGCGAAACGAGGGGGCAAAATGGCGCTGGAAGCAAAAAGTAAGTGTCTTGTCATCTTTGGCATTTAAAAGAATTAAGATCTTTTTAATTCTTTTAAAAGGGGGCATCTGTTGACACCAAATAATAATGAGTTATCGAAGTGACTTTAGTATCACCATATCCCAAAAATCGGTAAATTGGGAACAGTAAACTACTATGAGAAATTCGGTAAATCGTCTGTAACATACCGAAATATCCAGAAGTCTAAACCCGATATTCGGGAAGTAAGAGAATAGGGTCGTTGACTTTCAAAATTCGGTAAGATTCTGGACATACCGAAACTGTAAAGAGTCAGCAGTAAGAGGAGTGCGAAGTCGAAAGAAATCGCAGGATGGCCGAACTAGCCATGTCAGCAAGAAGTTACGAGCAAGAAATCCGGATAATGGGTGCGAACAGTTCACGGCAGTTATTGGAGAAGGTTCAAATTTGAAGCCATATTGACAGTTGAAGATCAAGTTTTGGCGGATAAAACGTGGGCAAATGGGAAGTTATTAAAGGCGCCAAGATTCAAAGTTTGAAAGCAAGAAAATAACCGACGGACGGTTATGGAAAGCTGAAGAATAACAAATACTCGAAAGAGAAGAGAGGGAGACAGATCAACACACATCCAAAAGAACTTAAGTTTTTCTGCACTTTAACTTCCCTGTACTCTCCTTTCCAGCATTTAGAGTTTCTGCGATTCCAGTTTATTTTCAAGCTTTCTACTGCTTTCGTAGGAGTATTGTAACGTAGTCTGAACCTTTGTTGATCTCAAATCCATATTCGATCCACTGATTTCCTACCAATTTCCTTTCTATCTGTGTTACTTCGTGTTCTCACTAAAATTTCCTTTCGAGAGTTGAGCCACATAACCCTCTTAATAAAAATCGAAGATTGAATTTCGGTGAAAGATATTCCTTGTTGCAAAAACGAGCGAACAGTTTCTTATTTTCTTTTTCTTTCCAATCACGAAGCTCTGATTCATTGTAATCAGAACAAAATATCGTATATCTTAATTTTTTTATTTTTATCACGACGGCTACAACGACCCGTTGTGACCAAGAAGATAAACGCCATAAAAATTTGACTTTCATTGTCTCAAACATGCATTTTCTAATGGGTGTGGACCTCCAGTCTTGTCTGAATATTGGCCACTTGTTGGGACTGGCGCGAATTCAATGGCCACGGTCTTTCTCTTTCGATCTAGCAGTTGAAATCTGGTGGCGCGAATTCATTGGCTTTGATAAAGTGCAGATGCGGTGTACATCTGCAGGCATGACAGACAACCAAAATTTAGAAGTCTTAATATCCAGCCAGAGACAGCTCAGGCTCACCTCTGCAGCAGATAACTCTTCTTCCTTCCTCATCCTGTTCCTGTCCGTGAAAAAGACAAGTTCCAAGGAGCGTGGTGTTTCAGAAGAGCAAAGAACCATGGTCTTCAAGTTTTCAACCTTCGATCTCACCGAAGATCCTCCCAATTTCGATCCGCTTTCGCCGCCTGCTTCTCGGTCGTCATCGTTTTGTCTGCCGGTTAATCCTGCTGGTTGCAGTTTCATCAAGGCTGTAACACCCCGCCAGGTCGCTGCCGGTGCTTCTCTGCGCTTGGCCAATTCAGTTTCCAAGCTTGGTTTCTGGAGGCCAAGCGAACCGTTCCAATGTCCGGAAAAAGGACGCCTTAAAAGGTTCAGTTTTCGTGAGCTGAAGGTCGCTACCAACAACTTCAGCGAGAAAGAGAAGCTGGGTCAGGGTGGGTACGGTTCTGTGTACAAAGGAGTCCTGGGGGACGGCTCCACGGTGGCGGTAAAAAGACTCTCTAGACGTGCCTCTCAGCCATGGATACTCCATGCTGAAGTAAAATTGGGGAACATGATCTGCCATCGGAATCTGGTTCGGGTACTAGGCTTTTGTTCGTCGTCGAAGCATGGAGAATCCTTGCTTGTGTACGCTTTCATGGTGAACGGAAGCCTAGACTCCCTTTTAAGAGGAGAGTCTATAAAGAAAATCCCACTGGATTGGCCCACCAGGAAGAAGATAGCAATTGGAGCTGCGAGAGGCCTCTCCCATTTGCATGATCTGAGGATAATTCTCAGGGACATTAAACCTGCTAATATACTGTTGGATGAAAACTTGGAGGCTCATGTTGCAGACTTTGGGATGGCCTTGTTCATGGACGAGTACAAAGAGAAGGCTGTTTCCGAAGGAGAACCCAACGGCGAAGACGCCTATTTTACCGACTGCACGATGGGAACACTCGGTTACATGGATCCGGAGCGCTTTACCGGAAGAAACTCAGTAAAGAGCGATGTTTATGGGTTCGGCGTGACGCTTCTGGAGCTCATCAGCAGTCGAAAAGCTTGGGAAACAACCTGCCTCGACGGAAATGAACTGGGGCTGCTTCAATGGGCACGCGCCCTTTTCAAGAACGAACAGTTGGAAAGGCTAGTCGATGCCGATATGCAGGGCGGCTATAACAGGAGTGAGGTCGAGAAAACCATCCGCCTGGCTCTACTTTGCACGCAGTTCGACCCCAAAAAACGACCTTATATGGCGGAAGCAGTCCTATTTCTTGAAGGAATTATAGGCTTGGAGAAAAGATGGGAGGATTATCAACATGAAGACGAAGTATCCGGCCCAGCTAATCTCTCAAGTTCGAGCGACTGCAAGTCTTGTCCAAGGGAAGAAGAATTATCTGGTCCTAGATGATCCTTCCAATTCCAAGAACCTGTTGCTCCAGATTCACCCCGGCGAGATTGTGGCTGCCTCAGCTGGAGCATTATACCAAATACCGTTGAATCTTTCTTGCTTAGTTCGAGTGTATTTACTCCTATCATATTATTAAAACCCATCACATATTGGGATCAACTTGACTCAGAAAATTCGATCTGAACTGAATTTTTTTTTGTTCCCTGGGTATCTTTTATGACTAGAATGTGACAGACTAAAATGGGGTTCTTCACTTCAGTCTAATCCTCTTATAGTTTTCCCCTCGATCGCATTTACTTTTTTCAACTTTCTACGTGCTTGTCGCGCCGATAATCACTGAGTTGTTAGAAATAGTAAAATTGATTTTATTTGAAAACAAAAGTTGAAATTGGATTTTGATTCCTGTTTGACTCCAACATCCAAGATAAGGAGAGTAGAGTACAGGCTCGCACCTTGAAGACAAGTAGAGTCCAAGTTGGAGAAGTTGCTTCTTTGACCAAAATTTGTAGATTGAACATGATTTCCTTTATAATTACGACAATATATAATGATTTGCAATCACCCGCCGTAATAAAAAACGTAACGTCATGAAATTTGACTTTCTTCGTGTCAAACATCCATTTTCTCATGGGTTGGACCTCCAATCTTGTGTCGCCACGAGTTGAATTGGCCACAATCTCTCTCTTTCGATCTAGCAGTTGATTACAACATCATACCTTAAAAAACATACGACTTTTTTTTTTTCAACAGCAGAGAATGATTCAAAAACAAAAAGAGAAAAGAGGAAAGAGAAAGGGAGTAAAGAGTCATTGACCATTGCCACGTGTCAGCGTTTCATATGCTGCTGCCTCGTGGACCGCCGTATATTTATTTTGATTAGCTTTCTTGGCCAAATTGTTGCGTTAACTCAATAAGAACAAAATTAAAATTCTTCTGCAAATCAATAAGGAAATAGAAACGACATATGATTTTTCGTGTACTTTTGATTGATACACTGATGGCGAAAGAAAGAAATTTTAGTCCAGAGACAGGGTGAGAAAATCATAATCATTTTATTAGTACATGAAAAATTCTATGTTCATGACTATTCATATGAAAAGTATATTATGATCAATATAAGAATTGACGGGAGGGCCCGCAAAAGCTGTGAAGGATCAGTTGCCCATGCCTAGTCACTGCGACCCCTTTGTGAGGTGATACTATACATACAACCGAATGGATGGATTCACACCCACGGCTTAAGGGGCTGGACAACTTGACCCCCTTTGTGAGGTGATACTATACATACAACCGAATGGATGGATTCACACCCACGGCTTAAGGGGCTTGACGACTTGACGTCTTGCTGCTACTAGGAGAATTGCTTTTGCTTTGAATTTCATCTTGCCACTAAAATATTTCAGTTCACCAGATTGTTTCTTACCGGTTGTGATAAAATTCACTTTTTATTTGCAAAAGTGGGCCACCATTCCATAGGGTGCTGTTTTATGCACCGCCGTTCATTTTTCACACAATCTGATTTACATGAGATTGAATCAATCATGTAAAATAACCCGTTGGCGTTGAAACACAAAAAATCGTGGAGCAACTTTTTCGGGGTTTGTAAGATGACAATTTCTAGGATGGGACATAAGCACTATTTGGACATGACACGAAGTTAGTAGGTATAGATTTGTGCTAATCCGGCTTGTGGTAATCGTGTTGACCCGCTTGAGATGACTGATAATGAATTGTGTTCCCCTTCATCTCGGGTCATCGTTACTTCGACACGAAGCGACAGATCTAATTAGTACTGAGCCGGATGAATATATTGGTGTTTCCGGATGAAGTCGTGAGTGCAATCCTAGTGAAACATTCTATGAAAGTGGATTCTTCCGCAAAAGGTTGCGTCTTGATCCGCCACATCCATTTTGATTCGTAAACAGAAAACTAGGCAAAAGATTGCAGTGTGCGTTGAGCATTTGATGTGAACAGAAGCAACGTGATATGAGCCAATTAGGGGTGAGCATGGTTTTATGGTAGAATTTGAAATCTGGAATCAAGCCGGTCCCCCCGATTTAGTTTCAGGTCCCAAGGTATGTAGGGTATGTTCCAAATTCTAAAAATTGAAGAACCTGTTCTGACGTGTAAGTTCCAAAAAGGTGGAACCTGAAACCTTGAACCTATATAATTTTTTGTGTTTTTCTTTGTATATATTTCGTCGCGGTTTTGTGGTATTTTATTGCGTCCGATGATGAATGTGTTATTTGGAACCTCCGAGCTTCCATTTTCGGCCATATTTATAATTGAAACTTTTACTTTATTAATATTTCATATTTATTCGTGTGTCTAAATATGAGTTGTGGTTAGTAGACTGTAGCAGTAATTAATATTCATTAAAGGTGATGATTCACTGTATTCGTTCAATTAAGAATACATGTGTAACCTGGATAGTCCTTGCAATCAATCTTGGAACCTGTGACAAGGTAGGCTCCAAGTTTCATGATCTGTATGATAGGTTTCAGGTTCCAAAAAATGAAAAAATCTATTGCGACGAATAGATTCGAGGTTCCAGGTGGAACCTATTTATGAAGCATCGACACGCCGAGGAGGTTGCCGAGTCGGTGTCGGACACGGACACGAGTTCGACAAGCGTCCGACACGCGGTCAACGCATGTCGAGGGTCCGACACGCGATCAACGCCAACGACACGTTGGGGACACGTGAGTCAGTGAGGAAGGAGGGCGAGAAAAGCACAGATCTGGAGGGTTTTTGTGTCTCGGGCCGTGAGAGAGATGAGGGACAAAGCCGGTGCTGCGCGAGTCAGTGAGGAAGGAGGACAGTTAAAGAGCGGATCTAGAGGAGAAGACGGAGTGCAATGTCCTAGGTGGAAGAGGAGGCAGCGATGGAGAGAATGGGCTTCGTGTGCGCCAGAGCAGAGTGCGAACGAGTGCTGGAGGAGAGACGAGGTCGTCGTTCGCTTCGCAAGACAGAGAGGAAAGAGAGAGAGGTGAGGCGTGTGAGAGATTTTTCAAAAAAGTAAGGGAAAATTTTAAATAAGGGCTCCAAGTGCATTCATTTTCTCAAAATAAGGTCTTGAAGTTGACCTTATTTTAAATAAGGGTCTGAAGTGCGTTCATTGTCTTAAATAAGGGCATGAAGTGGACATTATTTCAAGTAAGGGCATGAAGTGGCCATATCAGTCTAAAAAAAGGGTCTGACTCACCGATTGATTAGGGGCATTTTGATAATTGTAGTCCTTTATTGGCATATGAATAGGGTGAGGACGAGGCCCCTAGAAATGGGGGAAAGAAATTTATTATTTATTTTTACTTAAAAAAAAAAACTCAGATACAGGCGGGAGGGCAAGCGCCGATGACCCCAACAGCCATCGCCGCCGCCTCACCGGCGTTGGGGAGGCGGCCACAGGCGGGAGGCCAGCCCCCTGCCGCTTGTATCTCAGCCCCTTTTTTTTTGCAGTTTTAGTTTTTTTAAAATTTTTGAAAAACAAAAAAAATTAATAAAAAATTAAAAAATTTACCAAAATGCCCTCAGTCGGCCGAAATATTTGGCCGGCCGACAGGCCGGCCAGGTCAGGACCTAATTTAAACAGGTATGGCCACTTTAGGCCCTTATTTGAGACAAAGAGGGCACTTCGGGCTCTTATTTGAAACAAAGGTCATTTCAGGCCCTTATTTGAAAAAATGAGGGCGCTTGATGCCTTTATTTAGCATTTTCTCAAAAAGTAAAGAGAGTGAGAGGGGAGGGGAGAAGACGCGAGATGAGAAAGAGGAGAGAGCGCTTGCATCTGTCAAGTGTCTACTGTCTAGTCTATTAGGCAATGGAATTGAATGCTCGGGGACCAGCATTGGACGGTTGAGATGGGGTTTGAGGGGGCGGAGTGGGATGAGGGGCGTCGGATACGGAGGGGAGGGAGCAAGGTCATGTGCGATGGAGGGTCCCACTAGCCTTTACTGGATGGCATAGCCTTGGTTGCGATGGCATGGCAGATTTTTCTATCTAAGATATTATTAATCCCATTACTAATTTTTTTAAATAATAGGAAAGAGAAAATCTGAAAATCTACTTTGGCCCCCACAGCGACACGTAGCTTCACGTCTTTTTTTTATTGGTTGGGACGCACGTGACATGGACTTTCGAAAGCACCCAATATTTTCTTAGTCAAGTGGTTTAATTTTCTTTTCACTTTATTATTTATTTATTTTAGACGGGCTGGGTCAAATTACGGGAGTATCTATGATAGGAAATTTCTTTTTTCATGCATATATTATATAACGTGTCCCAACGTGTCAAAAATTTTTATTTTTAAAAATGACTCGTCGAAGTGTCGTGTCGCGTGTCAGTGTCGGTACAGTATAGGAACTTGTAAGCAACTTGGAACTTCCGTCCGGAACTTCTGACGCCCAGAGGGAACCACTTTTGACTTAGGTCAAACATATTGATACTTTGTGTAATTCGTGGGAAGTCTTCCTCAAACATGTGGCCCACCAGAAGAAAATGGGAAAGGGTCCGAGAAAGACAGGCTAAGAATTGCTAGTTTAAGCTTTAGGGAAAATTATCAAAAAAGTCCTAAATCTATTGCACTTTTATCAATTCAGTCCTAAACCTTTTAATTTTGCCAATTCAGTCCTAAACCTTTTGCATTTATGCAAATTCAGTCATAAACCGTTTTTTTTTGTGCCAATTCAGTCCTAAACCTTTTGTGTTTGTGCCAATTTAGTCCATCCGGTCAATTTTGGCCGGCCCACGATGACGTGGATTCCGACTAACGCTGACGTGGATAATTTTATTAATATTTTAATATTCAAAATTATTATTTTTTTCTTTTCTTTTATTCTATTTCCTTTTTTGTTTTTTGCTTTCATCTTTCTCCCGCCCTTTCTTCTTCATCCTTCCCATCGTTGGTGTGGCGACCGGCCAGAGGCTAGGACCTCGCAGGCGCTGGGCAAGGCCGCGGCTGGCCATGGCGAGGCGCGACCGTGCCCAAATCTAGTCTGGGCATGGCGATTGAGGTGAGTTTCGATTACTCAAATTCGTGTTCAGTTGACGGCGCGAGGATTTGGGAGAATGTGATTAGGACTGAATCTTTGTGGGGTTGTGTAATTTTGAGCAGGCTTTCCTTCATGGACGAGAGTGATGGAGACTAGAGGCTCCCTCACCATCGTAGTCCCCCAGAGTTCGTCTCTTTGGATGGAGGTCCTCTCTCTCTCGTGACCTCACCCAGATCGCCCAATCTCGAGGACAAAGCCATGAACTCAAATCTTTGCGGACACCCAATCCTTGCTCTTCCCCTTGGTGAGGGCGAGCCTCGCCGTCCATGGTAAGGCCACCATGGCTGGCCAACCTCGCCTAGGCCAGATCTGGGCAAGGTCGCGCCTCGCCATGGCCGGCCTCGCCCTGTGCTGGCGAGGTCGACCTTGGTGGCCTAGCCTGGTGCCGGCGAGGTCGACCTCGCCGGCCTAGCCTCTGGCCGGTTGCCTCACCGGTGACCGGAAGGATGAAGAAGAAAGGGCAAGAGGAAGACGAAAGCAGAAAAACAAAAATGGAAATAGAAGAAAAGAAAAGAAATTTTTTTTTCGAATATTAAAATATTAATAAAAATTATTCATGTCATCACCGGCGTCCACGTCAGCGCTAGCCGACATCCACGTCACCGCCGGCTGGGCAAAATTAATCGGATGGACTAAATTGGCATAAATGCAAAAGGTTTAGGACTGAATTGGCATAAATGCAAAAAGGTTTAGGACTGAATTGGCAAAATTAAAAAGTTTATGATTGAATTGGCAAAAGTGCAATAAATTTAGGACTTTTTTTGACAATTTTTCCTTAAGCGTTACGTGCTTGCCTGCAAAAACACCATTAACGTTCTCATTCTCTACGTTACGGATTTGAGTGATCTGAGCTTCAATTTTCCTTTAGGAGTCCAAAAGCCAAACCATGGTCTTCAAATTCGCCACGGTCGCTCTCACTGAAGATCCTCTCAGTTTTGATTAGGACTCGCCGCCTGGTTCTCGATCATCGGCAGTTTGCCTGCCGTATATTCCCCGTTGCAGTTTCAAGAAACCCACAACATCCCGCCAGGCCGCTGCCGGGGCTTCGCTGCGCCAGACAATTCAGTCTTCCGAGTCTGGTTGTTCATGTTGTAGGCCAAGTGAATCTCTCCAGTTTCCTGGTTCTGATCTGGAGGTTCGCCAAGGACGCCTTAAAAGGTTCGCTTTCCATGAACTGCAGGCAGCAACCAACCACTTCAGCGATGAAAAGATTGTGGGTAGGGGCGGGTTGGTCGTGTATATGAAGGACTCTTGGCGGACGGCTCTCGAGTGGCCGTCAAAAGTATCGCGAAGCATTCCCATTTTGAAATGAGAGGGTTCCACGCAGAAGTGAAAGTGGGTAACTTGCCCTCGCATTCGAACCTGGTCCCGGTTCTCAGCTTTTGCTCCTCGTCGGAACTGAAAGAGTACATGCTCGTGTATTCCTTCATGCTTAATGGAAGCTTGTCCTCGTTTCTAGGAGGACGACCGTCAGTGAAGCTCTCGCTTGATTGGCCCACCAGGAAGAAGATAGCTGTTGGAGCTGCGAGAGGGCTTTCCCATCTGCACGATCACGGCGTAATCTATCGGGACATTAAGCCCCATAACATCCTGCTGGGCGAGAACTTTCAGGTTAGCATTGGCGATTTTGGGATGGCCATCTTCATGGACAAGGATGAAGAGAAGGGTGTTTCCAAGGAAGCCAGCTTCTTTAGCCTCAGCTTTCTTCGCACCCAAATAGGCGGGACGTACGGTTATCTTGATCCAGAGTACTCCAAGAGTGGAATGTGCTCGGTGAAGAGCGATGTCTATAGTTTCGGCGTGACCCTTCTCGAACTCATCAGCGGCCAAAGTGCTCAAAGAAGGATCAGTCCTCCAGGGCCGCTGCTACCTGAATGGGCAGGCACGCTTGTCAAAGATGAAGAGTTGGAAAGGCTAGTCGATGCTGACATGCGGATAGGTATAACGAAAGCAAAGCCAAGAGAATGATCCAGCTAGCTCTACTTTGCACGCAACTCAACCCGGAAAGACGGCCTGATATGAAGAAAGTAGTCGAAATTCTCGAAGGGGCTATCCGCTTGGAGAAGAGATGGGAGGAGTACCAAAATGATGCCATTACGCCCTCGCGTCGATTTGGCAGCCCAAACTTTGATATAGACATGGCGGACTCTGGTTGTTGTCCCCTCCACGAAGACTAATCACTAACAAATCCTAGATAATTGTTCCCTGGAGTTGTTACTCTGCTGAAAAATCGGCGATGAGAGTGTCCTGATTCTGAGAATTACGCGACTTCTATTGTAACCTGGATGATGATTGTGCTGCTTGTATGCTTTGCCGCTTATGTTCGTTTGTTGACTCTTGGGTTGTTATAAAGCGAGACTTCATCCAACACCCACTCCGTTAGTTCGCCTGCTGCGAAAACATGTTCAATCATTCATGAATCTCCATGATGTAGTTCCAACTATTGTTTCCAAAAGGCATCCTGTTAGGCTAGATTGAGCTGAAGCAAAAAATAAATATGAAAATAACGTTTGACGGGAAAATCGGTGAGACAAACTAGGATTCAAACGACTATAGCTTTCATTAGAAATGCAGGTAGTGGAGGTTTCCTCATATGTGAAGGGATTTATCGCACACAAATCAGAATGATCACACAGAAATCAAAGAAAAAATGGACGACACACGAGATTACCCAGGTTCACCCCAGAATAGGGCTACGTCCTGCAAAGAGATTTCACTATAGTTTCGGTTTACAGCCTCTCAACACGTTACAATGATCAAAAACGAGAAAATATATATATGCCCCAAACGGGCCCAAAACCTAAACCTATATGAAACCCCTTAATTCCATACCATACGGGCCAGCTATTTAAGCCCAAACCCGTTGAGGTTTCGGGAGCGCTGCCCCCGAACCCTGTCTGCTGACCGGGCAGCGGGGTACCCGTGTTGGGGGCGCTGCCCCCGAACCCCCGCATTCCGCGCGCAGGGATCACATGTCGTTGGATAACACTTCAGTTTCCCTAAGCTCACGTGGGCGTATCCGATGTGAGAAACAAGGGTCCCCGAAGTATTCGCCAACTCCAACAATATGAAGGTTATATAATTAGTTCCATTTGATTCCTTTCTTGATTTGGAAGGGTTAAGGAGCAATTTTCTGGGTGTATACAGAATCATATGTCTATACAGAACTCGTGCAAATAAGGAAATTGATGCAGATTTAACTAACTAATTGATTAGACAAGTCAAACTAGGGGTGATCGGTTCCCGGTCCGGTCCGGTTCCCCTCAAGAATCGGGAACCGGACCAGTTGTTCCGGTTCCCATTTTCCAGAACCGGAGACTGGTAACATGACAAAAATTATTTTGTAATGGTTTCTCCTGGTTATGTTTGTCGCCAGTGCAAGAAGATGGTTTTCGAGTACGGGCCACTGATTCTTGCCAATGCGGAGCAGTTCCAAACGACATATGCACTACTTTGCATGCCTGTAAAGCTTCTACCATCAGCGACGCAGAGGTGCTGGGAACTTCATCTGGAGTTGCTTCCTCCTCTTAGATGCGGCTATAGAGATGAAGCAGCGTCAACTTCATCTGTGGACATCGTCTGCATTCTTTGCTCTCTTTTGTATAATGTACAAGTATGGTTGGCTTCATTGATTCTATACCACCTTCGGCTCAACAGATCAGCTTTAGGGTTACTTTTAAAAAATTAAAAATAAAAAATCAACCGGTCCGGTCCGGTTTTATGCCCCTGGAACCGGGAACCGGATCGCCGCCCTCTAGAATCGAGAACAGGACCACCGGTCCCGGTCGGTCCGATTTGCTCACTCCTGTCAAACGCACAAGGCCTTGATTGGGAAAAGAGCATAACTTCTGGGACTAAAAGTAAAATTCTCACCATTCTAGGGTATAATTGAAAACTACTATATATGTTTGAAATGGTATTTTATCAGTTTGGGAAAATTTTTATTGAGATTGGACTTGAAATTCATAGTGGAAGTTTGTGATATTTCAGGAGACAAAAGAAAAAGTCTCAGACAGAATTGAGATTGGACTACAAAATTTAGACAGAATTGAGATTGAAAGGAGGCCTTTTTTGGAGAGAGATTATGTGACAATGAAGGGGAACATAAGAAAAAAAAATAGATATTCAGGCATCCTTCTCTTCGACAGTTACGTCCTAGGTTTCCAGTCAAACATCCGAGTGGGACACAAATATCCCCAAGAACTTTGAAAATTACAGCCGGCACCACAGGAAACTTCTCTTCGAGAAGTTCACATCGTCGACAGGAAACGGGTCATCGTGCTTGGAAAGTGGCAATTCCGTGCGGGGCACAGGCGCGCCACTTGACCGTGAGTTTGTGTGATGGTCAAACTATCTCTCTCCATTTACTGATTCTCCCTGTATGACCCATTCAAACTGCAAGCAAAACGCGTCTCCTATGCCCCTTCCTTTTGAAGCCGTCCTGCTTACTAGTTTCCCCTGCAGTAGCTCACCTCCAAAAGAGACCATGGAATCATCCTAGCTCTAACCCGCAAGAAGCGGAAATCGACAACTCGTAAGACATATATATATCTCATGATCATGATCATCATCATCATCGTCAGATCCTTTTCCTATGAGAAAAAGAAATATTATGCCATGTGTATAGACATTTGTTCATGTTGGGAGCAGCCCAACATGTTCGGAATTTGATTTGAAAGATCCCGTCATCAAGAATACCTAATAGGAAGGAGTCCTATTATGGTAGGACACTAAAAAGAAGAATACCAGGTCAATTCAGGTGATTATCCAAATTAGAGAAATTCCAATTAATCAAGGGGATTTCCAATCAAGAGGCGCTTGTGAAATCAGTTAGGGAAGATTCTAATTTGGATGGAGATATACCACTATATACAGAGCGATTGAGTGGAGGATTTTTTGTGTGCACCAGAAAATTACTTCAGAGAGATCACAAGAGTTCTCAACAATGTGTAAACATGAGAGATCTTAAGAGTTCATCAAGTGAGGGTGTGTTTTGTAATAATTGTGAGAATTTATTGTGAGAGAAACACCGTTAGAGTGTCGATGGTAATCCTTTGATTATAGTGGAGCAGTTCTTAGACTAGCGTCCCGTGGTTTTTCCCGCATCAGGTTTTCCACGTAAAAACTTCTGGTGTATCGCTTTTCTCGTCTTCTTTTTATTTTGCTATGTTATTTAAGTTTTTCTCGAAATAGAAAATATGGCATCATATTGCGCGAATCTGACAGTTAGAATTCCGCTGCGATCGACTACGATCCGATTTAATTTACAACAAAGTGGTATCATAGCAAGGTTGTAAAGGATGTCAGAAGACAGGGACAACATATATGTATGTCCTCGCGCGCGCGCGCGCACACACACACACAATATCTACACACTTAGAATTTGTTTTTTTTTTTACTAAAATATCTCTTCTCCGATGGCCGGAATAGTCACATGCTCACCGGTAGGCCAAAAGTCATTATTTGAGACGATTTGGCCACTTCAAGCCTTTATTGAAGAAGATGTGGCTACTTCGTGCCCTTATTTGAAACAATGTCCACTTTAAATCCTTATTTCAGAAAATGAGAGCACTTCATGCCCTATTTGCGTATTTTAATTGAATTAAATCTAAATTTCAAATTGTGAATTTTGCATTCTTGCTCACAAAACAAACGTTCTTTTTTATTTAATACGTATCTCACCTTTGTTTTTTTATCCGTGCCTTTCTGTTTTCCATCTTCTCCCTCGTTTTTCTGCGTCTCTCCCATTCATCTCACCATCTTCGTCCAATTTCCTCGCCACCTTGCGCACTGGTGATTCTCTGATGGCTCGAGTAGTTGGAGAAGTTGCTTCTTTGACCAAAACTTGTAGTTTGAACGTGGTTTCCTTTTTTCTTTTTCTTTTCAATTCATAGCGATCAGAACAAAATGTTGTACGTTTTTAAGTTTTTTTAATCGCGACGGTTGCAACGACCGGTCGTAACCAAGAACATAAACGCCACAAAAATTTGACTGTCATTGTGTCAAACACCCATTTTCTAACGGGTCGGACCTCCAATCTTGTGTGAAAATTGGCCACTTGTTGCGACTGGTGCAAATTCAATGACCACGGTCTTATACTGAATAATATGTCTGTGCTATCAATTGATCGGAATCAGTGTAAGAGAGAGAGTTGATAATGAAATTTATGCAAGGTCAACGACTTGATTCATACCCTACAAAACGTGTGGAAACCCACTAGGATTTTGTTCATTGGCTTTGATCATCATCATCATCATCGGATCCTTTTCCTATGAGAAAAAGGAATATTATGTCCTGTGCATAGGCATTTGTTCAGGTGGTGATAGAGCACAAGGTTTCGGTTTCCAAGAGCAGAGCGAGAGGGAGAGGAAATGGTCTTCAAATTCGCCACCTTCGATCCCGCTCGAGATCCTGACGATTACAACCATGCTTTTCCACAATCTCCATTGTCGTCGTCGTCGCCATCAGCTGCGGCGAGAACAATCTGTCAGCCGTGTGATTCTACTGACGGCTGCATCAGATCTTTAGTCAGCCGGCTCGTTGTCCCTGGTACTTTTCGCTTCTTAACATTCCAGCCACGACACTCTTATGCTCTCGTGCTCACATTTCTCTCGCATCTTGACATTTCGCATCTTATGGTCCTCTGGCCTATTTGTAGGTTCTGTAAGACTGTTCTTTTTTTCTGAATAGTGCTTGCTGGATTCTTCCAGCAAAACATCATGTAAAGTTGGAAGGAAATGCGATTTTGGAAAAGAATAGACCCTAAGAAAAGAAGAGTGTCCTAGAGGGAGGATGATCATGATGTGCTAGATAGTTTTAGAGAGTCATGTTGATCATGATGTGCTAGATAGTTTTAGAGTTTCATCCATGACAAGCATGCCAAAAAAGTAAAAACTTGAGAATACTAATTTCCCTGTTTAGTCCAATGCTCCGTAAGGTGCCAGAACTTTGATCCCTGCCGGTTTTTTTTTCCCTCTTTGTCATCTGCTCCTTGAATATAGCTCTCAAAGTTTAGAAAATTCTGTCTTATAGGTGGGATTTCTCAACTGCAGGCCTCTTTCAAAGATTTTCTTTGATAATCTACTTGTCAATCTTTGGAAGTTGTTACTTTATATTCATTGGCAATGGAAGTTGTTACGTAGCACTCATTGGCATGATTATGGTGTAGAACCTAGGGAAAGGATGCTGAAATTAAAGGATGGGCCTTTCAAATACAGTGAGCTTGCGAGGATAACAAGAAACTTCGGAACGGTTCTGGTTGAAGGAGGATCTGGAAATGTATATTTCGGCACACTAGAGGATGGCACCGAAGTTGCTGTGAAGGTTTTCTTTTGTTTTTCAATACGAGGGTCCAGGGAATTTCAAGCCAAGGTTAGATAGAACACGGCAAACTGATGCTTATTTAGAAACTTGGTCCCAAACTAGTGTCAGAAGAAACACCGGTAAAACACGCTTACGATATTGCAGGCAAAAATCTTAAGGGCTGTTCACCATGAAAACTTGGTTCCTCTGCTTGGATATTGTGACGGCACCAAAACCAAGGCGCTGATATACGAATTCATGGATGGTGGAAATCTGCGACAAAACTTATCAGGTATTTTATCATTCTATTGTACGGTCCTTACTCTAGAATAACCCCAAAAACGTCTGTTTTTTCCATGTATAACGGGGTAGATGTGTTGATGTAACAGGCGACAGGCCGAATATCTTGACTTGGAGTAAGAGACTTCAAATTGCCGTGGATGTAGCACAAGGTGTGTACATGAACTATCCACTGTTGCTGTTTTCGCTCTGGCATGGTTTAAGGAGTTCTTGCAAAGAATTGCAGGTTTGGATTATCTTCATCATGGTTGCCATCCACCCATCATCCATGGAGACTTGAGTGCTGCAAATATCTGGTTGAATGAGGAAATGCAAGCTAAAATAGCCGACTTTGGTATCTCAGCTTTTGAACCTCGAGCTCTTGATTCTTATCCAACTTGTCCTCTCGGCACTCCAGGATACTTCGACCCCGAGTAATGGCTAAAACTCAATCTTGTCCAATCTCGTTATGCACAGTATCGGTCATTCCCTAAGATTTCGAGTGCCACTTTTCATTTATTGATATTCATCTTCTTCACTACTTGGATACCCACGAAACTGCTGGTTGAAACATTTCAATGTCTATAGGTCTTATCTTTTCCACTTTTTAAGTGGTTACAATTTGGACTTGACTTAAAAAAAAAAGCTCAAAAAGGATATATGACTCAAAGAGATTCAAAGAGAAGCCTCACCATGAACTGGAAATTGTCTTCTCGTCCATATTCTCATATGCCTTCTGCAGGTTTTTTCCTTATTCAAGGCCAGACAGGAAAAGTGATGTTTATAGCTTCGGAATCATACTCTTTGAGCTAATCACAGGACATCCAGCAGTGACTAGAGGCGTAGTGCGCAACGTGTTTTTACTTCAGTGGATGACTCCTATCGTTGAAACTAAAGAAATACAGATGATTATGGATTCAAGTTTACAAGGGAAGTTCGACATTGACTCGGCTTGGAAAGCAGTGGAGATCGCAGAGTCTTGTACGCGACCAACTGGAGAAGAAAGGCCGGACATAACCCATGTACTGGCTGTACTGAGGCAATCTTTGGCAATAGAATTGGCATGTCAGTATTGCCACTCCTAGCCTAGGAGTCCTAGGTAGTTTACTAATTAGGAAATGACAACTTTAGGTGCAAAAATAACTGCAGCAGTTTAGTACTGAACTCAAGTGGTGGCTTATGTTTTATCCTTGTACTTAAATTGGGATTGGGTTTATATTGGGTTCTTAAATTTTTTCTACATGCAACATGAATCGGAAAAAGCCCTCCACTGAAGTGGTCACTTGATATAAAACCATTCGCACTCCCTCTTCAGTTCCTAACTAAAGTACTTCTTAGCCTAAAGAAATAAACACTAGAGATAAACAAGCAGATTTTTATCGTAAATAGGCTCTGAAAAAGGCGAGTTCCTCTACACCAGGTGCTGCCGTGAGCTTCAGTCGATCCTGGAATAGCGGGTAATACCGAAATGCATCTTTCAAGATAGAGAAGTACTAGTATTCATATCGTAGCAGCGGGAGGTGGGTCATATGCAGGTTCATCTTTCTACACGAAACTATCGACTTGAAGTTGTGAATGTGGGGATTTGCTTCAGGGAGCCAAGATCTATGCTTTGCTTCCGCTCGCACCAGTAACCTGAGTCAGCAGCAGCTTCTAGATTGATTATGACACTTGTGATTACTCATTGATCGCTAAACTATTGGTTGTTGCTGGATTAAGTCGGTTTAGTTTCGGGGGAGTTTTTGATCCTGGATTGGCTTAGTTTGTGGCGAAGCATATATATCCAGCAAAAACAACCTCACAACATGTAAATATGATAGCAGAATGATAAGGAAACAATGCACCAAGAAAGCCAGTCATTCTGGCATGAACCCAGAACACATTTCCCTTGCTCGGCAAGAATGTGCTGAATTACTCTCTCAGGGCCTCATTGAACCCTCTGATTCTCAATGGGCTTGTGAAGCCTTCTATGTCAACAAACGAGCTGAGCAAAGTCGTGGTACGCTTCGGTTGGTAATTTAATTACCAGCCTTTAAACCAATTCCTCCAGGATGATAAATTCCGTTTGCCCCACAAAAATTCCCTTTTCCTTAGCCTTGCTCAGCCCAAGATTTATTCAAAGTTTGATCTTAAAACGGGATTTTGGCAATTAGGTATACATCCTGAAGACAGACTCAAAACCGAGTTCTGTATTCCAAATCAGCATTTCCAGTGGACAGTAGTCCCTTTTGGACTTAAAACTGCTCCCTCTCTCTTCCAGAAAGCCATGTGCAAAATCTTTCAGCCAATCTTAGCGAACTCCCAGATCTACATTGATGACATCCTCCTTTACAGTGCTGATGAAGAATCCCACTGTAAACTTCTAAAACAATTTGCCGAAATTGTCCAGAAACATGGCATCATGCCCTCCCAAAAAAAGATGATTATTGCCCAAAAGGAAATAGAGTTCCTTGGTATGCATTTGAAAGAAGGAACCTATTGCCCAGGCCCCCATATTGTAGAGGAATTGCAAAAATTCCCTTCTGAGAATCTTACAGTCAAACAGGTGCAAACGTTCCTTGGCATTGTTAATTATCTCAGAGATTTTGTCCCAAAAATCTCCAAGGCACTACATCCACTGTAACAAATGCAAAAGAAGAACGCACCACCATGGGGACCAAAGCAGTTGCTTATTTGAAAGAAATGCTCCAGCATCTCCCTCCATTGCAAATCCCATCCTCCGGGAAAATGATATTGCAGACTGATGCAAGTGATAAGTATTGGGCAGCCGTTCTCCTTAAAGAAATTGATGGTAAGCGCCAAATTTGTGCTTACAAAATTGGACGATTCACTCCAGCAGAGATCCATTACCATTCTACTTTCAAAGAAATCTTAGCAGTCAAATATGGAATTAAGAAGTTTGAGTTTCATCTCATCGGACACCATTTCCTTGTGGAGATGGATATGTCTTCCTTTTCCCAAATGTTGAAGTTCAAGCAGAAGTAGATTCCTCATCCTCAACTGCTAAGGTGGGCAGAGTGGTTTTCAAAATACTCCTTTGACACTGAGCACCTTGCAGGAACTAAGAACATCCTTGCCGATTTCTTGTCCAGGCCAAAGCAGGTAGTTGCTTCTATCAACATGTATATACGAGGAGACCCTCTCCGTGGTAGGTTTCGTACAGTTGATATGAAGGGTAGGTGGAAAAGCCTCCAATACCCTCCTAATGTTCCAAATCTAATCCAGACCAACCAACTTACTCCTAGTCTCCGAGATTTTCTTAACCAGTATCATTTAAGAATTTTTAGAGACTATGGTGGTCTGATGTTGAAATCAGATTGTCTTCACCCCACATACCTATTCATCCATCCTTTACGATGGTCTCCTGATGAAGAATTTCCAAAAGAATTAAAATGGATGTTTTGGTATTTGTTTAACCTGTATACCGTAGCCATTGAATTCCCCACTGAGAAGATTTTTAGAGTAATAACCAGAGCCCTTAGAGGAGACTACTCCAATCAGGAGAACCTGATTGACATGCTACTTTGGTTCCAACCCCTCAGTGAATGGAAAGCGGTACTCATATCCCAGAACTTCATAGAAAGACCAGAACCTGAGAGACACACTGTCATGCTCTTTCACAAACCATGGGCATTTATTAGCCCTACTGGAGATGTAAAAACAGAACCAGATGTGTTGGGGACAACCACTTACAAGCCCCAGTACCATTTTCAAGTTGCCCGTGTTCACCACACTTTTCCCAGCTGCATTGCATCCATTCCTTGGTAATACAGAGAACTTCAAAGAATACTCTGCCAAGAAAATAGCACCATCCCTCAAGAAATATGGCCTCCTAACACACAAGATGTATCATGGGATTACTCAGATTCATGGAGCAGCACAAGAGAAACCATCCGAGAAGCCCTGGAATATTTTCGTCTGCAGAATCAGCCAATAGAGGATACGACAATGGACACGGATTCCCAGAACTTGGATTCCCAAGATCCATGAGGCGGACCCCTCTCTCAAGATCCCTATGCTCTTGACACCCCATCTAGCTCCCAAACTCACAATCCCATCCCGTGTGAAGATGTCCCCTCCAGTTCATCCTTCCCACCAAATTCTATGAGAGCTTGATACCCTGATTGGAACACATGGAAAATTGAAGATCTTTTGAGAGATTTTAAGAAATAGAAAGATGGAGACAGCTCAGGCAGCTCACCTGACAACACTGAAGAAGGGTTCCACAAGTTCCTGTAGAACCGCTTGTCTTGTAGTATCACGTGTGTTTATTTTCTTCAAATAATTGGCCTATAGAGGTCAAAAGTTGTTCTGAAATGTATTGTTCATCGGTTACTATTCACCGATCACTATTCACTATACACTATAGCAGTAGGTAGGTTACTGTTCATGAATAGTACATGAATAGTATCGAATCTACTAATCCAATGTGTTTATTTTATTCAGTTGTATTGCCTATATAAGGCCCGTTATATCAAGTAATATGGCAGAGTTGGCCTTCATCTCTGAATATTATTGTGAAGATTTCTCATCATGAATCCCTAAAATTCCATCCTTTCTTCTCATCCAAGCATGGCTCCTCGACTCTAGAATCCTCTTGTTAATTCGGTAGTATGGTGTGGTTCAGTATGCTCTCCACTCGCCATTATGTGTGGAACTTGTGGATCAGAAATTTCTGACACCAAGCTTCAAGAGCTAAGTCTGGAAAACTAAAAGGCAGTCCCTTGAATTTGGCCGAGAGGGCCTGGCATTGGGGAGAGCATACCTATTTTTAGACTCAGGCTTGTCTCCGCTTCCTTCCGGTATCAGAGCCATCACCATCGAGATCGAGTTGAGATTAAGTTCTATGTTAGGACCTGCAAGGTGAGAAGAACACCCAGATCTCATGGAAACCATTACAGCTTCTTCACCTGTTCACATCGACTCTCTCGTTTCTTTAGCACCTCCTCCTGAACTTCGAACATCTTCAGCATCCAAGATGGACTATCTCTATGAAGTAGCCTATCTCAACGAAAAAAGTAAGATTTCAGAAACTCAGCTTCCCTTGATGAATCCATACTCTGCCTTCTCTAAACCCTCATCCTTCTCTCCTATCAAATCCATAAAACACCTTATCAAACATACCCCTTGAGCTGTTAAGAAGTATGTTCAGTCCTCAAAGTTCGATCAGCACCCTATCCTATCCACCCAACAAGAGCAATTTATTACACTCAGCATCCCTCAAGAGTTCCCCCTCCAGTGGGCTCAACGGGGTTATACACACCTCCATTTTGGAGCAATTTGTCTTGCTCTTTCCTTCCATGGACACAAAGGGTTACCTGTCGCTGCACGAGTAGCTTTACTCGACACCCGTTTCATTGACTATCAACATGCCTGCATTGGAACTATTCAGACTACTCTGAATGCTGGCACTATTTTTGTCACTCTTTCCAAACTTCAACATGGCCCTTGCTGATCCCAGGCTTTTATCAGCCCTCAAAGTACAGTTGCAGATCACTGGAGCTCCTCAGACTCCCGGATCTATAGCCGCTACTTTGCACTACCAGATGATCTACAGAGTTCAGAACCATGCCATTGATCTCAATCTTCCTAGTTCAGAAGATGCCCGGTTCATTTCTGTTTATCATGACCAAACTTCCTGTGTTCATGTTCCCAGACAGATCCCTAGAGATCAACTTGTCAAACTCCTTCCTGACAGTTGGATAACCAACTACAAAAAGCTCCACCAGAACACCAGGCTGGTCCAATCTTCTGAACCCCAGTTTACCAAAAAGAAAGATGGTACTGTAACCATCAAGTTCACGAAGGAAAAAGAAGATTCTACGTCTGTTTTCCCCTCTTTCCCTACCATTTTGTGTTTTACCCCATGACCAACTGATCCAGTCAGCATGGAATGTCCTGATCCCAAAGAATTCATTTAGTCCTTTGACTAAAATAGACAACTTGTCCATTATTTCAAGGATCCTACAGGACACTGTTATTGGGACATCGACTGTGCCTGTTCGTCATGTTCTCGGGCAGAAGAAGAAGATGACAGACCTTCCTCCAAAAAGAAAAAGAAGAAGAAAGAATCCCTTTACTAGAGGTATCTTGATGGTGATCCTATGGTGGGACCACTCGGAGAAGATGGTGGAAGATTTCAATTCATGGTCCAGTATGGAACTCCCAAACCTCCCCAGGTTACTCCACCACCACCTCCTCGTTCAGAAGAACCAAAACCCTCACCACCTTCACCACCTTCACCAAAGAAATCCATTACCTCTCCCTTCTATAAGCCTATCCAGAAATGGGTAAAGAAACATTCTTATGCCATTAATCTCCCCGAACCATACACATGCACACCCAAGCCAGAACCACCCCCAGTCTTACCTAGCATCTGTATGTTTCGACATGAAGAATTCCCGCCACTACAGATACCAGACATTGAGTCTAGTGGTAACACCAGATTTCCTTCATTGGAAAGATTTTCAGATCCACAGCAAAGGTATTACCATTCACCCAAAATACCTGCTTCTAATGATGTGGATACCCATGGACGCCGCAAAGGACCCACTCCAACTGAAGCTGTCTTGAATTGGCAGACAGAAAATGCACTTGCGCAAAACGTGGTCCTAAACACAATTGCTACCCGTCTGGAACGAGTAGACCAGACCACTGTGGTATCCAAGAAGATGCTGGAAGATTTTCAGAAGAAACTTCCATTTGTAAACGGGAAAAATCACGGACGACCCAAAACTTTCACTAATCACCAAGAATAGTAGGACATACAAAAGGTTTCTTTCTAATCACACACTAGAGGCTCAACATCAATATTACAAGAGCATTTCCTCACCACAAAGGTGGAACAATACACAAGGGGGCAAGAAAACCCTAACCGCAATTAGAGAATTTGGAGACGAATCTCAACGAATGAAATAGATCAACTCGTAGGCCTCGGTCTCACGAGCAATATACTAAAATTTGAGCCAATTTCGATAATGTTTGGCCTTCGAATCGCAGCATCCTTTTGCCTCCTTTCTTTAATTCTCTGCGCTCGGTTCTCTCTTTTTCACTCCCCTGTTTTTCTCACTCTCGGCTACAGACCCCCACGAGAGAAGCAGCCCCACCTTTTCTTCTTTTTGCTTTTTGTTTTTGTTTTTTGCCTTTTTGTTTTGTTTTGATTTTTCTTTTTCTAAGTTAGCTGGGCCCCACATAAGAGGCGGACCCAGCCAACAAATCTCCCCCTCCACCTCATGTGGGGAGTTTCGTCATGCTTGCATTATTTCTACAAGAGTCAAGTTTCATCGTGGGCAAGACTTTGGTCTTCATGTCCGATCCGTTGTTGTCGGTGTGGACTTTCTCAAGTAGAAAAAGATTCTCTTCTAATTTTTCCTGAACCCAATGATACTTCACATCAATATGCTTCGATCTTGATTGCAACACCAGATGTTTGCTAAGATAGATAGCAGTCATGCTATCACAATATAGAACAAACTTCTCTTGCTTCAAGCCCAACTCTTGTAGGAATTTTTGCATCCACAAGAGTCCCTTACCTCCTTCGGTGATAGTGATATACTCCACTTCAGTCGTAGACAAAGTAATACATTTTTGCAATCTTGATTGCCATGAAACTGTTCCCCCGGCAAAAGTCATCATATAACCCGATGTGGACTTTCGAGAATCCATGTCACCAGCATAATCGGAATCTGAATAGCCACTCAACTCAGGCTTTCCATTTCCATAACATAAGCAAAATCTAGATGTGCCTCTAAGATACCGCAAAATCTATTTCACGGCGCTCCAATGCTTTTTACCTGGATTTGAAAGAAACCTACTCTCAACACCAACTGCATGAGCAATATCCGATCTTGTACAAACCATGGCATATATCAAGCTACCCACGGTGGATGCATAAGGAATTTTCATCATCTCTTCCTTCTCTTTCTCACTCGTAGGACACTCATTACTACTCAACTTGAAGTGACCAGCAAGTGGAGTACTTACATGTTTACATGTACTCATATTGAATCTTTCCAGCACTTTTTCAATGTACTTCTCCTGAGATAGCTAAAGTTTCTTGTTCTTCCTATCACAAGAAATCATCATGCCAAGGATTTGCTTAGCTGACCCTTGACTTTCATCGCAAAGGCTTTAGTCAACTAATTTTTCAAGCTCTTGATTTTGTTAGCATCATGCCCAACTATCAACATGTCATCCACACAGAGTAGGAGAATAATAAAATCATCATCTGATAATCTTTTCATAAAGACACAAGAATCAGAGTTGGTCTTACCATATCCATGATCTTTCATGAATGAATCAAACTTCATGTACCACTGTCTTGGCGCTTGCTTGAGACCATATAAACTCTTTCTCAACCTGCATACAAGATGCTCCTTGCCTCCAACTTAAAACCCTCCGGTTGCTCCATGTATATTTCTTCTTCTAAGTCTCCATGAAGAAAATCTGTCTTTACATCAAGCTATTCGATTTCTAAATCCAAACTGGCGGCCAACCCAAGAACAACTCTAATAGAAGGCATTTTTACAACCGGTAAAAAGATCTCTTCAAAGTCAATTCCTTTCTTCTGACGAAAGCCCTTCACAACAAGCCTAGCCTTGTATCGTGGTTTCAAACTACTTTCTTTCGTCTTTAACTTGTACACCCCCTTATTTGTGAGTGTTCTCTTGCCCTTAGGCAACTTCATCAATTCAAATGTGTGATTCTCATGCAAATATTTGAGCTCATCTTGCATGGCTTCATGCCACTCATTCTTTTGATCGCATGACATAGCCTTTTCATAAGTTTCTGGCTCTCTTGGATAGGTGAGTAACACATACTCATGCGGTTGATATTTCTGTGAGGGTCTACGTTCTCTTTCTGATCTTTTAACTTGAGGTAGGACTGGTTGTTCTTGCTCAACTAGCTCAACGGGTTGCTCTTGCTCAACTGATTGTTCTGTCTCAAATGAAGAATCAACATTATGTGAGGATTCACCTTCTTCATGATTTCCATGCATTTCTCCCCCATGATTTCCACCCAATACGGTAGGAAGATTTGGACTGAAACTAACAGCATGTTGAGCTACATTCTTTGGCTTCCCTGGCTTGTCGATGTCTTCAATGGTTTGATGCTCAAAGAACACCACATCTCAGCTTCTAATGACTTTCTTTGTAGTTGGATCCCATAATCTATAGCCAAACTCTTCATGTCCATAACCCAAGAAGATACACTGTTTATACTTATCATTGTTGACACCTAATTTTTTGTCAGTCTTTTTTTAGAAAATTCATAGAAAATCCATAAAAATTTATGAAATTACAAAATCAACTTTGGAAGCCTTGGACAAGCCTAAGGATCCATTTTTAAACAAAAATAATTTTTCCCATTTTTCGCATTTTTTTAATATTTTCAGAAAATAGGAAAATGCTCAAAAAATCAAGAAAAATAGTATTTGAGGCCCCAAAAATACAAAACAAAATAGCCAATATTTTTATTTTAATTCCCTTTTCATGTTGGTCCTTTAAAATTCCAAAAATTTGATTCAAGAACATAGGCTCCTCCATTGAGCATAATCCCGAATTAATTCAAAAAATTACTTTTTAGCCCTTTAATTTCTCTTGTTTACATTTTTAGAGTCGTGACACTCCCCTCTATTGTTGAAAATTATAATCCGGTCCAAAGTTTAATGGATTGCTCAATTTTGGCCAAAAGGACCAAACTGCACAAAATTTTTGCAATTTAGTCCCTGGTTTTGATCAAAATGAAATTAAATTTTTTTCAAGGACTATATTGAAATTCTAAGCCCTTCACTCTATGGTTTTCAACCTCCGGAATCGATTGGTGGTGTTGGATTGGTCCGATTTGGCCATTTATGCTTTGGATTTCTCAAAATGATTTCTCGGGGTCAAATAGGAAATTTGGGGTTTTTGTGTAATTCCATGGATACTTTTCACGAGAATCACATTTTCTAATGGAATTCATTCTCCTGAGTTCAATTTTGAAATTTAATTTGGAAAATTTTAAGGTCTTGGGGGTCAATTTGACAATCTTTGCACAACTGAGTCTGCCGGGTCGGACATGATCTGACCCAGCAACCCGGTCGTGCATCTTCTTCCCCAACCCATTCCCACGCAAGTTCAAACTAGTTTTTTTTTTTGGGGGGGGGGGGGGGGGTGAGCTTCGACGACGAAATTGACGACCTTCCCGGCCCTAATCAGCGACGCTCGGAGTTGGGCATTGAAGCCCTCGTCGTCCCAAACCCAACGCACCCACTCTCGAGGCCAATCGTCGCCTGAGCTGGAATGGCCAAGCCATTTTATGCCGCGGCAACACCCAAGCTAACCCGAACTCCAATCAAGGCCAATTCGCGCCCAATTTACGCTCAACGGAGAGGCAAATGGAATCCTCTCCGTTCCCAGCGCCATTTGGACCAATTCGCACGTGACTTCACGTGCAAATTAAGTCGGCGATTCCCCTCCCCAAGCGTGCGAATTTCTGTTTGAACTATATAAGTTCAATCCATGCATTTTGGGAGGTGGGCTCATACTGTTACATAAGCTCACCAGAATAGAGAGAGAGAGAGAGAGGATTCTCTCTGCATCCGCCATTGACGCAAGCTTCGACCGAAGCTGTGCAGACTTCACCAGGGCGTTCCACGCCAAATCGGAGCGCGAATCCACTTCAGTAAGCTTCGTAGAGCTCCAAGGAAGCGATCGGACTTACTCCGGCAGCTTGGCGATCTCGAAAAGGTGAGTTCGAACTTCAAGCTTCTCCTCTGTGCTCACATGGCACCTCACGTTTTTTCCCATAATTCTTGAATATTTTTTAGGCGTTTTGTTCCTTAAGCTCCTCTACGCACAATCGCATCTTGTTTTTGCATTGATTGTGCGTGAAAACCTCGAGTCGAAACCTCCAAACCTCGCGGCCCTATCGCGACTTCCCTAGCTCAAGCTAGCCAAAACCGAGTCAATCGGACTCGTAGGTAAGTCTTCTAAACTTGATTTGAAGGTGCTCTGTGATTTGTTTGGCCTGTTTAGCTCGATTTTGCTTGATTGATCCACCATAGGAGCTCTATGTGCGAGCTTGATTTCTCGTGTTCTAGTGGTTGAATAGATTTGATTTTTGGATATGTTGATCTGCGTGTTTAGACGAATCGAATGGGATTGGTTTCAGGCCGATCGGCCCAGGTTTCATCATCGGATGTCGTCAGGAAACCCTCGGCCATTCGTTTCACCGTCGCTGTGAAAAAGACGAAGACCAGTCAACTTTCGTTGACTTGGTCAACGTCTGACGTGGCGCTGACGTGCACCACGTGGCTTGACACGTGGCGTCCACGTCGGCGCAGATGGTTATTAGGTTAGTTTTCTAAAAATAAAAATATCCAGATCGAACGATAGGGGTGGTGCCACGTGTCTAGATCTGGATTTTTCAGAAAATAAAAAAAGTTTTCAGATTTAAAAATGATTTTTCGAAAAATAATAATAAAGGTTTTGATTGAACGGCCGAGATGCAGTCTCACCATGCGATCTAAGCCGTTGATCGCGGTATGCAGATCGGACTGTCACAAAGCGGTCGTGCCATGCGATCTGAGCCGTTGATCTCGGTATTTAGATCGAACGGTGCAGATTGGTCTTTCCAATTGATCTAGCCGTCCATTTTAGTACGCAGATCCGAGGGATGTGGATTAGCCGCATGGTCCATCATGGATCGTAGGATTAGATATTACATAAAAAAATTCTTAGAAAATGCCAAAAAATTCGAAAAAATAGAAAATATTATGAAAAAATCAAAAGTGCATCGTTTTTGCTCCGGGTTGGATCCGCGTGGGTTTGGACCGGGCTTTTGGGTTCATGGTTGGGGTCAACCGGGTCCGAAAAATTAATAAAAATTTCAGAAAAATAAAAAAAATCAGAAAAACATTTAAAAATCCCAAAAAATCATAAAAAAAAATTCTAAAAAAATTATAAAAAATTCCCCAAAAAATACAAAAAATGGGAAATGACCACATTCAACTGGTTTGATCCATTTTTGTTGATTTTGGGTTCCCGAGCCTTAAAAAATGACCATTTTGCCCATCTGGACACTTTGTCCCAAACTTTTCCAAATTACCCCCGAACTCTAACGGCAAATTCTCTAAGCCCTTAGGGCTCTACTAAGCATGCCATGTGATTGTTTGTGATGTTATTTATCCGAATGACTTAGCTTCTTGATTTGCGCACTTTCGATTATTGATTATGATTGATATGATAGTCATTTTCATCTGCATGTAGGCATGGCCAAGGGTCAGTTTGGGCCCGGAATCGGCTTGACTCAAACCCGGACACGGCCCATTGACTGAGCCCACGGTTCCAAACAGAAACCAACCCGTGGCTTCCGGGCCCGGTTTCGATTTCTTCAAACCTTGAACCGAGCCCGGAACATGCGGTTCCGGGCCGGTTCCGAACGGCCAAAAATGGGATTAAAAAAAAAAGAAAAGAGCCGTTGACCAGCTCGGAACCGCCGATTCAAAATCGGAATCGAAACCGGAACCGGCCAGGAACCGGAATAGGAACCGCCACTTAAGGTTCCGGTTCTGGTTCCCCCGAATTTTGAACCGGAAGCCCCGGTTCATGAACTGGAATCGACGATTTCGGAACCGTGGCCATGCCTATCTGCATGACCCGTTTGGACGTTAGAGCCTTCCTTACCCCGAGACATCTGCATGAAAATTGTAGTTAGAAAAATCGCTCAATTTAGGTACCGAAAAGGCGTCGACTGAAAGGTTGGCGTAACTAAGTCCCAGAGCCATCTTCTCTGGTTTTCACAGAACCGCTCGGTAGGGTTTCCAATCTACCCTCCAAAAATAGATTGGTGGCGACTCCGATGGCATGCATACTTATCACATGTCACCCAATCGCACTAAGATCAACCTCATTTAAAATTCCTCCCTGTCGCGATTTGGTACGGGCCTGGGAGGGCCCGCGCCTTGATCTCATTTGTCCTATCGAGTGGATGAGAACATAGCAATCCATTAACCCTTGAGACTTACCATTTAGGATATATCTTCGAGAGGGTCGCGACAGTCATCAAGCTTGGACCTTTCATCTCTTGGAACATGCACAAATGCCCGACAGTCGAACACTTTCAAATAATTGTAGGAAACATCTTTCCCACTCTAAACTCTTTGCGGAACATCCCCCTTAAGAGGAACTGATGGAGAAAGATTTATCAAGTCAATTGCCGTTCTCATCGCTTCACCCCAAAATGACTTAGGCAACTTCGCATGAGATAGCATACACCGAATTCGATCATTAATTATTCGGTTCATTCTCTCCTCTACTCCATTCTGCTGTGGTGTTTTCGAAATAGTCTTCTCAAGCTTGATACCATAATCCCTGCAATAATACTCAAGCGAGCCTCTATATTCACCACCTTTGTCAGCTCGAACACATTTCAGTTTCTTCCCGATTTCTCTTTCCATGTTAACATGAAATTATTTGAAGGCCGCAAGCACATGGTCTTTAGATTTCAAAGCAATAGCCCACACTTTTCTAGAGCAATCATCGATAAATATCACAAAGTATAATGCACCACCAAGTGTTCTAGCATCCATGCAACAAACCTCAGTGTGAACGAAATCAAGTTCATTAGATTTTGTGTGTAGAGAGGAACTTTGAAATGAGAATCGATGTTGCTTACCAGTGAGGCAATGAGTACATTCCATCAGATTTCTCTCCTTCAATGGTAGAAGATTCTTTCTAACAAGAGTTTCAAGCCCCTTCTCGCTAAGATGACCAAGCCTTATGTGCCATAGATCAACTGAGGAGTCCTCCACTGCATTTACCTCTACTCTGATCAACTTTGCTTCCATGGTGTAAAGAGTGCATGTCTTCTTGCTTTTTGCCACTACCATAGAGCCTTTAGTCAATTTTCATTTGCCATCATAGAAGGAATTGCAATAATCATCGTCATCTAAGGCACCCATGGAGATCAAGTGAAGTCGAATATCCGGAACATGTCTCACATTTCTCAAAAGCAAATTACATCCCACACCGGTCTCCAAATAAACACCTCCCACGCCAATAACCTTAGAAACACCACTGTTTCCCATCCTAACACAACCGAAGTCACCGCTGCGATAAGATGTAAAGTAGTCACATCGTGAGGTGACATGAAAAGAAGCTACGGAATCAACAACCCAGCTAGAGTCTCAGCATGTAAAGTTTATACAACTATCGTCACAAATGAACACAATATCACCATCAGATGCAACTGTCGTTGTCGCCTGATTCTTCTTTCTATCTCCATGTCTATCATGGGATTTATCTCTCTTTGGTAGCCAGCATTCTTTAGCATAATGTGCCATCTTGCCACACTTATAACACTTCACACTCCTCCTCGGCCTTGACTTCGACCTTCCTCTTGACGTGCCCATGTCGTTACTTTGAAACTTTCTTGATTGACTTTTCACCCTGTTTTCTACGACAAGTGCCTCCAATCTAGAAGCATAATTCAAGCCTTTTCTCCTTGTTTCTTCATTGAACAAGCTTTCTTTAACCATGCTCATAGAAAGCACATCGTAAGGAGCCGAATTTTTTAACGCCACAACCAAGGTGTCCCAACTATCGGGAAGAGTACCAAGCAAAAAACATGATTGCAATTCATCACCTAGGTCAATCTCAAGATTTGTCAATTGATTTACAACATCTTGAAATTCACTCAAGTGTTCCGACATACTACTCTCCTCCTTGTATCTCAAATTCACAAGTCTTTTCACTAGAAGAGCTTTATTTTGTGGAGTTCGCCTCTCATAGAGATCTTGTAGTTTCTTCCACAAAGTATCCACCTTCATTTCTTGAGCAACATAATGAAACACACTATCATCAATCCATTGTCGAATAAACCCAACCGTCTTTCGATTCATTCGCTCCCACTCTTTGTTTTCCTTATCTCCTCGAGATTCATCACCATCGACGGGATCAAACAAATCTTTGCAATATAACATGTCTTCCATATGGAGTAATTCGAGACATTTAACTCAAACATGGTGCCACTCGATTCCTCCATTTAACACTAGAATCTCAACATTAGCTATGATACCACTTTGTTGGGGAAAAACGGGCAGCACTTTGCTACAAACTAAGCCAATCCAAGATCAAAAACTCCCCCCAAATTAAACCGACTTAATCCAGCAACAACCAACAATATATATCCAGCAAAAATAATCTCGCAACATGTAAATATAATAGCGGAATGATAAGGGGACAATACACCAAGATTTATGTGGAAAACCCAAAATCGGAAAAATCACGGACGACCCAAAACTTCCACTAATCACCAAGAATAGTAGGACATACAAAAGGTTTCTCTCTAGTCACACACTAGAGGCTCAACATCAACATTACAAAGAGCATTTCCTCACCACAAAGGTGGAACAATACAAAAGGGGTAAGAAAATCCTAACCTCGATTGAAGAATTCGGAGACGAATCTCAATGAATGAAACCGATCAACTCGTAGGCCTCGGTCTCACAAGCAATATACTAAAATTTGAGTCAATTCCGATAATGTTTGGCCTTCGAATCACCGTGTCCTTTTTCCTTCTTTCTTTTCTTCTCTGCGCTCGGTTCTCTCTTTTTCACTCCCCTGTTTTTGTCACTCTCGGCTACTGACCCCACGAGAGAAGCAGCCCCACCTTTTCTTCTTTTTGCTTTTTGTTACTTTTGCCTTTTTGTTTTGTTTTGACTCTTCTTTTACTAAGTTAGCTGGCCCCCCACATAAGAGGCGGACCCAGCCCACATAAACAAAGGTTAAAGGATCAAAGTTGGACCAATTTTCTTAGCAATGAAGCTGAAATTTACGAGGAGAGGGCCTTTTGTGCTTGGAAAAGAGGCAATTACCGTGTGGGCACCCACCGCTTGCCGGGGACATCCACTGAGTCTTTTCTGGACTGACCATTAGTGCTCGCTTTACATAAAGCCATTCACTCTGCCTCTTGGAAGCTGCCGTGGCAGTTTCCTCTGCAGTTTCTCTGTCGGAACTTCTGAGTTGGTTACTAAAACTTGTATATAACAGCTCTCGCCCACGAGAAGAAAGGGCACAGCCATCTCTCCCAATGTACATTCATCTGTTAAGCTCGCGATGAATCAAATCGGGTTTGGTTTCTAGGGAGAAGGGAAGAGGAAGGAAAATGGTGTTCAAATTCGCCACCTTCGATCCTGCCCAAGATCCCGATGCTTTCAACCCGGCGTTTCCACCTACTCCATCACCATCACCCTCTGCAACACTCTGCCAGCCATGCGAATACACCTGCACTTTCACCAGAGCCCTTGTCAGCCGACTCGTTGCTGCCGGCACTTCTCTCGTCTTAAGATCCCCAGGTTTTGAATTTCATGATGATGAGATTCGAGACCGATCCGCAGAGATACCACTTCATAGTATCAATCTCGATGTCCATCCAGAATATCACCGAAGACAGCTTCAAGAGTTTACTCTGAAGGAGTTGAAAGTGGCTACCGGAAATTTTAGCTACGGGAAAATTATAGGCAGAGGTGGATTTGGCAGAGTCTACAAGGGTCAGTTAGCTGATGGCTCTCTAGTGGCAATCAAAAGAATGAACCATGGCAGCAACCAAGGTATCTCAGAGTTCGAAAGAGAAGTAATGATTGGTAGCATCATACACCCACATCACAATCTGCTTCCCATGCTCGGATTTTGCAGAACGTCAAAATGCAGGGACTTATTGCTCGTCTACCCATTCATGATCAATATATGTCTGGCATCATGCTTGAGAGAGAGAAAGGATGATCAACCCCCGCTGGACTGGCCTACTCGCAGAAAAATAGCCGCGGGAGCTGCGAGAGGGCTGTCCCATCTGCATGATCTGAGCATACTGCACCGAGATATCAAAGCTGCAAACATTATGTTGGATGAGGAATTTGAGCCTCACATTGGAGACTTTGGGTTGGCCTTGTTGGTCGATTGCAGGCACGGCGGATACTCTGTGGATGGCATCGAGGAGGCACCCGTACTACCGAGGAACGAATCCAAAGCAGGATCCGACGGTGAATTTTCTCATGTCACGTCAGCGGTACGCGGCACAATAGGACATATTGCGCCAGAGTATCTCAGTACCGGGAAATGCACGGTGAAGAACGATGTCTTTGCATTTGGGATAATGCTTCTGGAACTCGTGACCGGACAAAGAGCTTTTGATCGTGCAAGGCTTGCAAATGTCGAGGCAGTGATGTTACTCGATTGGGTAAAAGCGCTTCTGGCAGAGCGTAGGTGGGTAATGCTAGTCGATCCCAATCTGAAGGGTGCGTATGACGACGAGGAGATAGGGGAAGTGACACGCCTAGCTCTTTTGTGCACCCAATCAGACGCAAGAGAACGACCATCCATGGCACAAGTAGTCCGAACACTGGAAGGCCATCATAGCATTAGCATCGAGGAGAGATGGGAGGAGTATGAGCGGAGGTTTTGGGAGGAGCATCAGCGTATACTGAGGTGTCCGGAGTGGATTGGGGCGGACTGCACTTCGATTATCAGAGGTGAAGAATTGTCTGGACCCAGATAATCTAACAACCCGGCCCATTCTAAGTAGAACAAGCTCTCAAAATTAAGTGCTTTGAGTGAGTGGTCAGGGTGGAGGTTAACTCATGTATCTCAACAAGGTATTCCAACCGATGCCGGATTTAAGATGTCATAGTTTACGTGTAGCTGATCTAAAAATCACCGGTGACAATAGAAATGTCATCACTTATGATGAGGAGAAATTATTATCACCAAGGACATAATCTACTTGCCTGAGTTACGAGACTCCACAAATTCTGTTGTTTTTCAATTCATTAATTCTGATTTCATGAAAACCTCACCATAGTGAGGATGTTGTACAATACTATTATCTTCCTTTATCAACGATGTCACACCCTAAATCCACATAAAACAAAAGGAGGGACTCAACGTCCATTAAGAGAAGAACAAAGTCTCAGAGTAACCACACCTAACAAAAAAGCCAGCATTAAAATAAAATAAAAAAGCGAGCTCGAAGAGAAAGATAAAAAAAAGGAAAAATAAAATATAAATAAATAAATAAATTTGGAAAATACTAAATTATCAATAAAAATTGGCCACGTCGGCAATATCAAGCCAAAGTTGGTCGGAAGGACTGAATTGACACGAATGCAAAATGTTTGGGACTGAATTGACAAAATTGCAATATATTTAGGACTTTTTTTGGTAATTTTCTTAAAAATCTTGTATTCCAATTGTCTTGGAAACATGTTGGCCAAAACCGCTTGTCTTGGAAATTCAGCATAATGTGCGTTTGTGTGAGTATATCCATATGTATGGCCCATAGCCATAGGCCGGTCGTATATTGACTGGTCGTTGCTTCTTCTTCATCTTTTTTCTTCGTTGTCAAAGGTAGAATGAATTGCGGGACGATGTCGATTTCTTTGGTAAGCCAAAGTCATAAATTAGGCCACTCTGCCGTGCTATCCCAAAGGTTATATAGTACTAATATGAAGTCACAAATTCTGCCTAGCGGCAAAAGCGAGGCTAAAGTGTCACAGAAGATATAACAGTTAATTAAGTATTTTTGTTAGTCAAGGTTGATCTACATACATGAGAGATTCGCATAAGTCTGAAGTCAACATTGTCCTCACAAGGACATGCTTTTGGAAATGAGCGGCTGGGGAATGCAATGACTCCATATCAAATAGGATGAGTAACAAGAAGGGATTAGCTTGAACATGTATCACTAATTGGAAACTCATCTGTTTTGCATAACTGGATCGGATTCCTATCAAGGCAGGGAATTTCAGCTAAAATTTCACTTCTTGGCCAAAAAATTATATGAGAAATAATAACACAGACCTCTTTGAACAATGAATATGCTTTCTTGTTTTGACCAAATCTGAGAATCAGCTATTCTGTTTCTAGCCTCTGGTTTCTACAGTTTTGAGCCTGTTGTCCTTGAGGCCATTAGGGGTCAAACAAAACAAGTAGTTTCTCCAGTTAAATTTGGGCTGGCTTGATCCGACCAAACAAAGTGGATGGCCCTGAGTTTCCAATCGAGGGATCATCGGTCATGTTCCTGACCGAAAGTGTACAATAACATCCTTCATTACTAAATCATTGAAACACTAGCACCAGATTGTAGTAGTCGATAGACATGCCCAAGCTCGTGCGAACACTTCCTATCCCCCTAAGTTCTGGTGACTAACTGCTCGATAACATGAAATTTGTCTTCCAACAAAGAGGAAGTGTCAGTTGATATGCTCCGTGCACCCGTTTCTCTCGACAGTTCGAGCTTTGATCACACATGACAAGTTCAGTGCCGTACATATGTAAGACATGCGAGTTTCTTCTCTCTCCTCACTTAATTGGCAGTTTTGTCTGACAGTCCAATGGACAAAGATGTCTGATGTATCTACTCTGCAAGTACGTGCACCGAGTTGAGTTGATCTTCAAATATGAAGATAGAGAGTAATGTCTGGATGAAAACCAGTACGGGGGTGGGCCAAGTCCAAGAGAGAAAGAAGTGGAAAAATTCATCATTGGATTGTGATTGTGGCGAGATACCAATCAGATTGACGAATTCTTGCAGCACCGCGTGGACGGTTGTCACCGCATGACATGCCCCACTTGACCGGAGCAAGTTCGATAATCTGCTCTTCTTGTGACTCTCACGAGAGGAGAGTCCCTAGAAAGGCCAAACAGAGTGATTCTTAGAAGCTGTATTGTAGTTTCTTTCGTGTTATATTCGCCACCATCGCGTTACTGAGATCCCACCATTCTCCTTCCACGACATCATCATCAGCCTGTTGTCAATAGCGTGATCGCCGGAGCACTAAGGCGATAGCCAACGTCCGGTTTGCAGTCAGTGCTTCTCTCATCTTAACAAACCCCAATTGCAAAGGGAATGCAACAGACAAGGGGAAGAATGAACAGAAGTGGATGCTGGGGGTGAATTCCAAAGTTTCCGACAAGACAGGGTTCGAAAAAGTTACCTTTTGTCATATAAAACAATAATCAGAGAAGCGAATGGTTCACTTGCGGGTTTCATCTTCAGTTCCTCTGCACCAGGCGCTACCGTGAGCTTCAGTAGATCCTGGAATTATGGTATTACGGAAATGCATCTTTCAATATCGAAAAGTACTCATATTTATCTCATAGAAGCAAATGTTCAGTCGTGTAGTTTTATCTTGGTTCTTAAATATTTTCACATGAGAAATAAATCGGAAAAAGCCCCGCATCGAACATGCAGCTTCTAGATTGATTGTGACACTTGTGATCACTGATTGGTCCCTAAAGATGGTTCTAGGGTCCAAGCATCTGTTGGACCATTTTTCTTAGAAAAGAAGCTGGATTGATAAGAAGAGGGGCCTTTTGTGCTTGGAAAGTGGCAATTTCCGTGTGGGCGCAGAGAGGCACACACCGCTTGCAGGGGTCTCCTAATGACATATAAGTCTTCTCTGGCATTAAATAAGGCCTTTCACACAGCCTCTTGGAAGCTGCCATGGCAATTTCCTCTGCGCTTTCCTCTGTTAAACTCCTGAGTTGGTTCTTAAAACTTCCCTATAACATCTCTCGCCCGCAAGAAGAAGGGGCACAGCAATCTCTCACAACACACATTCATTTGTTAAGCTCCTGATAAAAGCAACTCGGGTTTGGTTTCCAAAGAGAAAGTGAAAAGGAAGGAAAATGGTGTTCAAATTCGCCACGTTCGATCCTGCCCAAGATCCCGATGATTTCAACCCGGCTTTTCCGCCTACTCCGTCATCATCACCCTCAGCAACACTCTGCCAGTGCAAGCCATGCCAATACACCTGCACTTTCACCAGAGACATTGTCAGCCGCCTTGTTGCTGCAGGCGCTTCTCTTGTCTTTACAGCCCCAGGTTTTGAATTTCATGATGATGAGATTCGAGACCGATCCGCAGAGGTACCACTTCATAGTATCAATTTCGATGTCCGTCCAGAATGTCACCGAAGACAGCTTCAAGAGTTTACTCTGAAGGAGTTGAAAGAGGCTACCGGAAATTTTAGCAACAAGAAACTTATAGGCAGAGGTGGATTTGGCAGAGTCTATAAGGGTCAGTTAGCTGATGGCTCTCTAGTGGCAATCAAAAGATGCAAAGAAGAACTCACTCAAGGTCCTATCGATCAGTTCGAAAGAGAAGTAATGATTGGTAGCATCATACACCCACATCACAATCTGCTTCCCATGCTCGGATTTTGCAGAACCCCAAAATCCACAGACTTATTGCTCGTCTACCCATTCATGATCAATATATGTCTGGCATCATGCTTGAGAGAGCGAAAGGATGATCAACCCCCGCTGGACTGGCCTACCCGCAGAAAAATAGCCGCGGGAGCTGCGAGAGGGCTGTCCCATCTGCATGATCTGAGCATACTGCACCGAGATATCAAAGCTGCAAACATTATGTTGGATGAGGAATTTGAGCCTCACATTGGAGACTTTGGGTTGGCCTTGTTGGTCGATCGCAGGCACGGCGGATACTCTGCGGATGATGGCATTGAGGAGGCACCCGTACTTCCGAGGAACGAATCCAAAGCAGAATCCGACGGTGAATTTTCTCATGTCACGACAGCTGTACGCGGCACAATAGGACATATTGCGCCAGAGTATCTCAGTACCGGGAAATGCACGGTGAAGAACGATGTCTTTGCATTTGGGATAATGCTTCTGGAACTCGTGACCGGACAAAGAGCTTTTGATCTTGCAAGGCTTGCAAATGGCGATGATGTCATGTTACTCGAATGGGTAAAAGCGGTTCTGGTAGACCGTAGGTGGGAAATTCTAGTCGATCCCGATCTGCAGGGTGCATATGACGAGGAGGAGATGGAGAAAGTGATCAAGCTGGCTCTTTTGTGCACACAATCAGTCCCAAGAGAACGACCATCCATGGCACAGGTAGTCCGAACACTCGAAGGCTATAGCATTAACATCGAGGAGAGATGGGAGGAGTATGATCGGAGGTTTTGGGAGGAGCATCAGCGTCGATTGAGGTCTCCGGAGTGGATTGTGGCGGACTCCACTTCGCATCTCAGAGCAGAAGAATTATCTGGACCCAGATAGTCTATATTGTTAAGGTAATGACCCGGCCCGTTCTAAGTAGAGCAAGCTCACAAAATTAAAGAGCTCTGAGTGGTCAGGGTGAAGGTTAACTCATGTATCTCGACAATGTATATCACAGCCGATGCTGGATTTAAGAATCACCAGTATAGTCGGAAAAAAAATCACCAGTAATAAGAGAAATGTCATCACTTATAATGATGAGAAATTATTGCTGCCCGAATTACGAGACTCCAAAAATTCTGTTGTTTTTAAATACGTTAATTCTGATTTCATGAATATCTCACCATAGTGAGGATGTTGTACAATACTATTATCTTATCCAATAACTAATACCAAAAGAATATCCCCACGAGGAAGCGCTCCTCCTAGGGAAAAGGACACTTTTGGTGCCAAAAGTTGTGTACGGAGATCACTTTGGTGCCATAAGATTCTGCCGGATCACTTTAGTGCCAAATCGGAGACAAAATGATTACTTTGGTGCCTATTCCGGCCAAAAGTGCCACGTGTAATTAATAAATAACTTTTTAATGTAAAATGACATTTTTAAAATAAAACAAAATAAGTCCACGTTGGCTGCCACGTGGACTTCTACACTTTAAAATAAATTAAAATAAATCAAATTCAATTTTAAAAATTAGCTAAAATTTAAATTCGTTTAAAATAAAAATTTTATTAAAAAAATTAAAATAAGCTTAAAAATTTAACAAAAAACATTAAAATTAAAAAAAAAAAACATCAGAACCAGGTGGCGAGGGCCTCGCCGCCGCCGCCCCCACCCTCGCCATTGCCGGCGACGATAGGGAGGCGGCGGGGAGGGGGCCGCCTGTTCTGCAAACTTTTACGTTTTTTTTTTTTTTTGAGTTTTTAACTTTTTTGTTATTTTTTTAACCTAATTTTTCAATTTTTAGATTTTTTATTTTTGTAAACTGATTAAATTTGTATTCTTATTTTTAGTATTTTTTTAATTTTAACCTTTTTTAATTGCTGACTGGACCTCGCCGGAGCCACATCAGCTTCAAATATTAATAAAATAATACCACGTCAGAATTTTGACGGAGCAAATCGGACTTAGCACCAAAGTGATCGTTTTTTAAAAAAACTTGGCACTTAAGTGATCCGATTGAAACTTTTGACACCAAAGTGATCTCCGTACACAACTTTTGGCACCAAAAGTGTCCTTTCCCCCTCCTCCTAAGCGTCACCCGGTACAAAACATGAGATGTTGAAGGGATGAAGTGAACGAACCGCAGCTCGATAAGGGCGCGCATGGCAACACTTCTGCTTCATAAATCAACTTCTGGCCAGAAGTTGATTTTTCTACTTTTACTCAGAAGCAGAAGTTGATTTTTCTACTTCTGCTCTAGAAGTTGATTTCTGATTAGAGAAATTCGTTTGGTAACGTTTGAAAATTTCTACTTCTGGAACATTATTAACATAAAATCTTCTAAGACGAATTATTGTCGGCGGCCGAAAAATTTCTACTTCATTTTTAATTTTTTTTAAATGTCTTTAAAAAATAATTTTTATTATTAAAAATTTTATTTACATTTTAAAAGTGTCCTTTTCCCCTCCTCCTAAGCGACACCCGGTACAGAACATGAGATGTTGAAGGAATGAAGTGAACGAACTGCAGCTCGATAAGGGCGCACATGGAAACACTTCTGCTTCAGAAATCAACTTTTGGCCAGAAGTTAATTTTTCTACTTTTACTCCGAAGCAAAAGTTGATTTTTCTACTTCTGCTCTAAAAGTTGATTTCCGATCAGAGAAATTCGTTTAGTAACGTTTGAAAATTTCTACTTCTGAAACATTATTAACACAAAATCTTCTAAGACGAATTATTGTCGGCGGCCGAAAAATTTCTACTTCATTTTTAATTTTTTTAAATGCCTTTAAAAAAGAATTTTTATTATTAAAAATTTTATTTACATTTTAAAAATAAAAAATTATTATTTATTTTTTACTCCGTCGGCCCGAGATGGCGAGTTGGCAGCTGCAGCGGCATCGATGGCAGTTGGCAACGGTTGGCGGCGATGGTTGGCAGTAGCGAGTGGTGGGAGGCTGTGGGCTGGTGGAGGTCGGCCGAGGGGGGGCGGTGATCGGCGGCGGCTGGCAGAGGTCGAGGGGGCGGTGGCCCACAGGGGGCGACGGGGGTCGGTGGTGGGCGGCAGCGGTCAATTGAGTTCGGTGGTTGGCGGAGGTGGGCACCGACGGTGGAGGCGTGATTAGGCGAGAGAGGCGTAACAAAAAGAGGGTGAGGGCGTAATGAAAAGATGGTGAGGCAAGAAGTACTTCTTAAGTTGATAAGAAATTTTTTTTAACTTCTCAAAATGGGGGGAAAATAACTTTAGAAGTAAAAATTCACTTCATAAGTAGAAATTTCTTTCAGAAGTAAAAAATTTTACCAAACGGATTTCTGCTGCAAAAGTTGCATTACCAAACGGATTTTTGCTCCAAAAGCACTTCTGAAGCAGAAATTCACTTCCAGAAGTGTTACCATGCGCACCCTAAATGATACTCATCTTCTTGTGGGATGGAACACCAGTTATGCACATTTCATAAACATCACTTTCGCTAGGAAAGCATTTAACAAAGTTTATAGAGCAAAAACAACACGTTTGTAAAATATTAAACAAGGAGAAGAAAAAAGAAAGAAAGAAAAGACAAAAAGGAAATAAAATAAGGGGGAAAAAAGCTTTGAAAAAAATATTAAAATATTATTAAAAATTGTCACGTCAGCGCTGGCCAATCAAAGTTGGCCGGATGGACTGAATTGGTACAAATGCAAAAAGGTTTAGGACTCAATTGGCAAAAAAAAAATTACGACTGAATTGACACAATTGTAATAAGTTTAAGACTTTTTTGGTAATTTCCCCCTAAGTTTTCAAGACGTGATAGTGAAGAGGTTAACGCAGAGACCAAGAAGGGGTGAATTGGTCTATTAAAAAATTATCGCGATAGACTTTAGCAAATTCTTTTCGAAGATTATAAGGTTGAGCTAAGTCCACCAAATAATTCTCAACGTGGAATTCAATCTACTTGCAGGTTTCATCAATGTCGATTCCTATAGGAAAAGGGTTTCTTAGCTCAACAACAAAGGTAAACTGACAGATGCTCCGGAGAGTTAAAATAGATCATGGCACTATGATATTACCAAATGCATCTTTGGAGAGAGTAAAGAGGGCATAAGTACACCGAGAGGGCCATAATTTTTGTACGGCATTCACTTAAGTGTCATTACTTTTGTTTCGTTCACTTGAGTACCACATCGGAGCAAAAATCGTTCACTTGAGTGTCATTTCAGGCAAATCTGCTTACGTGGACCTTTTATTATATTTTTATTTATTTTTTAGTGACACGTGGATTTTTTTTACATTTTTTAATATTTTCTGGAATTTTTTATTTTTTTATTTTTTATATACTTATATTTATATTTTTATTATTTAATATTTAATATTTTCTGGAAAAAAAAACGCTTGAATTTCCCCTTGGCCAACGAGGTCACCGGTGACCCTTGCCGGCCACGGCCTGCTCGCCTAGGGGCGAGGGCAGCCTCGCCCTCAGCCGGTGGGGCAGCGACGGCCGTCGCTGCCGCGGGCGAGGGCGCGATGGCCCTCTCCAGATCTGGGCGAGGGCCCTCGCGGCCCCGCCGACCATGGGCGAGAGCCATCGCGCCCTCGCACGCGGCCGTCGCCTAGGGCCATCACAGCCCCCCAGCCGAGGGCGAGGCGGCCCTCACCCCTCGGCTAGCCGGCCAAGAGGGGGTAAACAAACAGAAAAAAACAATTTTTTTTTCAAAATAAATAAATAAAATAAAATAAAACCCACGTGTGCATTAAAAAATTCAAAAAAATTGCTCCGGCGATGCCACATCAGATTTTCCAGCGTCCACGTGGGATTTTCGACGAGGCATATCGGCGATGGCACTTAAATGATCGTTTTTCTAATTTATGACACTCAAGTGAACGAAAAAAAAGTTATGATACTCAAGTGAATGCCGTGAATAAGTTATGGCACTCGCGATATACTTATGCAGATAAAGAGCAAGGAAACCCAGATTCACGAGCTAATTTTAATTACTTTGTGCTGGAATCTGCTTCATGGATCCCTTGGGCCTGTGCTCGTATCGAAAACAAATGAAACTCAGCCCGGAAGTGTATTGTTCGTTACTGTGCAGTACGCGTACCTAACTTCAAAATTCACTCCGGACAAGCCGTAGCTCCAATTCAAGATTTGTCAAATCCCACGGCCTAAAGTTTCACTCTTATAGAAAAACGCAGTCCAGCAACTCCTCAATTGAATCGCGAAGCTCAAAATCGACCAAACCTCAAATCTGTGCCCTAATTTTGAAAATTCCTTCGATTGAATGCCAACGGAGTTAATTGTTGACTCGCCGAGACCCCTTGAGCGTGCATGCAAGAAACCCCTTTCTCTTTCTTTCCTTCTATTTTTTTTTTCTGCGCACTCTCTGTCTCTGTCTCTGTCTCTGTCTCTCCTTCGAATCTGTTCTAATTTTCCTCACTTCACGACTCCACGAGCAGAAGCTTCATTTTTGTTCTCTTCAGATGGGCTGAGGCCTTGCTTAAAAGATGGGCTTATGGGCTCACTTTTTCTTATATTTCTTTATATCTCTCTTTTTTCTTTTTCTTTTTCCCATTTCTTACACCAAGAGAGAGAGAGAAGTGGAAATTTCATCGTTGGATTGTGATTGTGGCGAGATACCAATCAGATTGACGAATTCTTGCAGCACCGCGTGGACGGTTGTCAACGCATGACATGCCCCACTACACCAGGCTCTACCGTGAGCTTCAGTAGATCTTGGAACTACGGGCAATACCGAAATACATCTTTCAAGATGGAGAAATACTAATATTCGTATCGTAGCAGCGGGAGGCGGGTCATGCAGGTTTATCTTGGTTTTGAAATATTTCTACGCGCAACATGAATGGGAAAAAGCCCCACACGGAAGTAATGACTTGAAGTTGGTTTGTGTTGGGATTTGATTCATGGAGCCAACATCTATGCTTTGCTACCGCTCGCACCAGTAACCCGAATCGACAGCAGCTTCTAGATTGATTATGACAGGTGCGATTATTGATGGATCGCTAAAGATTGTTGTAGGATCAAAGCATCTGTTGGACCAATTTCCTTAGCAATGAAGCTGAAATTTACGAGGAGAGAGGGGGACTTTTGTGCTTGGAAAAGAGGCAATTACCGTGTGGGCACACAGGACTCCTAGTAATTTATAATTGCAAGAGTCTTTTCTGGACTGACTTAGTGCTCCACTTTACATAAAGCCATTCACACTCACTCTTGGAAGCTGCCGTGGCAGTTCCCTCTGCAGTTTCTCCGTTGGAACTTCTGAGTTTCGTTCTTTAAACTTGTATATAACAAACACCTCTCGCCCACGAGAAGAAGGGGCACAGCCATCTCTCACACTACACATTCATTCGTTAAGCATCAAATCGGGTTTGGTTTCTGGGGAGAAGGGAAAAGGAAGGAAAATGGTGTTCAAATTCTCCACCTTCGATCCTGCCCAAATCCCGATGATTTCAACCCGGCTTTTCCGCCTACTCCGTCATCATCACCCTCAGCAACACTCTGCCAGTGCCAGCCATGCCAATACACCTGCACTTTCACCAGAGACATTGTCAGCCGCCTTGTTGCTGCGGGCGCTTCTCGTCTTTACAGCCCCAGCTGTTGAACTTGCTGGTCATGAGATTCGAGACCGATCCGCAGAGACGCCATTGCCTAGTATCAACTCCGATGCCCGTCCAAAGTTCCACCAAAGACAGCTTAAAGAGTTCACCCTGAAGGAGTTGAAGCTGGCTACCGATAAGTTCAGCGACAAAAACATTATAGGCAGAGGTGGATTTGGCAAAGTCTACAAGGGTCGGTTAGCCGATGGCTCTCTAGTGGCAATCAAAAAAGGCAAAAAAGAACATACTCGAGGTAGTATCGCACGGTTTGAAACAGAGGTAATCGTTGGTAGCATCGAAGCCCCACATCACAATCTGGGGCTTTTTTTCAAAAGGGGTCCCAAAAAAAAAAAATTTACCGATTTGGGGTTACTATTTAAAATTTTACCAATTTGGGGTCGGTCCGGGAGGAAGACTGCCGAACGGATTCCGTTCGGCAATCCACCGGCCGAACGGGTTCCCGTTCGGCAGTTGCCCTGCCGAACAGATCCTGGTTCGGCAGCCCAACTGCCGAGCTGGAGGCCACAGTGTAGGGGCCCCTCAGTTCGGCTGGGGGGCAAAAAGCCGAACTGGGCAGCCCCCCAGTTCTGCAAATTAAATTTGCAGAACTGGCCCCCCCCCCTCCCATTTCGGTGCTGGCCCCCCCCCATCCAGAACTGCCCCCCCCCCCCCTCCCATTTCGGTGCCCCTCCAGTTCGGCATTTGAAATGCCGAACGGGGCCCAGTTCGGGATTTCAAATGCCAAACTGGGTACCACGCGTGGGTGGGCCCACGGTTCGGCAGTTTTACTGCCGAACCGAACCAAACTCGGCGTTTTCACTGCCGAACTGCCCGATCGGTGCCTCGTCCGCCGAACGGGATCCCAGTTCGGCAGTATGACTGCCGAACTGGTTGGATCGGCACCAAGACTGCCGAACCGACCCTAAATTGGTAAAATTTTAAATAGTAGCCTCAAATCGGTAAATTTTTTTTTTTTTGGGACCCTTTTTCGAAAAAAGCCCCACAATCTGCTTCCCATGCTCGGATTTTGCAGAACGCCAAAGTGCAGGGACTTATTGCTCTTCTCCCCCTTGATGATCAATAAAGATGTGGGATGGTGCTTGAGAGAGCGACCTGTGACACAACCCCCGCTGGACTGGCCTACTCGCTTAAAAATAGCTGCAGGAGCTGCGAGAGGGCTGTCCCATCTGCATGATCTGAACATATTGCACCGAGATATCAAAGCTGCAAACATTATGTTGGATGATGAATTTGAGCCTCGCATTGGAGACTTTGGGTTGGCCTTGTTGGTCGATCGCAGGCACGGCGGATACTCTGAGGATGGCATCGAGGAGGCACCCGTTCTTCCGAGGAACAAATCCAAAGCAGGATCCGACAGTGAATATTCTGATGTCACAACAGCGGTACGGGGCACAATAGGACATATTGCACCAGAGTATCTCGGTACCGGGAAATGCACGGTGAAGAACGATGTCTTTGCATTTGGGATAATGCTTCTGGAACTCGTGACCGGACAAAGAGCTTTTGATCTTGCAAGGCTTGAAAATGACGAGGGAGTGATGTTGCTCGATTGGGTAAAAGCGCTTCTGGCAGAGCGTAGGTGGGAAATTCCAGTCGATCCCGATCTGCAGGGAGGATATGACGAGAAGGAGATAGAGAAAGTGATCCAGGTGGCTCTTTTGTGCACCCAATCAGACCCAAGAGAACGACCATCCATGGCACAAGTGCTCCGAACACTGGAAGGCCATCATAGCATTAGCATCGAGGAGAGATGGGAGGAGTGTCATCGGAGGTTTTAGGAGGAGCATCAGCGTAGATTGAGGGATTGGATTGGGGAGCACTCCACTTCGCATATCAGAGCTGATGAATTGTCTGAACCCAGATAATCTAATTGTTAAGGTAACGACCCGGTCCGTTCTAAGTAGAGCAAGCTCTCAAAATTAAGTGATCTGAGTAAGTGGTCAGGGTGGAGGTTAACTCATGTATCTCAACAAGGTATCACAACCGATGCCGGATTTAAGATATCGTAATTTACGTGTAGCTTATCTAAAAATCACCGGTAACAAGAGAAGTGTCATCAGTTATAACGAGGAGAAATTATTGCTGTCAGAGTTACGAGACTCCACAAATTCTGTTGTTGTTTAATACGTTGATTCTGATTCATGAAACTCTCACCATAGTGAGGATGTTGAACAATGCTATTATCTTCCCTGGTCAACGATGTCACACCCTAAATCCACCTGAGTCCACACACACACACACACGCAAAAGGGGGTGGCACGGCCGTCCGTTAAGAGATGAACAAAGTCTGGAGCAACCATACCCGACAAAAGACCAGCAAAAGCTGATCACAAGGTCTCATAGTACAATATCTACACAATAGTATGTCCTAACTAGCTATCACCATTAAAAAGATGAAAATAAAACAACTATACCAAAAACATGTATATCTTAGCCAATAACTAATACCAAAAGAATACCGCCGGAAAAATCCCCATGACGAAGCGCTCCTCCTAAGCGTCACCCGGTACGGAACATGAAATGTTGATGGAAATGAGCGGACGAACCGCAGCTCGATAAGTGATACTCATCTCCTTCTGGTATCAAGCACCAGTTATGCACATTTCATAAACATCACTTTCGCTAGGTAAGCATTTAACAAAGTTTATAGAGCAAAAACACCACGTTTGTAAAGTATTAAAGAAGGAGAAGACAAAAAGAAAGATTGAAAAGAAAAAAAAATATAAAGCTTAAAAAAATATCAAAAATTGCCACGTTGGCGTTGGCCAGCTAAAGTTGACCGGATGGACTAAATTGGCACAAAAGCAAAATATTTAGGACTCAATTGACAAATAAAAAAGTTTACGACTGAATTAACACAATTGCAATAAGTTTAGGAATTTTTTGGTTAATTTTCCCTTAAGTTTTCAAGACGTGATATTTTGAAATTCACAAAAAAAAAAAATTTACAAAAAAAAAAAAAAAAAAGGCGAAGAGGTTAACGCAGAGACCAAGAAGGGGTGAATTGGTCTATTGAAAAATTCTCGCGGGAAGACTATAGCAAATTATTTTCGAAGATTATAAGGTTGAGCTAATTCCACCAAATAATTCTCAACGTGGAATTCAATCTACTTGCACGTTTCATCAATATCCATTCCTACATAAAAGGGCTTCTTAGCTCAACAATTAAAGGTAAACTAACAGATGTTTTTGTTAAAATGGCTCGGAAGAGGTAAATTCATCTGCACCAAGTGCACTAGAGAGTTTCGATAGATCATGGCATTATGGTATTACCAAAGGGATAAGTGCATTGAAAGTCCTAAAATTTATCACGAAACTATAAAAGAGTCCTAAAACTTTTAAAAAATGCAATCAAGTTTTAAAACTGGTCATATAGATCCAAACAAACCCTTCCATTGGATGCATGTTTTGAAATTTTAGGATTAGATTGCATTTTCGTGACAGGTTTTAGGACTTGATTGCACTTTTTGAAAGTTTTAGGATTCAATTGCACTTTTGTGACAAACTTTAGGACTTTGAGTGCATTTATCCCTATTACTAAATGCATCTTTGGAGAGATAAAGAGTGAGGAGAACCAGATTCATCAACCAATGCCAATTACATTGTGCTGGAATCTGCTTCGTGGAGCCCCTGGGCCTGTGCTCGCACCGGCAACATGAATCAGATTCAGGTTCAGATGGCATGATTGGTTATGACACCTGTGATTGCAAATTGGTTCCTCAAGATGGTTCCAGGGACCAAGAATCTGCTGAACCATTTTTCTCAGCAACGAGACCAAAATCAACAAGACGAAGACAGGCCATTTGTGGCTTGGAAAAAACAGCTTTCAGGAACGTGGTTGGTTCATCGGAAGTAGTTCGTTAGAGAGGAAAATTTTGTCGGAATTCGCAGAAGTTGATATTGTGTTTCGGGTACTGAGCATCCTAGATTGACAACGTAAAAGACACAAAGAACCTCTTTGTTTGATTCTGAAACACCGTAAACACGTTTGGTATCTGCACAAAATTTTTATTTTTGAAAACAATCAAGTTGCGAGAATTCTTTTTTTTAATATTTTATCTTTTTTAAAATCTTTTTAAAATGTTTTTAAATTTTAAATTTTGAAAAAAAAAATTACATATTTTTAATTTTTTAAAAAAAAATTTGCATTTTTTTAATTTTTATTTTTTTTAATTTCCCCCTTTTTTAATTTTTTTTAAAAAATTTTTGTTAAATTTTAAAGCTTATTTTTAAATTTAATTTTAAAAAAAAATGTGTTTAAAAAAATTAGTAGTTAGTAAATTTTCAAATCTAATTTTAATTTTTTTAAAGTTCAGAAGTTCACGTGGACTTAATCTTTTTAAAAGAACTGGGACTTTGTTCTTTTTTGTGATTCTCAAAAATGTTCTTTTTTTGGAGAAACAACTTTTTTTTGTTTCTTATTTTTTGTCCAAAACTATTCCCTGGAGCAGAATTAGAGTCACAATCATTTGCGTTACCAAACATGTTTCTTATCTTTTTTGTTTCTGAGAACAGAAACGTTGCCAAACAGGCCGTTGGTGTCCGGTGTCCACTTGACAAAAAACCATTCACACTGCCTCTTGGAAGCTGCCATGGCAGTTTCCTCTGTTAAACTTCTATGTTGGTTCTTAAAACTTGTATATAACAGCTCTCACCATCAAGAAGAAGAAGGGGCGCAGTGATCTCTCGCAACCGCACATTTTTTTTGTTAGCCTCGTTATAAAGCAACTCGGGTTTGGTTTCTAGAGAGAAGGGAAGAGGAAGGAAAATGGTGTTCAAATTTGCAACCTTCGATCCCGCCCAAGATCCCGATGATTTCAACCCGGCTTTTCCACCTTCTCTGTCATCATCGCCCTCAGTAACACTCTGTCAGCCATGCGAATACACCTGCACTTTCACCAAAACCATCGTCAGCCGACCCGTTGCTGCTGGTGCTTCTCTTGTCTTCAAAGCCCCAGCTTTTGAATCTGATGGTCATGAGGCTCAAGACCGACCCGCAGAGATACCCCTTCATAGTATCAATTTCGATGTCCATCCGGAATTTCACCAAAGACAGCTTCAAGAGTTCACCCTGACGGAGTTGAAGGTGGCTACCCGAAATTTTAGCGACGATAATCTTATAGACAGAGGTGGATTTGGCGAAGTCTATGAGGGTTAGTTAGCTGATGGCTCTCCAGTGGCAATCAAAAGATGGAACAAAGGCGCTCAAGATATCGCTCAAGGTATGAAGGAGTTCGAAAGCGAAGTAATGATTGGTAGCATCGTACCCCCACATCAAAATCTCCTTCCCATGCTCAGATTTTGCAGAACATCAGAATGCGGGGACTTATTGCTCGTCGCCCCCTTCAAGATAAACTGAAGTGCGGAATGGTGCTTGAGAGAGCGATCCACGACGCAAACCCCGCTGGACTGGCCTACCCGCATAAAAATAGCCACGGGAGCCGCGAGAGGGTTGTCCCATTTGCATGATCTGAACATAGTGCACCGAGATATCAAAGCTGCAAACATCATGTTGGGCGAGGAATTTGAGCCTCACATTGGAGACTTTGGGTTGGCCAAGTTCATCGATAGATGGCACGATGGATACTCGGTGGATTGCACCGCAGAGGCACCCGTGCTTGCAGGGAGCGAATGCGAAGCAGGATCCGACTGTGAATATTTCGATGTAACGACATCGGTTTGTGGCACATTTGGACATGTTGCGCCAGAGTATTTACGCACCAGGAAATGCTCTGTGAAGAACGACGTGTTTGGCTTTGGGATAATGCTTCCGGAACTGGTGACCGGACGAAAAGCTGCTGATCTTGAAAGGCGTAAGAATGGCGAGCATGAGTTGTTACTCGATTGGGTAAAAGCGCGGAGTTCGGAAGTTATAGTCGATCCCAATCTGCAGGGTAAGAAGGAGATGAAGAAAGTGATCCAGTTGGCTCTTCTCTGCACACAAGATATCCCAACAAAACGACCATCCATGGCGCAAGTAGTCCAAACTCTCGAAGGCCATATGGAAATTCGGAAGTCTTGGAGGGATCTCCTCTTCGCTACACAATCCTGAAGATTTATGCGGGCCCAGATAATCCATTTGTTGACCTGAGAACCCGACCCATCAGTCAATAGAACTTTTCTCGACCCATATGGAACTTGAAATGCCATATTTGATGTATAATTCACTAGCAACAAGAGAAACGCGATTCACTTATAATGAGAATAAATTATTACCTATGAGGAAATAACCTACCTGCTAGACCTGTTAAACGGGTGGATTGGGTTGGGTTATAATGGCCCAACCCAAATTGACCCATTAATCCATTTATGTCTCGTTTATTGTAATACAAATTTTTCGACCCATATTCAACCTAACCTATATCTGACCCGACTGGTATTACTAAAACACTTCTATATTTAATCCAATTAACTTTTAAATTATTAAAAACATATATTGCTAAAACATTGTGGATAATTTTTATATTTTTTATAAAATCAAAAAGATAAAAATAAAATAATAAAAAATTATGATTTTTTTATTTTTATTTTTTTTCGTTTCCTTTTTTCTTTTTCTTTTTTTTTTATTTTCTCATTTTTTCAAAGTCTGGTGAGGGCCGACGACCCTCGCCCAGATCTGGCGATGGTTTCGCAGCCCTCGCTGGTCCCCCTCCATCGCCATCACAGGAGGCAAGAACTGCACGATATTAAAAGAAGGATGATCCACGACACAGTATGACATCAATACCTCAATTTTCCTTTTTTTTCTTTTTCTTTTTCTTTTGTGTCGCTAATATCCCAAACTGTAGCAGTATGACAAAAATTTTGAATATTGACGTCAATGTAGACATAGTTTAGAGATTTTGACGGGAAAGAAAAGTTGGGATATTGGACCCAATAGACATAGTTTAGAATTTTAATAGTATCAACTCTACTTGAATTTCTGATATTCATATTAGTCGGAAGCCGTCTATATTATGTAAGAAAAAGTACTTGGCCCCCTTCCTAATTTCGCTTCCAGCCAAAGCGCCAATTTTCTGAATTAGATCCCCTGCCATAAAGGCAGGGGTGACATTGAGGGATCCGGGGCGTCCATTTCAAAATGGACGGTCCGGATTGAGCCACATCATCATTTTAGGGAGAGGGGATTTTTTGGCGGGAAATTTCAAAATTTTAAAAAAAATGATGTGGATCAATTCGGGCAGTCCATTTTTGATTTGGACGGCCCGGATCGATCATGTCACCCCTGACATTGACGTTGCAATGTGAGGGGATCCATTTCCCCAATTTTCCACGACTTTTATGCAGTACTCAGTTCACATCGACCTCCGTCGCTATTGATATTATGCAGGGGACTCCTAACAATTTTCCACTGACTTTAATGCCATGACAGTTTCCTCTGCTAATAAACTTCTGAGTTGGTTCTTGAAAACTTCCGCAGTTTCCTCTGTTAAACTTCTGAGTTGGTTCTTGAAACTTTTATATAAGGGGTAGCTTCCTCTGCAGTTTCCTCTGTTAAACTTTCCTGAGTTGGTCCTTAGAACTTGTATATAACAGCTCTCACCCACAAGAAGAAGGGGCACAGCCATCTCTCGCAACACAAATTCATTCGTTAAGCTCCTGATAAAGCAACTCGGGTTCGGATTCTAGAGAGAAGGGAAGAGGAAGGAAAATGGTGTTCAAATTTGCCACCTTCGATCCCGCCCAAGATCCCGATGACTTCAACCCGGCTTTTCCACCTACTCCATCATCATCACCCTCCGCGACACTCTGTCAGCCATGCGAATACACGTACACTTTCACCAGAGCCATTGTCAGCCGACTTGCTGCAGCCGGTGCTTCTCTCGTCTTAAAAGCCCCAGCTGTTGAAGTCGATGGTCGTGAGATTCGAGACCGATCCGTAGAGAAGCCCTTTGATAGCATCAATTTCGATGTCCATCCTGAATTTCAACAAAGACAGCTTAAAGAGTTTACTCTGAAGGAGTTGCAGGTGGCTACCCAAAATTTCAGCAAGAAGAAACTTTTAGGAAGAGGTGGATTTGGCGATGTCTATGAGGGTCAGTTAGCTGATGGCTCTCTAGTGGCAATCAAAAGAACGAACCATGCCAGCAACCAAGGTATCTTGGAGTTCGAAAGAGAAGCAATGATTGGCAGCATCATACCCCAAGGTCAGAACCTGCTTCCCTTGCTTGGATTTTGCAGAACATCAAAAGGCGCGGACTTTTTGCTTGTGTTCCCCTTGATGATCAATACAAGTGTGGCATGCTGCTTGAGAGAGCGGCCCGAGACACGGCCCCCGCTGGACTGGCTTACCCGCAGAAAAATAGCCCTGGGAGCTGCGAGGGGGCTGTCCCGTCTGCATGATCTGAACATAGTGCACCGAGATATCAAAGCTGCAAACGTTTTGTTGGATGAGGAATTTGAGCCTCACATTGGGGACTTTGGGTTGGCCAAGTTCATCCACCGCAGGCACGGTGGATACTTTGAGGATGGCACCGAGGAGGTGGCCGTACTTCCGACGAACGAATCCGAAGGAGGATCCCACAGTGAATATTCTGATGCCACGACAATGCTATGCGGCACAATAGGACATATTGCGCCAGAGTATTACCTCACCGGGAAATGCACGGTGAAGAACGACGTCTTTGGTTTTGGGATGACGCTTCTGGAAATCGTGACCGGACGAAGAGTTTATAATCTTAAAAGGCTTGCAGATGACGAAGGTGCGATGTTACTCAATTGGGTACTCGGGCTTCTGGTAGAGCGTAGATGGGAAATTCTAGCCGATCCCGATCTGCAGGGTGGGTTTGATGAGGAGATAGAGAAAGTGATCCAGCTGGCTCTTTTGTGCACGCAAACAGTCCCAAGAGAACGACCATCCATGGCACAAGTAGTCCGAATTCTCCAAGGCCATAGCATCGAGGAGAGATGGGAGAAGTATTATTTGGAGTATCAGCGTTGCTCGAGGAACTTCGGAAGGCTTCAAGTGAATGTGGACGTCTCCTCTTCACTGATCATTCCTGAAGAATTATCCGGACCCAGATAACCTAATTTCCTGACCTGAGAACCCGGCCCCTTCTACGTAACGCAATCTCCCAAAAGAAGTACTCTGAGGAATGTCGGAATTTCTTTCCACCGACGTGGGACTCGAAATCTCATAATTGATGTGTAGCTAAGCTAGATACCACTAGTAACAAGAGAAATGTGATCGATCGTAATGAGGAGAAATCCGTTACCGACAAGAATATAACCTACCTACCTAAATTGCGAGACTCCACAAATTCTACTGTTTTTTGGTATATCTATTTTGACTACATAGAAACCTCGGCATTGTGAGGGTGACGTGCAATACCGTTATCTTCCACGGGCAACGATATGATATCACTCTCCAAATCCACGAAAGGAAAAGGGGGTGACATATCAAAACAACCATACATAACATACGGCCAAGAAAAGCGGGTCACAGATGCCCCAAACCAGCTATCTCCCAAAAAAAGATTAGGATAATGTCACAAGTAGTCCCCGAGCTTTGACCCAGTGTGTAATGTGATCCCCGAACTTTTAATTTGATCAATATGATCCCTGAACTTTTGGAACATGTACAACTTAATCCATGAACTGTAGGAAGATATTCAATGTAATCCTTCCATTAATTCAAGTTTAGAAACGACATTGGATATTTTTCTTATAGTTCATGGACTAAGTTGAACATGTTTCAAAAGTTCGGGGATCATATTGCGCATTGGGCTAAAGTTCAGGGATCATATTGGTCAAATTAAAAGTTTATGGAGTACATTACACATTATGCCAAATTTTATGGATCATTTATGTTATTTTTCCATAAAGATTATATCATAAAAATGTACATCTTGGCCACGTCGAAGAGCTCCTCCTAAGAGTCACAGGGTAAGGTACCTGAAGAGTTAAAGGAAAGGAGTGACCAAACCATAGCTCAATGATTGATGCTTATCCCATTGAGGGATCGGACACCAATTATACATTTTGTAAACATCACTTTCATTAGAAGAAAACGTCAACAAAGCTTATAGAGCCAAAACAATGTATTTGTAGCAATAAATCCAAATATGTGGTCAGAAGATAGCATTTTAACTTTAAACACAAAACTATGTCAATGGTCGAGTTCATCGACTAATTTCTCACCCATTGTCATACAATGCGGCCCTCGTAGCAAGCCCGACAACAAAGTTTTCCCCTTAGTATAGGTCTTTACCTATTATTAGCCAGCGGCTCGGCCTACTTAGGATATCCTAAAAAGCAATATATACACCAGATAGTTACTACTCGAGTCAAGGTTCCACGTAGTAGAAAGGGCATGTAATCCAACAATACCACTTTCAATCAACCGTACGAACTATGAAACTTACTTTATAATTAGAGTTCACAAGCCAAATCATATAACACTTCCACCTAGCATTTCACATTTATAATTCATTTCAGAAAGCAATCATCAAACTAAGCTCACAGTGTTATACTTATGAAAAGCACCGGATCACAATGCAAATCCTAGTAATAAAAATGTAGTCGATATCGGTTCCAAATTTTATGAAACAAATTCTCCGAGGACCATCACTTTCTTTTCAAATACCATGTCATGCCATGCTTATCTTATACCATACCATATACTAAGTTTTCAAGACATAATATTACGAAATTGTGTGTGACCCGGAGCAGGTGGATTGACTATGAATCTAACTCTTCTTTATGCTTATGCAGTGACAGAGGCAACATCTCTATCTGAGATACCCGCGAGAGTGACTCATTTCTACCGAATGGATTTGTTGATAGATATGATGAAGATCTGTTCAGTGGTAGAGAAGAGAGGTCCCTAGAAGGATAGCTTTCACCAGAACTCCGAGAGGGTGCTCTTACATGCCAACAAACTCCAACTAAGGCTCTACTAAGAGACGTTATTTTTTGTTCCAACATCCACTCACATTATGATATTTGTTTGGGATAAAAGTTATGTTTAGAGTATATTTGTTGCATATAGCTGTATCGGGCATTACGACCCTTTGGATTATTTGAATTGACATAGCAAAGCATCTCTTGAAATGGTTTGTGGGTTATGATTCGTGAAATGGTTTGAGAAATGATGTACGAAATGCAATTGGACTCATAGGTCGCTCAATTTCTTCACGTTAAATTAAGTATATTTGGTAGTTAAGGTGGATCCACATACATGATGATTTGCATAAGCTTGAAGTCAACACCGTTTTTCAGCTAAAAGATCATTACTGCTTGGCCAGAAAGATAAATTGCAAATAATGACACGACTCTCTTTAAATATGCTTTCCAGTTTTGATCAAATCTGGAGATTAGCTACAATTTTGGGCCGGTTGTCCTTGAGGCCGTCAGGGTCAGACAGAACAAACAGTTGCTCCAGTTAAATTTGTGTCGGGCTTGATCCGACCAAACAAAGTGGTTGGGCCTGAGTTTTGAACCGAAGGATCATCAGCCATGCTCCTAACTGAAGTATCCAATGAGATCGTTCATTACCAAATCATTCGAACAAGAGCAGCAAATTGCAGTAGTTCATAGACATGCCTAAGCTCAACCTAACTTGTTCGTGCACTTCGTATCCCGCCCGAAGTTCCGGGAACAAGCTGCTCAATAAGATGGTATTTGTCTCCCGCACGGGAGAAAGTGTTGTTCAATATTGCTTTGTACACCCGTCTCTCATCAATTCGAGTTTTGATTAAAGAATATACAAGATATGGTTATCAAGTAATGAAATTGCATACACCATCCAACGGTTAGATCGGAAATTGGATTCATCTCACGCTCTCCGTGTCCAATGGTCCCAACGGACAGGTTTAATTTATGGACCGACTGGCGGTTCACCAGGCTCGGGCATTGAATTTTAGGTAAAGATCATACATCAGAACTTAAAAGGCGCAACACATTGCCAATGGCTAATGAAACTACTCAAGTGTTGCGATTGACCATCGTGCCGTTGTCCGACTCACGACCAGAAAAAAGTCGGACCCCACCAAAAGAGATTTTCTCTCCCAGACAACGCCCGCGAAGTTTCCAGGAAAGTTCGAAAAGCTTGAGATAATTCCACGGCTACAATTATAAAAAGAGAGAACCACATCGCACTCGAGCTCGCACTCGTACCTGGTCGTAATGCAACAAAACGAGACATTGGAAAAATCCACCGCACGTCCCCGGTTTTTCCCAAATTGTCTATCTTTTTATCTCGTCCCGACAACTTTGTTTTATTTAATTATCTATTCTCTACTCATTATTCCAAAGGTAAGAAGTTAAGGGCGTCGGTTACAAGACGCCATTTCCGGAGCCCCATTGATAATCCCAAAGCGAAGGGAAAACGACTGTTGTCATGTCGTGTTGCGCGACTGTGTCGTGTGCATGTCTTGACGCTCCAATCGGTCTCCTATTAATTATTCAATGTCAAGTCGTAAGCCGTCGCTATTAGTTAAGAAAAAAGGTGCTCGCTCGCTTCCCGCCAAAACCGCCCATTTTCGACGACTTATTCAGGTCGTGGGGTGCGAATCCCAAAGCCATTTGCACTATGAGCGTTAGGGGTGCGCAAAAAAATCACGATCCAACCAAACCGGTCCAGATCGTACCCAACCGGCTAATTTTGGATCCAAACCGACAAGTACGGTTCGGTTTTCGGTTCCAATTTTCTAGAACCGACGGGTACCAGTTCGGTTCCCGGTTTCGGGTGGAAACCATCTAACCGGTCCAACCGAACCGGTTTTTATATAATATGAATGGTAAGCTCCTCGAGCAGCATGTGAAATTCTGGGGGCATAAGGTTTTTGAAAGTTCTCCATTACAGATTTCATGTCAATGTTCTCCATTTGTTTAACTAGACTTGCTGCAATGCAAGGGCAAGGCTAATGACACTGGAGAGGGGAGCCTTGTTCCACCTCGTGCCCTTCAAGAACTCACAAAAGTAGTTGTGAGTATGTAATAAGTTCGTTTGAACATTTTGCGTTTTGTCTATTTCTCAAGTAAGGTGAATTGGGAAACAGAAGGCATGATATGTCAATACTTGAACGAGTTTCTTAGTATCCAACTTCATTTTTCCATGGAACGAGCAAGTGACATTAGGACCGTAACCAGGATCCAACCGGGAACCGGACCGGACCGGTAATTTGGTTCTCGAGTGGATCCATGGAACGAGTGGATGGTTCACGGTTCGTATTTTGCGGAACCGGTCCCTAGCGGGCGGTTCTCGATTTAAGGGTGGAACCATCCATCCTGTGAACCGATCACCCCTAATGAGCGTGCTTGAGAGATGTGTTTTAGCTTTGAAAATTGTTTGCTATAATGGCATGACTACTGATTTATTGAGAATCATAAGCAAAACCCACGACCTAACTCAATCTTATTTACCTCCAAATCTGAACATTTCATCAATTAACTGTCTATGCGAATCCTTCGTCATGGGTCGTAAACCGTCAAAAGATTAAGGGAGTGGGCCTCTTCTTCTTTCTTGAAAAAATAACGCAAATGGTTCTTGAACTTTTAATTTGTTAAGTGTGGTCCTTGAACTTTATCCCAATTTGCAATGTCATTCCTGAACTTTTAATTTGTTCAGTGTGGTCCCTGAAATTTTGGTGCACGTTTAATATAGTCCTTGGATTATATGAAAAAAAATCCAATGTTATCCCTGAACTTGAATTGATGGAATGACAATATCGAACATTTTCATATAGTACAGGGACTAAATAGAACATATACCAAAGTTTCAGGGATCACATTGAACAAATTAAAAATCCAGTGTCCACATTGAATATTGAGTTAAAAGTTGAAGGATCACATTGAACAAATTAAAAGTTCGGAGACTGGGTTGCTTGTTAAGATAAAGTTCATGGATCATTTGTGTCATTATCTTTTTTTTCCTTGTACTCCGTGGTTAATTGGGCGCACGGTTGACATGATCCTCCGTGAAGACGTAGAAATATTCTGCGCAAATAAACGATTGAATGTCGAAAAAGTAATCAGACAAATGGAAGAAACAATAGATAACGTAACGATGAACGTTTGCTGTGTTCAGAAGCGTATGCTTATCTGAAAACTGGATAAGCATGCGTAGCCTTTCGGCTCTTGATTACGACCTCTCTTGTTGGGAGATGGATCAAGATTTCATACCTGCCCCTATTTACACTTGTAGCGAATTCAATCGAGCTCCTTCGGTTGGGGGAGAAAAAGTAAGTCTGCTTTTTAATTCTCGAGTATTCAAAGAAAGCAACGTCCCTTTCGTCTTTTACTCAGTTGGTGGCCCATATCAGAAGGTTTGCTTCTTTTCTCATTTTCGTAGCGGGACGCAGTGCCGGTGGGAGTTAGCTTTATGCGCATGGGATTTGTTTTTCTCTATGGACTGAGAGAAAGCTGTGTACTTTACAGCTTTTCGCGGCTGTCTGTCATACATAGGCATGGAAACAAGACATGTCCCTCACGTCTTACTGCCCACAAGTTTCAATCACGAGGGAAGATGAGACCTGACCATGTTCTCTTGGAGAAAATATTGAGTGAGTTTGATATAGGCAAAATAACACTCCACTCGTTTATTGCCATGTGTCCAAATTGGGCCCACCTTTCGAATTTTTTCCTCCCCTCCTTTTCTCCTTTGCCTCTCTCTTCCCCCTCCTTTACCCTTCCTCTCCCCTCAGTTGCTTCTTCTTTCTGCACGACACCATGAATCAGGAACTGCTTGCACTCCATTAAAGCTCCCAAATAAAGATTTGCAAAACACGATAACCGAATTTACAGGAAATAATCACAAGCAAAACCCCTCGAGCTTTATTGAATGAAACAAATGGAGAAATCAAAACCTGTTTCAAGTTGCAAATCCTTCCTAAACTCACATCCAACCTCGAAAAACACAAACACCTCAACCTCTAGAAACCCTAAGCCCGAATCTTCCTCTCTCTCACTCTCGTTACCAAGAACATGAAGCGCGACGACGCCATCGCCAGGCTCGGCCACCTTGACCAAAGCGCACGTCACTTGGAACTTCGATCGGAAGCTCTACAGTTGCGACTCCGGCCGAAAGCATTTTCACCTTGTGCATGCGAGCTTCAAAACCCACGGCGTCGCGGTGGACTCGTTGAGGCTGAAGAAGAGGTGAACTGTAAAACTTTGACGCCGTGAGAGAGAGGAGATTTTAACAAACAAAAAAAAAAAACAAAGAGAGAGAAAGAGGAGAGAGAAAAAGTCGAAATGATGGGTCCCGCTTAGACATGTGGCGGCCAAAGAATGGAGTGGTATTTTGCCGCATATCAAACTCGCCCAATATTTTCAGAACTTGTCGTTTTTGGCTGTAAGAACAACAGTAAAAGACAGAATTCATTTGATTTTATGGCGTGTTTAATCATCTCTCGTCTCAATGGAAATCACCCAAGAAAAGGAAGGTGTTTCAGAAAGAACTGACTTTCGGAAGATCGCCGGCGACCCCCTTCCCCGGTAATCTACCCGTCGGACTGGGAAAAGATTTCAAGAATAGCAGGAAGAGAAAAGCGTCCCGAATCTAGAAGGCGTCCTCAAAATTCCGCTGGCTTCCGAATAAGGAAATCGATTAGAGAGTTTTGACTTAGGACCATGACAATAATCAACCGGAAAAGACAAAATGAAAATATAAATAATAGGAATAACAAATTTGGGAAGCTACAGTCCCAGTCAATTGAGCCCTCCCATTGTTGATAATGCTTCACCTTATCCCCAACAAATGCACTTCGAAAAAGCATGGAGGGATCAACAGATCGACCCTACAAGTTCTGGGTCGCTGACAGATTCGATCAAGTGAGCTCTGATCCATGGAAGGAATCGTATCTAATCCTAAATTTCATGCCGCAGAATCGAGATTGTTCGTCAGTCAGAACAATTACTGTGATCGAGCAAATGGGTCATAGAAAACGCATCAAGGAGATAAAACCCAACACGTAGAGAAAACAGAGTTCAAGTTTGATTTAGTCACTCGTATATGTACGGCAGAGAGAGACAGAGAGCACAAAAAATGACAGATCCTCCGTCACAAAACAATCCCAGCCACTGATCTCTTCCTTGCGAAGATCTCAGCCCTTGTCACCCGCCCGAGACATCATTTAAAAGAGGGAAAAAAACACAAAAAACAAGGCGAAAATGCCAACGGCATGCGGTACGATCATCAGGAGCAGAAACTACTGACTTCGGATCATTATCATTCGTATGATATGATTTGAACGTGATCATCTCTGCAGCTCCATCATCCGAGCGAAGTCCTCGAAGCACACGAACCCGTCCCCGTTCTTGTCCACCTCGGCGATCATGCGCCTGCACTCCTCTACCGTGCAACGATCGTCCCCGAGCGCCGTGAACACCCGCAGGAGCTCCTCCGCCGTGATCCTCCCGTCGTGGTCCTCGTCGAAGAACTCGAACGTCTCCCTCAGCTCCGCGTCGTCGCAGGCCGGCCCGCACGCCGAGCCCACCCGGCTCAGCAGCTCCACGATGCTCACGGCGGCGTCCTCGCCCTCGCCGTGGCACCCCACCTCGCTCAGCATCACCGCCACCTCGTCGCGGCTGCCGAGCCGGCTGAGGAGGGCCTCGAGCTCCTTCCGCGAGATGATCCCGTCGCCGTCCCGGTCGATGAGCCCGAACGCGCGGGAGAGCTCGAGGTTGCCGGCCCAGTCGCCTCCGCCGCCGCCGAGGACGCTGGTCGGGGTCAGGGACTCGCGCTTGTGGACGGAGGAGGAGGAACCGTCAGAGAGGGAGGAGGTGGTGGTGCCGGAGCCGAAGGACGGCGGGCCGGAGCGGGACGCTTCGGATCGGCCCTTCCGGGACCCGAAGAGGTGCTTAGGGCTGAGCCTGAGGGCCTTGGAGGTGATCTTGATGAGCCTCATGGCGAGAGAGAGAGAGTGAGGCGGTGGGTGAGGAGAGAGAAAGAGGGGGAGGTGAGGAGAGAGAGAGAATGGTGGGGGAAAGCGGGAGGAAGGTGCGGCGGGTTAAATGATGGAGGAGTGTGTACTTGTAGACTGGAGAGAGAGCCATGGCAGCTTCCAGGAAGCTTCGCGCCAGGAAAATTCACAAATTCGTGTGAGTTACTTATAGGATATCGATAGCGGGCCCCGCAAAGGTAAAGAGAAAAATCAACCGAAATTTAGATTGCGTTTGTATCACGACAAAATAAATAATTAACTTTTGAATTTCTTTTATTACCGATAACAATTTGTATCTTTTCCATTGACTCGATTTTGTAAGCGATTCAAATGATTTTTAAAAAAAATTTCTAAATCGATTATTTTTCACGAAATAAATCGCACCCTCGGCGAGGAGTAAACTTGTAGATCTATTCATTTATCTTTTGCTTTCCTTTTTCGTAATTGGATGGTACAAGCATATGCTTAGTTTTCGTTTATTTACATCATTACGTGCCCAAGATATTTATCAAACATGTTCTATATTGAGACATTAATACAAAAATCTATGATGCATGTTGAAAATGCATCAGTGCAATGATTTGTCAATAGTCTTTCTTCTCCTTTTTTTTTTTTATGGCTACACGACATTAACGACATGATATAACCGATCAATTATCATTATACACATGTTATGAAACTCACCATACTCAATCTCATACGTGCCCACATCTTCTTCTTTTTTCTGTTCGATTGCACCACGTTTTACTGCCATGCCACCGCATAAAATTACCTCCGCAATGTTCGGAGGTGTTCACTAAAATGAGAGCAAGGCGCTTTCTTCCTTTCACCGTGAAATGAAAGCGACCTTCTTGGCCTCGGTTGCAGCTCCAAATTGGCTTCGGATGTTTGTCTCGGGAAGGATACTCTTCTTTGAGAACATTACGATGCTACAAATCTAAGCAGAATAGTAAGTTCAGATTGGAAATTACCCAAAAAGGAAAGGCTCTTGAGGTAATTTTGGGAACCTGATCTCCACATGGTTGCCAACTTGCCAGTGATTTGGATGAAGAGGTTGGTTTTTTGCTCAATGTGTAATGTGATCCATAAAATTTAAAGTTATTCAATGTGATCCCTAAACTTTAGTCCAATGCGCAATGTCGTCTCTGAACTTTTAATTTGTTCAATGAGATCCTTGGACTTTTGGTACACGTTCAATTTAGTCGCTAAACTGTATAAAAATATTCACTGTTGTCCTTCCATTAATTTAAGTTCAGGGACAACATTGAACATTTTCATACAGTCTAGGAACCAAACAGAACATGCACCAAATTTTCGGGATTACATTGGACAAGTTAAAAGTTCGGGAACGACATTGCACATTAGGCTAAAGTTCATGGATCATACTGACCAAATTTAAAGTTTAGAGACCACATTATATATTCACTCAGAGTTCATAGACTATTTGTGTCATTTACCCAGTACGAAATATCCTAATTAATTCGATGCAATGGATAGAATAATTTACGTCATGAATATCTCGACACTTTAATCTTTTTGGATAGTGAAAATGTGGTCGAGAGAGTCAATCGAGTCAACAATTAAGATTGCCTCATTTTTTTTATAAAAAAAAACCATAATTGGGCAGATAATTCTACGTAAGTTTTTCGTTTCTATAAATTTCTAATACCCAAATCTCATAGTTTAAAGGCAAAATAGAAAGAAAAAAAAAATGTGAGGTCCAATTTCAATTTCAGGTAATGCGTGTAAGTTGCGCGAATCTAATTGCAATTGAAGAAGAGAAGACATCCTCCCTTAATCAAAGATTCAAAACCCAACTTGAACTCAAAATATGGATGATGAGTGTTGTAAACAACAAAGATACATTGACCCCTCTCGCTTTAGCTTCAAGGAGTGGAAATCAAGAATCCAAAAGATGGCATGCTTCACATGAACTAGAGATTTGCCCAAGAAATTTAAACATTGATCCCTTTTTAAAATTCTTTTTCATTCTTATTTTCGTGATCTTCTAAATAACAGGTATGCGATGTATATTAAGAAGTCTTACTAAACTCTTTTTCGCTTGGTGATGTGGTGATTTTATGTTACGTGTATGAAAAAACTAATCATGCAATGCACGAGCACCAGTCCCACATAATCATCACTTAGAAATCGCCGAATTATTCAAATTAAACGAATTTTAGTAAGACTTTTGAATGTGTGTCTATATATAGAAAGCATTTCTCGTGAAACAAATTACCGATATATATCAAGCTCACATGATTCTCACATGAATCAGAACAGGATTAGATTAAAAAGGGAGGGCTGAAGGAGGTTAAATTGAATGATTCGACATCAGGCTAAGCTAAGGTTCCGTTTGTTTCACGAAAAATGAATGATTTGAAAAACATCTTCCTAAAAATGATCGCTTGTATCCAATACAAAAATGAATAATCGAAAAATATTTTCATTGTCCACGAAAATGCGTAGATGTACAGTATTGTCGATAATGAAAAAAAAAATCCATTAATTAATTACTTCAAGCGATTCATTTTTTGAAAAACAAAAGGAGCTTATGAAGCTAATAATCTGCCTGATATTTTGGAAAAAAAAACCCTTGGTGAATACGTGCATATTCCAAGCATCCTCCAAGGTGCTTTTCAAGTTTCGGGTCTCCCATTGCATCGACGGGACATTAGAGTGGGAATGACGAGGAGTCAAATTTCTCCAATTGTTTTTGTCTGCTCGGTGGTGGGGATGTGCACGTCAAGCTCATCGGCCCGATCGATCACTTGTGGTCGAAACCCACTATCTGCCCACCCTCCTTATGATAAAGCAATGATGTCGTCCACACTTAGTGACGAGCAACGTTTGTTGAGATTGCTAGAGACATCGGGTTACATGTTGTCGCGACTCGCGGGACGCGAAGAAAGAGGTGAAATCTCCGAGTAGGACGTATTGTGATACCGTGTTTTAGATGGTAGTATCTTTGAAAAAAAAGAAAAGAAATGATGGTAGTATATCCGATAGGATTCGCGATCCAACTCAATGGGCTCGGACGAAATTTCGTCCACACGACACGATGGGGAGAATTACCAAAAAAATCTTAGAGTTATTGCAATTGTGCTAATTCAGTTCTAAATCTTTTTTTTATTTGCCAATTGAGTCCTAAACCTTTTGCGTATATGTTAATTTAGTCCATCGGATCAATTTTAACCGGAAATCGCTGATATGGACGCCAACTGTCCTACATGACGCAGCTGGCACTGACATGGACAATTTTTAGTAATATTATAGTAATTTTTTGAAATTTATTTATTTATTTTTCCTTTTTTTCCTTTTCTTTCTCTTTTTTTTTTTTCGCCTCCCTTCTTCCTCTAGACGATCACCGGACCTCGGCACCCGGCCAGAGGCGAGGGCTGGTGAGGTCGACATCGCAAGCCTCGAGGTCGTGGGCGGAGCCGCCTTGTCGAAATTCAGGCGAGGCTAGCCTTGCTCGCAGGCGCGATGGTCTAGGCGAGGCCAACCTTGCCCAGATTTAGGCGAGAGCATCAGCCATGCCACATAGGACGACCGGCGTCCACGTCAACAGTGTCCAGCCAAAAATCAGCCGAATTGACTTAATTAGCAAAGCGTAAAAATATTTAGGACTGAATTCGCAAAAGTACAACGAGTTAAGAACTTTTTGGATAATTTTTCCTCTCCAATCGGATAAAGAGCGAACTTTAATGTAATTTCTTTTCCTTCTTTGCGAAAAGAACCTACCATATGAAAAATATTGTAGATCTTCTTCAATCAAGGTCGGATGAAAGACGTGCCCTAATATAAAAACGACCCCATCACTATACATGCATTTTCTTCCGATTTTATTATTATTATTATTATTATATTTGGATGTGAACAAATTATCTACTGCTTACGTCCCTAAAGTAACGACAACATTTTACTTGCTAAAACAACACGAGAAAAGGTGACATGTCCTTCCAGGATCATTGAAAATGGAAAGCAAAGAGCAAAGAGACAAAGGAGTGGTTTTGATATTACCGTTCAAAGCGCACACATTCCGAACAGTGTCGCTTCGCTTGGCCCCTCAAATCCTTCGGCCCGTTAGAGAGAGAGAGAGGAAAAACAGAGTCGTTCACACGATCTGGCCGTTTTTCCTTTGTGTCGCCCGACAAGAACCGCACGCCGAAAAGGTTCGGCACACAGACATTTGAAGACTTTCTCAAAGCACTGTTCTCCTCCTCCTCCTTGAGTCTCACCTTTTTCATGGACTTGTTTATCGTCTCGTGTCGGGACCGTTGCTCGATACACGTCGGGAAAACCACAGAGTACAGCTATTGCGACTTAACGTGTACGCGGCGTTTGTTGCACGGGATTTTAAACCACCGATTTTCAATATATTTTTTTGTTAAATATGTCTCGAGTTTTTTTTTTTTTTTCAGTGTGGTAAATCCAAGAAGACAAAGAAGAGAGTTCTACTGCGGATGGACTTCTTTTGTTTGATAGTACAAAACAAAAGAAGGGGGCCCACAGATGTTGATATGCAGGGTCAGAACTTTAAAGGGAAAGCAATTCTGGTCAGCTTGGAAGAAAGTGTGTGGGCCCAGGACTAAGTAGAAGGACGTAAAATAAAAGTCTAGGTTTTGGCTTTTATTTTGATAGCCTGCAGTTATTGTACGAACAAAAAAAGAAAACGAGCCGCACAGTGACGGAAATTGTGAGTTCCTTCAGCAGAGAACCGAAGAAAACAGAACGTCTGGTTTCGGCTGTACGCAAGCGATTTGCTCGGGTTGGGCGTGAACATCCGTTGATTTGTGCTCCGTGAGATTTTATTATATCCAATTGGGAGTTATTTTATTTGTAAACACTTTGAATTTGGGTATAATCTAGATGCAAAAAACATGAGCGTATTGAGCGATTGTAACTCAAATTCTCCGATTATAGTGGATTGTTCTTGCTGGCTCTCCCGTGGATATAGGTACCGACATTCGAATCGAATCACGTAATCTGGTGTCCTTTAAGTCAATGCGAAACCCTAGAAAAATAACGAGAGCCTTATTTTCTAGGCTTTCGCATTGACTTAATTTGCAAGATCCTGGTATTCCGCGTTAATATTACAACACATTTTGATAAAGAGAAATAATATACCCGATCCTACCCTTATTTCTAAAATACTTTCATATTTAATCAAATCTAGAAAAACTTATACCCAGACTAAGATGAGAGTGCGAGATCGAGTGATGTCAAGAGAAGTGAGTTGAATATAAGTGAATTGTAAACCCATTTAACACTATATTATGTTTATAAAAATAGTATTATGTTTAAATCAATTTATGACTCAATAATATAACTAATCCATATAATAATTCACCTTATTATATATGGATCAAGAAATGGGCCCATGACCTATTTTGACAGATGTAACTTCTAAGTGTAAGCAAGCGCATCCAAGAAACTCTGCAGGTGTTATTATTCTCATCAGTCTCGCGAGATGTAGCAGAAAATGTTAGGAGGATGACAAAAGTCCCGAGCTCGAAAGGAGAGAAATGCATTCACCGGGTCAACCTAAAGTCTCGCTCGCGATTTGGAAATCACGTCGGTCGATGTTGAGCGTGACTCGGATCGTGCCTCCAACCAATCCAAGCCTTTAATCGATGCTTTCTGCTCAAATTCTCAGTACACACCTGGCCCAACAAGTATCGACACGGAGTAGATTAGATGGCACATGCCCATAGGCTCATCTTTTATCTAGTTCTAGCTCTAGCTTGCCGCGTTCGAATTCTTAATTTGACTAAAATCGAGATTGTGTTCACTCGAGAGCTCCAGCAAGTCAACCCAAAGTCTAATCTAGTGAATTCTTAATTTGACTAAACATGCCCAGAACGCGTGATAGAGTCGAATGACATGTAACTTACCATCCGAGACGTATAAGAGTAACTGTTCACTAGAGAAAATGGGACATGCGTCTTTTTTCTCCCTCTAAGGCTCTGAAGTCCGATAAATAACTCGATTGATGTTATCGTGTGAATGATTTCGTGGATTAGAACGAGTTTTAGATAAGCACGATATCACGTTGTAAGCTCGGACAGCCCATGGTCCTCCCTGGTGCAACAAATGGACAATTTAATTAGTTTTCAATTGAAAAAGGAGATGGCGTGATTGATTGACCGATTGGTATCCGCTCCCTTTCATGGGTCATTTCAGATTCTGGTGAAAGATGGGGATTTTGCTTGAGCAACTGTGCACTTCCAAATGAGGGGGCTTGGACATTCCTCCTCTGTGAATTTGCAAATGGGGCTTCCATTCTATTCCACCCTAAACAAAGGCCCTTCGTCCCCCTTCCATATGCTCCCAAGTCAACTATGGAGGACCACCCTTCATTGCAATCGAACCACACAGTTCAAAAAACCGATCCCGCCCGTTGACCCGCAATTGCATGAATCTGAAAGCTGATTGTATACGACGGCATTCATATCTGTAGCGGTAACTTCATACACCTCGAAGATAATGCATCATGTTCCATGTGCTATGCAATGCTCTCTGCGACGTATCCTGCTGGTGCCCGGGTACAGGGAAACGTAGAGACAGGATATACATACATGTATGCATCATGCGCATTAGACGACAGTTTTTTTTTTTTTTTGGTAACCGATGTGTTCGGGTCAGCTTGCGCGCACCTCGACTATTCCTCGGGGGAGACTAGCACAGCAACCCACCGCCATGGCCCCCTACTTAAATCACAGGTGCTCAGCTGGGGAATCGAACCTGGGACCAGTGCGCCTAACCACACAATCCCAAGTGCGCCCTAATCAACTGAGCCACCCATGGGTAGGTAGACGACAATTACTTAGCCATCACACGATTCCAAAATGATGATAGTTTTGAAAAAATGATCCAAGTGGGCCATATTCAATTATCAGAGCCTCCCACATGTGAAGCTGAGATTACTGATTAGTGGCTTAATTCTCAGCTACTTGCACACTAAAGGTTGAAGCTGCACCGGTCATCGTATGTGGAAAGGTAGGATGATCATTTACCTGTTTAATCTTGTGCGGATTAGACGTGCCGCGTGAAATGTTCTGTCCATACGCTTCGTATTTCTGCATCGCAGCCTACAATTAGATCATAAAACGATCATAAAATGCAGTCAAGTGTGCCTTCATTTCACATGGAACCCCTTTCATCCACCTTATCAGTAAAATGCTGGCTCACTTCTGGTAACATCATTGTGATGAACTCTCGTAATATAACCCGGATGCATCATCTGAACTCTCTCGATATGAGCATGAAGTCCTATACATGACGGCAGATGATACTAAAGCTAGATTAGAGAGAGATTGAATGACTTGAATCAGAATGACCAAATGCGCATACCACTTAAAATTCCTGATCATCAACAACCAACCTCATAAGCAAGAGAGAGGAGCAATTTCTAATTCAAGAACAGGAACTTAAATTTGGAGTTACTGGCTTCTAGACCGGAGATTGCCCCACCGATTATGCGACTCGACTCACTCTGATGCCGAAAACAACATGAGGGAAATTCCTATGCAACCTTGACTATTCAAGCTGGCTTTGATTGGTAGGCAGCATTGGCTAACGAGAAAGAAGATTGAGAGTCCACTCATTGAGGTCATGAAGACGCACCATCTGCATGGATCTGTTCATTTCTGTAATGGGCATCAGCGTGACCTGAGATGTTATTGCCATCTAGAGTAGTTAGATTTGAGCTGCTTTCAACGTTTGTATCATCATCGCCAGATTCGGATGCCGAACTCACATCCATCTCCTTCTCCGGTGAATCCAGTTGCAAGCATTCGGGGACTTCGCAGCTGCGGTCCCCGCTTCTATTTGGCGATGCCAGATCCTCTCTTCGCACAACATTGAGCACGAACCCATCAGAAATCCTTTCTGCCTGTAAAAGATCGCCTTCATTGACTGTTATGCTCGAGCTGTTTCTGGTCCCTAGATCCCTCTGGTCAAACTCCGTGCCCTCTGAACTCCGGTCTGGTGTAATCACCCTCGAGGTGTGGAAAAGTGGGTCTCTTCCCATCTGAGCATTGGTAGAATTTGGACTAGGCAACATCTTCAGTTCGACTTCAATGTCCAAATTCTGGACGAAATCGATGAACTTATTTGCCGATGCAGTCCTCATCAATGGGCCACCTGACCTCGTCCATGAATGCACATCGACGTTTTCGGATTCACTGTCGCTTTCGTCATGCCTGTGAGCCCGTAAGTTTCTGCCTGATAATCCTCCTGATGCACCACTTCCCTGAGGATGTAAGGAGGAAGCCACGTCGTTGAGGAGGTCTTCCTCAAGGGATCCAGTTGAGTTTTCTCGAGCAAGGCAATTCCATGAAGGGATCCTCCTAGAAGCATGGAACCTGACCGTGCTGGCTAAACCGTGAGACGAAGCGGCCGCTGCTCTCTCGGCGCTTCTTTTGAGTCTGCGCATGTGGTTTAGGACCGCAACACATTCATCGAGAGCAAGTTCAATGCCACAATTGGCTTTTATGGCCGAGAGCTTCTCCCAAGTGCACCTCCTCCCCTGATTGACCGCCTTTTGCAGCTCCACAAGAGATGGATTTTGCAGTAGCTTTGAGTACTGCCCATAAGGAGAGGTATAAGAATGAGCAACCACAGTTACCAAACGTCATAGCTAAAAATATGTAGTACTTCAATCAGAATTAACGACGCATATCACGATACAACAGTACGGTGTTACAGGTAGTTAAGAATTTCCAAACACTTGAAGAGCTTATGCTCAGAATGCGGGAACTCGACAATACCAACAGCACGCATATACCTGAGCAAGTGTTGCAGGCATAACAACAGTGACATCGCCCTCCCAATCTTGAGCAAACAGCTGGGCTATTCCTCCCAAAGGAAAACCAAGTTCCAGGACTTGGTTGCATCTATGTTTTACCTCCATCTCAGCAAGGTGAGCAAGCTGCACAACCAACCATAGCATGTCATTTTCATCTTAGGAACTGAAGGACAGACAACTTTAAAAAGCAAACATGAACGCATCAAGTCAGGCTGAGAAGACATGCTCAAGCTCAAGAGGTCTTGATTGTTAGGAGCTGAAGCACAGATTATATTTAGTAAAACAAGTGAAGCTGTAGTTTTTTTGTAATGAAACATGACCTTTTGAACTGGCATGTTTGCAGCCCGAACAAATATTAACGACGCAAATTGAACATGTCACTCAAAACATTTGGAATTGGTGTGCCGCTTTTAGTGAATGGTAATCTGCCGACCGAAAACTAAACTCAAGCGTCCACAAAGGGATGGGGTATGCGTATGTTGGTATGCCCCAAGAGGGAAAATCAGATGAAGAGTGTCCCCTGATAATGGTCGGAAAAAGAAGAAGAACATATAAATCTGCACAAGCAACTCTAGTAACAAACAACACAAGCACTGTGATCCCAGTCGAGAAGAGGAGTTCAGATAAGAACACCACAGGATGCATGTTGCAGCCCACTGACACATACCTTGGCTGCAAAGTTTCCTCCATAAGCTCTAACAAAGTCCTTGAGCCTTAAAAATGGTGCAATATGAGGGTTTGCCTGACTGACGATGAAATGATTGACATTGAACAGCTCCTTCAGCTGCATCATTGGCAAATCAATCTCCAAGCTACCATCCCTCCACCGACGCATAGACAGGCCTGACCCCTCCTCCGGTTCCAAATTGAATGGCGGATGGTATGGAACAATTTCTCCGCTCCGATCCTTCGCCATTAGTTCCTGAGCTTCAAAAAGACCAGGGAAGGCACAAGAGGCGGTCACTGCGCTCCATATCACCACATGAGGCGAAGTCAAGTAATTGAGACATCTAGGGGGCTCGTGCTTCCTTGGCGAGCACACTGTTATCCCAAGAACTCGTCCAGTCATGTCATAGGCTTCTTGAAACGTAAGATTACTGGTGAGGTGCCTCAACATCCACTGCAAATGTCTGATCTCGTGAACAGCTCCTTGTGTCATGACCCTTCTCACAACTGTAAAAATGCCACCTAATTGATCGAAGAACTGCAAGGAGTGCAAAGAGTCCTCGAAGAAACTCTGGAGCTCAGGCCAAGACCTTGTCGCGACGACGGCGCACACGATGGATCCAACACTGGAGCCTGCAATTATTCTAGGTAAAAGCTTGTGCTCCACCAACGTTTTCACCACGCCGATGTGAAATGCTCCGAGGGAAGCTCCTCCACTCAAAAGCAGAGCTGTCCTGCCAAAGGCATGCCTAGTTTCTTGCATGAAAGCAAGCTTCTCTTCCAAAGAGAGCTCTTCAGAATCTGATTCGCACACCATTCTTAACTGTGTCGACACCTCGTCAATGTAGTCCTTTATGAGCTTTGGCACTTGAAGCCTGCCTTTGTGAAGCTCAGAATTGCACATGTTGCCAAGATTTCTCACTAGATCGGCTCTCATGCAAAAGATGATATCTCGCATAGATCCCTCCTGGCGACGCTGGTGGAGCTCTTGAAGCGTATTCCTCACCAGTTCTTCATCGTAAAGGTCACAATCATTCATCCTTAACGTCTCCTTATCGAGCATCTTTGCAGCATGAGCCCACTCCTCGTAGGTGAGCGCAGTTCTCATCATATTCCTCCAAAATTTCCTCCGGTAGGCCATTTCGGCCCTGGCTTTTACATTGGTGTACCGTTTCAACAAGAAAGCAACTATAGTCACCATCGCTAGGATCCCTAGCGGATTTCTTGGATGCAACCAAGAAAACACAGGAGCCACCAAGGCTCTCATCCTATAGAAGTAAGCCAAAAGTACACGCAAGATTTCGTGTTGTAGATGGGACAGGGATTTACAGAATAGAATCCTAAAAGCAATCGTTCGCCCCATGATTGTTGAAGGGCCGATCGAGAACCGATCGACGCTCGCCTCATTGCTTATATCCATGCCTTAACGCGTAAACTCTAAATCCTCTATTTCCAGATATGTCAAACTAATATTGCCAAATGAACAGAACGAGGAATAGTTTCGTAATTCTCCAAATGCATCTGATTCTGATGCAACCTAAAACCCCAGAATGGCTCGGTTGTGCAGGGAAAGGTGGCGGCTTTCCTGAGAAATAAAGGTCTTTTCTTACAGTAGAGGCGGAAAAACCTTAAACAGCAAAAATTTGTGAACTTAACGCTTCTTAAATAATCTTAATGAGACCAAAGCCGGAACCAAGCAACGAAATTGGATTTCAACCTAACCTATAATCGCCAACTAATCAAGCCGCAACCTAAGACGACACGAAGACAGTAAGCAAACGGCAATATCAATAAGCTTTTTTTTATACGTCAGAGCAACTCATAACAGAAAGAAACAAACTTTGCAAATTCGTTAAAGCCCAAACAGAACAGAGAGTCAACAGCCAATCTGACCTCCAAATGCTCGAAATTTGAGGACCCAACATCCACAAGAACGCAATCTGCAATCAAAATGCAACCAGCCATCGAATCGATCCGACGCAAGAACCCAAATCACCCTTCAAGGCAATGCAAAAGTCTGCAAAATGCGAAGTGGCAGAGGGGATGTGGATTGGAATCGGTGAGGAAGATGGAGAACCTCGGGATCGGCGAAGAAGAGATAAACATTATGGGAGTGACGTAGAGTCGAATCAGCAAGTAATGGGGCGACGACTTTGGATTGATGGAAGTCGACAAAAACTCAAACACCTCCCCATCCCGACCCCGACGATTCAATCCAAAAGGGTGGCGTAAGCGGGAAAAAGAGATTAAAAAAAGAAAAGAAAAGGACACTTCTTTCTCGCGTGCTACGAGTCAAAAAGCGGTTAAATCTGGGAGATTTCTATTTATGGCATGGTACGCTGATTATGACGATGTAGAGTCCGAAAGTTTCCGCCGACAAAAGAAAGTCGACGGGACACGCAGAGCATAACTGTAGACAAAGCAAATTTTGAATGGAGTCGCATTCGGAATCTTTCGGCCTCTCTCCCATTCGGAATCTCTGCCAACTTTTCCGATAAGAAAAGTGGGTGAAAGCGACGCTTGAGGGTGACTTTGTGTATTTTGGACTTCTATACGGATCGTATATATTTATGTACGCCACGTTATATGAAAAGAGAAGTGCTTTCTTCACCCCCTTTTACAAATAGATTCACCCAATTTTCGCTAAAAAGATAAAAATTGCCCTTCAATTGAAACGCTTTAAATTCATGGCCTCTAAATTTATCCATTTTCCTTCTTTTTTCGGTTTTTCTGATTTCATATGGAATCTAGTTATCGTGATTAAAAATGTTATTTTTTTTGTTGTTGAAAGAAATAGGTAAAAAGTCACAAAAAACCACAAACTGTACCCACCGTGAAATGTTTACCCTTAATAATTTTTTGTGTCACCCAAACCCCCAAAATTGTATCTGTATGACACATTTATCCTCCGTTTCTATTATGTCAATGAGCACCGATAGAAATCCTATGCGGCGACTGACGTGGACGACCGAATGCGAATGCCTATGGGAATTAAGCGCAAGAGAAACCACTCTTGAATATTAAGAAAACGGTCCCGTGATCTTCGTCTATCTCATTTGGGGGGTTAGGGTTCTTCCGGGAGCTGCACCGTCACAACGACGAAATCTTTAAATGCTCTGTGTCTGAAGCACTATTTTTTTTTTTTTTGTTCATTATTAGATTTAGCCTCTGTATGTTTTTTTTTAATAAAGAGAAATTTCCACACACACAAAAAAACCAATTCTTTTCAATATTGTTGAGCATATGGACCAATAGTCAAGTGAAATTTAGAAAAGTTTGAACAAAAATAACTTTTTAACAAAGTCAAGTAATTATAAACTTTTATTTTATAGTGCATATCGCCACTAAATTCTTTCTTATTAATAGTCTTTTCATTTATTTTGAATTGTTAAAAAGTAATATCATTCATGGAGTATTTATGGAAAAGAAAATCAAGGTGTCTTAATACACATATCGTTCTCACGTCATTCTTTCTTGTATACTTCTCATACTCTTATAACGTTTTATATGCTCCGTACATAGGTGTCACATCGATCATAGAAAAAATCAAAATTTCTTCGATATAGTAAATGAAAACACTTCATATAGTTTTATTGCGAACTAATCATGTAAGAAATAACGAGTTCACTCCAAAAGTGAGTCTTTAGATAGGAGTGATGATAAAACGATAAGTCGCGATAAGTACAATGATGAAGAAGATGCTACATTTGATTTTCTAAACGACAGTGAGTTTAAAATTTGAAGGAGAATTATAATCTGGAAAATGACTAAATTGGAGAAACCGCGGGAATATAGGAACCATCGAGGCCGATTTTGTCAATATAGTAAAAATGAAGTGAATTTAATCATGTAGGGACTGAAAATAATAACCCTACCCATTGAAAAAATGTGATAATTTAAATACAATCATATCTTTTATTAATTTGATGTGCTTGTACCGAAAGAAAGACGACCCATTTCCCCCACCCTATGGGGTAAGGGGATTGGGAAGTAACCGAGAGGGGCCCTATGGAGTAAGGGGATTGGGAAGTCTCCGATTCAGTAGGTGTCTCTGGGGGAGCAGCAAGATGAGCCATGTCTGATTGTCGATGAGAGTTTGCATTGTGCCGCTTGTGAAAGTCTACATTCACGTGCCCCGCCTTCTTGCAATAGTGGCATGTCGCGTTGGCCTAATGCACCAGCAGAGCTTCCAGATTGAAGATTCTGACCATAGGGTCAATATCCCGAAGCATGTTGAGCTGCAAGAATCTGATTTGAAGCACTTGAGGAATAGTTGATCGATCCCCAACACCCAACCTAGTAAAGGGGCTCAAATCAAGTCTCCTCGAACATTATGAGCCTGCTTCTTGAAAATTTCCAATCCAATTCCTTTAAAAAGCATCAATTTTAACTCAATTTTCAATTTTGATCCGAACTTTTTGATCTCATAAGAAAAAAATGAATTTTATCTCGTTGCATAATTCTAGCTCAAACTTTTTTTGTCTCATATAAAAAATCAACTTTAACTCGTGTCCCAATCTTAGCCTGAACTTTTTTTTGTCTCGTGAAAAAACACCAATTTTCAATTGGTACCCAAATTTGGCCCCCATCGAGTACAGGTGAAATGGCACAACGAATCTTTAACGGCAACATCGGATGAAATCTTGACGAGGGCCGGATTTGGGTATCAAGTAAAAGTTGATGCTTTTTTTTTAGACAACAAAAAGTTTGGGCCAATGATTGAGATCCGAGCTAAAGTTGATGCTTATTTAGGAGACAAAAAAATGTTGGACCAGAATTTGAGCACCATCTAAAATTTGTGTTTTTTATGAGACAAAAAAAATGTTTGGGCCAGAATTAGAACCCGACCTGAACTCGGTGCTTTTTAAGGGAATTATGCCCAAAATTTCCTCATGGTTGTCTTCTGTTAGTTCCTTTTTCATTTCTTCCTAAGATCTTTCATTAAAGTTACAGTTACAGATGTAGTGATGGGCACAATTTCACCTAGAATATTTATAATAAGCATAGCCAGAAGCAGCAGAAAATGCAAAGTGTTGTTTCGGAGCTATTGGGCCCAGTAGACACGATGAAAAACTTAAGAACTATGGGTTTGAACTCCTTGGCATACATTACTTGGGCCATGGCCCATCAAAAGTGAGATTTGGGCGTCATATTATATTTGGCTATTAAATTATGCATTCATCTAAAAATTTAATCTTTTAGAACAGTTGACAGTGGTATCACAAAATCTCATATGCTATCAAAGTAGAAAGTCCCGAGTTCAAATTTAATCTAATGGCTAATGTATATTTTATCGAAACGAACCCGAAGAGGTGGCCAAGTATGTCAAGACACGTCATCTCATCAAATCGGAAACTTCTAGTTTGCGAAACAAGGCATGGGAGAGGAAGTAATGTCAAAATAGGAAACTCCTTTACGTAATTTTACTTCATCTAGAAATCCCTACCTTACAAGTCAAAACGCAAACGCGCCCACAATCTTTTATCGTATTTTAACAAAAACGCCCCCCAAAAAAATATATATATATGAAACGACGCCCCCAAATTGACGTACGAACGTGGAAGCCAAGTCACGTATTCGCTCGTCTCGTCCCTATAAACTCCTCCTCCGTCTCTAAAAACCTGAAAAATCCCCACAGCACACGAAAATCTGCAGTCCCCTAAATCACACTTTTCATGGCTGGCCTTCAGTACTACTTCTTCCCCACTGATTTCTACTACCCTCGTCCCAAGCCCGTCGCCGGGACCAACACTGCAGATGTCGACGTCAATGTCAATGTCGATGTCGATCCTCGCGCAGTCCCTAGCTCTCAACCTGAGGATGGTCCCAATACCAATCATGAGAAGACGGCGGCAGCGGCGGTGGCCCCTGTCTATTCGGATGTGAAGGGCGAGAACAAGAAGCCTAGAGGAAACCTTCCCCGTAAGGCCCTGGTGCTTTCCCCTCGCGAGATTGGTGAGGAACGCCATCGTCTCGAGGCGGTTGTCGCAGATTCTAGGAACAAGTCGGATCGTAATTTGTGAAGATCTCGTGCAATCTTGGTTTGGCGAGAGACCTCTTGGAAAGATTTCAATTCTTTTCCCTCCTAGGGTTTTTTTTTAGAACCATCCTATATGTGACTCGAATATTCCTCTCTGTAGTTTGTTGTTCTTTCGATCTTTGATCATCTGTTTGACGTGATTACGTCTTATACTTCATGCATGAGAAACGACTTGTTAAACATTTACATATGCTTGCCCCAAGGAAAATTCGTACTTAAGATCATACACTGTCTCTCTGTAAATATTTACTATGATTGCAATAGATGGAGCTGGGGTCTGGCCCAAAGAATAGAAACCCTAGAACCTAATTCAGAGTATATGACTCTTGGAATCTGAGCTTACAAAGTTCAAGCATGCCAGTTCCAAAATTACTCTCGACGTGATTACAAGGTTGTTTCTTTACTTAACGGTTCTTTGTTTCCCTAGCAATACCTCGAACGGGTTTTCCAAGTGCGCTTCATCCACACAATTCCTACTATGTAACGACTTTGATCCAACGAGAACTGAAAGTGGCCGCCGGGGGTAGAGAGTGATTGGACAAGGAATGGCTCCTAATAGGTTTTTAAGATGGCGAAAGAGGTAGGAATGAATCAAACTGTGCACCGAATAAGAAGATAGCGATTGTGAGATATGTATGGAAAAATTAGAATCAATTCACGGAGAAGCATTTTGACGTAATGTCAACTCTTAGCCTTTGATACTCCAAAGTTAAGAATTTTCATATTAGAGTACTATCGGTATGATTGACCTCCTGAAAAAGTGTCCAGGAACGTCACACTTAAAGATTTTTATAGTCTATACTATATTTTTGGGATAGTAATAGACTTTTCGGGCAAGAAAGTCATTTACCAAAACAACGACCGCCGTACGAGAAAAGCCCGCAGTAAGAAATTGAACGCGCCTCAATGTCTTGAACCTCACGTTCCAGCGGCCCTTCTTTTGTCCCTCTTCTTCGTCTCGCTCTCTCTCTCTCTCTCTCTATAAATAACTCATCATTCACGTGCCCACCTGCATCAACGAACCCGCCGACTGACCACACTCCCCTCTTCTTTATCACGGAATCTCCTCCTCCTCGCTGACGCTTCTCGTTCTTGCTCCTTGCTCTCCCGCCCTTCTTTCAATGGCGGGCCTCCAGTACAGCTTCTTCCCCACCGACTTCTTTTACCCGCGTCCCCTACAAGAGAATCCCGGCAAAGCCGTGGCCAACAACTTGGTCTCCCTCCGGACGCCGAAAAGAGACGCGGAGGATGAAGATCTCGAACGGCAAACCAAGAGCTTGGCCCTTCGCAGCGCCCCCAGTTCAGCTTCCACTTCGATCGTCTTGAGCAACAAGAAGAAGCATACCCAGAGTCAAAGCGACGATCTTGCTTAGCGCTCAAGATTTATTCGTTTCATATGAAGATTGGTGGAAGATTTCCTATTTTTACTGAATTATGTATATCATCAGGTGTTTGATATGTAAAAGCAGAGCATATCGCGACTCTGTTTCCAAAAAATATCATAAATAATGTATAAAATTGGATTTTCGTTCATCCATTTCGAAGCTTTTTAGGATGGTTGCAAGACTTCTCTTTTGCTGGCTGACTTTAAGAGAATAATCATCGTAAAGATGTTCCTCCAGCTAGCTTGGTACAATTTCGTGAAGTCAGTTGTTTTGCTCTGCTTTTCTGCATCTCGCAATTTTCTTTCTTCGCTGTCTTGAACGCAATGCTTGATCTTTTCGTTGTTCTAAGAGGCCTTGAATATTGAATTCTAATGTGGAAAAAAACTAACTTGCGACTGTATTTGACAAAAGCAAAAACGAAAAACGAAGAAGAAAATCGGAGAGTTAACAAATTATAAGAACGTGACCTTATTTCTGAGGAAGCAACAATGCGAGCGTGGTTGAAAGTATGCATTTGAGTTCGTCAGCGATAAGTAGTTCCTCTTCTCTAGTGATTCCATTTTCTCTCTGTTTATTCTTTTTCTGTTTCTTTTCCCTGTTGGGTCAAAGGCTGAATTCGACAAAGCAAAATTGAGGGGCTGAAGCGAATTCCCCAACCTTGAGGAGGGAATATTCTTGTTTGAATGCGTGCAGGCAAAGAAGGGCTGCTTGGGGAGGAAGCAGAGAGTCGGAGACCCATGAAGAAAGTATAATTTAACTGTGAAGGAATATGCGGTTTGAATTTCAGGCAGATCTGCGCTCACCTACCTCAACAAATGCTAAACACCCTCTTCATAAATGTCATTCACGTGTTAAAGGTGGGAACTTTTTGATGGATCACAAAAAGTCAAAGCTTTTCCCAAAAGTCTGCGGTCTCGCTGTGTGGGCTACGACTAGCGGATCAAACAGGGTTTAGCAACTTATCAGAGCCCCCGCTCCAGCTCGAAAGCAACATTTACGAGCTTCAGACTTTCCCAATTTATGTTACAATGGACTGCTCTTAAGAATCCATGAATCCTCGAAAGTTTTCAATGACCGGTGTTCCTTCTTTCTGGAAGAGTTTTTCTACGTTGATTTACATTAATTGAAATTGATATTTATCGATTAACGAGATTGATCTAATAAGGTAAGATACAAAGATTCTTAATCAGTTTAATATGGACTGGCTTAGTGTAAGCTAAATTAGGCCCGACCCGTGATGAGAGGGTCCGCGCCAAAAACTCTATATAAAGGCTCAAGTCCCCCCTCTAACCCTCACTCTCAGAATTTCAGAATATACCTTTTCGTTTGAAGGGTGGTTATCTCATCGGCCAGCACTCCAAGAGGGAATAGAGGGGAAGAACTTGGGTTTCCGATTCGTCGTCGTTCCGCATTCAATTTCGACGGATTCTAATCAAGGTGCACGTATTCTTCTCCCCTATATGTGTAGCGTTTCTGATTCCGGTTAAACAATTATTGGGCGTGCCACATTCGTGGCCTTATATTTAGTATCAGAGCCGCCTAATCGAGAATCGAAACGCATTCTATTCTGGCGTGTTTTTGTTAGTTTCATCCTATGAAAATTGTGTTTGATTGCATATTCGAATTTTTCTTGTCGATACGAGAAAAATGAGTGGTCGCACGCCTCCGGCAAAGGCCGGGAACCGCCACATGCTCCCCCGCACTCCGCGGCGGAGTAAGCGCGCGACGATCACCAGCGAACGTTACTGTTCAGGCCTATTTTGTGCTTTTTCATTGTTCATGCCTATTTTGAACATATAGTTGGATAGGGCTCGTCGATACGATCATTTTGAGTGACCGACGGCCGCAAGAATACGCCGGATGGTGTCTCACGCGCCGATGATGAGTATTCGCGTGGCGGCCACGAGCTTTTGGCAAGAAGAGGCACGTTGGTTGACTTGGTCAACCGTCGCACGCTGACGTCAGTATGATGTTAGCAAGGCGCCATCCGAGTTGTCCAAGACTCAACCTGACTCGAGTTTGACCCGTTGACAGACCTGATTTGACCATGACCGATCAAACCGATTGGATCGGTCGGGGTTGAGCCGGTCAATAGTCGGACCCGTAAATCCGGCCGGACCAGCTGTTGGGCCGGCTGAGCCGCCGCACGTGCATGCGCTTAAACTTCAGGAGGCGCATGAGGGAGCGTACGGTGTCTGTTTAATATTAATATTAATATTGCATGTTGGAGGCTTTTATGAATGGAAAAAAGCATATGGAACCCTATGTACGTGTATATTCAAGGGTATTTTGGGCATTTATCTTATATTTTCATATGGTTTCGAAAATAAGAATGTGAGCTCACATGTTTATGACCACATACAGAATGTATAGAGCTAATTCATTAATATGTATCAATGAGTGGAGCAATGTAATTGGCATCACATGTGATTTTAGGGACAAATTGCCCATGTCATCAAGTCTAAAATTATATGTATATAATAGATGTGAGGCATAAAATTTATATCCATGGTATGAGAGATTTTCAAGGATTCAATTGGGTAATGACCGCCAAAGTGGCACACTTGATTGGGTTTGAAAAATATCGATCTCATATTGTGGTGGGATGTCTCATGTTTTAATACGTGGTCATACTCCCAAAGGAGGTGATTGTGTATTGGTTAATGGAGGGATGCATGTACAACATGTGCTTAAGAATTATCTGATCCTAGTGGTTCATACACCCAAAGGTGCTGAGTTCACGAAGGTTGGTATATATTCTTATGGCCGTTGTCATGTTGAGAGTATACAACTGCATGTCATGTATTCTGCCCAAAGGTGATTACATGATGATGCATGTAACTCTCAAGATATGTACTTATTCGATTTAAAATTACACATTTTTTGTTCATTGAGGGTCACATATACAGCATATGGTTAAGGAGTGACTAATTCCTTGTGGTTCATACACTCAAAGGTGATGATTCATGAATGTTGGAATGTGTTCTCATAGTCGCTGTCATGTGGATAGTCTACAGCTACATGTTATGTATTCTGCCCAAAAATGATTACATGATGATGCATGTAACCCTCAAGATGTGTACTTATACGGTTTCGAGTTATATAACACTCACATGATGCTGATTATATATATTGCTTTAAATTAGTTACCTTATATGCAATAGGCGACTCCATTAGGATTGAGGTTCCTACTAGTTCAATTATTAAGAAATAGGTAGATGTTTTTCTGTTTGGGATGAAGCTGGTAAATGTTTATATTGTTCTTTTTGAGGATTAGCCGGCTGATCTCATTGAGATCATTTTGGAACCCAGAAAGCGCATTTTGCTGCTTGGAAAAAATGCAATCGGATTTGCTTGTTATCTATGAAGCGATCCATACAAGAACACTTGAAAAGTATTTTGCCAGCTGACTGCACTGCTAGACAAATGATGGAAGTCTAGGAGACTAGGAACTGTGTCTTGTTTAATGCCGAGATAATGATACATCTGCAACGATTTTTCAGCATGAATTTGATGGTTCTGGTGGATTTAGAGATTGTCATAAGGATGGTAGACTAGTAGAGTAAGAGGTCTGAAAATCACACTCATAAAGGAAATCATGAAATTACTGGTCATTCTAATTTTTTGGGTCTTAAGATAGCATACTTTTTAAGTAGGATGGTGACTGATGCTTCTTTTGTAAGAAGAAAGGTCACGTAAAGAAAGATTGCAACATATTCAACACTTAGTTATCCAATTGTGAGCATACATGTAATGATTCTTTGGCATTGGTTTGTGAATCCAATCTATAAGCAAGCCCCATTCAGTTCATGGAGGCTAGATAGCGGTGCAACCAATCATGTTGCATTCACCATACAGGGATTCATGAATCGGAGAAAGCCAAATCAGGATGAATCAGTGCTCACTATAGGAAACAACAATAAAGTCGACATTGAGTTTATGGGAGGCGTCATTTTAATGACATTAAGGAACAAATTTATGTACCTTCCTTTTGACGGAACTTAGTTTTCGTATTATATTTGGACATGTGTGGTTACTCCTTTGAAATAAGGAACGATATTTTTTCTATGTTCTTTAATTCAAATAAGGTTGAATACTGCAATGTGTCCAATAGATTGTACATATTGTGCTTAACTCCTAATGATATATATACGTAGCTTATACGGTCGAAAAAGTTGTTTCCAAAAGGCCTCTGACTCAGAAACAGTCTTATGCATTGTGGCATAAACGTCTTAATCACATCTCTAAGGAAAGAGTGAAAAGACAGATAAAGGCTGACATCCTGCCTACTCTGAAATGTGACCTAGAGATTTGCGTAAACTGTTATAAGGTAAGATGACTAAGATAAGAAAGAAAACTGCAGTCTGTATTTCTGACCTATTGAAGGTCCTTCACACTGATATCAATGGACCCTATAAGGCAACTTTGTGTAGAAATTTTTTATTTCATCACATTTATTGATGACTGTTCCCGATATGGTTATTTATACTTGATTAAGGAAAAATTTGAGTCGCTTGATGAGTTCAAGTTTTTTTGGATTGAAGTCGAGAAACGGCTGGGAAAAGTCATAAAGGTTGTCAGATATGACTGAGTTGGTGAGTATTCTGGCAGGCATAGCGATGCTAGACAGCATAAAGGGTCATTTGCCAAATACTTGGAGAATACTGGGATAGTAGCTCAGTTTACTATGCCTATGGGGTTCTTAACAAAATGGTGTGGCCGAAAGGTGTAGTTACACCCTTATGAATATGATGAGGAGTATGATTAGTAGAACCAATTTACCTGATTTGTGGTGGGGTGATGCTTAGAAAGTGACCCTTTACGTTCTAGACCGTGTTTCTACCAAAGCTAGTCCATTGACTCATTTTGAGTTATGGACTGGGCGTAAGAATAGGATGAACCATTTTAAGGTTTGGGTATGTCCTGCAGAAGTGAAGTAATAATCCAACATTAAGTAAATTGGACTTCGGAATAACTCAGTATTACGTCGTATATTACCTAGATCATTCGAAAGGGTATCAGTTTTATAATCTCTATGGAGGCACAAGAATTGTGGAATTATAGACAGCGAAATTTCTGGAATTTGATGTGGTTGAATAGGGTAGCTGCTCACAGACTATTGAGGATATCGGTATGGTGGGGACTACTGTGTCGTTTTCTCTGCCTATTCAAGACGATCATGGAGCCTCCCACATCATAAACTGATTCTGTTGGGGTTCAAGATCCTTTTGTTGAGATAGATTCTGATGAAGTTTCTCAAGCCCTACATGTGCATGATGATGTTGTAATAGCTCCACTTAAAAGATCTATCGGGCAGAAACGATCGGCCATACCACCGTACTATATAGTTTATTTGGAGGAGCATGACTACGATATCGGCTGTTTTTGTTGATCTAGTGACTTATACAAATATTGTTTCTTGTCCTTAGTTAGATCTGTGGTTGGATACGATGAAAGACGAGATGCAGTCTATGAAACATGATGGTATTTGGGAGCTTGTTGAATTGCTTGAAGGTCACAGCTCATCGGCTGCAAATGGGTGGATGAGACTAAAATGGATTCCAAAGGAAGATTGAGAAGTTTAAAAGCCAGACTAGTAGTCAAGGATTTCACTTAGAGATAAGGAGTAGACTATGAGAAATTTTCGTTCTAGTCTCTTCTAAGGATTCTTTTAAAGTGATCATGGTATTAGTAGCTCATTTTGTTATGGAGCTACACCATAAGATGTTAAAACTGCCTTTCTAAATGGAGACCTTGATAAAAAAAAGTCTATATGGCACAACTCAAAGGCTTTACAGTTGATGATTCAGGTAAGCTTGTATATAGACGGAAAAATCTATTTATGGTCTCAAGAAAGCTTCTAGACAATGGTATTTGAAGTTTCATAGTATCGACACTTCATTCGGTTGTGTCAAGAACAGAGTAGATCAGTATATATACTGCAAGGTTAATGGGAGGAAATTTATTTTCCTCGTGCTTTATGTAGACGATATCTTACTTGTAAGTAGTGATATTGGATTATTGCATAAGAAGAAGCGGAGGTTGTCAAAGCATTTCGAATTGAAGGACCTTGATAAGGCGTCTTTAGTCCTAGGCATTAAGATCCATTGGGATCGTTCTCGATGGTATTGGGTTTGTCTCGGAAGACATATGCTGATCGTATTTTGGAAAGATTCGGTATGCAGCATTGCTAGATAGGAATTGCTCCTATCATTGAGGGTGATAAATTGAATCTGTTACAGTGTCTTCATACGGATGTTGAGAAATCCCAAATAAGGAATGTACCTTATGCTAGTGCACTTAGAAGCATCATGTATGCTCAAGTTTGCACTAGACTAGACATTGCTTTTGCAATAGAACTTCTAGACAGATATAAGTCAAATCCAGGACACAATCATTGGATTACTGCCAAGAAGGTTTTAAGGTACTTAAAAAGGACAAATGACTATATGCTAATTTACAGATATGTTCAGAACCTGTAGCCATAAGGATTTTCGGATTCAGACTTTGCTACGTATCAAGATGACAAGAAGATGGTCATCTTTATGTTTGCAGGAGGTGTAGTATCATGGAAAAGTGAGAAATAGAAATCTAGATTAACCTCTACCATACAGGTGGAGTTTATAGCATGAGTTTTGGTTGCTACTCAAGCTATATGGCTTAGAAACCTCATTAAGGAGTTGGTTGTATTTGGTTTTGTGGATAGACCCACACAGTTGTATTGTGACAGTAGCTCTGCAATGTTGTCTGTTAACAACAACAGAGGTCTCAAGGGGTCTAAGCATCTGGCAGTCAAGTTTTTTACCATAAAGGAAACAGTTGAGAATGGTGACATTAAAGTAGAGCATTTTTTCCACAGATGATATAGTTGTTGACCCACTAACAAAAGATCTTCGCCCTCGTGTATTTGAACGACATGTCATAAGCATGGGCTTAGAAACATCATGGGATGTTGTTATTCAGTGAGAGCTGTTTTTCTTTGCTCTAATAAAATTTATATCTATGTTTGTTACATTTGGTAACAATATTTGATATGTATCAACTCCTTGGCATGTAATAACGTATGTATGAATGGGTTGATGTTGAATACATATATCTAGTGAAAATCTCAAGGTATGTGTAAACCATGAGTAAAGGCTAGGGGCATTTAGTTATTAACCTTGAGTATATGTCTTATTACATATAAAGTAAAGTTAACTATAAGGATAAGACATATGTAGGTTCATTGGAATCATAAAGATATTCTCTGGTGGCACATCAGGTTTGGTGACACATAAGGAGAGAGAATGTGACTGACAAAGGAGATGACACACAATGAATCATTATTATGTGAATTGTTGTCATTTGCCACACTATCATATTGAATCCATATCAGTAGAGTTAAAGACATTCGTGACCATGGAAGGCTATGTGTCTGTTGATGCAGTTACCGCCATGATTCGATGTTTGAGACTTTATGGGATCGGATTGACGGTTAAGAATATCTCGAGACCGGCATATAAGTGCGCACATATAGTACAGTTTCAATTAATATAGCCCAAGTAGGAGAATGTAAGATTTTTTCTATGTGGGCTTACATTAATTGAAATTGATATTTATCGATTAACGGAGTTGATCTATTAAGGTAAGATATAAAGATTCTTAATCGGTTTAATATGGGCTGGCTTAGTATGGGCCAAGTTAGGCCCGACCCGTGATGAGAGGGTCCATGCCAAAAACTTTATATAAAGGCTCAAGTCCCCCCTCTAGCCCTCATTCTCAGAATTTTAGAATGTACCTTTTCGTTTAAACGATGGTTGTCTCATCAGCCAGTGCTCCAAGAAGGAATAAAGGGGAAGAACTTGGGTTTCCGATTCGTCGCCATTCCGCATTCAATTTCGATAGAGCACGCATTCTTCTTCCCTATACATGTAGTGTTTCTGATTTCAGTTAGACGATTATTGGGCGTGCCACATTTATGACCTTACACTTACACGCGACAGGATCGATCGGACTATATCGACAGTCTCTCATCGGCGTACTGGACAGACACTTCGTTCTAAACTTTGTATAGAATCTCTACTAACCCCGAGATTCGAGATTCAAGAGGGGCATGAGAGAGTATGCGATGTAGCACGTAAGGACACACCCGGAAAGTTCTCGCCCGATCCGATGCTATCTTTTCGGAGACTTGACCCACCTGAATTAGCTCTTTTCCCACAATTTGCATAGCGGAGAGATGGCTACACATTCAACTTCAAGCCATGTATATGCTGGTGTTTTGCGGTAGTTGGCACTTAATTGCTTGACTTTTTACTTTGCCAGGATGGGACCGGCTAGGTCGTTAGGTCCAACGGTTCTTCTTTCTGTTTTCTTTGTTTAGGCCTAGGAGACACCGGCTCACTCCAACCACCAACCTGTGCATGGAAAGTGGTCCGTGTCCTATCTCAAGCTTGCCGATTGAGTTGGTCCATTGATTACTCAGTTTTCCAAACTTACAGCTAGTGACAAGATTCGAGCTCGTCCAGGAGACGCTGCCTACAGGCTCATGGCATCTAAAGCGACAGAAAACGAGCATGGACTGTTGATACTGCTATGTCATGGCGCCTCTAGTAGAAGCCGCCAAATGATCAAGTGAAAGGGATGGAGACAGAGTAACCTCCACAAAGAATTGAGGTTGGGCCAAGAATCCCGCAAGGTCCATCTTTATGCATGTTCCTCGTCTCGGGGAGAGAGTATTTTATGAGTCCGTTACACGACCGGAGTGGTATGACCGGCTCATCCCATTATCCGCATCGATGTGAGTTTCAGCCAATTTTACGGCAACCGCTTTTCAAAAATCTGTTACTTTCGATGGGCTTGTTTTACCAGAGAGTACATTCTCCATCTTGATATCTCAGGAGTAATATCAGCAAAAAATACTTATAATAGGCCGGTAATTGATTCATTTTCGAGCTTTCTTGGCATCTTGGTACATCAAGGGAGGTTGAATGACCCCTCCGATTTATTGGAAGTAGTAAGAAAGAACCATGTAGAATCAACCGGGAGAGTGACATAAAAGCAGAGGTTATGCAGTAGACAGCTCCTCCACAATTAGTTTTCACAGCAGCTTCCGACAGAACTGTCCCAACCAGTGCAGAACCTACAACAACTTCACGGCACAGTTACAGTGCAGTCGCTCCGGTGTCGAACGGGCTTGAACAATCACCGTTGAGAGATTGAAAAGGGAAAAGGAAGAGAGATCAGGGGCATTTCGGGCCACCGCGCTTGGTCTTCCAGTTGTTGTAGCAAGGGCAGAGTTGCTTGTTGCCGTAGGTGCCCGGAGGCACACACAGGCACTTGGCGCAGCATTTCTGGCAAAAGAACATGCATGGCTTCTTGTAGGCCGTCTTCGAGCATCTCTCCTTGCACCTCGGTCCGCACTCTAGATAACGAGTAAATCATTAGTAATAAGAACATTTGAAAAAACTCGATATGTAATTCATCTTTCGAATTCTTGCTCATAATAGATGATGTATAATCATCGGTTGTACGTTCGGTTCCATTTTGCGGCGAGATTGTGTGTGATCTCATACCTTGGGGCTTAAGACTGCCTTCTCTGGCACCATACTGAAATAAAAATAAGAAGAGGAAGAAGAAATCAACAGAGGCGAATATATATAGATCAGAAAGTTGACATTCAATATATACATTACCGCGGGCAGATTGCCGGGAGTTGCCTGGGGCTGTGGTGATGGGGCCTCCGTGATCGTCGCCTGGAAACATAGCAATTTCCGTACAAGTTAAATAAGACAACAGAGAAACGGAATAATTTAGTCGATTCTCAAGAAATGATGCCATTTCCTAACTCATTAGAAATACGTATGATACATGGTCGATCCTACATGTGACATTCAAATTCATTGTGCATCAAGCTGGCCGTCTAATAAATCTGCGACTTGTAAAATGTTCTTCGACGGTTAAGCGCTCTAACAAGCCTCTAAGCGCTCTAACAAGCCTCTAAGCGCCTGTTCAACAATGCGTGTATATGTCATGTGTGAATGCATGCTTAATGATCACCGGGGAAAAAAGAAAAATGAAGGGTTGAGAATGCAAGCATTGATGCGCATGCACGAGCGAGTGACGCCGGAACTGGAGCTAGGGATGATTGGGGGAGTGCTGGATGAAGCCGCAGCAGCTTACTTGGTTTTCTGGTATTAGAAGGAGCAGCGTGAAGAGGGACAGTATCACAAAGCTAAGCTTCCTTGCCATATCTTTCCTGGTTGTGAGAGAGAGAGAGACTTGGTTGGGAATTGAGAATGTTAAGAGGTTCTTTTTACAGGAACAGCTTGGGAGATCCTGTCAGCTGTCATGAAATGCTAATGGTGGTTGTTTAATAGCAAGAAGTTGATGCCTTGTTGATGCTGGCTCTTGTCCTCTCTCTCCCAGAAAGAACAAACAGGCCAAGTTGCCAGGAAAGTGAAAATGGAGCCAACTTTAAACCCTGTGATTCACCCTGCTCTTTTTGGCTTTCTTTTTGGGCATGTAGGTGAATGAGATGACAAAGGACTAATCAGGAGATTCGGACACTCCTTTCAACATGAGCTTGATCAAGAAGTCCATACTCTCTTGATGCAGCATGGTGGATTTGTAAGCTTCTACTCAAAACTTTTTCTGCTTAGTGCACCGGAATCGCGATTCAGGAAAACTTAGCTTAAGCATTCGAGTACAATGTCGTGAGAATTAAGGGAAGGTTTCTTAAAACATTGATCTGATTGACATTAAGGACCGCGAAATTCAAATTAGGAAAAGCTTCCATTTTGTGACCCCTTATGAAGCTCATTATCATGCTATGTCTACCCTGATGAGGGTCATTTGGAATTCATCAGGATCAACGAACAGGCCAAGATTTGATTCTTTTCAAGTTAGGGGAGGCCAAGTTTTGTCATGTTCCTTTAGCCATAGAGAGGCTTAGAGTTGGTCCCTTCCCAAGGCTTCCCCATGATCCAGCCGATTCTCACCCATGTGAAATAGGGTCGATGAAAGACAAAAAGGTGGGCCCTCACGATCACATGCTGGCATTCACATGTATCCACTTTCAGGCTGCTTGACGTGACATCTTCAATTAGACAAGAAATTCGATTGTTAGGCAGCGAGAGAAAATAATATATATTTCATGAAATGGGACGCTCTATATAAGCATTTATATCTATACTTCTGTCTCGCATTCGAGCTCAACGGATAACTACCGCATCCAGCATCAGAATGTGAAATGAGCTAGAACCAACTATACACTCACCTGTCAAAAAGTATGCTCTCTCTCTCTCTCTAAACATGCAGGTGGCGGCAATCTGTGGCCATGTTTTACTTTATCACTTATGGAGCTTCCGTTCAATATTCTGTGCTGTCTAGAAAGATCGTATCCCGTGACTTTCTGCTGCTTCATACATTTTCTATTTTTTGTCGCCGTCTGTCGTTTCTAAGTCTTGGAAGTCTGTGTGTGTTTGTGTGTGTGTGTGAGAGAGAGAGAGAGAGAGAGATGGTCTCATGAGCATTGCTGGGGACAGATTTCTGAACATGCGCGCATGGCTCAGTTTACTGACTCTAATGGGAGAAGATATCGCTGTGCCAATTGAATAAGGAGGGATTTCGTACAAAACTAGTTATTTACGAATGTTTATATTGAACTACTATGAAATTAACGGATTCACAACAGCCCTCGAGGCATCGTAGACGCCCCCGAACACTCTTCCGCATTTTCATGCTAAATGGCAATTGCCTTGTGGTGAGTTTGCACTCTTCTTGCAAGGGTCAAGACCCTCATTTGGGACCCTCGCTTGTGATCGTTTCGGTTTTGTCTCATCCTGCTCAATCGCAGCAGTTTCATCTCGACCTGTTAAATCGCAGCCGAGGCAACGCTTGCCTTGGCCTCTCAGTAATGCCACACGAATACTGGGTTACTAATGGCTTCTAATGGAAGGATTGCACAAAAAGAAATTTGAACGAATAAATTGCACAATAGCAAAACTTAGAGAGCCATTCGTATAGTCCAATATTAAATTAATAGGGCCACCTAGAACTAGAGTTTAGAAGTAGTAAATTCCAGTGAACTACCCATGCCAAAAGAAATATCATTTCTCTTAAGTTAAACTCAATACTTTATAGGATCTTGTTCTGTCAAAATCAAGAAACATGCATTTCTATCTAAGTCTAGCCACACCATCGTAGAATGAAACCACGTGAAGCCACAAGACGATACTGAATAAACCGGGAGGATGTACCTCTATCGTGTTAGTATCCAAGCATTCTTTTGAAAGCCCCAAACTCATTCAATTCAGCACACAGTGATGATCGTTGACACAATTCTGACCAGAAATAAATTGCGCTTTCCGAATGGAATATGCACCAATGTAGGACACCCAAATTAAAGGACAAAATGGCAAGCTAAAACTACAAAAGTTGCCTAGTCAGGAGCCAGCCCAAAAGGAGAAAGAGGCTGCTGAAGTACTCGTGGCCTTCAAGCGATCAATAAGCAAGTAGTGAGTTGCTCTCAGCGGTATGGGGAAAGAAATGGGTGTCAATGAGGTCAGCTTAGAATTAAAAAACCAAGACTAAAAACATCTTCGGTCTGCCATGTGTGAAAGAATTGATTTATGGCAGAGTTGCCAGTACTCCTTAATCGGTATGTGCATCCATGGGAGAGTTGGAGGAGGATGAGAAACTGGGCCATACGAAATCCTGAGAGAGAGAGAGAAAGATTGCATCAAATTTCACCTATAACAGCGTTGATCAAGTTAACAGAGGACAAAATTCTACCGACCTTTTGCCTGTGAGAACTCCGTATGCGGACTCTGCAACAAGTGATGCAGAGACACCAGTAAAAACTTTCTTGTAATGAGGTGAGATTATCTGTCCTGCAACAAAATATCCCATAGGTATTGGTTTATAGTTACCACTGATACATCGACCATATGGATGTCACAAGGATCTGATAATCTTACCAATGCTTGGAACACTGATGCGTAAAAATGAAACCAGGGCAGTAGACCTTCTGTATTTGTCCGTTTTGCTCGATGCATTGTCAAAATCTGGATTTATGCCATTGCCATCACAAATAGATCTTTCCATGGAATGTACGCCGTTATATTTACAGGAAACAATTTCGAACCATATCCCAGCAGGAAATCTGGTTGGTCTCACTAACCAAAGGAGAATTTTGACATAAGGTGTCTCATGGATAATAGATATAAAAACTTCAACTAGCACATGACTAACTCTGATAGAAGTATTCACAATGGTGAAGAATATATAAAAGACACAGGTGGTTGGCAACAGAAGTAGAAGGGGAGTAAACAGAAGAGATCCAACAACGTGTTGCTCCACGGTGTAATCATAGCTATCTAATCTCAAGCGAAGAGGATTCAACTTTTGACCCCTGCAGAAAATTCAGAGACTCCATCAACAAGTTAAGACAACAATAGAAGAGTAATGATTAACATCGCATAATTCACATGAAAGAATTATTTAGTTTGTCCAAAAACCTCGGGAAGGCACCAAATAGTTCATAAGATCCCCCCTAAAACTGAAAAATATAAATTAAGACCTAGCTCACAAGATGGACCTCACCAGTTTATACCATAACTACATTCATACCCCATAAAAAAGTTCTCTTCCTCAGTGTTTTGAAAAGATTATCTTCCTGTTGAAAAATTAGCACCCGATGAGGTTAAATAAATGGCTGTAGACATCTTAATAAATATTGTCAGATATGTCTATGAGACTTATTTAGATGCCAATATCAGAAAAACAATTCCAACAAATTTCTTGAAGCAGCAAAACATCTGCATCAAGTAAATATGGTGAATTGTGGAAGGAGCTGCAGCCAGCAGGATCATGAGTATTAGCAACGATTTCAGGATTCAATCCAGTGGATATAGGACTAAGTAACTCTTATGCAAGATCATCCTTATAGGTTCTTCACCATAAGCCCCCCCTCTCTCAACACTTTGTCATGGATTAAAAGAGAAGTCATTTCAAGCACTAATTAATAGAACAAAACATCCATCAGTCATAAGCCAAACAGCCAAAGGACAACCTATATGTATATGGGAGTCCAAGATATTTCACTTGACTATGACACAGAAAAAGTTGATTATATTCCAGAAAAATGGAGGAGAAAAATGGAGGCAACAAAGAGCTTGATTGGCAGAGAAACATCCCAACTCCAGAAAGAAAAAAGCAATGCAGTAGAGTTAGTTGTTTCTCCAGACAACAGAATCAAACAGCATCATCCAGTAACTGTATTTAGTTAAGATGATATCTCGTAGAAAGCTGGATGCTCTTATCGAAGCGTCAGAGCAGCATATAAGCTACAGACTGGAACTTGACTTATACTAATGGGCCAATAAAGTATAGCAGGAGTGTAGCAGCCACCCACCACTTGATCGACAGCAAAAGCAAAATTAACTCCAAAAATGAAATGCCAACTATACACACTGTTAACACAAAAGCTGCTGATACATGTTGCAGTAAATTTTTCTCTTACACCTAAATGCTTTATTTACACTAAAGAAGAAACTAGAAAGTATTACCTAAACAGGCGCCATAAAGCAGCCAATGCTTGTGTCTGTGAAGCATAAAGATAAGCTATCAACGAATGTAGAGCTGATATGTGTAAAGTTGCTGCCCTGATCATGTCTACCATCAGAGCAGCAATAACAGTAGCCCCAAAAAGCATCCCCACTATAGCGATTCCTCTGACTATATTCATCAGAAAGAAGCCCACGAAAACCCAAACGGTAGACCAAATTTGTACGACATTAAGAGACGTAGTGCCAAGAATGGCTGCTAATTCTGTGTTCAATTTAAATCCTGCTGGGACTCCCATTAACCACACAGATCCCATGCGCAAATAATTATTGAGGCCCTCCACGGAGTTCAGAAACCACAAGCTAACCGCTTCCGCATGATATAGTAATGACAAACCAATCAAGTTTCCGAGGAGAATATCAATGGCTATATTTGACCACATGGAATGCTTCCGCAATGCAGCTTTCTCAGCGTACTCTACACTGGATTGAGACCTATTAGAGGAGGATCGTGATTAAGGTGAGAAAATAGCCCAAGTCAATAAAAAGTAATATCTACTGATCCCAAAGTCAACAATATCACATAGGAGAAAATATCACACACTCACTAAGAGAGAAAATATCATAAACTTACTCAATCTAAAGTAGGCATAGGTACCTGAACCACATCCCACCCTCCTACCACCCCAAAAAGAGTAAGAGGGAAAAGAACCACAAAGAAAGAAAGAAAGAAAGAAAAGAAGAATTGCCGGCACAAGACCTTCTAAATTGTTATCGACTAAAAAGTTTAAAGCAATTTGATCAACAAGATGAAGCTTGAGAGGCTCAGGCTCATCGTTCACTTATGCATGACAGCTGACTGATCCACGAGTTGTCCCTAAGATCTTCTATAAATGAGTCAAAATGGAACAGAATTCTCCCTGAAGCGGGGCTTTCAGTAAAAGCATCAAGATCATTTCTGCCCTGAACTTTCAAGAAAGTGTCCAATTGAACAGAAGTATTGGAATTTAAACAACTTCTGTCAAGCTAAAACCAGCTTATGCATCATCTTAGTTGAAACTCTTGATAAGCGGAAAAGTAATCATTCAAGTAGTCTTTTATTACCTGAGGCCACTATTCTGCAGGATGACAGGCCAATATAGATATTGACAAGACCTAATTTTGATGTTAGACCACGCAGTCATGAACACCTTTGAAGATACTTTGTACATCCACGACTGTGATCCCAACCTCATAAAGTGATGAAAATTATGGATAATGATGTAGAAAAGAGTGGATAACGAAGCTGCTGATATGGCCAATGCATGCCATATGAAGGCATAAAACCTGAAAGGCCAAAGTTCATGTCATTGGAATTCAGGAAAAGGGAATGGGTTCAAAGAAACAATGCTAAGAAGAGAGTACATCCAAATAAGGGAAGGCTGAGAGACAGATCGTTCTGGCCCAGAACACATCTTCTTGTATAATGTAGCAGAAGAAGCTCTAGAACTGTTCATTGCGAGAATTGCTGTACTCTACATTTGAGGACATAAAAACCAGTTAACAAAAGGCTGATGGCCGGCTGCAGTATTGAAGTCTGCTATTAGAATACCAGGTCAACTTGAGGATGTTTTGCATGAAGCTCTTCGATCCACTTGGGCTTCTTCATAGGAACTTTTACTTGACCAGGATAATGTGAATAGCTAAGAGAGAAATGGTGTGCTCCATGCCTTGGAGTTTCATAAACTATAACCTGGATTTCCAAGATAAAGTTAAGGAATGGAATATCGATAAAAAGCTTTGAACCAGAAGCAAAAGTGGAAGTAGTCATAACTTACATACGTGCACATCGCAGTGATATACTACTTCCCCTTTCCAGTGAATATGATGCACTTCAGGGAGCCATAAGTTCTCTCCCTGATAGCCTGAGCAAGAATTATGCATTAGCTGGATCCAACTATTGCTTCCTACAGCAAGTTGCCTACAAGATTCAAGTGGTTCGGTAATCCTGTAGCAGCCACAGCCTTGATCCCTTTTCTTCTTGCTGCCTTTACCTGGGTCAGCAGCAGACAGACCCAAGACACAGAAAGCAGCTTTATCCTTTAAATTTACAGGCATGTCCCTATTTGTTTCTTGAAGGGTTTCCTGTAACAGATTATCAATGTTTAAAATGAAGCACATCTGTTCTGCCAAGTAGAGCAAGGAAAAATTTGCAAGAACAATCGCTTTAAACTGGGCCGAAGAAAATGTCATAGAAGCCTAAAGAGTAAAGACCAAATGCTTAATGAGATGAAAACTAAGGGAGCACCATTAAACTGCGCATTAAAACGACAGCCACTAGTAAAGACAAAAGCTCGAGGACTCTAGCAGCAAAACAACAGCCAACGAGATTTGTAGCTTTTTACCTCAAGAGCTGGTGATAAATGAGACAGGAAGGTCTCATTAATGGTGAGGGCTATCACAATATCCACAGAAACTGGGGAGGATGAGACAAACCACCCAAACAAGACGTCATGTGATGATGGTTGAGTTAAAAGGTGCTGCTTGGGCCACCAAATTCTCAAATGTCTTCCCATTTTCAAGTCATGATCGCGAGATCACCCCCTGCAAACAGTCAGACAAGTTCTGCATAAGTTACAAGGGTGTCTCAGTTATTTTGCGCAGTTGCAAGGCTTGAAATTTGCTTAAATTCCAACCAATAAATAGAATGAAAAACTCAAGACATTCTCATGGATCCCATCTGATGGAGTGTGAATAAACCTAGAGCCCCTTTGAAGCAAATAAGCAAACAGATAGCCAAAAAGAATTTCCAATCAAAGGGTACACATCCATGTTCAAGGTCTAAAATCCCAAATGGGATCAATGCAGCTGGTACTTTTTCCTTTTAACGGCAATGAGAAGTGTGTTGCACTTTGTGACGTATGAATTTTGGGAATCGGCATTCGGCTCCGGTTGTGATTAACTACTATCACAATCACGGGAAAGAATCGAAGAGCCGCTGTCCTTGAAAAAAAAAATCACAATCGACATTTGTTACCATCAGCATCAGCAATACGATCGTCCCACTTAAACTGCTAAAACCAATGGCGAGATATCACAGATGATGAGCATGCAGTAATTTCTGACGAAATCATCAAACGACGGTCAATGGAAATGACGGAGAAATCAAACAAGCTTGAGCTACTCGCAAGTCGAAACAGAAGCAATTCACTTACTTTCCAGTTTCGATCGTCCTCTAGGAGAGAAAATCAAACCAATGCCACGAGCCTCGCGAGTAATCTCGTACAGAATCTTCAACGGCGACTTCGAACTCGAAGCTCCTAGTTTATCCGCTGCCCTGCCGCAAGCGCGACGCGAACGTGAGAGCAGGACGACGGCACAGATCCTTCGAGATCGGGATGGCTGATCTCACATGGACACCGTCGAGCAAGCTCGCGAAGGAGACGATGGAAGGTTTTGCGAAATGGACCTGGGCCGACTGATGGGTCGTGTGCATAGAGGCCCATACGAGTGAAGCCTTCGCAACCATGAGACAGCGGATCTGGGCCGTTCACTTCTAGTGGGTCTCGACTCAAAGTGATCAACCGGTGGGTCGTCTTGTTACAAGAATTTGCCTTTTTCACTTTTTTGGGCGTTCATCGCACAGTGTCTTGAAACTAGGGATACGCCATCGATAAGTCGGTTCAAGACACTGTACAAAGCACAGACCGACAACGCAGGAGCCGAAGCTCCAATGACTCACCTCAGGCGCGGGAGGCTACTATACCTGTCTACCCGGCGGTAGCCAACTGAAGTTAGCGTGGAGTCTACCTTCTCCATCGTCATCCCCCTAAGTTAAGAGAAAATATTTTTCTTCCTTTCATCCCAGGGAATACTCCTGAATTTTACTGTCTCAAAGTTCAAACGAAGTAGTTTAAGGACTTGCTCGGGTCATGTGAGCCACTAAATATTGACCAATAAAACTTTGACTTTTTGTGAAGAAAAAAAAAAGTCGATGGAACCGGAGGGTTTGGTGTTTCCGAAAAGGATCTCTCGATATACAAGATTTTAAAATAATACCTAAATAAACAACTCAAAAAAAAATTTACCGACTGTTCTTATTTGTTGCGTTGAATTCTCGGTTAATCATACTAATCTTTAAGATTTTTATATATTAAATCGCGCTTTCATCTAACAGTTTAAACTTTTAGAATAATTGGAAGGGGTCTCACAAAATTTCACATGGTATCAAAGTAAAAGATCCCAAGTTCAAATACTTTCAGGTCTCTATTTGCCTCCCCAACGAAATATTTTCACACTTAGCATGGGGGCAAAAAACATTAAACTAAACTTGAAGGAGAGTGGTAGAATATTTAAATATTAAATCACAATTCATCCCACAAAATCTCACAATTAGTACATCGGTTTGGTCGCCGTCATGAATTTTTCACAAAACGTAAGAGTTCGTCAAAGTTTCCGCTTTGCGAACATGACTCTCGACCTCCTACCTTTGTCGGGTAATACATTCCCTTCGTAAAGATGGTCAGATTTAGGCCAAGGAGCAAACCCTCTGTCCTTTTGTGCTTGGGTTCTAGTGGGAAAATTTCTGTCCAAACCCGTTTCATTTGGCTAAAAGACATTCGTACTTCTCATTCTCATGTTGACCCATATCTCGCGGCGATGCTTTTCCTTTTCTCATGCGTCGTGAGTCACACCTTATTTGAGCTCTCTTGGTCAACCGATCACTCATCGCCCTTTGTCAAATCTGCCTAGGCAACGTCCATTCTCGAACCGCTAATCCATTTGAGCCGATTCCTCAAATAAAGAAAAAGCACTCTATATGACTACACGGAGTGGCAATCATGTTGGCGGTCAGTGTTATTTATGAATCACCCGACAATATCTCTCGCGAGTTTAATATATTAAATGTGCTAAATCCACGACTTGTGAGGACTAATCGTAAAGAAAATAAAAATTCAACAGCATGAAATAGGAATACAAATATCATTATGTTCAAAATAAACATATCAAAGGCCGAAAATGAAAGAAATCATGTCCATACCTTGCACGACACAACTAAAAAAACAAGTATGCCAAAGTTAAATTGCGGGAAAATTACCAAAAAAGTCCTAAACCTATTGCAATTGTGCCAATTCAGTCATAAACTTTTTTTTTTTGCCTATTCAATCCTAAACCTTTTGCAATTATGTCAATTCAGTCCATCCGACGAATTTTGGCTGGTCGATGCTGACGTGGACGCCTGCCGGCCGACGAAGGAATATTTTAATAATTTTTTTCAATTTTTTCAATTTTTTTTCCCTTCCCTCCATTCCCTTCCCTTCCTCTTCCCCTTTCCCGTTCTATCCAGCGTCTCTGTTCTACCTCCACCGGTCGCCGAGGTCAGCGACCAGCCAGAGGACGACCGGCAAGGCCCGACCTCACCGTGGCCGGGCGACGTCGAGCCTCGCCATGGTCGGGTAAGGCTGACCTCGCCAGCCCAGATCTGGCTATGGAGGAGGAACAAGTCATCACAGCAGGGGAAGAACTCGGGGAGGGCAGAGCCGGGCAGGTGGTGATAAGTGATTCCACGGCCAGCGTCAAGAGCGAAGCTCGTTGCAGCACCTTTGTCCTGGCTCGATCGAAATGGCGACGTGCTCGACGACTCCAAGCTTATGAGCCTATTCATTTCGAACCGGAATAAAGTCGAGAACTACGTATGCGCTTCACCAAATCGATCTCGGATCATGAAGGCGGTGCCGCTACAGGAACCGAACTTGATCTAGCTCCTTTTGCTTTCCTTCCCTCTCTTCTGGGCCAGCCATGGCGAGGCTGACCTCGCCAAATCTGGACTGGCAAGGTTTGGCCTCACCCGGCCACTGCGAGGTCGAGCCTTAGCCGGCCATGGCGAGGCTGGGTAGAGCCTCGCCGGTCGCCGAGGTCCGGCGACCGGTGGAGGTAGAGCAAAGAAGCTAAATAGAACGGGAAAGGGGAAGAGGAAGGGAAGGGAAGGACGAAAAAATAAAAGAATAAAAAAAAATTGAAAAAAATTATTAAAATATTCGCTCTCCGGCTGGCCGACGTCCACGTCAACTCCGGTCGGCCAAAATTCGCCGGTTGGACTGAATTGGCACAATTGCAAAAGGTTTAGGACTGAATCAACAAAAAAAAAATTAGGTTTAGGACTGAATTGGCATAATTGCAATAGGTTTAGGATTTTTTTGGTAATTTTCCCGTTAAATTGCCCTTATGGTTTTCACCGAAGGAAGAAATAATGAGAAATTGGCCGGTAAATAGATTTAATTTTTTCATATAAATAGGTTAGATACGTATAGTAATTCCTCTAGACCGAAGCATCTCACAAATAACGAAGCCAGGTGGGTAGACATCTTCCATTGAATAATCTCGTGAATGATAAAGCGCAGCCATGGCCCACGGGGCAACAAAAATTGGAAGATTGTCGAGAAAAGCATGTTGTTAATCAACTATATACTATCAATTAACGTACGTAATGTCGTTTTATCGGACTCGACTAATAATATGGAAGTATCAATCAAAGGAACCTCGACTAGGATATACTCGAAAACAAAATTACATTACAAGAATACCTCATTGGAGGTAACGAAAACTTTACGACAAAGACATTCGAGTTGGAGTGAACGAACGGGAGGATGTTGTCTTTTTGTATTTTTTTTGGTTAAGATATAATAAACACCTTGATGCCGTTGTCACCATCGATTCAAAGACAAAGCAAAGCACTAAAAATCCAGAGCAGCCGGCATTTTTTCGTTTTAATATGTGATTAGGGGGAAAAAATTAGCATTAAAATTAGCTCCACGTAGTAAAAAATAAACAAACTAAAGAAAGAAGAGAGAGAGAGAGAGGAAGAAAAGGGGTCAATACGCTGAATTTGATCCCTTAGCAAGGGGGGCACAAAACTCACCTTTTGTTAATTTATTTTGTCCCCGAAAGGATTAAGACGAACCATGGAGTGGGTGTCGTCATTAGGCGTAGCTAATCAATTAATTAATTAAGGATTAGTGGAGGCCCACTTGGTGTCCCTGATAATTGCCACTAACATGATTGTGACGGGTGTGTTTTGCTGGAAATTGGACATTGGACGATGTTGGGGTCGTTGTCCGACCCGACCTACCAACACCCCATGTGTGTATCTGCGCATGACCCGGGATTACTAGGCTTGAGTGGCCACGTATAATTGGATTGCGATAGCATCGCATTCTTCCCCATCTTCTTTTTTTTCTTTCCCCCTTACTTTTCCTTTAATGAAAGATCAAATGGGTTCAAATCGATTGCGACTCGAAACGCTTGGTAGATGCCGCAGTGAAAGCGGGATTGGATCTGATCCGTTCTCTCGGCTCGTTCCGATCATAGATGAGTCGAGGGAGGATTCGGATTTTCAATTATGACACTTATTCGATATCTTATTTGCGAAATTATGGTAAGATTTTAGACGGATCGCGGATTTATCCAACAGGACGTCGAATTATGCCCTTTTAACGAGTTCGTCTCGCATGTGCTTTAATCAAGATGCATAATGACATATGCTTGTTTTCTAGCGAAAAAGCTGAGCCTCTGGAAGGATAACAAATTGGAAAAAAAGGTTGAAGTCAAGTCAATCATGCGGCTCGGGTGGCAAATTTGCTGGGTGGGGTCGCTGGTTTTTAGAAATACCAAATTTGGCCCCAAAAGAATTATGATCGGGCCCACCTAAAATCGAAGATTGAACTAATATTTTGGGCTATTTCTTTTGGGAGAGTCACAGCGGTGGTTCCGACCAAGTGCATTGTGTTGCTTCCTCGCTCTTATAGCTTGGGCGGTGGATCCGCGTCAAACATTTTACTTGTGGGCATTGTCCAGAAAAGATGAGTTGACCCAAGTTTTCACTTTCGCTTGTTTAGCAAAAAACTTAAATTTAAAAAATACCTCCCATAAAACGGTTGAAATAATTGTCAAAAAAATTCTAAATCTATTTCACTTTTATCAATTCAATCTTAATTTTTTTAATTTTATTAATTCAGTCATAAACCTTTTACAATTATATCAATTCAGTCCTAAATCTTTTGTATTTATGCCAATTCAGTCCATCTGATCAATTTTAACCGGCCGGTGCTGACATAGACGCCAGTCGGCGCTGACAAGATAATTTTTAATAATATTTTAATATTTTTTAAAATTCTTTAATTATTTTCTTTTTTTCTTTTTACTATTCATCTTCATCCTCTTTCTTTCTCCGGAGGGAAAACTGCGTGGAAAATCGAAGAAGCTCGGGTATGACATCTTCCTCTTCATTTCTTGCCTTCAACTCCCAAATCTGTCGACCCTTTTAGCTAAGCTCCAATTCTAAAACTGCGTGGAAAATCGAAAGTCCCAACGGAGGAGCCCCCGCACAGCTCAAAAGATCAGTTTTTCAGTTGCTCTCTCTAAAAAATCTCAAGCCTCCCTCGCCAAGAAACCACCGCCAGCCCACCCACCAGGAAAATCAAGATCGCCCCAACAATCGCAAAGCCCTTTTCTTGATTTCCCCCAATTTCTCTGCTTCGCTTTTCACGAACCGGCGGCGATGAGCGACGGCTGAGCAACCTCCGGACCACCACCCAAATCTTGAAGCAGACGGCGTCCACCTTCAACTCCAACCCCATCTCCTTCCTCTTCCTCTCCTTTCTCCTCTTCTCCTTCCGTACCCTCGTCGAGAACGGCTCCTTCCTCCTCCCCTCCTACATCGACCGCGACCCTTCTCTCAAATCCCTCCTCTCCCGCCTCGACCTCGCCGGGAACTACCCCCACCCCCACAACCGCCTCCGTGGCCAGCAACCGGCCCACCTCCGCCGCCGCCACCGCCCCTTCCTCCACCTCACCCGCGTCGGCACCCTCGACGACGACTTCTTTTCTAGAGAAAGAAGGAGGAAGAAGATGAACGAACAATAAAAAGAAAAAGAATAAATAAATAAATAAATAAAATTTATAAATATATTAAGATATCAGTAAAAATTGCTCCGTCAGCATTAGTAGGCATCCATGTCAGCACCCGCTGGTCAAAATTTATTGGATGGATTAAATTGACACAACAAAAGTTTAGGACTGAATTAGTACAAATATAACAGGTTTATGATTGAATTGTCAAAAACGAAATAGGTTTATGACTTTTTTGACAATTTTCTTTAAAATGGTTAGTTAAATTGCTTGGAAAAATTAGTCAAATAATTTCATTATCAATAATAATTTACATTTTTTTTATTTTCGTGAATAATGAAAATATTTATTATTTTTGTGTGCGATATAACTAGTCACTTTTTTAGTTTTTTTTTCTAAATCTTGGCACCATCTGTGTTTTTCTGTTTTTTGCCAGGATATTGTATAGAATAAATTCAGGCAAAAAAAAAAATTAATGTATAGACGAAAACTGATGACGTGGATTTTGGCCTTATAAATGCTTTGACCGACTTTCGTGTGCTCTTAAATGTCTAGAGACACCAATAATTTCGATAGTTGTCGAGGAATTGTATCCCGTCCATGTTACGTCCAAGTTAGGGAATCTGTCACATCTTTCCTAATGGAAGAATTACAAGGTTTCTCTAAACAATATATGGAGATGTAGTTTCTTTTGGCAATTTATTTAGATCAATTTTTTTTTTTTGCTAATATTGGGAGGACGAGTATAGAAGCCCAATTCTGATTATTTTTCTCTTTAAAAGTGTGATTTTTTTTCTTCCTTAAAGTTGCTAAAAATCAAGCTGACTTGAGGTTCGAGGTCGATGGATGATTTGTTATTGCATGGCAGCTATGGACAGGAGCACAAATAATCTCAACCACGAGCAATCAGACACGATAGTCTTGATAGAAAAGAAAAGATATAGAAAATTGAGTTGTATATTGTATTGAGGCACAAAACCCTAATAAATAGGTTCAATAAGCCTAAAGAAACAATCTTAGAGGATAAAAAATAATAATTCTATAATATATACATAATTAGTAAAATATTCTAGAATATATACATAATCAATAAAATATTCTAACATCCTCTCAAACTCAAGGTGGATCAAACGGCGAGAGTTTGAAAATGAGATACTGAAAATGCGGCCCTGTAAGAGCCTTCATAAAACCATCGGCTAACTGGTCCGCAGTCCCAATAAAAAAAGAAAGAGATGATTTGAGCCTGGAGATGATGACGAGTAAGATGGTAGTTGATCTCAATATACTTGGTGCGCTCATGAAAAACAGGATTGGCCTCAATATGGACTCAATATGAATGGCACTATTGTTGTCACAATACAAAGGAGCGAGATCCTGGAGTGGAACGTCCATGTCAGCAAGCAAACGACGAAGCTAGACAATCTCAACAGTAATGTCAGCCATAGCGCGATAACTCAGTAGAGGAGCGCGAGACAATCTGTTGTTTATTGACGCGCCAAGAAATGAGAGAATCGCCAAGTTAGGGAATCTATCGCGTGTTTCTTAATATTTAATGGAAGTACTACAAGGTTTCTCTAAACAAATATAGGGAGATATAGCTTCTTTTCGCAATTTATTTAGATCAATTTTTTTTTTTGTGCTAATATTGGGAGGACGAGTATAGAAGCCGAATTCCCATTATTTTTCTCTTTAAAAGCGTGATTTTTTTTTTCTTCCTTAAAGTTGCTAAAAATCGAGCTGACTTGATGTTCAAGGTCGATGGATGGTTTGTTATTGCACGACAGCTATGGACAGGAGCACAAATAATCTCAACTAGAGCAATCAGACACAATAGTCTCACCCCGCGTATCGGCTTCACACGCACTATGATCTGCATGGATTAGTTTCGATCAATTTAGAGGCGCCCCTTTCCTACTTGTAAAACAATCGAAAGATCATGTTGTCTCGTGCAACTTTAGCTAGTTAACGAACATGACGTTATAAAATGAGATCATTCTAGTATTTTTATTCCTGAAACTGTTAAAATTCGTCACATTAAAGTTGTATTTCTTTCCTACAAAAAAAAAAGTGGTATCTTGAACTTAATTCCTACAATTATAGATTGTAAGATGTTCATTGATTGGCCGGATTCGTTTTGGATAAAAACGGGGAGAAAACAAAAAAAGACAAGTGAAAGAAACTATCGCTATATATCAAATGTTTTTTTATTTATACATTTTTTCTCAAAACAAACGGAGTCAAGCATATTTCTGTCAAGAAAAAGTATTTAATCCATATCAAGGTGAAATCAAATCCCTATATTTACGGAAAACTAGCAACAAGGAGAATTAAAGTTTACGAGGAAAATGTATGACTTCTCAAATCTCGGAAGTTATTGCGCAATAATATAAAATTCAAGAGGGTTATTATCTCAAAAATTAATGTGCCATTATCTCATTTATTTTGTTTTTCTTTTCCTTTTTTTTTTTCCTAATTTTTTATGGGGTCAAAATGAAAGAACAAACCGACGTCATTCTGCGACTACATATCGTCCTCTTCGAAGGTCAACAAAACAACACCTCCCAAAACACGGTTTCTTCACCGACTACCGATTACCGGCTCGTGACCGGGATCCTCCTGGCAGGCCAAACAGTGGGCAGGTTCGGTTTCGCCGAACCTCGCCACCGCACAGGCTCGTACCCCCTCGTCTATATATATACCCCTCCCCACCGCTCTCACCGTGCCACGTACACATCGCCCTCTGGTCCGATCCGACCCTGCAAGTCCATTCTCTCTCTCTCTCTCTTTCTCGGAGATATTTCACCGTCGTTCAAGGTACGACTCATATTCTCTCATGCTTCCTTCTTTGGATCTCGACCTCTCGTCACGGGTTCAATCGGACGTAAACTAGGGAGTAAAGTTGATTCAATCCCGCATTTGGTGATTCCGTTGAGTTTTTTGATTTTGGATCAGAGAAAGTGAAGGAAGCTGGATCGATTTCCCAATTTTGCTGATGTATGAATTCAGCCATGCCGTTTGATTGTTTCGAGTTGCAGAGTTCCTGTTTTTGGAGAGATCTGTGGCTTTTTTGCTTCGATTTGTGGCAAACTCGCTCTGATTGGGAGGATAATCACGCTTCGTTTGAGCTCCTCGTGTTCTGTACAGTTGAGCTTGTAGCTTCGTGTTCGCGAATAGATTAGGGTTTTGGAGGCTCTAGCGAGCATCTGTGTTGCAGTTGAGGTATATAGTGACAATGGAGAGAGCTCAAACTGCGAGGATGACTTCGAGATCACAGAGGAATATGATCATCGGGCCGTTTGAAGGGTTTCAGTAGCTTAATTATAGGATGTTTGGTACTACGAACTAGTTTCTTCCCAGGTCTTGTATTCTTGCATGAGAACAATCTGGTCTTATGCTTGTTGGTAGAATTTGGAAAGATTCTCTTTTGTATCCCAATGAAATGGTAAAACAAGGAAAGAAAAGGAGATCGTAGGACGGAATTGTGCTACTTGTTTGGGTCTCTGGAAAGATAACCTAATCACACAACGGCTTTTCTCTTATCGCCATTTGCGCTGATCTAGCTCTTGGCTAGTTGGTTTTGGGCTTTTTGGCTGATTGAATACTCAGCAGACGGCTTATTCACTCTGAATCATTTTGTTTTGTCTATCTGTGTTTACTTGACTAGTGCTTACTGCTATTAGCTTCAAATGTTTTTCTGTTCCCGTCTCCTATCCTCTATATGCTGATCGCAGATGATCTGCCGACTTAGCAGCAGAGCAGGGATATGTGCTACATGATTTGTTGAATACCGCTGTAGTTTGTTTATTTAATGATGCATCTGATGCCGGTTACTTTTGATTCTTTGTTTAAAATTTTGGGAAACAGATAAGAAGTTGCTCGAGGCAAGTTATTTCGAAGATGGCGCTTGTTTCAGGAAGAAGGTCAACATTGAACCCAGATGCCCCTCTATTCATACCCGCTGCTCTTCGCCAAGTTGAGGATTTCTCCCCAGAATGGTGGCAGCTGGTTACGACCTCTACATGGTATCGTGATTACTGGCTCAGCGAACATCCTGAAGGGCTTTATAATAATGTGGACTTGGAGGATGAACTTCATGGCAGCGATGTGGCAAATTTGCTTCCTGATACCTTTGATCTCAATGCTGAAGATTTGTCCATAATGGAATCCCAGTTCGAGGAGTTCCTCCTATTTGCTGAGTCTGAGGGGAATGCTTTGTCTACTCCAGCATTCAATGGAGCAAATGGAAAAGGTATACTGCTAGATGCCTGGAAGTCCTTGTTGTGAAAATGTTACATTCTTTGGAACTTTCCTCATGATAACTCCATCTCTCTCCTGTCAGTCAAAGTAAGCTTACTCCCAGTGTCTAAGAAGCATAGGACCAAAGCAAGTCAAAAGATCTCTCCATACAAACTATATCAAAACTGATCACTAATCCGAGACCGGAATAAATAATCTTTATTTGATGTAGTTTTAAGGGGCTCTATAGCTTTATGAGAGAGTCATACTTGCGGAGGAGGCCATGCTTGCTTAAACTTGTCGAGTCTGCTTTGGTTATGTAGAACTCCTAATGAATAATGGTTTTGTTCTTGTTTTCTTCAAAATTTCAGGCCTTCAAGATACTGGCGCAACGAAGCAGAATGCAAACTTGTTGAAGCCTTTGGACGTTGAACGCCAATGGCCAAGGAAAGAACCGGCGAAATATGTAGAGAAGCCAGCCAAGAATGTGAATGCGAAATGCAGCCCCCGCTTCATCCAACAGCCTCGCTGAAGTTCCCTCTCAGGATAGTTCTTCAGAGTAGCCTTGCATCCCTACTGGGGTAGTTTTTTCTCCTGTTTCATGTAGCTTCTTTCTGTAGAGCAAGGTCGCATCATGCGGCCCTTGACCATCTGCCATGTATTTTCCTTTCTTAACCAAAGGCACTTTGTGGAATGTAAAAATCAAAGTGTATAATCAACTGGAAAAAGAAAAGAGAAATCTCCTTGTTCAGCCTACCGCATTCGAGCATCTGTTTTCTGTTTCATAGTATTTTCGACGGCCATTTTGACAACTTCGTCGCTTTAAGCTGCATTGCTGTACCTTACCATCTTCTCAACGTCAAATGAGTGGAGGTTGTGATGCTAAGGAAAACAGAATGTTCTGGGGATTATGCAACTGACTGGGTCCGAAGTGAACTAAGGTGATTGCTGATTGGACTTTGGAGAACACGCCCCCCTCCAATTCTGAACTTTAGTCTCTTGGGCAACTTTCCATGGTAAGGACATTTTCGGAAAATTACACATCGACATCGTCGGTATTACCCAACTGTCACTATTTCCCCATTTTTCCATCGAGAATTACTAGATCGGACGTTATTGTCCTGAACCAAAGCGTCACCTATCTGTCATTTCCCCCCGTTATTGTACCTCCACAGGAATAATTTTGACCTCAAGCAGATTAAGGCACAACTAGAACTATAGTTAAAGTGAAAACTGGGAGACTGGTTGAAGTATTGCTGTCTCAAGAAGGTCATGCCACCGATCAAAGGGAAGATTTTCGCAGCGGCACACCTCGTGAATAATTTCAAGAGAAGCACTTTTATCAAACCCTTGAATAGGAAACTAGTCGTTACATTTAGCTTGTATCATTCTACAATCATCTAACAGCTGATGACATTCTGACGTCGTTGAAGCAGCAACGGTCCTCCCACTGATACATTTGCACCTCCCCCGCTTTCTGAATCCAAATTGGTGATTTGATAAAACAGACAAAAAGTGAAGCTCTGTCTGTGGGCGCATGAACCAAGCACTCAGCACAAAAAGGCTTTAACCTCTGCCGCAGACCTTAATGCTCAATGACGTTGCCAAAAGGGATTGATGCTTCAAACAGAGACCCGCCAAAGCAAATCATCAGTCTCCTCTTGGAGTTCCTTCTTTCTCTTGGATTCAAGTTTGTTTTGGTTGCCAATGGCATCAGATATAGCTTTCGGCAGCCAGAACCCAGGTCTTTCAAGGAAAGGAGCCCGATCTAGAACCAAAGGTTCTCGTAAAGTGACTTCGATGCCGTTGTATGTCCACAACGACAGGGTTGCTTCGCCCTTGAGACCTATCGAAAACCAACCCAGTCCAGCTATTGCGATGTCCAAACTATTCACATCCCAACTGGTCCCGGAAACTTTGATTTCCCTTTCCTCCCATTTGCCCAATTCAGAGGCCCTTTCTTTTCCAACTGGAGGCTGAGAAAAAAAGGAGAGAACTCGGAATCATTGTCACAAGGAACACTGAATTTAGTTCGAACAAATTTATTTTGTCAGTGACCACGTGGACACCCATCACAAAATTCACCAACATTTCAGTTCTAAATTGGTCCGAGCTTTCAAGTGCACCTTCCCATAAGAAAGGAAACGTGACTGAACACTGACTCAGTAAGCTAAAACAAACTCCTGCAGATACATAAACATCCCAAATTTGAAAAGTTGTTCCAGCTCCAAAACTTAAGGATACAGAACAATATGTGGAGAGAAACTGAACAGCTAAGGACAAGCTCAGGCATTTTCAGATACAATACGCTCATTATGACTCAGTAGAGAAACAAGCACGTTAATACAGATATAGAGTATCAAAGCAGAACAAGGATATACATAGGCCAAACTAGGAACTCCATTGTTTTGATTGATAAACTAGGAACCCCCGTGTCACTTGTAGTAAAGCTTACAGAAAATTGGGCAAGCACTTACCTGCAACCTTATGCCAACATGGTTTCTCCAAATCTCTTCAGCATTTTCAATTTTCCCTAAATGTAGAGAGACGCTTGGAGATGCCCAGATCGTGACATAAATCGTCTCTACGGAAGCTTGATTAAGGTCCAATCTCGTTAAGCCACCAATATGCACAGCCTGCCCAGCCTACAAAAGCACGAGGAAGAATCAGATCCTATGGCACAGCTAGATCAAGCATCCATTGCAGGAATGTACCTACACAAAGCTTAGAAAAGCAAATCATCCGTGTAGCGTGAAGGTCCCACATTATTAAAAGTCTATACAGGCACATATCCTCCAGCTTTCTGCCAGTGCCATCTATATCCTTCCAGGGGAAGAGGGAAAAAAGGCCTTTTCATGAAACTGAAGACCTTTACTTGGCTGGGGAAACTGGTGAGCACTCACCTCAATAACCATGTTTTTTGAGATCCTTTAATCACAATGTTAGCTTTAAAGAGACAATTCATACCCTCAAAAGGTAATGCTAGAGCAGAAAATTTTAAGCACGTCAAGTTCAATTCTTTGCCCCGTAAGTCGGCGATAGAGGGAAATGTATCATGCATGATATGGTATCACTATCCATGAAAAATTATTGAAAAGAATTTGTTGGTAAGAAGCCTGCCTTCACTCTGTAAGTCCGAGGTTGTAGTTCTTTTCTTATTTCAACCATTTTCTGCTCATCACTGTTCAGTCTCATAGACATCAAGTATGGATGAAGAAGCCCTGGTGTGTCGTACATCTTTGCCTTGGCTGACAGAATCCCTCCAATCCTCAAAATACCCAGTGTCGTCCCAGGAATGGGAGCTTCTGTCAATTTCGTGATTTTCGCTCCTTCCTTCCTCGCCATAATATTAATTAGAGTAGATTTTCCAGCATTTTGTGCCCCAACTACCCACACATTTCCTCTTGGACCTGCCAATTGCTTGATGAACGCCAACAAATTCCTCACTCCCAAATCCTTACGAGAACTAACCATATAAACTCCACTTAGCTTAGGTGCTCCTCCTGCCTTAGCACGGTGCCGGACCCAACTATCTAATCTTGCGGGTGAAATTTGAGACGGGAGCAGATCCACCTTTGTAGCCACAAGAACAAGCTTGGGCAACTTCTTGTTGTTAAGTTTTGGATCCTTTTTAGTCCCTTCCAATGCCTCGAACAAGGTCTTTGCTGCTCTTTTTGGGAAAGACCCATCGAAATCGACACAATCAACCACTATAACCACAACAATAGAATTTGCGTTTCCGGTGGGCTTCATCAAACGGGTGGTGATTAACCTATCGAAATCAAAATCGGGTATCAGGTTCTCTGCTGCTTGGTTTTTCACATGCCCGTAGTTCCTCAACGAATGGCATCGAGCACACACCGTCACCTTCTCTATCTCCTTCCCAGCCTCTCTAGCCAATCTCTTTCTTTCGGCTTTTGATAACTTCTCTTTCTTCTTCTGCTGTTGTCGCTCCACAATCTCCTCCGTCATGTTGCCATACCCAACTCCAGCAGGCGTGAAACCATCCAATTCCAAATCCTCCGAATCGCCTTCCTCCAGAAACTCCCCCTCCCATTCATCACTCTCCCAATCAAACTCACCTCCCACCTCACCATCTATCCCTAATTGACCCTCGACAACATCCACAAGCTCCCCATCTTCTACCCTGAAATGGTCCTCCACGACACCATCATCATCCTCATCCTCGTCTCCTGACGCTTCTCCCTCACTGACCTTCCGCTTCTGGTAATACCCAGGAAGGTCGGGGTCCTTGTCCTGCATGAAGACTCCGCACCCGGGACAAATTTGCCCGCGTTGCTCATCCTCGTCTCTCCCTTCGCTCAAAACCGGACTTCTGACGCTCTTCCTACGCGCAACCTTGCCCTCACCTCTCTTGGTCGTTTCCACAGCTGAATGGTTTTTCCCAGCTGAGGTTACGAGTGAAAAGTTCTTGCTTTTGTTGCCACCTGAGTACAACAACGGTGTTTCTTTATCTACGACGGTTGTTCTACTCGTAATCAGTGGAAATTGGCAAGGGGTGGGAAGAAATTGAACTTACTTGAGAAGAGACGAGCTTTCCTTCTTGTTGTTGAGGGGAATACTTCAACAACGGTGCCGTTGAGAGCTTTGAGCGTGATCTTTATTGAAGAGAGAGGCGATGAAGGGAGCACGGTCGCCATTTTCGTCGGGCCTCGGAGGCGTTACAGCTTGGTGCCGCTAATGCGGAGCGTGACTTCTTTGATGATTTTTCAGTTTATTTATTTGTTCTTTGTACTGTTATAAACCCGGTTTAAACTTTAAACCATCAATCAATTCAATTTCACCTTTTATTTTGCCTTTTCTTATTGAAAAATACTTCAGGATGGTTTTTTTAAGAAAAAATTAGGGATAAATTTGAGACTAAACCTAAAATTGAGGAATTTTTTTTTAGGAAATTAGACTTTTAAAAGGCCACGTCAACTGAGCCTTTTTGTTGGACGGACTAAGGTGAATAAACAAACTTAGGGCCTGTTTGGTTCAGCATTTGGTCGAGGGACTTTGGGAAAATGCAAATACCTTTGAGCTAAAGGGGTTTGGTGAAATGCAAGTACTGTTTGGTAAACTGTAATTGAAAAGTGCATTTGGATGCAATTTTAGGAAAAATGCTGTTTGGTAAACTTTAAATATTTGATGTCCCAATTTAAATTTTTTTAACTTTAATTTGTTTAAAATTAGGAAAAAAAAAAACCTTTGGTGGGTGGTCGGCAGAGGAAGGAGGAAGGATAAAAAAAAAGAAAAAAAATTTATAGTTGCATTTTCGAAATGCAATTTTTGAAAGTGCATCCGAAGGTACTTTGGGCTAACGACCTTTAGGGTGCGTTTGTTTCATTGAAAATATTTTTCCGGAATTCACTTTCCCTAAAATGATTTTCAGGAAATCATTTTTTCGGAAAACAGCTTGTTTTCCCTTGTTTGGTGAAAAACATTTTCTAGTGTTTGATTTGCACTTGGAAAATGATTTCACTTTATCTTAAGAAAAAGAAATCCGAATTTTTAAATTATATTCTATATTTTTAAATTTCATATTCTATATTCTATATTTTTTATTTTTCTTTTTATTTTTTATTTTTCTTTCTTTATTTTTCTTCTTTTTCCTTATGCCTTCTGCGACTTTTTCTTCCTTCTAGAACTTTGCGACTTCTTCTTCCTTCTGCGATGCCAGCGGCCATGGGTGAGCTCGAGCTCACTGGTAGAAGGCGAGCTCGAGGCAGCTAGATCTGGCCGAGGCAGCGAGCGAACCTCGAGGCCGCCAGATCTAACGAGCTTGAGGCCGCCAGCCCGATGGCCTTGAGACTTGCCGGGACTGGGGAAGCCTCGAGCTCGTCGAGGCCGCCAGATCCGACGACCTTGAGGCTGGCCGAGACGGGCGAGCTCGGCCGACGGCCTTGGGTGAGGTTCGCCGAGATTGGCCAAGCTCAGCTGACGGCCCCGAGGTTCGGCGGTGGCTGCCGCCAACCAGTCGGGGCGAGGGAAGAAAAGAAAATGAAAAGAAAAAAAAGAAAAAGAACAAAAAATAATATTAAAATATAATATTAAAACATTAAAATACAATATCAAAATATTAAAAATATTGAAAAATAAAGAGGAGCAATTTCGGAAAATGTTTTCACCTCTTCAGACTGGGGAATTCACTTTCCTGATTTTGTACATAAACTTTCCATTGACCGGAAAGTGTTTTCCGTTAACTGAATCATTTTCCGATGAACCAAACGGATGAAAGTCTGGAAAACTAATTTCGGGAAAATACTTTCCCTGAAATAAACACACCATTAGAGAGCATTTAAAATGCAATTGCATCTCCCCAAAGTGAGTCAAAAAAGTAGCCAAACAACATTTGCATTGGCCCAAAGGACTTTAAAGCCCAAAGCTCATTTGAAATGCTAAACCAAATAGGGCCTTATAGGCCGGGGATTTGATTGCAAAAAGAAGAAAAGTCTAGGGATGATATAGCAAAAAATGGAAAAGTCCAGGACGTCCCACGCCATTGTCCCAAGTAAATAGACTGAAGATCGCGCGGGCGCGTCTGAAATTATCATTTTCCCGCCTGATTATGTTTACTTGCTCGATACACTTGCCAGGCCCAAGCGATACCAACGCTGGAAACTCCAGAAGCTCCATTCGCATCTCTCATGGCGACGACGCCGACCGAAACTTCGTCTACTTCCTCTGCAATCGCCATTGGTGAATCATCTGAATCTTCGATTTCTTCAACCTCGCTCCTTTGTCTTTTACTTCTCGGCCGATGATTCCCCGGTGTTAATCGAACTGAGTTTTTTCCGTCGTCGCAGGCGATTGCGAAGTGACGATCGAGTCCAAGAAATTCACGCTGGAATCTGACTCGAAATGCCTCCGCATCTCCGTCTCCAGAAAGGCGCAGATCAACATTGCAGGTACTGATGAATTGTAGGAGGTTCGCATATGTGTTGCGTCTCTGTACGCGTGTGCTCGGTCGTTTTCTTTTCCTCTGGTGCGATCGTGTTTGTGTCTAAACGCACACCTAATTAATTGCCTTCTCGATCTGAATGGATTTTGGTAGTGAAAGGAGATGTGAGTAGGAGCAGCAACGATGAAAGTAGGCTCGCAGAATATAAAGGTGAGCTAGCACCGTCCTCTTTTTCGTAGCACCGGTTCATCTGAAATTTTTGCTTAGTTTTCCGTACACGTGTTCAATCAGGCGACGAGCTCGTATTCTCGGGCGATGAATACTATTTTGTCTTGGTTAATCCGAAAGATGCTGATTCCCGTGGCAGATCACTGATTCAGGTCTCTTCTTTGTCTCTGGCCTCTGTGACATTATAGCGTACTTATTATTCGAGTGCTATTTCTTTCAATTTCTTATATAGAATATCTGATCATATGTTTTTAATCAGTTTTCAGCAGCACAATATTGATCAGTCCTTTTCGATCATTTCACTGGACCTAATTAAGAGCATAAATGCCTGCAGGAAGTGCTAAAATTGTATACGAAAGAGCTACCTGCAATGAATTATGCTGCTAACACGGGGAAGGAGTCGATGTTCCTTGAACGATGCATATCCAACGGGTATGGCGCTTTCATTTTCTGTTTCTTGATCTCATTCTGACCGTAGCAGATTTGGCGATGTTCCATCCTTTGTTCACACTAGAATTTCTCTCCTTTTTTTTTTTTTTGTGGTCAGAATATTCACACTAGAAAGTGCAGTGTCTGAAATTCTAGTCACACTAGAATTTCAGACACTGCACTTTGTTTTGAACTAATAATCCTTTTATTTCTGGCTTCTCAAATAACCACTACCACAGTTTTGACTGTATCTTGGTACTTATTGCAGGAAATACCGCTCACTGCTTTTGAAATCAAAATCTTCAGAAGGTCTTGAGGAGGTAGTCATTATATTTACCCTATCTTTAAAAAGATTATTTTTCTACTCTGTGCGATGCCATGGTGTCCTGCTAAGAATCTACCTGGAGTTCAGAACTTGTTGTAGTGATTGATTTGGTTTCCACGTGGAGTTGCCACTTGGCACCGAATTTATGGGTCATACAATAGTAATATGGATATAATGGCCTAATCCTGATCTCTATGGCCAAGCAACTGTGAATCATTTGGTTAATGGGCAATTATCTGAGTACTAGTCATTTCAATTATCAGCCTTATGCTATTATTTTTCCACACCACTTGCTGCTCAGCACTGCTACGGAGGAAATTTGTTTAGGTTCCCATAGATATTCATACTTTTGGAACCCGTATATTGTGAAATGCAATCTGCCTGCTGGAAATACTTGAGATTCACACTCAAAGTCTATTATCCACAGAATGCTCCAGCCACTTATCACATGCAGTGCAACCAGTAGTGACGCTTAGTTCCCTAAATTACAGCTGGAGATCACAGCTCTTTGAATTGATGCAATTGTTCTACCTGAAAGGCCCGTCGATCATACATCATGATAGACTCTGCAACTATGTCACTTGTGTCATGTTCTCATTTATTCTACCAAATCATTATAATTAGGTATGGTATTCCACGAGTGCATTGCATGCATATTTTGCAAAGCGCTATTAGAATAAGATGACTTTCTGAAGTATACAAAGCACTATCATTCCACCCTTCCCCTTCTATTATGTGTAGATAGGTAGAGAGAGGTATATGGACACCATAACCTCGCCGTAGACTCTAGGCACTTTACAACCTCAATAGTCTTCGGTTTGGCAGATGCCTCTCAGTCTTCGTTGATTGATTTTGTTCTGATGATGGATAATCGTACAATCTTTGAGACACAATGAAGTTTTGCATTGATAATGTTATATTATACTTCTTGCTTGTGCGAAGGTATTGAACAGCTTCATGAAGTATTAGATGCCCAGATTCACAAAAGTTACTTGGCTGTATTAACCAAAATCTACTCTCATCTCATTCATGCAGGTTTTGGCTGCAATTACTTATCAAATATTGCCTGTCGACACACATTATGCTGAGATCCCTCTTGCTGCTGTTAGTGCAACTTACCAGCAAAAGGTTAATTTTTAACTCATTTTTGTCCTATTGCCTCACTTTCAAAAACGTAACTTGACATGGGAGATGCTGTCACTCTGGTCCTGTCCCCTGCTCTTTCCCTAAATGCAGCACTTCTATTGACCTCAAACACAGTTTCTTTATCTTTGGGACTCTGCTGAAAACTTAAGAGTATTTCCAAATTATGAGAGCTAGTCAAAGGGACACGTGAAAAGAGTGTTAGAAATATAGAATTCTTCGTTGATATTCATGACTATGTGTTGGAAGTAATTTCAAGTGCATAACCAGATCTTAGCATTTTGTTCTTTATAAAAATGCATTCATTTTCGCTCAATAATTATGACATTGTCCTTCCTCCTTGTGATGCCATCTCTTGTTGTTTATGCTACTGCAACATGCTCGTAATTTCTACAGACATCACATTCTAACATTTGGACAACTGCAAATATCTATTCAGGATAAATTATATAAACAGCATCTGACATTTCGAGCTAAATTATACTTAATAGAGCTGATCTTAAAGGTCAGCCTTTAATTATTACTCATCTTTCCCCATTTTTTCAGGGTATAGGCCGCCTCTTGTTCATGGAACTGAGAAATAGACTTCAGAGTGTTGGAATCTGCACAATATTTTGCTGGGGAGACAAGGAATCTGAAGAGTTTTGGTTTAAGATGGTAATTTCGAGACTGCTTCCTAACAGTACTGAAGAGCATTACATGGTCATGTTAGTTAATTTTTTCCCTCCGTTCCCCAATCTTGTGTTCGGGCCTATATGATATTAAATTGTCACCTATGTCAAAGAAATCTCCTATAATTATCTATATTTACCATATTACTTTTAAATGTGTCTCCTCTTCAAAGATGTTAGAGAGGAATTATTTAGTTCTCACCGTTAGATTTCTTTCTCATAGTTGATCAATGCTGCAGGGTTTTGTATCAGTTGCGGAGGTTGACAGCAAGGGTAGAGCTCGGAGGCTTCCAATCAGGGCTGACATTCGAAAAGCATTATGTTTTCCAGGTGGTTCAACCCTCATGGTTTCTCATCTTAGCAAGGACATTTCAGTTGACCCTTCAGATTCCCTGAAATTGTCTATGAGGCAAAGCAAGATGTTCTCCTCGTTTGCTTGTGTTAAAATACAGGGGCTTTGTCCCTTAGGAGAAAATTGTACTACTCTCGCAATGACCACTGGGACAGAGAATTGTCAACCTGAAGGATTACTGGCAGATGGGATCACAGGAGAAACTAAGAAGGTGGAGGGTAAGAGACGGAATATTCTTTCTGTTTGACTATTTGCCAGAATACACCTACATTGCATCTGTGCCTGTTCTAGCAAAGCAAATAGAATAAATTGGTTTTACAAATGTGAAAGAACTGACATAACTCTCCTGCATCACATGATGTACAAATTCTGCCAAGAGAATGACTTAGAAGGGAGTCCCTTCAGGATTTTACAGTATACATAAGCTCTTTACTATCCGCAGCCTCACAGCTTCTGTAGTAATGAACAAAACAAGGAGTGAAGCAGTGTCTGAATTCATACTTTTATGGAAGCTTTCTCTTTATACGCCTCCACTTTGTTATGATAGGAAGTTATACCGTAGCACAATAGTTGCACTCCTTTCTTTCAGGATGTTCTCAAAATCATGGCAGTGGTAGGGACTTGGTTCCTTCCAACCAAGTGGACTACCAGAACAAAGGACACTGTGCTGAACTTTCTGGCTGCGGAGCTCACGATGATGTAGATCACTGTCATTGCTCTGGACAGGGCAAAAAGAGGATAGTCTGGGAAGCTACGTTATCCTCACTGAAGTCCAAAAAAGTGAAGGGAAGCCAACAAGCTGATTGTCGGTTACATTGTGATGGATATCCAGTTCTAGAAAGTGAACGAAGTGATTCTCGCTTTAAAGGATGCTCGTCTGGATTATCAAGAAATAACTTCTCAGGGGAAGCTATTCCTAGCAATCACGAGAAAAATAATGCTAAAAAATGCACCACATTAGACACAGCTTCAGCAGCGCTGCTACAAAATGAAGTTCATTCTGGACAAACATGCTTCAGAATCATGCTGATGGACATTGCTGATGATTCTAAGAAAACCCATCTCACAAAGGTATATGCACTTGGGCCTTTGACTTCACCTGACACATATGTACAGTGTGGTAGTTATTTGTCTGTTTCATTTCAGACTGAGCATAGTTGTGCATATAAATTGCTGCAAAATTGCTTCCTGATTTTTAAGTGTGATTCTGAAAGGCATGTTACTGAAGTTATAATGATAAACAGGGAACACACAAAAAGCGATTAAAGTTATGCCTCCAGCTATGTTTGAGGAAGCAAAGTGAAAGCAAATAATAACAGAGAAAAGAGGAGGGAAATTGTTTGGAATAGGAAAGAATAACAGGGAAACAATTTGTCTGAATTTCTTGCCAAAACAGGAAGGACATTGGCTTGAGAGTTCCACTGCAGTTGCTCCAATACAGCCCATTACTTTTGTTCAAAAAGTAGATGAGATGAAGGACACTTTAGTTTATTAACTAACTTCAATTCCCTCCACATTTTTAGCCTTCAAAACATCCAAACAATAAGAGGAAATGCATTTATCTCTCTCTTGTTTCCCTTCAATTTACTTTCTTGTTTTCTCTTTATTTCTCTCATAACTTAATTGCTGTGTACATGTTGATGCATACAAATAACTTGGACTTTTGTGCTTTGACAACATTTCTATTTATGACCTATTTGTTCCTGTTCTTTAGGTAATTGAAGGACTTGGGGGCGTTGTAGCTTCAGATGGAAGCACAAGCACACACATCGTTACTGGGAAAGTCAGGAGGACTCTGAATTTCTGCACTGCTCTCTGCTCAGGGTATATACATAGTTCTTAGGACATGGCATTAAATTCTTCTATTATTAGGTTCGACATGTTATAGCATGTAATGGAATGCTGCATCTACAGCTGGTTTACATGTTTGCTTTGTGTTTCCAAATTGGCATCCCAAATACAGCTGGCATGATGTTGTTGACAAGTAGATTGAACATAGAGTTTTTCCTCTTCAGGTTTTGGCACAACTAATGATCTTTCGTAATGTCTCATTTAGTTGAACTTTTGTTGGGGTATTTTCATTGTTTCATTCAGAGTGAAGATTCTCCAGTTCACTTACAGTTCAGCTGTGAGTCTGTTCCTGGATTGTGAATGATACGAGACAGAATACATTCTGTTGATATTTGAGCATTCCTAAAGTAAATTGAATCCCAAGATAAGCATACCTGACTTTGCTTGGCAAACACTCCTAAGGGTCCGTGCGATTTTAAGGTCATAGGAGTTAAATCGTTGATTTTTAATCGCCTAGTTTAAATTGCAGAAAGAATATACCCTACGATCACATAATTATTACTACATAATCACTTTCCAGCTTTCAGTAATTACTCATGGTACTATTGCAAATTGTGTATGCGTGTCTTCTATGCCTCTTCCTGCGTATCTTGAAATATAGTAAATTTGAATTGGTCTATGTTGGGCAGTAGTAAAGATAACTATAATAATCTCATTGCTGTCATGCTTTGGTTAATTTTCTTTAGATGTGGTGGACCTCTAGGTTGCTTATGTTTGATTATTTATATCATGATATTTGGATCATTATGCAGAGCTTGGATACTCTCGCCCCTTTGGTTGAAACAGAGCTTTCGTGAAGGCAGATTTGTGGGTGGGTCAAAAACGTAATGATACAGTCTCTTCAATTTCACTTGCTCAACTGTCTTACCTTGTCTCCTCTTATGTTGATTTGTTACAGATGAACTGCCATATATATTAGACGACAAAGACTATACCCTGAAGTATAGATCTGAGTTAAAAGGTGCAGTTATCAGAGGAAAAGCTAGACCAAGGGCTCTACTTGAAGGGTATAATGTATGCATGTCGGCTCATGTTCAACCCCCCATCAAGACTTTGACAGCCATTGCAATTGCTTCTGGTGGAACAGTAAGTGTAAAGAATCTCTTGAAGCTCCAATTTTTCTTGATTGTGCTAGCAGCCGAAGCGGCAATGAGAATTGCATCAAGCTACAGTTTTCCCAATCACTGTTTGCACCAGGCTTTTATTTAGTTAGCATTCTCTATTGGGGAAGCTGTTTTATATGAATTACATAATTCATGCATAAGAGGAAATTGTTGAACTATATTTGGTAGTTTAAGAATTAGTTGTTCAAGGGTTATTGAATAAGGCAGCTCAAGTTTTGTGAGGTCTCCCTATGTTCAATATATAAATGGAATTCTTGTGTGATCTTTCAACAAATCAATCGAGTAAAGATATAGGCTCCGTTTCGACCCAAAAAAAAAGGTGTAGGCTCGCTTTGTTTGTTTCGCGGAAAATGAATGATTTGAAAAATATTTTCCTAAAAATTATTGCTTGTATCACTTGGAATAGTTAGCCAATGAAAAATGTTTTAGTTATCGGTACAAATTGGTGTTAAATATATTCGTGGACGATGAAAATATTTTTCGTTTATTCCTTTTTGTGAGCAATACAAGCACTCATTTTCAAGAATATGTTTTCCAAAAAATTTATTTTCTGCGAAACAAATAGAGCCGTAGTCTTTTGTGGTTTTCTTTCTCTCTTTCAATTCTATAACATTCACGGACATGAACAATCCTTTCCATCATGGTGCTTAGCAATATATTAAAGAAAATAAAATGAACAAATGTTCTGTGGTAGAGTATGCCGAAATATTCTATTCAAAATCATCTGTTGAGAAAAGCAGCTGAAATTAGACAATGGCGTAATCTTGTCAATCCAGTACCAGCTTATAGCATTCTGTCTAATTATGGCGATGCTTTTCTGGTTTCCGTTACTAAAGGAATAAGTGAAACTTAATGTCACATCTAAAAAGGTAGAAAACATCCTTAGTCTCTTGGAGAAGATAGAATCCATTTTATATTTCCTATGTTCGTAAATCGCCAGTTGGTTTCTGCTTTGATATCTCTAATCTGGCAAGATATAATGATGTCAGAAAATTTGAACATGCTTGTATTTTCTGTCTATATAATTCCATATTGTTGATGCTCAGTATCTCTTTCTTTCCCTGGAGAAAATTCAGATCATTCGTCAACTGGACAAAGTGAACGATCTATCAAAGACAATTTTCATAGCATGTGAGGAAGATATGGATGAGGCATTGGTGGCTGTAAAGAAGGGAGCATGGACATTCAGCAGTGACTGGTTTATGAATTGCATCATGAGACAAGAGCTTGACTTGGAGGAGCCACAGTTTGCAGAGTCTCTATAAGGACAGGTAACTGTATGTCGATGAAATGAAAGAAGTCCTACAACTAAGATTAGAGATGTAAATGGTTTTTGCTCTTTTTGGCATGAAATGTACAGGACCGACAGCGCCGTATTTATAAATTACTGTCATTATCATAGAAAATCGTTTTATCCGCATGTGCATTGTCTGACGAAGGACACCGTTCAAATTGATGTTTGGGTGGTTCAAATTCAAAATCTTCCCATAAGTATACCGAGAAAATTCCTTTTACTGCAGGTTGTTTCCTTCACGACTAAACTAGATAGCTGTTTCGACCAAAAAAAAAACTAGATGGCTGTATTATGTATCCAAGGCCGTGTTCCTAGTGCATGTAAATTGAAGGTGCGCCCATTATCTGAATGCTGGATTTGATGCTCCATATTTACTTTCCTGATTTTTGGCCATTCTCTTGCTTCCTACATGAGGTACAAATAAATGTCCACAACTCAGAGTCTTGAACTATTCCTTTGTTCCTACTCTTCACACTGAAGCTTCCTTAGGACAGCGTTCATCGTAAATCAGATGACAGAAGATCTATGATGAGACTGCTTCCATGGGAGAACGGTTTCACTGTGAATTAGGCACTTAAAAATCCTCAATGCCTGCCCATTCAGGCCTGTTATTCTGACCAAGCCCATGATCATGTCTATTAGGCAGGCTCTTTTCCAAAAAAAACTGTGCTCTGACGTTCTGGAATTCAGTATCTCCAGCGTCTTTTCCTCCCTTTTGCTTTAGGACAGGTGCTGAATGCGCTGAGGATCCAATGTGTAACTCATTTTGTGAGTAACGCATGAGTCCCGACGGCTTTTCAAGTCGTAATCAAGTGTGAAGGCTAGGAAATAATTAGGGCATAATCGAGGGTAAGTAGCAGAAGAGGACGGCGGAGGTCGCAATTTTGTGGGTGGAGTGCCAAGAAATTGTCTATCTGCTCAGCTAGAATGCCCATTTGCTCCAATGTTCAATCTCACGAGAGCCAGCTAGTGCTTGCTAAAAGTCATCTGGTTGGTGGGATGGTGTCGAGTTGGGACAGAGAAGCTTCCTCGGCAACGCCCATTTGAAGATAAAGTCCGCCTAGGTGGTTTCAATTGTTGACTTCATTATCTTAAAGTGGGGACTGAGTAATATAATGGGCAGATATAATTGAGAACAAACGTTCATATGGGTAGAGATAATTGAGAACAAGCGTTCAAATAAAAGACGCGAGAAAGTCTAATGCAAAAACTTAACTAACGGGGGATGAAGATCGCTTATATATAAAGGGCATATAAATTTCGTAAATAAGAAATTCGGGATACTTTTAGCACTTCTCAAGTGTAAGCTGAGTTAGGAACAACAAATGGAATTTGCGTACGGGTTGCTGCACGTGTGAAATAAGCAAAGACAGAACTTAACTTTAATACCATGTTGAAAAGTATATAAGTAACAAGATATTACAATATCAATTACAATCAGGAGGAGAGATAGATGCACTTAGAGAATCAAAGGAAATATGGAAAATCTCCTAATCATGTTTAACATATCGATCAAGATATGACAATCACAAGATATGTATGTACAGAGATATGCATAATCAAAGAAGATATGAAGAATCTCATAATCATGTTTAACATATTAATCAAAGATACATCCAATCAAGGAAGACTCTCGTGATTGTGCATACATTTGGGAATATCCTATTTGATTTTAATTGATATCGTAACATCTTGATACTTTAAATAGTTATCTTGTAAAGCATATAAAAACCTAGTGCGTTCTTCATTATGAACTACTCAGAGATTTACACACTTCTCTTCAACGTATTGTTCTCTAGAAGCACATGCTGTTTTACTTAGTTCAGTCTTTGGACTAAGCTTAAATATCTCTCTCTTCCACCAAAATAGAAGGGGCCTCTTCCTCTACACTCTCCTTAGTTCCAAAAGAGATGATTTGATGTATTAGATCTTTACAAGCTCAACGTTCTGTTTAATTCGCGAAAAATAAGTGATTTGAAAATATATTTCTAAAAATGATTGTTTGCATTACTTGGGATAATTATCCAATGAAAAATATTTTCATTATTGACAACAATTTATGTCTTAATATTTTTGTGAATGATGAAAACATTGTTTGTTCATTTATTTTCGTAACTAGTAAATAACCATTTTTAGGAATTTTTTTGTTTCCAAATCATTCATTTTTCCATGAAAAAACGGAGTCTTAGTCAGCAATTGCTCGAAGCACATTTCTTTGAAATATAATGATGGTCTCATTGAAGAGTGTCTAAAAATTCTAAGACTGCGTTTGGTCATCTAGATTTATAGCAATGATAGGACTTGATAGGATTTGATATGCTATATCCTATTCCTGTTTGGTGAATCGCAGTTATGAAGCCGAATATTTTCGTATCTTATCGTATCCATTGTATGGTATGAACAACATATTAATGTAAATGAATTTGAAATTATACAAACAGAGATAGTAAGAATTTCTCATAATTCACTGCTAAAGAAATTATAAATACACAAACAGAGATAACTTCCATCAATCAATTCATAATTATTGTACAATGTACATCTTAAACAGAAAAAGAGCTCATTGCAGCATTTAGAGCCACGTGTTTGACAATGACTAGAAGTGTAAATAGACTACAACAACATCGATGAGTTAGATTAGCTAGTAAAAGCCAAATCTAGTAAAAGAGAGAAAACATGATTATTCATCTTTGCGATTCCGAGAAGTATAGTGCTTTGGCTCTCTCGTTACTTTTATAAAATTTCAATATGTAACACAACTACAGAAAAGATAGGTCTCAACTCTTTTGCTACTTTTGTAGACTTATGACGTGAACTAGAGACTCACGGAGGAAAGAGAGCTTCGACTCTCCTATCGTTTTCGTGGAACTTTGACATGAACGAAGAAAACTACGGGGAAGTCGTAAAACTTCAATATGAACCACAGATACGGGGAAGAAGGAGACGAGGTGAACTAGAAAGATCCGTTTCAAGTTTGAATTTGTTCATTTAAAATCGGAGTATTTCTACTTCTTTTTTATTTACTAATTTTTCAATTATTTTTCCTCTCTTTTTATTTCATTTTTATTCCCTTCTTTCGATCCTTAATAAAAATTATACTAAATAATAAACTATACCAATGTACCTAAAACATGTAATTAATATGGATAATAAATATATATCTTTATATAGTACAAATTATAGAATGGAAAGAAATTAAATATATAAATAAATATAGGAATATATAAAAAGCGAAAATGTTTTCATAATTTTTTATTTGGAATTTTTCTTTTTAATATATTAGAATCCAAATATTTATTTTTATTTTAATTTCTTAAATTTAATAAGTTTGTTGTTCGAGAAAATTATTTTGCTTTTTATTTAGAAACCAAACACGAGATATGATAAATTTCATTCTATGCTGACTTTTATCTCAGGATTCTCAACTACCAAATGTAGCCCAAAGGGCTTTATTAAAAGCGTGACCTTTGGAGCTTCTTGAAAGCCATGGAAGCTTGACCCAAAAAAAGAAGAAGAAAAAAGGCCATGGAAGCAGCAACTCAACCTCCCATGCCGAGGCATTTTGTCAGTGTATGACCAGATATGGGAGAGTGAAACAAAAGGGCTCAAGAGAGTCTAGGACTGATGAAATAATTTGTTTGTTTTTTAGGCCAAGAACGAGAGCAAGCACTAATGTTTCTTTGAACCCGCGATGATCTACCCATGTAGATTTGGTAGTTATTTCCTAATTGGATATTCTATAGTCCCCGTCGGATATACAAGTCCGATCCTGCAGTTTGCATGAATTATTAAATTTATTTGAAAATGAATTATTAAATTTATTTGAAAAAAGAATCGTCGTATTCACTTTTCAAAAATGAAACATGTTAGTTGAGAAATCGATTTTGAACCGTCGCTTACGGACTATTTTAATAAACGGAAAATGTCACATGAGAGATCAATTTCGAGTCGACGAAGAAAACTTACGTGAGAGATCAATTTCGACTCTTAGGTACATGATTATACCTCGTAAAAAATTATGAAAAAAGTGGAAAGAGGAAAAGGGAAAAAAAAAAATTGGGAGCTACGGTGAATTTGACCGGGAAAACAAGGACCAGCGGGAGAATATGTTCACGCCAGTTATCACCGCAAACAGCAAACATTGGATGATGACCATCGGAGGATTTCGTGGAGAAGGAGGAGACGATGATGTTTAGTACTAAACAAAGCGAAATGGGGTGGGGTCCTCCCGATAACCCTAAAGCTAAAACTTGGTCGTTGTCGCGGAAATTGCACTCCAACCAATCAATTTGGGGCCGCATGAATCATGTCAGCTTCTTACATTATCAGTCATATTTATATGGGAAAGCAGTTCAAGCCACGAAGCGCGGAATAGGAGGACGGGACAAGGCCCACAGCAAGAAGTGGCGCTCAAAAGTTTGCAAACCAAGCTACCGAGATAATGCTTCAAGAAGGAGTCGCTTCAATTGGGTGCCCTCTCTCTCTCTCTCTCTCTTTCTCTGTATTTTTTTATCTATTACTGTATTGACTGGAGACTGGAGAGGTTGATGGCAGACGTGCGTCTCGCTGGGTGTGTTTCTGGACATACGGGTGTTCTTTTTTGTGCTGCTGTTTCATTAAACAACTGATGGGTGTTTGCTTTTTGGGTTGGGGAGTTTGGTGGATTGGTGTTAATGAAGGGTTGTGTCGGGAATGACATGTAGAAGAAGAAGAGGAGAAAAAGAAAAAGTTTGACTTTTGATTGACGAAGTCATACTTGATGCTCTGTTTGGTTGAGTGGGTAAAATTAATTTGAAAGAAGGATTTTTTCTGCGCCTGTGTTGGTTATTGGATCTTGGAATTTGATAAACGATGCCGTCTTCGACATTGGTGTGGTTAGTTCGTCATATCCATGTATCTCCTTTATGTTCTGAATGTCAAATTTAGCTCATTCATATCCAAACCGCCTCCACAGTTTATATAGTTAATTCTTCTCAGTAATTACCTTTGGCAGGGTTGGCATTCTCTAATGCTCGTGCATACAGAGGTTTACCTGAAGTGTGGGATATTTGGTTTTTCACACTTCCGTAGGGAGAGCCATCTATTATCAGGAAAAGCGACATGGCGCCTTTCTGACTTCCCGGCATCTGGCCTCTCTCAGAATCTCAAAGTACCAAGTAAGCTCTACTTTGAAGCAAGTCCTTGATTGTCCTAACTAGATACATGAAGTTTATAATGACAAGGAAATAATTCATAATGCCGTGTTTCCAAGGATATCTAGTCGAGTAAGGAATTCAGAGTCATAGAATTCCAGCAGACTCTAGCAGAAGTTCGTTTGTGTTTGCTTTCTTTTCTGGGGGTGGTAGAAGGGTTTGAGGGAAGACTGGTGATGGAGATTATACTGTTCGACTGCAACTTTAGTGTTATCTTGTGCACTGCTCAGCTCTGTATTGCTTTGATATTAGGCTTGCAAGTATTTTGGTTATTATATACTGACAGTTTATAGCAATCTGAATGGTGGAAGTTTATTGAATTAACTCGTATTACTTTTAAGATGGGGGGATGGCATTTCTGAAATGATCATATTGGGCAATTGGAAAGGAGAGAGATGTTGAATAGTAGGTACAGAGTAACCAAATGGTTGCTGGCCAACCCAAAGTATCGTGGCTCCCCCGCAACCCTCCAATAGTATTTCAGCACTCATAAGGTTTTTGTGAGGTCTTTCATGTCGGGTAACCTGACTAGGGTTTCTCTATCTGTGTGACTTGGGCATGCTCCTGCAGGCATGTGACTGTAATTTGTCCAAGTATTGCTTTGGTTGATTTCGTTTCTTTTGTTTTTTGTTTTTTTTGGGTGAGAATTCTGGGAAATGCATCTTGTTTCTGGCTAGTTTATCTCTCCCCCTCCCTCCCTCCCTCTCTCTCTCTCTGTCTCTCTCTCTCTTCATACCTCATAGTCCTGCCTCCTTATTGAGTTGCTTCCTGCTCTGTGTCAATTCAGGTAGCATGGTGGCACCTATAGAACTTGATCGAATTCCGCTTTCATCAATTGGATTGAATTATATAGGATAGGTGTCTCCATAATGTGAAAGAGCTTTATTTGTGAAGACTACTCAAAGCATGCAATCACTTTAATAAATGGGAAGTATCCTGAGAATTTATAAAATCAATCTTTGACTGACTGTGGTACCTTATTTCACCTTATTGCTTCAGGGTCTAGATACACGAAAATGTCATCGCAAGTAATAGAGAAAATGGAGAATGAGCTAGCTTTTAAGGGCAGTTGTCAAGACCTGCCTCTTTCATCTTCTTACGAAGCTGCAATGGAAGCACTTTCCTCACTGATAACACGTCAGAAACGTGGAGACCGAACACCTGTTGGTGGGAAGTTTGGGAAATTGGAAAGGATGTCGATCTATCTCAGGGTATAATTCCAAGGTCATTCAGATATGAATTCATATGGACTGACCGCATCAACTTTTGACCTAGTCAAGTAATGCGATAATGCAGTAAAAACTACTTTTTCTTGATCATCCAGTGCCTTTGCATATTAGTTATGTAGTATGTCTTTTCTAAGCATACATGCTCTTGCTATTCTTCTTGCTCGTTATATGCAGTATGAGCTTTTCTTGGCTCATCTGGACTTTAATGGTTAACATAATAAAAAACATGGGCCTTGTCTACTAAATCAATTGTCTGGCTATCTTCGTAGATACTCGGGTTGGAGGAAAAGATTTCTGGGCTTCAAGTAATTCATGTTGCTGGAACTAAAGGGAAGGTAATGTGAAGTTCTTCTGTTTTTCCGTCTCTATTGGACTCATTGGCTACCTCGACCGATGTTAATTCAACCTGTAAAAATCGTCTTATCTCCTATTACAGGTTATTTGAAATGGAAGTTATTGTCTATTTCTTCAGTAGAAATCAACTGTTGCCTCTGCATATAGCTTAGTCAGTGAAAAAGTAGAAATTACGAATCGAAATATCCTAGATGGCGTAGCTGCAGATGAATGGCTCTTTGTCTAATGCTGAGTGACAGGTCTCTACGGTCTACTTTTCGTATCGTCTTAATATAATGTAAATGTTTCTTCAGAATAACAGTGATGACAAATTTCGCATTCTTGATAGTGTTTCCTGTCTTCCTAAATCCATTTTCTGATTTGTACTGCAGGGTTCAACATGTGCTTTCTGCGAGGCTATTTTGCGAGTGTGTGGATTTAGGACTGGACTGTTCACATCTCCTCACCTAATCGATGTGAGGGAAAGGTTCCGTTTGGATGGGTCAGTACCTTCTTCAACTTGTGTTTTTATTGCAACCTATCGATTAGTAAACCAATTTCTCTGGTGTTGTATGGTGTGTCATTAACGTGAAGAACTATTATGGGTGAAGTTTGATTGTTGAATAGCTGATGGCTCCATGTATTTCGTATTTTAGAAGTGATGTAAAATGAGACTTATCTATTTGCAGATCAGTATTCTAGCACTATGATGACAGCTCATTTTGTAGTTTATCCCACTATCAGGAAATAGATAACTCAATTTTGTTTCTGAGTCAATCTGGCTGATTAAACGTGATACAAGTACACTCCCACCTTGAAAATCAAGAATTTTCGAGATGGGCCAAGGCTAATGTCACACGGCCTTTCATCTATTTATTTTAATAACCAGGGAGCAGATGACTTTTTTGACTTTATGGGGTAAAGGGACTTTTTGCAGTGACAATAACTTCTTGTCATTACTGAAACCCCACGGACTTTTCTGCAAGTCATACATGAGGCAGCTAATGATTCTTCCATATGAGAGCTTTGCACTTGGATGATGACTGTCGTATGCACCATGCTGATGATTCTTCTAATCATCAGTCTATTTGTGACAGTGTAGATCAATGTCTGGCAGGCTTTCATTTAAGAGCAGAAACTGAGTCTGAATTGTATTTAACTATGACTGCACTAATTATAATTGAATGAAATCATGTTGTATTTTCTAGAATAAGTTTGTTCATTCCAGTTTGTGAGTGAAGTTACTTTTGGTAAACGCACTGTCAACATCTATTGCTTCTACTTAAATGTACTTTGTTTAGGTTGGATGTGTCTGAGGATAAGTTCCTGCTATATTTTTGGGATTGCTGGAGTCAACTGAAGGTAATATATCGTCTCTTTCTGAATCAAACTTTGGCTCTTGAATGGCACAAGTAATGATCAATGTGGGTTTTATGTTTTGGATGAGGAACTGGGAGCTTCCTGTTTGGGGCGTTAACAACCACGTTCCTTGACTAGGTCGCTGCCTTTTTTGGCTTTGACAGCCAAGTTAATACATTGGAATACATTAAAGCATCAATTACCTCATTCTTCTCTAAAGCTGCAACTTCTTTTCTGGAAGCTTCTCAAATATCAATTTCGCTTTAAAATGGAAGGTTCAGTTACCTTTACTATAAGAAAATAGATGAAGATATGAAATGTAGAAAAGTGAACTTTGAACTTGAATGACAACATTTGCTCTTGAATTCATGGCTTTGTGCTCAAATTGTCATCTCAATGATCCATGAATGTGCTCAAGTGATCTGATACTTTATTTGGGAAGGTGATTTACATGGACTTTACTTTTAATTCAGAGATTTGGATTTACAGGAAAATGTTTCGGAAGATCTACCAATGCCACCATTGTTCCAATTTCTCACGATACTTGCTTTTAAAATGTTCATATCTGAACAGGTATGCTGTCATTTGTTTCTTGCTCCCAAAGTTTCATGACTAATGACGCCTCTTTGTTTAAATTGGGTTGCAGCAAGAGTTGCTTTGATCTCTTTACTTCACTTCATTAGGGTCTGTCTCGGCCTGCCAACATAGGTCTCAGAATAATGTTGACACTTATGTTAGTGTTGATTGATTTATTTGCTGAAGTAATATATCCCTGGTTCATATTGCAATTTGACAAGATTAAAGGCTTGTTTGGGGTTGGATCTATGTTTAATGAAACTTTCTAGAGATTAATTTGAGGAAAGCAGATACAAGGTTCTGAGGCAGTCTGAGCTAACCATGAATTTGGCTCAATGCTTCCGAATGTTAAATGGGAAACACTTTCAAAGAGCTTCGTACTTTTTCTTTAGTTTTATGGAGTTCCAATCGTAAAGATCCTGCAACATAGTTTGTTTATGCCAGAGGCAGTATCATCTGTTAATCCACCTAATGAGACCATGTTTGGAAGAGTTGCTGACATTTTTCTGAAGCTTCTTTCCTGGGGTTGTGGTTTTTGTCAAACTGATAATCCGAGAGTTCATGACCTTGTATTTGATGGAGGAAGTATGCAAGTTCTTGATGAAAATGCAGTCAAGTTTTTAGATTTGAAGGAGGATTTTGATTTTTGACATTTCCCAACCTTTCCATGTTCTGCACTTGCAAACATGAGTAGGGGAAAGATGTAGTTCTGTTTTACTTTTTGATTTTTGGCTCCTGAGTCTATGCTTAACACTCAGTTGTGTGTGGATTGGGGTGGGGAGAGAGAGTGTGAGAGAGAGAGATGTTGTGCATTCTAATAAGGTAAAATACAATGCTGATTATATAAGACATTCTCGGTCGTCTTGTACTTCATGGTTGATTTAAGTTGCACTTCCAAGATTATAAGTAAGGAAAGTTGAATCGCCAGAAAGGAGGAAGGGAGGGAGTGAGAGAGAGACGTCATGCGTGCTCTTAAGTTAAAACTGCGATGCTAATTATGTGTGATTTTCTTAGTCTTCTAGTATTGCATGGTTGATTTAATTAGCTCTTCCGAGATCATAAGTAAGGAAAGTTGAGTTATAACCTTTTCCTTTGTTATAGAAGTAGAGTCATTTGTTCTTTGATACCTATGCAGTCTATCTGCGAAATTTGATTGTTGGCGCAGTTTCATGTTCCAGTACATTTTGGTTGTCCATGGTGAATTTAAATGTCAATGTATCTCATGGTTAATCAGTTCATCAGTGTTTGCCAAGAATTTTGGTCAGTGCCACTTGACAGAATTGTTTTCTCAATAGGTTGACGTGGCAATAATTGAGGTGGGTCTTGGAGGGAAAACGGACTCAACAAATGTGGTATATTCACCTCTGCTAATTTTGAGATATTTTTCCAATTATAGAACTGTTCATGTGTGTTTCCTTTTATTTAATTACGGAAAGCATGCTCGCAATAAACCTTATACCAATATCTCTTTCTCCTCTCCCATGAACAACTTTAAATGTTAAATCGATAAAGCAGTCAATAGTCACTATTTTGGTGCTACTGTGCAGATAAAAGAGCCTGTTGTTTGTGGCATTACTTCTCTTGGGCTGGATCATATGGAAGCTTTGGGTGTGTCTTGTTTTCATGTCTCCGTCGACAACTTGAATTTGTTCTAATTCTTAAGCCCCGTCCATCCGTATCACTGCTTAATTGGTTTTCTATGTGCCTATGTCGATCATGTTCGATAGAAGGGTCATCAAATCACGCTTTACATGTCTTATGCTATGCAGGAAACACCCTAGGGGAGATTGCTTCTCATAAGGCTGGGATTTTCAAGGTGTAAGGCTCTTGCATAACGGACTCAAAATCAGCATAGCATTGTTCTTTAACAAAGTTGATTTATTGCAGCATTTCCTTTATCATAAAACCAACATATGTAGTTTGAAGTTTGAGTATCTATTTTGAATTTCGTGATTTCCTTGCTCCCGAAGCCTCAAATTCCAGCATTCACTGTTCCCCAACTATCTGAAGCAATGGATGTTCTTGAAGAGACAGCGGGTGGACTAATGGTAATTATTTTCCCTGTCAATCATGATAGACTGATCGTTTTTCTCAACAGTGATTAGCTCATTTCTCAAGTGGTAGTTCGACTACCTTTGCTTTTTCCTAAAGTTTAGTAGCAGTTACAACTTTTTGTTGCCAATCGTAAGTTATCGAGTATAAACCTACCTACTTGTTAATTAGATTGAAGGATTAATTATTTTCCCTGTTAATCATGATAGACTGATCGTTTTTCTCAACAGTGATCAGCTCATTTCTCAAGTGGTAGTTAGACTACCTTTGCTTTTTCCTGATGTTTTGTGGCAGTTGCTACGTTTTGTTGCCAATCTTAAGTTATCGAGTATAAACCTACCTAGTTGTTAATTAAATTGGAAGATTGATTTTTGTAGCGAAGAAGATGGAGCTGAAATGGTAATGATGGCATTTTCCAATGAGTTGACAGTTCTTTCTTCTTACAGCAGTCGAATGTGCGAGTAGTTTGGATATACTTCTGCAGATAGACATTATTTATGATCGTGTAAACTTTCAGAAGTGGCTTGCTATTGGGGTTAGGAGTACTCTAAAACCAGAATCAAGTGATAGAGTATCTTACCCTTCCCTTTCTCAAAATTCTTTTACATAGCACCAAGTCAGAGAACATCCTATAATAGATGAACAGTCTCCTGGCCATTGCTTCGTATTATTACTTATACCCTGCATTCATCATTACGCACTCTCAGAGAATATATCGTTTAGAAATAAATCTTCTTGATTTGAAAGAGAAATTTTGTGAGCTGATCAAAAGAGAAAGAAGGGGAACAAAAGTTGTAATATGAAACCAAGATTGGGACAATGCTGTAGCGCATACAACTTGCGAGCTGATGTTATCTTGAACCTGAATCAAATCCTGAAGGAATCTACCAAATTAGACCTATTAACTTTTGGATGGGCAAGATAATCTTAAAGCTGTTTGGTTGTGGTGCTGCTAGTTTGATACAAATGGGGTAAGGGATCTTCGTGTTTTTATTGTCTGATGCATCTATAACAAATTAATGGGCTGTTAAATTTATAAATACTATGTAGGGAAGTTGGAGATGTTACGACATTCTAAATCTCAATATCAAGCGGTACTTCTTCTCTTATCGGCTGTTTGGACCTTTGTGAGATTATAGATTCAATGAGTGCAAAATCTAGCTCACTTCATTTGATGTGTAAAGAGCATGTCTTCTCTATATGGCATCCTTGGATAACTGGACTCAGGAGATACTGAAATATTTCAGATGTTTATTACATATGGTTTCCTGTCTCATTTATGAGCACATTATTGCTATTAGTGGCTGCGACTTATTAGAGGTGTTGTAGTTACTGTCAACACAGAAACCTTGAACTTCTGCTGGTAATATCTGAACCGACAAGCCTTTTCTTATAGGTTCCATTGCAAGTAGCTGTACCACTTGATATTCGAAGGTGGGGCGGAGACACACTAAGCCTATCTGGGGATCACCAGCTTGTTAACGCTGGGCTTGCTGTTTCGCTCTGCAAATGCTGGCTTCAGAGAACCGGAAACTGGGAAAAACTACTCGAAAAGGTTGCTACGTATTCTTTTGGGCCTCTCTTGAATTTTAAACAGAATTTAAATGGACAAACCTGCAGAATTAAGCTCCTAATTTGGGTATAAATGGTTCAACAATTTGCGTTAAAGTGATGAGACTACATTTGGATTACAAACCTTAAGCATAATGGCATTGAACTTCGCAATGTTAGTTTATAACTGAGCAGCAAAGTACCTTAATGTCAGTGAATATCCATTATTTATTTTCTCTTCAATGTCAAGGGAAGGGTGCTCCCATCTAATTATTTTGTGTTATTGGTAGACCATTGTTATTTGAATTTGGCGACCACTTCATTCTGACATCTCAATTGCTGGTGTCAGAAGCAGGATGAGGAGGCAGCTGGATTAGAACTGCCTCCTGCATTTGTTAGAGGTCTTTCAACAGCGCGCCTTTCTGGAAGGGCACAGATTGTCCATGATACTCCTTTGATGTTTAATGGCTCAGCAGATACTTCAGAAAATTCGGGAGAGTTGACTTTCTACTTAGATGGAGCTCATAGTCCTGAGAGCATGGAGGCTTGTGCCAGATGGTTCTCTGGTGCCGCTAAAGCAAACAAAACATTAACGCCATTGTCATCACCACCATCTACTTCTTTCGACGTTCACAATATGAAGTCATTCTGGGGAAATGGTTGCCTCAATTATGAAAATAATTGCGTGAAGTCGTCTAATAAGATGTCAAAGCAGGTAAAGTTACTCATCTATTGAGTTTCTTTTGAGATGTAAGTATTTCGAATTTCTTTTATGAGGTATCTTTTTCCAAAGACAAGACATATATTTTGTCATTTAAGAAGTTCAGTTTTGCTTTTTTTTTTTTGGTCAGAAAGTTCAGTTTTGCTTGTTTTGTGGATTTTTGATAATTTGCTTGTTTTATATTTGGTAGATTCTATTATTTAATTGCATGGATGTTAGAGACCCTCAAATTCTGCTCCCACGACTTGTGAATATTTGCGGTTCATCAGGTATATCCACTTCAAAAGAAATATGCACTCTTCATGACGCAAGATGTTTCTTTTTGCATTCTTACAAAGCCTGTATAATTTAGTGCATGAAGGCATTTGATTTGCAATTTGATAGTTTTCTCTTGATGATTGTCATTCTCAGTCCCTTGCTATATGAATGTTATCATTTGTGCATTGATGCCTCAGTTCTCTTTGTATTGTATGCTTCTCATGTCTGATGGCAATCAGGGTCTTCAAGATGACTTCTCCTTATTCTATTATCAAAGCATATTTTTCCAGTTAGCTGCGCTCTTCTTACCCATCATTGACACCCTTGTATAATGATCGTTAAATAGAAAAGGGGTATATTATCTTTATGTAGAATTTAGTGCATCAGCTTTATCCTGGAAATAATTTTAAGCATTTATCACAAGTGAGGTGATGCAAGTTTCTGTTGCTGCTGCTTCCGTGGATGCAATGTTGGTTGTTCATATTTGGACATTACTGGTAGATTAGTCATCTTATATGTCATTTTGCTAGGCTTGCAGATGACTGGTTAAGAGCTTTGTTCTAATCTTGTGCAGGGACCCATTTCTCAAAGGCTTTGTTTGTCCCTAGCATGTCAACATATAATAAAGTCACTTCTGGTACTTCAGTTATTACATCAGATATCCCTACTACTAGGGACTTGTCATGGCAGTGTAGCCTCCAAAGGATTTGGGAGAATATTATACATGGGAAAGGTTTGTCTACTCTCAGAAAAAACCAAACTTTCAAAAAATAGTGGAATTGAACTGCAGCCTGTAGAGTACCATGAATAGGGTTCATTGTTAGCCCCAGCACCATATTTTCGGAAGTGGCCTCAAACAAGTATTTCATGTCAATTCTTTCCCTTACAGTTTGTTGCTATTGCTATTAATTCTGGTATTAGCTTCATTCTTCCACATGCTTCTGCTAATGTTAGTTGTAGTTCACAGCAAGCTCTAACTGGTCTTCAAGATTAAGGTGGGTTTGCATTGAGTAGTCACGTCAAATAAATTAATCAACGATCTGGTAGTTCATAGTTGTTATCGAATCGGTCAAATGATACAGCCTCTATAGAATTAAGGTTGATGTTGCCAGTTGCCACTCGATTGAAAATGCTCCCACCACAATAAAGTTTACTGATCCGTCTATGGGAAAATGTTGAAGTTTCGCCTGAGCTTGTAACAATTTCTTTATACATGAGCAGATGTTTCCCTCGACAAGAGTTCCAAGACGGACAGTGTAGACTCCTTGCCCCCTCACGAGTTTCTTTACGAAGACATTTCCCATTGCAGTCCGACAGATCGAAATTTCGCATGCAGTGCGGTGATGCCTACCTTGCCATTGACAATAAAGTGGCTAAGGGACTGTGTTAAGGAAAACCCTTCTTTACGCCTTCAGGTGACCCTTCTGTCATGAACATGATGTCCATAGGTTGCTACTAGAAGAGTCTTGTCAAAATATTTGGGGGGCCAAATGGAAAATATGTGTTTCTACTGTTAGCGCGAAAGAGATTCTGAATTTGAGAGCATATAGTATGGTCTTTTCACTTGATCTGGTTGTCTTTCGTCATTCAGACTGAAGGGGGTTTTTTTCCCCTTCACCTTGCTGTTGGTGCTTAGCGATTCACAATATCTACCTTTCAGTGAAAAATAGAGACGGAAGATGTGTATATAGAGTGGTTTACATGCTCATGTATCAGACTTGGTTATGTTAACTATCTAATCGGTGGATACACAGGTACTCGTCACCGGTTCGCTGCATCTGGTAGGAGATGTGCTCAAGCTATTGAGGAGGTGATGCAGATAAGAAAAGGCATTCTTGTTTAGAACTTCACATATCATGCTATTACTTGTCCCTTTCCTCCGCATAATTGCTGAGGCCATGATTTGTTGTTCATTTAACCGAATAATGCCCTCTTTGCCCCTATTTTCCTTTTGTATTTGAGCTTTTTCCTATTATCCCCCAGGGTTAGTATTGGGGGCATTTGCCGTCTTTCATTCTTGATTGTGAAAAACCATCTCGTTGTAACAGTATTGTTGACATACATTCATTCTTGGGATTAACTATATAGTGCGTGGAGCAAAATTGATGATTTTCTTTCCTGCAACTGAGTTTGTACCTGCTCCTGGGATAGTAAGGTAGCTCCACACGGTTTGGGGGCTTCGGTTTGGTTTTTCAATCTCGACAAGCCGTCGCACTGAAACATAGTGAAAAATCTCAGCAGTTCCTGGTCCCAGTTCAGATAGAATAACCTTAGGATGTAATGGCCCTTTGATAAATTAACCCGTCCGTAGAGAAGAATTTTCTAAAACATCGGGATAAACATCCACGACAGGGGAGCAGCAAAGAGAACTGCCGAAACGACAACGTACGAGTATTTTGTAGCCTGTAAATGATTTGCTATGATATGTGAAAGTTTATACTGAAGACGGTTCTGAACACGAGTGGAAATGTGATGTAAAATTTCCTAGAGTGACTATTTGTATAGTGTAAATGGGGGTGAAAAGTAAATCCTCCCCGCCCCCCTACAAAGGGAAAAAATGTCCGAGTTTATGAATAAACATATAAGAAGACTGGCATTCCTGGGAAAGGACCCAAGATAACCAGAAGAAAAAAGACGAAAATGCAGAAAAGATCAACCCAATACAGGGGAAAAAGAAGAAGAAGAACCCCTCCAGGTCAATGCTATATGCTCTAAAATCCCGAGATGTACATCAACGCTTGGGTAGTGATTGGGAAGAACCCTAAAACCGGAACTGAACGTCCAATGCCGGCTAGATCTGCTCCAATCTCTCTCATCCGGCACATTCCACTTTGGCAGAGATGTGTAAATCTCGTGCTTTTCTCAAATAAAACCGGTTATAAAGATGCAACAGTCACTGTATCCTGAATGCATCAGACAATAAATGAGAGTCATCCGCACCAGGAGGAGATAATGGTGGGACTGCTGAAGGGTGAATATCGCTCTCGGCACTTTCCAATACTCTTCTTGCGATTGCTTGAGACTCTTTGTTCGTACCTATCTTTCTTGAGGAAACCTCTCCAGATTCAAGTTTTCTAGAAGAGTTCCTGCTGTCAATGGACACAAACTTGTCCTCCGAGAGAGTCGTTTGTGCTGATGCTATTACAGAGCTGAAAACACCAGATTCCCTCAATCCTTGCACGATAACCTGTAAAGTTGGAAAGGAAATGCTCAAAGTGATTTTGTTCAATCTTGTAAAAGTATCTCACTACCGTAAACCTGCTTTCTGTACAATTTAAAGAGGCGCCTCAATTAGAACTTACCATAGGAGCATAAATGCGAAGCAAAATGCCTCGCCTGAGAAGTTTAAGATTCACCGTCCTGTCTGTCCATACAACTCGTTCTCGATACCTATAGGGAGAAAAGAAAGAAATGCACGCAAGATAACTTCAGAATTCAAATGCATATCCATGATGACAAAAATTGCTTCAGAGAACTGATCCAGGGAAAAATGTAAATGAGTACACAAAGTACCATTCTCAAGATCCGGCCATACATGCAAGACCCTATGGTGAATGATGACTGTGTCTCTACTCTCAGGTAAGGGAGTTTCAATATGTAAGAGCTGGCACAGAGGTATGATAGTCTAGTCCAAATGGATAGCAAGAGTATTCAGAATAGCAATGGTACTCTAACGCATGATGGTAATCTAGCTCCAAATGCACGGCAATGTTATTCTCACGTATGATCAGACCCCACATGAAGAACACAGGTAAATGCGGATAGCCATAATTTATCCTACGACTTGAGAAAGAGTAAATTGTTTAAACTTAGGTCAAATCAATTCCTTCACAACCAATTTTCATTCCTAATGCAAATGTAACCTAAAGCACCACCCAGTTGAGGAGTGGGGATTTCCTTTCCTTGTCCCAATCAAAGGGACCCGTAAATTCTGACAATGCTACAAGATAATAAGTCCTGGAAGATAGAGTGATGACGAAGTGCATTTTACCAGCGAAGCATTTCCTCCTCTGTCGCAGTTGATGCAATAATGAAAGCCTGCAAATATAATCAAGTGCTGAAAAAATATTCAAAAGCATAAACAAATCTTGCCATTGTCAATTATGATTTTAGTTGCCAGTCAAATGGAAATTAGATTCTTAATATTTCCGGGAAAAAAAATTGGTCCTGTTTCCAAAAAGAAAAATGGTCCTGTTGCTAGGAGCCGGCAATAAAGTCCCAGTGGGAAGGAAAAATATACTGTAGGAACTTACTGCTCGGTCAAACTCCAACATGAAGCATCTTTTCACATCCTCCTTTGTAGGCTTGCAGCCACACCGATCACGTCTTGATGTCAAATCCGAAAACTTTGGATACGTGTAATGCAGAACAGCAGCCTCTTCCAATTTAATCTCACTACAACAGATTGCACACAATAATACTGCGTGTCAGCAGTATGAGATGAGGTGACATCAACTTCAAACAAAAGACATGGCCAACAATGCATGTGTTGCATGAGATGAGACCCCATAAACACTTTCCAAACAAAGGCGAAACATTTGGAACACCTCACTACACACTCATGTACACCATGGCATCTCTATATCATCAGCCAAAAAGTGAAGTAAACAAGCATGCAACCACAGCCATACTTTGGGGTTTTCATGTAGTTGTGCCATCTGTGAGCACCATTGGGACGAAGATGATCTTGAATACGAGCCGCAGCCTTCCCATTTCCATAAGTCAGAAAGTAATTTGGATTACCACGAGTTGCATCTTTGTAATTGCCAAAGTATACGTCTTTTGTTAGATGATCATAGTTCTTTTTAAACATTGACACCTGTAAGAGACTGACAATTAGATAAATGTTGAAATAAAGAACAATTGGTGAAGACATAGACTGATATAGCCCAAAACTCAACATAGATGTTTGATGATGATCCAGAGTAGAAGTATGTCTCTAAATTATCCAATGCACCGTGAGGACCAAGAACATACAATGCATGCAAAATACTAATTAATGCTCTTCCGATAAAAATTGCAGAATGTAGCTCGGAAAGTTCGATGTGAAACAGGTAAAAGATGAGCTGCTTTATATTTGACCAAGTTGACAAAATCGGAAGGCTCCAAAGTAAATCATGCCTTTTAACCTGTCAAAGTGATTGTGCTTTATATATGACCAAGTTGACAAAATCGTAAGGCTCTAAAGTAAATCATGCCTTTTAACTTGTCAAAGTGATTGTGCTCCAAATTATGCTGACATTAAAAGTTTTGATCTTTCAGCCACTGAAGGTATATTCATTACTACTAAAATCAGCTAAAAGATAGATGACAAAATGATCAAAAACCTTACCTCACTAAAGGGCTCTTCAACATCATCTCTCTCCACACTGCTTTCCTGATATAAGATGACTGCATATTAGTGGATAATCAGGATATCGTGGGGTAGACAGGGCATTCAGTTTCCACACGCGAAAGACATTTGACTCACATAATTTGGAAAAATGACCATATCAACATTTCCAGGCACATCAGCCAGCAGCTGTCTCAATGAATACTCACGAGTTCCAGCTGGATATATGAGCTCGTCAGTGTCAAGATGGATGATCCAATCCATCCCTGCATCCTAAAATCGAAAGAAGATATTAACTTGCTAAGAAATATTCAAATGTCTTTCTAATGAATTAAAAAGACATTTTGGACGATAGGATTGACCAAATACTCTGCATACCCTTGCCATGACAATAGCCATTTCCATATTTAGGGATTGCTTCACAAAAAGCTCATAGTTGCATGGCTTGTAGAAGAAGCTTGCCAACCAAGTCTCGTTCCAGATACGGCTGAACATGACATAATATACGAAAATCAAAATAAATTCATCAAAATCGGAAGAGTCGAGCAAGATGCAAAAATGGTTGCTGGTCAGACATATAGCACAACTTCAGTTTTCCTTGTTCTTTTCAACCGATCACATTGTGGAGAGCCAGTACAGTCGAAAAGCTGGCATGATTGTCAGGATCCACTCAGATGACCCTATTTAAGTAGGAAACGGCACTTAGCCAAAAAGGAAAAGAAATGGGAGTAGGAAATGGCTCAATCATTCCTGTAGTAGATTTGCATGGAATAATGATTGCATATGTTGATTGTACTTCTACACCTAATTACTTTTGTCAAGAAATCTCTGCATCATATCATGTCCAAAATCTGAAGTATCGTCAAATGTTAAAAAAAGAAAGCATCAGAACACTATTGTAAACAGATGACTTTCCTAAGGTACGGATTATACAAACCTTTTTGCTTGCTGTTCTTCTAATTCTCTCGTCCTGTATATGACCTTGACCCCCTGAAAATAAATTCCTCAGCAAATTATGAAATAATCATGGATCAAAATTTGATGGGAAACAACAAGAGAAAGATTGCAGAACAGGTGGGCCCCTGTCTATATAATTCGGAGAAAACACATAATTTCAACTCACTGGAATGGATTCCAAAACTTTAGACACGTTAGGCGAGGCAGCCTTTCCTTCCACAAAAAGGAAAAAGGTTGATACTCCAATAACCTTATGATAAAATAGCCACGGTAGTGTCTGTTCTAGGCCAGCAGAAGTGCTTGTCGTAATGCATATCTGAAAAAACACAATAGACATATCAAGTCACCTGTACATGGCTTTAGCAGGAAATAGAACAAAAGGTTGTCATATGCAAACAAAACAACTACTCTACCTTATGAAATCTCACGAATAATTAGATGAGAGTTTATTTCTTTTTTGGTGGGAAGAGGAAGGGTGGCAGAGAAAAGAAAAGGGATGAAATGAATTATCAGCCTCAAAACTTACCATTTCTAAAGGCGAACCTCATTTCAAGACAACATAAGTAGAAATCACCCTCAATATATTATAATGAGCCAATATCATTCCACTGGCTATGTGAAAAGGATACGATTTTATGAATGTGAACCTGCCAGTTGAGATAATATTCCCGTTTTGGGCAGGATAAAAGAAATCAACATATTGCATAAAGATTAGATGACAAAGGTTGGGTACTCATGTTGTGTGAGACAACACAACAGGGTTCTACAACTCTGCAGTATGGATGGAAAGGCATTTCCTCTGTCAACTGAAAAGCCGTACTCTGTTTCCACAAAGTGCAAGGTCATCTGGAAATGCCAAGACATAGTATGCCACTCATGCAAAAAAAGGCCAGCTTTTCTCAAGGCTTTGTAAATGACTGGTCTATATGTCTCTCTCTCTCTCTCTCTCTCTGCAGAGAGACATATATATATATGTGTGTGTGTGTGTGTGTGTGTGTGTGTGTGCGTGCGCGTGTGTGCGTGTCAATTAATATAGAGTATAACTTACAAAATTTACCGCCAGAGTGAATGATCTAACGGATAGACTCTGATCAGTTTAATAGCTCATCCTCCCACTCGTACACACTGCATGATGTTCCATACATAATACTGGTACATTTTCTTCTAACTAATGAAACCAACACCATACTGGTTGCTCTATTTTCATAGTTAACAAATCACATGACCACAAGTTTGCATTTCTTATGGAGTAAGTTCCTTAATTCCTGATCCTTGCCCGGTATGACGGAGACAGACTCAATTTATACACATGAGAGTTGACCACGTCATCCTAGATATACTATAAATCTCGGGCAGTACTGTTGTTGGAGAGTGCACATTTGCCATCTCTACTGCTGTGATTAATCTACTTGTTGCCAAATAATTCCACAAAATTGAGAGGTTACTGCCGCTTGGTCGTGATCAGGTCATGCAAATGCGAGTGCTAAATTCACTAGTCCACATATCAAACACGGCCAAGTGCGCACAAACTGGACATTGAAATAACAAATAGCAACTCGAGCCAGCTCACTCAAAATGAAAATCGTGCCTCACAAGTCGTAAGTCACAACGCTTTTCGCACATTGCACAAGCATAAATTAGTAAGGGTCCACACGCGATTATCAACCCATTCCTTCGTGTAGAAACACGTCACGTCTCTCCTAGCTTCGAACTCCGATAGCAAAACCACGGCGCGCCCAATCAGGAACGCACCGCAAATCGCCGGAGAACCGAACTCACCTGAGGCCGCAGATCCGATCCGAGATCGAACTTCCAATCGCGGTAGTACGGGAACGACGCCGTCCGGCTCCGGCCGAGGACGTCGACGCAATCGGAGCCGGAGCCGCGCGAGGTTCGGGACGGCACATTGGAGCCCCCGCCGCCGTCCATGCCGGGGAACTCGAGGCGATCGGTGGACCAGCGGGTGACGGGATCGTTGAGGCCGCCGCGCCATTGGAGGACGAAGGCGAAGCAGGCGAGAGTCAACGGAAGGGCAGTGAGGAGGAGGAGGAGGCGCGAGGCGAAGGCCTGGTGAGACGATTGAGAGGAGTGGTGACCCGCCATTGGAGGAGGTTAGCGAGAGAGACAGAGATGGACGACTGGTGCATCAACTATATCAACTCTCTAGCGTTATATGGAGACATTGACATTGAAACTGCAGGAGGAAGAGGAAAGGAATGTCACTCGGAGCCGTTTTGTTTTTGTCGTTGGCGGTGTTTTTTTTTTTTTTTTTATAATTTCCTTCTCTTTTTCTTTTTCAGTTTGCTTTTCGCCCCTCCTCCTCTTCTTTTCGAAAATATGACACAAATGATACCTACATTTTGACCCAATACGTAACGTGATCGTTGAACTTTTAATTTGACTAATATGATCCATAAACTTTAACTTAATATGCAATGTGGCCTCTGAACTTTCAATTTGTTCAATGTGATCCCCGAACTTTTGGAACATGTTCAACTTAATCCCTAAACTATAAGAACATGTCTAATATCATCTCTAGATTTAAATTAATGAAAGGACTGCATTGAACGCCTTCCTATAGTTCATGAACTCAGTTGAACATGTTCTAAAAGTTCAGAATTCATATTGATCAAATTAAAAATTTAGTGACCACATTGCACATTAAGCTAAAGTTTATGGATCATATTGATCAAATTAAAAATTTAGTGATCACATTGCACATTAAGCTAAAGTTTATGGATCATATTGATCAAATTAAAAATTTATAGATCACATTATATATTGGGTCAAATGGATCATTCGTGTCACTATCTCTCCTTTGTTCTTTCTTTCGTGGGGGACAAATTGAATTTTCAAAAAAAACAAGATGGAAGAGAAAAGCCACGAAATGCATTTAAAAAGGAAAGATTTAGTAAAGATTTTATTCATTCGCAATAATGACCGTCCGTTCTAAAATTAATTTTCTTTTTCTATTAAAACATTTCCAAAATCGTGGAAATAAAAATAGGGCGACATCCATGATAATCTTGAATTTGCTAGAAATAAGCTTAGATTATAAGGGTTGCATCTTTTGGGACACGCAGGTAGATTCCCATCGTGTATTCTTGGGCGTGTCATGAAGAAGGGTCAATTCCATGCATAGTTTCCATTTCCAATGCATTATGAAGATTTGATCACAAACATTTTTCTTGTTTTATCCCCCTTTAGATTAGCAAGGTGTTAGCAAGTAATTACATGTTCGAATTGTTGCGTGTTATCGAAAGTACATCTAAGTATATTTTAGACGTAAAACTTACTAAATTGAGACGGCACGGAGAATTACGTATTGCATAGCGATCTTTTCGACGGTGAGGGGTTAAATTGTTTTTATAATGCCTTCAAAATGAGTTTGTAAATATCAAATGCAGTTGTTAAGACTCTTACAAAAAAAATTAGCACATGGTACTCAATGAGACATCGGCAGCTTGCCATAGATTTTAAATGTTCATCATGGATATTATTTAATTCATTTTGCATTAACAGGAAGTTCACACACACGTGGCACAATGTGACTAGATTACACGTTAAGACACGTGGCAAAATACGATTAGAGACCATGACGCGTATGATTCTGACGTGGCTCTAAAGGGAAGTCTGAAAATATTGGGTAGGCCAGGGCCACGTCACCGTGCGCCCCGGCCAATCACGTAGCGCCACGTTGTGCCACCTGAGCCAGTGGTCCCATCGGCTTTTATGCACAAAAATATTAATTTTCCCTTTTTCAATTAAAAAAACCTTCCTTTACAAGACCTTTGTATTTTTTTTTCTTTTGATATGCTTCTATCCTATCATATTTTATTATGCAAGTCATATTAATTACGCTATGTACCGTGCACAGATTACGAAATCATGCTCTCTCTTCACGCGTACGCACCTGTGTACATTAATTGTCCTAAGTTTAGCCTGTTTTTTCTCTCTCCTCTTTTTGCTCTTTCTCAAGAACGAAGACGTGACTCTCCTCTCTCTCCCTCTCTCACTTTTGAAATTTTGGATCTTCGTCTTCGCTCCCGGCTCCGCTTTCTCCGTGCTCTCTGCTCCAGTACTCCTTCGGTCTTTGCTCCGGCGGTCTCTCCGTCACTCGCTCTCCCTCTGCTCCGGCGCATGCTCGCTCTCGCTCGGTGCTCCTTCAACGTCTGTGTCTCTCTCTCCTTCGACGCTTGCTATCGGCTCCGGCGCTCACTCCGTCACTGCTCCGACGCTCGCTCCGTCTCGGCTCCATCGCTCGCTCTCGGCTTGTCGCTTGCTTGCTCTCGGCTCCGTCGCTCGCTCGACGCTCGTTGGTTCTCTAGCGCTCGATTTTACTTACCACAAGACGGCATTTTGGGTGCGCTCGCCTTCTCTTACCACAAGAGTGCATTTTGGATATACTGTGAGTCAGTTTGTTGTCCAGGATGGCTCTGAGTTTGTTGATTTTAATCTTTTGGGTTGGTGTGTTTGTCTAGGACGGCACTGGGTTTCGAAGTTCCAGCTCTCTCGGATCTGCAGCGTTGTTTCGTCTCGCGGCTGGTCTAGTCTGGAAGCATTGGCTTGGTGAAACAGTGAGTTGATTTGTTCATGTTAATAGTTTTGGTATTTATCTTCAACTAGGTGTGTCGCTTTTTTGTTTAAGGAATTACTGCTGAAAAGGAGAAAAGTTTAATGTTCGGCGAAATTTTTAGCTTGATATCGTGTTTCTTTTTTTTGGTTGGAGATATTTATCTCCTCAACAGCTGCATTTTCCTACGATCAATGTGTTTCTATATGTGCTATTTGAGTTGGTTCATTTGGGTTTCTATTGATTTTTTTTTTCAGCCATCCATCGCTGTTGTGCTAGGCTTCTTCGGATGTAAAATGATCATAGATTATTTTGTTATGCTTTTTTAGGCTTCTGTTTCAGCCATCCATCACCGTTCGTCTGCAAAAACTTCAGCCACCAAAGGGGGTCATCAAGTTCTTGCGAACATCCTGGGATGAATAAATTGAGCGGTCCCGAAGACATAAACAATGCATGGTCGCAACGCAATTCATCGGGAGGTGGAAGATTCTGATGTGCTGGAATAATATGATCGTCGAGCTATGTTGATTATGAAGCCACAACTTCTCTGAGGATAATTTGTTATGCATCTCTTTTTTATCAAAATGTACTTCATTGAAACTGGAGTTAGTGATGCGACATGAGTCTCTTATTACCAGGAAATTGTTGCTCTTGTTCATGAAAGCCTCCAAATCCTTATGCCCGTACGTAGGTGTCAGACTTCTGGGCCAGTGGATATCCTTCAAGTTGATGCTATGCAAATATATTGTCAATTTGTCCACTTGGATGTGGGGTTACCATCACCTGCCTTACTTTCTGATCATTGCCCTAGTCTTGTAAATTTGTCCCCTGATCTTGCTGAGTTAAACGAAGCCTTTCATACTCAAAATTAAGGTGTTTCATGAACATTTTGGTAGGTCGGTGTATTTTTGCTTATGTTGCTCTGGGTTGTTAGGTCGTTCAGTTTGCAAGAAAAGAGGAACATGCACAAACCCACGAGAGGTGAAAAAAAAAAAAACAATGGTGCTGTAGCGATTTACACTTCTTCGAATCTCAAAGATTTCTTTCATTACGATAAACAAAGCAATGGTGCTAAAAAAACAACGCGCAATTTTCTTTCAAAGAGAAAAAAAAAAAAAAAAACAATGGTGCTCAAAAACATTATTGATATTCTTGATAGCTACCCTTTCTCCGGAACGAGTGTCAATTGCTGATGCATTATGACTTTCCCGAATTCATTGCCACTTCTCTGAATTCAAAAAGGACAAAATAAAACCCATCAGATGTGCCTTTAGCTAGAAGCTCTATTCAACATTTAACATGCTTCCCTATTCCTTGTTGATCGAACAAGGTATGTTTCTATACAAGGACCAGAATCTAGCATGATATTAGTTTTACAAACACTCATAGAAGACGATTACTTCATGTCCATAAACTATATTATACAAGAGCGTGGAGATAGAAGATGTTTCATGTCATGTCCATAAACTGTAATACATGAGTGTAGACATAAGACGCAGCAGCACAGCAAAGAAAAATATCAATCCATTCACGCTGCTTTGGCGAATCCGACTCGCATATTCCCGTAGTCGAACGCCTTGTGATACCAGCCCATGAAGACATCTCTCAAGATCCTGCATCAGAAAAGTGACACTAGTTTAGTCCCTGCTAAGTTGCGGCAATATTTGATGGCATGTGATAAGCAGTGAGCCATGAAACTGAACTGTAACGCCAGATGAACGAATTTGGTGTCCAAATGTTGGTCATGATGTGGAATGACTGTTTGAAACTTTGACACAAGATTTAGAGTAGAAAATCAGATAAAAACTGTCTCAAAGATGTTGAAGTTAAATAAGACTATCAAGTGAGGTTCACGAGGTATCTCACGGGCAAAACTGCCGACTCATTAGCCAAGTTCGTGCAATTGTAAATTGGAAGATCTACAATGATACCCAATCGAGAAGCAGCCTTCTTAAAAGAAAAAGAAAAAAAGATAACAATAAGATATCTATACATTTGCATCTAAAGATTCTTGCATAATCCGAGCATAGCAGATCTGCAATGGGCTTCCATTACATGAATTAATCCAAGACATTCGAATCTATTGAGCCAAGTAAACCCCTCAGTTTATGCAAGACAAACACACCACAAGCAACAGACAAAGTAATTATAGCACTACATTTACTTAAAATCAGCTATAGAACACTAACCTCTGCTAACAACTACAAAAGACTTGGATCACACTATAACGTAGAGCCAAAACTTCAGCATTCACTACACGAAACGCATTCTGAATCAAATGTACCACGTCTGGGCAGGTTCGTGGAATAATCATACTTTAGGTTATGACTAGCGATTACACGGTTACGTTCGCAAAATTACTCCGATTATACGATTACATTGGTAAAATTACTCTTTGGATTCGGACCAAGGTTCCAGCAGAAATGCCACCAAACACACACTCCCAAATAAATACTATTCATTTTGCTCGTGGAGGGGAGTGCACACCCATGATGTGTGCATGAGAGAGAGACGCCTGGTTAATGGCAGTTTCAGGAGATGAAACAGAGGCCTAAATAAATCCCTTTTCGTTTTGCTCTTGGAGGAGAGTGCTCAAGTTATTTGACATGCATTGGCCATATCATCTCTACTAGTTTTATACTTATGCCATTGCTAACAGGAAAGGCGAACTTAGCGCGAGAGAGTGAACCTGTGAGGGAATGGCGGGGCATTGCGTGAAGCAAGAACTGGCGGAGGCAACCGAGCGAGACCCAACGAGCGCCGGAGCAGAGAGCCCTCTAGCGACGGAGCGAGCGAGGGTCGGAGCAGAGAGTCAGCGAGCGCCGGAGCAAAGACCAAACGAGCGACGGAGGAGTAAGGAGCACCGAGCTCGAGCTCGAGCGAGCGTGCGCTGGAGCAGAGAACAAAGACGAAGATCCAAAATTTCAAAAGCGACAGAGGGAAAGAGGAGAGTCACGTCTTCGTACTTGAGAGGAGCAAAAAGAGGAGAGAGAAAAAGCAGGCTAAATCTAGGGCAGTTCTACTAAAAGGAAGGTTATTTTTAATTGAAAAAGGAAGAGTTAATATTTTTGTGCAGAAAAGCCGGTGGAGACCACTGGCTCACGTGGCACAACGTGGCGCTACGTGATTGGCCGGGGCGCACGGTGACGTGTTGGCCCTGGCCTGCCTAATATTTTCTCGTCGAGTTCGATCGAGAGAGAGATAGAGAGGGTCACTGACGAAAACCAAGACACTCACTGAGCGACTCAAGATTCAGCCATGGCAGCTCGCAAGAGAGCTTCTGTTTCCTCGGACGCTTCCACAAAGCCATCTCCTCCTCCTCCTCAAAACGACGAGACCCTCAAGACCCTGCCGAAATCCACGGAGACGGCACCGATCGATCCCCCAATCGCTCCGCCAAAGCTCGGCTTCATCCTCAAGCTCTCCGCTCTCTTCTTGGTCCCGTACCTCTATCTGATCGCGCGCCACTTTGACATCGATGGAGAGCTCAAGAGGTCGATCCTCATCAACGCCGGCCTCAGCCTCGCGGGGTTCTTCGCCACGGTGAAGTTGATCCCGGTCGCTTCCACATACGTTCTGAGGCGTAACCTGTTCGGATACGACATCAACAAGAAGGGGACTCCTCAGGGGACCGTAAAAGTGTGAGTATTTTGCACGAACTGCATGATTTTAGCTGCAAATTTTGATCTTTGTCGAGGTTGTAAATAGAATTAGCTGGTTTTGTACTGCGTTTGGATGCTTGTACTAGAATTTGCTCAACAGTCGCGTTGTATATGTTACATTGAGCTGGATAGGAGTGGCATTCTTTTTCCTCCACTTGGCTTCATGAGACGAAGTCGCTTATACTAAGTTTGGGACCTGTTGCATTTACGATGTAGTTATTTGGGGTTTTCAGTAACGTGATTTGCATTCGCATTTTCATTTCCCACATTCTAGAATGAAGTATTGCGACATCTCTACAGCTCCAATGGCTTGAATTAGAAGCTGCGGTTTGGAATTGGGACACTGCAGCTGCAAATGATGTGGTCTTGTCTCATTAGGCTGCAGATTTAAGTTATGTCCTAGACTATAGGTATCGGAATTTTGTGTTTTCTTGTGGTATAGGCAAGTTATATATTGTTCACCTGGCATGTGATTATGGAAAGCATAAACTCAGGTTTCCGTATGTAGTTGGGCCAGTCAGTAAATTTGATTTCTTCTACTTATGTGGCTCTTCTTTGGCAAATGTAGTGGTAATACTTGTTGATATGCAGGCCTGAGTCGCTGGGTATTGTTGTTGGGATCGTATACTTGGTCTTGGCAATTGTGTTTCAGTATTTCAATTTTACAGCAGATTCAAATGTAAGTTCTCTTGTTTGAAGGGTTGACAAGCACGATTATTAGTTAGCTCTTGTTGTTTCGTGGAGTAGTTGACTTTGATAATCAATTGAGCCTCGACGAGAACTTCTTTTGTTTCTTCCTAATTTCAAACTTTAGGCATGCTGCAATTTTCTTAACTATTCTACATTTCTTTTTTGCTCCCTTTTTGAGCTCATAAATTTACTTATACTAAAACTTGAGCTGTTAACGTGATTCCCTTACCCTATTCTTCATAATGTGATGCCTCAGCTTCTTGTCATGAATCCTGCCGTCTTCTTGAACACGACTTAAAATGTCTAGGGAGTAGTTCCTTCATCGTTTCGTTTGGTTGTTTATTTTCTCAATGCTTTGGATTAGTCATGTCAATTCCCAACTGGTGCATTCTTTTTCCATCTTATCTTCTCCAGTTTATAATTATTGGTGTAATCAGGTTACTTCTAAAGCATTGGGAACACTGGATTTATTAAGTTCTTTCCCACCATGTATTTTTCAACTCTGAGCTCCTCCCTTTGCTAATTGAAAATTAAAATTCTGCTATTTACTCTGCAGTGGCTTGTTGAGTATAATGCAGCGTTAGCATCAATTTGCTTCATGATTTTGCTTGGTTTTATGGATGATGTCCTTGATGTTCCCTGGAGAGTGTAAGTATCTGTCAATCCTCCATCATTTCAGATGATATTGGAATATACTTCAATATTAGGAGAAAATGCGTGTTGGTATAACAAGCTCAACCACTTATCACATAATTTATGCGACCAAATTATGAGATGGAACTTACTCTATTCTGGATTTCCTTCTATACTGCAAGAACAGGAAGTTAATCCTACCATCATTTGCTGCTCTTCCTTTGCTGATGGCCTATGCTGGGCATACAACTATTATCATACCAAAGCCTCTCATTCCATATGTTGGTATGGAGATATTGGACTTAGGTATGTATTGGAATCGAAGTTCACAAGTCTCTAAGCATTGAATGCATCCAAAGTGTTTGCTTTCCATGTGAATCTCAATTTCCTTCCCACCCTCAAGGTGATCTATTTTCGGAAATTGTATCCAGTTGGACTTGATATTTAGAGTGGACACGCATGCTGATGTACATAACTCTTATATCTGTTCTCCAAAATGTCCCATTGGAGCATTAGTGTACTGGCCTACTGGTATAGCACAGATTGAGCTAGCTATTTTTTTGTCACTGACCTAAGTAAGACAAGAGAAGACAACCTAATTTTGATTTATGCATTGGTTGGAAACTCATAATGGGTAGTGCAAGTAATGTTGGACATAAGTAGAGGATTGAATATGAGCAATCACCAAGATATTTGTTGTTGTCTTGACCATTGAGTTGCTTATCCTCTATGTGGCAAATCCAATTATGATCTGGACAGGATGGATTTATAAGCTATACATGGGACTTTTGGCGGTGTTCTGCACAAACTCCATCAACATTCATGCTGGCTTAAATGGTCTTGAAGTGGGTCAAACAGTTGTCATTGCAGCTGCGGTAAGCACGAACTTGTGAGCATTTAGCATCCCGTTATATAAGAATCTGACACATTTAACCCATTTACAGATTCTGCTGCACAACATTATCCAAATTGGAGCATCGAAAGATCCCGAGTACATGCAGGCTCATGCATTTTCTATTTATCTTGTTCAACCAATGTTAGCCACATCCTTGGCTTTACTTTCATACAATTGGTAATCTAATGAATATCTGTCCTCGGTATTTTGTATGTGTTATTAGTAGATGTGGAGAACCACAACTGATAAGGCTCCTGTCTCTGCCCAATGTAGGTATCCATCTTCTGTTTTTGTTGGAGATACTTACACTTACTTTGCTGGGATGACAATGGCAGTGGTTGGGATTTTAGGACATTATAGGTAGGCCCTTTCTTACCCCAAAAAAAAAGAAGGAAAAATATCAAGTGCAGGCATAGGCGAAAGTGCTTTCATCTTTTTTCAGTTATGTAGTCGGTCTTACCTGCATATGCTGTTTTATGCAGCTGAAACACAAGCATTATTCTAGTTATTCAACCCCAGTTAGAAAACTATTATATACGGCCTGTACTTTGTTTCATAAATGATTCACAACGAGTTATTCTTCGTAGATTGCATTCCAAACTGAATGAATTAAGCCATGCGATTAGCTGTTTAGACTCTGGAGAAGTAAAATATCATGGGACTCTGCTTTTAAGTCCTTCAAAGACGTGATGGTTAATTACACGTCCTTTGACCAGACTGTTAGAAAATTGTCCCCTGATGGTGACATACCCCTTTACATATGCACAATTAGCTGTTAAATCATCAATGGCAAAATAAGAGCTGCTGTTTTAAAAACTGATACCAATATAATCCATTAGTTACGTCTTTAACATGTGGGTCCCATTTTTTACCTTAGGCTAGCTTTCACTCGGTTCCAATTGCAAGGTTTTACTTCTTCTTTTTTTCTTTTTCTTTTTTTCTGGTCAACATTCTGCACAGTTGCATTTGCTATTGCAGCTGAATTCTTGACAATGCTTTGGAGCTAATTATTTTTCCATTTCTACTCAATCTGGTTCAGTGAAACACTGCTGATCTTCCTCCTCCCGCAAATTTTGAACTTTTTACTTTCACTTCCACAGGTTCTCTCTCTCTCTCTCTCTCTCTCTCTCTCTCTCAATTCTGTGTATTATCTGGGCTATTTTTTTTATTAACTTTAGCTTCTTTTTCCAGCTAGCCGGATTTGTCAAATGTCCAAGGCATCGTCTACCTAGGTAGTATTATTGACCTCAAAATTTTAGGCTTCCACTATGGTAATATTGGTCTATGTAATTTGATGACCTGATCATTTTATGTCTACGAATTCTAGGTTTGATCCTCAGAGTGGACTACTGACTGGCACCGATGATGGGACACTAGTCAATTTCTTTCTAAGAGCATTCGGCCGGAAAACAGAAAAGTCACTTTGCATCCTTCTTCTTCTGTTCCAGGTTTTTTTCATCTTGCCTCTGATTCTTTACTAGATGATAGAAAAAGAATTATTTAGGACTCTTGGTTCTCTGACCCATAATAAGCAAGGACAATTTTCCACATAGCTGTTTATAGGTCCTGCCCATTAACTAGTTTTGTCTAGACAAAAAGGTGTTGTAGTGCAACATCTTGCCCTATAGGGCATTTTAGTTGGATCTTCCGATGACCATTGATAAGGGCTGCAGGCTGCTAGGTGGTACCTTTTCCCTCTTTTAGAGACCAATAATTATATCTATTGTAAGGTTTTTCCTCAAATGCACATCACATATAATTGGCGTCACCATGCATCATCGTATTTTTAATTTCTCTGCTTAACCGTTCTCCACGATAGTCACAAATAGATATATGTTAACTTCCGACAGGCTATGGCATGCTGCTTCTGTTTCTTGTTGAGGTGGTTGCTTGCTGGATGGTACAAGTAGAATGGTGGAATTGTAGTAGTGCAGCACTGTTCTGCTCGTGAATTATCGAAGACTCACCTCTGAATGGTGGCATGTGTTGTATTGTTTAAACTTCAATCACAGAGTTTACTTCACCCCCTCAGGCTCGCAGATATTTTGGAGAGAGATGCCGAAGATTTGGAGCTTCGATAGAGAGTTGAACTTGATTTTGACACGAGATGGTTAAAACGTATGCTATGCTCTCTGACCAGCATGTTTTGTATTAGCATCGTTTAGTTGTTTAATTACAGCCTATTTTTGGTTGAAGATATTGATTAGTTTTCTTAACTTTCTTTCTCAAAGCAATGTCTGAGATATGTGATCATACAAATGTAAGATTTCGGCGGGGGATTCCGGCAGAAACATATAGTGATCTTGTTTCCTTTTCATAGTTTTTGTGTTTTTTGTTTCTTTTTTATATTTGGAGGTGGTGAGTGACTTTTTAAGATTATTTGTTGTGTCCAATCGTTAAACAATATTGGGAATTCAACTCTTGCAGTTACTCTTTTATATGTTTGGTTAATTTCAAAATTAAGGTTAAAGGTTTGATTCTAATAAGTTCTTCAAGACTAATATATCCTTGCACCCAAATGAGCAAATAAATATCATGATTTGCTCTTCTAAAGAATTTAAAAATGACATCATATTGGCATAGTAGACGTATTAGATGTTAGAATTGATTTGATTTAACCGAATACGACAATATATATCCATGATAAGTTCTAATAACGCATGAGATGATTTTGTCAATGGAGACGTAGAATTGTCATTTGAAAAGAAGAACAAAGTTCATGTTAATAATGATTTTTGGCTCGGGACTTAAATTAAAAGTTCGAAAGACAAGAAATAACTCCCTTACTACGATCAGTGTGGTAAATTTAAGTGATGAACAAGTTTGTTTAAATCTTCGTCTACGCTCGTAATTATGAATCTACCTTAGAATAGTTATGTGAACTTTTCTATACATTTCTAATCTTGTTTAGTTGAATATTTTAGAACCATCTTTTATGATTTAAACGGCGGGAGTTCATGCAACGCAATTGCTCTATGATTATTGGATCCTCAAGAATCTCTAAAAGAAGAAAAGTTGATGAGGAAGGGTTCAATCAATTGTTTTCATAATCTTTCTGGTGCGAAATGATATAAACGAAATAGATGGGTTCACGTGATCCAAGTAAATTCCATTTTCAATTGCTTTTCATTTTGTTTGATTTTTTTTAAAATTATCTTACAGTGATACGGTATTGAATAAAATAACTAATGTTGAGTCTAAAAAGAAAAAAACCAGTGTGCTTCTTAATTTTTTTTTTATGCATTATCTACGTCCCGTGCATTTTATCTTATTTATCATCTCTTGCCATAACTCTAAATTTAACCTTTTGCGACGCAAAGGATATACCATACTTCCCCATGTAAAACATGAGGAGCGCAAGCAAATTTGAAACTTTAGATAACAAACTAAATTTCCTAGTAAGTTTCAAGGATCAATGCACTAAAATATATGCAAGTGAAAGATGCAATACACCTCTATAGAATGCGAGAGTAGCTCATCCAAAGCTACTCGCCACCTCCTCAAGCAAATGGGGTTGATTTTCCTCTTTGTTGTATGGCGCGTTAACGATCGGCGTGAAAACTAGGAAAGCGGTACACTTACCCGATGTCTTACGCTTGCTCCTAAGACACAAGCTGCCCCACATCAGAACGTTCCATGGATCACAGGGTCAACATATAGAAATGGGCAGAAAGTAAAGCTAAGGTGTTTGGGTACTTCTGAAGTATCTTTCGAGCACCCAATCGAAAACTATAGTACAAGCAAAGCTAGAAACGCTTATAAACGGGGAAAAGGAACTCGCTAATAATCATGCCTCAGATCTGCCCAACTGTTTACCAACTCTCGACAGGATCGATTTCTGTGCTCCCGCTAAAATAGTACCCGCTAACTGAAACCGAATTTAGTCGACATCCATGGCCCGTTCCTTCATGTCATCCGCACTGGTCCAAAGCTTAATTGTTCTGTCATGCGACACCGTAACTATATGACTTGCATCTGCACAAAAAGCACATTCATGAGCTGTTAGCAGGTCGAGAGGAATCCTCTACAGGAGGAAATACAATGTCCACTGACATTATTCAACAGTGCAATGCTCTGTTTTCCTTTATTCTTGGAACGTGAAAATCATCAAATGAAATACCCCATCTAGAGGCTCATTTACTCCGCAATTTAGACAAAAATGAAGTTGTGATGCTGAGATCTTCACGACCAAGAAGTACCGTATTCTCTCTCGGATAGACCCTAAAAAGAGAAGGAAGACTGGAAAGCCAACATGCGTCTAGTATTGAATTCACCAGATGCGATAGTACTCATTTTGGGAACGTCCAGTGCTATAGTCATTGAATGGGTAAATTGCCAATTTTTGAAACGGACTATGAAATGTATTTTATCTGTTAGGTTTCGTTATGGGCAGGGATTTTACCAGAGGTTTAGATTGTATCAATCTACCCTTGTGTCATTCCTATTGAAGCATATACTAGGAGGGTGGGATAAATCAGTTTGTCATTACTCTTTCTTGACAAACAATGTCAAGTGACACAATTCAACAGTGAAATGCTCTGTTTTCCTTTATTCTTGGGGATATTAATCAGTTTGTCATCAAAATACCAAGAATTCCTGGTGCAAGTTACCTAATACCATGGAGTAACCAGTTTAAGAAACATCCGCACGACAGTAAGTTACAAAAGGCTTAGAAACAACTGAGCAATCAGAGATCTCACAGATGCACTTGACAGTATTTTATAGATCACAGAAGTCGCCAATGTCCGCCCGCGATCCACAGGATCTTGACATTGCTTTTGAACAGATTTAACTATTCACCAGCTCATAAGTACACACACGACGTCAATAGCAACCAGGGCTGATCAAGATTCAAGGATCATACATGCTTTTATTCTCTGAACCACAGGGGTTTCAGAGCCACCTAACCGATCAATTTGGTTACTGAAACTTCAAACACCAATCAATATGAACAATATACAGTGCCACCCCCTAATGTTGCTATGTCATTTGCAACCTCCATCACCTCATACCATCTAGTCTGGCCACCATATAAACATTTTTTCCTTTTTTTGGGTGTGGGTGGGCATAGACTAACAAATTGTAAAGACTGACCAATAACCTGGAACCACCATAGCTGTTGCATATTGTTCCCACCCCACCCACTTTATCTCTTGAAACTTAGTGCTTTGCAATTGTTTTTCTCAGAATTGCAACCATCAAATTGTTAAAGAACCTATTTGCTAAAGAAATGAACTCAAAAGTGGATAATTCGATTTACTTTCAGAAAGACTGTCTTAAAAGTAAGTATCCTCATATTGACAGAACGAATACTATGGAACCATAAAGAGGCTCGGTTCACCATATGGCACATATCTTCCATGATCAGCCACGTCAAAATTTTCCCGAATAAGTAAGTAGAGAACTAATCATACTGCACAAGTTTTGCATAATTTACCCTCAAAACCATAAATCCAAGAAAATTATAACTATCTTATGCTTGCATAAGAGTGAAGAAACTTACCCGCGGTGATATCCATTGATGTTATTTTGGCTTCATGCACTGACAAAGTTTTCACCGGCTTAAAGTCTCGGGCCGACCAGACCTAATCACATGCAGACACCAGATGTTATATAAACAAGAACAGATTCTCTAAAACGATTTAAATTTAGGGCGGAAAGCCAATCTAGTAAAACGAATACCTTTGCCGTAGTATCATATGATGCAGTCACCAGAAAATATCCTTCTTGAGGCTCAAATTTGACTTCTGATACAAGATTTGCATGAGCAGGAATAATATACAATGACTTTTTCTTTCTTAAATCCCAAATACGACAGGTATTATCTTCACCACCAGTGGCTAAATGATATCCATTGGGTGAAAAGCTGACCCCCAGAATCTGAAAAGTGTATGTAAGATGTATTAAAATCAACAGATGACATTATATTGTCAGCCAAGCATAAGTAAGTAACAACAAAGGGAAGCATGCAATTCACGAGACTCACTGGCTTAACATGTCCTTCCAAAGCAAGGATGCTTCTACCAGTGCGGAGATCCCAAACACGTGCAAGAGCATCCAGTCCGCAAGATGCCACTAAAGATCCATCCTGGTGGAAGTCTATCCCATAAACACTTCTACTGTGGCCTTCTTGAAGAAGTAGTTCCTCACCAGTATCAATATCCCACAACCTCCATGTCTTGTCAAAGCTAGTCGTACCCAGGTACTTCCCTGATGGATGAAATGCAATACGACCAAGGCGATCCAGATGCCCCTCAAAAGTCTTCAAGACAGTTCCTTCAGCATTCCATAATTTTGCAGTCCGGTCAGCAGAAGCAGTTGCTATATGATTTTGCACCGGAGAAAAGGCCACGTCAGTAGCACGTTCTGTGTGACCCTTCAATGTGGACACTTTACTCACTTGAGGCATGCGGCATGTGTCCCATAACTTAGCAACTCCACTCATGGAACTAGCAGAAGCAGAAAAGCTAAGCTAAGTGATTCTCATACAATCGCTAATGCTCAAGTCTACTCATGAAATATTATTTGGAAAGCCTGATTCCTAATTCATAATGAAAAATGCATAACGATGTTATGCTCGACACTAGTCAGCATGATCTGGGTGTACAGCTAGCACATAAAGTCAATGGGATTTCATCCCTCGAGAGGCAATTTGGTTGGTTGAAATGTGGTTCTGGCGGGTGGACAAAGAGCTTCCAAGATTCAAATAAGCACTTACGCACTGTAACACGCATGCATCAAAGAGAAAATAAGTAAATTACCATGTGGCAAGCAGCTTTCCATCATGCGAGAAAGAGCAGCCTGAAAGAGGTCGATCGTCACCAATCTCACTGCAATGCAAGGACAAGCTCTCTGCCTTTTTCAATGCCCAATCTATCTCTGCATCCACATCCTCATCAGGGTCATCCCTTCTCCTTCTTGCACGCTCAAGACGCAGGGCAGCCCTCATGATCGAAAATTTTGCAATATCTATTCTAGCATCCAAAAGAGCTTTCGATCCTTCAGTATAGAATGGATACTGAAGCATCTCTTCCTCGACATCCTCCGGTGCAGCGGAAGCAGCAGCCTCCTCATCCTCATGGGCTTTCATGAGCTTCTCGAGCTGTCCTTCAGCATCTAATTTAGCCATAAGCATCCGCAGCCGGTCTCGTCTTTCCATCTCTCTTTCCCCAAAGAGGGTCATAGGTTCTCCGAGCCGGCGAAGACGGGCACGTACAGCCTTATCATTAGTGGGCACTGCCAGAGCAGCAGCGCGCCGCTTCATCATCAGATCTTGCATTGCCTTTTCATGCCGTTCCCGCACCATCCTGCTCTCTTCTGTAATCTCATACTCCACGGTCGACCCAGGAACAGTGCCTGCACGCCCCGCATCATCATGGTCTGAGTCCGAGTCGCTACTTCCAGCCTCTTCTTTCTTGGGTGCAGGAGGCCTGAAAACAGGAGGGCGGATGGGTAGAGGAGCCAGAGGTCGGAGAACCGGAGGAATCGTAGGAACAGGAGCAACCGCAGGCATGGCGGGAGGCGGGATTACAGGTGGAAGAATCGGCAGGGCCTGTTGAAGGGTAACACTATCCACAGCAGAAGCCAGAGCCTGACTATCAACAGCGGCATCAGTAGACTCCGCGAGGGCATTCAAATCTTCGAGATCCTCTTCAACACCCATGACAGCTAAGAAGAAAAAGTTCAAAATGAGGCGCTCATCAGTACTGGTTACCGGAGAGAAAAAAGAAACACAAAAGCTGATTCAAGGGTTTCTTCAACGGCCGTACCGGATTGACGAACGCTAGGCAATCAACACGGTACAGGTCCAATTCGAATCAACACTCCAGGCCCGCGTTGCTAGTAAAACCCATATATCAAGCAGAACCTAAGCAAAATAAACGACGTCTTAGCAATGACCCAGAAGCTAATAAGAGGTTCAGCCAAAACCAGTCATCTTCAGACTTCAACAGAAAATCAGGAGAAAGCAGAAATTCCACGCAGGAGAAACGCAGAAACGCAGGACAATCCACGTGCAGCAAGAAAATTCCCTGCTACGAGAGAGAGAGGGAGAGAGAGAGAGAACCTGAATAGGTTGTAGCTGAAGCTTCCTCGATCGTTTGGAGTGCACTGAGAGCACTGAGAGCGCAGCGCAGTGCACGAGAACGAGAACGACGGACCGAGCTCCTCCAACCTCCGACGCCTCGAACGAATCCCAGTTTGGGCTCTACTTCCGCGAGGGATCATTAAATGGCGGGCTCGGGCTGAGCATTATGCAAGTTATTGTTCGGTATGGTCCGGGCCGGGCCAATGGTGGGGCCCATATTCGATGAAACCTTTCTATTGAAAACAAACATGTAGATCGGGGGCCTATCAAGATCAGATCAGGCCCACTGAGGAACAGATATTCGCACAAGGGGTGAGCGGTTCCAATGTCGCTTTCAAGATCTATCCAGATTCCACCCGTATTTTTAATTGAGCGACTGCAGGGAACCATCACCTCTAATGACCATTATTTGCTGTTACAATACACTTACCACAACTCATATTTAAATACACAAACAAAATAAAACATTAGAAAAAAGTAAAAGTTTCAGCCATGGATATCGCTAGAAATAAAAGATCGGACTAGTGGTTCCATATTATACACTCATCGAAGGTCATGAAATACTGCAGGATCGCGCAAAAACATAGAACAAAAAAAACACAAAGACTTGTTCCAACTTCCAGGCTTGTCAGAACCGATTCTTCAACTTTTGGAACTCGAAATCTACTCTGTATTCCCTAGAAAATGGAACCAGACCGGTGCCACCAATCCAGTTCTATGATTCTCGACTTTATCTTGGAATTAGGGAAATTTTCAAATAAGAGCCTGAAGTGTCCTATTTGTTTCAAAAAAGGCACGACCAAGGGCATTTTCATCATTTTCTCTCTTTTTTTCTCTTTTCTTTTATTTTTTTTCCTTCCATTTTCACCGGTGGCCAGTCTCATGGCCGGCCTCGCCCTGCCCATTGTAGTCGCCTCGCCTATGGTAGTCGAGGCAAGGGGGCCCTCGCTGCGATCCTCGCATATGGTCAATGAGGTTGTCTCTCGTGGCCGTCAAGGGTGAGGCCGTTCCTTGTGACCATCAAGGGCGGCCTTGCCTAGGCAGGACAAGGCCGGTCATTGGCAAAAATGCAAGGAAAAAAATAAAGTAAAAAATGAACAAAAAAATTAGCGATAATGCCCTTAGTCAGGTCTTTATTTGAATAAATAAGAGCACATCATGTCCTTATTTGAAATTTCCTCAAGAAATCATGCTGACCCCCAATTCTTATTCGCATGTGAATCCAAAAGTACATAAAAGGCTAAAAAGGCACTTCAGAGCGAATTTCGAACTCAAACTACAAGGTCTTCCTGTGGGATAACTTAAGAGGGTGCATGATAACACTTCTGGAATGGCTTCTTTGCTCTAGAAGTCATTCTGGTAGAGAAATCCGTTTGGTAAACTAACTTCTGAAGCAGAAATTCGTTTGGTAAATTTTTTTACTTCTAGTAGGATTTTTTACTTCTGGTAAGATTTTTCACTTATGATAAGATTTTTTGCCCAATTTGAGAAGTAAAACAAAAGTAGCTTCTCCAAGTCAAGAAGCACTTCTTGGACAAAAAAATAAAAAATAAAAAATAAAAACTCAAGACCGCCATCATCGACCACCGGCCGCCGCCCACCTCCGCCGACCGCCGCCGCCGTCGGAGTAAAATATAAATAATATTTTTAATAAAAAAAATTATTATTTTTTAAAAAATAAAATGTTGAAAAATGAAGTAGAAATTTTGTCCGGTTATCAAACGCATTTCTCTATCAGAAATCAACTTCTGGACCAAAAGTTGAAAAATCAACTTCTGCTCAAAACCAAAAGTAGAAAAATTAACTTCTTGCCAAAAGTTGATTTCTGGTGGAGAAGTGTTACCATGCGCGCGCTAAAATGCTACACCTGTCAAGTAATAAAAATCTTTCACATATGATGCACGCGACAAAGTGATTATAAGCGCGTTCGTGAACATTGGTCGAGTCGAGAATTCGAACATGAACTCCGACCCAATCTTCTTTTGCAGGTTTTGGCTTGTGGGTGTCTCCTCAAATCCTGGATATTCCATGGCAGCAACGTTGGTCTGTCCTTATATAGCTTGGCAAGTATGAAAAGCAATTCTATCTTGGCATAAGGGATAACGACGGCGGGGAGAAAAACATCCTTGGACGCAACGGACTTAAGATTCTTCTAAGAGGTTTTAGCATATTCGGTTCTTTCGCTTTTTGTTTGTTACGGTTTTTCTAGACGTTCAGGTGTCGAAGAGGGGAGAGAGCGGTGACACTCTGCTTTTTTCTTCAGTCGCCGACGGCTCAATGGCCGTGTCGTCATCAGCGGCTCGCTTCGCGGTCCTCTCCTTCACGTTTCTGTTTCTGAACCAGCATCCGGTATCGCCGGCGACGGTCGGGTCCGATCCCGATGCTTCTCCGGTTAAGCGCCTCCCGGCGAGGCCGGGGTCGCAGTTCAAGATCGCTCTGTTCGCCGATTTGCACTTCGGCGAGGACGCCTGGACCGACTGGGGGCCACGCCAGGACGTGAACTCCGTCTGTGTCATGTCAACCGTGCTCGACGATGAAGTTCCCGGTGAATGCTTGTTTGAGTTGTGTTCGTTTTCTTCTTGTGTGTATCGCTTCGTGCTTAGCTCGCGCCGGTGGTTTGGCGAGTGTATTGGATCGCCCAGATCCCCGGACATTGCAAGGATAGTCTACTTGTGCCTTGAGAATGTGAGTGTGCTGTGGTGGGCTAGCTCGAATTAGTTGATTGCGGGGGTCGTAAGGAGATCGAATATTGAAGAAGAGGGCATTATTGGGTCAATCGCAAAAGACCTGTAATTTATGCGCGTTCATGGTGATCTGGACTGAAGTTGGAAACTATGGAGAGAGGGGGAAATAGTTTCTCTGCTAACAATTCATAGGCCTGAAGGTCTTCCAATTTTAGTGCAGGGCTTTAATTTGTGCGTTTTGAGACATTACTCGCTCACTACTTTGCCCGCAAAGCTCTTTGAAAGACGGACCTGTATTTCGTCTGATCCACATTGAATTGCATTGCAGATTTTGTTGTGTATCTTGGAGATGTCATAACGGCGAATAACATTATGATAGCAAATGCAAGCTCGTACTGGGATCAAGCTCTCTCTCCAACAAGATCGAGGGGCATTCCCTTCGCTAGTGTCTTTGGAAACCATGACGATGCAACATTCGAGTGGCCATTGGAGTGGTTTTCAGCCCCAGGCATTCCTCCAGTTCACTGCCCTTTCGCAAATTCATCATTTTCAGGTAACCATTTGGGTTTGCTTACTTATGTTAAAGTTGACAATGCTCACCTTTAAACTGAAAATGTTTCTAATCTCGGTCTGTCATTATACCTCGAGAAGTAGAACGAATTACAATCCCCATCAGCCGGAACATAAGATCAAGTACTAGGATATCTTCACATGGATGTGATTGCCAGCTTGATGGAGTCATTGTTAGACTTGTATCTAACATGAATAAAAGAAGCAGAAAGAAATGCTAGTATAGTCAATAATTGATAAATAAAGTTGCACAGCAAATACATTCTTGGAGTTGAATTAACTCAAAAAATGATCTCGTCTTACGGATACGTGATTGACATGTTGGATCTTATCTATAAATGATGTGTCAATGTGTGATTAGGAGATTGCAGCTTCAGAGGAACCCAGCGTTTGCAGCTCATGACGAATGAGATAGAGCAGTATGCACTGTCCTACTCGAGCAAGGGTCCAAAGGATCTGTGGCCAAGCATATCCAATTACGTTCTTCAGATCTCACTGACGGATAATCCTCAGTCCCCTCTAGCATACCTTTACTTTCTCGATTCTGGCGGTGGATCCTATTCAGAAGTATTATCAAACGCCCAATCTGAATGGTTCAAAACCCGATCTCTAGAGATCAACCCGGATTCAAGGTACAAAGGAATGACAGCACCACTTTTATCTATTTAGCATGCACCTATAACTATCACTGATAAACTGAACTTATCCAGTTCTTTTGCCCTGGTTTTCCAGGAAGAAGCAATCACAAACACTGATAATCATGTTTCTGTTGCAAAGAAATCTTTGCCTTTTTCTTGATAAAAAGTTTGAGGAACTATATAATGAGAAACCTATTCGATGTTGGTTAGAATATCTATGAACTCTTTCTCCAGTTTTCTTGTGAAGAACAATTTCATCTTATGGCGCAGGGTACCAGAGTTAATATTTTGGCACATACCTAGTAAAGCTTACGAAAAGGTGGCTCCATGGAGTGGTGTACCTAAGCCTTGTGTGGGCTCAATCAACAAGGAGACAGTTGCTTCTCAAGAAGCTGAAACAGGGATCATGAAAATTCTTGAAAAGCGGCCTTCTGTGAAGGTAATAATTCGACGAATCTGTTTATCCATCAATACTTTCACGATCATCTGGTGAGCTGCTTTTATCAGCTGGGTTTTTGGCTTTGTCAACATGCAAGTATCATCTCTGAGATAGACAGGCATTGAAACAGAAAAAGCGGCAACACTAAATGCTTCAACGACTTTCAAAGTCTTGCCTGGTTTCTTCTTTAGTTTTTTTCCCCGGTCAGCACATTCTTGCTCCAGGTATAACCACATGTGGCTATATACAAGATACTCCGGTAAAAAAAGAAACTTGCTTGTCAAACTTCCTTCACATGAAAAATTGCCAGTGGAAGCATGTACCACAAGTTTCCCGAAATAAGTTCTGAGATATTTACAGCTCAGTATTTCGATATGATTAAAACTGTAATTTTTCGTCACGATGGCAGGCAGTATTTGTTGGACACAACCATGGATTGGACTGGTGCTGCCCCAGCAAGAATCTGTGGCTATGCTATGCGAGGCATACTGGGTATGGCGGCTATGGCGATTGGGCTAGAGGCGCAAGAATTATTGAGATAAATCAACACCCTTTCTCTATTAAGTCTTGGATTAGGATGGAGAATCACGATGTACACAGTGAAGTTGATTTGAGTTCTTAAAAGCGTTCAATGTACAGTGAAAAAAAAAAGGCCGCATGATAAAGTACAGTGTTCTCATGCACAATTGTATTGAACTCTTATAGAGAATGTATATTAATAACAAGTTGTTGATTATGTCGTGCTGGTAATCCATTCATGATAACCTCGATCACAATACTTAACCCATTTCGGCGCCTGAAGAGTAGAACCCTTGCGATCATTCGCAAGTGAGTTCTAGCTCCTCCAAGCATAGTAAAATATCAATTCATCAAACCGCAGATCTAGCATTATACCCATGTAACAGTAATCAAATTGTGTTTTTTGGTGTTGGAATCCATTAAAATAGAAGTTTATGATTATTAACATTCACATGTTAAATAATAGTTAATCATGTGTGATGTGTGTTGAGGATAAACTTTCTTAACTAAGTAATCAAATGGGCGATCTGTCATATGCATCAGAGGAAGAGTTGTAGGCAAACTTTCGTGATTTATTCTGATTGCCATTTCCACTTATTTCCTGTTTTTGCATGTCACATAGTACAGCAACTCTCTTTATTTTAACATCATTGAGCTCAAGATAGGTGTGCCCTTATTACTTAATACAAGTCCGTGTGCACACACTAGTTGAAGTTAATAGGGTATTTCGGCTGTCTATTGGGGAGAAAGAGCCCCCAATGTTTCTCATACTCTGGGTTCTTCTGGTTCTCGTCGAACATAGCAAATATGTAAGTTTCGATCGGCTTTCCAGGCCTCTTGGGAGTCCCTTGCTTCACGTGCTGAATCAAATTCGAGTTGTAAATTCTCGCGTTGTCAATGGACGTTGCCTTCCCGCCAGCAGACGGCCAACCGCTCTCCGACACAACCACTTCTAGGGAACCCCCACCAGCTTTCTCCAGTGCAGAGTAAACAGCATCTAGAATTGCGTCAAACAAGTTCCGGTACCCGAGTGATCCATCTGACACCACGACTGAGTTCGCTGTGAACAGAGCATAGTCGAGGCGTTCCTTGGGGTTGTTGATGTAGCTGAAGTAGGGATAGTGGTTGACAAGCAAAGGGGACTTGTTGTTGACTAGGAAGCGGATTATAGGATCTAGGAGAGGTCTGTGGTCGGACTTAAGTGTGCCCTTCGATGGAGGATAGGACTCTCCTAAGATGCCCGTGTCCACAGCTGTCGAGACCTTGATCTGGGCCCCGAGTCCGGCGTTCGAGATGGCAGTCTGGATGTTTCGCATGGCGGGGACGAGAAACTGGGCATATTGAGAAGAAGGCTGCACTTCATTGCCAACTGCTATGTACCTGAACTTGACATTGCCATAGTTCTTCACATTGTTTTGGACCCAAGTGTTTGCATTGGCTTGGCTAGAGGCAATCCTTTGGAGGTCCTCATTGGGAAGGCCAAGCATGAGCTCAATGTTGGTGCCTCTAAGGGCTTGGAGAGCAGGCTGGTCCGGGCCGTAGAGCCGCATCCTGCGGATATTGCGCTGGTTGTAGAGCGCAACCACGTCTGCCCGCGAAGGCAAGTTGCTGCCGAGCATTCCATAGCAAACCCCTATTTGTGCACCTGCATTGAATGAACAGAAGAGTTATTGCTTCAACATAATTTTAGACTCTTCTTACTATGTGAATGAAAAGCTTGCAAGATATAACATCATTAGATGAATGAAAATTGTTGAAAGGAAAAGGGGTCTTTCATACGGTTTCAAACTTATGATAAAAAAAGATTTTAAGATTATCCTCAGTGTACCTAGTGCTGTCAAAGCAGGTTTAATATCTTGTACTTCTAATATAAAAGAAGCTTAGTTTTGTGACCTTACCAGCTATGACTTCAGGCATGGTCAATTCAAAAGCCTATTTATTTGAGAGGGCACAGATTTTCCCCACTGCACTATCTTACCTTATACATGACATGATTTCTAGAAATTCCTCCATAGACTTTCCTTGTAATTTTCTTCATTTGGGCTATAAGGTAAGAACAGGGAAATGCCCATCTATATACCATTCCATCCCATGCATATTTGATGTTTGATGAACTGAATTTATCAGCATTAGTGATGCATAGATTACAATCACCAGCTTTGATGAGAATCCATTTCAGGGTCACAAGATACGTCCACGGGCTGGTTCGGCTCCATGTTACTTAGATATGCATAGGATATCAAGCGCGTAAATCTATGAACCACGAAGAAAGATGCCATGCTTTACTTCCCCGCATAACTCCTTATCCGAGAGAACAAGTCAGGTGTAATCTCTGTAAGTCTCCATGTACGTGAGTGACTAGCTTGCTTACATAACTCATCTAGCTACTCGGAGATCCTAGTTGCGAAAAGAAGAAACCACGGCACAAGAACACACGCACAGAATCATAAGATAAGAATGAGTAGACTTTGTAGTCCCTTAAGAAGTTAAAAAAAAAATTGATCCATCATCTTGCTGACGACGAAATGAAAACAGAGAGAGAGAGAGAGAGAGAGAGACGGGCCTGTTGGATCAAAGTTAGCTGCTAAAAGAGCCAGTGTTAGCATGACACAGAATATGGAAGATGTGGATGAAGCCATTTGAGACGGAGTGAGGAAGCTGCACTTTGCAATCTCGGAAGAGGCTCCTTTTTATAGAGGGAGATGTGCATTGTATCACTACTTCTGCAGATTCCTGAATAACGACATTCGAAGACTAAGCACAGTCTCTCCTCTCTCTCTCTCTCTCTCTCTCTCCCTCTCATCCATCTGATCAAGACTTCATCGTCTGCCAGGTCAAGTACGCAAAATCCGAATGAAGACATCTTCAGCTGCAGAAAAACGAGATGATGAGTCATCTCCATCTATGAATTGGAATGGAATTTTCCGCTCAAGCGACTAAGACTGTTTCAAATTCCCACGAAGTCTACTACCGAGTGGAACTCCAAGCTATCGTGGCATGAAAATCTTTTAGGACTCTTTGCAAGCTCCTTGTACTGGAGGTGTTTGTTTGTTATGGTTAACTTTTGGCTTTTGTTGGGAACTTTTAGAATATGAAAACATGTTCTTATTGAGCACTCAAATTCATAAAGCCATCTCTAGAAGGGGTTTTCCACTTTTGTCACGGGGTGTATTTATAGTTTCCAAAGTTTTGCTTCTAACCAAGAGAATTATCTTCATCAATAGACCTCGTCAAACAACCTATTCCACCACTCGCCCACTCCATTGGGTCCCTGTAGAAATTCTTATCTGGGTGGTAGGAATTTTACGCCTCCCACATTAGTCAAAGTCAGGAAATTCAACCGGGACTGGGATTCATCTTGACATTCCGATTCAAGCACCGTGATTGGCGCCATTGCATTGGAGTCCTACGAATCAGGTCTATCAGCACTTATTCTTTGTTAACCCACATAACGTGAGTTATATCCGGCATTCGAAAACTGGAAACAGTATCAGGGATAGTTAACATAGTGATCCTATCTAGACAAACGAACTTGCACCATTGATCGGGGTACATCTTGTCCTGTCCTTTAACTGATTTTCGCTCTCTCTAAAATTTTGAAATCGAGGAAGAGCATATACATCAAGACAAATGAAGATAACCGTTGCACAGAATTTCATCAAAAATTAATCAGAATTACTTATTTTGATTCTTTTTTGGTAAGAAACAGAAGGAGCTCTATTGAACTGAGGAATACATAACACTACTTTGCCAAAACGATAAAAAAGGAAAAAAGTTCCCCTTCATCTACTGATAGACAACTAACTGTCGTACAGGAGCATAAACTCACAAATAATGCAGCACTAGATGATCTTGACCAATTTACACCGACAAACAAACCAGTGGCAATTAGATGTTTGCTAGAATCACCATGCTTCAGCAATATCCTGATTGGTGGGCGATCTACAAGCCATGGAGATGAATATCCAATCCTCCCGGGGAAGTTAAATAGAAAACGGCGCCTCACAACAAATCAGCTTCACTTTTTGGAGCCAATCTTTGACATGCCTATGTTATAAGAATCTGTGCGTATGCGAGCACATACAAATGCTGCAGTTCAATGAGGTCATATTTTGTCAATTTGATGTCAACCAGCTCCAACCATCAAGAACGAAGGCATTAGGCTGTTTGTCCAGGAAAGCTCAATCGCCTAAGGACATGTCATCCGCATCCAATCAAGGACATAGTGTCGTCACTCCTCATTTTCAAGCAGATGACTCCTCAATATCATGGTTATCTTTTGAAGGACCCTATCATTTTGAGCCAGATATTCTTCCACTTCATGTTTAGCACAGAAAACCTCCCCGTGTATGTGGTATGTGGATCCTTCTTTCAAGATAATCCCATGATCACAGGCCAATTCTAAGACCTCAGATTCCAAGCAAAAACCCTTTCCAAACATGATTCCTAGTTCGGCTTTCTTCTTAGCTGGTGCCAACTTATTTTTCACCACTTCCACGCAAACCCCAAGACCAGTTGGCTAGTGAAAATGCCACCCAAAAGTAAATGTCAACAAATAATAAGGGATAATACTATTGGAAAAATCATAGTGCAAGCAGATTCTCTGCACAAACAATCTAAAGTTAGAAACTGAATTCCATCAACTAATAAAAACAACCCTCTGGAAGTCGGAATATTCTCATATTTACAGTTAAGAAAAAGAAAACTCCATCTTGAAGATCTTGTTTATGTTTCATTCACACAAATATTGAAATAGATGAGCTTTCCCTACAAATCAGAACAAGATCGTAATGAGCAAATCCTGTAATACTTCTGCTCCCTTCCAAATTTTGAGAGTCTAACAAAAGCATAATAGAGGACACTATAGGCTCCATCAATTAATTCATAGAAATTTGCACCGCTTCGAACATACTAATAAAAATACTTAAAAGTGATTTAGGTCAGGGAAATTAAAACTCAAGAAAGGTGCACCAATGCCAATACTGATCCCGTGGAAAGTGTACATAGCAACCATTTGAGAAAAATCCTCTACTTCCAACAAATGGGTAAATGCAACTACTGGAGCGAGATTACCCATTGAAATCCATTAAGTAAATGAACAAAGATACTTTAAGAAATTGAACCTGACTCTGATAACAATTTAGAATATGCAACCTAATAGCTTAGACTACTCGGTGGAAGAAGATTACATGTTTTAAGACCGTTCAGTGACCCCCAAAAGAAATAGTATCTCCAAAAGTGAAGGGAGATTATCTTCTTCTTTGAAACCAAAAGGTCATTTACCTTATCGTCTGTTTTAAGCAATCCCATCCTGACCAGTCTCATCCGGACAGCTGCATAGAACTTCAAAGCATTTCCACCGCATGTAACCTCATCTCGATGTCCTCCAAAAGCGTGACCATATTTTGGAACTGACCTAACCTGGAATCGAGTGAAGCTCATGTTTAGTGGCCATCATCCTTCTTCCTACAAGAGACAAGTCATCCCATGCAAAAGAAATGGAAGTTAAAATAAACCTGATTCACAAAAACAATGAGAGTTTTTGACTGGAGAAGAGAACAGTGGATCTTTCTAAGAGCCTGTGTCATTATTCTTGATTGTATGTCTTTGTTTCTGCAGCCTATCGGTTCATCAATTTCACATTGGGGCACAAGGGCAGCGACCTGCAAGAGCAATGCATGCCACGGCCATATGACAAAGCATGAAAAAATACATGGTAGTAACACCAGAGAGAGATAGCCACTAGCCCACAAAAAGCATGCTACCATTCAATCACAACCTGTGTTCTCTACAGGAGCAGTATTAGACAACTTTACCAACAAGCATTATCAGAAACCAACAAAAGAAATTGAAGCAATAAAACGCTAGAGTTGCTCTGGAAGAATGTTGCATAAAGATAAATAACAGTAAAGGGACATAAAGAGTTCAATTTAAAAAAAGGGATAAACAAAGAGAAGAGCCATCCGCTTACGCTATCAATGACAATGACATCTAGGGACCCACTTTTTGTCAGTGTATCAACTGCACTAAGCAAATTTTCAGCAGAATTTGGACGGAAAAGAAGAAGATTTTCTGTGTTTATGCCCATTGATTCTGCAAGTGATGGGTCGAGCGCATTCTCTGCATCAAAGTATGCACAATAACCTGCTCAAAGAAAGAAAAACTAAAGGAGATGAAGCAAACAGTCTCTCTGATGATAAGCCATTCAAAATAATCAAATAAGAGACTTAAGAGTCAGATTCAGAATAGGCAAACAATTGCTTAGAAACACAACTAACTCTGAAAAACGCAAAAAGGTCTCAGAAGCTTGCTATCTTCACAGCAGGACCAAGAAAAATCAAATCATAGCCTACAAATAGAAACTCTGCAAGAAGACAGACGCATACCACCAAGTTTCTGTGCTTCTTTAATGATGTGAAGGGCAAGTGTTGTCTTGCCAGATGCCTCTTTCCCATATATTTCAACAATTCTACCCTGAAAATGGAATGGCAATTTTTATTTTTTGGTTCAAGGGCATGAATAATCTAAAAAATTCAAAACGTCAGCACAGGCATATCAAAACGTTCAACTCAAACTCTTTATGCAAAGAAACAATTGGACATAGAGAATTCATATCCAACAGAAATTAAAAGTCCAATCCTAATCAGCTTAACATAAAGATAATAGATAGTGCTTAAAGCAGCCATGAAGCAATTACCATGGTACCATGTGTTCAGGCAATATGTTAGAATGTTGCTCATAAATCATGTCTAAGAGTAGTTCCAAGATTTAAGTTAAAGCTTGAACAACACAAGCTTTCTTTTCTTTACCAACACCATTCTTGACAGAAATGCATTCGATACAATTCACATAACTTAAATCCGATGTACAATTGTCAGGAAATCCATGGTAATAGCTATCACGATCAACTGGACATATCCATTGCCTTGTGACCAAGTAAACCATTAGCTTCACCATTAAAAAGATTAGGGATATCTATAATGAATTCCAGTTAGAGAGATATTTTCTTTGATTATAAGCTTTTATCAATTAATCCTCTGCATGTAAATGTGTGCTATGATTAAATATGCAAGTAAATTTTCTGCCTCCAGCCTATGCTATCTCGATAGTTTCAACAGAAAGAGGACGTTACCCTTGGTAACCCTCCAATCTCAAGGGCTAGATCAAGCTTTAAAGAACCAGTGGATATTATCGGTTGACGTCGTGAACTGAAAAATCGCCTCAAAGACAGCATGGATTCTCTACCAAATTCACCTGCAAGGCTTGACAGAGCATGACGTAGGGCAATTTCTCTCTCCATCATCTTCACATCATCATGAAGTCCATCGCGTTCAAAATCCAACTCTTCAACTAAATTGGAAGAGTATGCATCAAGTTCAGAAATTAGTCCTAACCACCATCAAAGACCAATCCAACCTACTCAACCAGCAAATTGATGCTATGTGAAGTTAGATATTTTCCAGCAGCCATACAAATGAAGAATGTGACTCGCGAAGCTAAGAATGTGCCGTCCAACCAAACAAAACATGCCAGAGAAGCTACTACGTGAGACAGTTTGTAAAATGGATTTTCAAGTTGCAGCATTTTAACATTGTTGAAGCAGAATCCGATTAAGAAATGCCAACAATCTGTACTGCAGCTAATTTTCAGAATAGTCGGGATACCGTAACACCACAAATCATGCCACTAAAAACAAGAGCCTTGAAAAATTGGGAGGCAGTTAGAGTCAACTCATAAGAGGGCAAAAGAGTTGGACAGGCTAAATTTTCTTTTGACAATTCCCAGCATCCAATTGTGCAAGGCGTCCACAAACAGTGGAAGCAATAAGATACATGCATGGGGGGAAGGAAGTGAGAAACTAACACTGGCTGATTACCTACAGTGGATAGGCAACATGTGCGCGTCCTTGTTCTGGAAACTGAATTCCTTCCGTTGCTCTGTCGACGGGAGGAGAGAACATCACAGAACAGACAGACGGGGGAACAGATATGCCGAACCAAAAGGCAACAAACATGATACGAAAACCCTCTGACTAGGTGAAAATCTTAAGATAACTGAGACCTCCAGTTACTAAGAAAATAACATTGTCCGAGAAAGAGAAGACCCCTGCCCCCGAATAGTCCAGCACGAAACGCTTATATACCAGTCTCCCCCCCTCCCTCATGAGTCCACTCGCAGCTAAAGAAAACTACTAGCTTCCACTTTCGCCATCCACGGCACGTCCCTATGCACTCGTAATTACCAGTAAAAAAGGAAAAAAAAAACTTCAATCGAGTTACTTGGCGTCGAGCAACTTACCTGGCCGGAGGACCTCAGAAGAGAGGAGAACAAGAATCCGCGAGAGGCTCGGAGGCGGAGAGAATGAGAAAGCGGACGCGGGAGAAACGCCATGTCTTCTTCTTTGGTTGATCGCGGTGATGGAAGTGAAGGTGTTAGGGTTTTCAAATGGCGCGAAGAAGCGCCAATTTCCCCACTGTTCTTAGAGGCACCTCCTCTGCCTCTGGTTTTCCTCGCCCTTTTGCCATTTTTCGTTTCGGTTTACATTTTTCTATCGACCCCTGGACTTCTTGCTATTTATGGTTTTGGCGCCGGTGGATTTATATTCCACCCCCAATGTTTTGGGATCGTGGCAATTTGCCCCCAACTTTCAACTTTTGCAATTCTTTCTCTGAATCTTCGAAATGGGGTGTTACGTGCTCCTTCCGTTGGCTGCGGCCAAATTTTGCTCGTAATTCTAACTGCATGGTTTGGCTTAAATAGTTTTGGAGGGCGAATTGGTTTAATATTAAAAATGATTAATATCACGAAAAACCCTAAACTGATATACATGTAAAAAAATTACCCAAAACTATTTTTTTAACCACAAAAAAATCTAAACTGGTACACCTGTGACAAATTTTTCCCAAACTATTTTTCAATCACCATCAACCTCAAACTGATATACCCGTAACTAATTTATATCTGTGACAAATTTACCCTCCGTTAGTCTCTTTTAAATTGAATTAATATCACGAAAAACCCCAAATTGATACACATATGGCAAACAGAGAGTAAAAACCCTAAATGTGTACACTCGGCAATTGCCACGTGTCATCCAACTCAACAATTTGACGATAAAATTTAACGAAAATTAACGGAGGTAAATTCGTCGCATGTGTACTAGTTTCGGGTTTTATATGGCATTAACCCTATTAAAAATACATGGAAATAAAATCAAGGGACGGCTCTAATATAATTGAAGAACTCCGGTCAAAATACTCATTAGATTTTATTTTTTTTCACATGCTCTCATGTGTGATATAATTTTTGAATTGTCCTTCTACTACTTTTTTGTGTGAATACAATTATATGGCCGCGATTTGCTGTAGGGGGCTCGTCGCAACTGATTTCGTGAACTCGGGGAGGCAAATTTCAAAAATTTGAAGGTTACACCTAGTAGTTACCCAAGTCCGTCCATAGCTAAAATTTAGATGTCAATACTCAGCCCGAACCGACATCATCTCAAAATTAGGTGGAACGGACTTTCTCACGAAAGAACATCATTAAGCCCGCCTAGCCTAATGCTAAAAATTGTCGAATGGGGGTAGAGCGAGCCCAAACCACAATTCACTCTGCATGTGCCTTTTCCAATTGCAAATTGGACTTCTCCTCTTTTTATCAATTCCACGAATTTAGCCTATCTGACTTTTATGATATCAATTCGATTTCGTCTTTTGAAACGGTGGATTAGCCATCCAATCTACATGGAGGGTCTTCGTACGCTATCTTCTTAATGTTTGATCAATGAATTGATTATTTCCGATAAGAAAAAAAAGAAAAAAGTGACGCTAATTTTCCGAGATATAATAATTTAATTAACTGTCGAGGGTAATAGTGTCAAATATTTATTTCTCATGGAAAAAATACAGGCTTCAAGAAGGAAAGGAATATGATTATTCATTCGATGGGATTAATGATTCATGTTGCATGATTACGCCCTGTGAGAATTTCCGAGTAAAGCCAGACATAGCCGACATAGCCGAGTTCGGCCACCAAAACCATCACGAAGCAGTCAAATCAAATCAAATCAAATCACAACCTTTTTCTCTTACTGATTGAACTCTCTCTGCCTTCTCTTGTCAATCCAAGCTAAGGTCATCCAAAGAGCTGCTGCTTCTTCCTCTTCTTCTCCTTGTCTTCGATTTCGATCCCCGGAGTCGATCCGCACCGTCAGGATGGCATCAACCAAGACAGCGGCGACCGTCTCTCAGTCTCAGCTCTCCTGCTTCTCCGCGATCAATCGCAAGCTCCAGCTTCGCAAGCTCTCTGCTTTGACCTTCCGAAACCATCGATCGAAGGTACCAGCCGTGGAATTGTTTCGATTGTGCTTTGCTCGGCGTTGCCGCATTTCCATTGTGGCTTGTTTACTCGAGAGACGCGTCAAAAGTTGGGTTTTTGGGGATAAGCAATGCGGGTCATGACATTCTTGATATTCTTACTTTCGCCTGTGATAGGAGCACCTGCTGAGAATCATGCTGTTATGCTTGTTCATCGAGTCTCACATGCCTTGCAATCGAATTGTGCAACTGGGATGATCTGGTATATTTGTTGATGTTGCATAACTCTTTCTCGATGTCAGCATTATGGAATCAGAATGGTTTTTTCAACTGCATATTCTGCGTTCCCATACACTGGACAAGCTTTTTTGAATCTTTTTCCAATATAGGAAGAGATATTCTTTAAGAATCATTGTTCTGCCGTTAATGGGCCGTAGATATCATGGACCCAATATTTGTTTCTTCGTCTCGGGACCTATCCTCGGATGTTTCAAGTATGTATGTAGACTGTAGCCAAATGTCCTGGATAGCATTACTGTGATTTGCTTATAGATCGTCTGCAAGCCAGAGCTTTTCATGCTCCATTGGGAGTGAAAGTGGATAGTGTTTTGTGTTATCTCATTGCCTGCTGCTTTTTTAGGAAGTTAATTTCCTGGATTTCATGTATCTGGAAGTATTGTAAGTAGCTTATATCCTTACCAACGGCTTTTTCTTGGTGCATTAACGAAGTTCCCAACTATAAATTCAGTTTAGATTTAGTGGAGTCATACTCTTTGTCCCCTCTCTTTGTCGCTTCATAATGTTTGCATAATGTCTGGAACATTGTGTAGTCATCGCTTGTCATGAGTCTTGAAGGACTTGGCCCAGAGACTACTTCCCCTGGCAACAGAAGTTCTTTGAGTTACACAGATGACGCATCAGGATCACAAATGAACGGGGCAGCAAAGTCATATACATCTATGGAAGACCATAATACTGAAAATAGGGGAGTAAGTGAGCCTGAACAGGAACAGGGTGTTGCGAAGCCGAAGAGGGCTGCTATGATTCATGATTTTTGCCTTGGAATTCCCTTTGGTTAGTGTGCTGAATATGAACTCCTTATTGTTCGTCATCATAAGAACTTATAACTTGAGGCCTATTTAAAAATGCATGCCTGCCTTTGATCCCCAGCTTAGTTCAACATTGTTGAAAAGTAGTTGAGATTTGTCTTGTTGATCACTTGATTCACATAACCTTTCCATCGTACATGTTCAACTTTCAAACCTGTTAAAGGTTGTAATTTGACAGCTTCAGGAGGAAAATTACTCAGGTAATTTTGTTGTTTCATTCAATAGGCGGTCTAGTTTTCAGTGGTGGACTTCTTGGTTTCATTTTCTCGAGAAATCCAACTGCTCTGGGCAATGGTGTACTATTTGGAGGCGCTATATTAGCCCTTAGCACCCTTAGCTTGAAGATCTGGAGGAAAGGAAAATCCACCTTGCCTTTCATTTTAGGACAAATAGGTACTTGTGATTCTGTTGATTCATGCTCCGTACAGGCTTTACCATCCTTGTGAATTTTCATCTTTAAATCCATGAGAAGTGCAAGCAAAAAGCATATGAAAGATAACCTGGAAGTATCAGCGTGATGTTTTCCATTTTGAATGCCTTGCTTTCTGCATCAAGTGGTAAATCTTGTATTGTTTGGACTGTTTTGGGTCCAGAATCAGTGTTTATGCACCTTGCATATGGGGCTGGAGCTCACTATTTATGATAAGTAAGCATAACTACTCGACCAAATGAAGTGCATACATTGTTATAGTGAACTCAGCTGTTGGCAATGCAGCATTTCCGCTTAGGAACATGATTGTACTTTCACTTTCTGCTGATGGAATTAGTGACAGATTTGAGCATGGCTTCAAAAGGATTGTGGAGATGTATCACCATGCTTGTTAGAGGTCCTTCTGCTCCTTCAAATGGAGGATTTCCTGGAAGTGAACCTCGCTTGTTTAGGAGATGCAATATTTATTTGGATCTTTAGGTTTACTGTTTTACAAAAGAAGGCAGCTTTTCAACCTCAATTAATCTAATTTGGGGTCTTTCAAGTACAATTTTCAAACAATCTAAGAAGATTCTTCTCTCTTTAAATCAACACCTGTTAAGCATGACTTTGCAATTATGATTCCATTATGCTGATCACAGTAGTTAGTGTATGATATATATAAAGGAGTAGTTATATGGTCAGGACACTGACCTGCTGCATCAATGTGTAGTTGAGTCAATGAACATCCTTGGTCACAATCTCTCTGTGTAGAGATCTCTCCGAGCTTATCTGTGCTTATTATGCATCTTTTTTTCATCTTGCAGTCGTCTCTGCTGTCATCTTCTGGAAGAACTTTCAGACTTACTCTCTGGTAGGTCTCAAGCACCATACCCTATGATGCTCTTAATCTGTGAAAGTATGATGTGCATGAGTGCATGTCTGGGCATTTCCTATAGATTGCATATAAAGACTCATTGGATGGTTCTTTGTCTTAACACTTGCCTCTTGTGTCACGAATGCAGACAAAGAAAGTATTTCCGACAGGGGTTAATGTTCTTATCAGGTAATTCGGTTGTTGCAGAGAATGCTTTGCTTACTAGACTCTGAATTCGGTAAAGTGACTCATTTGATTTTGTGCATGTAGTGCTGCGATGCTGTGCTTCTATACGTATGTAATCTTGTCGGGAGGAAATCCACCACCAAAGAAGTTGAAATCTTCTGCATATGTCTCGTAGTTACATGGTTGCAAATGTTTGAATGAGATAGAGAGGTTGGAATCTTTTTCTTCCTTTTTGGCTGTAATAGAGAGTTGCATGAAGTCATGGGTTGATGGTGCAGCCTGTAATTTCATGTTGATCTGTATTTGTTTACTTACATAGCTCCTAGTTATATGCTTTTGGAGTTCACAAGGACGGTTTGCTAGTATAAAGTTATTTTGAGGAAGGAGCACACCACTCGGACCGACTCTTTCTCGTGAAGCCCTCAGCCATGTCAAAGAGTGAAGATTCGGAGGTATTGGTACTTCATGCAGTGTTTTTTATGTAAGCACCTTTAGTGCAGTGTGCCGCTGTGGGTTACCTTGTCGCTCTATGTATCAAACTAGAATAAGAAAATGAGGGTGAAGATACGAAGATTTTCCTAGTTATGGACCTGCTGGTCTCCTACCCGTGTGTTTTTTTTACTGATTATAGGGACCTGATCAGTGTGAAGGTTGTCATTATGATAACTATGCAGCAGTGTGGAATGGAAGCAAAGTTTCATGAACACGAGGTTGAAGAAGGGACATGCTACATTAAATTATGGATTTTCTTGGGCGCATTAAGTTTCAAAGATCATCTTTAGTTTGGATTTATATTTGGAAACACACTTGAGTGTAGAATTTCTGTTTAGACAATCCATCTCAATACAAAGTTGCGGGAACGAAATCATGGCATTTATTTTTTTGCTTGCATAGACCGAATTGTCATTCTTTTTCACTATCAGCTTGCATTAGCGCTACCGCCCTAAACATGCTCAGTGAAATACTTTACGTGGAACTGTGACTAACGGTGGCCCATTTGGAGATGCCATCATTTTTGTTTCATTACCAGCAGAGCCAATTTACGTTATCGATGAGCATGACATGACGACTCTCGGGTTGCAGTCTGAGTATTTGCTATCAAATATAGCTGCTAGGATAAAGGATTGCTTCCACGAGCTAAGGCAAGAGAAAATTTTATGGTTGCTAATCGGATCAATCAAGAAATGCATCATAATGTAACTAAGCTAACTTCAAGTGAAAATATTCAATTACTCAGAGTTAAGTTCATAACTTTGTGAGTTACAAGACTTGCAACCACATTTACAAGGAGACTCAAACTTGCGCATCAGAGAACTAAGTACATCAAAGAGAGAGATGATCGAGCTAATGTGGTATAAGTACAAAAGAAGTCGAGCTCATTAACTTGCGCAAATGTTAGTGACGAGGGAGCTATTCTCTTTGTGTACCTTCTGTCCAGCCAAGGCCTGGTCTGCACACTTCCTCTTGCAATTCCTCATAGTCTCGCGCATCACGCAGAGCAGCTTCGAAGTCTGTAGAATCACTAGCAACTGGAAGAAAGCTACTTATATCATCTCTGGCCCCAAAACCTCCAGCCCTTATTACATCATCAGGAACTATGAGCGCTTCCATGTTTATTTCACCAGAAATGTTAGTGTCATTAACAATTGCATCCAGTCCAACAGTTCCCCCAGCTTCTGGATCAGAAACTTCGACCTGTGGGATCCTTCCAGGGGAACTTGGAATTGGTTCCAAGAAATCCTTAACTTCGATTGAGGAAAGCTGATCCTCTTTAATAACATCAACGCCTTTGTTGCTCTTCTTGCTGTTTATCTTATCTGGAGCACCCACAATGCAAAGATTCTCAATTTGGAGAAAGGACGGGGAAACCAAGTCTATACATTCAAGGCAAGCCAAAATTTCCATGGTCGAGCTAATAGACCAGACGTGACAATTTGCCAGAAATTCCACCAAATCAGTGTGTTCTTATTTTCAGTACAGAGAGGTAATGTAGTGACAGACAACCGACAGAGAGAAAAAGATTGGGCACGGAGGTAGATGTCTCGACATTCCTGCCAAGAAGTCCGCATGGACTGAACTGCCGGTAACCGGTATTTATTTGTACAGTGACATGAGATATCTCAAGAAGTCATGCTACTGAAATCGCCAAGCAATAAACTATGAATAACCATAACATCCATTTGCTGCATAAATAGCCCCTTTTACACACATTACAACCTTTCAGAATCTGTCGTGGAAAGGATGTGTGAGCACATCCCTGCAAACAGCAGATCATATGGGCAGGGGAGGGGCAAGAGTTCCACAAGGGCACCAAGAGTACTCTTATGTACCATATAATGTTTCGTTGAAACTGTATAAAATATCGACTCAGACTTAGAATTCTCTTAAGACCCAAATATATTTTGACAGCAGACAAATTTCAAACAGCTTCTCTGTTCCTAAAACCATATAAGCTCTTCATGGAAAAACAATCAATCATCAACGACAGGATGAGTAAATTCTCACCGAGTGAAGTTTCCAACCGATTGTCCATGTGATGTCAACTATCTTCAAACGAAAGCGGGAAAATTTGTGTGATTCTTCCTTTGGCAGCCCTCCAAAACTTGCCTGGGAAAACCAAACAAGAGAATACAGATACTAATGGTCTTTTTGTGGGACAGAAACTTTCCACTGTAGGCCCAAAATGAGCATAATAAATCACATCGCACAGAGAAGCATTCCCGGAGCAGCAGATGAAAAAGAAGATGCAACTATGGTTTTCCTCAAACCACAGAATGGGGTGGATGACACTCAGATCACATAACACAAAAGCACGAGAACTTCGACCCACAACGCGAATTTTTCAGCTGATAAGTCTATGCTACCTTGGAAAGAGCTGCATGTCCGAAGCCAAAACCCGCGATGAGGAACAAAAGTCGGATACAAACTGACCAGATAGACACCGATAGAAACCCAACAACTAGACGACCGTTCCTTCTGCCGGAACAAAGCAAGCCCGAGCAATCTACTTCGACTATTTCGCCGCACGAACAAGAGTTGCGAGGAGATTCAGGGCATTCGTATGGATCACAAAAGCGAAAAACAAAGAGGGGGAAAACGAGAAGTCTCACAGAAATGAGTTTTGGCGTCTAATATAGCTAGAACTGGTCTCTAGATTTCCAACGAACTCTGTCGGACATCAAACATGGAGAGAATCGAGACATGTCATGTCCGAGAAATTTTGCTTCGAAAGAGAGTGTACCTTAGCGAACGCGACGCGATCGAAACAACAAGCGATTGCAGGAGAGCGTGTTTTCTGTGCCGGAAAGAGCAACTCAAGCTTGATTCGGGTCGGTCCAGTCGATGGAAACACGGCCGATGTTCGGATCCGGACGATCCGGACACACACAAAATGGTAAGGCCCGGCCGGACACGGCCCGGGACCAACTGGACCTGAATCCTGAAACCTATCTAAGAGTGACAACAGGTTATTTCTAACTTATTATTAAAGGTCCACCTCAACACAAGAAAAATTAAACAATTTTCAGCGAAATAAGACAAGCTTCTACTGAATTTTTTTTTATTTTCTGCGAAATAAACAAACGTACCATAACTTGAACCCCGTGTCTAAGAGGAGGCTTTCCCGATCGTGTCCTCAATGTGCGTGTTAAACATCAAAGACAAAGCAAGAAATCCGAAATGACCGGATTCGTAATGTCTAATCTATCCACTTCAGTCAATAATTACAACAAGTCTAGAAAATCTTCACCGATAATCACCATGAAGATTTTGAGCCAGCTGCATTTGACTTGTGTTCGATGCGGTCACATTATACATATCTCCTAATCCTTGCTCAGGACGTTCCATGTCACGAAGACGTGGGTTAAGAGTCCTAGCTGATGCCTTCGAAAGCCTGTTAAAATAGAATTGTCTTGAAGACTAATAATCGAAAATCGAAATGTTTGATCGTAGGATTCAATCCATGTCCTATGAAAGCATCAGATGTCATTGGTCTATCCGGATATCAAAACTTCAGAGGAAAACTCCAAATAAGATCTTGAAATGCCTTCATTTTTTCAAATAAAAGATTGAAATGAACCTTTTTTCAAATAAGGGCCTGAAGTGTTCAAATCATCTTTAAGAAGGGCATGACCGAAGGGGTTTTTGTCTTTTTCCTCTCTTTTTTCTATTTTTCCCTGTTGCTTTTCTTTTCCTTTTTCCTTTTCTTTTTCTTTTTCTTTTTCTTTTTCCTCTCCCCTCCCCTGACCATCGTCAGCCTCAAGCTCGTGCGACCCTCGCCAGACAAAAACGCACAGCACATGCAGAAAGCTAAAGGCGATTTCATCGGGTTTGTCAAGAAGCTGAAATTGGTTTTTTTCACTTCATCTTCAAGAACATCACGACACCATGCAAGAAGAAGATTTATGGAACCCATGTCATCCGAAAGCCAAAGCAGAAACCAAGAGTTGAATCGATCCAAAAAGCACATCACATAGACAGAGGGAGAGCCAAGTCGAAGAACCCAAACCTTTCAAATCCGATTCAATCTGCAAGAAGGCTCCAAGTGAAGCAGAGCCGAGAGGAATTCTTTTCGAAAACGCAAGTGCGCGTGGGTCGATTGATACATACAGCATCACTGGATAAGAGCTGCATAGAATACGACCCATCAAAGCCGAGGGTTGCCCTTGCCGGCGTCAGGCGACGGCAGCCCTCGCCTGCGCGGCCCTCACCCAATCCGGTGAGAGCGTTCCTGGCTAGATTCGGCGAGGGCAACCCTCGCCGGTGTAGGACGAGGGCGACTCTCATTAGATCTAGCAATGAAAATACCCTTAGGCCAGACCATTCTTTGAAATAATGAGGGCACTTTAAGCCCTAATTTAAAACAAGATCTACTTCATGCCTTTATTTAAAATATCAAGGCACTTCGGGCCTTTATTTAGAATTTTCCCGAACTTCAGTGAATGTCTGAAGAGTTTTGTGAATTAGCATTACCTCACGGACATGTTAATTTGTCTATGGAGCAACCGATCTTGGCAATTAATTTCAAGGATAATGATACAAATGATCCCTAAATTTTGGCCAAATATCTAATATGATCCTTAAAACTTTAAGTTTGTTCAACGTGATCTCTGAACTTTTGATACATGTTCAATTTAGTCCATGGACTTTATGAAAATGTTCAATATTGTCCCCGAACTTGAATTAACAGAAAGAGAATATTGAACATTTCCATATAGTTTAGGGACTAAATTGAACATGTATGAAAAAAATTTCAAAGACCACATTAAACAAATCAAAAGTTCAAAAACAACATTACATATTGAGCTAAAATTCAAAAACTACATTGAACAAATTTAAAGCTCAGAGACCACATTATACATTGGACCAAAATTCTGCTTAAACAAAATTTTGGGGGCGTTAACATAGAAAGGAAGTGTTTTTGGCAAATCACATGTATAATCTTAGTTCATACATTTCAAAGCCCAGAGACCACATTATACATTAGACCAAAATTCTACTTAAACAAAATTTTGGGGCCGTTAACATAGACAGGAAAACGTTTTTGGCGAATCACATGTATAATCTTTGTTCATACATAGATCCTCTTTATCCGGTGCACAAATCCGAGATAGAACCCTATTGATATGGAGTACACTCAATTCACATTCCATTCTTGAACAAAATTCTGATGACCAATGCAAAATTGCAACTAAGGTATCTGTCAATACAAATAATTAACAACGATTCTTGGTAAATAAACATGAATATCTCCCACAAATTTCGACTTTTCTCATCTCTCCCCACGGAAGCTTTCTTTGGGCAAAAGCTTAACATAAAAAGTAAAAGACGCCTTAACTAAAAAATGCTGCTCAAAATAGTCAGCACCAAAGTTACCGAACAGGCTGGGCCTGCGCGTGCTCCACAACCTGAGTGACTAGCTTGGAAGTGCGCCCTGAGAGTGCCTTAGTATGGTCTATCAGTTGTTCATACCTGAAGAAAAGGATAAAAACCGAAGTGCTGTAATATTAGCATATACTAAATTTAAGGACGTGGTCGTGCACCTCTGCGTAGCTAGAGAAAGAAAAGACACAAAGCGACACAAAAAGGTGGTTTAGATATCATAATGATCAACAAATATTTGTAAAGAGCTTGGAATTTGAAGGCAATCTTACACATTGGGGTTATTGGGTTCAATGACAACGGTCCCCAGTTTGGAATCAATCTTGGCTTCGAGTTTCGAGGTCCGAATAAGAGTGACAATCCATCTCTCAGCATCTTCATAATTCAAATTCAGTTTCTCTGCAAGGACCCTGCAAATGAACTCCAAGAATAAGAACACTGAAATAAAGGCTCTCTACGTGATATATAATTGGAAAGCATGCATCAGGTGCTTCAAAAACAGAGTCTAAGAAGTCCATCACAGTTATTCCTTCGATGTTGAAAACAATTTTAAGTTGTACAATATTCAACTGGCATTTTTTGCTATCATAAAAGTAGCATGCAAAGTTGATTTAAATAAAGACAAGACCCCAAAAATAACTTGCATGTTTGGGTAAGGTCAGTCCAACTACTATAGAGCTGAATGTCACCATTTTCCCCAAATTCTTTTCAAAACCCTTGCAGCGGAGATGATCACATTGCTATTTGTTACCCCTTGACGTGATTGATATCAAATGAGAGCCATCATGGAGGAGTTGTACTATCACTCAGACAAGACTATGAGTAAAATGAAGTTACAATGGATGCACCAAAATGAGCTTCAGAATAAGAAAGCTCAAAGCAATATCAAAGGTTTTCAAAATGCTGTGAAAAGATTAACTTCAAATTGTCTCTTAAGTTAATTCTTCCATCTAAATAGGCTAATCATGCGACTTGGGTGATTTCTTCTTTTCGGATTATGAGCCACATTCTCGAACTGCGAGCCTTGACTAAGCAATATGAGCACCCTAACTTGCTACTAGAAAGAGAAAAAACAATGGCGAAACGAGCTGAAAAAACAAAAAATAGGAGGAGAAAGAATGAGCAATCAATAACCATTGCCATGTAAACTAATTCAAGCAACCAAAGAGATAGCAATCCCTTCACATGGAACTACATTATACATTCAGTCACCACATACATACCCCATATCAATTCTTCTATGAATTCGGCAGTAGGTCTCAAATATGAAGAGGCGGGCATTTTCTAGAAACTCGTCTCTCAATGGCACAGAGGAGAAGTTCCCTTCTTCAACTCTTTTTCCAAGGAAAGGGTCATTCAAGATCACCTGCAGAGATTGACAATTAGTAAATCCACAGTCCAAGCCACAGCACTTCACTTCTGAACATGGTACAGCAGAAAGAAGGCTAAACGAAACTTCAAAGACCAGGCAGTATATCTTTCCTATTAAAAGCAGAATATCAATTCCCCTTTCCCAAGACAAAAAGAGGATCTAAACTGAAGCCTCACATTCACCAAATTCTGTGAATGCATCAACAGTAGCATCAGGACAAAAAACTTACTTCTTCACACTCTCTCATTTTCTTTTGTGCACCATCAAAGTCGTAATTGACATAGACACAAGCTAAAAACTCTGTGATTGGATCTTTGAAGGAATGCTGCTCTTGTTGAACAACCCTGATGAAGTCCTTGAACTGAGGGCGCCTTCTTTTGTTGACGATGAATGCAGTGGCCAGATAACGTAAAAGATGGGGAGCACTTGTCTGAATGGCATTCAAGTACCTGCAAAGAAGAAAATTAAATTACTTTCAGACAAAGTTACTTAACAAGATCGAGATAGTAAATACATGTTAATACAACGCCACAAGAAGAGCATAAGCTACATCTTGGGCTGAAAATTTTATTAAGGCATAATGCATAAAAGATGAAGATTTATCAAACAGGGAAATAAAAATCCATACTTGTCCTGATTAAACAGGTCAATGATCTGAGTCCTCCCATTCTCATTGTTGAAAAAGATGAAGAGACTCCAATTCATCAACCATATCCTGCTTTGCACTTGGTTTAGAGGGGATGAAAAATTCTGCAAAAGAAATCAGCACGAATAATTTCAGCCCAGGCTCAACAAGAAAAGGCTCAACAACAAAAACTACTCTATCAATTTCACCAAGACAAGGATTATCTAATCAATTTTGAATAAAACAGTCGGGTATGCAGCCAAAACCTTGGAGTCTATCATCTCCTTCAGACGATTAAGTTCCTCAAGGGCAATATCCCAGTTTTGCATAAGAATCTCGGCAGCCAGCTTTCCCCACAACGCACTTAGACTCCTTTCACTGTTTGTGCACAGTTCCCTGTACTGATACAAATAGTCAGCAGCACCTGAGTAGTTCCCGCATTCGAACTGGAATTTGGCATACTGATACAGTGCCTCTATCTGATCTGGACCGATCTGGCAAACAGCACCACCAAGTACACCAAATTCACATCATAAATTTACTACATTAACATAAGCAGAACAACAAGAAGTATAACTAAACGCAAGAAATCAAATTGCTACACTTCTGGCTTCTCGAACAAGTGCACATCACTGCACGTGACAAAGCTTCTACATTTAAAATATATGTACGAGGGCCTATTGCAGAACAACTCCTTGACTCGTACTTATAGCGCTCGCACCAGTGTGTGCAAAAGAGAGAGAGCTTCAATTCCATCGATAGTGTGACCTTATAACAAACACCAAACACTTCATGATCTTACCTGATATCGATCGTTGAGCATTTGGAGCTTGTAACTCCTGTCGGCCCTCAGCTCCTGAACGGCGGTAGGGTCCTGCAGGAACTCGACGAGGGGCGCCGCCGCCTCCTCCAGCGACTTGAGCCTCGCCACCACCTCCGCCCTCCTCTCCACCATATCTACACATAACAAACGCACCCGCAAGCGCACACCCCAATCAAATCGCAGACTCGTCGCATCCTCTAAAACCCTAGCGCTTATGCACGAAAATCAACAAAGAAAACAAGGAAAAACAAGCCAACGATGAAGAAGAAAAGTTAGGACCTTGAGGGACGTCTTCAGTGTGGTAGAGGCTCTTGTGGATGTCCATGGCGTAGTCGACCATGTTGGTCTGGCTCAAGAGCTCGATCTTCGCCTTGAGGATCTCCTCGTCGGGATAGAGCTGCCTCTCCTGGAGGAACTCCAGCATAGGGAACACCAGATGCCTGTCGAGATTTGGCGCGACCCGAGGCGTGAGGTCGTACGAAGCCATTGCCGCGTCTTCTTCGTGCGACCGATGGAAGAGGAAGAGGAAGAGGAAGAGCGAGAGCGAGAGCAAGGGTTTCTGTATGTGATTGGGCTTCGGTTTCTCTCCAGATCACCCGGGTCAAGTATTGTCAATTGGATAACGACACCTCCGACCCGTAAACTAATTGATATTGCTATTAGGTAGACGAAATCAGCTTGGTTTTCATATTTCCACAATTTCTTTTAATTTAGCTATTTTGCTTAAATGGTTTTTTGTCAAATTTAAACATATTACTATTTGAAAAATTAAAATTAATATCTCCGTCAATACCCATAAAACAACTTATCTATTTTTCGTCCTTCCATCTTCAAGGCTCACTTTCGATTGATTTTATTTTTATTTTTTTAGTTTCACTAGTCCCAAGAAAATATCAATTCTTATTATTATTATTATTATTATTTTGTGAAAAAATATCACGTCTTATTTACTATACCAAAGAATTTGTGTTTTTTCCTTAGTATTGACGGAACACTTTTACGCATGACATATATAGGAGTATTTACAGATACACTAAAAACATCAGCGTGAAAAAAGTTATGCACATTGATACATCTTGAAAAGCGTTTAAAACAAACCCTTCATTTCTACAAAATTTTGATTAATCAGATTCAACTTTTAAAGTTCACTTGGGGTAATGTGACTGATTTTGGTTTGGAAAAATCTTTAAATAGGGTTTCTTTTTATAAATCATCTGATTATATGTGTTAAATATGAATGATAAGAAGGAGTCTGATGATGCGATGCACAAAAAAATTTAACGTTCATAACCATATGACTGTATTTTTTTTTTTGGGTCGAAACCATATGACTGTATTGAAAAGTTGTTTATTTGATAAACTTTAGATTACTTGACAATTAATCCATAAATTTACTCGTTAATGTACAAAAGAATTAGGTGACTTAAAGATTTCTCTTTTCGACAAAACTAATTTCTACAGAACTAAAATCTAAAACTAAAAAAAATAGCGTCTTTAATATACATGAAATACCCATAATAAAGAAAAACAAAGCATGTGATATTCTTAATTATGGCAACTAAATTTTGTGTAGAATTAGAAAAAAAACTACAAAATAAAGAATGAAAGTAAATAAATTTGAGGCTACCGTATTAAATTGCAATCAAATGATTGAGACCATTTTATCTATTTATGAAAGTGTGGTGGGTTTAGTTGGAAGTCCTAAACTTGCCACAAAAGTACAATTGAAGGCTAAATTTGAAAAAAATGCAATATATAATTATCAAATTGATGCAATCGTGTACTTCTATAAACTCTGTCCAACTTGGATGACAGAAAATGATGATGTGATTTTTTTCATTATTTTCTCTATCCTACGTGGGGTGACGTGGTTAAAACAACATTATTTTGGTCCAAATCTGATTTTTAACGTAACCGGCGATATTGGGGCGGCGGCGACAGTCCTCACCACTTGATTCTCATTTTTATTTTAAATTTAGCTTATTTTTAATTTAATTTAGATAAAGAATGTATTGAAAATAAAATTTTGACCAAAACGACATAGTTTTAACCTTATGTTTCATGTTCTAGCCACGTCGTCATCACGTAGGATAGAGAAAAAATAAAATCAGAAATCAGAAAATAATTGAAATTTTCACAAATACTAAAATATTAGTAAAAATGTCCACATCAGCGCTGATTGCCACGGAGGAGTGCTGACGTCTATGTCAGCAATTTCCGTTCAAAATTGATCGAATGGACTCAATTGGCAAAATGTAAAAATATTTAAGACTCTTCGACCAAAAAAAAAAAGAAGAAAAGGTTTATGACTCAATTTACAAAATTGAACGATTTAAAACTGAATTGATAAAAGTGCAATAAGTTTATGACTTTTTGGGCAATTTTCTTTGTTAGGTTTGGGCAAAATAAGTTCAAGAAAGGATCTAAAAAGTTAACTTTTTACAACACATTGCAACTTGTTTTTTTCCTCATAAGTTACTAATGATGTTAACCAATTCATGCTCCTTCCAAAATTACCTTTAAAATTGGAAAAGTTATTACACGGGACAAAATTACTAATAATTGGTAAGAGATAACTTTCCTTCTCAAACCTTTAGACTTACTAACCTAAATAAGAAACTTACTTCATATAATACGTAAAACCTAATTTTTTTAAAATTACTAAAAGAATTAAAAAAAACTACTGGCTAACATTTATAGTGCAATCAACAACTTTGCATACTTAAAAAACAAAGTACTATTCATTAATAAGTTTCGAGATAAGAAGAATAATTCTCAACTAGACCCCATCATTTATGCGATCCCAAACCAAACTCGAGATTTCGAGCAGCAAAAACGCTTGCAGAATGAATGGTAGAGCGCGAGCTCGCCTAGGCTCACCCAATTATTTGCCATTAACTTTTTCCATCTTGATATAAATAACGTTACACTTGAATAATATTCATAAATGAGAGCTACATTTCAATCGATTGGATATGGATCCTCTATCCCGCAAGTTCTTACGTGGGTATCTTGACCATCGATGCATAATTTATCTATACAAATCAACAATTAAAAACCAATTGGAACCCCAACGGAAGCATCGTGCAAGATTGAGAAATTTTATTCCAATTCTAACTTTGCCGTTAATTTTATTTGTTTGGTTAGACTCAAAACTAATGTAACAGAGCAAACATTCTCTCAAAAAACAAAAAATCACGTAAAATAACAAAGGTGAATATGTTTTCTCAAAAAAAGCAAAATTAGTAAAGTTTTCTACCTCCCGTAAAATTGTATTTGTTTTTCTTTCGTGAACTTGCTTTATTTGAGATCAAACGACAGAGCTACGAAACATTGTCGAAATGAACTACTTCTCTTTGATCAACTGCCATGATCAATGTCAGGGAACATTTGGGAACCCATTTAATAAAAATTTCTCGATTAGCGAAAAATTGATGCATTTAACAACGTTGTTTGGCATGTAAATAACGCACCACACAATTCTAGATTGTTTTGTGCTAAAACTTTCGCAAACTTCAAGAATGATTACTTCAATACCAAGACTTTATGAACGATCTATTTAGTGCCAAAACCATTTTAAATCGTCCATTTAAAAGATTCCGGTGAAGCAACGTCATATTGTTCATCACGAGAGTCACTCGAGTGATCGCTCGCTCAAAGTTGTGGCACTTAACTAACCCTTTGAAAAGTTTTGATAATAAAGTGAGCGCCGTACAAACTACAAAAGTTCTGACACAAATGCCGTCCTTATCCCTGATTAGAACCTTTTACAATCCTGGATTCACTCATCAATTGCACGCAGTCTGAATCTAGACTAATCTTCACCAGTACATACTGTTGCATTTCATCTTCATAGAAGTGTAGAGATATATACGAGACTAACAATGGCCATAGAAGCACTGCAGCACCATTTTTGCCCCCCCGGCAACTGTTCCACATCAGACAGAGGGAAAAAAATTTCACGACAGCAATCAGATTGAAGAAAGCCGATGTAGCGGTTACCCTTTCTATCCGCTTGTGTTCTAAAGAGGAAGGCATCACTCGAGGCCCTTCTGACTTCTTGCAAATGTTTTATTGCTGTGGAACGGATCATTTCATCAGAGAAAGGATGATGAGAGAGGGGAAAAGGAAGTGAATCCTTAAAAAGAGAACGAAGAAGAGTGACTGATGGCATTGGCAAGCTATAATGAGAATTGGGAGCTTATTTGACTGAAGCAAACGTAACATTACACCAGTTCAATGGGGGGAAAAGAGGCCCCAGAGACACGAAAAGTACTTAGGAAACATCAACAATACTGCCCAAGAACCATACTAAGGATCTCAAACTCAAGCAATGAGGAAAGGCAAGACAGTCAGCATGAAGCCCTCGTAGTTGAAAGTCGCCGAGCCCGAGTACATGGGGTCCCTCTCCTTGAACTTCTCCGTCAGTCCCTGCGCACATCATTCGAACAATGGGGATCAATAAGATGAGTTCTAACTCCTCCGCTTTTGGTTAAAACCACTTTAGACATCAATGAAGACTCATTGGGGCAAACAGCGAGTGCCCGTGCGAATACAAAAGCTGCATCTTCTGAGCTAAATTTTCCAGCCAAGAGCCCAGGTAAGCAAGTCACGGTGTTTGATACCAGTTAGGCTAAAGATTATGAAATGAAAGCGAAGTCCAGCGCGTAAACCCAAATAGAAATTGGAAATAATGGTTATGTGGAACGAGAATTCTCACCTTGACAGTAAGGCAGCACCTGCATCAAAATCAAACAAAGGAGATTCAAGCATTGGTTAGTTGAGCGGTGACAACGGGGAAATCCAATGATTTACGAGGCATAAACTCATGACGTAATGGGTACTAGGCAGAAGCGAGGCACGATACGTACTCGATGAAGTTGTCGTATTCAATGGCCTTGTTCTTGCCTCCGCTCTTGTCGAACTTGGAGACGAGCAAGTCGAGAACGATGGGCGAGACGGAGAATCCCAGACTCAGAAGCGCCTCTCTCAACTCGTTGGCGTCGATCCTCCCGCTCCTATCCCTGTCAAATCTCTCAAATATGCCCTGAAGAAGTTGGTAACAACACAAATTAGCGACGCCGGAAGCATATATGCGGATATCTCGTGCCGTTTGAGATTACAAAAGGATAGCTGTAGATTTAGGACTTTACCCTCCAGCTCTGGAGACTGTAAAACACCTGGGTGAATTCCTTGGGTCCTGCCAAAAGAGGGGAATTTTTTGTAAAGGACGTCCTCATAGGTCATCAAGATATAAGCATGGTCACTTTATGAATTGATGAAAAACTAACATCTCAATACGACAGCCACAAAAATCAGATCCGACAGAATCGCAGATTGCGAATATTCGCGCTCTCGAATCACCGGTGCCTGAAACCAACCGTCTAAAAACTCTTCCGCACCAATAGTTCGGCGGCGCCTTCGGGTATCCGGCCATTTTGATTGCGAGAGTTCACGCGCGCCGAGAGAGTCTGATCGAGAGCGATGATGAACGTCGTGCATGGAAAGACTGAAACGGTGTAGCATTCCGGTTGGGGGATTAGGCTCGCTATTGGGAATTATTACGGCTGTGCCACTCACGTGAATCGCATTTACTTGGCTGGTCGGTCGGTCGACAGGTCGTTTAAAACGCGAGACATCTATATATGGTAATTAAATGGACCGCGTCAACGTTTTCACAAAAGACAAGCGGGGTTATATATCGAGTAAGATAAGGATGTTTACATTTAAATGATATTTTCACAACATGGATAGTTATCTAGTCATGCAAATTAAAAAAGTTCGCCTAAAGTCGTAGATACTGAACCTTTTCATCTTTCATTACTGTAGAATGCGTACGGGTGGAGCGGTTGACTGGCTTTCCAGCATAGAGTTGATCCAACTCGAGAATGTACACGACTCTGGAACTAGTTTTAGACCTAAAAAGAAGAATCAATCGAACTCTAATGGAAAATTCTCGCACTTTCGGCCACCTTCCCATCCACTGCGCAACCACTTGCTTAGTCGTGGCCGTTATAAAAAGGAGTAATTATAGCAGGCACCGTCTCAATTTAGGACTTTAAGAATCTAAGATAGATGGATTAGGGATTTCGATGCTTGGACCCTGGACCTTGGCCGAACTAAGTTAGCGTGGGGCAGACACAAAACTCCAAGTCCTAGACCAGATGATCAAGTATGCTTATCAAAACGTGTTAAATTTGTTTTTGGTAACAAATATTGAAGTAGTAATAGAGTTCAATAATTAAGTATAATGACTTTTCCAAAAAAAAAAAATTGTGATTTTGAATTGTCCCAATATAGTATGCAATCTTTTCTCACTTGTTATGCAATCAATATGAACGCGTGATTTGCATTTTCGTAGATCCTATCAAGACAAAGTGTTATAGAATGCATATGTTTTTATTGCCCGAAAAATCGCGGTTGAATATCCCATGAATTCTTTTAGGCTTGAAAAATATTATTGGATTTATTCGTTTTAAATGTAACGGTGTCGTTTTCGCTGGTAAGGTTCGGGGCGATCTCTTCGCGAATAGGACCAAAAACGCGCGTCGTCGCGCCCAAGGCAGAGCAAGACCAAGTGAAACCCTTCGAACTCCAAATTAAACAGCTATACGCACACCGCCATTCAAAATCCTCGCAATCAATCGAGCTAGATCGAGACACGAATCGACTGGAGAAGTGGAAAAACTCACCGATCTTCCTCGTGTTGGTGTTGGTGAACAGGTACATCAGCAGGTGGACCGTCCTCATGCTGAAGCTCTGGCTGTACGCCGACAGCGCCTTCTGGAGCTCCTTGTCGTCGATGAACCCGCTCCGATCCTGGTCCGCCATCTGGAAGCCCGCCACCAGGCTCGGGTCCGTCCCCGGCGGGAACTGCGACGGCATCAGCGCCGCGAACGGGTTCCCGTACGGTGACGCCCCCGGCGTCGGCGGGTATCCGCCGGCGGCTCCGTAGGCGTCCTTCGGCGGCTTGTCCTTCTCCGGCTTGTCCGCAGGGGGCGGCGCGCCGTAGGGGGCGGACGGCGCGCCGTAGGGAGCGGAAGGAGCGCCGTAGGGCTGCTGCCCGTACGCCGGAGCGGCGCCGTACGGTGGCGGCGGCGCTCCGTAGCCGTAGTTCGGTGGCGCGTTCGGGTATCCGGCCATTTTGTTTGCGGGAGAGTTCACGCGCGCGGAGTGTGTCTGACGAGAGCGATGGGGTGCGTCTTGCTTGAACAGAGTGAAATGGTGACGTATAAGTAGTCTTTCAGTTGGGGGATTAGGCTCGCGATTGGGGATTATTACGGTCGTGCCACTGACGTGAAATGCATTGTCTCGGTTGGTTGGTCAACGTTTCGTTTAAAATCCTACACACACACGTAGGTGCCGGACCGCATCAATGTTTCCATTAATGCAAGTTGGGAAATATCGGGTAGAATAAGGATGTTTTTACTAGGAATGAAGTTTTCATTTTTAAATGGGAATTCTCATAATATGGAAAGTGGTCTAGTCACGCCAATTCATAGATCACATGCACGAAATTTATTAGGCCTACATGCCTCCCCCGGATTTTAATTTTATGGGTTTTCTTCTCTACATGTTAATATAAACAGGAGTTTTCTTGTGATTCTTTTCAAGTAACTCTAAACCGAAAAGGTTCGCATAATCGCCTGATTACAATTTGATTACAATTTAATGTGACGTGGATCATTCGAAGCGCGTTAAGTATAACCATGTTTGGAATCAAAGCTCCTCAAATAGAAAAATGAGGCGATTAAATGAGATGATCTAACTTTTTCCCTCGTTGGGTTCGGGATGGGACCACCACGGCTCCTCTCTTCTCTGCATACATCCATATTAGTACAAGGACTATGAGGAGCTATCTCTTGAGCATATGTACACATACTTAAAGGATCTTTCATTTGAGGAAAGCTATCAATGTTAAGCAATCAATTAGTCCCGTTGATGCTTCTTGTGATGACAAACTCAAGACTATCTGATAGTATTTTATTACATTATTGTGATTTCGAAATCAAATCGTAAGATGTCCTGCATACAAGTGAAAGTCAATATTATACACGATTACTCGATGTAAAATTAGATGTGAAATCGATTAGAAAAATTGATATGCAGTTACTCGAACATATTCATAGCAAGGTACACATATTACGTGGCCAGAGTTGTTGCACTAGAAAATAGTTTGTATGTTCTTAGAAAACACGTGGAAAATATTTTTTTTTTACGGAAAATAATACATAAATGCATATGTTATAAATAATTTAACTTCGAATAAACACTCTTGTGCTTTATTTGAAGCACGGAGGAGAGGGAAATTCGCCCAAGGCCTTTCCGGCCACTCCGGCCCCGAGCAAGGCAGCTTCCAGTTTGGCCACAACGTTCACGGTCGGCAAGGGTGGCCTATGGCCCTCACTGCATAAGGAGGAAAAGCAGCATTTACGTCAGTGATTTCGGGTCAAAATTATCTAGAAAGACTCAACTGACAAATTATGAAAAAAAATTAAGACTAAATTGGCACAAGTGTAATATATTTAGGATTTTTTTGGTAATTTTGAAAAACTCCTACCACTTTGTTGTCAATGCTTACTCATATCTCTTAGCACAAGTTGAAATCATTATCTTAGGTTTTAAGAAAGCGTGGGAGAAACTGTAGACTTTAAACATGAATAGCTAGTTGAGATCCCCATCTTGCGGCGCCACGTTCTGCTCGTCTCTTCCCACATGACTCTCTCTCTCTCTCTATCTCTGTGGTCTTAGCTTCCAGCTTTCATCAGTTGACTACTGATCAAAGTCAACTCCAATTATCCAAAACGTTAAAAAAAATGTCAACTTGATTTGTAGTGTTCCTTTGACATTAACAGGTAAGGGGATGACACTGCGGGCATGCAATCTGCAAAATTTTATCCTCTTAAGCCTCACCCTCTATCAATTTAATTATCGAAATGTACACACGCACGGAATTATGCTTATGTGTATTAATTTAAACCCAAGTTAGTCCGAAGCAAATCAATTGAGATTTTCTCGGACCGAGGATCCACCGGAGAACCGAACCTTCACCCTCAGTACACGCCAAGACTTAAAAGTCAACTCCGGGTGTGAAAGCTACGAGAAGAAATCACAGTGTGAAATTGTGAGGACAAGAGAGTAGCTTCATTCAAAATTCGCGGCCAATCACAGCAGTTGACTTTTCAAAGTTTTGTTTGTCTAATTGTAGATCCTTTTATTTCCTTCCGGGCACAACATTAACAAAAATAAACTGTAACTCTTTCAATACTCATATGATACGATTTTAAAGATCTTGCATCAAATTTACTAGTAAACACTCAAGGCTTTCAATGTTATTAAAAGGGAACCGTTATCATACATGTAACACAAAAAATTTCATTTTCAACGAACTAATTATGCATTATACGACGGACATGGCGTTCTAAGAACTGATAAAATGTCTTTAATTTGGATGTTTAGCTGGTGCTTTTGGTCCTGGGGCACTCGCGAACAAAATCCTAACGAGAACATTACTCTTGAACTTAACATATTCTAAAACGTCCAAAAACTTTTTTTTTTTTTTTTTGCTTGTATTCTACGACAATTGGACATATATTAGATACTTGTATGCGATTTACTGAACCTTCTTAGTTTTTCATTGTTACAGATTGCGTACAGGTGAAGCGGTTGACTGGCTTTCAAGCATAGAGCTGAAGCTGATCCGACTTGAGAATATATACAGCCGTGGAAACTTGGGTTTAAGTTGGTAATACTAATGACTCATACCCATTCGGGCCATTCCCAAACAAGCAAAATTAACCGGGCACTAAAGTTTTGCTTAGATAGGTGGGAATCAATTTAATTATCCTAAGTTTATATTAATCGTCGGTCGATGAACGTCTGATACGAAGTCAAATTCAGTTCGCCTAATCGAGATGTCGCTTAGTCGTTGCCATTTAAAAAAAAAGTAATTATAAAGTTGAGAATAATGACGCGGAAAAGAAGATTGAGAAATATGTGTACACTTCGATATATATCACAGTGAATAGTACATTAGCCTATGTATAGGCTTTATAAGATCACCATCTAAGGAAATCAAATTAGATATGCATAATCAAAATAATATATAATATCAGAGAAAATATCCTAAATATATCTAGAAAAAATCTAAATATCTTTTAACAATAGCATGCATTATCACTGTAAAAGAGTTTTTACACAAGTGGTTTCAAGTAGGGGTGTCAATGGGCCAGGTCGGGCCGGGTCTCATATAGGCCCGACCCAGCCCAAAACAAAACAGAGCCAAGCTCGGCCCGGCCCAGTCCGAAACAGTACCAGTTCGGTCCGAAAATTTAGAGAATTTTCGAGTCAGGCTGGGCTTGGTCGGGCCGGCGCATGCCTTTTTGAATCAACCAACCTGTCTCTTGTTGCTGCATATGGGAGTCGCTGGTTCGCCTTGGGAATTTTCGGGCCGACCCGCGCTGAAACAGTACCAAGGTCCGGCCCGAGAGAATTCCCTAAATTTTCGGGCCGGGCCAGATCAGCGCGGGCCTTTTTGATAGGCCTAGTTTCAATCACCACTAATTTGAGAGAGCGAATGCTTACAATCTTCGAATCAAAAGTGAATAAGACCCCCTTTGTAAAATTTCTGTACAGCGATGATGCATGATTTATTTTTCCTAGAAAAATATATATGCTTAGCATTTGTTTGGCACATCTTTCTTGTAGCAGCTTCAGCCTTGAAAATGGGGGTTGCAACTTTTGAGGGTGTTTGGCAAACGCCTCAGCCTTGAAAACGGCCCAATCCCAAAATTTTAGGATTCGAATGCACTTTCGTAACAAGTTTTAGGACTAGATTGAACATTTTGAAAGTTTTACGACTCATTTGCCATATCATGACAAGTTTTAGAACTTCCAGTGCACTTATCCATTTTATTTTCAAATGTTTCGGCTCGAATTTACAAAATTGGGTTGTAACGGGAGCACATTCGTTTGAATTGAGCTAGTTAAATATATATAATGGCTATTGAGGAAATTTAGACTTTTTCTCTTTTTCCCCGGCACTTAGTTTTAATTCTTTTTATTCATAAATAAATAATAACGATTATTCGACTCTAATTTGTAAGGATGTAAAGCAACTTATATTCACTTATAAAGAGGACGAAACAAAAACGACAATTAATTACGCGTTACTTATATAAAAGGTACTATTGACATTATTATTAGAAGTAATTTTGTTCTAAAGCCTAAATTTTCGTTTTCACTTTAACTTAATTTTTACTTTAATCAGTTATATTGACTTATAACCAAATTTAAGTATATATTCTACCTTTTTCGTACCTTAGATTAAAAGGAGTTCCCGATTCCAAAATTATTATCAAGTGTCTACGCTAATTTTTTCCGTAAATCGTTGATGTTCATCTAACTAGAACTTAAAATGGGGTCAAATATGTTATTTTGCTATTTTGTAATCCAAAATAGATGGTGATATAGCCAACCTCGTTTGCTATGTCAAAAAAAAAAAATGTTAAAACTATTTGAAAAATTAAAACTACGATAAATGAAAAAACATAAAATTTCTCATTTTCATTTGTTGATGTATTTATCTTGGAAATAAAAATGAAGCCGGTATTTGGTTTTTTTTTTTTCATTTTGTCCGTGGAATTAGCTCATTGAGTCAACGAGCTTTCAATGAAAGCTTTCGAGAGGGAGAAATTATTGCATGTTCCGGAGTTCAATGCGCCGTCGGATTGCGCGCATATAAGAGTGAATGTGTCGTTAGATTTGTTGTATTGGCAATTATATCTCAAATCTCAAATCCTAGCAATAGTTTGCATCAAACCCCCCCACTCACTTTTTCATAATCTCAATTTCATTCCCAAATAATGTATTATTTACAGAAACACCGAACAATCTCTCCGTCAAAATCAAACGTTTCTGTTCTTAAAAAAGGATCGAAGAATTTTAAAATTAAGCATCCACCCCACCATCCCCTTGCGCACGTAAACTACCGTGATCCATTAGCAAAAAATTCTTGCGTGTTCCGGAGCTTTTTGCATTGTTGGATGACGCCCATCTAAGAGTATATGAGCCGATGCACCCATTGCATTCGCAGCACGCAATTATGCTTGAAATCTCAAACCGTAACAATAATTTGCATCAAATTCCACTCGGCTTTTCATAATCTCAGTTTCATCTCCAAATAATTCCCTATTTACAGAAACACTAAACAATCTCTCCGTGGAAGTCAAACATCTTCATTCTTAAAAACAGGATCGAAGATTTTCGAAATTAAGCATCCACCCCACACATCCCTCGGCGCACTATTAGCGAAACATTCTTGCATGTTCCATAGCTTTTTGCATCAAATTATGAGCCGATAGACCCGTTGTATCCGCAGCACTCAATTATGCCTGAAATCTCAAATCCTAATAATAATTTGCATCAAATTCCACTCAGTTTTTCATACTTCCAGTTTCATCTCCAAATAGTTTCATATTTACAAAAACATGGAACAATCTCTTCATGGAAGTCCAACTGTCTTCATTCTCAAAACACGATTGACGATTTTCGAAATTAAGCATCCACCCCACCCACCCTTGGTGCAAGTTAACGAACGCAACTCATCAGCAAAAAATTCTTGCTTGTTCCGGAGTTTTATGCACCGTTGGATGATGCCCTTCTCAGAGTAAACGAGCCGTTGGATTCTCTCTATTCGCGGCACACAATTATACCTGAAATCTCAAATCCTAACAATAATTTGCATTGAACCCCACTCATCTTTTCTTAATCCCAGTTTCATCACAAATTGTTTTCTATTTACAGAAACACTGCGTAATTTCTCCGTTGAAGTCAAACGTTTCCGTTCTAAAAAAAAACAATCGTAGATTTCTGAAATTAAGCATCCACCCCACCATCCCTCGGCGAACATTAACTATCACAACCCATCAATGAAAAATTCTTGCATGTTCCGAAGTTTTTTGCATCAAATTATGAACCGAAGGACCCATTGTATTCACAACACACAATTATGCCTGAAATCTCAAATCCTAACAATAATTTGCATCAAAATTCACTTAGTTTTTCATAATCCCAGTTTCATCTCCAAATAGTTTTCTATTTACAGAAATATGGAACAATCTCTCCATAGAAGTCAAACTCTACATTCTCAAAACAAGATTGAAGATTTTTGAAATTAAGCATCCACCCCCCGCATCCCTCGGCGCCCTATAACGACTACAACTCATCGCGATTTTTTTTTGCATGTTCGAGAGAATTATGCACCATTGGATGACGCCAATCTCAGAGTAAATGAGCTATTGAATTCTTTTTATTTGCAGCACGCAATTATCCCTAAAATCTCAACTCCTAACAATAATTTGCATTAAACCCCACTCACATTTTCTTAATCCCAATTTTATCCCAAATAGTTTCATATTTACAGAAACACCCGACAATCTCTCAATTGAAGCCAAACGTCTCCGTAGATCGAAGATTTTTCGGAATTGAGCCCCCACTCCACCCATCCCAAGGCGCACGTTAACATCGTAACCCATGAGGCGCAGTTTAGCGTGGGCCCCCTTCTCCCCCAATGCTTCCGACACCGTCTCTGTCTATGGCTCTCCTCTTTCTGCCTCTCCGCTCGCCCTTCCCTCCCTCGCTTCTTCTTTTGGACTTATTAGGGTTTCTTCCGGTCTCTCTTCTCTCTGTCTCTGTCTCTCTCATTCTCTATCTATCGCCATTGAAGACGGATTCTGCATGCGACTGACGGAGCGAGGCTTTCGCTCGTCGGCGTTGCCATGGACCCCTGGAGGCACTCCAAGGACGCGCTCTCCTATCCCAATCTCTTCAATCTCGAGGTCCTTCGCTAGCTCGTTATTATTTCGGTTGCGTTTTGTTCTGTTTGATTCTAGTTATTTTTGTTGCGGTTGGCATGTGCTTGTTTGGCGAGTTGAATTGGTTTGAATTTGATTGAGTTGCGGACTTTTGGGGTTCGCTTTAGGTTTCGTGTAGTTTTTTAGCTGCAGTTTTGCTTGGGGAGTGAGCTGATTCGGTGCTTTTGATTTTGCGTAGCCACTGATGAGCTATAAGCTACCGCAGCGCGACGATGATTTCGACTACTATGGCAGTAGTAGTCAGGATGAAAGCAGAGGTAGGTAGCCAAGGTAACTAACTCTCTTTGTTCGCCTGTTTGGGTAGCGGCCTTGGAGTTCATGCCTTAACGAAGTGTACTCTGCAGTCCATGTGCATTGAGTTTTCAGGGTAGTTTGGCGGGGACATAGTTTGAGGTATTGACGTTGCTTACTGCAAACGGTTTTTTCTAGGAGCAGCATTGCGACAAAGTAATGGTACGATGTCTAATAAGAAGAAGAAGCGATCTCTTAATAGTGATAATGAAGATGGAGACAGTTATTACCGAACAAAGATTACAGAAGATCATTACCGAGCAATGCTGGGGGAGCACATTCAGAAGTACAGGAGGAGACCAAAGGATCATTCATCCCTTCCTCAACCAGCAACAGTGGGCATTTCACTTCCGAGGAGTAATAATTCTGGCTCGAAAACTCATAAATTGGTGAATGAGCGGCATGGAGGCTCATATGACGTGGAAACTGAACCTGAATGGGCCAACGACATCAATCTTCATAAGGCTAGGAATAACCAGAATGCCGATGTAGCACCCAGTAACAATTTGGAAAGGTCTGCTTTATATATATGTATATATTTGTTTTATCTGTCTTTATACTGGTCTGCAATGCAAAGCAAATAAATTAAAGATGCTTATCTTTTAATTCTCGTGTCTCTTGGCAGGGTGGTATATGAACCTTCGTTTCTGGACATTGCTGATGGCATAACATATAAGATTCCCCCAACTTATGATACACTGGCAGCTTCATTGAATTTACCAAGTTTCTCGGATGTCATGGTAGAGGAATTTCACTTGAAAGGGAGCTTGGATTTGGGTTCCTTGGCAAAACTGATGGCCAGTGAGAACAGGTTTGCGCCTACAAATAGAGCTGGAATGGGAGAGCTCAGGCCCCAATATGAATCACTTCATGCTAGATTGACGGAGTCTAATGCAGCCCAACAGTTCAGTCTTAAAGTATCAGACGTCGGGTTGTCCTCCATTCCCGAAGGAGCAGCTGGGAACATAAAGAGGTCTATTTTGTCTGAGGGTGGTGTTTTGCAGGTTTATTATGTGAAGGTCTTGGAGAAAGGAGATGCATACGAGGTATGCATATGACACATGAGGTTACCGCGAACAAATTAGTATTTTTTGTGAGCTTATATGTTATATAGCCAGGAGAGAAGTGCAGGACTTTGAATTTTTCTCTTTTTGCTAAAATAACTAAGTTATCCGTCTTACAGATCATTGAAAGAAGTCTGCCCAAAAAGCCAAAACTGATAAAAGACCCTTCTTTGATTGAGAAGGAAGAAATGGAAAAGATTGGAAAAGTTTGGGTGAACATTGTCAGGAGAGACATACCTAAGCATCATCGGATTTTCACGACCTTTCATAGGAAGCAACTAAATGATGCCAAGAGGTTCTCAGAAAACTGTCAGAGAGAGGCATGTTTATGAGACTTTTTTTATCAAATAATCTTCTTTGCATCTACCAGGGAAAATTCAAGCACACACTCACATATGATGCTTTAGTCCTTTCTGATTAATGGGGTTAACAAGAGATTTCATGATTGAACTTTCTTTGAACAGGTCAAAATGAAGGTGAGTAGATCACTTAAGTTGATGAGGGGTGCTGCTATTCGTACAAGGAAATTGGCTAGAGACATGTTGCTGTTCTGGAAGCGAGTAGATAAGGAGATGGTATGGCACATACTCTTTCCTGTAGCTTGTTGAATTCTTTCATGATATTTGTCTAATAATTTTTTAATCTCCAAGTGTGAAGTCTCTCCGACACATGAAAATATTTCTTGCTACACTTTGTTAAGTAGTGAAAAGATTGTACCTTGTGGCTCGACTTGAGCAAAACCTCATTCTTTTTCTTTTTGACAAATAACTTCCTTGCAATAACAGAATAATATTTTGGATGATTCGTCTACAGAATCATGTGACAATCTCAGTGTGACTATCTCAGTGGGAAGTCAAACCTCATTTTTTTGTTACTGTTAGCTCTCTATGTAATTATCTTCCTTCATTTCGGAGGCCATTTTGTTTTCTCGGCCTCTTTAATCTGCTGTACTCCTCCTCCTCCAACTGGAAGACAAAACCACCAATTACCCAAGGATGAACCGCAAGGAGGAAAAGAAAAGGGAAAGAAGAGAGAACTGAAAGCAGCGGATCAGTAAACTAAATACAGACCATTGCATATTTGGCTTATCATTCATACGCCTCTACCTTCTATTGATAAATTTTTATTTGCATGTATGGGATGCCAAAATTTTAATTTTTACCATTGAATTAACAAATGCTTCGATGTTTGGTATTTTCAGTTATTAGTAGCTTCCTTGTAGTTCTTTTTCTCCGTATTCTTAGTGAATTGATTGAGCTGAAAGTTCATTAGCTGCTTGCTTTTGGAATATGCTGTTGTAGTTTGACTGCTGCCCGAAGTTAATTTGGCAAGATTTTGGAGGAATCCGTTTTTATTATAAGTCCATCTTCAAAGCAGTTTCTTTGCTTATAACCATAAGAAGACAATATTTTACTGTTATGTTAATCATTGTCCCATCTCTACCTTCTCTGTCGGTCTACAATTTCTTTCCTTCCTAGCTTTGAATGTTGTTTTGTTGTCATGAAGAAGTTGCGGGTGAGCTTGTTCGGGAATTAGGTTCTTTTTCACAGCCTGGATGTTGCTGGCTCATTTTATGAGACAGTCTCTCTGAAGATGACAATCGTATTGTTGTTGTTTGTTGTGGAAGTATGTTGTGCTTACAGTTTACCTGCTTTACAGGCAGAAGTTAGGAAAAAGGAAGAGAGAGAAGCTGCTGAAGCCTTGAAGCGTGAGCAGGAGCTTCGAGAAGCAAAGAGGCAGCAACAAAGACTTAATTTCCTTATACAGCAGACAGAACTGTATAGTCACTTCATGCAGAATAAGCCAAGTTCACAGCAGCCTGAAGCTTTTCCTGTGGGCGACACAAAGGCAAATGATGAAGAAGCACTACTCAGTTCTTTGGATGTCGGGCCTGGTGAGGATGAAGATCCTGAAGAAGCTGAATTGAGAAATGAGGCTCTGAAAGCTGCTCAAGATGCTGTCTCCAAACAAAAAAGGCTAACTGATGCATTTGACACTGAATGCTTGAGATTGCGCCACCCCTCTGATTCTGAGGTGACTCTGCCAGATACCTTAGTAAAAGGATCGAGTAATATAGATCTTCAGACGCCGTAAGTCTATTTGTTCATCCCACTCAGACAGTTAATTAATATTGTTTCGATTTACATGCTTCTTGTGCATAGATACTTAGCCATTTGGATGCTTTGGTGTCTACAGCTCTACCATGCCTGCTACTTCAACTGTTCGGACCCCAGAGTTATTCAAAGGCAGCCTTAAAGAATATCAGTTAAAGGGGCTTCAGTGGCTAGTCAATTGTTATGAGCAGGTCATTAGACAATTTCTTGTGAACATTATATTGTGCTTTTTACGTTAATTTCGGGGCATTTATCGAGTTAGAATATTTTTAGGGCCTGAATGGCATACTTGCTGATGAGATGGGTCTTGGGAAGACTATTCAAGCGATGGCATTCTTGGCTCATCTGGCTGAGGTAACAAATATTATGACTATTGTATGGCCTTGGTTATCTTCTCCTTTCATATGTAGTCAAATGAAATGGTGAATTTCCTATAGGAGAAGAATATTTGGGGTCCATTTCTTGTTGTTGCACCTGCCTCTGTGTTAAACAATTGGGCAGATGAAATTAGCCGATTCTGTCCTGATTTGAAAACTCTACCTTACTGGGGTGGGCTTCAAGAACGGACGGTACTCAGGAAAAATATCAACCCAAAGCGCCTTTATCGAAGGTAAATGCCTTCTCATTACCCCCTTTTAAACCAGTTGAAGGTTTAAAGACATAGTCTGATGGTTTTTATGTCGGATATGTTTGTTCATGGTGCAATGAATTCATCTCAAATCATGTCTGGTTTTTAAAGGATATGAATAATTGTCGTAGGAAGTGTCCTCGAGCCATAAGTTCATTATGGCTGACCTTTGAGACAATGTATCTGCCTCGTCTTTTACATTTCCTGTTGTTGATATGTGATTGTTTAGTTCTTCTGTACTTAAGTGCACATAGCCAATAGAAGATTGATTTCTGAGCTCCCACTCTAGTGTTTAGGCAACTGTTCAATATAAGATTTCTTAACTATGTTGAAATTCCATATAATGAGGAGTGTTAGAATAGCTAACCCAAAAGTTTGTGGAATTAGGTGAAGGTAGATTCCGGCCATATCAGGTCGTGATAAACCTTGTAAGCAAACATTGTGAGATATCACTTAATACCTCCTTTCCCATGCAAATTCGTACAAAGAATGCACATGGAAGGATAACTTGTGTGAGCAGAGAATTAGGAGAATTAACATGCCTGGAAGCTATAGTTTTGAATTTACAACTAGTTTGGGATAAAGGTGATGTTGATGTTGATGTTGAACATGCCTGGAAGCTATAGTCTTTCATATTCTGTAAATTGAGTTCTGTGAAATGGAGTTTTGAATTAGTTCTGATTCCTCTTTTTGATGCCAGGGATGCTGGATTTCACATTCTCATCACCAGTTACCAACTGCTAGTTTCTGATGAAAAGTATTTTCGGCGTGTGAAGTGGCAATATATGGTACTGGATGAGGCACAGGCAATAAAAAGTTCCAGCAGGTTTAAGTTTGATTAAGATTAATTGTTTTTCCTTCACACATTGTGCTTTCATTCAAGGACCAGAGTTCCCCCTCCTCTCTCTCTCTCTCTCTCTCTCTCTCTCTCTCTCTCTCTCCATATTTATTGAAATTTCATATGTTCACACATACCCATACATACATAGATGTTGATGTGCTTACATGCTGTTTCCCTGTGCATCTAAGACTGCCCTGTTGGACTACATGCTAGCATGCACATGTAGAAGTGCAGACAGATGCAGTAATTTTCCAGCACTTTGCAAAAACTTAAGAGTTGTTTTTGTTAGTCAAATATATAAAGCAGCGACATCTCCAAATACAATAGCTATTATAATTTTTTCATGGGATATAAACAATTTGAGTTGTATTCTTCCCTAAAAATGGGTTTTGCATCCTTCAGAAATGGACTTCAAGCATGTTGTCGTTTGCTTATTTTCTGTTTCCTCGTATAATTTTTGTCTTGTTGGATATTATGTTACAGTATAAGGTGGAAGACACTTCTCAGTTTTAATTGTCGGAATCGCTTGCTTCTTACTGGCACTCCAATCCAAAACAATATGGCTGAGTTGTGGGCTCTTCTGCATTTTATCATGCCTACGTTGTTTGACAGTCATGAACAATTTAACGAGTGGTTCTCTAAAGGGTAATCGTTCTCCTGAAGATCGTCTTTACTATATGAATATATACTTGTAGTCTCATAGTTGTTTCTATGTTAATCCATCTCTTTTGTGTTGTCTCAGAATTGAGAATCATGCAGAGCACGGTGGAACTCTAAATGAGCACCAGCTCAACAGATTGGTAAGCACATTTTGTCTGTAATTTACTTGGATTGTGTATTGAATTGATTTCATCATTGGCTGTTGATTCTTCTATAACTTCATGCTTTGCATGGTTAATTCTGCAGAATTGCAAAAATGAAAAAAGAAATAATTGTTTCTTGTTGGACTTTGCTTTCTTTTCACGTGCAAGTTACCTAAGGCATTTACCTGGCAACTTTGAGCTTGAAGTGTGAAATTGTATAACCTCCAGAACTAAGCCAATTGGAGCTAAAATAATTGCCATTATTGTTTATGGCATGGGAAGCTTCCTATGATTATTCAGGTAGTTGTGTAGTTGTAGGCAATGACATCTTTGTATTCTCTTCTTTCATCCTGCTTGATGTCAGCTTGTTTTATGTGCGTGTCTCACAGCGGAGCAACTTTTTATTTTCTTCTCTGTACTTATGGAGTTATAATGTCTGCCTGCTGTGCCTTTTTTTAAAATATAAACTCTGTGCAACTTGCCATGCACATCTATCATATTGCATTCTTTATGAGAGGTATGTTGGCGCGCCTGATTAGTATTTTGACATAATCACCAAAGATTCGGCAGAGGGAGTTTTAACACGTTTGCTTTTTTTTGGGGACTGTGATGAAGTTTTCAGACTGGGAACAGAGAAATTGTAATTGTGTTCTTTGTAATTCCTCTATTTTGTACCATTTGCAAAGGTGGCTGTGAGCCTGTGACCAATCTTTTATTCATGGCCAAAGATAATCCTATTGTCACAATCTATTCTTGCTGAATATTCGAGAGTTCACACTTATTTGCTTTTCTGACTTGTCATATACTTGCTTGAGTGGTCAGCACGCAATTTTGAAGCCATTCATGTTGAGGCGAGTTAAAAAGGATGTCATCCAAGAGCTGACCAGAAAAACAGAGATTACTGTGCATTGCAAGTTGAGTAAGCGGCAACAAGCTTTTTACCAAGCTATCAAGAACAAGATATCTCTCGTTGAATTGTTCGATGGTAGTCGTGGACATCTCAATGAGAAGAAAATCTTGAATTTAATGAATATTGTTATCCAGCTGAGAAAGGTACTTTTTTCTTTATCTGCCTTTTTTCTCTTGTTGCTGCGCCATCTGCAGATACCACGAGGAGCTTTGTCTACTTTTAATAGCTGGCTGATGCTGATGAACCTTATCTTTGTAGGTCTGCAACCATCCAGAATTGTTTGAAAGGAATGAAGGAAGCACATACTTCCATTTTGGAGAAATTAAGAATTCTCTTTTGCCTCCTCCTTTTGGCGAATTGGAGGATGTACACTACTCGGGAGGCCAAAATCCAATAACGTACCAGGTACTCTTCCAAAGCTGTGTGCTCTCACAGATTGACGATATAGAAACATAAGTGAGTGAACTAAAAGTATGGTTCAGAGCCCAATCTTATGTACAGACAGATAATCTAAGTCTAGCTCTACGTTTTACCTAAAAAAATCTGGAGGTTTACCTGTTTAGTATGTATCTGAGAAGAGTTTTGCCTGTTCTGCGTAGATCTTCTTCATGTCTTTTCACAGTATTGTTTGAAATGAACTGCTGGCAACGCTAACTGCCTTAGTGTACATATTATAAGGTAGATGGTGCCAGCAGTCTGAAATTATCTTATCATAACAAGATGGTGCCAGCAGTCTTTATATTTTGTTGAGTGATGATAGTTGCTCCAAACTTGAGGAACATGGTCGATTCTTCTAAAAGCTTAAGTTGTTAAATGGGGTTGTGGATTATTATTTACGTGCTCTAAAACTCCCCCTCATGCAAGCTTGAATTTGGAATAAGACTGAAGTGGAGATTCATTATAAATGGAAAGAAAAATTAGTAGCTTCATGAGATTTGAACACAGGACTGCTCACTGAGAACACATTGGACAAATAATTGTCCCGAAAAGTTTAAACTATTTAAAGCAGGCCAGGAATGTGTATATAACATATCCCTCAACCCTAACTCTCACGCGTAAGTCAGTCCTTACATGTGAAACACAGGGATGGGGCTTAATCACATCAAATGGACAACTAAGACCGGAAAATAGGTTAAATAGAATGAGCAATTCACGGAATGAAGACAAAATGGGAGTATGAGTATTTGTTCTGTTTATGCTTTGGCATCATGTGAAAAGGACTATATCCAATTCTTATAGAAGCTTAATTTATCAGATGATAGCTAGGTTTAATAATTGTATTCCTGACGTCTGTATGGTACATTTCTAGGACATAGTGCTATGTGCCGCCAGCTCATGCCCATGGGGGCTTATGAGCTTAAACTAGGAGAAAGAGGACATCTACATAGTAGATTAACGGTTATTATTTTGAATTTTCCGTGATGTTTTTACTTTAAAAGAGAACGGTAGTGTGTGACTCTATAAATGTGCACATGATTGTCACATTGACAGTGCCCAGTTTTTTGTGCTGAATCTGTTTGATTTAATTAGTTAAGCACATTTTTGACCAAAAAAATAAATAAAATTAGTTAAGCACATTGATGTAGTGAAAATGCTTTCTGGAAAACTTAAAGATCTTCCCCTAGCACCCTCATGAGCTAATTGAAAGCTAAGCACTTAGGGAGCTTGTTTGAGTGCACAGTTTTTTCATACGAATTTTAGGTAGGCATTTTGCGTGAGCTTCTTTGCAACTTGCTTTAGTGTCATAATGAAATTTTTTGGTACCAACTTTATTTGAGTAAACTGACTTCCTTGTTTAACCGGATGCTATGTGCCCAAGATAAGTGTACAGTGCATGTGTTCCACATAGATATATGAAGTAGAATATTGGATTCTTTTTCCTGGCTGTTAATAATGTCTACTTAGTTGACATATTATAATGTGCGCCCATGCGTGCGGGGTGACATTCATCAGTGCTTTCCACTATTTGTGTAGTCCTCCTCATTTTTAGCTTGGACACCTATGTACCTTCTGTTTTCTTGCAGATGCCAAAACTGGTGCATGGAGAAATTCTACAACACTCGGGAATGCTTGACACGTCTGTTAGGCATGGTGTATGCAGAGAGTCCTACCTAAATTTTTTTAACATATTCTCCCCCTCAAACGTGCATCAATCTATATTTTCAGAGCAAAACAGCTCTAAGGGACCATTTGTTAAAAGTGGTACCTTTGGTTTTACCCGTTTAATAGATCTTTCGCTGACTGAGGTTGCATTCGTCGCTACCGGTACCTATATGGAGAAACTGTTATTTTCCATGGAGAGATGGGACAGTCAGCTATTGGATCAAATAGTGGACTTTGTAATCGAAACCACAGATGATGACATGAGATGCAATCACCTTGACAGAGGAAAAGTGAAAGCCGTTACGAGATTGCTGCTAATGCCATCAAGATCCGAAGCAAGCTTGCTTACAAGAAAATATGCTACTGGTCCTGCCGAGGCTCCATTTGAGGCTTTAGTTTGCTCTGATCAGGATAGGCTTCTATCCAACTTTAGGCTACTGCATTCAACGCATGCATTTATTCCCCGAACTAGAGCTCCTCCGGTATCTTTTTATCTATCAATTCCTCTTATTTGATCTTTCAATCTCATTTTTTGGCATACATATTTTACTGTCTATCTTTCCGCAACAGATTGGTGTCCATTGCTCGGATAGAAACTTCGCATACAAAACAATTGAAGAACTACATCATCCTAGGATCAAGAGATTGTTCTTAGGATTTGCCCGCACATCAGAGTACAATGGACCAAAAAAGCCATTTTGCTCGCCTCATCCTTTAATTGAAGAGATTGATACTGAGCTATCTATCTCACAGCCTGCTCTTCAGCTTACATATAGAATATTTGGTTCTTGTCCTCCCATGCAGAGCTTTGACCCCTCGAAGTTGCTTACTGTAAGCTATCTACATATTGGAGGCTCCAATCTGTTGGCATTGATATATTAAGAAATTTTTGTGGGAACAGATAATCTGATTGCTTGACTGTTCATTTGAAATTGGATACAGGATTCTGGTAAGCTCCAAACATTGGATGTATTGCTGAAGCGCTTGCGTGCAGAAAATCATCGCATCCTTCTGTTTGCTCAGATGACAAAGATGCTCAATATTCTTGAGGTAATGTTTACATTCGATCACTTCTGTTCCTTTTTCAGTCGGGATCCTATAATTTTCCTCAACTTATCGAGCTCTCCATTGCAGTTTGTTATACTCAGTATAATTAAAGTGAATCGGGAATGCATTTGATCATCCTTTAAGGCGTACATTGTTCACCTAATGGCTCGACTTTCTTAAGTCTTTACGTGCTGATGAATTGCTGAAGCCCTAGTAGTTAATTGGAATATGTATGATGATTCATCTGGATCCAGATTTAGGGGGAAAACTGCAATCCCTGTAGATATCCAAAACCATATAGTATAGAGGCATAGAACTCACCGTCCTTTCATAGTTCATAGTGTTCCCTTCTTTTTCTTTCTTTAGGGACATATTAGAGTGCCTTTTCATATTTGTTTTTCTTCCCCTCTTTGTTGCCGGATAAGTCCTTGCATGTGATTCCCAGTATCAAGTATCACATGTTGGTGAATCTGTAAGTCTAGAAAGAACAAAGTGCAAAGCAGTTGATGTCACCTATGGGCTGCAAGTTCCTAACCCATCATTTTGTCTTTCCTCGACTCACATCCCCTATTTATCCTCCCTCCATCACAAATCACACTGGCTTTACTCTGAAGTGGCCGTGACAACACCCCCTCCTCTCTCTCTCTCTCTCTCTTCAAAAACCTCTTTTGCCGACAGTAGTCCTTTGGCACCAGGAGATGCAAGGTGGTAGTGGAATACAAGTGCACTGTGCAGATTGAGCAGTTGCGTTCCCTCTCGAGCAAGATATCTTCAGCCTATTTATCTCATGAATATTGGTTTGCATCACCGTTCTCTTGTTATAGAGAGAAATGGATTGATGGTCATGTATCAATATTTATTGTGAGTGGATACTTACAATTAATCAGATTTGTTCCGAGCTGGTTATCTGACATGCTGCATCTTTACAGGACTATATGAATTACAGGAAATATAAGTACCTAAGGTTGGATGGATCCTCCACCATTATGGATCGACGAGATATGGTCAGAGACTTTCAACATCGGTAGGGACTTTAGAATGATGTTCCGACTCATTTTGTCTGCAATATGAATGATGTTTTGTGTGTGATTTCCTGTTCTTTGGAAAATTCAGTAGTGTCCAATTGTTGTATTTGTCTTGCAGGAATGATATTTTTGTCTTCTTACTAAGTACCAGAGCTGGTGGACTGGGAATTAACTTAACAGCGGCTGACACAGTCATATTTTATGAAAGTGATTGGAATCCAACACTTGATTTGCAGGCGATGGATCGAGCTCACAGATTGGGTCAAACAAAGGATGTTAGTTGTGAAAACTCTCAAGTGCTCTTTTAATTTCCAGATCCTTATTTCTTCATTATACTTCTGTCTTAGGAGTATATCTTTGCCACCACTCCTTCCAAAAAAGAACCCTCCTTACACAGCATTTAAGTGACGTTGGGTATGCATGCAAACAGTCAAGAACCATCTGTGCTTGCTGAAGTTGGTGTCCCTTTGGCCTCTATGGATAAGTTTTGTGATATGTCTGTGTATTTTGGATTCCACCTTTAAATGAAAATTTCGGTGTTGTCTTTCTGTTTTATAGGTTACTGTTTATCGGTTAATCTGTAAAGAGACAGTTGAGGAGAAAATTCTTCAAAGAGCTAGTCAGAAGAATACTGTTCAGCAGCTTGTCATGACAGGTGGTCATGTCCAGGGCGATCTTTTGGCTCCTGAGGATGTTGTATCGCTACTTTTGGATGATGCTCAATTGGAGCAAAAACTAAGAGAGGTTCCACCACAGGTTGGAATAGAATGTCTGTCATTGTCGTCTTTTTCGGACTTTAGTTGATGCAGTTTTGCCTGTACTCTGTGTTTGAGACATATCCTAATGAGATGGAGAAAGCACAATATAAATGAAGCTTGAGTTTTGCAAAGGGTGATGTATTATCTCATCGCGTTGTCAGGTTAAGGATAAACAAAGAAAGAAGCAGCCAACAAAGGGCATCCGCTTAGATGCTGAAGGGGATGCATCTTTGGAAGACTTAACAAACATTGCTGCTGAGGGTGCTGAAAATGAGCCCAATCCTGATGCAGACAAATCAAAGTCCAGTAGCAAAAAGGTATCGTCACGTGTTATGATTTTAGTAGTCAGAAATCGGGATTTACTCTGTGAAACTATCTAAAAGAGAGAGGCATGAGGCATGACTGAAGGAGCATAATTGTGTGATCTGGGGTAAAATAGTTGAAATTTGTTGTCACCGGTGTAAATACCTATGAACTTTTGAAGTTGCTTCCTTTTGTTGTGCAAGCTCTTGGTCTAATTAGTGAATTCTGTCCCCGTTAGCACAAATCAGGATGTGCAGTGTTATCTGAGGTTTTTCCATTTCGAGTTGTTAGTAGGAGGGATGTCACAACACCCCTGGGTAACATTGTCTAGTAGTGGACTGAGGAACTGAAAATTTTGAACTTACAGGATTTTGGTAATAAATCGTGGATGTCAAGTGAATATCCTTTGCTAATGGTGATGGATATCTGCTGGTATCAACATGTACCTTGTCCTGAATATTTTTCTTTGTTTGTTGCAAGCTCCACGTGGTCCCCAATTTTCAATGCACATTTATCGTGAGAGAGGGGTGGGTGAGCTTGAAGGGATATCATGCTAGTGTGAGCTTTTATATTATGTGTCCCTAGCATAAAAGCTGGTTCTTTTGTATAATTGCCATGTAGTTTACCCATTGCATTTTTAGTCAATGTACATCCTAACTTGATTGCTGCTGTGGCACTGTTTTTGTTTGTCTTTTTGCCTTATTATGCTGTGAACCTTTTTGCTGGTGATTCTTTTTAGTCTCTCCGTGGTTTTAGACAGTAGCATGACTTGTAACGATGGTGTCCATAGAATGCTGTGCTTTCTCCTGTTTTTTAACATGCTTTGCTGGTCATGCAGAGGAAAGCTGCTGGCGACAAGCAAAACTCGTCGAAGTCAAGAAACCCGCCTAGGATGAACGAAAGTAGCTCATCGCCCGCAGAGTATCCTTTTGATGACGGCTTACAATATGACGACCAGCAATCACAGAAACCGAAGAGACTAAAGAGGCCTAAGAAGAGCGTGAATGAGAATCTTGAGCCTGCATTTACTCCTGCACCCAACATGCCTCCAGAGCAGACCCTATTTCAGTCTATCCATGAATTTGGTTCCAGTGATCCCAGCATATGAACACGCCCCAACTTGTGACGCCATCATATAAAGGAATTGTGAAGTGTATAATCATATCCGCTCCCACTTGCTGACCTTCCACATCGTGGAAGGCATCGAGCGCCGCTTTTTGGCCCCTTCACGGCGTGGGGGAAGAGTGATGAGATTCGAAGGAAGGAAAAGTCTGACCTGTATAATTTTTTGTATAGTTTTCGGCAAAATTGTTGTAGATCTACTGTTTATTGATAGCTTGTATAGGCCGAATTTATCGAGTCTTTCTCCCATAGTGCAGAGAGAAACATTTGTACAGGTCAAATCCCAATTATAATGGATAGTCCTGTTCGGAAGTCTCTCGTTCCCCTCTATCTCTCTCTCTCTCTCCCCTCCCCCCAAAAGGAGGAGGAGGAGGAGGAGGAGGTGGCTTCAAGTCTTGTAGGCTACTCGTTCATGAAAAGAAAGCCAGTTTAGCGAAAAACTTGGCGAAATCGCTTGTGAGAGAAATGCCAAGTGTATTGAAGCCCAAAAAAAAAAATTGATATACTAAATTGTCATTATTTGGTGCTTCTAGACTACGTTAGCCTACTCAATGTCGGTCGTTAGAGGCGTTTAAAATGACCTGCTTGTTTGCCAATTTTTTCTGATCATTCTTACTAGATTTTTTGTTTTGGTCGAAAATCTTACTAGATTCAGCGGTGCCACTTTTTTTTTTCTCTTTTGCCCGAAACTTCACCTTGCCAGAAAAACCATAGACATATTGGGTCGACGGGCTTGGCCCGAGAGAGAGAGAGGCAGGCTAACAAATGAAGAAAAACAGGGCAAAAATGCAAATGACAAAGTGACTGAGATTAAGACATGTTAGAGTAATTAAATATTAAACCACACCTTCATTCAATAGCTTAAGCTTTTGGAACAGTTGGTAGTAGTCCTACAAAATTACACATGGTATCAAAGCAGGAGGTCCTGAGTTCAAATCTCAGATTAAGCGTGAGGAGGAGTGTTAAAGTAATTAAATATTAAACTACACATTCATCTAATATTTTAAACTTTTGAAACAGTTGGCAGTGGTCTACAAAATTACACAATACTAATGTTTTGAGTCCTTTCATGGGTACTCTCGTATTAATGACCGATTGGGAAGCTGGCAGCTTCCAAAATATTTATTACCCTTTGGCATCCAACTCTATACCCAACTAATCCCTCCATTTCATTTAATGCCTCTCTCTCTCTCTCTCTCTCCACATGACTCCAGCTCACCAGTTCTTCGTTTCAGCTTGGTGAGCTACATGCAACTCCTCGTCTTCGCAATGACTCGCTCCAATTCACAGTCACAGTCGCAGTCTTACCATGCACCAGAGCTTTAGTTGGTTCTTGCCTTCTGGGTCCAGCAATGGAGTCTTGAAAAAGAGAAGAAACAGTCAAGTTTGTAAGTGGGAGAGCGTTATTACGATCACAAGTAAACGACCCTTTATTGGACGGCTCGACTTTGGAGTTACCGACACGGAAAGGTCGGTTTTTTTTTTTTCCTTTCCCAGCAATATTTTAGTGGCATTTTGGGGATTTTCTTTGAGGCTTTGTAGTTGGGTAGATGAACGAACTTAAGAAGACGGAGATAACAAAGGCGTGCGGCAATTTGCTTTCGTCCGCCGCGAGATGATGGACTCAAGCTCATGTGCTTAAAGTATTCTGTGGAATTTGTTCTTGCTATAAATAAATGCCTTGAATTCGAGTAGCGGACAAGAAGAGAGACAGAGAGAGAGAGGGAGAGAGAAAAACTCCGGTTTGGTTGGTCAGAAAATCTGAGTGGAAAAATGCAGAGTTAGTTTGAGTTTTGGTGTAGAATATCCAACCAACAAGATTTCATTCTTCTGATAAACGGCGAAACTCGGAAAAAGTGGGGAAAGCTTGTGGGGTTTCAAGCTGGGGGTTGTGATCATTCATTTGGTGGAAGATCGTTGTTGAGAGAAGCAGCTGCATAAAATCAGGTGGGTTTTGCAGTGTCTGATTGTTGTGGCGTTAATGCAAGCATCAAAACAATAGTAAGAACTGGTGAGGCATACAAGCATTTCCCGGGGCCACGCCTCTTCGATATCGCCGAAGGTCTCAGAAATTAAGGTGGTGCTGGTATTGGTCGATCTATTGATTTTGGAGCCGTATTGTATCAACTCTTTGGAAGAAAATGGTGGGTAGTGTCGAGAGGGTTGCTCAAAATGGATACTCAAATGGGTCCATTCACAATAATGGGAATGGTTTGGAGGAAAAACTCGATGAGCTCAGGCGTCTTCTCCTCAAGGCCGATGGCGATCCGTTGAGAATTGTCGGGGTGGGGGCTGGTGCTTGGGGCAGTGTTTTTGCAGCTCTGCTTCAAGATAGCTATGGCCAATTTCGTGACAAAGTTCAAATCAGGATATGGCGAAGGCCCGGTAGAGCCGTGGATAGAGCCACGGCTGAACATCTTTTTGAAGTCATAAATTCAAGGGAGGATGTCTTAAGGAGGTTGATACGACGCTGCGCGTATCTGAAGTACGTCGAGGCTAGACTTGGCGATCGTACTCTATTCGCCGATGAGATTCTGAAAGATGGTTTCTGCTTAAACATGATCGATACACCTCTCTGTCCCTTGAAGGTGGTCACCAACTTGCAGGAGGCCGTTTGGGACGCCGATATCGTGGTGAACGGGTTGCCTTCCACGGAGACGAGTGAGGTGTTTGAAGAGATCAATCACTATTGGAAGGAGAGGATCACCATGCCCATCATTATATCTCTGGCGAAGGGCATAGAAGCTGCATTAGATCCTGAACCTCATATTATAACTCCCACTCAGATGATCAACCGTGCAAGTAAGAGTTACCTCCTTGGAGTTAGAAATTATCCATCGCCCTCCCTTTCTCTGGAGTGCGTTGTGAAGGATTTTGCTGTCTTGCTGATTTGTGTGTAGAACTCTGTTTTCCTCCTAGTCTAGCCAACTCTGCTTCGGCGACAATATAGAAAGGGAATCATGAAACAGAATATTTAGAAACTCGGTTATATTCTGTCTGTTTAGGACATTGATGAATACTTCCCTTCCAACGCTGAGCATCATCACTTAATAATTTGAGTTTTCACTCCATTCATCTGTTGCATTGAAGTTCAATCTTTGCTTATTTAGCCTAGCTTTTACAAATGGGTGGTTGCAGTCATCTGCTTTCTAAGCATTTATTGTTATCCGCATGCTTGGCAGCTGGAATCCCCACGGAGAACATACTTTATCTTGGTGGACCGAATATTGCCTCTGAGATTTACAACAAGGAGTATGCAAATGCTCGACTATGTGGATCCGACAAATGGAGGAAGCCTCTTGCGAAATTTTTGAGACAACCCCATTTCATAGTGTGGGACAATAGCGATCTCGTCACGCATGAGGTCATGGGCGGCCTCAAGAATGTCTATGCCATCGGAGCTGGTAATTTGCCAATAATCAGTAACTGTTGCACAATGCAATTATGTTCATAACATCACTGTCTTCGATACATTCATTTTAAGAACTGCCGGCATTGTCTTCCTTCCATGCTGAAAATTTTCCAGGAATGGTTGCTGCTCTTACCAATGAAAGTGCTACCAGCAAATCGGTGTACTTTGCACATTGTACATCGGAGATGATATTCATAACCCATCTGTTGGCAGAAGAACCGGAGAAACTGGCGGGGCCTTTGCTGGCCGACACGTACGTGACATTGTTGAAAGGTCGTAATGCATGGTACGGGCAGATGTTAGCCAAGGGGCAGCTGAACCTGGACATGGGAGATAATATCAGCGGGAAAGGAATGATTCAGGTGTCCGTAGTTTGCAACCTTACGGTCTTAATGCAATTGTCAGCTTACACATAACTCTGATGATTGAGTCCGTTTAATAGTTCCTGTAGGCTGTGTGTATATATTTTACTGAATTTCCATCTGTTTGTATATGTTTGATCTTACACTCAGCTGTTGCCTGACGTCGACATGCTAATTACAGGGTGTCTCAGCTGTCGGAGCCTTCTATGAACTATTGAGCCAGTCGAGCTTAAGCCTGTTGCATCCCGAAGAAAAGAAGCCTGTTGCTCCTGTTGAACTATGCCCTATCCTGAAGACACTATATAAGATTCTGATAGTGAGGTACTTATGTATTGCGATTAATGTTTTGTATCTACACGGAAATTTTTTCTAAAAAGTTTTAAACTTATTGCACCTTGTCTAATTCAGTCATAATTCTTGTAATTGTGCCAATTGAGACCTAAATCTTTTGACAATTTATCAATTTAGTCATTCTGGCAAATTCTAGCCTGAAATTGCTGACGTGGTTTTTTTTATTTTATTTTAAAGTTTGGACGTCGGCTGTCCTACGTAGCACAATCGACACTGACGTGCAAATTTTTTTAAGTTCTTTTATTAATTTTTTTTATCTTTTTTTTATTGTTAAGGGTTGGCAGGGGTCGTGGGCGAGGGCCGCAAGCGACCGGCGAGGGTCCCCAAGCCTCAGCCGCTGGCTGGTGGCCCCCAACCGGCCCTCAACAATAAAAAAAGAAATTCAGAACAATTCAAAAATTTCAAAAAGTTTCCACGTCAGCATTGACCGCGTCACGTAGGGCAGTCGATGTCCACATCAGCAATTTCCGGTTAAAATAATTAGTCAAAAGAACTAAATTGACAAATTGTTAAAAGGTTTAAGACTTAATTGGCACAATTATAAGTTTTAGGATTGAATAGATCAAAATGCAACAGGTTTAGAACTTTTTGGACAATTTTCCCGTATTTATTATGATGTTGCAACTCAATGTCAGCTTACTCTCTTGCGTATATGCTACAATCCATTTCATTTTGCAAGCTGACTAATCTCAGCTCCCTCCAATCATTGAATACTTTCTATGAAATTCACTTTTGTGGGGTTGCCATTTGCCAGGGAACAACCTGCGCGAGCTATCCTGCAAGCTCTGAGGGACGAAACCTTGAACGACCCTCGCGAACGAATCGAGATTGCGCAGAGCCATGCTTTCTACCGACCTTCGCTTCTTGGTCAGCCTTGAGCAGCTTGTTCATCCGAGAGAGCGGTAATAAGCAACCGGCGTCTTCACCGGACAGGAGCATATTTACTAATACCCGAGACAGAAACATAATGGGTTTGTAATGGATTTTGAATTAATACATTTACATTTTGATCAACTGGCAGTTCTTGCGCTTTAGCTAGAAGTGGCTGCACAGCTTTTGCGCAGGATTTCTCAGAGTCTTTTCAAACCCTTCTCAAATGAAGATGGAACATTTATCTCCATGTTCCCAAGGATTAAATCTGCTTATTAGGTCGGCTTGCATTACTTCGATCCCGAACAGAAGGGCCAGAATCAAGTTGGATCCAACCAGTCTCATGACCAAAGTGCAAAACCATCATCACATGTCGCAAATGATCTATGAAATGATCAACTGGAACTCTCCGAGAGTCACCTAATAGTAGTAGATAACCACTAGCAGTAGATGACCAGTAGATCAAGAGAAACGTTGTCTAGGAAAGGCCAACTCTTTCCAATGGGTAATATTTAAGTCGCACGCACGGTTAAAGATTTAACTCTCACTATGAATAAGACAATGCGAGTGTCGAAAACAGAATTTCTCTGTGCTCATTTCCACTCGGGCCGCGATAGTTACCCTTAAAGCTTAACCAGCTTTAACCAAACGGAGCCTGCAGGCCGCTCTTCCTGCTTACCTCAAGCCAAAACTGAAATCTAGCTGAAGGAGTTCTTGCTACAAACTCTGCCTGATTAATGACCGGTGGCATTCTTTCGCAAAGACAATATATGACGTTAGCAGAATTGAAAATTTCAAGGTCGGTAGCGATACCACCTGCACTTTGTCAACATTCACAAACGAAATATACAAACTCCCAACTCCAGGACGACACATTGTTTCTACTTGCCCAATTGTACGAAGTACAAAAGACAAGTGATTCAGTACATGAATTTGTGGGGAAAATCTGACATGCTGTGACTATGTGAATACCTATTTATGTACATCTGAACAAGATGTGTATTAAAGCTTTTCTTACTAAAGTACCTATTACTTTGTATCACCTGATGTATGATTTCCCGCCATGGTCCTTTGAAGATGGAGCCAACCCTGCAACCCACACGGATCAGCACAAACTTTCCAAGGTGCAATTGAAGTTGCAAGAATACCCACAAATGCACATAAACAAGCTGTAAGCACACAGTGGATATAAACCGGACTCGGAAATACGCACCTGTAATCTAGCAACGACCCACTTTATTAGCTATTTGCTCGACCAGCAACTTTTTTTTAAGCTTAGAGTAGTTTCTGAGTTTGTATTCCTTTGCAATGGCCCTCAGATCATTTACCTTCAAACTCTCCAAACTGACTTCAGCAGGGTGCCGCAATATCCCCAGCTCGTTGTCTACATCATCTGATTTCTCATGTTTGATCATCAGTGGTTTGGCCTTACATCCAGAACCAGATACTTCTGCTTCTAAGTCACCCATTTTAACCTGAGCATGGGTAATCCCCATGGAAGTTACTGTGTTTGATGTCTTCTGTCTTTTCCTTTCTTGCTGAGAAACCAAACCTGTGCTAACATCAGGGACAAGAGCAGGATGTTTGGCTTCAGAGTGGATCGCAAGAACAAACTCCTTCAAAATCTTTCCAGTCAAAGGCTTATTTACATTGGCGCACTCATTAACAATTCCGAACATCCTTCCCCCTATGGTGTTCGAAAGGGATGCACTTGGTGCAATTTCCACTTGGTGCAATCTTTTAGAACTCAATACATTTTGCTCTATTTCCCTCTTACCCTTCTGCTTCTTTGGCATCTTCGACTGGATTAAGTTGGATCTATCAGCAACAGAAGCATCATCCTGTAGTTTGACCGCAGTGGAAACTTGTTCGTCTTCCCCAGTATCTGTCTTGATCACATGTTCACTTTTCTGGTCCTCTAGCTCTACCATTGAGGTCAAGGCAGAACTTTCAGCGTCAGCATTTCTGTTTTCCCCACTAACAATCAGAGATGAGCTCGGCAAGGCCTGCGTCTTGGTAAGAGCAGCCTTTGGTTCTTCCTTTACATCATTCAAGGCAATTTTCAGCATTTGATTGCTATATCTTGGCTCTTCATCAGGATTTCTGTTGTTTTCTGGAAGTGTGCCTGTTCCAGTGTTACATGTCTTCGTTCTCTGATTGCAACCGCCATCATGAATAGAAGGATCTGGAACAGTATACTCAGTGGTTGCATCTGGAGGCTGGACATTGATATGAATAATTGTGTCATTGATGGAGTTGATATAGCGTGTAAGTGCTTTTCCGAGAGTTCTGCCCTTCAACTTCCCAAACCCAATGAAAATGATGGAGCAAATGAAGAAAATGAAATTCTTACCTCATCAGATTTTGCTGTGCTCTCCTGCAGCTTCAAAGGCTGATTTAAGATTCTGCTCCTATCTATAGCACTACCATTTCCATGTTCAACATCATCACTAACTTCCAGTTTAGGCTCACACAGCTTAACCATATTCCCATCGTGAGTAGTTTCATCTCTTAGAGCAGACAAACTGGAGCTTTTGATGGTGGTACTTGAGGGCTACGGATAGAAAGAGGAGAAAAGCAGAGGCGAAAGTCAGATAGGCGAACAGTTCCTGTAATTGGACTAAAAAGATGATTCAAAATGCAACAGTGCCATGATTTGCGCATTTGAGCTGAGGTAGTATATCAAACCCAAGTAGAGAACTTAAGAGTATATTTTTTAGGTAAGTAATCTAAATGCACTTTTATCTTCTGAAGAAAGAAATTATTCTCTTTTTCTCAGACTTGTTTGATAATTTTAGGGCTGCAACACTACAAACAGTTATGGAACTGTATCCGACCTCGGAAATTAAAGCTTTGGGATGAGGTTCCTCCCGTTGTTTCGCATCAGAATCGGAATGAACAGCTGAATCATCTACTGCATCTGTACTGGAACTTTCATCAACTGTTTGCAGAGAAAGTTCATGCTTCTGCGAAAAGCAGTCATCATCAGTCAGTAGATGAACTATCAAAGAGTTGGAAGCTGCTGGTAGCTCTATCAGGAACACACAATGAGTGTATGACATATTCACATCTGTTAAAAGAAGCAAAAAGGTAACTACAAACCACAAAGGCAGAAATAATTGTCTTAAGATATTTCCTCATGCTTTGCCCAAAAGAGGTGCCGTGTCAATGCGTAGATTGTAAGATGTAAATAAATATGTGCAGAAGCAAGAGAGTACTTCTTGAAGACATTCCCTCAGTCGTAACAATACAACAGATGTAGCCCAATCAAATATTTATACTCCCTGTTTGTGACATAAATTGATCGAAAGAGGGGGATGCTCGCAGGATTTCTGATGTTACTCGTCAGCCACTAAAAGACAAATAGGTGAATAGGGTCAAAAAGAGGATGCTGACAAGAGATATATTAAACTTAACACCCTCATCATTCTAACAAAGGGCACAGACATACTTCTGATTCGTATAAAAGGAAGATTCGTGCATATTATTGCTTACTGCTACACAGAAATGTAGATATCTCCTAACTTAATCCACCAAGGAAAAAACCAGAGTACTGTTAAAATTATCACCAATGGTGGATTTGCCGATTTTGAGGACTGTTCATGCTTTCGGATCTCCAAGCATGGAAGAATCAATAAACAAAAACGAAGAGAAACCTAAGTATTCGTGACATAGGAACTGGAAGCAATTGACAAAATGAATGCAACACATTAATTTTTGAATGGAAGCAGTTAGCCATTGCATCTTTGGCACATCAATCTTATGTCCAAGGAACACGAGATTGTACTCAACCATTCCTTTCTCCTCGCTCTCTTTGGATCTAGTTAGGAACATCAGATCCTGGTGCCACCGCAAGCACAGGTTTGATTGCCATTAGAAGTACAACGATAACAAAATAAGAGCCAAACCTGGTTCTTTTCATGGCAGTGGCTCCTGAGTAGAGCCTTCACCATGTCATGCATTCTCTCAGTAGGTTCCTCATTCACGTTTGAATGAGCGCCAGAATCATCTTGATCTCTACACCTCAACCACTTCAGAGATACACGAAAGTAATCAATCTTTTCTTTCAATGCATTGCAGCATATGTTAGGCCATTCTTCATATTCAATACACGCTAGTTCACTTTGGAGGCACACCAGATGCTTTTCTAGTTCATCGATTTCGTCATCAGCCTTCCTTACCAATATTTGCAGCACTTGTACACAAGCCAGTTCATTCGCCGCATTCTCTTCTAGTAGATCTGCAACCAGCAGACATAGTTGGAATCATAGTTGCACCATTACTGATGACATAAAGAACACTGCCAGGACTTGCAGAGAAGACGAGGATGAAAACTCACCAACACCATAACCTCCGTGGAAGTCATGTTGACACCCAAGCTGCATATCGATGCTGCTCTCTGGTGCACCCGTACATAAATAATTGAATTCTAACAATGCGATGGTACACAAAATGAGCCTTAATATTGAAAAAAATTATCAAAATAAGTAAAGAGCAGGAGAACCTTGGATGTGGGGTGGATCCCAGAGATCCCATGTCATAATCTCGTAACTGTTTATCCTGGAAAATTTGCAATTTACCATCAAATCTTTGTTCTTAACATTACCATTCCCGAAATACTGATGTAGACGAAAGTTCATGAGTCAACACATACACGAAGAGGTTTAAGCAAGCTTACAGGTGCAGATGACATACTATAGCAGAATTTGCAGATAGATTGGGCATAGGAAATTTATTCGTAGAAATTGTACAACTAGAACACACAATCGATTTTTCATGGCCATTGAATAGACAAGCTAAGAAATTTATCCATAGGCTGTCAAGAAAAGCACGTAAAAAAAGTAAGAACGTGCGAAAAACCAGCAGAAAAGGGAAAAAGGAAGAGAAGAAATACCCAGTCGGCTGCATCAATGCTGAACATGAAATCACCCACCTGAGAAACCAAAACACGCAGGAATGTCTCCTTGACAATAAATTAAGGACATGAATATTCCATTCGATCGATGATGCGACCCAGCCCCGAGGCGAATAGCTATAAAAACTACGACAACGACCTAATCAACTCGAGCGAAACAAACCCAGCAAGACAAAGTTAGAGCATCGCAGTGGAAGCAAGTGAGTGCCGAAAATTACAAACTCAGAATCGCTGAGGCGAAACTCCCAAAACTCGATCGAACCGAAATGCTACAGCCCTGGCAAAAAAAGCAAGAGAAGAGAGATTGTGGGTAAGTGGGCTTCAGTTACTGCAAGTTCTTGTCGTTAGGCGCAATAAAAGAGGCTGTGCGCGCAATGCCAAGAAGGTGCAAAATGTCGTCTTTGTTCGTAATGGTAGCTTCTACAAATTGCAACAGCTAAACGCACGCGATTTCGCGGTAAATGTTGCAAAAAAGGATACGCGAATCCTCTGCGCATGTGCGAGTCACCATCTTCGCCAAAATTAGAGAAAAAGGAGAGAGAGAGAGAGAGAGAGAGAGAAGATGACAATGCAGCACCGTCGAAGACGAAGCGAGAAAGAAAAGATTGCGTGAGAAGAGTGAGAGATGGAAAACCAGAACGGAGCGTGAAGCAGCAGTACCTTGAAAACGAGAGAGAGAGAGAGTGGCCTGCAAATGAAAGCGATCGACCACCTGCTCCTGCTCTTGCTCGGCTCTCAGGAGGAAGAGAGAGACCGCTGACTGCATTGAAGAAGGTGGAGACAGAAAGAGAAAGAGAGGTGGGGCCCACTTCGGACAGCCTTTTTGGACACGTAATCAGCCTACGTGGATGATGCGGGCCTCGTAGAAACGAAAACGGCTTCGCCCCGGCTAAGTATATTAACGAAGGTCAATGTGACCGCTGTACACGCCCGGAAAGCGAATCAAAAGACCCAATTTTTTTTACCAAATTTCCTACTTCTCTCAAACTCGCGTTCTCTCCTCTCCCTCTCGCGTTCTCACTTCTCAGCTCTCTATGGCGACTCGCCTCCCCTGACGCCTCGCGGCTCGCCGCCTCGCCTCAGCTCCCCCTCCTCTCGCCGGACTCAGTTCGCCGCCTCAGCTCGCTGCCTCGCTCGCCTCCTCGCTTCCTCGCCTTCTAGTTCTCGCTTGCCTCTGGCCCTCGGCTCGCATCCCATCCTCGCAAGGTGTCACCTATGCTCTGTTTCTGTTGCTCTGTACACGAATAAGAAAGGCCGAGAGTTCTAGGTACTTCTTGTGTGAAAATCGTCTGTAATCGAGGCTCCATTAATGGTTTGAATTTGCTGTGTTTCCTTTGTGGTGATATGGGTGTGAATCATTGTGCTGCTTCTGATCCTTGGGCTGAGGTGCTTACCACACGTTTGATAATATTCCTGAATGATATCAGAATACACGTACATCGGATAAAATGAACACTATAATCAATTTTCTTCGTTATTGGCTTCATGAAGAGAGTCCTCGGGCATGTTTGTGTGAACACTATAATCATTGTTCTGCTTCTTCGTTGTTGATTTTTGTTGGCTTCATAAAATGAACACTATAATCACTATAATCAGTTTTTTGATAGGTATGCTTATTGAACATTGATGGCTGTGTTTGATGTCTATTTGGGGGCCAAAACTTGTATGTTGAACATAAATCCATGCTCTATACATATGAAATTTATAGTTATTATAATTGAAATCATAAAAATAATAATTTATCACGTATATATAAAAAAATGTATGTAATATACAACGTGTCGGAAATTTCTATTTTTTGAGAATTCATGCGTCGGCGTGTCGTGTCGTGTCGTGTCATGTCTCTCGTCCGTTTAACATAGTTGAAAAGTGAAGTTCCAATCTTCATTCTCACATTAGCATAATTACCGTTTAAAAGTCGTGGAATCACTTTTTTCTCGCTGTGAAAAATATTTTCTATGAATCATCATAATACGATATCTGAGTAACAGTCACTTCCGCCTTCTTAATTGGACGGCACCCCTTGGCCCTTGAAAGGTCAAAGCCTTTCATTTTCACCAACAGTCATACTGTGATATTTGCTCCTTTCTGCTTTGTTTGTGTCAGTTTTACTGGAATGTATTCTCAGTGGATTTGATTGAAGAAGGGAGGCCTACATTGATTGTTGCTGATACTTTGACGGTGAAAAGAACCCCAAAATAATCAAAGGAGGATCGGTCATATTCGTCAAATTCTATATTGAGATTTAGCTTGAGTTAGTTTCTCTGATCTATAGGCATGTTCTTTCACTTGGAGAGACTCCTTAATTACATGTATGCAATAACCTATTTCTGAAAGTTCAAAATCAGCCTGACATGTATTTCTGATTAGGGTTAGGCTGTACAATTTAGATTCTGACATTCTCCTTACTAGCTGACATATGAGTTAAGCATGTAATTTCTTTATAAAGTCGACTTATTTCTGAATGTTCAATTTGCTAGATGTCTGAATCGAGTGCTTTAAGTATCTTTTCCTTTCTTTGGGATCATTTTATTTCTGATGAGTGCACGATGAAGGTTGAAGATATACAACTCTCCAGAGTGGAGGACCCTCAGTTTGCTGTGTTCCGGCAATTCATTCTTGGCTGATACGTGCTCTTTAAATTTTGTGTTCTTAAGGAAGAGAGTTCACACTAGCTGGCTTATCGAGTTGCCTCCAGTTGTTATAGTGGATGTTTGAATAATCTCTCTCCAGTGTTCTGGTTGCTTATTTGGAATTAGTTTCTTGGACTGCGGTGAAGGTGAATTAGATGCGTGTTTGATGTTGTGAAATATGAGGTGAGAGAGTTCTATTTCTTGGTAGATCTGTTAATTAGTTGAAGTAGTTGAACTTCATCAGTATAAACATTGCAATTTGTTTTTCTTCTCTTTTTGGCCAATGCCGAATTCCAATTACATGCTGTACTAGATGTCGGGATTCTTTGGCTTGTATCTGAGCTCCTTCCCTTCAGCGACTTCTTTTCTGATTTGATGTGGCGTTCTCCTTTTTTGTGCCCATTAGACTTCTCTATTTTGAATTCAAAAGAAGTTCTCTGATTTTCCTTTTGTTTCAACAGAGAGTTGCATTATCAGGAGCATATAAACTATCTTAGAGTTATAGATTGCTTTGGTGCTGCACTGAGTGGGGTTTTACAATGAGATTTATTTTTTTCAAATTGGGAGATTAAAAAAAAAAAAAAACATAACCCGAACCGACCCGAAGATCTGGGACAATGTAATTCGGGTATCGGTTCGGGTCGGGCCGGGTCTTATGATACCCGACCCAGCCTGGCCCATTGACACCCCTTAGGAACGTCACTAGTAAATGTGTGTATACTGGACAGTTGAGAGTTCTTTCATTCTAAAAGCCACATTGACCTGCAGACTCATCCATCATTTGTCGCCCACTGTGTCTCCTTATATGTTTCCTGAATGTCAGTCCTCAATGTTTGTTAGCTTCCTTTCGTTCCCTTCTCAAGAAGTATGTCCAATTGGTGTTTCAGTACATTTATTGTCATTCTTTTTGTCCTTAAACTGCTTTGCATAATTTAATAGCATGGCACAAAATTTACGAGAGTTGAACTGTTTTCTTCTGCAGCTTCCTTTACGAATAAGGTCCAAAATGGACTGTGAAGATTGGGACGGCCTGTCAAGCAACTCTGATTTGTTGGAACAAGACCTGAAGGATGAAGAGGAATATAACTACTCATCCAACTCTTCGTCCAAGTTGCAATTCAGGTTAGTTACTACAAGAAATAGCTTTTCCATGACACTATTGAGGATGCCTTTGAAATTGATAATACAATCTATGAAGGCACGTTTTACAGGAAAGTAACTTCTGTAGCTCGGTGGAATAGTGAGGTTGGAATGGCTGAGGTGGTGGAAAGGAAGGGTCAGTTATGGACAACAACTGGCATTGTCCGTAGCGGGAAGCTTTACTGCTCAATTGAAGAGACTTTGTAGGTGATGCATAAGACTTTGCCAGTCTATCCATTGCTTTGCTGGTGCCTTGATTTTCGACTTCTCTATTCCACATTGGAGAGTCTTCAGTTTGTTCGCTTGTCAACTAAGTGGATTTTTAACAAGAAATTTTGATTACTAGATTCATAGACACCTATTGGTTAACACACATTTGCATAGTTAAGAAGCAGATTATTTCTCCTTTTTCTTTTTTTGTCTTTTTGTAGGTTCTTGATGGAAATAGGGGCTTTGCTTCTTTTGAGGGAAAACGATCAATCCGTCTCCTTGGAAACTATGTATCAGCAACTAGCAGAGGTGAAGGATGGATGTTGTTGGGAGCTTTATGAGGTCTATAGACACCTGAAGTCGCTTGGTTACATTGTTGGTCGGCATGACATTCCTTGGTCTTTGAAGAGTGTCAAGAGAAACACTGGCACAGTTTCTTCTGAAGGTACTTCAGAAAGCCTGGAAGTGCACTCACCTCGAGACTGCAATTCTATAATTGAAGGATTTGTGAAGATGGACTTGACTGAACTGAAGTTGGTATTTGATGTTTATCTCCCAAATGGAAAGTTCAGAAAATCTTCACCTGGTGAACCAAGCTATGTGCTTTGCTTGATCAGGTAATAATTTATTAAATTTCTATAACTCTCATCTTTTTCTTTGGAAGGCCCTGCATAAAGCTATGTGTGTGGAGTATTCTCTCTGATTATAAGCAGATAATCGAAATTTCTCACTGCTTTGATTGCCAATGCAAATTAGAAAAGAATATAAAGTTCAGCTAAATCTTGACGCGGTGTGTGTAAGAACTGTGTTAATCAGTTCATTTTTTGAATAATTTTTAGGGTATCGTCAATGCTTCTGTTTCAATTTTTGGAAATTGGTTACTTGCAGAGGCCAACCACCATCTAAAATCGAAATTGAAGCTCTTGAAAGACAATGTGGAGACATTCCACTGAAATTTTGCCTTGTGGAGCACGGCCGTGTGAGTTTCTATTCCTTCAACAAAGTGGAGCTTCCTGTCCTGCCCTGATAAATGTCTGTGCGTGCAGCTCCATAGACTTGTTTCATGGAGTTTCTTGACGCTCTTTCTGAACGAAGGATTTCTAGATTCTAGGCTTTAAATGGAGGTGAATGCTTGTTTCTTTTCCCTCAAGCCTAGAGTACATTCTGTGATTGTTCTACTCCTCATAGTTAATAGCATTATTCTTGCATAAACCGGTGCATAATTTGACGAAAAAAATGCGTGTCATTCTAGCAGCAGGACGACATCTTGTGAAGAATCACCGAATGTTTGATTATTCAGTTTGCTTCCTCATCCTGTTTCTGCTTTCACTTTCCTAGAATTTGCTCAAACTGTTTGAACTTCGAATGACCAGGCTGATATCTTTCCTCTCCCTTTACTTTCAGTCAATCAAGCCTTGCTTTGTTGTTATGCAGTATATATCTGTTTTGTACCTTTGTGAAGGTAACAAATACAAAAAAGGCCAGTTGGTAAAATTTATTTGGCTGTTGATTTTCTTGGTTACATGATGACGGGGAATGTCATAGAACTCTCTTCGATACCATCTTTAAGGGAATATTAATAGTTTGGCTTTTAAGGTTTATAAAGGAGTGTCTTTTTCTTTTTTGTCTATTTTTCACTGAAAACCATTGTTGGCCATAGACCTACCCCGTTCTACTTTAAACATGCAGAAAGAATAAAAGATGCATCTATGTTATTTCTAGATCTACGGTTGTACTTATATCTTTTTTGGCTTCTTTCAAGTGGAAAAACAAAATTTTCTAAAAACCTTGAGATAAATCGGGTCTGAAATGATCCAAATTTAGGCTATGGTTTGACTCATGGCACCTTGGTAGTCCTTTATTGGGCAAGTTTCCTGGAAGGGATTGTGTAACTCAAGTTTAGGCCTAGTACGAAAGGTCTCAAAAGTTATAAATGGCTAGGACTGGTATTGGCCTTCAGCCGGATCTTACGCTCTTTGAGATTATACAGATTGCTACCTCACACAATATCTCTGATGAGCTTGTGGGTTTCCTGTTAGGATTTGGCACACAATCAAGTCGAAGTAAAACGTAAACAGAGAAAGAAATTGAGACACGAGATTTTATTCTGGTTCGTCCTTAAACTAAGGCTACGTCTAGCAGAAGATTCCACTATAATTAGCACATCGCATCTCTTGTTACATCACTCAATTACAAGCGAAAAAGAGTATATATACCAGTAGCTATTCATGAGCCCAAGCTCAAACTACTAATGAAAATTCCCGCTGAGCGGGACCCACGTGCTTTCCTGTCGTAGGGGAGTATGAATCACACCCCAACATTCTCTCACTTGGTGAATACTTCTCATGCTCCTTTAGACCCAAAACAGTTGTACACCATTCAAACTTTTCTACACTCACTGCCTTGGTAAAAAAAATCTGCACTATTCACCTGTGTGTCAACTTTTTCTAGCACTACAAATTTTTGTTCTACTTTCTCTCGGATGAAGTGATATTGTATGTCGATGTGCTTTGTTTTTGCATGAAATGCAGGATTCTTAGCCTAGAATGTAGCACTCTAGCTATCACACCCAATCTTCACTTCTCCTTGTGTAAATCCAAGCTCTTTACACAATCTGCACATATAGACCACTTCCTTAGCAGCATGAGTAAGAGCCATATACTCTGCCTCAGTAGTAGATAAAGCAATTGTGCTTGGTCTCTTGCTCATCCAACCCACAGCTCTGCTGAATAAGGAAATAACATAACCGCTAGTCGACCTCCTGCTATCAATGTCACCTCCCAATCAGCATCAACAAAACACTTAAGTTCTAACGCTTGCTGTCCCTTTGAGCTTTTCATGCCTTTATAACATAACTCAAAATCAGATGTACTGCAAAGATAACGAAGCACCCTCTTTGCAGCTATCCAATGCTCTTTCCCCGGATTGGACATATATCTGCTCAATACTCCCACTGCTTGAGCAATATTTGGACGAGTACACACCATGGCATACATTAAGCTCCCAACTGCACTTGCATACGGAACCGTTGCCATCTCTTCAACTTCCTCTTCAGTCTTGGGACACTGGAGCGCTGATAACTTGGAACTTGTGGACTTAGAAGTTTTCACAGGTTTACAGTATGTCATGTTGAACTTTTTCAACACACTTTTAACATATTTCTTCTGACTTAACCACAACTTCTCATTCTCTCTCCCTTTTTATCTGCATGCCCAAGATGAAGTTTGCTGGGCCTAAATCTTTCATCTCAAACTGTTTTGCCAACAGTCCTTTCACAGTGCTGATCATTCTCATACTATTCCCAACTAGCAGCATATCATCAACATATAAAGTTAAAATAATAAAATCATCATCTAACCTCTTCACATAAATACAATAATCAGCATCACAATGAACAAAGCCAAGTTTCAATGCATATGAGTCGAACTTCTAGTACACATCTTTGGAAATTGTTTCAGGCCATACAAAGACTTTTTCAGTTTGCAAACAAAATCTTCTTTTCCTTTGACCGCAAACCCATTTGCTTGCTTCATGTAAATATCCTCCTCCAAGTCACCATGTAGGAAAGTTATTTTTACATCAAGCTGCTCTACCTCCAGATTGTATGCAACTGCTACAGATAAAACAAGTCTTATGGAATTTAATTTTGCAACAGGAGAAAAAATCTCACCATAATCGACTCACTCTATCTGCGAATATCCATTCGCAACCAAACGAGCTTTATATCGTACTATATCTCCATCTGCAGACATCTTCTTCTTGAATACCCATTTGTAACCAATTGCCTTCCGATCTGCAGGTAGTTTTACCAGATTCCATATTCTGTTTTCATCTAACGAGTCCATCTCATCTTTCATGGTTTTCGCCCACTGTTTGGCATCTTCCGCGCTTATTGCTTCCTTAACAGTATTTGGATCATCACCTGTAATAGTTAGAGCACAATTTTCATTACTAGCAAATAGAGTATACCTCTCAGGTAGTCTTCTTTGTAGTGTGGACCTCCTTAAGGCCGGTTTAGGTGGTGTTTCAACTTCAAACTCAGTATCAGAATCTACAATATCATCCTCCACATCAGGCTCATCAGCTTCAGAATCTGAATTTTCTGTTTCAGCTTGTGTAGCCTCTATCTTTCCCTTCAAACCAACATCTAACTCAATCGTCTGTGGTTCTTCAGGAGCCTGTGAAACAATCTGATTTATCATAGATTCTCTCAACACCACATCCTTGTTGTAGATAATACGTTTAGTATCAGGATTCCACAGCTTATACCATTTAATACCATCCTTGTACCCAATGAAGATGCACTTCTCTAACTTGCTCTCAAGCTTATTCCTCTTTTCCTTTGACACATGCACATACGCTTTGCAGCCAAACACTTTGACATGAGATATGTCTGACTTCTTCCTAAATAGTGCCTCAAAGGGTATCCGATCCTTTAAAGCTGATGTGGGAGACCTGTTCTTCAGATAGCACGCGGTGGCCACTGCTTCCGCCCAAAACTCACATGCTAAGCCTACGCCACTTAACATACTTCTTGCCTTATCCATAAAAGACCGATTAAGCCTCTCTACCACCCCATTCTGCTGAGGCGAATATGACATTGTTTTCTGTCTTGCTATGCCATTGGTCGGACAGAATTGATCAAATTTCGCTGAACAAAATTCTCCTCCGTTGTCAGTCCGCAAAACTTTAATCTTTCTATCAAACTGATTTTTCGCCAAAGTTTTGAACTCGCGAAATTTTTCAAACACATTATCTTTTCTCTGCAAAAAATATATCCACACATATTTGGAATAATCATCAGTAAAAGAAACATAATACCTTGATTTTTCAAATGATGCTATAGGTATAGGACTGAAGACGTCACTGTGGATTAAATCCAGAATCACTTTCGCTTTCCCTCCTACGGATTCAAAAGATACCCGATTCTTTTTTCCATGTAGACAATGCTCACAAAACCCGAAACCCATAGAACAGCTTGGGATTCCATCCACCATCTTCTTTGAAATAAGGGTCACTAATCCTTTCTCACCGATATGACCCAATCTCCGATGCCACAGCATCGCGAGATCTTTTTCCACCTGCTTCGTGATATAGCTCTCACCACTGATCATTGTGCTTCCCAGTAATTTTCACAGCTTTCCACACCGTTCGCTTCTAGCAATCACCATAGATCCACGAGTTAGCTTGCATGAATACTTGTCGCTAGTGAAAGTGATACCAGCATCTGTCATAGTTCCCACAGAAATAAGATTCCTAGTAAGATCAGGAATATGCATCATATCCAGAAGATTCTTGACTGTCCCATCTTTCATCTTCAGCTTTACCTTTCCGCGACCGATAATATCAGGCGTCGTATCATCTCCTATCCGCACTGTACCTCCCTATTGTGGCTCATAACAACAGAACCAATCTCTATGAGGCGTCATGTGAAAAGACGCTCCAGTATCAATTATCCATGCATCGAGGTCAACTTGAGATGAGTTGCAAACGAGATACATGTCTCATGTACTGTTGTTATCATCCTTCTTTGTACTAGAGGATGGTGACTCATCTCGTTTCTCTAGACCCACACTTTTGCTTCTGCAATCCTTTTCAAGTGTCTAGTTTTTTCGCACTTCCAGCACTTTATTTCATATTGATCTCGACTTTTAGATCTTCCTCTAGACTTATTCCTGATACCAAATCTGGATTTGGATCGCTCACTATTCCTTCTTCTTACGAAAAGAGCCTCATTCGTTACATTATCAGAACCTGCTCTCCTCGTCTCCTCAGACAATAACGCAGATATAATGTTCTCAAAAGATAACGCACTAACACTAGTGCCAATCGAAACAATTATATGTTCCCATGAATTCGGCAGTGAACAGAGCAAAGTACATGCTTTATCTTCCTCATCCAGATTAACATCAATAGACGCAAGATGCCCACTGATAGTATTAAACTCATTTAAGTGTGTAGAAAAAGAATCACCTTCACTCATCCGAAAGTTGTACAGTCGCTTCTGCAGAAACAACCTGTTCACGAGCGATTTGCTCTGATAAAGGCTTTCTAGCTTTGTCCAGAGATCCTTCGCCGTCTTCTCAAAGGTCATGTTCACCAAGACATTAACAGCGAGACATAGCCAGATCAGGTTTCGTGCCTTCCGATCGCTGCTGATCCACGCCTTCAATTGATTGGATGCAGACGCAATCTCCTCCTCCTTCGCCTTCTCCTTGGTAATTAGCTCAGGTTTATCTTCTTCGATCACATACCACAGATATTTGTCCACGAGCAAAGCCTCCATCTTCAACTTCCATAACTCGAAACCCTTTCCTCTCAACTTCTCTACCTCAATCCGTGATTGACCAGTCGACATCTTTCCAAGATTCGATTTTTCGGATCTCTCTTCACCAAGAAAACCTAACCTCAAACCTCGCTTTAATACCAGATGTTAGGATTCGGCGCACAATCAAGTCAAAGTAAAACGTAAAGCGAGAAAGAGAAATCGAGACACGAGATTTTATCTTGGTTCACCCTTAAACTAGGGTTACGTCCAGCAGAGGATTTCACTATAATTAGCACCTCGCAACTCTTGTTACATCACTCAATTACAAGCGAAAGAGAGTATATATACTAGTAGCTATTCATGAGCTCAAGCCCAAGCCCAAACTACTAATGAAAATTTACGGGCTTAAATCGTAAAAATCTTCTGATGTCCAGGGGGCGATGCCCCCTTGGGACCCACGTGCTTTCCTGTTGTAGGGGAGTATGAATCACACCCCAACATTTCCTAGTTCTAGTGGCCTTTACTTTTCACTGCTGATCAGGAATCCTGGTGCTTGGAGTGCTGAATTTAGTTGGATAAAATCAATGGCCACAGGGAAATCTTTCCTATCTTGTTATCCAAGCTTTTCTTGGTGTGCTGCTATCATCTTTGGATGGAAAGGTACAAAAGACTTCATAATGATCTTGTTATCTTGTGTGTTCGGTTGTGTGTTTAGTGATGCAAGATTCAGGGCGGAGTCATTGTACAGCAACGCGAAGGGCCAGTAATGTCATAAGCAACTTCGTGAGAATTGGGTTCCACAGTTTTGTAGTTTTGAACTGTTGGGCTTCTGTATTAGGGCCAATAGCATAAGCATTTTGCCTCCTGTTCCTTGTAATCCTTTCCTGAGAAGGAATGGTATGCGAATGATCTGATCTGACCCTGTTCCGGGACCAAATTGCATAGATTGAAACGATCTGAAACCGATACTTACCAACTTGGTAAATCGAGCCAAGACCAGCTCGTTTGTCATCTTTAATCCCATGTCTTTACACTCAAAAACAAAAACAAAAAATATAATAATAATGCATAAAGCTCCAACAACTTGGGTCTTGGCACTTTGCAAGTACTCTGGTCCAAATAGTTTGCAATCAATTGATGTTCTAAATTAGAAATCTTGACACGCATATTTATAAAAATTTAAAGTGTACACCACCAACATGCAACAAAGAACTTTACACGAGTGGCTTGTTATTAACCATCAAATCAAGGGTCGATTAGGTCACCTGTGGAATTTTTTTTTGCGCCGACGTATGTTGTAATTAATCTTAATTTAGTTATCCACAACGACACTATTCATATCTTTTAGAATGAAATTTCACGGTGTCTAGAAAAGATTACTATTATTCAATTCATCTTTCCTACTAACTTTCCAATTCCATATTCAAGCTAAATTAGTGGCCATCCACAGATTCCCTCTTATCTTAAGCTAAGAAATGGTCTCATCATTGAACATTCTATTCATCATTATATGAGAAAATCCTTCAATAAACAGATCATGTCGAATAGAATGTTGAACATTCTGCTCACAAGTGGACCACTTACTCTCACCTTTTAACATCTCTTGGTTAATCACAGTTATTACCATCACATTACCAAAATTTCTTTGAAAAACTAATATATAAAAAAGGCGGGTCAACGGTGAGTTAACACTCGTCGTTCTAATTAATCATAACTAAATCATTTCGGTACTCTAAGTTTGAAATTTTCCTAATCTGGATTTGGTGACCATGCAATAGTTAAGTTTACTCTACGATCATTACGTAAATATTCTTTGTGCATTAGTGTATACACCGTCGTCTTTGTGTAGAAGTTAAAACCTTATGATATTCACTTAACGGGAGTTTGTTGGTGAGGGCTTGGCCGGTAGTTCAGTTTTCTACCTTTCCTCCGTATATAAGACTCGTTGGTCCCGGTGCATGAAGCACGATAATTTAGATTGATCCGCTATTAAATTTCAAAGTACAATACTTTATTCCTAGGACGTCTCGCTCATGATTTAGATACGTCCTTGACAACAACCGTATAATTCAAGAGCCTTGGACAAATCACCGCTTAGGTTCTTCATAACTTTTCGAATAGTTACGGAGAGACGGCTGTCTGAACGCGTTCTATTAGATCAAGTCAATCACATATTGAGAATATACGATGAATCCATATATAATCGTCTTAATAACACGAGCCGTTAGATAATTTCTATATTACGAATGATTTTTGTGCATCAAATCACTCGGACATAATTATGAGGTATAAGTTAATGCTGGAAATAAAATGGATAATGGAGAAAATCTATCTAGAGATGTGAGCCATGAAAGAGTCCAGCTCAGCCCGAGAAACCCCGCCCTCATCCATTGACCCCCGGACGGCCGCCCCTAACTCGGCCGCCCTCTTCCTCGTCTCCTCCCCTTCCTCCGACGCCATGAGCGCCTTCACGGCGCCTTCGATAGTGGAAGACTTCACGACGTCGTCTTGGCTCATCCAATTCTTGACAGTAAGTCCAATCTTGAGGACTCGTGTGATCAGGGCAGCATTCCTGGGCTGATCCGAATGCATAGGCCATGCAAGGATTGGCACTCCCATGCTGATGCTCTCCATGCAAGAGTTCCACCCGCAGTGGCTCAAGAACCCGGCCGTCGCTGGGTGCCCCAAGATCTCCAGCTGCGGTGCCCAGTCCCTCACCACCACGCCTGAATCTCGCGTCTCCAACGTCTTTTCGAACCCTTGGGGGAGTTCGATTTTCCTCGCCTCTCCTCCTCCGCTGAAAATGTCCGCCTTGTCAGCTTCCCTCAATACCCAGATGAACTTCTGCCCACTACGTTCCAACCCGATCGCAATCTCGCGGATCTGCTCGTCGCTCAGTGAAGTCGTGGTGCCGAACGACACATATATCACCGAGCTCGGTGCTTGCTTGTCGAGCCACTCCATGCACCCATGAGCCGATCTTCTCGACCTCTTTTCGCGTACTTTGACCGGGTTGAACGGCCCGATTGCCCAGTGCTTGGTAGCAGTGTCGGCCGTGGTTGCGCTGGCAAATAAGTCTACGTAACGGCCTTCGACGACCCTGCACGTGTTGTAGATGCTCCCCGAGCTGAACTTCTTGAACTCGCTCTGCGACGCGAGGAACTTCAAGAACTCGTCAGTAAAGGAATCCAGGATGGACGGGAAGCCCTTGGAGATGAGCTCCGTGATGTTGACCGCCACCTCCGGCGGGGGCACCATCCCTGTGCTCTCCCACGTGTACCAACAGAGCGTGAACGCGGAAACCGGGTTGAAGTCGTAAATCTCGGCGTTGGGGATAGAGGCAGCGTCCTGGACCACGGACGCCATCATCGAGTCGTGGACCACAACGACCCGCCTCGACCCTGAGGACAGGGAGCGGACGAGGGAGGCGACGGGGCCGCGGAGGGAGGAAGTGGCGTCAAACGCGGGCTGGAGGTGGGAGGGGAACTTGTAAGGGGTATTAAGGCTGGGGGCGGGGGAGAGGAAGGGCGGGGTTGGGAAGTCGTGGAAGCGGATGTTGCCGGGCGTGGACGAGGGCGGGAGGTGGGAGCGGAGCTTGGCCTGGTGGTTGTGGGAGGCGGAGCCAACATAGTGGACGGGGACGCCGTAGGAGGCGACGAGGTGGGCAAGCTCGAGGAGCTGGTTGAGGTGGCCTTGCGCCGGAAGAGGCACCATGATCACCACCACTGATTCTGGGTCTGGTTGGTTTAGGTGGGAGGACATTTTTGTTTTTCAAATTTGGCTTAAAGAGAGATCAGATCAGAGCTGAATCAAATACAGGGGTGTCTTGAGAGGCAAAATTTTGGTTTAGGGTGTGTTTGAGTGAGGGGTTAGCTTTAGGTTTTTGTAAGAGAAATGCCTATGTATTTAGGTCACAAAAAATAAATAACAATTAATTAATACCAATGTCCCGCGTCACTCCTCGTCGATGCTACCCTCTCGGTCACGGTCGACCCCACCCTAAGAATTACCAAAAAAATCATACAGTTATTGTAATTATGTCCATTCAGTCCTAAACCTTTTTTTTCTTTGTCAATTCAGTCCTAAACCTTTTGCATTTGTGCTAATTCAGTCCATTCGGCCGGCCAATTTTGATAGTCGGACACTGACGTGAACTTTTTTTTGAAAATGATTTTCTTAATTGTTTGTATAATCCATGTGGCGATTCGAAGTCTTGTATTTTTCATGTTGGGATCGACTTTCGCGAGACGGGAAAAATTTAAAGAAATATATATATATATGTTGGATAAGCGCCCATGTCCTAAAATTTCAATGTCGATGGGGACAATAGTTTGTTTAACATGCTGTCGGGAAAAAATAACAACAATAATAAGAACGTACGAAATTAAGTTCGCGTTAGTGTACTCTATACACCTACATATCATAGTGTAACTATCAGGGATCGAAGTGTTGTAACCTTCAAGAAGAGGAATTGCAAGCTGCGGAAGTAAACGTCGATGTGGGGCGAGTCGTGACACCACGACAGTCGGGGTCTTTTGGTAACCGTTTGTAAATATGTGTTGCTAATTTTCAGTCACGTAAGATGTTATTTGCTTTCTCTGAAACCGTTGTTAACTACCGGCGGTAGTATAAATGCTTTACTCGTAGTTTGTAGAAGAGACCGCCAGTCGATCAATGAACATCGGTTGTTTAATTTTATTTTCCAATACCCTCTTACATGGACGGCCGCCGTTGCCTCGAGTCTTCGTACTTTAATTTTCTCGTCTATTTAGCGTTTCCTGTCCGAGTATCAGCAAAGGACCCCTCATATCCTTTGTCGGTTGGTTCGTGGATCTATCTTTTGAAGGGTAATTTTTCTCGACGCTTTCCGGCAACATAATTTCAGAAAACTTGTGGGAGGGGCCATGAATTCGTCTACGACGGCAGCGGTTCACAACTCTCTCTACAGAAGTCTGTTCGAGATTCGCTCACAACATGACTCGAGTCACAAATCGAGCTCACGGGAGCACCGAACCATCTAGACTAGGCGATGAAGCCTTATGTCGACGAATGCTTGCGTTTACTAAATGCTCTCTTTTGTCTTTCCTAACCTCTCATAAACTTGCTTAGGCACCAGCATACAATCCAATTTTCCCATCCTTAAAAAGCCGGACAAGTTCATAAGTAATTTACATTGATGACTATCGATCTCATACGATCTCAAGCATTGATGTTTCTGACTTTCTCCTTTCGGCAAATAATATCCCCCCAAGAATCTTGACTTGTCCATTCAAGCTAAAATTAGTGCCGCTTTTGCAGAGATAAAATGCGATTCGCACATACACGTCAAGCACATGGACTCGGTCGTCACATTCATATCGAATCTCAAAGATATGTAACACCAAATGGAGAGAGACTACTATTAATATAGTTAGCCATTGTCAATCTTTATCAGCAAACACGCACATAATTAAGCAAATCGAACGATGGATCGAGAGATCATCCCAAGTTCTCACAAGTAGAGATGGAATAGAGTGTCGTCATGTCCTACTACTACACCAACAACAAAAGACAACTCTCTTGTTCTTTGGTGCTTGGTCACTTTCTGTGGCCACCAACATTGTCAATCGTCCTAGTGCCCTTGATGCCGCACGTCGGCAATTGTCTTAATTGCGATTTCAACGCTCGACCATGTCGAATATCTAAATTGGATCCTAGCAACGATGCAAGAAAGTAATTGAAATTCGCACAACACAAGAATTTACGTGGTTCAGCAGCAGAGATGTTCCGCCTACCTACGTCTACGGGGAGATGAGATCTGTTTCACTAATAACGTAGAAAAGTGTACAGCCGCTCTTCTCACCCTCTCTCTCTCCAATAGAGACCTGTTTCACCCTAAATATATATAGCGAAACCCTACATGGCACAAATTACAAAATTGCCCACATAGCCTAAAACATTTAACTTTCCCATATAAATCTTGCTATGACTGAACATAAAACGCCTCTAGCGGCCCCGGGGCGCTGCCCCCGCGACGCCCGCCGGGGCGGCCCCCCCGGACCCCCTCCCGCTCACCGGGGAGCGGGACCCCCGTGCTGTCCAGTCATTAGGGGGCCTTTCGAAACCGCCACATAATCTCTTGGATAACAGAATACCAGACATCAACCTCAACAGACCAAATTGATATGCGTTTGTCTTTTATCTTCGTTTTATACTTTTTAGTTTCTCTGTGTTAGGGACGGACTTATGAACTCTTTCCTAACGGGACAAACTAAAAGAATTGATCATCAGTCCACAAAAATTCTATTGACTTAGGGTATGCCATAAGGTCATTTTACACGAGAAGTTAACTGGTGCCTCAAGCTAATGCCTAGGTATCGAAAGAGAGTCGGTGATTTCCCGGCCCAAGCCCATATATAGCCTTGGATAAGTAACTGCCCTTGGATGAGAATTTTAAAAAGAACGTTTCTCATGTCTTTTCTTTAGAGGAAGAAACTGACGTTTACAAAACAGAGAGAGAAGAACATAGACTGATGAGGTCCTTCTGTATCTCTCCTGAACGTGAAATCAACAACGAGATTTCTCTCTCTCAAGGCTGCATCGAGAACATTTAATCTGTGAAATCGAGGTACGTTCCCTACGTGATGTACTTCTCCGATCAGTGATTTAAGTATGATTTTGGGCATATTTTTCGTGTAAATCTATTGTATTGTATTTGGGATTCGTTTCCGTCAAATAACATAGATACACATGTAGACAGGCAGATGTGGAATTTCTCTTTGGTACACAAACATGTATCAAGACAAATTACAAGCTTTTCGAATCCAACACGACAAAACATCATGTGCAAATTAAGACCAAACGATAAGGTTGAACATCACATGCGACCCGAAGTCCCACCAGAGGGCCCAGATTATCTCCTGCGCGCGCACTCTAGAAATTGATGGCCAAACAACATAAAATGGATGATATGAAAAATATTTTTCTAAAAATGATTGCTGTTATCTCTTATAAAAATAAATAAATAAAAAATATTTTCATGATCCATAGAACATTCAAATATGAATTGTCGTCGAAGATGGAAACTTTTGTCGTTGAATAATTATTCAATCAATACGAGCGAGGAAAATATTTTTAAATTATTTATTTTTCGCAAAGTCGATGAAGCTCGAGTAAGTAGCGCCGGACTAGAGCTTGGCTAATCCCTATGTCGACACACGGATGAGACAGGATCAGAAAAAAGGATCACTCGATCGACCTAGTCTCTTCGATCTCCCGGTCTTCCAGTCGTGCAGGGAAGGTGGTGCCTGGTATTCATAGCGGGACAAAAGCGGGGGACATAGTTGGTCCACATAACGTGATGCCCCCTAGGGTTTTCAGAACGTTGTATAAGATGCGGTTCAAGCTGATGTTACGTGACAAGGATCACCATTGCATCGTTGGAGCTTCGAAGCACTGACGACGATCCTAATGGCGGAGGATCTGGAAAAGGGATGTCCTGCAGAACTGCAAGGACTACTTTCAACGTCCAACTAACAGCAAAACGAACAAGCGTTGACCTCACCAAAATCCAATGCTTGAATAGAGGAAGTACTTCCTAACAACCTTTGATTTGTGAGTTAATACTCCACATGCGTAAATGGATCGTAGCGTACCAATCATAGATTTTGTCGGAAGAAGTTTCATCCGAAAGGGATAGAGGAAAATGTTATTGGAAATTGAAGGAAACGTTTGAAGAAAAGGGAAAGGAAAGGACGATTGTGGATTTCGAGGAAGAGCATATGGACCGATATTGCCATCCGAAAATGACGCGGTGTCTACCTTCTCCACCGTTATCCCCCAAAGTTGAGAGAAAATATTTTTCTTCCCTTCATCTCAAGGGAATACCTTGAATTTTACATTCCAGAGTTCAGACGAAGTAGTTTAAGGACATGCTTAGGTCCAAACATTATCCCTCGTTAGCAAATGATTTTGGGTGGGCCTATGAACGTGTTTATGTATGTCCTCGACGACAACTAGATATTAAGTCTCGCACATGCCTTCGTCCTTGACAACAACTGTGCGCTCCTAGAGCCCAGTTCAAATCACGACCTAAGTTCTCTGCAACTTTTCGAATTCTTAATTTGGAGCTATGGTTTTCCGTTTCACTGTATCAAGTCAATCATATATTAAAATTATAACTCCACGTTAAATCTTTCTGAAAATTCATGCTCTCATATAATTTCTATATAATGACTGCTTTTTAGTTTTTGCATTGAATCATTCGCAGGCCGACTTTATATAGAATGTTCTCTCTCTCTCTCTCTCTCTCTCTCTCTCTCTCTCTCTCTCTCGTTAACTAAGATTTATCTTTAATGCTAAAAACAGAATAAGAAAAAGAGAGACAGCTTATCTAGAGATATGAGTGATGAAAGAGTCCAACTCGGCCTGAGAAACTCCGCCCCCGTCCATTGATCCCCGGACGGCGGCCCCTAACTCCGCCGCCCTCTTCCTCGTCTCGTCCCCTTGCTCCGATGCCATGAGCGCCTTCACGGCGCCTTGGATCGCGGATGACTTCACGACCTTGTTTTGGCTCATGCAGCCCTTGACGATAAGTCCAATCTTGAGGACTTGCGTGATCAAGACGGCATTGCTTGGCTGATCCGAATGCATCGGCCATGCGAGGATTGGCACTCCCATGCTGATGCTCTCCATGCAGGAGTTCCACCCGCAGTGGCTCAAGAACCCGCCCGTCGCTGGGTGCCCTAAGATCTCGAGCTGCGGTGCCCAGTCCCTCACCACCACCCCTAAATCTCGAGTCTCCACCGTCTCTTCGAACCCTTGGGGCAGTTCGATTTTCCTCGCCTCTCCTCCTCCGCTGAAAATGTCCGCCTTATCAGCTTCCCTTAATACCCAGATGAACTTCTGTCCGCTACGTTCCAACCCGATCGAAATCTCGCGGATCTGCTCGTCGCTCACAGCCGTCGTGGTGCCGAAGGACACGTATATCACTGAGCTTGGCGCTTGCTTGTCGAGCCACTCCATGCAGACGTGAGCCGATCTTCTCGACTTCTTTTCGGGTACTTTGACCGGGTTGAACGGCCCGATTGCCCAGTGCTTGGTCGCGGTGCCATTCGCGGTTGCGCTGGCAAATAAGTCAACATAACGGCCTTCAACGACCCTGCATGTGTTGTAGATGCTCCCCGAGCTGAACTTCTTGAACTCGTGCTGTGACGCCATGAACTTCAAGAACTCGTCTGTGAAGACGTCCAGGAGGGACGGGGAGCCCTTGGACGAGAAGAGCTCCGCGATGCCGACATCCTCCTCCCGCGGAAGCGTCATCCCTGTGGCCTCCAACGTGTACCAATAGAGCGCGAACGCGGAAACTGTGTGAAAGGTGTAATTCTCAGCGTTGGGGACTGAGGCGGTGTCCTGGACCACGGACGCCATCATCGAGTCGTGCACCACGATGACGCGCCTCGACTCCGAGGAGAGAGAGCGGACGAGGGAGGCAACGGGGCCGCGGAGCAACGAGGCAGCGTCGAACGCAGGCTGGAGGTGGGACGGGAACTTGTAGGGGGAATTTGGGTTCGGGTCAGGGGAGAGGAAGGGCGGGGTGGGGAAGTCATAGAAGCAGATGTCCTTGAGCGCGGCCGGGACATGGAAGCGGAGCTTGGCCTGGCGGTTGTGGGAGGCGGAGCCGACATAGTGGACGGGGATGCCGTAGGAGGCGACGAGGTGGGCGAGCTCGAGGAGCTGGTTGAGGTGGCCTTGCGCCGGGAGAGGCACCATGATCACCACCACTGATCCTGAGAGGTCTTCCATATTTAGGCCGTTTGGTAGTTCTTGGACATGGTTTTGGTCAAACATTTCCTTTATGGTGTCTAATTTTTTGAAAATGGTGTAGCTTGAGAGGCAAAATTTAGGGAATGGAATGGCAAGACGGGATCGTTCTGACCTTTCCTATTAGCTTTTTCCCCTTCATATCTCTTGTAAAATTGTTTATAGAGACGTGTCATTTGTGGAAAAATTATCGTATTAAGACAAAATAAATCACATCCATGTCTTTATCGATGAAATGCAATATAGGTTTCACTTTTTTGCTTGTTCGATTGCCTCTTGATTGTTTGTCTAATTAATTAGTGTGTTAATGACCTGGAAAAATCGACATATGTTGGGTGGAGGGTCTTCACGACATGATTCGGAACAAGTAATCTTAGAAAAAACAAATTGAGCTCATGCGGCCACCGATCAACTCAGAGTCGGCCACGATACCATCTCAAGCATCGAGCCTTGTTGATTAATGCTTGCGGTAACTAAATGCAACTTCCCGTAAACTTACTTAGGCACTACCATATATTTCAACCATCCCATCCTTAAAACAACGACAAAATTAGTTATATACCTACGTCAAGCACATGAACCTGGCCGTCGGCCTAGTACGTTCATGTCGAATCTCCAAGCAGATCCGTCAAACGAGTGGGTCGGGTCATAAATGATCTGATCCAACTTAACACATTTAACTCGTTTATGACCCATTTATTGCAATACAAATCCAGTTATCCATACCCAACCCGATCTATACCCAACACATACACGACTAAATATATACTCTTAAAGCACTTTCATATTTAATCAAATCTAGAAAAACTCATACGCAAATTGAGGTGAGAGTGCGGAGCGAGCGAGCGTGAGATCAATGAGGGCGAGAGAAAATGAAAAGAAAGTCATAAAGGTGACTTGAGTCTAAGTAAGTTGTAAACTCATTTATGACCCATGTATGATCAACTTACGATCCATCTAACACTCATATTATCTTTAAATCATTTTATGACACATTTATTGAATATAATTAATCAATATAACAACTCATCTCATCATATATGGTTAAGGAATGGGTTTATGATCCATTTTGATGGGTCTATCTCCAAAACATATATCATCGAATGGAGAGAGAGACTATGCACGACAGTGACACATAGTTCGTCCTATGGTGGCAAACCCGCACATAATGAAGCAAATGAACAATCGACAGAGAGATTATCCCGAGTTTTCACGAATAGAGACGAAATAGAGCGTCTTGGCGTACTACTATTACTACTCCAACAATAACAAAAACAAAAACAAAAGGACAAGTCTCTTGTTCTTTGGCGCTTAGTCACTTTCTGTGGCCACCAACATTGTCAATCGTCCTAGAGGTTCAATGAATTTGTCCCAAGGATTCGCCATTCCCTCCTGCGTTAGGAAAGTTTCCTCTTTCAACTTGTGCTTCTGTGCGCCTCTTAAAGCTGGAGAGAGTCGTGTGAAAGATGCCAACAGAAATCTATTGTAAGCCTCAAAGTTTGTGGCTTCGTTTGTATGTATCATGTAGGTCTAGGCAAACGGCGATCTCCACGATGGAACATCGTAGGGTTCTTTGTCCTTTACGCCCGTGACATCCCACTACGTGCCCTTTCGATGCCGTCGGCGATTGTCTTAATTCCGATTCAATCTAATGATGCATGTGTTTGTCGTTTATCATTTCTTGTCAACTGTGTAAACAGCGACGGACCTATGAGCTTTTTCCTGACGGGACAAACTAAAGAATTCGATCACCAGTCCACAGAATTCTATGGAGTGTCTCAAGTTAGTGCTCATGTATCGAAAGAGAATGGTTGGTTAGTGAGCGGAGTGAATTAGTGATTACTTTCAATGGGGAGAATTCTCCAAAAAAAATCGTAAATCTATTGCTTTTTTTACAAATTCAGTACTAAACCTTTCAATTTCGCTAGATCTGGCCTTAGTGAGACTAACCCTCGCCCTCGCCCTCGCCCGGCCAGGCCTCACATGTGGCAGGTGAGGGCGACCCTTGCCCTGGCCATCGCCTGTGGCTAGTGGCCAACCAATGGCAAATGGAAGAAAAAAGGAAATAAAATGAAATAAAAAATTAAAAAATTAAAAAAAGATAAAAAAAAAAATGATTAGATATTGTCCACGTTAGCCCGCCCATGCCACGAAAGAGTGCCGGCTTCCACGTCAGCAATTTTCGGCTAAAATAGACCAGATAGACTCCATTAGCAAAGTGTGAAAAAGTTTAAAACTCAATTGGCAAAACTGAAAGGTTTAAGACTGAATTGGCAAAAATGCAATAGGTTTAGGACCCTTTTTTTTTTTTTTGACAATTTTCTCTCTTTCAATGAGTGGGTTATTTGGAAAAGGGTCAATGAGATCTAAGAGCCCATTTTATGGTTCTAGGGGCATTTTTGAAAAGAAAAGATGAGATCGATAGATAGATAGATGTGGGATTTTTCCTTTTGGTACACAAACATGTGTCAAGAAAGTACGTGAATTGTGTTGGACATGTAGTCTTTGTGAAGGAAGATTTCCGAATCCAACACGACAAATATCACGTGTAAATTGGCACCAAAGGATAAGAATGAACATCGCATGCAACCCCCAAGTCCCCACCAGGGGGCCCAGATCACCTCATGCACACATGCACTGGGAGATTGATGGCTGACCAAGTGAGTAGCAATCGGAACTATTGGGCGGCTATTCCCTACGTCGCCGTTTGATCCGACAAGATCGTGTGAACAAAGCGAGCATGTGTCCAAAACCCAGAAAAAAGAAAAGATCAACTCGTCCTAGTCTCATCGATCTCCCGGTCTTCCAGTTGTGCAAGGAAGGTGATATGCATGAGGGACAAAAGAGCATGGGCCAAAGATTTTAGGATCGGTTCAGGTTTTATCCGGAATTTATCGGTCGGAATCAGTTTTCCTATTTTTGAAACCTGAAATAGGTTCGATTTTCTGGTTCCTGATACTACTCTGAAATCATGTTCACCCCTACGAAAGAGGGCAACACATTTCGGTCCCCATAACGTGATTCTCGTGAGATGGGGTGCAAGCTAATATTAACTATCGAGAGTCATCATTTTATGAGACTGGAGTTCCAAAACACTGATGTCATCCTAATGGCGGAGGACACCCCCTGGCCTTTGTTACCGCAAATGAGAGAGAGAGAGAGAGAGAGGAGTTGAAACCCCATGTCCTGTCCTGGTTCTTCAGCAGAACTGCAAGGACAACTTTCATCTCCAACTAACAGCAACAGGAAGTCCTCCAACAAAAACCCTCGTGTTTACATCAAGCATATGACACCATCATTATCAATTATAATCCCAATATTCTTAAGCTTTTGGGTTGGATATTCTAACACGGTTTCTCTTGGTTGAAATTTTCAATTCATTATGGTTTTCGAAATTTACGTAGGTCCTCGAAGACAACAACTGCATATTCCTGAGAAGTCTCTCACGTGTTTTGAGTACGTCCTTGAGAGCAACTTTACATTCCTAGAGCCCATGAGTTTAGGAGGGCCTTTGAACGTGCTTGTGTCCGTTCTTGTGTAAGTCTCCCACATGTTTACGTCCTTGACAACAACTGCACGTTCCTAGAGCCCAGGACAAATCACGACCTAAGTTCTCTACTGTTAGCAATATTAATTTATTTACTTCATTCTGCATATTTCTCGAGATTATGCATAGGTCTCATTTGATTTGTGAATATCATTAGTTGATTAAATTGGTATTGTGTTTATCTTATTACCTCAAATAGTTCTCCGATAAAGCCTATAAATAGGGTCATGTATAAATATCAAAATATAAAAGAATTTCTCAATTCCTCTCTTCCGCTTTACCATTCTCGATTTGGTATTAGAACCTCCTTTCTGAAATAACCCTAGTGCACCCCATGCGCCCTTGTCTCATTCCCGTCTGAGTAAGCACCACGGTAGTTGTGTTCACTCGTCGGCGATGCGTCACCAACTCAAGCATTTCTCACAGAGGTGATTTTATTTCGATGCCAGCCACACATGCCGTATCACTCAGTAACTATTCTCCTATGCTAGCTATATTGGCCGCTTGATGCTGTAACGCCAGATGTATAGGACGCGTTGCTTATTTACTGTTTCGCAAGCCAGCTACATCGGCTGCTTACTGTTTCCCCTCCGATTCTCGGCTTTTCGCACGTCATTTCCAAAAGCCAATAACACCATCGCCGCCGTCATACCAGCTAGATCTGGAAGTTTCGCCATAAACAGCCACTGAACGCCGCCTAATCCACCACCCAACTGTTTATACACCTTGAGTTTGAATACAAGTCTAAACGGCTGGCGTGGCAGATTGGGCGACGTCAGGTGGCTATTCTTTTTTTTCAAGCTTTCAACTTCAACAACTCTTCGAATACTTAGTTTTGGAATAATGATCATCCAAACTCATTTTACTAGATCAAGTCAATCATATATTGAAAACATATATGAATCCACGTTACATCTTACTGAAAATACAAGTTCTCATATGATTTAAATATATTGATTGCTTTTTGCATTGAATCACTCGCAGACTGACTTTATATAGAATGCGCTCTCTCTCTCTCTCTCTCTCTCTCTGGTTAACTAAGATAAGTCTTTGATGCTAAAAACAGAACAAAAAAGGGGAGACAACTTATCTAGAGATATGAGTGATGAAAGAGTCCAACTCGGCCCGAGAAACTCCACCCTCGTCCATTGAGCCCCGGACGGCCGCCCCTAACTTGGCCGCCCTCTTCCTCGTCTCCTCCCCTTCCTCCGATGCCATGAGCGCCTTCACGGCACCTTGGATAGTGGAGGACTCCACGACGTCGTCTTGGCTCATCCAATCCTTGACAATTAGTCCAATCTTGAGGACTCGTGTGATCAAGACAGCATTCCTGGGCTGATCCGAATGCATAGGCCATGCAAGGATTGGCACTCCCATGCTGACGCTCTCCATGCAAGAGTTCCACCCGCAGTGGCTCAAGAACCCGCCTGTCGCAGGGTGCCCCAAGATCTCCAGCTGCGGTGCCCAGTCACTCACCACCACCCCTAAATCTCGATTCTCCACCGTCTCTTCGAACCCTTGGGGCAGTTCGATTTTCCTCGCCTCTCCTCCTCCGCTGAAAATGTCCGCCTTATCAGCGTCCCTCAATACCCAGATGAACTTCTGTCCGCTACGTTCCAACCCAATCGCGATCTCGCGGATCTGCTCGTCGCTCAAAGCCGTCGTGGTGCCGAACGACACGTATATCACCGAGCTCGGCGCTTGCTTGTCGAGCCACTCCATGCACGCGTGAGCTGATCTTCTCGAACTCTTTTCGGGTACTTTGACCGTGTTGAGCGGCCCGATTGCCCAGTGCTTGGTAGCAGTGTCGGCCGTGGTTGCGCTGGCAAATAAGTCTACGTAACGGCCTTCGACGACCCTGCATGTGTTGTAGATGCTCCCCGAGCTTAACTTCTTGAACTCGTGCTGCGATGCGATGAACTTCAAGAACTCGTTGGAGAAGGAGACCTGGAGGGACGGGAAGCTCTTGGAGGCGAGGAGCTCCGCAATATCGATCTCCTCCTCCCGTGGGAGCACCCTCCCCGTGGCCTCCCACGTGTACCAGTAAAGGGCGAAGGCGGAAACCGAGTTGAAGACGTAGTTCTCGGCGTTGGGGATTGAGGCGGCGTCCTGGACCACAGACCCCATCAGCGAGTCGTGGACCACGACGACCCGCCTCGACTCCGAGGAGAGGGAGCGGATGAGGGAGGCGACGGGGCCTCGGAGCAATGAAGCGGCGTCGAACGCCGGCTGGAGGTGGGACGGGAACTTGTAGGTTGAATTAGGGTTCGGGGCGGGGGAGAGGAAGGGCGGGGTTGGGAAGTTGTGGAAGCAGACGTCGCAGGGCGAGGACGACGGCGGGATGTGGGAGCGGACCTTGACTTGGTGGTTGTGGGAGGCGGAGCCGACGTAGTGGACGGGGATGCCATACGAGGCAACAAGGTAGGCAAGCTCGAGGAGCTGGTTGAGGTGGCCTTGCGCCGGGAGAGGCACCATGATCACCACCACTGATCCTGAGATGTCTTTCATTTTTAGGCCGTTTGGTAGTTTTTGGACATGATTTTGGTCTGGTTGGTGTTGGTGGGACGAAATTGAGTTGTGTGCGCGTTTTTCTATTCAAAATTTGGCAGAGAGAGTGAGAGAGATGAGAAATGAATCAAGGAAATTTTGGTTTGGGAGTGTTTAAGGGGTTAGGTATATGTTTACATAAAAAGGGAATGGAACCCCATGTCCTTGTGAAGTGTTTGAAAAGTTAAGACATACAATTTTGGTCCCCAGGAGATGGTAATAGGTTTTTATACATAGGAAATGAAAAACCCAAGACGGGATCGTTCTCGGGTGTGTGTTTGAGGCCTTAGGCATAGGTTTTTCTATCTAGAAGGATGGAATTCAAGAGAGGATGGTTCTCATCTTTTTTACTAGTCTTTCTTTCTATTCCGTGTAGAATTGTTTGTTCAGATGTTTTATCTATGAAAAAGTATGGCATATATGCTGTTTATTTTACGTTTGTCCAAAGAGTCTTAAACCAATTGCAGTTTTGTCAATTCAGTCCTAAACCTTTTAATTTTGCCAATTGAGTCCTAAATATTTTCACAGTTTGCCAATTGAATCCATCTAGTCAATTGCCGAAAATTGCTGATGTTGACGTCGACCGTCCTACGTGACACGATTGGCGCTAACATGGACAAAATTTAATAATATTTTAATAATTTTTTCGAATTATTTATTTATTTCTTCTTTTTTCTTCCGCTTTCCTTTAACTATTTTCTTTTTCTTATTTCTTCCCTCCTTCCTCCACCGGCCTCAGGCGAGGGCTGCCCTCACCGGCCCCTCCCTCGCTTGGGCGGGCGTTGACCGCCCTCGCCTGGGCTGGCAAGGGCAACCATCGCTTGATCTAGCGAAGGACTACCCTCGCTAGCCTAGGCGAGGACTTGCCTCAGGCGAGGGTCGCCTCGCCAGAGGCTGGCGGAGGGAAGGAGGGAAGAAAAAACGAAAAGAATAAATAAATAAATAATTTCGAAATTATGTTATAATATTATCAAATTTTGTCCATGTTAGCACCGGCCGAGTCACGTAGGACGCTCGACCGGTGTCCACATTAGTAATTTTCGGACAAAATTGACTAAATGAACTCAATTGACAAAATTGCAATAGATTTTAGAACGTTTTAGACAACGGATAGCATACATGTCTTTTGGAGAAATGCAATGCAAATTTCGCTACTTCTCGAGAGGTGTTCGGTTGTATGTGCTGTAATAATTTCTTGCTCGCGCATCTGGAAGAGCCCCCCCTCGTGGATTATGCAGAGACAGAACGCTCCCGGTGGCTGGATCACATCGCCGTTACTAGTGGACTCGTACAAGCCGAACCTATCTAAGGCTGCCCAAAAATGTCGTCTCACTAGTGGGGAGAGAAGGCAGCCGAATTCTAGGACGGAGACAAACGAGGAGAAGAAAATAGAGCAGAGATGTAACGGGGCCAAAAGGTAAAAGCGATCCATTGGGACAGCCACATTCTACATGGAGACGAACCAAATTCGAAACAAATTCATGTACTGTGGTCCAAACATTAGACTGGTGTAAACCTTGTTTTGAAACTTCATTTCACCTTCCAGTAGTCCCATCCATGGAATCGTCACCCGGATGACATAAACATTTGCAGAGAGAGAGAGAGATAGCTTGCATGTCACAGGTATTCTGTAGTCGAGGGCCAAAAAAGACTTCTTGAACGCGGCCTTTCGACATGTGAATTACAAAGTTTTCAATATATCTTGGAACAATATCAGAGCGAAAGAATTAAGCACCATATTCTTTATGACAATAATTAAAAATTCGAGAATTCCCAAAACTGACTGAAAGTCATCTAATGTCCACTCGGTTCTATGCACACTCAAGGACTGCAGAGATTCTTTAGATCCTCTTCCTTGGCATACCAGCTTGGTATTATCTTGGAAATGTGAGGATACAGATCCTTGTAGGAGTTCCTAATAGTCCCTTCAGCAACTCCGGTGGCAAGTGATATATCTGCATACACATTCGATTATCTATATGCGCACGCTGTTTCAGATGCCATTTACATATGCACCTTGATGATTGAATATAGAAACCATGATTTAAATTTCTTCAGCATGATAAGTTTGTAATATCCGGTTGATTTATTTGACAGGACTTTATTAAGTAAATAACCACTCGTCAAAATCCAACTTCATGATGTATCCATGACCAATTAAGATCGTGAAACCGGTTGTTATGTAAATATAACCACTTTTCGAGATCTAACTTCGCAATGTAACCATGAAAAATCAAGATTGTGAAAACATGTCTTTAGTTGTTTGAACCGAATGAGATTGGAGAAATTAAAACCTCGGAGAGGCTTCTTCTCATCGGAGAGCTGAGTAATAATGTATATAACAGCTGCTGCGATGGATATGGGGCTCCTCCTGCAAATCAGGGGACAAAAACAGAAAAGAGAAAAGATTCAGCGCTTGAAAGGGAAAAACAGTAACGCATAAGTTTGAACAAAACTTAGTCAGTAATCCTCATACACAGCAGGCCCACATTGAGGAACCTGCTAAAATCACAAAGTCTTTCAACCTTCAACAGAAGAAAGATGAAATGTTGTCAACCATGTATTTCAGTTTTCAATTATTCCTCCAGCTTTCCCACTAAAATTCCAGACGAGAAGAAAATAACCACCAATACATTCAGGTATAGCCACTAGCCAAAATGGTAATTCCGATAACAGCTGACAATGTTTCTCCAGTCCCCATGAGTTACGGTGGCAAGTCAATACAGAGCAAAGGACCATTACCCTTTGCAGACTCCTATACCCCTTAGGAGCCATGATATTGTGCTCGGGTTCCACCATGAAAACACCCAAATTTCTACCATTAAGGATACAATCCAAGAGAACAATTCCGTGAACAGCTCATTTTTGTGGCAGCAGCACAATGTTTAAAAGAGTGTGTTCTTCCTTTTCCATTGTTCTTTTGGATTCCCTATGATATAGATTTGTTCTCTTCTATACTTCCTATGAAAAAAAGTCAGCATAGTATTTTTTATCTCAGATATGATGATTATATGCTCATCATTATCATCATTATACATCCTACATATATCTCCAGATATAGGACAGTCGATGCATGAGTCCTTTTGTAAAAAGGGGAACTTGTGCAATGAGCTGGAAAATCACAAGTACCTTATGTCAAACTCTTCTGACTTCTGCACAGATTCTTGAGCAGCTTTAACAGCTTGGTTGTTCATCCCAACGTTGGAACAAAAACGCCTCTTAAAAATCAGATCAATCTCAGTGTCAGAGAGAGAGAGAGAGATCATACAGCTCAAAATGGAAAAAAGGGAAAGAAGGATAAGGAAGGATCCTTTACCATGAAATCTGCAGCATGTATTGCTCCCATTTCTACTGACTGTCCCTTCTCTAAACCCAGTTGCTTCACAATGTACTCTTTTGCCCGGCCTATTTCCTTTTTGGTGGCTCCATTGGCAACAGAGCAAATTTCTAGTGGAAAACCAGATTCAGGGAAACTGACACATGGGAGGGCTATATCGAAGGAAGCTTCCCGATATTAGAAGAATTAAGCCATACCCTTTACAGTGCGTGGCTTGTCTTCTTGTCGACAAGCAATGTAAAGGCAAGCAGCCAACAGAGCATCTTGATTTCTTCCTCTACTAGACTTCTGATCTTCTACCTTTTTGTATATCTCATTTGCCCGATCCTTCATTTTGAAAAGAATTGGCTTATCAAATAAAGTTCAGCAGAAAAATACTTCCATACAAAAGAGATATACACATGAACAATAAGATAATGCTCCTAAGTCTAGACATGTCCTTACTTACATCAGAACTTACAACATACACCACTAACAATGGATTACTTAGTTATCGATAAACAATGGCAAGTGCATAAGAAATAGATGCGGGGGAAGTCAATTCCTGCAAATAGGTACAACAAATTGCAAAGAGATCTTCAGTGCACACAGTTGTACTTGTACAATAAGGACTGAAAGTAAGGAGTGCCACTCCCAACATCGAAGAAGAAGAGTGCAAAGAAGTAAAAGTTGACAATCTCATTCAAAGCACACTATTGTTGGATTAATCAAAACGCCCAGGTAGGGGGACAAGTAATAAAGTATCCATATGCAGTAAATCCTTCGCAATGGAATATCGGAGAGCTAGCAAAAAGGTCAAGAAAGAAAAGTCAACGATCTTGTCTCCTGCATGTAGGATTAACCATGTGGCTGCGATCCATTATGGGAGAGGAAAATGAGATATAACTCGATCAACTTTTCTTTATATATCAGATTGCTCATCGATCCAACACTTAGGAACCAAGAATGACAGGCGGAAACGCCTTTTCAAAAGAAAAGTGCTTCTGGAATATTTGTCAGGCCATCCGCATGTCGATATTAAAAAATTGCAAGATCCGGTTGTGCTTAAGGAACCAAGAATGAGAGGCGGAAACGCATTTTACCAAGAAAAGTGCTTCTGGAATATTTGTCAAGCTATCCGCATGTCGATATTAAAAAGTTGCAAAATCCACTTGTGCTTATTAAATCTTACAGGACATTATTTCGATATTTCCTGCCATAACTAGCGGTAGCATACCATGCAATTATGCATTTAAGTTCCAAATTTGCTGTTTCCTCTACGAAAAAGAGCATGTTTGTGATCAAGGAAAAGTCTCTTTGCTTTATAAAAAGCACAAGTACCATTCTTTCATAAATGTATATCGCTTGAGAAATTAAAGCCAAAAGAGTCTGCGAGAAGCATATGAGCACACATAGCTACAAGGACTCTTTCACATAGGTTGCCACAAAACGACCGAGCTCTTCAATTATCTTAGCTGGATGTGTGTATAAGGAATCTATTGCTGATAGGTTTTAGAATGATGCAATCAAGAATCTATCTTGAGGGAAGGTTCCTATTAGCATTAGTAAGTGGATGAAAGCCAGGACTTATACTTTTGACATAGTGTATACATTACAAATCAGGATAAAAAACCTGTAGACATGATACAGAATTTAATGCTTATGCAATAATATTTTTCAGATTTAGTGTTATGGCTTTGAAGTGGGCGTCTTGTCTTATGTCATTAGCAAGGTGTAAACTACTCTGCTGGAACTGCATCTATCCCAATGAATTTTTAGCTTGTTCCTTATCCCTCTTCTTTAGCACTGGTTTACTCAAAAGAAGCTGGCCTAGCAGATAACTTAAGACTTTGAAAAGTATGGAGATTGTGAAAAGCCCCGCAGTTATCAATATCAATAAAAGTAGCAGTCGTATAGGTATAGGTTAGTGCCCCAAGAAAATGATAAGGAATGATGGCATACCTTGATGGTTGCAACAAGGCCCAACCTGAAAGCAAATAAGCAATATAAGGGACATTAATGGAAGAATAAATCACGAGTTTAAACTATGTAATGCAGCTCACATTCTTCTTTATGGCGAGTACAACTACAATTTACCGAAGTGGCGATAGCAAGCAAAGAACATACTCATTCTTGGTAAATATTTGTCAAACTCAAAACCAATTCGCTTCACAGCATAATATCTATCAACTATAAAGTAGAGGTCCAGAACATGTAATCACCATATATAAAATGACGACGATTGTAATCCGATACCGCACGATATAACTAACCAAATCAAATCAAGGTTCAATCCTGTTCTCCTCTTATGGTACAGTAATGAGAGCAATATGAGAACAGTTGAATCCCTAGATACAGCATGATACCTATCAAGAGGTGCAATGATATCAAAATACTTAGAATTCACTATCTACATTGCTTCCCAATTATTTTATTACAACGGGCAAAATAGAAAAATATATCTGGACTACTTCCAAAATAGAATGAAACTCATCCTTGAATATGTATATGCAATCACTCAATTGATGCAACCCAAGACCATATTCTTAACTCTCACCTACATAATCGTTTTTCAGCGAACAAAAGCCATTAAACTAGAACACTCGCCACAAAGTAAACCGCAACAGCAATCCCAAAGTATCTCAATTCCAGTTAAGATCAATCCATATTGATCACGCAGCAAATTCCTACATTTTGTGATTTTGAAAGCATTTCCAGCTCTCGTTTCCAAAATACTTGAGTGAATTGAGATATTTATACTCGAATCGAAGAGGACACGTGAAAAATCTACAGCGATCGAGTAACCAAGAAAGTGCGATCCATCGTCCACGCTTCAAGCAGGTAAATCTACCAGGAATATCGACAACTCATTTTCTCGCACTTCGCAATCATCTCCAAAACCAGAGCCGTTCGCTCACACGAGAACAGCTAGTACTGGTGCTCCCGCGCGCGAGAAGAGAGAGTTTTCACCTGTCGGACATGGTCGCGATGGTCTTGAAAGCGAGGATGAGGCCACGATCTGGATTCGAGCCGCGGTTCTGCCACCTACCCAGCGACGACGAGAGGAACTCCCCGGAGGTCCCGTTCGGCTTCGCAATCACGGTGGACAGCCCGCCGTCGGTGAGGAGCGGGTTCGTGGGGCCGCCGACACGGACGGGGTCGTTGTCGCCCGATTCGTTGGCGAAGGTCCTCCACTCGGAGGTCTCGTCGATGGAATGCGACTCGAGCACGAGGCCGCACTCCGAGCACACCGTGTCGCCGGCCGAGTGGTCGAAGACCACCTCCGTCTGCCTCTTGCAGTCGCTGCAGAACGCATCGGACATCGTTCGGAGCTCTGAAAAGAGAAAATTTCGAATCAGGCTCGCCGTGAATTGTCCGACGGTTTTCGTTTACGTTCCTGATGATCGTCTTAGCTTTGATCTAGTGACGAGGCGAGAGACGCACAGAGCGAGAGAGAGAGAGAGAAAGAGATTTGCAGAGCGAAGAAACGGAAGAGGAAGGAAGGGGAAATGACGTAGAGGGGGTGCGTGGGTATTTATAAACTGGTTGACTCAGGTTAGGACGGTCATGTGGGTTTCGGCGTTGGGTGAGTTGGACAATGATGGTGTTTGGCGATGAGGATAGTGGTGGACTTCGCTCGGGTCGTGATCGTGTTCCTGGACAAGGACAAGCGTTTCTGTGTGCCCATCCTCCAATACGAGTAGCCCATAATGTTTAGTATACACGAATGTGGTTGATGAGAAGTGCAAATTCTACTGTACGGTTGCCACTGTATTCGGATAGGATAGCATATCATATTAAAGGGGCTGGATAAAATTCTCCATACGTTCCACCTCTTGTTTGATAGAAAATTAAGCATGACACTAAATACCAATAAGTGCTTATAAGTCATAAGATCGATTGCATTGTCTTGTGTGGATATAATGAGTTCAAAAATAAAAACGAATTGGAAATGAAAAAAAAAAATCATAGTGGTCTCACGACCATTGCCCACCAAAAGCGAGTACCATCACAGAGTTTTTCGTGTAGCCCGAGCCTAATGATCGCCTCGCAGCGACCCTACACTTACAGATAGAGAGAGATTGCCAATGATGATAATCAAACCATTAGGGAGATTAATCCAAACATCGAATAGGATAAAGATAACTCACATTACATCCTCGGTAGATGTCTCACATACCAAATACAAACCAAATAGATCAAGTGGACTAGACTTAAGAATTTTTTTAAGAAAAACCCACTAGATTATTGGATGGTAGGAGTTATGAGTTCTGGACGTTTTATTTCATATCTTAAAAGTTCTTAAATAATTTGAAAGTTACTTTAGTGTACGGTGAAATCACTAATCATGACTTTCGCAGGGAAGTTACTAGTTACACGAGAGATTACTCCTACAAATAATCTATGTCTTTTGCCCTTGCTGAAAAAATAAATGAATAAATAATATATTATGGGCCGGTTCGGTGCGGTTCCTCTCGAGAATTAGGAACCGGTCTGATCCGGTTCTCGAACTGGTACGACAAAATGAACCGTTTCATACCAGACTTTGGGCTTTAGTTTCGGGCTAGTCGTACTGAAATGATGGTCCTGCCAAGGCAACTTTACAGCGAAAGACTTCTTTGCAATTGCACTGCCACAATTGTTTAATTTGGGACTCCACGCCATATAGAGTTCCTAGAGAAAGCCACCATGCCAATTTCAGGTCTTTATTAGGCCGAGGAATGAGGATTCTTGTGGTTTGGTCCGGCACGGTGCTGAGTACGACTTGGCGATGACATGGCAAGATTATCCCGATCTCGGAGCTGAACCAAACTAGGTGGATTGAGGAAATTCAACTTCGAAGCAAGCGAATTTAGAACCCCGATTGCAAATCCTTTCGAAAGAACTCGACTTCTTAGTCGAGCGCCGAAATTGAAAATCATATTTTTATACTAGTCCTGTTATTTGTTGGTACAACGAGATGTGATGGGGTTGATACAATAACTCCTTTAGAATTAATTGACGGGCATGGATCTCTTTAGCGAAATTTTTTGCTATTCACGCTACTACCGATTACGAAAAATTACCCAATCACGGGACGATTTAGTTAGTGTTATATCCTCGTCGGTCGGACGAGCTTTTTGCGTCATTTGCTGATATGATTTTATTTAATTGCAGCCCGGTACAAGAATGATTAATTAGAGTGATCTAAACACGGAGATTGCTCAATAGATAGATGTAAACGCAACGAGAACGATAACATTGGCTGAAAATCAAGTTGACATGATGTAACTCGAAACCACCCCGTGCGGATTCACGCGACTTTCTCGATTTGTATGGCTACTCCAACGAGGCCCCTTGTAAAGATTAAAAAGTCTGGCCAAGTCTGGCCCAGTTCTTTTAAGCTGATATTTAGCCCACGAGAATCAAACTAAGGCTCCTTTTGTTTTGCGAAAAATAAATAATTTTTTTAAAAAATTTAAATTGATCACTTATATCGCTTAGAAAAATAACTGAACGAAAAAATTTTGTATCATTTATGAAAATATTTAGACATGTATTGTTGTAGACAATGATTTTTTTTTATTGGCTAATTATTTCGAGCGATATGAGCAAACATTTTTAGGAAAATATTTTTCGCGAAACAAACGGAACCTAAGCAGCAGATCGGATCTCGCCAAAACCCGTCGTAAGAATGCCCTTCCTCACAATTGGTTTGCGGTGCCACCGTCACCTTTATCGGATCATTTATGTTCGAAAATGCATAACCTATGTTATCCTTTGATGTTTAATAAACGAAGAGCTTCGTATTGACAAGAAGAAGAAGAAGAAGTAGTAGTAGTAGTACGAAAAGGAGTGTCCAGAAAATCGGATTTGTTGCTTGAAGACCCGCCATTGAGACCGACCGATTCGAGTTCTAATCAAGTGCGAGGGAGCAGAAGCCCAGAGCCACGAATCAAGGCGCAACTCCAAACGAAGAGCGAGGCCAAAAATCAAGGGACAGCTTCCAAATGATCAGGCCTGCGGATCACATGTCCCTTAAAGTTGGGGGCTTGGGGTCTAAAGTCACCCGTGATATTTGTCAAGTCTTGTCCATTTTTTTTTCCCTCCAGATTCTAAGGCGGTCACGCAGAACACGGAGAAAATTGTCCAATCAATCTTAAATTTATTGGACGGGTGCCAATTCAGTTATAAATTCTTAAAGTTTGTCAATTTAGTCCTAAATCTTAGCTCAAAATTTCAATGCAGTTCTTCCAGCTAATTTTCGTCAGAAATCGCTGAAGTAGCGTTGTGCCACATAGGACAAACGACTGTGACTGGACCATCGCATTAACGATTGCTAAAGAAAATTGACCGAAAGGATTATATTGAAATTCCTCACAAAGGTCTAGGATTTAAATTAGCAAATTTGGAATATTTAGAATTGAATTGGTATCCGTACAGTAGGTTTATGACTAATTGCAAATTTCTCCGGGGAACCATGAAAGAATGGTTTCATTGGGCTCATGGCAGTGGGGACATGATGAATTTGCAGACAGTTGGTGTCGACTCCTAAATCATCAACCATTGGTTGCAGACAAACGAGGAACTTGCTACAACATCATTTTTAACGAGGAACTGCCATCTATTGGAAATTGCAGAGCGACTGAGGATTGACCCATCATGTAATTTGCCTTGCTTGACATTGATCTCAACCACCACATGGCTCTAATTTGAGGAACATGTTGAAGTTTAGCGACAAGATTTGAGATGAAAGACTAGATCAGGGAGTTCCAACGTTTCCTTTGAGATTTTTATAAAGAAAATGTTAGGCTGGTAGCCGAAAGATTGAGATTTCGTAAAGCCCACGGCCACGGAGAATAGATCTTGTTGAACAATGGGTTGTGGCGAGGAGTGGGGGATCTGTTCGTATCCTGCCCACTCCCGAGCATCATCTCTTATTGAAATTTACGATAAGACATCCCGCTGAGGGGGTGTGCACAACTTTTCGTCCCACATTGCTTAGGGGGAGTCCTGGGCTAGCTTATATGATGCTGAGCCCCCTTAATTTGCAAGACGCGTTTTTCTGGGATTGTATGGGCGACCCTCGGAGGAACAAAACCGTGAGAACTGTGTATCCAAAGCGAACAATATCTTGCGAGTGGTGGGCCGATGCAGGGTTTTGCGAGCAGGTGAATTTGTACACATCGTCGGTGGTAAGGGAATTGGGTAGGGTGAGGACGTTTGGTTTTAGATGTTGGGGGTCGATTTCCACGCTTTACAAAGATGCAACGCAAAAGTATGATAGAGAGTAAGATGAGAGTTAGAGTAGGACGGATATAAAAAAATATTCGAAAATGTCAAGAAATTAAACACAAGCTTATCTCTCTCTCATAGGTGGCCTTTGCATATGCATATCCATTGGGATCCTAGGCAGCCTAGTTTCGCCGCAGGCACGTGCGTCCCCACGTGACTGAATCTGGCCTCTTGGTGGGGTCCAGGTTCAGAGAAGTCGGGTTCTTCATATGGAGCCAAAAATGGCATCTTGAGGTTTCGTCCAACGGTCAAATCCCGCAAGCTCGATGAATGAGATGTGCCATAACCACCATAGACAACTCTTTCTCAGTTGTCACCTTTGAGAAATTTCAAGATAATATATGTAGGGAGAAGTTCCAAGATGAACACTAGCCTATTTTTTATTCTTTTTTATTGTTTGCTATGGAATTTAATTAAACAATACCCTTCAGGCACTTGTTAAGAAGTCATTTAAAGCATGTCTACCATTCTTCATACATTATCTTTCTCGTTTTCGAAATCGAAATATCCCCGAATGAAATATACTCGACACTCGTTAACAGGGTTCTCTTCCGCTTATGTTGGACGTGCTCGCCCGGACCTATCATGATTTTGCACTATTTCAATTGAAGAAAAATGCCATGGATCGGAGTCTGCGGAAGCAAAAATCCAAATATGAAAGCATGCTTGATTTTGCAGATGGGCAATATTTTCCGGTCCACCAAAACTCGCTTCGAGAATATAGCCGAGGTTAAATGAGGTGTATAATCTTGGTTTCGCAATTCTAGAAGCTATTCAGACCTATGTTGAATCGGTGCAGTTAACTTCTGTACGACACATTTCGACAGTCACGGATCTTTCGATACAGATTAGCATAATGTAAATTTTACCACACGCGAATAATCCACTTGCAGCCGCCTTTAGAACTAGTTGACAAGAACTCCAGCTTCTTTTTCCCATTGTGGGATTAGTTTGAATTTTGTACATATTTAATTAACATTACTTAAATTAAACAAAGATTTTGCAGAAAGCAGATGGGGATCAGCCTGTTCCAACCATATCAATGCAAGGCCAAGCTGTCCATTCACATTAATCAAAGCTTAAACAGGTTTGCTGAGCCCACCTTCCAATGTTCCTTCCCCAACTTAATTTTAATTTTTCTTTTATTTTTCCTAACATACATGGTCAGAAATTCCAATGGGTTGGAATATGATGTTGATTTTTCACCGTCACCCCCTTTTCTTTTCTGTTTCTTTCTTCTTCTTTTTCCATTTTCTTACATGTTCAAAATGGGCGGTTTTTACTAATTCCAACAAATTCACTTAACATTAATATTTCCAAAAAATATTCTATGTTCTGGTCCACGGCTTTATATAGGTCAGAGCATCACCACCCCACGTAAGCATATCACCTAATCAAATCCGGTGGCCTTCGCAGCTGCGGACACTTCAACCACAAGCAATTCTCAGTTCCTTCAGAGAATCTATCTATATCTGTATATATTACATAGTCATATACAATGTAAAATACTATTAAGGCTAGCTTCGAAGGGAGACATTCTCATGGTGGCAATAGCCTTGGAGAGAGATAGCTTTAATCTGACAAATTGCATGTGGCATGCCAAAGTCGAATAATATATATATATAAATAGAAGTAAATAAGAAAGTATAAAGATAAATCAAGAAATTAAAGAAAGAGGAAAGGAGAAAAGCATGTGGTGTGTGTGATGTCGATGCTGTTTCACTCCATCTTATTTGATAGGCCTTTGTGATCGTCTAGATTCATTTTATCTATCAAGTGAAACCATATCAAACTTACAGTGGAATTTTTCATTCTTACTTAATAGAAACTTGATGTACCTTGCATATATTGTAAATTTAAGTAGCGCCGTAAGGGCACTTGTTAACATAACCCATATTTCAAATCCTCAATCGAAGTCTTCATTATGTTCGTACCACCTACGTTACATTTTGGATTAAAGATTCCCAAACCGATTACGGCTTACCAACTAAGCTCACATTTTACACACATAGAGAGAGAGAGAGATAGTAGAACTAGTTCAGCTTCTTCGAAAAAATGAAAGTACCTTAACAATATAGAGTATTTTTAGTTTCTATTGAAAAACAAATAAGAATGTCATGTTGCGAAAAGTAAAAAATCTCGTTGACAAAAGAATATAGGATATGATTTGAATTATTTTGTAAATATGGGGAATATCAATTGATACTTGATAATTTCTCTACTTTTAAATTAGCATCATGTCTTCCTACCAAAAAAAAAAAAAAACAGTGTTATGTGATCAATTGAAGATATAGGATTCCATCTTATTGCACGCAGGGAATTTTTCATTGAACTGAGGTTGAAATCTATGTTTGAATTTGCTCTAGAAAGTATGGGAAAACTATAAATTAGAAGCTTGGGCCACTCGTTGAATTTGTGTGCAATAACTAAGATGGTACATATCACACGAAGAAAATTCTTCCGATGCCACGACCTTTTGCGTTTGAAAGAGAAAAGCTTAGTAAATAAATCAAAAAAGAATGTGAATTTGACGAATTGGCTAATTGAATTGAAAATTAAGGCGATTCTTTAAGGCGGGGAAGAATTGAATGGCATTATCAATTGGCGTGAAGCATGCGAGTTACAAGATTCCACCGTCCAATGAATGTAGCAGTACCTAGGTCAAATTAAATATGTCGTAACTTTGCCCCCAAGTGAAATGCTTTTAGAGTTCCGACTCAAAATGTCGGAGTTTGCACGCAAAATGCCAATTTTTTTTCGAGAATTTCCACATTGTGCGCTTATAATCTTATAACTATGTATTTGTTTACTTTCGCTTGTCCCAACGCCACCCCATTTTGTCCATTGCAATTTCTTTATTTGAAGAATATCCTTCTTCACGAGGACAAAATCAAATCAATTTTACTTAACTAGTTGGTGATATCGACTTCAATTGAGACACGTAAAATGATATTTTAACTCGATTGTTCGAACAAGTTATATCGATGCTGCTACTTTAAACGAGTCAGTTACATTTTTTGGCTCATGGTCATTGGACTTTGTAGAGCTACTCCTTTTCTTGATATACACTAGTCGGCTTATATTTCTATTGATTTACATCGCAACACCATACCTTGTTCCGTCAAAGTGTATATCACAAACTACATCAAATTAACTTGGATTACCACGCACGCACTGATGCAACATCATTTTTGTATCCACATTATAATGTTTTTTTATTCAAGACAAATTAATTGTCTACCCACCTCTATGAGCCTCGAGAACCTCGTCCTCTCACTAAGGTAGTGCGAGTTGCTTAACATGTTCCAAGTACTAAAGTCGCAAATGATAATCACTATGTTTCCGGGAGCTATTTCAAGCCAGAAATATATTTTTCTATTTCTGTTCCCTTGACGAGTTTCTGAGCAAAGAAACGCGTTTGCTAACGACAAAAAAATTCTGCTCCCGAAACAAAAATTTATTTGAGAACAGCATAAAATTTTCACGGTTGCTGGCCGGCGATAAGGACACGAGAGAGAGAGTGTGTGTGAGCGATGAGGAGAATTCTTATTTATGTTTCTGTTTCAGAAACATAAAAGTAGAAAATTTCTACTTCTCATCTCTGTTCCAAGCCTATTTCTGGACTAAAAATTTGTCCCAAAAATACAAAAATGAAATTATTTTACCAAATGAATTTCTTTTCCAAACCTGTTCTCGGGAACAGAAAAAAAAAACATAATGGTTATCATTCGCGCCCTTATAATCCAATCTATCCTAAGTAAAGAAGTAATTCTTTTTTGCTTGTGATATTCACTTGTATATTAATGAGGATGATTAGGTCTTATTTACTGCACAATTAACTAATTTGGAAACACAAAAAGCAAATGGGTGTATAAAGTATTAATTAAATAATTCAGACTATAATGTACTGCTGGTGCTGGCCATTAGCGCTGTTAAAGAAGTTAATACAAGAGCCTGGAAATCATGTGCCCGACACCTTTCCTCTGTTGACGATGTAAATACCCTTTTGAACATTTAAGATGGAAAAACCACATCGTATAATATTTATTTCTTTTTATGCTTTGTGATTTTTTTGATAGCATAACAGCCTCAAAAAGTAAAAGTTTTGCAGTATAGTGCTTCAGCTAAAAGTCACAACACAACAAAAATGAAAAGTCACAGGCGGAACCAGTAATCTCGATCTTTCCAAACGTATTTTCTGCCACACAAAAAAAAAAAAACAAATAAACGATGTTCATCTAGAATGAACGATATGCAAGCTATTCAGTCTTGAGGATGAGGTTGACTGATGAACTGCTAGGGTTTCCACTAATTTGTTTTATCCTGTTGAGCAAGTAATTTAACTGCTACAAAAGATGAAAGCGTGATTTAATTATTGGTTATTCTCGTGCGGAGGCGAGACTTTAGGATGAAAATACATAACAAGGGAGACAAAAATGGCGTGCAAAAAAATTCAAACTCGGGACCATCCGCTTTGTTCTCATGTAAAATCTTGTGGTACTAATATCAATTGCGCGGTTTAATATTTAAATATTCTAACAATCTAATTTCGGATCATGTGATAAAAAAGTTCATTTCATAGAGAATAGTCAAAATTCAAAGGTACCTCTTTAAAAAAAAGAGAGGAGGAGACACTTGCTTTTAATCCCTCTTATTGAGCGTATTAGACTAAAAATAGAGATTATCCTAATTAAATTATTCATTGGCTCATAGCCGATTTATATTGAGGGGATGTGTAAGTTGTGCTTCTCGAGAATCTAGTCAATAAAATATTTTCTTGGGTCTGATGTAATGTTGATTAATTAAGGTAGGTGTTTTCAATACGTCTAATCAAGAATGGACATCTCAATATTCATTGCACTAATTGCAATTTTAAAACACCAATCCTTTTCAGTTGTACCTAAAGTCAACATGCATCAAATTCGAAAATTTATCACAGGCACAAGCATATATCACAATCTCGATCAATGCGCCAGTCGATTTCCGAGAGGCGTCAAGCTGGAGGATTGCCCCGCTACCCAGTTACGGGTTCGAATTGGTAAGTAGCTTCTGAAATTGAAAGGAAGTAGCTAATTTAGTCAATCTCAACAACCATGCTCTTGCTCACGCTTTCAAAAAGATGGAATTTCGCGCTTCCGATCACGAGGGAACTCGCCCCGTCCGGAGTCGCGACGGTTAGTTTCTGCGGGCGAACCCCTCACGAGGCGTTGGGAGAGACTTGAGTTCGGGAATGCAACGCAAGTTGGAGGGTTCGAGCTCGTGTCACGTGGGCGGGACCACCGGAAAAATATCAACTGTGCCGACCGGATTCTTAGACGCCCGTTAAAACCTCTTACACACGCGTGTCTCGGTAGTTTATGCTAATGAGCAAACAGAAAATAAGTGAAGCACTTTGATTTCCATTTTTTCCAATCCTCGAAATATTATTTCATGAAAAATAAATAAATTGAAAAACACTTTGTAGTGTGTATTTCTTACAAAAATAAATGGACGAAAGATATTTTTAACGTCCCGAAAATAGTTAAACATAAATAATTGACGATAATAAAAATATCTTTGATCGAATAATTATGATAATTAATCGTTTCCTTTAAAAAGAGACCCTAATTTGTACGGACGATACAAAGCCAATGCAGCACGTGCCAAAAAGCGCCTAGAAGCTTTGCATGTTTGTCGAAAATTCCATAATGTGTGTTTCTACCAAAGAAATTATTTTTAATTTTTGCCCGATAAACATGGTGGTATAATCGTAAATAAGTGGGAAACCTTCGCGAGTTTCGGATACTTACACTCATCAACTTGCGACGAAAGGAATCAACTGGCTTTTCCTTTCGTGAGGGGGGCATCTTGTTCGATGCTGTATTAAGTATTAACCGTGCAGAGAAGCTAACATGACAAAAATTGCTGGATGAATACCAGCTGTCGAGGACGTGTTTTGGCACTTGGTTTCCTAACGTGAGCTAGCTGCCTAAAAGTTAGCTCAAGAGAGCCCCCCCCAAAAAAAAAAAAAAAGATCGCCGTGCCGAAATCGAGATTCGAATTCTTGAGTTATGCTCTGATACCATATCAGTACACTGTTTAAACTAAAAGCTTAGACCCTTTATTAGGTAAATTTAGATTGCACGCATGCAAGTCACGTTATGGTCGCGTATTTCAAGCGATGCGGGATTATAGTTAATGGGTAGACAAAAAAAAAGGCGACCGGCTCACGGAAATCGAGAGCAAAAACTCGAAAATATAAGGAAATCAAAAGCTCAACCATATGCAGCAGCTAAAAATGACTTCGAACGACGAAAATAGTGAAGAACAAAAGGAAATATAACTATGTCTAGACTCTCGTGGCCAACAAACGAACCGTGTCCAAAGCTTTCAAAGGAGCGCGTGGGAGGTTGTCAAAAGGGAGGAGCCAACCCAAATACACCCAGTCTCGTACTTCTATATCACACGCCATTGACCGGATTGAGACATTCTTCCTCTCTCCCTCTCTCTCTCTCTCTCGCTCTCCCTCCTTTCGTTGAATGGACTTCGAATCCATGCCTTAAAAAAAAAAATTAAAAAAATTTAATTCCTGTCGCCTATGAATGAATCAGATGATATCGATTCACATGATTTTTAGAGAAAATAAAGAAAAATGCCCTTCGCGGATTATACCTTTTCCCACCTTTTACGAATTTCCCGAAAAATATTTATACTCGTCCGTCCTCGTAATTTGTCCATAACGAATCGTATACCTCGCCAATATATAGAGTCCCTGTTCAGACCCTTCCTCAATATTGCCACGCCGTCGCTTTCTCTCTTCATATTTGACAGCCCAGAAAAGCTCTGCCACCTTTCAACAAGAAAAGCAACTTCGCCATTTGCAATTTCCCTTCCTCCTTCCTTCCTTCCTCCCAAAGCGCTCCACCCAAAAAAGAAGAAGAAGGGCTCCCTTAAACCTCGAAAAGCAGGACTTTGTGTCTCTGCTACTCATACAACTCTCTCTCTCTCTGGGTGTTGAAAACCCCTTTGGACGAAATCCCTTTGCACTCGCTCCCAATCTTCCTTCCTTACGTGTTTCTCACAAATCCCAGTTGGGTTCATTTCGTTGCAAAGCGAGGGGCAGGTGAAAAAGGGCCAGGCAGAAAGAAAAGATCTGATTTTTTCTCCCTTTTTGTGAACAAGCTTTCTGGAGATTAGAAGGCGGATGGTGCATCACCAGAGGTTCCATCTGTGGAGGAAAGGCGAAGCCCATATCTTCGACGACGAAGAGCATGGCTTCGTCGTGCTTGACTGTGCAAGCTCTGGCTACAAGAGGAAGAAGCCCAAGCTCTTCTACCTCCTCCTCATCTCTCTTCTGTCTTGCAGCTTTGTGTTGGTCCCTGAGCTGTTCGGTTCCGGTAGACTCTCTCTCTTGTGTAAGCTCTCTCTCTCTCTCTCTCTCTCTGGGTTTTGCTTGTTTCTCTTTGTTCCTCTTTATTTTGCTCTGTTTTTTTTTTTTCACCTTTTGTTGATGGTCTCTTTGGTGGGTTTTGGCAGATTCTTTCGGCGTGGACAGTGAATGCGCTCGTGAGAACTACGATGCAAATGCCCCTCCTTGTTCTTCAATGTCTAATGGTGGGTACTCACTCCTGTTCTGCATCTAAAAAAATGCATTTGTATTTGTTCGTCGGAGTTTTTTCTTTATGCTTGTTTAGCAGCTAAAAAATGGCGGACAACAAGTTGTGTTTTTGGAACTTCGATACTTCATAAACTGCTGCTCTCTGTTTATGGCCCTCAGTTCCTCTGTTGGGTTGAAACATAGCTTAATCAAAGGGCATAATCTTCCCAGTGATTTCATTAGTCACGACTTATTCTTTTGCTCGTTATGGTATCTTGTGCCCTCGTTGCGTAAATAACTTCTAGGCTGGACTAGTTGAATCTCTCTTACCCTTTTTCCGATTGTGAATTTAAGCATTTTGTCACTAATAATCTCAGGAACCATATGCTGTGACAGAAGCGGCTTTCGCACTGATGTGTGCATCATGAAAGGGGATGTGAGGACACACTCTGCCTCTTCTTCAGTCTTCCTTTACAGTTCCAAACAGACGAGTGGGTTTGTTGACTTGTTCTCGAGCTTTCTCGGAGTAGCCGAAGACCGCGATGGCGAGGATCTCCAGCACGAAAAGATAAGGCCCTACACGCGAAAATGGGAGACCACTACCATGGAAACTATCGGTGAGCTAGACCTTGTTGTGAAGAAAGACATTGCGGGCGCTCGCCATCAGTGCGATGTCTGGCACAATGTCCCCGCAGTGTTCTTCTCGACTGGAGGCTACACGGGTAACATCTACCATGAATTTAATGATGGGATTCTACCGCTGTACATTACTTCGCAGCATTTCAAGAAGGAGGTGGTGTTTGTCATCCTTGAATATCACAGTTGGTGGATTACAAAGTACGGGGACATCCTTTCTCACCTCACTAATTATCCGCCAATCGACTTTAGTGGAGATAAAAGAACCCATTGCTTTCCCGAAGCCATTGTCGGTCTGAAAATCCACGATGAGCTCACCGTGGATCCGTCGCTGATGAAGGGGAAAAAGAGCATCCTCGACTTCAGACATTTGCTTGACCTCGCTTACTGGCCGCGGATTAACGGTTTGATACAAGACGAGGAGCGAGAGATGCAGCTGAAACTGAACCAGCTGCCTTCATCAGGGCCAGTTCGGGAGCAATCGATGGAAATCAATAAACAGGATCAGAAACCCCGACTGAAGAAACCAAAGCTAGTAATATTATCGCGCAGTGGGTCAAGGGCGTTAGTGAACGAGGATCGCTTGATAAAAATGGCAGAGGAGATGGGGTTCAAAGTAGAAGTTTTAAGGCCTGATAAAACGACTGAATTGGCGAAAATTTATCGCGTGCTTAACTCAAGCGAAGTTATGATTGGCGTACATGGGGCTGCGATGACCCATTTTCTCTTCCTGAAGCCCGGTTCTGTGTTCATCCAAGTTGTTCCTTTAGGGACAGATTGGGCGGCCGAGACATACTACGGTGAGCCTGCAAGAAAGCTCGGTTTGAAGTACATCGGGTATGAGATTTTGCCTAGAGAGAGCTCATTGTATAGTGAATACGATAAAGCCGACCCGGTTCTTACGGATCCAAAGAGCGTGACAGACAAGGGATGGGAATACACAAAGAAGATCTATCTTGATAGCCAGAATGTGAGCTTGGACATGAGGAGATTCGGCAAGCGGCTGCTTGAAGCTCACGACTACTCCTTCACGAAAATAAATTGGCATGCCAATCTTCCACTGAAGTTCCAGTCAGCGGTTTCGCTTGATTAGCTTTGCTGTTCATACATTGTTTGCCATTTTTTGTCGATGCATTTCATTGCTGTACATTGCAACCAGGACAGTCCTTTTGTAGAGTTTAGAGATTTTGTTTGTAGTTCTTTTTTCATGTACAGGGCATGCACCAAAACAAGTTGTTTTTTCTTAGTCTCTGCGCAATCGCAATGTTGTAGATAGACATGGTAAGCGAGGTTTCGACAAGAATCTTTTGTTGTTGTGTGCAAAGTAGACAGACATGAGGTCCTTAACTGTCAATTCAATTACAATCAAACTACCAAGTTGGCCAAGCCCTGCTAAACTACTCTGTTCTCTTCTGCTTCCTTAAACTATTAGTGTTGGAACTCTTTCCATTGACTTTCTTGCTGAAAGTTGAATACACACTCATCTGTAATTCAGTTTTTTCAAGGTCAATCTCTTAATTCAGCGCCAAAGACAAAGGGTCAATTTCTTAATTCTTGACGCAGGTTCAAGGCTCTTGTTTTCCCCTTTCAGGTTCATCATTAACTTGTACAGAGGGCATTTTCAACAATTGCCATGCCAGGTCCCAAAAATTGTTTTGAAAAAACAAAATTGAAACTTTGGGATGACAAATTTCCAGGTCCCTCCTTTCATGTGTGTTTTGCTGACAAGAGGACCTTTTGAGTCTCATGACGTTGTTCTCTTATATCTTTTGGGTAAAAATAGCAGGTTCTGGAGCAGAGTGCTGTCAGAGCTTTCAGGAATCTTGTTTTTCTTTGTAAAGTTCGAGGGGATAATGCAAATCTATGGCAACGGCTAGCTGCTTGGTTGTATCCTTAACTAAATTAAAGCTGAAATTGGAAACAAATGGGCAAGTGATCCTCTCTCAAATTATGGAAAATATAAGTTGCTGCTATAGAGTTTTTTTCAAAGGGCAACTGATGATCCCATAAATTGCATTGCATTGCATTTCTTTTATTGAACTAAGTCAATTATGTAAGTTCGTACGTGCACGTGGTATCATCATTAATGTCAAAAACAAGTAACCTTAGTTGGATGATGCCACGTTGGCGTCATGTGATGTGTGTTTACTTAAATGTTATAAAATCTGAGAGTTCAAGCTTCTAATATCATCGGCAGTGGTTGCATAAAGTTTTAAATGTTATATTCCACGAACTCTGTTAAATGAAGCCAATAACTTCAATTACAGCCGGAGATTCTGAGAACAACAGACAGGAGCAGTTGTGCTTGGAAATACTGGCGTGGAAATCCTGATTTTCGTTTCAGGAAACTTGGGTCGGTTTATACATACATGAGTAATGTGTTAAGCCCAAAAAAATTTCTTTGGCATTCGTCGAGTCGATTTTCTGATCACTCTCGTGTCGGAACTTACAGTCAGCTCGGAGTGGAAACACCACTGCAATAGGCGATCGAACACTTGAATTTCACCATAGATAGATATAGCCCAGCAGTTTGCTGTGTGCAATGATGGGGTGAGGCTGGAGGAGGCGTCTCAGCACTTCTGGTGTCTTTTATATCTTCTCCAAAGAACAGAAGCGGATACTCAGATGATCAAAACACCGCCATAATAGGTGACCGAACCTGCCATAAGTAGCTATAGCCAGCGCTTTGCCGTCTCCGATGATGGGTGAGGCGGGAGGAGGCGTCTCAGCATTCCTAGGGTCTTTTATGCATACATTGGTGTTATCTTGATGCGGGAGAAAAACGAGATGAAGACATACGTTGGTGTTTAATTATCTTGATTCTGTGACATTTGAACCGCTGTTAGTGATTGCCTCCGCAGTGTCGTTGCGTTAGCTGCAATTGCTGATCCTCCATCGTAAACGAATGTGGTCGAATCTCCCACCGGCAAACAAGCTTCTGTCACATTTCTTTGGTTGCTGCTGCTGCATCGACCACAAGTTCTAGCGGTGGACACCGATGTGAATGGATACTATCATTCAGTCAGAATTTGGAGTCGTGTTATGTGCATTTTATACTCTACTGAATTTGTCGAATCCAGTGTCAAGACGATTAAGTAAAGAAATAAGGTGGGCCGTGATTTCCTTAACGCGAGATACGCAGCCATTGACGCTTCGTGTGCTCAAGGATCAGTGCAAAGAGTGAGCTCTCCTTGCAACACAATCGGGGTCTCATTTCTGCTAGCTATTAGCCGTTCAGGACTCGGAGTCTTCATTAGCTCGAGAGGGGGAATTCGCAATGTTGAAGTAATCAGTCGGACTCTAGCGGCGTTTCACGGAAAAGCGTGCTTCTCCGTGAATCCTTCTGGTTCATACTGTCACGGGACCTGAGAACTTCCGGATATCGGAACTGCCTACATTTCTGTTTCAGTACCCGCCTCAAGTGGCTTGATCGAGTCATCCTGATCTTTGATCTGATTAACAATCTGCCTCAGGGTTCACATAAGCGAGCATGGATCTCTTGGACGCCATGGCATAAAGGAACAGAGTCATCTCTCGTTCTAGGAGATGCTGAGTATTGAGCACTTCCAATCGTAGGATGAAGCTTCACGAGCTCGTGATCGAGACAAATCGACATTTTGAAACTGGTACCTAGAGAAAAATCTTGCAGGAGAAGAGTAAGGAAGCTTGCTATTCCCAGTGAGTAAGGGACGTGGGATCTCCTAAACAGGAAAGAGGACCTGTTAATGGACTGTGCCTCATTCAGCCACCGGAGGTGAATGTCACCACCATGTGTACGGCAGCATAAGCACCGGTCAGGCTGAAAACGGAGACGTCGGAGGAGAGCACTTACGGTGGATACCTAGGCACCCAGAGACGACCTAGGGTGAGTTCGGCGAAGATGGAGACATTCTCTATCTGGTCAATGACACACACTCTCTCTCTCTTCCTCCCTTCGTGATTAAACTTGAATCCATGCTCAAGGGAAGAAGAAGGCACCGCTTGCACGATTCTGGCAAAACCATTCTCGGAACGTTGTAGCAATACGCATTCATTGTGATCAAATGTGGAATGTCGGAATTCTCGAACGTTTGGAAAGTTGTCCGAAACAGGGATTTCAAAAGCTTCGATTTTTCATGGAAAGGATAATTACCTTACAAGTTCACACTGATCTCGTATGCGTTCTTCCTGCATTCTGATATACTATTGACCAAAAAAATGAGATGTTCATCATCTTTTATGGTAGCTTTCACGTAGATCTTATCCCCATTTTATATTCTCTCTCCCTTTCTCTCTCCATATTTACAACCCAGAAAGACTCTCGCCATCTTTGAACAGAGAAGCACTTCCCCATTTAGGCACTTACCATTTCTAAATCTTGTTGCTTAGTTTGGATGAAGTTTCTGTTTCAGTCAAGAAACAAAAAGAGCATGCACTTAAAAAACACTCGGTGTCGCTGCTACTCATGCAACTCTCTCTCTCTCTCTCCCTGAGAAAATCCCTGCGCACTCGCTTCCAATCTTCCTGGATTTGCGTATTTCTATGGATTCCCAGTTGGGTTCATTTAGCAAAAGGCCTGAAACAGAGGGAAGAAAAACCAGATTTTTCCAAAAAACAGTCTGTGGGCATCGGTGCGGGAGAGAGATGGTGCAGCGCCAGAGGCTCCATCAACGGAGAAAAGGCGAAGCGCATGTCTTCGATGATGAAGAGGCGCATGGCAGGAAGAAGCCCAAGCTCTTCTACCTCCTCCTCCTCCTCTCTTTTCTCTCTTGCAGCTTTGTGGTGGTCCCTCAGCTGTTCGGTTCTAGAAGCCTCTCTCTCTGTTGGGTTTTGCTCGTCTCTCTTTGTTCCTCTTTATTTTGCTCTGTTTTGTTATCTTTTTCGGCCTTCTCTTGATGGTTTTCTTTCGTGGATTTGGCAGATTCTTTCGGCGGGGACAGGGAAGGCGGTCGTGAGCGCTACAATGCGAACGCCCCTCCTTGTTCTTCAATGTCTAATGGTGCGTACTCACTCCTTAACTGCACTGGAAAAAGGCAAACTGAAAAAAAACGAGAAAGGAGGGAAAAAATCACAGACAAAACCTTGAACAAAATGAGTTTCATGGAAGCTGCTTTTGTAGTTGTTCCTTGGTAGTTTTCTTTATGGCGTGTCTGGCAGGTAAAAAATGGCGGAAAACAAGTCGAAATAATCAGAACTTCAGAACTTCGTATACTGCTGCTCTGTTTTGTGCCCTCAGTTTCTTGGTAATCATCAAACACATAATGACAGTTCCTTTTGGCCCTGTGTGGTATATTGTGCCCATATTGCATGTATAAATTCTAGGCTGGAGCTGGACTACTTGAATCTCTCTTGGCCTTTCCCAATTTTTGAATTAAAGCATCTTGTTGCAAACAATTGCAGGGTCCATATGCTGTGATAGGAGCGGCTTTCGCTCTGATGTATGTATCATGAAAGGGGATGTAAGGACACACTCTCCCTCTTCATCAGTCTTCCTTTATCTTTCGAAACAGCCAAGCGGGTTTGATGACTTCATCTCAAGCGTTCGCCGAGCGGCCGGAGGCCACGACGACGAGGAACTCCAGCATGAAAAGATAAGGCCGTATACGCGAAAATGGGAGAACATTATCATGGATAAAATTGATCAGCTTGACCTTATTGTGAAGAAAGATACCATGGGCTCTCACCATCGGTGCGATGTCCGGCACGATGTTCCTGCGCTGCTCTTTTCAACCGGAGGCTACACGGGTAACCTCTACCATGAATTCAATGATGGGATATTGCCACTGTACATTACTTCACAGCATTTCAAGAAGGAGGTCGTGTTTGTCATCCTTGAATATCGCCATTGGTGGTTTACGAAGTATGAGAACATCGTTTCTCACCTCTCAAACTATCCGCCCATCGACTTTAGTGGAGATAACAGAACCCATTGCTTCCCAGAGGCCATTGTTGGTCTGAAAATCCATGATGAGTTCACTGTGGATCCATCACTGACGAAGGGGAATAAGAGCATCCTCGATTTCAGACACTTCCTTGACAGTGCTTACCAGCCCCGGATAAAAGGTTCAATGCCAGACAAGGAGCGAGGGATACAGCTGAAACTGAATCAATCGGCTTCAGTGCCAGCTTCGGGGCAATCGATGAACATTAATAAAAACGACCAGAAACACCAGTTGAAGAAACCAAAGCTAGTAATAATATCGCGCAGCGGGCCGAGGGCGTTAGTTAACGAGGATTGCTTGGTTAAATTGGCAGAAGAGATGGGGTTCAGAGTAGAAGTTTCGAGGCCTGGTCGAACGACTGACCTGGCGAACATGTATCGCTTGCTTAACGAGAGCGAAGTTATGGTTGGTGTACACGGGGCTGCTTTGACCCACTTCCTCTTCCTGAAGCCTGGTTCCGTGCTCATCCAAGTCATTCCTTTAGGGATAGATTCGCCAGCTGAGGCATGCTTTGGCAAACCTGCAAGAGAGCTCGGTTTCAAGTACATTGGCTATAAGATTTTGCCTAGAGAGAGCTCGCTGTATAACGAATACGACAAAGGCGACCCCGTCCTTACGAATCCGAAGAGCGTAAATAAGAAGGGATGGCAACACACTAGGGCGATCTATCTCGAGAGACAGAATGTCAGCCTGGACTTGAGGAGATTCCACAAGCGGCTGCTTCAAGCTTATGACTATTCCTTCAAGAAAATAAACGGTCAAATTAGCTACAATCAAACCACCAAGTTGTTCAACCTTTGCTAACTACTTGCTTCTCTTCGCCTTCCCTAAATAATTGTTGGTATTTTTTTCCATTGACTTAATGGTTGAAACTTGATTAAGTACTCTCATCTGTAAATCAGCTTTTCAGGTTCATCATAAGCTTCTAAAGGAGGCATTTTTAACGGTTTGGTGAATAGGATGACTTGTTAATGATGCTGCTCTTTCCCTTCATTTGTGTTTTCCCGACAATAGGAGTTTTGGGTATATCTAAGGCAATGGCCATCTGCTTATTTCTATCCTCAACTAAATTGAGCAATGTGATCCTCTTTCAGAAAATGAAACACAGAAGTTGTTGCTATATTTGTGTTTTCTTTTAAACAGATGAGCCCCTCAGTTGCAATTGTAGGTTTATAATTGAATTAGTCAACTATGATAAATCTATATCACGCGTGGTGCCGCCCAAATAAACAAAGCGATCTTGGTTTCAGGACATGGGAAGCTAACATAATCAACTATGCTAAAAACAAGAACACTTGATGTGATAATCCATGTTGGCGTCGCGCTAGAATGTCTGAATCTAAGATATACGATAGCAGAGCAGCTGGTTTTTTTAGCAAAGGTTTCCTCCCACTCTGTTAAATGATGTCAATAGCTTCAATGGATTTAGTCAGAGATTCAGAGAACAATGGGCAATAGCAGTTCTGTGTGAATATGTACATAAGCTGTGTGTTAAACCAAAAAATTGCTATTGCATTCGTCGGCTAACTTTTCAGTCTTTTTCTCTCATCAATTCTTGGCGTCTCATCTATCATGTCAGAACTTCAGTCAGCTTCGAGTCGAAGCATCCCTGCGCTGGTCATTGAACACCAAATTTCGCCATCTAGAGCTACAGCCAACGCTTTGCTATCTTCGATGACGGGTGGACCGGAGGAGGCGTCTTGGCATTCCTTGCGACTTTTACATCTTATTGTAGAAACAAAAGTAAATACTCAGTTGATGGACAGACTGAGATGACATATACACCATAAACTAAGTTAAATTTAATTATGTTGATTCTGCTTACCGGAATTAGTGGACTTCCCACCCAGAGAAGACCGGTCTGAGCCGGATGTTTCAACACCTGTTAGTGATTGTCTCCTAAGTGTCCTTGTGTTAGCTGCAATTGCCAATCCTCCATTGTTACTAAATGTGGTCGAGCCGTCAGGTGAACGAGCTTCCATCACATTTCTTGGGTTCCTGCAGTTGCATAAAAACCAAGTCTTAATGGCAAAATACTGATGTGAGCAAATTCTCACATTACCCGTCATTTTTAGGAATTTTCAGTTGCATTATGTGTATTTTATTCTATACAATTTGTCTAATGCAGTGTTAAAACTATTTAGTAAAAAAAACATTCACTGACCTCTTTTCGGATCCATTTATGAGCTTCCCTATGGTGCGCAGGGATTTCCTTATGTGAGATTCTTTGCCATTCACGCTTTGAATCGGCAAGTTGGGTGTTCGAGGATCAGTACAAAGAGTGAGCTCTCTTTGCATCACAATCTGGATCTCTTTTTTGTTAGCTAAGAGTGGTTCAGGACTAGGTGTCTTTGGTAGCTCAAGAGGTGGAATTTGCACACTAAAGTAATTAGTTGGGCTCCTAGCGGCCTTTCGAAGGTGCTTATCCGTAGCGGAACCCTGATGGTTCAGACTTTCACAGGACCGGAAGATTTCTGTATCTTGAAACAGCCCATATTTCAGATTTGATGCTGGCTCAAATGGTGGGGGCTTCAATTCATCTTGTACTTTGATCTGCAGATTATTATTTTTGGAGGTTCTTGGGCCTTCCAAGCTCAATCTTCGCGTGCGAGTAGATGCAGGAGTTTTTCTTGCCTTCGTCTCGGCAAAATTCATGATTCCCCCAGTTTTGATTGTCGGTGTACGGTTTTCAATGCTTAATCTTCTCGAACGCGGAGGTGTGTGTTCATTTACTGCTTTTGGTCCATTTGGAGACTTGGGTTCCTTTGTTCTACTGAACTGCTTGCTTTGTATGCCCTTGCTTGCCAGTGCCTTTTTAAGACTTTCAATCTGTAAGATTTCAACAAATAAAGTGATAATCTCCAAGTCAGAATTGCAGCTAAGAGGTGTGTTGTATGTAGACATAAAAGCACCTGCACATTATTTCAATCTGAGAAATCATGAAACTGAGAGTATGATGACATGGTCTATTCATTGAGATGCTTGAAAACCTACTTATACACTTATGACATTAATAGGCTGTCGAAGAATAAATTTACAAACAGAAACACTGAATAAATAATGATACAAAAAGCTTAGAGAGAGAGAGAGAGAGAGAGAGAGAGAGAGAGAGATGGCAATATATTTGTTAGTTCTTTGGACATAATCAACCCGCAATACCGAGAACATTTTCTTGTTAATCTCCATGCTCAAATCAGAAAAAAGATCATGTCTGTACAAAACAGATTGATGTATCCAAGTTTTAATTAGGAGAAGACTGTTAAAACATGCACAAACCAGTCCTGCAATAACACCAATTGAAGGATGCCTTTCGTCGCGTTAAGAAGAATTAGGAAGCCAAGATCCACAGATCCAGCCCCCTATAATTGTAATGCTGATTATTGTCAAAAAGGCATCTGAAACATAGAAATTACCCAAGTACAAACCTGTTCTTTGAGTTGCATGACCTCCCTGGTCTCTTTGTTCACCCGTGCGACACCAAGTTCAACCGTTGAAACTCTCTGAGCAAACTTCAAGGTACTCATTGATTCCCCAAATGAATCCGCCTCAGGGTTCACATGAGCCAGCATCAATGTTTTCGCATGCCCTCCTGAAACGAAAAGCGTAAAAGCAATGTCACCATTTCCCAAAGATCATAATCAGATTATCTCTCTTCTATGCAGACTCTGGGTATTAGTAATTTTATCCTGAAATGACGCTTCAATAACGTCTGACAAACTTTGAACTTCGAAATAGGTACCTAGAGAATCTTGCAGCAGAAGCGTAAGTTTGCTATTCCGGTAAGGTATGTGGGAGTTTTTCTGGGCCAAAGCTGTGATAACATCTCCCAGACAAGACAAAGACCGGTTAATGTACTGTGCCTCCTTCAGTCTCTCTCCTGTGACTTCAGATTTATCTACCCGTTCACTTCCTGCAAGATCAACCAAATGCAGGCAACTGCAGAGGATGGATCCAGATACATCTTTCCCTTGAACATGTACTGTCAGCACACTGCAAGGATGCATCCAATGGACATCAACATCACTCAATCGAAAAATTTCTATCCATTGGAAACTACATCGCAATTTATACCGAAAAACAATGGGAGGAAACTCTGCCTGTCCAAAAACTGACCTGTGAGACCGGCTACTTCTATGGTTCAGTGCTGTAGAACTGACGACACGATTCATATCACCAAGTTTCATCAGGTTGACCACATCAGCTGTGGACTTGACGGAATGCATGGTAGCATCTGGAAGGCTCAAGCCACCGTCACTGGTACAGCTTCGAATCTCTAATTTGTGCATCGTCAAGGAACCCAAATTTACATTTCAGAAACTTAGTTAAAACTTTCTTCAGTCTATTTATCAACTTATTTGACATCAAATGTATCTATATGAGACAGAAGCATCCATTTCAAAGGATATCTTGAGGATGCTGAATCCTCAGCGAGGAGATCACGCACTTGCTCATTATATATTTCAACCATCTGAACGTGAATCTCGTAAGTTAGGATGTCCTTCCTTCTGTTAGACAACTCAAAGAGATCGTTGAGAGCCAAGTAATTAATCCCCATGTCCTTTGTCAGTTCACCTGATGGACCACTCTATAAATTCCAAAAGGCAATAAGTAGTTATCCCTCAAATCAACGTCAGCAATCTTAAGCATCTGTTTAGATTAAATTATTTATATGCTTTGCAGATAGATAAATGAAATTTACAGTACATCCATCTACCAGTGGGGAAAATGCACACTTTTCAACCATATAAACAAATCATTTAGGTTTCGACCAAAAAAAAAGAAATCATCTAGGAGCCTAGGAGATGATCTGGCACAAAAGTTGGATCTACTAAAGCTACACTTGCAAGTTCTTACCATTGTATGTGTTTTACCCGATCCAGTTTGACCATAAGCAAAAATGCAGACATTGTAACCATCCATAACTGACCTAATCAAAGGTTGAGTATCCATGTACACATCATCTGCAAAGAGGGTCGCATGGTGAAAAACAATTACATTGTTTTTTACGAGCTGAACAGCAACTTGCAGAATAATCACTTGGCCAATGTTACCCATAGATAGTAAGATGAAGTTTAACAATACCTTGAGTAGCAAGTGGACCGAAAACCCGATTAAACTGAAACACTTTCCTTCCATCTCTTTGGGGTTTTGAAGGGTCAACAATCACAAGTGAACCATCTTCTCCAATTAGATCTACCACAGTTGTGGCTTCCGCATTAAAAATGGGCCTAATTCTGCAGTATACTCGAATATTTCCTGTAAAGATGTTTGTCAAATTAAACTCATAATAGTGGAGTTAAAACCACAAAAGCTCCTTTACTTAAAAGCGACTAACCCATGGATAAGCATATACTTCTGCAAATAAATGCTGACTATTCGAAAAAATGAGTTATGTGATCCAATTCACAAACAAATAACTCTCCTTGAAAAGAGAGCTAACCTTTTAAATCCTGGACCATGTTGTATAGGTTTCGATTTTCCTTCACCACCTTATGATATCCAAGAGCAGCTGTAGACATCTCCTGGACTTGGTTACCTGATCCATGGGAAAAGCAAAAACACATTAATGCTCTGGAAGCATGTCACATGTAGCCTGGTCTCTGTTTAATAAGATACAAAAGCTAGAAAAAGATCGTAACAAGATCCCATAAATTCCATCTTGAAATTGAAATTGAGGATTATTGCCAAATCATAGGAAGCATATTAATGACAATGGCCTCATTCTGAGATAATATCATTCAGTGGAGGAGCCGTAATAAATAAATAAAGTAAATAAAGGACCCTCATCTAAAATGGTTGACAGTCAATGCAAAAGGAAAAGGGAAGCGACCATGTCACAAGTGAACATGCAGTTCCCTAAGTAGAGGAGATTCTAAAATGACGAAATTAACGTGCGTGCAATTGCATTAGGGAGCTTAATGTCCTAAGCCTCATATGTGCTTGGAAAAGAAAGGAACTAATTAGACCACTCCTTTTTTGTCTACTTTTCCCACCTAGATGTTTTAGATCTCTCTGAAACTGGGACTGCAGATCTTCAAGCTCCCTTTTTGTGTTCACCAACAAAGTTTTAAGATCCTGCAAGATGCAAATATTAGACATTCTCGTCCTTTACAATTGTTGAAGGGAACATGAAATCACGATAACTTAAAGACCTTGCTTTATATTCTATACTGCAAGAAAGTTTAAATGAAAAAATTTCTATTGTAGACCCAACATCCCCTACTGAATTTTTTTATCAAATTAAATCTTTCCAAATCATTTTTCAAATTTCACCAAAAAGTCCGCAAGCTTTTCTTTCCCTAGAGATTTGCTGCATTATAAATAGAGGCACTCACCAAAAGTTCTTTCTCTTGCATCTCAAATACATTTCGATGATTGCAGTTACCCTCTTTCGAGCAGGTTCTGCAGCACTATGAACAAGAAGAGTGTGGAGGCATCAGATTACAAATTTTCCATGGTGATAATAGCTACTTAATATGCAAATACTTGCTAGCAGAAAGATATTCAGGTAAAGATATGTACTAAGAACTAATTTCTCGCTTTTATAATCAAGTGATGGTTGATCAATGAGCCACTTCTTTTTTACTTTTCAGTATAGGCGATAGAAGAGAATGCAATACCCATTCCAATGAGGACAATAACCGAAACCCTATCATGCCAATCGACCAAAAAGTCAACATAAAACATCAACTAATGCGATGACAAGAGCAAAGTAAGGGAACATAATAGATACAAATTTCTTTCACAGATCATCTAATGCCAATGGACAACATTATATGACAAAGGTGGGAAAAACAATATCAGTAGCTGCAACTTAACTGCAAAGGAGTAAGTTCACAAAGATAACATACCTTGGTTCCTCGAGTGGACAAATCCTCCAGGGGTGAGGATGTCGACAGCGACCTGCCTTTTACTTTTAGTAAATCTCCAAAAACTAAATCCAGCTGAAATTGGATGTTCAAACAATTATGTGATTTGCAATTATGATAGGAAAAAAAACATCAGTATCAAAAAAAGAAAACCTTAAGAAATGCAAAGTTTCTTGTCCGTATCAATTATATTGGGCTGTAGATTTGAGTACAAAATGTTTCCCTGATCGTTGAATGGGACATATAGTTCAGCAAAGAAGATTTAGTGCTTATTTTGTCTGTAGAAAGAAAAATGGAAATGCCACTTGTGTGACGTTTATTGCACTTTATTTCTTGCACGGATGCAAAGGAAGCGCTGGAAAGAAACAACATATTTACCACTCTGGTTAGTCTAAAAACTATAATTTTAACCTTGTACACATCAACTAGCCATGAAAAGTGTGTGGAAAATTTCTACAGGAGATATTTGCTCTAACTACTCGATAGAAGAAAGTGATGCCTTCTCAATCTACGAGCTGTATGTTTTCGTACCGTTTCTACCTTCTAGTGCATTTGTAAAGAAGAAAACTTGTTAGATCCAAGGCATATAGGCAATGAGCAACCAATGCTGCTATGGAAGAAATTCAAACTTCTTACCTCAGGATGCTTGCCTTGAAGTTGCTCCTCCAAACAACATGAGACTAATTTTGTGAAGAGCTTGATTGAGTCCTATGACAGAAGAATAACAACATAGAAGAAATATCAGGAACCGGGCCGGCAATTTCATAGTGAGTTTGTCAAAATCTGACTTCTTACCTGTTTTCCATTAGCAATGGTGGCAAAAAGGTTCCTGTCAATGTTTTCCTTTGCCTCAACCATAGAATCAGTGAGAAACTTGACTATTGATTCTACAATATCGAGTGAAACACCAAAAGATTGTCAGTGGGGAAAAGTGAAGGCAATTAAGGACTAAACTGAATATAGAGTGAAGCACCGAATGATTCAGTGGGGACAAAGTGAAGGAAATTGAGGACTAAACTGACATGCAGATTCCATGTTGAACCAGCAACATTCTATGTAACCAGTCGTAACTGGTACCGACTTCCAAGGACAACAAAAGGACATATACTTATTTTAGGCTCTGCAGTTTCTATCTTCAAGTCATGTATGAATACCTATTATTGTGGTTGCAGAGTATTTTTAGTGAGGTGTTTCCATGAGCATCAAAATCATTTATTCATAGAAAACTAAATTTAAATGGCCCAAATTCCCACTAATTCTTTCTTCTTCTTGGCATAAATGAAACAACATATAATTCCTTCGAAGAGAGCCCAGGCATTACAGTGCTGTCTACATGGAAGAAGCGTAAGTTGTCCTCAACGATATATGAAGTAAATTAACCTTCAAATCTTCCACTTTCACAATTAGGGGGCTGCCTATCATTTGCGCAGGATGCGTCGAACAATTGTCTGCGAGAGTCCGATGGAGTCGCAGCTGAGGATCTAGCATTCATCCTATTAGCAGAATGCATGACTAGAGGAGACCTCATGTGTTTATGAAATCCATCACTGCTATTCATTTGCTTCCACTCGTGGTAAGCTTTGAGGCCCAATATGCAATCGACGACCTTACCCGCTGAGCCCACTTCCAAAGTGTCCTGCGAGATCCAATTTAAAATCATTCACCCTTCCGATATAAACACATTAAAAAGCATAAAACCATAGTTAGTCTTAACTTACCCTTTCAAGATCCGAAGCTTCAAATGCTGGGAGTTTTAGATCTTCAACGGCCACGAGGAAGTTCCGGACATTCTCGAAGTACTGATAAGCAGTCAATGGTTGGTTTTCTCCTGTGTGTGATAGCTGAGGAGAGTTAATCTCCACCACCTAACAATCATTGCAAATACAAGGTAAATCAAATCGACCAAACAAATCTCAATTTTCCTTCTTGGTTACTGTGTTTTGAGAAGACATAGAGGCCAAACATTTCGTTTACTCCAATTGACCCCAATAGAGATGCGAGGTGGTCCAATGCTAACACGATCACACCCACATTCCATCTACTCTAATTAAACAAGTGCCTCCTTTTCCTCGGCCGACTGAAATATAAATTCTAGGGCAAGAGAACAATCAATGAGATGGACTTAACACCTTGGGCACAGCTCCAGGTTGAATTCTATTGATGGCATTGCACAAAAATTGTCCATTTCTCAAGCAAGATATGAACTCTCTCTCGGATGGCTGTCGAGGCAATCCGAGTGGACCCGCGAAACCATCAAGCCACTCGGCGGCCTGATACCGTCTCCAAGCTGCGGATAAAGCACATCAATAAAGCCGATACTGACAACCCCCAGTCCCAAAAATCTTCAAAGAAAGGATCTTTAGAGTCGTATAAAGAGGCCAACCTGCTTCTTCAGCTTTTCTCGAAGCCAAATTAATGTCATGCATCCTTGCTCTCTTTGAGTCCTCCATGAGAGCCATTTCCTCTATCTACCAACAATGGACATGCAGAAGTAGAATCTGAATCAAATGCCAAACCCGCATCCATAATCCAAAACGAAAAGAAGAAAATGAATTCTCGCAATTATTCAGTGATCAAGAACTAGTCGCCTCATTGCTTTCCAATGGGCAAAGCGAGAAATGAACAAGCAGATAGGAAATGGGTCCTCAACACATCCGGAGATATTCATACTTCCTGACCGAAAAGGAATATGGGTCCAAGAATATACCTCTTGCTTTTGATCTTGGAGAGAGACTTTCAATCAGAGAAAAGAGCGGACACGCTTGGTGAGATCGCTGATAGTGCTTCAGTACTTCCTATTTCTGAATTTCCTTTCCAGAATCGAAATGGCACTAACTCAGGTTCGGAGTTGGGTTCGAGTCCGTGCCTGAGGCTGCAGAATCGTAACGTTGCGTTTTGACGTTTTGAATTCAAATCTGTGGGGACATCGCATCTCTCGGTGCACGGTCACTTCGAGCCGCGATCGTGGCCGTCGAGTTCGGTGTAGGCGACGGCTGTGATTTCTTCGAAGGAACGTCTTGAGTGGGCCTAGGGCTTGGGATGCGCAATTTGGGCTTTGGGTTCGAGAGATGCGGGAACGAGCGATGGGCCTTTGCTTTTACTATGATGTACGGCTTTAACTTAATATCGAACATCTAAATGGTCAAAGGTGCACAAAACCTAGTAATTTTATATTTTAGAAAATTCGTTTAGATTAAACTTTGCACATCGGACTTAAATTCTCCTACCCGATACGACGGGACAAGGGGATTCCCGAGGAATTATTTCCGTATCACCAGGCCCCGAGTAGTTATCTAGAGTAGAAATCGAAATCTAGAGCGATCATTTCGGTTATCAATGGATCGATCACTAATAAGGAAAGTCATGAGCAGTTTTTAAAAGGGCAGAATCCATGCTGAATAGATGGATCGCTGCATTAAAGCTTCGTTTGTTTCTTGAAAAAAAATTGAATGATTTGAGAAATATTGTTCTAAAAACGATCACTTGTGTTGCTTACAAAAATGAATCAACGAAAAATATCGTTATCTTTCACGAAAATGTTTAGACGTAAATTATTGTCGATAATGAAAACGTTTCATATCGACCGATTATTTCAAGCGATACAAGCGATCAAGAAAATGTTTTGCAAAAAATTCATTTTTCGCAAAACAAACGGAGTCTAAATGGATGTGTCGAATTGCATCGGGAAAAAAATCAAGTGTTTCAAATCTCAAGTCAGCTGAATGCTCGAGCAACTCATGCCCGAGAAGAATCGTGTAGAGTTCAATTAATTTGAATCTAACGGATCCCGTGTTTAAGTTTCAACGGTACTCGCTTAGATTAACTTTAGGTCACGGCCTTACTCGATATACGTTGGTGAGCTGTTTGCATATATCCGTAGAGATCTATTAAAGTTGGAGATAAAGAGGGTGGGATGGAGACGAAGACCGCGCAAACAGGCACTCGAAAGTCAAAAAATAGCTAGAGCTTTTGCCAAGCACTAAGGGCCTATTTAGTAATGCTAATATTTATCTGATTCTTGTTATTTTGTTCCTAGGATCAGAAAAAGAACAAACATCTGTTTGGTAACGTCAGTTATTGTTCTGTTCTCGAGAACAGATCGATGGTCAAGGAACAGATTTGAAACAGAAATAAAAAGCAAAAAACATCTACTTTTCTCGGGAACAGAAGTAGAAGTATTCATTTTTGCTCAGAAATTATTTGCTGGAATAGTATTGTTACTAGATAGGCCCTAAATTAACTCTAGGGATTCTCTATAGTAACTACGATCAACATACTTCATGAAAGGTAGCTTCACGTATTTATACCTCCGTTTCCTATACGATAACGCAAAACTCAGAATCAATTTCCAACCTCGAATTATTGCCCGATAATCCCAAGAAAGCTCGCATTAATTACGGGATAAATGGTAACTTAGGGTCTGCATGGCAACCATTCTGATTCTAAAAACCGATTCTGATTAGAATGATTTTTTCTGATTTTGTTCCCTAGATGAGTTTTAGAGAATCAGAACGTGTTTAATAACTGCACAAAATTTCTATTCCCAGAACAGAAATGCATTTGGTAACTGCATAAAATTTTTGTTTTCGGAAATAATTTCTCTTCTCAATTTGTGTCATGTAAGTCAAATAATTATGTAATTATTTAGTGAAATTTCATCATATATTTCGAATTAATTGAAGATTAATTCATATTGATTCTCTTATATAACATATTGCATATTGCATATAACATTTTTTTCGTGCTATTTCGTCTAATTGCAGTGTCATAACGAGTCATTTTAAGGTTAAAAAATGATAGACCATGTTGGGTTAGTGTGCGATTTCAGATTAGCTCAGGCTCTCCCAGGTCTATACCAAATTGCAACGAGGGAATATCAAATTCGATCTTAGTGTGATCGGTGACATGTGCATGTGTACATGCAAATGGAGTCGCCACCAATTTCTTAGGAAGGTAGATCGAAAATCTTATCGAACGGTCGGGAGAAACCATTCGATTCTACGCAATCAAAGAAATCTAGGGTTCGGGAACTTGGTTACGTCGGTGTTTCCACCGACGCCTTTTCGACACCGAAGTTGAGTGTTTTCTAAATGTGTTTCATGTAAATTTTCAATTTATTTTTAAACCTATGAGGTAAGCCAATGTTAAGTATTCACACAGATTGTTTTTGTCTTTTTTCAATTTTTCTAAAATTAGACTAGTCTAAAGTACCTAAACCTAGGCAAATCGCAACTAATGAAATCAAGTGTGCAATCAAGGGATCATGGCATTGATAAATCGTATTATAAAGCCCTAAGGACTTAGAGAAATATGGTTCGAGTTTAATTTCCAAGGTGTTTATGATTTTCCTAAAAAAGAACAAAATCTATGAAATCTTGAGTATCTAGGCCCAAATTTATGAAAATGAAGTCAAACTAGCCTAATCTAAGCTTCTTCTATTTCTATGGATTTTTTTAATCTTTTTTTATTTTTTAGAATTTTTTCTAATTTTTTCCAATTTTTTTATTTTTATTTTATTTTTATTACTATTTTAAGTATTTTTCTTTAAAAATGAGACTTCATTCTGTTTTAGGTCAAGGGAAAAGTGACGAGAAAACTTAAAGGGAAAAGTGAGAGATCTGCGACTTCATTTTGTTTTGTGATTCTCAAAAGTGATTCTTTTTCCCAAAACCAACTTTTTTTTTGTTCTTGTTTTTGCTTCAAAACTGTTCTCGGGAACATAATCAGAATCAGAATCATTTACGTTACCAAACATGATTCTCATCCTTTTTTGTTCTAGGGAGCAGAATCAGAGAACCAGAATGGTTGCTATGCAGGCCCTTAATTGACCGAATGGTGAAACATAGCTTCAAATGATCTTTAATGACACGATCTTTCAAATGTGGTACAAATGCCAAGAGAATGGGAAACTTACCAAAAAAGTCTACATATATTGTAATTGTGTCAATTCAGTTCTAAATCTTTTGCATGGCAATTTAGTCCTTTCCAGCCACTTTTGGCCGCAGATCGTTGACGTGGCTCGGCCGGCACTGACGTGGCTCTATTGGCGCTGACGTGGATAAATATTAATAATATTTTAATATATTTTTTAATTTATTTGTTTTTTCTTTCTTTCATTTCTTCTTCCTCCAACAGGTCGCCAGACTTTGACGACCGGCCAGAAGCGAGGGCCGACGAGGGCGAGCCTCGCCGCCGCTGGGTGAGACTACCTCGCCTTTGACCGGTAGTCGAGGTCCAAATTATCAATCATTGGTTTGATCCAGAAGTCTAGATAACATAGATATATTTCATATTCCTATAGACCAAATCTTATTTTATGCCTCCTAAGACATTAAGGACCGACACGGCTTTCATCCCACCATTTAAAACTAATCAAGTTCCGAAGCAATCCAAACGAAAATAATCGTACCCCACTGTTCATGACGCAGCTCCGATGCCGAATCACGCACATATGAAGACGACGGCATGCATGAAAAGGACCACCACGTCCTCTACTGGCCATGCCCTTGCCCACGTGGCACGACCCTGAGATTTTAATTCGAGCCCTCTAAATTTTGTTAGGCCACCAATCCCATTGGGTCATGAGGCATTGGTATTCCTCTGTTTGGAACCGCCCAATTTTTTTTTTATAAATCAGATTAATTTAACTTTATCTCATCACCCTATTGGACCTACGTTAATGATAACGACCGATTATGATAATTAGTTAGGATTTATTATTTAATTAGCTCGAGCTTGTTTCTTTCGAAACAAGACGTGTACGAAGTACAAACTTTGGTCCTCTTCGGCCACATATAATCCATTTTCGCATTGAACTATAGGCATAGGGCTTCCTTAAATCGTATCATGAGATTAAGCATACTTAAAATAAGAAGATTTTAAGAAAACTCTCCAACCTTAAAATTAGGCTATGGTTGGACAAATTTATTCTTCTTTCTTTTTTTTGTTTTTTTTTTTTTGGCAAAAGGCACCGAAAACTCCAAACTATGCTTACCGTGGCACATTTACCTTAATCTTTTTTTCTGTGACACAAAAAAAAAAAATTCCAAACTTGTACCTATGTGACATATTTATCTTCTGTCAATGAGCACCGTTTGACAATCTGTCTATATGGACGCTGGAAAACAAACAATATTGACATGGAGCCCAGGTAGTTTAAGTAAAATAAGAACGACATTGTTTTGGTTGAATTAGTCATCCACAAGTTTTGGGTTTTTTTGTATCACAAGAAAAGGTTAATGGTAAACAAGTCACAATTCACATAGCTTGGAATTTTCGGTGGCTTTTTCCTTCTTCTTTTTTGTGTTTTCTTAATTGGAGTATTAACGAGGACCCAGCAAGCAAAACGCGCATAAGAATTAGCAAATTTGGGATGTTCAATTAATTGGACAACTATCATGTTAATTTCACATATATGTATATATAAATTATATATGTGCCATAAAGGTGTCATAATGAGGCATTCTATACGATGGGAAAGAAAAGGCCATTCCATTTGGTAAAAGGAGCCAATGCCCCCACCCATATAAAACCCTAAAATTGCCCATTGATGTCCTGGTAATGAAAGCAAAGCTTATTTACAACTGTTCTTGCAGAGAGAGAGAGAGAGAGAGAGAGAGAGAGAGAGAGAGAGAGAGAGAGAGAGAGAGAGATATCTGAGGTTGAAGACGGCGTCATTAGGGTTTCTTTTTATATTAATGAGCGTGGGAACAATGATATGTATAGTTTATGCTTTACGTCTTCATCATGTTCCTACCACTTCCGAGGGCCATTGGGTGCGTTTGTGTGGCGATTCTAATCCCGACGGTCAACGTGAAGCGTCCCCCAATAATAACGTTATTTGCCCTCCAAGAGAAGAAAAATAACGTGATCAACATACACAAAGATCGGCTATCAAATTCGTAGCCGTTGTATGGGCTTGAATTCGATCCGGCCCGGTTTTATTACATGATGAAATTGATGGCAAAGATTGCGATTTCGATGTATCGTAGTGGGCACATGAGGACATAATGTCGTTTTCTTCTCTCTTTTCTTGTGTACATGGTATTCAAAATTTCAAGCTCGATCAATCTCCATTAGTGTACACAGACTGTCTCGTCCGTGTGTATTCAATACGGCTCAATCCTCGGAGGTGGCGAGGGTGATTCCCTAAATCACTTTGCGTGGAAGATATTCTGTTTTGAATTCAGGGTCTGTCGCATCTGAATCAAGCAATTACCCATTTTGCTCGAGTGTCTTGGGGTCCCTCTTTTCTTTTCAATATTTCCATCTCAGTTTGGATATATTTGACTGACAAATTTCATCCTAGTAAACTTCTCACTATGGTTAAATATTTTTCTATCAAATGATTGGTGAATTACATAGTCAATTCATCTTAGTCGCTTCACGTCCAAGATGCTCTTCAGGAGGGCCATGGAATCGCCAAACTCATGATCAGGTCCATTCAGGACCTTCGATTTAGTTGCTTGAGCAATGACTTGCACGCGAGCACATAACACGCCCATAGGCATAGGAGGAGGGGCAGAGTGGAAAACGAAGACAAAGGAAAAACCAATTTAGATCGTTCGAAAAATGTGATATGACATGCTGACGCTTGAAAGATTAGGTTTAGGAGATAACTTTTCTTAGTAATAGGGATAATAAACATAGAAGTAACGGGGAGAGAGAGAAGAGAGGGGCTTTCGAAATTTCTCGACACTCGTCGCGCTTTGAGTGGACCATCTTATTGCAGACTTGGCAAGGCTATCTTACCTAATATTTTCCTCTAGATTTAGAGGTTCTCTATTCAACATAATATTTACATTGGCCAATCTGCTCTTGAAGGGGGAAATCACAGAACACTATTGACTTGTCATTAACTATGGTAAAAATTTATTTTTAAGGTATATGTTATAACATCGGGAAATAAAACAAAAACAAAATAGAAATGGAGAGATAAAACGGGTGAGCATGCAAAAGCAAATGATGATAAATCATAATAAACACACGAACCCACAAAGCCTCCACAGTCTCCCTTTATATATAAATTCCCCACCTCTCCCCCGACACCATCATCATCTTTGTCGGCCTTCCCTCTCTCTCTCTCTCTCTACCTCTCATCCCTCCATTGGAAGCTTCAAAGCAACCAGAACGAAAAGCTCTCTCCAGTTTCTCTCCATTTCGTCGAATTGTTCATTCACCTTCTCTTCTCTCTCTCTCTCTCGCACGCAGTATGAGATCACAGGAGCTCGCTCTCCAGAGAACCACCACCACCGGCAGCTACAGAAGCGCCAGAAGAATCACTCCTTCCTCCACCTTCCCTCGACCACGTACCCCTCCATCACCACCGCCGCCGCCTTCTGTCCCCCACCATGAAGACATGGCCGCCTCCGCCCTCACCGACAACAAGCTCCTCCTCCGCAAGTCCTCCTCCAGATCATCGGCAGCAACCCATCCTCGCTCCATCAGAATCTCCTCCTTCCTCCGCTCCTTCCTCAGCCTCATCTCCTCCTTCCAGCTCCAAACACTCATCCCCGCCCCAGCCGCCGCCTGCCGCTTCCTCTCCCTCCCCCGCCATCTCTCCCTCTCCTCCTCCTCCTCCCCCTCCCTCGGCCGCAAAGTCACCGGCACCCTCTTCGGCCACCGCCGCGGCCACGTGTCCTTTGCGGTCCAGGACGGCCCCCAGTCCGACCCCGTCCTCCTCCTCGAGCTCGCCATCTCCACCTCCGCCCTCGTCAAGGAGATGTCCTCTGGCCTCGTCCGCATCGCCCTCGAGTGCGAAAAGATCGCCGCCGACCGCCCGCCGAGGCTTTTCCAGGAGCCTGCCTGGACCATGTACTGCAACGGGCGCAAGTGTGGGTACGCCGCGTCCCGCGAGTGCACGGAGTCCGACCTGCACGTGCTGAGGACGGTGCGGACCATGTCGGTCGGGGCTGGCGTGATCCCGGTGCTGGCGGACGACGGCCGGAAGTCCGGCGGCGGGGACGGGGAGCTGCTGTACATGAGGGCGAGGTTCGAGCGCGTGGTCGGGAGCCGCGACTCCGAGGCATTCTATATGTTGAACCCGGACGGCAACGGGGGCCCGGAGCTCAGCATCTTCCTGTTGAGAATATGAAAGAGACAGAGAGATAGAGAGAGAAAGCGACGTGAAGTGAGCTCAGTCTCTCAAATCTCTCCGGTAGAGAGCGCTCATGTAAAGATCCGAGCCGTCAGCTGTCGCGGAGTTGAAGTTCTCGTCGTCGTGAATCAGTCATTTCTCAAAAATGGTGGTGTGGGAGGAAGAAGAAGAAGAAGAAGAAGAAAGATGGTCAGTGATACATTATACACATCACGATGTAATTCAATATAATCTGCAGTAGTTTTTTAGCGTGCATGACCCAAATCCCATGTGTTTTTTTTTTTTTTTTTTTTTTTTTTGATTTTTCTATTTGCTTTGGATGATGATAATGATGCTTTTAGACGTATTTGTGTTGTATACTTTGTTGTTTATTTTTTTCACGTTTCTTTGCAAATGCATGCGGGAAAAGAAAAGAAAAGAAAAAGATAATTTCATTTTTCTCGGTGAGCTGTTATTTTCGATTAATTAATTAATTAGTCAATTGACGAAGGTGAGTGTTAATGTTATTGCAAGAGGCGTCTTTATCAGCGTGGGATCATCGTCGCCTCCCTATCATCATCGCTCTCTAAATTTAATTCTTTGCCCGCATGACACCACTCTCGTCATAGAAGGAACATAGACTTTTATAATGAAATATAAAAAATAAAGAATTGAAGAAATAGAGGATTGAGCATGCTCTAAGTCAAGCTGAAGCATGTATAATCTGCAAAATTTGACTTCTACTGGCCCCCCCCCCCCCCCCTTTTTTTTTTTGCCGTGGATAATCAACATATAATTCTGACTAAGGCAGGAAAAAGCCCATGAGTTTTCAAGCTATTTTAAAGTTTAGAAATTGACCAGCCGGCTACATGCGTGGTCAAAAGGACAACCTTATGATTAACAAGGCCACTACTTATTACTCGTAGAAATACATGTTTCGCGTACACATACGTACATGAAGACAACATCGGTATGTATGAGACATTTCCTCAAATATATAGTCATAAACTCAAATTTTCTACATGTCTTTCTTTCCTATTTCTATTAAGAACAGAAAAGAATGGAAGCGAAAAATAGACTTCCAAGTGCAACATATTCAAGGTGCAAATTTTCTTTTGAATTTTTAGCATGTCGGTAATAAGGGAAAGGGTCAAGAAACTTAGGGTACGCATGATAACACTTTTGGAGCAGAAATTCATTTGATAATGTAACTTCTGGAGAGCAGAAATCCGTTTGGTTACGCAACTTCATTTTCCTATTTCTAGAGCATTTTTTTTTGTTCTAAAAATAATTTTAGAGCCACTTGAAGAAGTAAAAAAAAATTCACTTCTTTCCAGAAGTAGAAAAATCAACGCAGAAATAGAAAAATTAACTTCTGACCAGAACTTGATTTCTAGAGCAGAAGTGTTGCCATGCACGCCCTTAACGCCACCATTCAACCCCAAAGTTTTGGAAATTTCGTTGCACTTAGATAATGTGCTTGTCTGTCGCATGGATTTTTTGAAAGATTGTGATAGTTAGAAATTCACAATTTTAATTAGTCGATCAAAATACAAACGAGGAAGATCGATGTCTGATTAATTGTTAAATACGACTTAGCCCAGATATTGGGTTTAATGTCGGCAGCGTCATCATGTTCAGTTGATTTTGAACTGATACATTCAATATATTCAGGAAAAATGGCCGAATAACGCGTAAATTTTTCTTTAAAAAAAAAAAAAGTTCTTCAATGATGAATTTGAACGTATCGATTCGCGAAATAAGTTTCTATGTGCAAGAATTACACCTCTTAAATCATATAACATAATCGATGGATCGAGAGACAGGTTTCCCCTCCTCGTGGGATCATGATTTGAGAAGAAATTCTCAAAAAGTACAAGGAAAAAGGAAAACCACTCGATCGAGGAGAAGAAAATGGGGAGTTTTTTTCTTGAGGAAGTGGGGAGGCGCCAATCGGGTGGGCGCGTCCCCACCGTCCGGATGAAATGACACTCGTTGAAAAAAGAGATGGGGGCCCCCCTCTAGTTCCTTAACTTTATGTCCTAAATGAAGAGGAGCATCTTTCCCTATGACTATAGGGTGAAAATCCTTTTCTGACACGTCATTGTTCACTCCCGCTATTTGTGGAGAAAGCGTCGAGATACTCAAGGCCGTCTTGTTTCGCAAAAACGAATAATTTTAAAAATATTTTCTTTTATGAAAAATGACTGCTGTATCATTTAAAGTAAATGGATCGACAACAGTTCACGTCTATTTTTGTGAACGATGAAAATATTTTCGTTCATTCGTTACTTTAAACTATATAAGAGATCATTTTCAAAAAAATATTTTGCAAATCATCTATTTTTCACTAAACAAATTGAGCCCAAGTAATAGATTTTTTCGGACTTGAGAAATAACATACAACAATGTCCGTCATTTGAGTCGATAGCAACACCCTTAGGCATTACGAATGCTCTCGGTTAGTGCCATGGGTCGAAAGCTAAATCCGTGCTCTGGAAATAGCAGAATCATTTGTGATAGGGTAAAAAAAAAAATCAGAGAAACCTTGAAATTAAAGATGAAGCTCTCTTGCAAAAACCCTAAGGTGGGATCTAGGCACCAAGGCGGTCCTTTATATGTTTTGGATACTGTTGTACAAACATTAGAATTGTGCCCGAGCAATGAACAAATTTGAAGTGGCTCATTTGGTATGTGAGTTGCTTTTACGGAACCAAGGTCGAGTTCCACCTATAACTTTGTGGTGAAAGACTGTATGGCCGTGCCTAAGGACATATTATTAATCACCATCTATGGTGTGGCATGCCATTGGTTCGCATGTCTTTAGGATAAATCAATGCAAACCAATTGAATATTTTCGACATGAGAGATGACATATATTTTTTTTTGTGCCTATGGGATTATTCTATTTACTATTAGATGTAACTTTGCTAATGTTAAGTATCCATTAAAAGTTTGCACCTATTGACTCTTATAAGAGACTTTAGGAAAGAATTCTATTTAAGAAAAGAATCACATTGTGAATCTTATGCTTATTAGTCGTGAAAAGTCAAGAGCTTAAAGACTATTATTAAGCATAGATTTCAATCATAGAAAAGAGAAATCTCTAGCGTAAATTCACTAACCAATATTACCTACTAATCAATACGATATATTCTTGAGACAAAAAAAAACGATATATTCACTAAATAATTTGACTACTCATCAACTATCCATTTCAACTTACTTGTTCTGAATCCGTTCATGACCGGGATCTAGCATAAGCAAAAAAGAAAAGGAAATAAAAAGAGCATGGATAGAATTGGCAGCAATCTTCCACCTTGATTAGATCCATAAACTACGATGTCATATCGAGTAAGTCTCGTCCAGACTTATTCTACTAGATCAAGTCAATCATACGCCGGATAATCCGGAGCAACCCCTTTCTTTTGACTCTTGAAACACATGCATACGGAGATTAATCACATGTTGAAGGTTGTATCGAGACATAAATTATTTTCGAGAATATATTTATCAAATGAAGATCATGGCATGTCACGTAGAGATCATTGCAGAATAATCCGTCAAAATACTCGTGCAGAATTCTCTCTCTCTCTCTCTCTCTCTCTCTCTCTCTCTCTCTCTCTCTCTCCCTGTGAATGAATCTGAGTGCAAAACAAGAGAAACCAAGTTGATGTGGCTCAGTTTGCACCAAGGAACAACAGTCGACGACAAGATCAAGGGGCATATATATCTTCAACAGATCTCGCATGCAAAGACATGGGTGCGTCACCCATGTGGGACGTGCACATTGAACATCGAAACAGCTAGCGAAGAATTAGCGACAAGATCCAAGGATGCAATTGTCATCTCATTTGACATAAAAAGACCAGAGAGAAAGATTGGAGAAAAAGGTAAGTTGTGAAGTAGTGCTGAATTCAATAATTTAAATAAGGGAAACGATTTTATAAAAAAAAAAAAAAAGGGCCTAATAGCAACAAAAAAAAAAACCCTCAACTTTAGCTTATGTCCCAATTATATCCAAAACTTTTTTTTGTCTCATAAAAAATTCCCAACTTTTATTTTTGTTTCAATTCTACCGGCCTGCTACCCAAAAAGATTTTTTGGGCGTATAGGATTATAGTTTATATTTAAATAAAAAAAAGTTTGTGATACTCGAACTGGGCCAACCCAACATCTGAAATTTTACATCGAATCTCAAGGATTATAATTTATATTTCCCCGAAAATTACACTCGGCGTTAAGCGATTAGAGAGACGATGGCGCCCTCAAGCCACTCGGTAATGTATGTATAGGATGTATACATATGTAGGCATTGATCAAATACATGTCACTTTCCATGAATGTTTGCCAGTGCCACCCGTGCCCATGGTGCATGAAAATAATGGAAGAGCACAAACTAAGACAAGAGGATATGGAATATCTTTGTGGGGGAACAAGGATGAGAACAAAAGTCAAAGTTTTTGAAAATATGGTTGACTATTAAGAAAAGGTTCATTACAGGAAGAGAGGCACACGGGCAATGCAACGATCTTGAAAAATTTGTCAAAAAAAAAAAAAATTCCTTAACCTTTTGCACTTTTACCAATTCGGTCCTAAATCTTTTAAGTTTGCCGATTTAATCCTAAAGCTTTTTACTTTTTGCCAATTCGGTCCAATTGGCTGGCAATCTCTTGGGTGAACGCCGGCTGTCCTACATGACACCACCGGCGTAGACGTGGATAATTTTTAATAATATTTTAATAATTTTCTAATTTGTTGTTGTTTTTTTCTCCTTTTCCTTTTTTTTTTTCATTTTCTTTTTTCCCTCCCTCACTTAGCCTCAACCTCTGCCAGCCTCAGGTGAGGGCTGCCCTCACTGGCCTAGGGCTAGGGCGACCCTCGCCAGAGGCCGGTGAGGGTGGCCCTTGCTAGATCTAGTGAGGGTTGCCCTTGCTTAGGCGCGCAACGACCACCCTTGCTAGGGGTTGTCCACGCCTGCCCAAGCGAGGGCGACCCTCGCCAGGGGCCTGTGGGGGCGGCCATTGCACAAGGCCGGCGGAGGTTGAGGCTGGGCGAGGGAGGGGAAAAAGAAAAGCAAAAAAAGAAGAAAAGGGAAAGGGAAAAGGAAAAACATAAAAAAGAAAAAAAAAATAAAAATGTTTGAAGGAATATTAAAAACTAGCCACATCAGTGCCAGCGGTGTCACGTAGGACGGTCGGCGTCTACGTCAGCGATTTCCGATCAATATGCCTAAATTGGCAAAATGTGAAAAGTTTTAGGACTAAATTGGCAAAAATTAAAAGGTTTAGGAATGAATTGACAAAAGTGCAAAACGTTTAGGACTTTTTTGACAATTTTTTCCAATAATCTTGGCGGAGATAAAGTTTTGCTAAAATACTCTTCTTTCAGTGTCGACACTAGGACAGAAAATGCGCAACTTGTGCAAACAAATGAGAGGATAGATGTGGCCAAAAAGGAAAATTAAGTTTTTCAAACCTACTCAATTAAATCTACTTGAGCTCCATGTATCAAAACATCGAACTTGGGTGGGGTTCTTAATCAAGTTCCGGTAGCTCGATCGCAAAAAGGAGTCGAGCTTGAGCTTCTCAAGACTAGATTTGAGCGATTCGCATGCAAAACCGCATCGAGTGTTACATTGCATATCACTGATCCTCATTTTTTGCATCCCATTTAGAGCACATACATAGCAAATTATATCTCAATCTGAGACACGCTTCTTTCCGATTGTTTTCTGCGGTATATAAATAACCAATGTGCCGACACAAATAACGCGTCGTTGTAACATCTTGGACTTGGAGAACTGTACTTCAAGCCTAATAACTCGTAATTATTGATAACAGGCCGAAATCTTGACCTTCTTTGAGCTGAGTCATGTTCGAGCATTGAACTAATTGACTAGACTCGGCTCCATTATTCCTAATAGCCAGCAAAATCAAGGTAAAACAGATAATGAACTCTCAAAAAGTTCACGTCAACTTCAAATTGACTTCAGTAAAACCTGAGTAAGCCGCCATTCCGCTAAAAGGGTGTTATCACTTTGCGTCTCGAGAAGTAGAGGTCGTGACTCGTGAGCTCAGTCCCTGTCATAGGAATTTGCACAGACCGAAGGACCGACCCGAAGGGCTCGCTAGCTTCATTAGTTTACTGACTAAGGATCAATCACAGAACGACTCTGCCTTAGAACAAAGTATGTCGTATAATATGATATGTAACCAATCCAAATCTCAACATATGCAATTGAAAGAAAGGTTCCTTATTTCTACGCATGAACTAACTTTTCTGAATAGCGATGGGCTTGCTTCTCCATGTTATCAACGCAACATTAGCACAAAAATCTGAGTTAACCAATCATGCATGTAGGGAGGTTGCAACAAGAATGATTAGAGAAGATTCCACTTTTCCCTCCATAAATCTGTCAAAACTGACATGGGATTTTCAATGATTCAATCAAATGTTAATTTCTCTAAATTGCTGTTGGAACTCGGTACATGTATAATCCATTGGGACTGATGAATGGAAAGATCTCATCGAAAAATAGAATGGGCATTATTCAACTGGCTAGATTGGATGGAACAAAACTGAAGTGACAGACACTGGCAGCAACTAGGCAGGTACAGGAAATGTTCTCATTTATTTGCCTCAATAATTTCTCTGTACTCATTCTTCATTTTTACTCCTGGGACAATCCTGTATCACCAGCATAGAATAATTCACACCAGCAATTAGAGCTAGCTCACTATGTCGATGACAGAGACGGTAAATTTGCCAAATGGCTATTCCTGAATACAAAGAACTCTCTGGGTGGGGAGGAAGATAGTTACAATTAATCAAAGATGTCATAGAATTGCATAAATACAGCAAACAAGACAGGAGTCTTTTGTTTGATCTCGAACCATGTAGCTCATTTGTAATAACGATATTGTGAGATTGTGTAGGACTACTGCCAACTATTCTAAAAGTTTAAGCTGTTAAATGAATGCGTGGTTTAATATTTAATTACTCTAACAGTCCCCTCACGCTTAGTCTGGTCTTTTTGACTAGTACTAAGCATGGACATATTTAATTGGGGAGGAAAATGGGGCCTGGAAAGGTTTGAACTCGGAATCTCCTGCTCTAATACTATGTGAGATTTTTTGGAACTACTACCAACTGTTCTAAAAGCTTAAGCTATCAGATGAAGGCATGGTTTAATATTTAATTACTCTAACAGATATGAATCCTGGATGCAGAGGCAAACAAAGAAGTATGGAATGAGAGCACTGAATAATCTAACCTGATCATCTCCTTATTCTTGAAAAACTGCATGCACGGTGTGCCCATAATTCCGGCTGCTTCTGCTATTTCTGGATCTTCTTCGATATCAATTTCAACAAAATGTACATTTTCATCAAATTCATCGATCACCTGTTAGAAGGAAATAAGTAAAGCGACATAGTTAACCAAACAGGTGATCACAATCAGATATTTGCAAAATACATAAAGCCCATTAAATGCAGCGACAAAAAATTGATATATGCTCAATAATAATAGCTTGAAATCTCATGTGCGTCCCACAGGAATTGTGTGGCACTAGCACCAGCACACAATTTACTACTCAGCACCCGAGAGTGAGATTAATGCAAATGTTGAGAATGACTCAAACAAAGCTATTCATATCACACTCAAACCTTAGGTGGTCACTGATAAAGCAGCCATCGCCTGAAGACGCACCCTGATTTCTCTGAGCTACTAGATCTTCGTAGTCCACAATTCATCAACATCTTTTATTTTAATAGAAGTTCTCAGAAAGAAATTAGAAGTCTCATGCAGAGTTGTCATCTCCAAAAGTATAATTCCAAATTTGAGGTGCAGAAGCCAGAGGAAGAAGAAAGCAAACAGTGCAGGCATAATACATTGATGGAATGCCATGGAATTTGAATTGAAGGGAGCACCATAAAGTACCTTGCCAAGAATAGGCTTCAAAGTCCGACAGGGACCACATGTTGGTGCTGTATATAGTACACACACAAGCCGAGGGCTTTCATGGTACAACTTCCGCAGAGCATACTGAATGAGGGAAACAAAAATACAAGTTAAGAAAAAACTGAAGGCCTGAACTTTAGAATTTCCAACAAGGAATTATTAATCATCACATGCTAATTTTTGTGTCTGCACAAAAGCACACCTGGCCCCGGTGCTTGGTCCGTGTGATGTCAAATCCCTCATGCACATCTCGATCTGTGATTTCTTTCTTAACTTCTTCAGTATGAGGCTGCCAAAAAGTTTGTATGAAGAGGACGTCATCAATTTTGGACAACTAAGAGTTCTCCCTTCATTCATGGGTCCAGAACAGCAAAGAATTCCAACACAGCTCAAAAAGGTAAACTAGATATCACAACGAAGTGGTTCAGACCAGCTAATGGTGTGGCTTCTGAATATGTAAAAGACCAATTTTATCGGAAGATAATTTAACAGGCCAAATTACTGAAAGCACATCTAGGCCACTGAAGATGTACAAGACACATACAGAGCAACTAATAGCAAATCTAAGCTACAGGAAATGTGTCAAACAACCGTGTAACATCTTAAATGCACATTTAAAATACAAGGCAAGCGCAAATATTCATTAACTATAAACTTTCCTTCTCTTGTTATGCTTTCTGAAGAAAAAGGAAAATAACTTCTACCGTATTTTGCAGCTTTCTCAATAGAGCCATATTGACCATGGCAGATTAGTTTGATAAATGTCTCTAAAAGAAAATAGAGGAGCTGCAACGAAATTTCTTCGAAAGTTCAAATACCTGATGAAACTCAACAAGCAGATTATTGCTTGCAAGATATCTTTCCACTGACAAGGCAGCGATACATCCTGATCCAGCAGCAGTTACGGCTTGCCTCCATTCATGGTCCTGTCAAATAGGCACGAAATAACAAAATAACAATTATTAGGAATCTAGAAGGTCATATGATTATTTTGCAAAGATACTACAGCATTATGAGTGCAACAAGAGAATGCGATTAGTTCACATATCACGAACTCTGGGACATAGTTACTGGCAAAGCTTATGAATTTGTGATGACGCCAGCAATGCACCAAACCCCAAAAACTTGATTGAGTGGGCCAATTGAATCACCATAACGTATAGAGCCAAATCACAATAACCTAGGGACTGACTAATGAAAAACCATGTTCCAATATATAGTATGCTAGAATAGTCTCACTATTGGATCTTGATAAACATAATCGCTGCGCCTGGCATGCTAAATCATATCGTGTTCTATCAGCCAAGGTTCAGTCATGCGAATAAATAATGTCAAACTATTAATTTTTAGTCATGAGCATTGGAAATTACAATATTACATTTAGTAGATATAGATACTAGATATGATAGGAGCATCATCCAAATATTTCAACATTTGCAAAGAAGAGATCAGCTCGTGAAGAAGATCAGTTATCATTAAAAGTACGATTTTTAGCGGCACTTCAACCATTCTACATTCTTGGAAAAAAAAAACCACTTAAAACTTTAAAGAGAGTCCCTAATAAACTCATCAATAAGCAAAGAAAAAGACATGTTAAATCAGTTATGAGCTCTGTTATATATTCTGTTTTATATCAGTTTATGTACAAGCTGAACTGGATCACTGGATTCCCCAAAAAACAGGTGGACACATAGGGTCCTCAGAAGTAAGAATGCTCCTATGCTTAAGAAAGCAGCAGAATAGGAGCAGAGCAAGTACGAGAAAGCTTGATATATTCTTTGACAAGCCTCGAAAGACTCTAGAGTAGATCAATACTGAAGCACAAGTAAATCTTGACTTTATTACCTGTACATCTCCAGCAGCAAATACACCTTCTACGGAAGTCTTTGCAGAACCCTCCACAACCAACACGTAACCTGAATGATCAAGTTCAACCTGCCCTTCCAACAACTGACTGTTTGGAGAATGGCCTATACCGTAGAATAAACCCTTTACCTCGAGCACAGACTCTTCCCCCGTGTCGACTCTTTTAAGTAAAAGGCCAGACATTTGACCTTTTGAATTGCTCTCAACATCGGCGACCTCCGTGTTGAAGTGCACGGTGATATTTGGATTATTGTACACTCTGAAACATTCGCGATAATCAACCTGTTAAACAAACATTTCAGGAAGTTGAAACTCAACATACAGATGGTTCATTAGTACAGTAAACTTCCCAACACTAATGCACCAAAATCTAAGGAGAAGCTTGCCCAAAAACCTTTGTAGTACCTTCCAGATTCAGTATCTAGGTGATTTGCCTAATATTCTAAGTCTACGACACGTTATGCTAAGTTGTGTTATGGTAACAAGAATTTTCTTTAGCAGCAAATAAGCTGATGCTGCAAATTTACAAAAACTTTGCGTAAGCAGACAACTATTCCTAGAAACATAATATGCACTTAACAAGTGATCGAGATCCTTACAAGTAATTGAGAATCAAAATGTACGTTTTATATAGCAAGGAAAGTTGTGAATTCTCTCATACTTTAGCAGGCCAAGCATTACGATGTTAGTTAATTTTTTCAGTATATAGAACTGTGATCTGTACCCATTAAAAAAGCTTAGTTGAACACCTGCAGCTGATATCTATACTCTATTAAATAGATGAAAGGACGGTTTTGAGGTGGACATGTGTCACTCACTCAAGCCCCCCTTTCATTATTTTCTTCATTATATATTCACAATTCACCCAGTCCTTTCTTTTTGTTTATTTTTTATTTCGAATAACAATTTAATTACTTTTATCAACAAAATTGCAAGTAAAACTTCTACTGTTCATATCTATATATTGATTTTCATCTTCATTTTAAACTATTCGCTTATCTTTTCCTTAAGAATAGTTTTTTTCTAGAAAAAGTTCTTTAAAGTTATTTCAATTTGTTCCATCCATTCTCTTTAAGTATGCTTTCTTAAGTTTATTGCATAAAATAATTTGTATGCTTGGCTTCGCTTAGTAAAAAACCAAAAAACCACTTACTTACATGGAAAAGTATATGAAAATATTGAAATATTGTAAAAAGACTTCGAAGTGACTTTAGATATTGATAATCATTAATCTTTTAAAAGTTAAGGTTCTGATAAAAAATAAAATTCAATACCATGCATCTGAATAATTCGCACTTATGAAATTGAATGACGAATTAATTTAGAACTTAACGGACAAACAAATTGTTGTACTGAAAAGGTGTCGTGAGAATGCTAACTCTTCATCACATGTAACTGGTCATCCAAGTCTAACCAGTTTTTCATGCATATATACAAATAACTTCATTTCAACCTAGGTGATTTGGAGACTTTCTCTTAATACCTAGGACTACATTTCCAATTGACTTAGTTTTTTGCCACATTTTATTTTTTATTTCTCCACTATTTTTCCTTTTATGGAATCTGTATTCCTAAACAAACCAATCTCAACAATAATAAATTGGTATTCTTTTATTGTGCTTCGACCATATGCCAAGTATTGTTATGCAGAATAAATAAACTTTTGACAATTATGACTAAGGAGAGCTTGAACTTATGCTTAGGTTCTTGTATTTTTTGCTAATTGATTCTCTGTAAAATTAAAAATTGAATATGAAAGCAATAAGTGTATGGATTTGCTATTTGGCCTCAGATCGGGTTCTTGGTTCTTCTTCAATAGAATGCTGTTTTGGAGTTGTTATACTGATATGATTCAATTTGAATTTGAGATATCGATTCTGAAGGAGACTTTCGTATGACACTATAACGTCTTGAACACTCTCATATCATATCAATTGCTATACAATAACCAAACAAGAATATAACATACAAACCATTATCTCCTAAAATTAGACCTCTTAAGATAATGATTGTACATGAAATTACTTTAATCATGCTTTCAAAAAATTAAATAGTCAACATTTATGTTCTAGCTACCTTCATCAGTTTATTCACAAGCTGTTACCTCGCAACTTGAGGATCAAATTAAGATTTTGAGAAATTTATATTTCCCCATCAATTGATTAAGCTTTATTTCTTTTTGTTTGCGGCATTGAGCGGGGAGCTAACTAGTTACTGTGAAAGTGGAGGATGTACACAAGAACAGAGGAGCCAATTGTCAGTTTGATTCAGCAATCCGACATGCGCATAACTCAGAAAGGAGGGATTTTCGCTTCACTGCCAGCACCAGCTCCTTTTTCTAATAAAAATAGGAATTTATAAAAGGAAACACACTAACCCACCCAGAACAGAAAGCCTATCGAATGCGGAACAACTCTTGGCCATACATATAGTAAGTTCTTCAAGAACTTTTCAGGAGGTGCACCATACAAAAGCATTTGCATGTTGAATTTGAAACTTTAAGGGTCTGTCAGGAGGAGGTCTCTTTTCAATCTTCACAATTTAATCTGAATTGTCCAACTATGAAAAGATGTTGAATTTGTCATTTTAAGGGTCTGTCGGGAGGAGGTCTCATTCATTTCAATCTCCACGATCTAATCTGAAAGGGCCAACTATGGAAAGCTTATGACTGGAAAATCTAGTGACCCAGCTATTAGAAGTTCAGAGCATAAACGTTCATGAATTAGGTAAAACTATGTTAAAAAGAGATGCAAGACAACTTTTTTTTCAAGCAAAGAAGAAAGCAGCAATGCCTTGTCAAGAACGATCCAGAAGGGACCACAATACTAAAGAATATAAGTTATGACAAATCACTGACTAAAGGAGAGATGACATATTGAAGATGTTCAACTATGTCAGCAACATATTTCAACCTACTTGGGCAATTGATGCTCACAAAAATAATTAGTTCTGTAATATAAACATGAAACAATAGACAGAGTCTCACCGATCTTGCATTGCTTTGGATGCTCTAAGGTGGTCCCTACGGACGAGCAAGTGAACATGACGAGCATATTTAGTCAGGTACAGTGCTTCCTCTGTAGCTGTATCTCCCCCTCCAACCACAGCGAGCACTTGCCCCTTAAAGAGTGGAGATGCACCGTCACAGATAGCACAAGCACTGATTCCCCTACTCCAGAATTCGTCTTCACGGGGTATCCTAAGTCTTTTCGCTGTAGCTCCTGTAGCATATATGAGACTATAGCACTTAACCTGGAATACAACCACAATGCAAGGTCTTTTTAGCCATTCATATGTGCAATTTTTTAGCATCTGCCGAGCCAACTACGAATCTGCAAGAACAAAATCATGGGACATTAACAAGGCTAGCTGGCTATGTCATATTTCGTTTCCCTTTCCAGTAAACGATGGTATATATGACATTACAATAGAAGAGTGAGAATATTCATCACCAGATTATTGATTATCAAGGAATATCCCGCAACTTCTTGCTTTACAGTGGCAATAATATGCATGTGATTCTAATGCTGAAAATTCTTCTGTAATATATGCTAATGGTTGAGATTTGGTACACTAGTTCTGCTCAAATCTTATTCTTGTGTTATACGGAAAAGTTAGCCATGAAGGATACATTATTTCACAGAGAGAGTTTGCTCAGATATTAGCAAAGAACCTATGTCTAAGGCATTAAACTAGCATGATCAATCAGTTGCGTTTCAAAACATTCCTTTCAAGTTAGTACTTCCAATAAACATTTGTCAATAAATCACCTCACGTTCACCACTTCGGACAGTAAAAGGGCTATTCTTCACATCAAGAAATTCTACATCTTCTTGATATAACTCTGCTCCCCAACGCTCAGCCTGCCGCCTCATCCTAATAAGAGGACCATGCCACGCCAGATTCTCATCAGCACCATCACATAAATTGAGAGAAGAATACAAGTGTTGCCTAATACATGACGACAACAGAGAGACGAAGTTGTGTCCCGCATATATGTTTACCTGTCCATCAAATCTGGACCGGTAATTCCATCAGGGAAACCAGGAAAATTCTCCACTTCAGTGGTGGTCATCAACTGGCCTCCTGGTACACCACCTACTTGAAAACCCTCAAAAACTACCGGTTTTAAATTGGCACGAGCAGCATATATCGCCGCAGTGTATCCAGCAGGACCTGAACCTATGATCACCACATTCTCCACTCCTCCGGCTGCAAAACCAAGGAATGGGAGGGGGGGGGGGGGATATCAATTAAGACTTTCATCTATCTCATTTCTTTTGTATTGACTATCCAGAAAAAACCGAAGATAAACGGGTCAAACGCTGCACACAGGAATTTTACTGTTATAAAGAGCTAAAACAATGGTTGAGATGAAATTCCCACACCAAGTGCTTACCCATTCAGGCAGTCTAAATCAACCTGTAAAATCAATACCGAACTCGGGCAGGAGAGAACAAATCCTACTTTCCAAATCGTTAGACAGCAGAAGCAATTAAATGCAAAACACGTTCTTCATCCACAGAGCGAAGGAACTATTAACAGTCACAGACTCACAATGCATTCACCCAGCACATAATAAGATATCGATGCAAAAGACGTATGCTTCAACTGGATGGAGCCTAACTCGACACGTGAAATGGACACGAAAACTTAAAAGGCGATCGAAGGCACGTTTTCACGCTCTCGGAGCTATACAAAGTCAACACAAACTGTCCCAATGCTCCAGCAGGAGGTAATCCGACGACCACAACCGCATTGTACTCATCGCTGACGCAACATTCTCATGAACCAAACTACCTACAATCACTAAGCACGCAATCGGATACGGAAATCGAGAGCACCGACCTAAGGAACTGGACGGAGGCGAGTCGTCGGAAGAAGCTCTGACCCGGAGAGGGAGGAGAGAGCGCGAGCGGGGGGAGTCGAGGCGGAGGGAAAGGCGGCGAGCGGACCAGCTGCTGAAGTAGAGGAGGGAGTGACGGTGAGGGAGAGAGGCGGCTATGGGCGGAGTCATGGCGGTGGTGGTCGCGGTGGAGGCGATGGTGGTGACTCGGTGAGTCGGCGCGGACGCGATCCCGACGGTGGCTCCTATCCTCGCGCATGCGCTCGCAGCCATTTGTTTCGGACCATACAAAAAAAAAATTGTTCGACGACGACCAGCAGTGGAAAGTGGGTTGAAGGCCACGTCTCGGTTGTGGTGCACGCGCTGGGTGGCCTCCTATCTACACCGGGTCGAGCAGGCAAAAGCTACTCGCTCTTTTCCATTTTGGTAACTGACGTAATGGAAAATTCCAAATAAGCGCTCGGAATGTCTAATATTTGTTTAGAAAAAATTTTAAATAAAGACTTGAACTGTTCTAATTTTCTTAAAAAATGATCTGAAGTGTACCTTTTTTTTTTTTTAAAAGAAAGCTTGATCGAAGGGTATTTTCGTCTTTTACCGTTTTAATTTCATTTTCCTTTTTTTTTCTTTTTCTGTTTGCATTTTCTTTCCTTTTCTTTTTTCTTTTTTCTTTTTTCTTTTCCCTCCCCTTCCCTCCCCCAGCCAACGCCGGCCTCGCCAGCCCAGGGATGAAGAACTCCCTGCTCTGATTTATGAGGCTCGTCCGATCGCACCTCAAAGTGGTGGTAACCGGGGGTCGAGTTTGGGTCTTTTGGTTGCTGGCGTATCGGATTCAGGGGTCGGTTGAGATGCAATCTATTTCTAGAGACAACACAATTAGGAATTGAGACTGCCAACAATCGTGGTGACGACGGCGTTCGTAGTTCGAGGAGAGATGGAGGTGAGAATAGTTGAGATGAAGGGGAAACCTCACCATTGGTGTGTAACTTCCGGGAAAGGGACTCGTCGAGCGGCGGATCATCGGAGTCCTCGGTGGTGAATGTCACGCCTAACAGAGGGGGACAGTTTGGAAATAGGGAGTCAAAGATTGAGGAAGAATTGTCCCCACTGGTTGAAATGCTGGGTTTAGGGAGTAGGAGAGAGCAGGAAAGGAGAGATGATGGGGAGAATGATCGCAGTTCTGGTAGAGGAATTAGACTTGGTCTTTGGAGATTTTGTCTGTTTGCCGCCGAGCTCTGCCTGCCCTTCCCATGTCCATCACATTAGGTGGCGAGGTAACCCTCGCGGAGGGCCGGCCTGAGCGAGGGTCGCCCGACGCCGGCCCAGGCGAGGGCAGCCCCCGCCCGACGGTGGCATGGCCGGCGATGGCTGGGGGAGGGAAGGGGAGGGGAAAGAAAAAGGAAAAAGGGGAAAAAGGAAAAGCAAAAGAAAAAAAGGAAAATGAAATTCAAATGGTAAAAGACGAAAATGCCCTTCAATCGTGTCATTCTTTGAAATAAAAAGGGCACTTCAAGTCCTTTTTTGAAATAAGGTCTACTTGAGACACTTTAGAGCACTTCAGGCCCTTATTTGGAACTTTCTCTTTCTTTTTTATATAAAGATCTAAAATGGACATTTTTCATATAAAAGCCTGAAGTGGCCAAATTGTCTCAAATGAGGGCTTGAAATGGCCATGATTGTTTCAAATAAAGGCCTGACCTCGCAGGCTGGTCAAGGGCATTTTTGTCAAAACATAATTTTAACCTAATTTTTAGTTAAATTAAGTTAAAAATAAAAAAAAAGTAAAAGTAAAAAAATAAAAAATAATGCCAGATCATGAATTTAGTAACCGCATCCAATCTCCAAAAAATTTCCTATCAAAAAATAAAATAAAAAATAAAAAAATAAATGACGAAAATGCCCGTGTCAGCTAGTGAGGAGACCCTTTTTTAAGACTAATTTGGCCACTCCAGGCAACTATTTGAAATAATGTCTACTTTAGACCTTTATTTGAGAAAATAATGACACTTCATGCCCTTAGATAAAATAGTGTCACTTCAAACCCATATTTGAGAAATAATGGCACTTCATGCTCTTATTTGAAACTCTTCCTTAACATAATTACTTGTGCATTTAGAAAAAGAGAAAATGACATAAATAATCCTTGACTTTGAGCTAAAATTCAGTGAATAATTTGAACATATACTAAACATTCAAAGACCATAATAAACAAATTAAAACGTTTAGGGACGACGACATTATCACATTGGGCTAAAATTCAGGGACCGCATTGAATAAATAAAAAAGTTCGGGAACCGCATTGCACACCGAGTCAAAGTTGAGGGACCATTTGTATCATTATCCCGTAAGAAAAGCCTGTGCTCCCAAAATTTCTTCGATTCTCTTGTTGGGCATGCATTAAAAAGAAATCCTTTAGTCTTTAAATTAGAAACCTCCACGGCAATTCCATCGGAAGTTAAAAACCTCCACGGTAGGACTCGGATCCACTTTCAATAAAAGTTCACATAAACTCTAGAGGAAAATCTGATTGATGTTAATATTCATTTTCTAATAATTTTCAGCGAATTAGTTGTCACGCGAAAGTTCACGTCGGCGCGCGACATACTGAACAAATTAGACCCTTGCAACGTACATATATCCCACCAATATTGATATACTAGCAGCATTATTTTGGCCAATATGTAGAATATAAACAAATTATACTATAGCAACTTTCCTTAAGCATACTGAATTAGTTGAATACCCACCAGATCCATCTATCCCTATGTTTCGCCGAAAATATCCACGACGAAAAATCGTTCACCGAATGCGTAGAGCCTTCAGATTTGATGATTAGTTGGGTTCTTATGGCGATTCCGGACAGAAAGTAAATTGAACGGTAAAGATAAACGAGGTAGAATTAAAGTAAACAGGATAAATTGCAGAGTAAAATTGATAAGTGTTGTTGATTGTTCGAATCTTTTACAGAGAGTCGTCTCCGACTATATATAGTCTAGTACAAAGTGTAACCGTTGGTAGCGGTCACTTCTGTACGCTCTATCCCTAAATTTTCGAAAGAGCTTGAGCAACTGCTCTTGTTATCTTATGAACGGTTTGAATTGCTGAATTATCTATTTTGCTTATCTGTCGGTGTGACATACCAATCTCGAGGTGACACCAATGTCTCATTCGTTCATACGTCAATTACTCCATGTCATTGGCTGCCCGATTCATGTTATTTTCTAGGCTTTCTAATAACTTACCGCTCTCGTGAGCTTTCTTGATGACTGAAATCCTGGCCGATTTTTGGTGTCAACACCGTGTAAGGAATGAACCCTATCTACTCGAAGTTATGCGTCCATTCCAATTCAAATTGCACCGCGACACTTAAATCACCGAGGAAATTAGGCGGGAATAACCTGGGGAGGACTTTAACGGTCTAAATTCAGTTTAGTACAAGAGCATTGATTTCTTGATCCAGAGAAACAGAGCACTTCAATACTGAGCCCATATACTATTTCCTTGTGCCTTTAGCAGCCTACAGTCAAATCAAACCATGGGCCTCAAATTGGTTGCCCTCCGCCCATCATTGCATCAGCTTCCCAAAGCTGGAAACGTGCGTGCTTCAAATCTACAGTCTCCATAAAATTTGTGGGCTCGAGAGCTTAGATGAAAAAAGGAGCAAAATTAGGTTTAGAGCGCGCATGGCAACACTTCTGTTTCAGAAATCAACTTTTACTCAGAAGTTAATTTTTCTACCTCTACTCAGAAGCAGAAGTTAATTTTTCTACTTTTACTCCAGAAGTTAATTTCTGATAAGAGAAATTCGTTTGGTAACGGTTGAAAATTTTTATTTCTATAACATTACTAACACAAAAACTTATATGAAAAACTATTGCCAGTGGCCGAAAAATTTCTACTTCATTTTTAAACTTTTTAAATTTATTTTGAAAAAATATTATTAAAAAATATGATTTACTTTTTAAAAATAATAAAATTATTATTTATTTTTTCCTCCGGAAGCCGGAGAGAGGGGCGGGCGAGGCGATGGTTGACGATTGGCAGCCGGCATTGGGCGGTGGTCGGCGGCGGCCGATGGAGGTCGGCGGTGGTTGGTGGGTGGCAATGGTCGCGAGCGGCCATGGGCGGCAGCCGGCGGAGGTCGGCGGTGGTTGGTGGCAAGGGGCAGTCGCGGGCGGCAGTGGTCGCGGGCGGCAGTCTGCGGAGGTCTGCGGTGGGCGGCGACGGTTGGTGGCTGGGGGCGATGGGTGGCGGTGGTCTCGGGGGGGCGAGCGGCGGTCGACGATGGTTGGCAACAGCGAAGGTGGGTATGATCGAAAAGAGGATGATGGCGTAATGAAAAGAGGGTGAGGCGAGAAGTACTTCTTGAGTTGGAGAAGCTATTTTTGTAACTTCTCAAATTGGGGGAAAAATAACTTTAGAAGTGAAAATTCACTTCAGAAGTGAAACTTTCTTGCATAAGTAAAAAAATTTTCCAAATGGATTTATGCTCTAGAAGCACTTCTGGAGCAGAAATTCACTTCCAGAAGTGTTACCATGCGCCCCCTTAGCTTCTTGATTAATCACGTCACGACAGCAAATAGCAACTGTGATGAACTCCGGTTACGCACATAAGATGTCGCCGTCGACTACTCTTGGACTATCTATATGCTCGGCTAGGGGGCTTTTGCCGACCCTCCGTACCTTTCGACATAAAGAAAATGCTAGAGTTATTGAGATCGGTTCCTCAAAATCGATTTTTCATTCTTAATCAATTTTTTGTTATAGCTAATTTATCCAAAATATGAACTTTATATTCAAGGAGTGCTAGTAGTATTTTTCCTTTTTATGATATGAATTCGGCCGTGATTGGTGTGCCCTTCCCTACGCAATCCCTTGATCAGCCAATGGGAACACAAGCTGCGGATTGTTCCTTTGACGACGTATGTACAGTGACAAAACCAGCAAATTACAAACTTAAACTAAGCAAGAATTTTCTGAAAACTCGAGTCAAGAAAGCTCAGCTGCCCACCAAAATTCACTACCTTCCAAAACTTCCCAATTATTATCTTAGATAACAAACCGTTATTAATTGATTAATCAATTGATTGATTTTTCTCGTTCCATGGTTCGCTTTGAGCTCCTCATTCTCATGATGGTGTGAAAAACGAATTTGTACACATGATATACCATTTTTACATGATGTGTTTCATAAGACTATGATTGATTACTGGACTTTCATCCAATATGCAATGTCATCCCTAAATTTTTAATTTATTTAATATAGTCCATGAACTTTGATCAAATGGTTAATGTGATCCATGAACTTTTAAACATTTTCATATAATCCCTAGACTAATTGAATATTTATCAATAATTCAGGGATTGCGTTGAACACATTAATTTTAGAGACCGCATTGCATATGGACTAAAGTTTAAGGACCACATTGTACAATAGATCAAAATTTATGGACCATCGGTGCTATTATTATCCCGTACATGGTTATATTCTTGGGACTTCGAAGGCTTGAACCATAGCTGATTTTCGTCGATCTTGATTATTTTATTTTTAAGCAACCTCTAGTTTCGTTCATTCAACTAAACCATATTCCAAATTTACATTGGATACTATGTATTAGGATCTGGAAGAAAGAAATGATCTCACATGGATGTTTGATCCTTCTTTTTTTCTAGGTTTACTCTCCTAGGACTTACGAGGGTGCCTGTTCTTGCTTAAATTGGACCGAAAGGCCTTGTTGACTTTACCTAAGGGATAAGACTTCATTTTTTTCCAAATGCAAACGGTATAAGATGACTTCAAACGCTAATTCTGTATTTTTAAAGATTCGCGGCGTTCAATTCTAAACCAAAGTCCAATTTTCAAACCCGGAAATTTTAAGCGAAAGTTATATCTGAGCACTCTAGCTGAAAAAGTCAATTCAATGATCGAAATGAAATTGCTAGAGCTAGAGGTAGTGACAAAGAAGAATGAATGTGTATGTGTTCCTTGGTAAAATTACCAAAAAAGTTTTAAATTTATTACAATTGTGCCAATTCAGTCGTAAACCGTTTTTTTCCCCAATTGAGTCCTAAACCTTTTGCATTTCTACCAATCCAATCCATGCGGCCGAAAATCGCTAACATGAATGCTGGCCGTCCTACGTGGTGTGGCGACCGGCTAGAGAAAGAACGAAAAGGCAAAAAAAAAAATCAAAAAATATTAAAATGTTATTAATAATTGTCCACGTCAGGGTCGGCCGAGCCACGTAGGACGGCCGACGACCATGTCATTGATTTCTGGTCGGATGGACTGAATTAGCACAAATGCAAAAGATTAAGGACTCAATTGGCAAAATAAAAAATAAAAAGATTTAGGATCGAATTGACACAACTGCAATAGATTGAGGACTTTTGTGGTAATTCTCTAGTGTTTCTCATATGGGTTTATCTCCACATTGCAAGCTTGCCATATGTGGATTCTTCATCTTCAAGCATGATCTGTACTTTCAAGTTCCACCATGGTTTTTTGGTCATGATGGACTCGAATCGTGTTACCAAAATTCCACCCGCGAATTCAGCTTTTTCTTCGCAAATGCCTCCCCTTGACTTTGAGTGTCAAGTTTTCTACGTAACGCGTTTCTGCAACGAGGGCGAGGGGAGAAATTCAGATATGGAACATCACAGAAAGTCAATAAACCTACCTCTCTCTCTCTCTCTCTCCCCTCTCTCTCTCTCTAAACAAGAAGAAGGAGAAGGAGAAGAAGAAGACGACGTCCAAAGGATGAGATCACGGCGGTTGAAATTCATGATCAACAGTCGGAAGCTTTTAGACAGAAGAACTCTCACGTTAGATATAAAAATTCGAATTTAATGAATTCGACACATGAAAAAAGCAACGTAGAAAGTAGTACAGCACACCAGAAGAAATTACTTTGTTTAATTATTGATTTGGAGAAATCTAATGGCCACTGGCCCACTACTACAAGAGCTTCTCCAAAAGTGAACATTCATAGAAGCTTCAACTCAACCCACGGGAAGGTGTGAAGTACATAGATTAAATAATCTCATCTGTAAATTTACACTTTTGTCGGCACACTTTTGATCGTGTTCTTGTCCTCGTCTTTCGAATTGGCTTTTGCCAAGATCTCACTATTCCGACTAAATCCTGCAAAATCCGAACCCTGGGTCGTCTAGGGTTTGTGTCTTATTCGGGTCATCCGACCCATTTCGATAAAGCACGTGAGATTACGAAGAATCGCTTCAACTAGATAGCCGTTCCGGGTGCATAACGCGCCGCCGAGCACGACATGGCGTAACGACTTAAGTACGTTGCGATTCCGAGCACGAGATGACTTTTTCTATAAATAGCTAATTGAATAACTCTTGCAGCCTGTGCATATAGACTCCTCTCGAATTAACATTAGGGTAGGTATATATCCACACTAACTAGTAGGCACATACATATTTACAGGGAAAATTATATAGAAAGTCACGAGACTATCGTAGGACGGCCGAGTCAGTCCCAAATTTTTCAATTTGGCCAAGTTAGTCCTAAACATTTTGACGATTCGCCAATGTAGTCCTCCACGTCAGCGATTTCTAGCCAAAATTGGCCGAAATGACTACATTGACGAATCGTCAAAATATTTAGGATTAAATTGGCCAAATTGAAAAGTTTTGGACTGAATTGACCGTAGTTTAGGACTTTTTAGACAACTTTCCGCGAATTCGTTTGTATACATTTCAAGATATGATTGAATTGCAAGACTATGAAATATGAATGAGATGCCCTTTTGTCTTGCAAGATTTCTTTTGTCCGCTGTACACGACCGGTCAAACAACGTTACGCCATCCAAACGAGGAATTTCAGCAAAAGGGGTTGGTTGGTGCGATGGATCATGCGTCGATCGATGTGGCAATAGAATCGAATTGGTGGTGGTACTATTTGGATTGGCCCAGCCCTAACTCCACCCACACATACTTGTCTAGGGTTACGTGCGGAATGTCAAATTATTTAACTTGACTCTCCCCAAGAAGCCTACGCCCACGGCACAACATTTTCTCGCGCACACACTTGAAATAAACAAAGAAAATAAAGGAATTTCCAAAGTTGGAGCGTTCCATGATCTTTCTCGAGCCTACATAAGAAGAGAGATATGCCTCTCAATCAACCCTTCTTCTATTTTGTGTGAGAGAGAGAAAGGAAACGAAAGACCAAAAAGCAACTCTTGCAAATCTCATGAACTGTGGAATCGTGTTGGGTTTCTATTGCTGGGGTTGGGAGTTCTTAACTGCCCTTCTTCTCTTCTCTTCTAATCATCTCGCTCACCCTTATTAGCCGCCATCATCATCATCATCATCTTCTTCTTCTTCTTCTTCTTCTTCTTCTCCTTCTTTCTTCATCTCCTCTCAATCCTATAAAGAGAGATACATCGAGAGGTTTGTATAGTTATTGCATATGATCATGGAGGCGAGCGGCGATTATATCTCCGAGAAGAAGGGCCTGCTGCTGGAGTACGTGAGGAAGTCGACCCCCCCGCCGTTCCTGCTGAAGACGTACATGCTCGTGGAGGACCCGGCGACGGACGACGTCATATCGTGGAACACCGAGGGCACCGCCTTCGTCGTGTGGCAGCCGGCGGAGTTCGCCAGAGATCTCCTCCCGACGCTCTTCAAGCACAGCAACTTCTCTAGCTTCGTGAGGCAGCTCAACACTTATGTGCGTAACACAAAAAAGGCTCGCTTGCTTCAACTCTTTTTCAATCTTCCCGACATATATTATCCTTAACAGTTCAAAAGGGTTGATGATTTTTCGTGTCATGTGTATAGTTAAACTATGTTTAAACTTAAATTTTTTTAGCATCATGTATCATATGAATCCGAAAAAGGAAGAAAAGGAAAAAAAAAATGCTTGAAGTTAATGGGGAAGTGTAAATTTTCACGTAGGTTTGACTAAGTTATAAATAAGGAAGTGGGTAGAAAGTAGAAACTACGGAAAGGAAAGTAGCTTGCACATTGATTAAATCAAAGTAATAAGAAGATAGAGGTAGAGCGGAAAAGAAGAATCTTTAGTCTCCGTTCTACAACACATGGTAGCTAGGCTAGTTTGACTGGGGAACTTTGATTGTCTTGCTAGAGGTTTCAAATATAAAATATATTTACGTATATATGTACGTATAAAATGTATAAATACCCATTTTGGTAACCTGAGCTAATCCGAATGCAGACTATTCAAAGCACACGTCAGCACAAGATAAGCCAGTCAAAGTCGTAACATGATCGATACTTGATGATCAGTTTGAACCAATTGTAGAAGATTACATATACACATTGATTGTCTCTTTAGCTCGAGTAGAAATTTATCTCTAAGTTATGATTTTCCAGTCAAAAAATATGTGGCAGACAAGATTGACTTGTAAGCATCCGTTCCCATTAGTCTTGCCTCTGTCTTGCCCATGTACTGGAAATCCTGCATGTATGATCATGGATTATGCAGAATCATACGTATACCCAAGTGTCGCTTTGATTCGATTTCATTGATTAGAAGTTTGGGTGATAATACTTACTTCGATATGGTTTATCATATTCAGTAATTATATCGGTTTTCGTCGATTGCTTTCATTAGTTTTCGTCATGTCATTAGAATAGTGAGAGTTGATCTGTGTAAAAAATTTGCATAGTCTTCGAAAAATATAGGGCTTCCGGAAAGTAGCGACGAGCCGATGGGAGTTCTGCAACGACATGTTCCGAAAGGGGGAGAGAGAGCTGCTCTGCGAGATCCGGCGCCGGAAAGCGTGGGCCAACAAGCAGCAAAACCCGAGCTCGAACCCTTTGGCGCAAGCTCATCAGGACGCCAATAACAACAACCACTCCTCCGACGAAGACCAGAGGTCGTCGTCGACCTGCTCCTCGTCCGAGTACGGCAACCTCGTCCACGAGAACAAGCGACTCAAGAAGGAGAACGGGGCCCTGAGCTCCGAGCTCACCAGCATGAAGCACAAGTGCAAGGAGCTTCTCGAGCTCGTCGCCAAGTACGCGCGGCACGAGGACGGGGAGGGCGGCGGCGGAGAGGAGGAGGAGGAGGAGAAGGAAAACAACGGCGGCGAAGGGCTGAAGTTGTTTGGGGTGAGATTGGAGGTTAAAGGTGATCAGAGAAGGGAGAGGAAGAGGAAAGGTGCAGGTTTTAGAGAGAGCGCAAGCATTTTGCTTTCTCAGTCATGCAAGTGATGATAGTTTTCAAAAAAGGAATATATTATCGAATTACTCAGTAGTGAGAAATAATTATTCAGGAAAGAAAAAAGAGGAAGGCCACTATGATTTTAAGGAAAAAAGAAATAGTGGCCATAAGTTTTTTTATATAGGTGATACAATCCACTGCATGAATGTATATAATATCGAAATGCGACTGTGAAAGTAAGTTTCACGAATCAAGATAGATGTGTAACTTTTTGCGGCATCAAAATGAAAATTGGCGTAATTCTATTGCTCCGTGCTCTAATATAGTATTTTTTTTTATTTTTTTTACTTTATTTTTTGTGCTAGTAAATATTTTCATGAAATTTTAATTCGTCTTTTAATTTGCCAATTAGCAATGAGTGAATTAAATCAAAGAAATTTAGGATGTGACTATGCTTAGCAATTTTAAAAGAAAAATTACTCGATACAGTAAGTGTTGCTGCGCGGACATATTACCTATGTAGAAAATCTCGAGAAAATTATCCAATCAGCCCTAAACCTTCCAACGGTATAAGTGTCGAAAAAGTCCTCAACCTATTGTCTTGGTGCCATTTCAGTCCTAAACCTTTTATTGGTGCCAATTTAGTCCTAAACCTTTTACATTTGTGTCAATTGAGCCCATTCAACCAATGGTCGTCCTACGTGTAACGGTCGGCGTTGAAGTGGGCATTTTTAAATATTTTTAAATATTTTTAAATATTTTTTCTCTTTTTTTATGTTTTTTTTTATAGAGGGCCAGCGTGGGTCGCCGGCAAACCTGGCCCTCGCTGGCACTAGGCGAGGGTCGCGACGACCTCGCTAGATCTGGCCAAGCGAGGGCTTTGCGTCTCTCACGAGGGCGGTGACGCCCTCGCCTTGGGCCGGAGGCGAGGCCGCGGCACCCTCGCCTAGTGCCAGGGAGGGTCGCCAACCCTCGCCAGGGGTCGGCTTGCGATCCTTGCTAGCTTTCAACAACAAAAAAAGTGTACAGAAAAGAAAAAGAAGAAAAAAAAATAAAAAATAAAAAATTTAAAAAATAAAAAAATATTTTTAAAAGCATTAAAAAAAATGTCAACATAAGTGATTTCTTGCCCAAATTGATCGGATTGACTCAATTGGCACAAATGCAAAAGGTTTATGACTAAATGTCACTAATAAAAGGTTTAGGACTGAATTGGGAACAATGCAATAGATTTAAGACTTTTTTTGACACTTTTCCATCTTCCAAAAAAAAAAAAAACTTTGCCAATTTAGTCTTAGACCTCTGCGTGGAATTCCAATGTAGTCCTTCAGTCAATCTTCACTTGACATTAGTCACGCGGGTGGTCCAGTTATCACCGGCAAGAATCGGCAGAAAGAACAATATTGAAATTTCTCTCAAAGATCTAGGATTAAATTGGTGAAATTAGAGAGTTTAGGACTGAATTGGCATATGTACAATAAATGCAGGACTGATTGGACAATTTTCCCGATAAAATTTCAAATGGTCGGTGATGTCCCTCGATTATTTTGGGGACGGAATGGTCGGTGATGATTTTGCTAGGGTCCATATGTCCTTCGAAAGATTAACAAATTTCGGACCTTATCGGATAGTAAAAGATAATATGCACCGTGCCATGTGAAAAACGAAATCGATACATTTTCTTAAGCTACTATGTAAAACTCCAGAATCAATCAGAACAACTAAATATAAGCTACTATGCAAGAAAGTCATAGGACACGTGCCATGAAATAGATGATTATATCATTAGTCTTTGGGTTTCCTAAAAAGCAATTATCGGGACATAAAATATTTTCGAAAACAAGGGAACAAAGAGGATGGAGAAGGTACGAGCGGCTATCTTATTTGACCCATGAAGATTCATAATGGGAACGCGATGACAATTAATCAACATCGAGAATGTTTGGCCTGGAAAAATGATTTTTTCCACAATAATAATAATAATAAAAGAAGAAGAAGATGATGAGGATGAAGAAGAAGAATCGACAACAGGAGAAGTGGAAAATTGTCCAAAAAATCTTAGATTTATTGTATTTTTGTCAATTTAGTCCTAAACTTTTTAATTTTGCCAATTCAATCTTAAATCTTTTCGCGCTTTGCTAATCAAGTCCATCCGGCCAATTTTGGTTGGAAATCGCATGTGAACGCGGGCCGTCCTACGTGGCAATTAGGTGTGTTAGCGGTCAGTTCAGTTTAGTTTTTCTGAAAATCCAAATCGAATCGAACCGAACCTTTAGGGTGAGCGGCTAAAGCAAACCGAATTGCAACTTGAACCGAATACAAACCAAACCGACATTTTTCGGTTCAATTCAATTTTTATTTATTTATTTATTTTATATTTCCTTTTTCTTTGTTTATTTCCTTTTTTGGTTTAAAGGGAAGGCGAGGCCGCCGGCCACTAGCTGAGGGCCACGAAGCCATCGCCGACCGTGGGCGAGGGGTTGTGGAACCTCGTTGAGGGCGGCGAGGCATCGCGGCCCTCGCTGTGGCCCGGTAACCCAAACCGGAAAAAAAAAAAAAAAAAGAATGGTTATGTAAGGACCCTAGGTCCCACTTGTACGATATTATCCACTTTGGACACACAGTCCTCACAGTTTTATTTTCTCCGGAACACCCCGAAAAAAGGCCTCATGCAAGTTAAGGGGAATCCAATCCTTTATAAACCAGCCCAGGACTCCCCCCCTAAGCGATGTGGGCCGGGGATGTCACAGTTAGTTTTCAATCGGTTCGGTTTTGACACCCCTGCATGGCATCGACAAGGCCCGACAGAGGGAAAAGAAAAGTGAAAAGGAAAAAAAAAAGTAAAGAAGTAAAGAAGGAAAAAATTCGAAAGAAATGTTAAGATATTATTAAAAATTGTCAGCGTCAGTGCTGGCCGTGCCACGTAGGACGGCCAGCATCCACGTTATCTATTTTCGGCCAAAATTGACTGGATGGACACAATTGACAAAACGTGAAAAAGTTTATGATTCAATTGGCAAAATTAAAAGGTTTAAGACTGAATTGGCAAAAGTCAATAGGTTTAATACTTTTCGAACAATTTTCCCCACCAAAAGAGATGCATGACATTGCGTAAACTGTCGATCGTTGACAATATTGAATCCCATGCAACAAATATCCCGCAGGAGCCAAATATTTTCAATAGGATAACTTGCTTCTCCAACTACAGAGAATGAATCAGATGGGTCGTTTGCTGTATTGACTTAGTCCTTTCGAACAGATTATGGTGTTTGGTTCCCTGTTAGGTGCATCTTTTCCAACGTTAATCCGTTCCTTTCATGTGAAACATGAAGGAGGAAATGTCAAATGGATTGAGAAAGGGTTGTCCCCTCTTTCTTATAAGTGTGATCTGAACTTGCTGAAGACAAAAGTAATCTATGACCGTAGTCCATAAAGATACGATGCAGACTAGGTTGCTTCATTAGTTTTTAAGTTAGCCAGGGAAGATTCTCCTTGGTGCCCATTGCAATGCCACACGAAGGCATTTTGAGTCGTAACACACAATTTAGCCCTATTTAGGGTTTAGCAGTGAGAACTAGTGTGGGTTGATTAGAACTCTTCTAGAGTAGAGTTGCGGCTGCGATACATGTACGGTATCTGTTGTGGATCGAAGTTAGATCCGATTTGATGCGGAATCGACATGAAAATGGAGTTTGTGGATGTCCTGCACGAAGAAAATGATCAGAAGGCCAGTAGAAAACATGGTCGTGGATCCAACTGATGTTAGCACAGCAGTCCAACTGATTGGATCACCATCATACTGGTCCGATCATAATGAACGCATCTAATCGATTAATATAGCCTCGTAAACATACGCTCATGTATGTAGAAAACCCATTTTCCTACAAGAAGACCTCAAACCAACCCGACCAACGAGAACTCCTCCAGCTTCCCCGCAAATGTACTTAGGGGCGCTGATTGGGAATCGATGTTACTTTCTATAGCCGCGTTGAATTTGACGATGCGATCTAAGTTGTCCCTATACGAGTTTTCTACTCGCCTTTGTCCTCTCCAAATTCCAGGTGAAAACCCGCGTACAATGTCAAAGCAGTTGGCAAATTTTTTCTCATGAAGTAGATAGCTAATTGGAGTGATTTCCGTCTCTAGTGTCAACAATCTAAGCAAGAATTTGGTAGCTCAGTTTGGTGTCGTGGGCTCGGATAACCTACCGAAGTGGGAGCTTCCGAAGGAAGAGAGACACAAGTACATGCTTAACCGCATCCATGAAGGCGAGAGAGAATGAGTCCATCTAATATACTTTTCCCAGCCAACGACAATGTGACAAATGATAACAACGTTGAAGCCTGTTTTTTTCTTCTGAAGGAGAGAGAGAGAGAGAGAGATAGAAGAGACCACTGGGGTATCATTTTGTCTTGGAGAGTCACCGTCCACTGGGTTAAAGTTTTTCTAGCATTCACACTCATAAAAGTGAGCCCAATGTCTTTCTTTTCCTGAAAAAGAAGCATCCGCCTCGGATGTCAAGATTGTCAACTACGTACGTTCCGGAGTACTTGTTTTGCTTCATTGATTGTCGTAGCTGAGGTCGGGTCTACGTCAACAGCTTTTTGCTACAGTCAAACTTGAGAATTAGGAAGGAAGAACGCGTGGGAATTACTGTAATTTGTTGCCGGTTAGGAAAGACCAGACCACGTGTCTACTCTTATGATCATGCGTGGAGTCCAGTCATTCACCAAAAAAAAAAAAAAAAAAAAAAAACCATAACTCTCGTTGACTTTTTCAACCATTCTCTCGGAGCTTAGTGATATGATGGGACATTGGAGTAACCTCACGAGTGGATTTAAGGTGTGAACCTGACTTAAGAGCTCAGTTTCTGGAGGCTAGCAGCACCGACACGTTAGCCAACTTAATTTGACTTCGAATTTATGTTTGGGCAGGCCAGGAGATCCACGAGGATCTCTCTTTCCCCTCATTTTTCGGGGCCTTTTTCAAAAATAGGATTTAAAAAAATTATCAATTTAAATGATTTTTCAAAAAAATTTACCCATTTAGGGCATGTGCGCCCCTAGTAGAGGCGCACACATTGGAGGCCCACACATTGTGCGCCTCTATTAGAGAGGCGCACCGCACATGGCGTGCCTAACATGGGAAGGCGCACAGCCTGTGCGCCTTTCAGGCACACCAAGCGCAGGCCGCGCACTGCCCTTGAAAAGCTCTCTCTCTCTCTGTCGTTACCCCGCGCACAGCCCTTGAAGCTCTCTCTTCGTGTCATTGCCCTGGAAGCGTTCTCTCTCTCTATCATTACCCCACGCACTGCCCTTGAAGCACTCTCTCCTCCTCCTCTCCTTCTTCAGACACACTTCAAGGAATCCTCCATCTTCGCAACCCCTAGCCACGCCGCCCTCCGCCGACCCACTGCCCGAGGACCCCCATGCGCAGCAAGCCCGCGAGCCTCGTGCCTCCGCCGCGCCCGCGAGTTGCTACCGTGTCGTTGTCGTCGTCCAAGTCATCACCGAGTGTTGTTGCCGTCAAGTGTCATTGTCACCGCCGACCGTCGTTAGTTTGTGAGGTAACTCATAATCTCTGATTAAGTCGTTAATTGCACTTAGGGTTAGTTTAATAGTGTTAATCGTGGGTAGATTACTTTAATGACGGTTTAGTTTAGTTAACCGTGGTCGGGTTAGATTAGTGACTATGGTTAGGTTAGTTGACCGCGGTTAGTTTAAGTCAACTCTAGTTAGTTACTTGTAGTTACTTTTCGTTAACCGTGGTTACTTTTTTTTTTGAAAAAATAAAAAATAAAAAAAATAAAATACAAATAATTAAAAATCGAAATAATAAAAATAAAAATAATTAAAGAAAGTAATTAAAATAAAAAATATTTTTTTTCTAAAAAAAATAAAATAAAATTAAATTAAATTAAATTAAAAAATCGAAATAAAAAATAAAAAAATAATTAAAGAAAGTAATTTAAAAAATAAATATTTAAAAAATCGAATCATTTACAACGGGTATTTTTTACCAAACGGCATTTACGTCAAAGTTGCATCCAAATGCACTTTTTAATTATAGTTTACCAATCAGTATTTGCATTTCACCAAACCCCTTTAGCTCAAAGGTATTTGCATTTTTCAAAGACATTTGCCTAAAGCTGAACCAAACAGGCCCTAACTCTGGTTACTTTAATTAATCGTAGTCAGTTTAATTACTTGAAGTCGAGTTGACTGAATATTGATGTGCTAAGTAACTAGAGTCGGGTTAATTAGTTAAGATGAGTTAGCTAGTTAAAGCTGGGTCAATTAATTAAAATAGACTTTAATTCTGGACTAATAAATTATAATTAATTTAATTAACTATAGTCGAGTAAATTAATTGAGATGAATTGCCTGATTGTAATCGGGTTAATTAATGTTAAGATGATTAATATATTTTTAAATTTTTTATTGCAATAGGTGTACAATATTTATCAATTTTGAGATGAAAAAATAATTTGTAATTTTTTTATTTAGCAGAATGTCGTCTAGATCTTTTGCGACTGTGTACTGGGTAGGTAGAATAGTACGAAATGAATATGGACATGATTACGAAGGTGGATAGTCTACTATATCTGAGTTTGGAAAAATATCCACATTTGATGAGTTACATGCTACGATTGAGCGTATATTGAATCTACCAGAGAACCGGTATATTCGTAGTTTGATATTTAGACAACCGATTCTAACACTCGGGAGTATTAGATATGACACTGTGGAGGTGGATAATGATAATGCAGTTAAGATAATCCAGGAGTTTGCACTTCGGTGTGGTTCTATGGGGTTTTTACAGTTTTATGCAATAGTAGATTAACAACAAGTGATAAATGCTTCAGTTGGAGGAGGTTCGAATGTTGATGAAGATGATGTTGGTCTGGATAATCAGTGCGTGGAGTATGATGATGATGATGATGATGATGATGATGATGATAACAGTGATGAAGAATATGACTCGTGGCTCGATAGTGATGACGAAAGCGATAGTGGTGATGGTAGTTATATGGTAGATGAGGGTCATGGAGGTAACAATATGGAGGTTTACTATGGTACCATTGTAGTAATTCCATTTTGCCGTTGGTACATCCACCGCCCTATTCAGAGATTGAATTTGATATGATGCAAGTAGATACAAGAGCTAAGCCGGGCCGTAATATGTTGTTTGATCCATCAAAAGAATTTGAGGTTAGGATGTTATTTTCATCACGGGATGCGGTGCAGTTGGTTGCGAAAGAATATTCATTAAGAAGAAATTATTAATTTCACAGTGATGAGACAAGGAAGGAAACATATGTGATAAAGTGTGGTATTCCAAATGGACAGTGTGGTTGGAGGCTCTGTGCAACTAATAAGGCGAGTAACATGTTTTGGAAAATAACTAAGTATAATGGGCCACATACATGTAGTAATCCTCAAATGTCAAGGGATCACCGGCAACTTGATCAAAAGTACCTCTGCAACCGTATAGAAGCAATGATTGCCACCTAGCTAGATATCAAAATCATACCACTAATGGCCGAGATTAAAGACAAGCCGGGTTTCGAACCTACTTATCGTAAAACTTAGGGAGCTAAACAAATAGCGATTGCTAAAAATTTTGAAGGATGGGATGAGTCGTATGGTAGGTTGAGAAAGTTTATGAATGTGATGGAGTTAATGAATCCAGGTTCTCATTTTGTGATCGATGATGACCTGAAATGGGTCAAAGGACAACTAGATCAGACTTGCAAGGTTTTCAAACGGATGTTCTGGACTTTCAAGCAGACGATTGAAGGCTTCAAAAGTTGTCATCCTGTAATATTTGTTGATGGGACTTTTTTGTACGGAAAATACCGAGGAACGCTCCTTTGTGCGGCCTCTCTTGATGGCAGCAATCATATATTCCCGTTGGCTTTTGCTGTAGTCGAGAATGAGAATATTGATAATTGGACTTGGTTTATGGATCTATTACGGAAGTATGTCACCAGTAGAGAAAATGTTTGTGTAATATCATATAGGCATATCGGGATTGAGAGAGCAATGGAGACAGAAGCTCCACATGGTTACCATAGATATTACATTCGGCACATTCTCAACAACTACAATACAAAGTTAAAAAATGTTGAAAGGAAAAAACTTGTTCAGAGGGCAGGTAAATTTTGAAATTTTGTGAATTTGGTCGCACATTTGGTTGTTTATTATGTAATAATTACTTATTGTTGTTGTAATGTACAGCTTACGAGTATCAACAGCGGAAGTTCAAGTCTATCACGAATCGAATTAGGAAGTGGGATCTAAAAACAGCTGAATGGTGTGACTAGATTTCAAGGGCAAAATAGACGAAGGATTATGATGCTGACGGAAGGAGATATGGATCGATAACAACGAATGTGGTTGAATTTTTTAATGGGATACTGAAGGGTTTTCGTGCTCTGCCAATAACAGCTATAGTTGAGAAGATATTTTATCAATTTGTCCATTATTTTGACACCAAAAGAATGACATTCATGAGGCAGAATGAACTGGGATGGCGATGTACTCAATTTGCGGGTGAAACACTCGAGCGAAACAGTCAAAATGCAAATGGGCATGATGTGTTACGGTTCGACTCTGATAGATGGATTTTTGAAGTTAAAACTGGATATAATAAAGCAGCTGGATCCGAGGGCCAAAAGCACACAGTCCACCTAAACCTGCAAACTTGCTCATGTGGAAAATTTCTAGAGTTGAAAATCCCATGTTCCCACGTAATTGCAGCATGTCAAAAATATGTTATGATTGCCAAGTGTTCGTAGATGATTTCTATACGTTGGATAGAACACTTCAATGCTATCAGTACATGTTTTTTTGGTTGGGGCATCATGCTTACTGGCCTGACCCTGACGAGCTGCCATTAATGCCAGACCCAAACCGTATTAGGAAGAAAGGAAGGCCCCGTGCATCATGGATACATAATGAGATGGACTGGAGTACGCCTAGCAGTAGCACTTCGCGTAACTATTGCAGCAACTGTGAAAAATCATGGCACAATATGCAAACTTGTGCATACAAATCGCCCCGGGAACAAAACATTATTGTGGTTTATTATGTGAACAGTAAATGTAATATATATGATTTCCATAACAGTTCCTTAGTTTATATATATGAATTATTAAACTTTTGCTTTGTATTTACTTGTTGTGGAAGTATGTGAACATTGAATGTAATATATCTGATTTCCATAACAGTTTCTCAATTTATATATATGAATTATGCAATTTAGATATCTTATTTTTGTAATATTACAATATCATAATTGTGCGAGATTTATTTAGATGTATTGTTTCCAGTTGTAGACATGGAACAAAGAAATTACATCAAGCCGGGACCTGAGGATGATTTATTACTTATACGGCAGGCCCGACATAGATCACAGTCCTTATGGGACGCTGAGGTAATTAAAAAATTTAGTAGTTGATCTGTCATTTGTATGTTTTGTATCGAAATAAAATTGCCACTAACGTTTAATGTACCATTTTACAAATAGACCAGAATCAAGTTCTTGCATGTAGGCGAGGTGGATCAACGCTACAAATACCTGAACTAGATAACCGGATAATACCATATCTCAAAGCTTCGAGATTTTATGGAGTTTATTCAATAGGATTTTGGGCACTTCATTAGCATTTGATTGCATTTTTGGTCGAGAGATGGAGACCCGAGACTCACACCTTCCATATGCCGAAAGGTGAGTGCACGATCACACTATAGGATATCGCGGTTCTTACAAGACTTCCCATCGAAGAAGATGCAGTAACTGGCCCCACTACTATGGATTGGGCGCTCTTTGTGAGGATCTACTTGGTGATCGCTCACCCAGTTGCGTGGTTCAGTGGTTCAATTAGCATGGTTGAAAGAACGTTTTGGTGTAATTCCTGACGATGCCAATGAGGTTACCATACAACAGCATGCTAGGGCATTCATTCTACGGTTGCTTGAGGGATGTATCTTTTCAGATAAATTAGCAGCTAGACTTAGTTTGCTTTTTCTTCCACTACTGGAGGACCTCGAGCATCCCACTAGATAAAGTTGGGGTTCAGCAGCACTTGCGTGGTTGTATAAGGAGCTATGTAACGCGACCGATCCATCAGCGCACCAAATCAATGGTGCCTTACATGTATTGCAGATTTGGGCATGAGATCGCTTCAGTTGTGCCTCCCCATCCATCAGAAACTGTAACCCTTTACCAAATGCACCTCTTGGTAGTCGGTATGTGATTTATTGCTTTTTCAGTTCTTGGGTCCTAAATTTTTTGTAGTGTCTATAATATATTTAACTTAACTATTCTTGTTTTTTATTTATGCAGCTGGAGTCAAGCCCGACAGAAAACAGAGATTCCCACACATACTTTGCCACATCTGCGCTACCAATTTGATAGAATGACACTCGCAGATGTAAGTAATGATAGCAACTAACGAGTTCAATGTAATGTTAGTTTGTAAATTAATTATTTTGTAATTTGTTGGTTTAATTTGATGTGTTTTAATACGATAACAGATTACGTAGGAGCCCTACACCGATCCCATTCTCCAGACTCTACCAGATTACTGCTTGCAGGGACAACACATTTGGAGGGCTCGTGTCCCTCTCATCTGTTTCCACATCGTTGAGTGGCATTATCCAGATCAAGTACTTCGACAGTTTGGTATGCAGCAGCCAATACGTAATCCTCCTCACGATCCAAAAGCCTTTCATGATATTGATTTAAGGCAATCTAGAAAGAATTGGGTCAATTTTCACAGACGATGGATTGATATATGGGACAATCGTCTTAACTATATTGTCCTTGGTATTCATGCAACGGAGCCACTTCACTATCATTCAGAATAAATGGAGTGGTACCGCAGACACACATGGAGATGAATTTCTCACAAGGGAGGCGCAATGGGTGCAGGGGTTCGTGAAACATTTTTAATTTACTTCATTAATTAGTTTTTTAGTAACATAAATTATTGGCATTTAACAACATTTATTGACTTTGATTTCATGAATACGGTGATGGCATGGAACAAATCCTACAATTAAGTTCTGTTACATCTTGCGAGAACATGCAGGCTATAGCGAGGATAACTAGGGCAATATTATTCGCGTACGATGAGGAGAGGCGGATTACAATAATGCCACCACCCCAGCCACCACCCCAACCATCACCTACAGCAACATCCAATGGGCCGGACGAGGATAACCCACTTGAGACCGTATAATCGACCCAAAGGACCACCCGAGCTCATCCAGTTGATGATGCGGTCCCCTACCCTGTGGCATATCATACATAGTCGTAGTTTACGGTCCCCAGTAGCACGACAGATTTCACTCTAGGGTTCGGCTAGTTTGCCAGCCAATTTTATGAGGGATCCGCTTATTGTCAGACTCTCGCTCAAAATATTTTCTCTATTCGATGAGCGTTTGATGATTCTCAGAGTTTCTATGCACATGATATGTCATCTGATTTCTCTCCTTATTACCCAAGTCCTTCTATAGTAAGATATGTACCCACATCACAGCCGTGCTTCCCATCATAGGATATGCCATCGTCATCTACACTTCCTACTCATCCAGAACCTTGTCCTCGGTACAACACTAGACCTCCCGATGGAGACAACCCGGTTGCGGAACAGGAGGCCACATTGGAGGACGACATCATAATTAGTGATACTTTTGGGTTGTGGATTGTTATCTATTATTACAATGTTTATTTGCCGGATTTTTTTTTTCAGTTCATGGATTGTTATCTACTATTACACTTTCTTTTAATGTAGATATTTCATCTTTATGTATCTTACCAATTTATTTTATGCATTTTGCTTTTTATTTTTTTAGCAATTTTATCTATTATTTTATCTATATCTATTAATTATTCACATACTAAACAAATTAATTACATAAATATTAAATTATTTATTAATTATATGTCTTAATAAATTTTAAATTAATTATTAATAAAATGTAAAACAAAAAACATAAAATGTACGGCTACAAAAAGAAAAAAAAATTAAGATTGGGGCGACGCTGAGGCGCACATGCCCTAAATCTGTAATTTTTTTAATTATTTTTTTTTAACCTTATTTTTGAAAAAAGCCCCATTTTTTCAGCTTCTTAGTGGACGAGAAAGAACCAAAAAGTCGTCGAGAAGAATCCACAATCTGAACCTCTGACACTGTTCAGAAAACACAGATCCCGCGTTACACATCAGACGGCGAGGTTCCGTCTGTTTTCTAGGCATTGGATCGGCTTCTTTCTCCGCCCATTTCCGTTCCTAACCGCGTCTCAGTCGCCCATTTCTGTCTCCTCCGTTCACTTTCAAGATTCAAACCGAGAGACCCTTTTCACGCGACAGCATCCAAATCCCGCAAAGTCATACTCGGGCACCGTCGACATTGCCATGAATTTAGTCTGCACGTCTTACAATAAAACAGCAAGGTGACCCCGAAAAAAAAAAACCAATGCTCATCAGTTATTATCCAATCGCTACACGATTTTCGACCAATTCTACCACCATTCTACAAAAGGACCGGTCAAGGAGTAGAGTGTTTTAATCCCTCTTTCCAGGAGGCAATAACTAATTTACTCTTAGCAACTGCGTTCAGCTAAGAGCTGCAGGCTAATGAGATGAATCAAGAAAAGGCAATCAGGAGATTAGAGAAGTGAATATGGGTACCTCCAATAAAACCCATCATTACGTAGGGCTTCCAACATCGAGACAAAAATTACTATCACAAAAAGATCAGACCTACAATTTTAAGGAGAGAGATTGACGTGATTTAATCCACTAGACAGAGCTATACTGATCCTACTCAACAGGCAGTGGAGGCCCAACTTTTTATTTGGGCGGCATTTTGTGATTAGATAAGACCAAAAATGTCATTAATGTACAATAAGCCAATTCGTTCTATTTACTAACGGCTAAAAGAATTGTGTAAAGGAAGCGCTCAAGAAAGACGGCTCTTCCTCCACCCCTAACCAACGCAAAATTGACGATGCTTCAGGCATTTGCTGCAAAACGGTTGAATATGGATTCTAAAGTAGATTGACTAATACTGTATTCGGATATTCCCAATCGGTTCCTGACAAAAACAATGTTAAATTGTCAGTAACCAAGTTAAGAAAGAGAAGGACGAAAGAACCACGGGCAAAGGTTACCTGTTTCTTTCCAAATGCCCAAAAGCATCGGCAAGTGAGGATCCTTCTCCGTATGGCAACTGCAAAAAGTGTTCTGATTAATTTCTACCTTACTTAACAAACATAAGTCGAATCCCAATGAAAAGTCTCGTGAGGAACAGAACGAACTAGTCAAACCACATGAGAACACACTTGCCCACAAACTCGGTGTTATCCGACAAAAATGACCAGAGTCAGAGCGGCCAACCAGCCACCAAGAGAAACGATTAACCTTGAACGACATTCTGATCCACTTTGCAGACAAACAAGCTTCCCGAGATAGTTAATGATCACAAAAGTCTAAAGCAATCGTTAGTAGCCTCGGCAAAGGCAGTTAAATGACAGCTTAGGAACCCAACTTTAACACTACTTTAAGATCAATTTAAAAGCAACTTGATATTATCTAACAATTAACACGTGTTTTAGTTACCAATGTGTGTATCACCCAACAATTAGAGGTCGACTTGAGATATTTCTCTCCAACTGGGGTTGGAGGCAACTATAGCTTACAGATTACATTGTGCCTAAAGATTTTCTTCAACCAGTCCGAAGGCCGAATAAAGGAGGAATGAACGGGTAGGTTGGATAGTGGACAACCGATCTTAGAGTGTCTAGGGTTGGGCCAGGAGGGTCTGGGCTGTCTCTTAATGCCTTCTTTTTTGTATAACTCTTTTCTAGTCAAATCCCTTTGAAATGAATCTCATACAGAAATCTAGATCCAATGGATGAAAACTTCAGCCCATCCCCTGCCTCCTCCCCAACCCAAATTACCAAAAGAAGCGCGCCTAAAAACTCCAAATAATAAAATGGCTTCATAATTTAGGGTTTTCTTAAAAAAAAAAAAAATAGCCTCATCAGAAGACCTGAGTTTAAAGAACTTTCTTTTGCTAAATCTGGCAACACGAATACAAAAAAATGATCCTCCAGGGTTCATAGGCTCAGCAATTGAACTGGGATGCTGAAATTTCAACACATCTTGTAGTTAAAACCTCACTAGGTTTTTGTGCATATCCTAGTAATAATTACTTAAGTTTACTAGGAGAAAAAATGAATTATTTAATCACATATTTGATGAAATGAAATTATTGATGCACCGAAAGTAATTGGTGAAAAATGAATGATTCATATTTCAAGGTTATTGGTACAGAGGTTCTCCTTCTCCTATGAAGCTGGAACTCCAATTTCAACCTGGCGACCCGAGGAATTAGTAACGATTATCTCACAACCCCCGCTTTCATCGCAAAATTAGTCTATTCAGATTATATGCTACTCATTTCATTGCTCAGTAGTGGAGTTAGCAAAGGAAGTCGACACATAATTAAAATGACAACCTAAGATGGTTGCAAGATACAGCCTTTCAGTTGATTTTCTTCCTACCACAACTAATACAAATAACATAAACTAGGTATCATTCAGCAGATTCAGCACACTCTGAAGTCATTACGACTTTACCTGATATTTGACACTCAACCCATTGCAATTGTGGAATTTTGCACCAAGAAAGGAAGATGCAACAAATGAGTCAATGACTGAAAACTTTTCTTTGGTTAACCACCACTCGCAAAATATAGGCAATGGTATGCCACCTACACGAACATCAATACAAACAAGAGGATGAGGCCAATTCCTACAGTAATAAACCAATGAATATAAGAATTTAACTCTGAAGCTTACAAAAGCTTTATAATCAAGGTAAGAAGACTATACCATCTCGAAACAACTGGTCGGACAACTGTTCTCCAACAACCCCATCAGAAAGGTGTACCTCCATTAGAAGTGTCCTGGTCCTTTCTTCATTGCCAAGCCAGTGTCCAACTGTCATTATCATTTCTTTTGATAAGCTAATCTCTGCCACTGTTGCATTTTCTGCAGTAATGGAGTCCATGCCCCCAATGCAAACTTCGAGGTCATCAAGTAAGCTTCTAGGCTGAGGAACGTTAAAAAGTTTTCCTCGAATAATTCGGCAAAGGTTGTCCAGGTCTATGGGGTCGACTTCTGTAGGTTTAACCTGAAGAAAAAGAAGCAGCAATGGGCATTTGAAAAAGCCATAAGAACTTCCTATACATTGCCATACCTCTAACTCGAGATGATTGCCAAAACGAGTTTTCAAATGCTGGGGACTCCCGATGCATCTTAATTGGCCTCCAACCTTCAATTATAACAAGAAACGAAAACAATAAACCCACACTTGACGAACATATTATTTTCAGCTCATGGAAACTACTATTTCGACCAGTACCATTATTCCTATCCTTGTACATAAAGCTTGAGCTTCATTCATACTATGAGTGGTTAGAATAACAGCAGTCTTTCCTCGTCTGGTTGATAAACGGGATATCACATCCCACATGAACCGTTTGGCAATGGGGTCCATACCTATCACAACAAAAAACATTTGCATTTCAGTATTTTTAATGAGGTACCCTAAAATGTACATCCTCTTAGAACCAATGCCTATGGACCAAAGCACATAACTCTCAATAGTTTGCATCACCTTCAATACATTTGCCTAAAAGATTTGATAGGATAAATCTAGACACAATAGTCCAAGCATCTTTCACCCCTGCTATCAGGAACATACATCTAGAAGAAACTGTACATGTTTAAAACAACTAAAGGACTTCTACGACACCATACCAACTCAGACAATGTCAAATTTTATAAAATGTGTCTGCACGTTTGTGTGGAACTTATGTCTCTATTTATCTACAATCTAAAAAGGTCCAAGATATTTCCATTTAATTAGAAGTCAAAGAAATCCTAGAAATTAAAACTTTCAAAATTGCAGACTTCCGTGAGACAGTAGCGAACAACTAAACTTAACTTCCACTATGGGACGAAAAATGTCACCTCAGTTGCCAAAACCAATTAACAAAACAACAATAGTTATTTAACATACCTGTAGAGGGCTCATCAAGAATGACTATAGGAGGATCTCCAATCATTGCGATTGCAACAGATAATTTGCGCTTGTTTCCCCCACTGAGAGTAAATGATGGTCTTTTAGCATATTTAAGCAGGTCAAACTCCACTAACTTCTCCATTACAACCTACAAAGACAGAGGAGACATTATTAGTCCAACCTTTGGGGAGTCACTGATTTATGCACTAAATGAAAAGGGCTACCACTACAGTAAATTGCGATCTGCTCAACACTTTTCCATACAAGTATTGAAGAATCAATAATCTGATTCTCTGTCCATACATGAATACTCAATAAGGAGCCATCTCTTTAAAGCAAGATAGCAATTATGAAAAATCTCTCGTTTTGACAACGTACATCATTAATCTTTTGGTCTGGGACTCTTTTTATCCTTGCATAAAGCTCAAGATGCTCTTGGACAGTGAGATATTCTAAGAGCGCATCAAATTGCGGGCAATAACCAATCTGGAAAAATATGACATTAGGAGGCTTCAGATATTCCAGCAGTTGAACATCAACGGCAAACAATATAAATAGTGCAAGCTATCAAAAGATACATGTCGCCGAGCAGCCTTGGGATTCGAGCGGATATCTTTGCCAAATACGGAAGCAGTTCCACCAGTCGGATATTCCTCCCCTGCATATGCATGTCATTTGATCAGAGGAAATATCGCCTCTTCCACTACCCAAATAACTACCTTTTTCTCTTATTTTAAGTTTTATTATTTCTTCCATTAAGGGAAACGGGGTGGGGTGGGGGTGTTGGGCAGTTTGATAAAGATTTCTTCTTCTTTTTAAGTTTCAAAGGATAGATATTGTTCAACCTGTTCTGTGAGACTTCCTCCACTTATTGGCTTTCTGTTAATTGCAAAAGACATGGAAAAATCCTTGAAATCTGAGAAACATTAACTAAGAAAGAAAAAACTGCAGGATATAACATCCTCTTTTCCAGACATTCTACTGTTTCTTAAAAACTTCTTCCTCAACCAACGGGGACATGCACAAAGAAACATTTAAGTGATGATATTCACAGTAACAAATCTTCAGTGTTACAAATTAGCATTGGCGAGAAAAATTTGCACCAACCAGTCAGCATTGATAGTGTTGTCGTCTTCCCTGCTCCATTTGTCCCCAAAAAACCAAAGCATTCTCCTTCTTGAACTGAAAAGGTCAAAGAATGTACTGCCACCTTTATGCCATGATGGTTACCTCCAGAGTACACCTAAATTTTGTGGATCAGGTCAAAATAGTTGTAATGGAAAAGAACATTTGATTCACCAGAAGGATGGTAATACCTTCCTAAGGTCCCGCAAGTAGATGATGGCATTATCAATGGAACCTGAAAGTACCCTTTTCCGTTCCATTAGGACATCAATGTCTTCATAGTAATCAAGAGAACCACTTTTGGAAGAGGATTTTAAGAGAGGCTCCGAGTAACTAGCGGAGTTATCAGAATGGTTCTTAGTAATTTTTTGCCAAGACTCTTTGATTGCAGCCACTGTCAGCTTGTGAGAAGGAAAGAGTTCAAGTCCAAGAGTCAATGCGAAGTACACAATACTCTGCCATGAAAGAAAGTTAAACTAAATCAGAGTTGGCTGGCCCATTTTCAATGGATCAACAACATAACATGCTATTGCGGGAAGAAAAACAAAAGAAAAAAGCAAAAACAAAAAGATTTCGATGTCTAATACAAAGTACATAGACTCATATTTAGTAGATGTGTGGATGCAAGCATGCACTTGCAATATGTGCTGCGAATAAGCATGCACCTTTCAAGATTTTCTTATTTGCTTTTGAAAAAGAAGATAGCATGTGAAAGGCCTCAAGAGTCAAGATGAGAAATACCTCTACTCCAAGGTAAAAAAGAGAGGCGCCAGTCACGTTCCAATCATAATAAGCTCCTTTGCTGGAGTTATCCTTCATCCCTTGCCGTAAAAGAGCTAGTGAAGCAAGTCCATCAGCAAAACAAAACCCTGGCGATACTCTAAAGAAGTTCTGAGAGAAGAATATCATGTGTCAAAATCTCAAGATCAACGTATGACTCAAAATGAAGCTTTGCTGGAACAGTTAAGTGAGATGGAATAGAAAAGACACTTAGCTCTCCGAAAATCAATCTTAACTCGGAATTTAATCATGGATATGCTGTCACTTAAATTCAACAGATTAACAGATTGATCAAACACTTTCTAGAGAAGTTCAGCACGGTGATAGCCACATCAATGTACCACGTTAATGAAAGTGAGGCAACAGCACGCATTTCCAAAAAATTCAAGACAATGTGTTTGTCTAGACAAAAAGAATCATTACCACATATTCTAAGGGATCAAAATGACAATCAGTATTTTGGCAACTCTCTCGCAAGAAACATAGGCCCAATGGTGAGAATGGTCCAAAGTAACCTGGAGGCGAAAGGCAGCAAACAAACTTTCTCTAGACTCCAAAAGGGAAAAACTTGACGCTAAGATTGCCGTTAACCTATTTTGAGGAAAAACAACCAGGGATATTTCCTAGCCAAAAAAGATGCACAAACCAAAGCATCCAAAACATCTTCCAGCACACACACTTATCTCGACTCTCAACACTGCTATCTTATTGGCATATACTCAACTATGACGTAATGACTGATCCCTGAGCAACATAAGAGCCATTCATAAAGCAATAACATGAACCTTGAGAAAATCGTTTGCGCTTCTTGTTGTCTGTATGAGCCCCATGATGAATGAGATGACCATGAGAATGAGACCAGTGAAGACGTGCACCAGAAGAACCACATTCTGCAAGTTTATTAACATCACCAGATCTAGTAAAGCTCAGTGCCCGAGAAGCCAAATAGCACACTCAGGGAGATTTGCACACCTGTGCCATGGTATGGTCCGTAAAGAAGAACGTGAGGCAATATGTTGACGAAGCAACAGCCAGGCCATACTCCAAAAACATCAGGACCGTTGGAAGAAAGCTACCAGCTCCAATAAATTGATCCAAACCTAAGAGATCAAACCAACTATTACATAAAGGTCAAGGAACTATTTAACCATGGCTAACTAGTAGAAAGCGAATTCCCAAAACCTTGTCAAAGAGAGAGTCTTCCAGAATGGTTATAATTTTTTTCCCTTTGTGAGGCTGGTGTATTTGTCTCCATTACCCTTACCACAAATTTTAACCTCTGCCAATTTTGTGATTAGAAAAGGAGGTTGAGAAATGAGTCCTCACTAAGTTTTATTTTATCCTGATTTTTCATACCACTAGCAGGTAAAGCAGTTAAACTCTTTATTATGTACATCTGTGTACTCCCTAAGCCCTTACCAAGAAGCTTTCCGGAAAATCAACCTCCCATTAATTTGAAACAATCAAATAAATCGCTGCCTCTGGTTTTCAAGATAGGGTGAACATAGACATTAATGTAAAAGGTAAGTCTTGATCCCTATGTGTACTCCCTAAGCCCTTACCAAGAAGCTTTCCGAAAAATCAACCTCCCATTGATTTGAAACAAATTCTAAAAACAATCAAATAAATCGCTGCCTCTGGTTTTCAAGATAGGGTGAACATAGACATTACTGTAAAAGGTAAGCCTTGATCACTTCAGATGAATGGATGGAGCAGCCAGCATTACATCCTGTTCTCCCTTTTAAGGTCTTACTTTACAACTACTTAGTATTCAATGGTCAGCTATAAATGGCAGGATTGAAGCAAATGGCAGAAGGTTCCTAAATAGGAAATATGGACAAAGTTGTTTCATTTAATTACGATGGCAAGAATAAGTCACCAAACAGAAGCATAAAGCATAGTCATGAACATCCAGGCAGAATGTCAAGTGCATACCAAAGATGTAGAAGAGAGCAATTGCAAAAGATGAAGGGAATAAGAAGCTGATGAAGTCCCATGTGTAGATAGAAGTCCAATATGAGAGTATGGAAACCTGAAAGTAAAATAGGTCCGTGAGCTTTGATTGTACTTTGTTTACAGTCGCAAATTACAATTAAAGCCTCGTACCCCACTAATTAGTTGCTGGTGTTTAGCTTTCACTTCCCGCTCCTGCATAGTGTGACATCATACAATAATTAAACAAGAAATCACAGGATTCCATATCAAAAGGCTAAGGACAACTTCAAATCTGGAAGCAAACTTGGATGAACGAGACAATGCACTACTTTCTCATATACTGTATATCTAAGCTTGATTAGGAACGCATGAAGAAGCGAAGTTGCACAGGTCAAGATGATAAATAGCACTTTGCTAGTAGCTACATCATATTAGACCTCAGAATGTATGGTGATCAAGAATGGTTAGATAGAAGGGGAAGTTGGCGGAAAATAACTACCTAAATCTGTCAGTCCTCTAGGAAAGAAAGAATTTGAGCATCTGCTAGAGAAATGCTTAACAAAATAATGTTGTAGGAGACATGTATTTAGGACTTAAATCAGCATGCTGCACATCAATTAACGGAATGACTAAAGGAGTACATGAAGCTGGAAAGGATCACTTGACATGCTGAAGAGAGTAGAGTTCTTGCGTGACCAAAGGTAGATATCAAGCAAAGCATACATATAAAAAAATTGCAACATTAAGAGGCAGAAATAAAAGCAACTAAAAATAATGCCACCTATCTAAGCTATTAGTAAAGTAAACATAGATAAAACTGATGCAGTTCAAAGGCATATCACTAGTGCATACTACAGGAGAAGGCATAGAATTAAACCTTCACAATAGAAACTGCAAATGAAGCAGGAATAAATGAGAACGCAATGTTAATTATAATTGCAGCCGAGAAAGCATCCAGATCCTGCATTTTACAAACAAAAAAGAAATGTGTTAATCAAACAGCCATTTAAAAAGTTCAGAGCCGAGAAACATAGTACACAGGAAATAGGCATGCATACATGATGCTGCACCCGCTGGCTCTCTGTCATTGGAAGAGGGTGATTGCGAGTTCGAATAGTCATGTTTTCATCTTGTGTAGCTAGCCTAAGTATTGCGGAATTCATCAAATTGATGAAAGTTGGAGCAGAATGTTGACAAGAACAATTGTGCAGTACAGTGTAACCTACACTTCCATCATCATTTTGATCATCCATCACAACAGCCCCATACCTGCAAATAAGATGCAAATCAGAAAGACCGTGTTATTCAAGGCTTAAATTGATTCATCACGCAAGATATGATACACAAGCCACACAGTTTTACATTGAGAATTGATACAAAAGTTAAAAAGCCTCGATCGTGACTTGTAGCTTTAAATAAAACCAAAGCAAGCTTATCAAACGATACAACAGTCCCCAAGATCAAGCAATTATCAAATGGCAAATTGTTTCTGCCGCTTCTTGTATGAACAGAGAACAGTGTGAATTCCAGAGCCTCATATATTCTTATTCCATGTCTAATACTTCTATTCGCCAAGAAAAAAATAACTGATGAATAAAAAACTGGCTTTGAGGCTACTTCCAGACCTAAAATGTTCATCCAATCACTGCACCATTTAGAGGGAGGAAGCGAGTCATATGTTCTACTTAGTTGGAAATCAGATTCTTCCTATCCAAATAGTACTTAAGGTCCAAATACCCCAATGGTGAAAGAAATATTGCTCGGAACTAAAATCATCTTATCTCACCATTCAAATTATAGGATGCCCTTAAAACCTGGAAAAATGTCATGTCATTCTGAAGATAGGAAACATTGGGAGAAAGAATCACCAGAGAACTTTACTTAAGCACCTAGGGTTCATTGAAACGACATGAGATATTCACTCCTGGAAAGTAAATCTGAAAAAATGTAATGTCATTCTGAAGATAGAAAACTGCAAGACAAAGAATCGTCAGAGAACTAAGCACCTTGACTGGTAGGATTCATTGAAACTAGACATGAGATATTCACTCATGGAAAGTAAAGCTGGTCCTAAATTAGGCCCAGCTACCTCAACTGCATCAGCCAATGCCTTTTGGGAATCAGGGAACTTATATGTATTCGGTTTGGATCTCTGAATCCATCCTCCTTCAACATGTTGGACTACCTGGATTTTCAGTAGCTTTCAGAGGAAGGAATGATTGCATCGGTCAACAAAACACAAAGCATGGATATTCGTTACTGACCCCTTTTTCACAATCCACTGTCTTAAGTCCACATACTAATCAAACCACGGCATAACAAAATGTCACGTGCATCTTACATACCTCATTTGCTATAGGCCATGATAGATCAAAAGGAATTGGACCACCACCACCACCACCACGCAGTAAAGGATTAAAATGTGAAGTTGTGTAAGTGACGGACAGTTGATCAGGATGTGGCTTAAGCTTCAGCAGTAGAAGCCCCAGAAATAGAAAAACTGCTGGTATCAGAAGCTGGAAAACAATTGTTTTGCGGTCCCTCCGTGCAGAAATGGCCCTCTTTATGAACAAAGCTTTACAATGTTGCCAAAATATAGACCTTGAAAAGATGGAACAACTACAGCACTGCATACTTAAGCAACTCAATAAGCTTAAAATTCCTGCAACAAATAAACTGCAAGCTTTCCCTATTAAGGCTGGCAGAATCCACAAGGCCGTTTTGTAACTTCCACTAACTTTATTGTGGAAGGTCGTTTTCGTAGTACTGCCACAAGGAGCTTGAGAGAAATTGTTGTTAGTCGAAACAGAGATGTTCTCCTCTGCAGCAGTTTCAGCTTCATCATAATCACATCCAGCTACTCTTAGGAATACTTCCTCCAATGTTGTGACAGATATACCATAGCTTTCTATGCCAAGATTTTCATCAACACCTAATTTTCGGGAGGAAGACATTGATCTCTTCATGCAACCTTCAATTTCCCTAAACATACTCTCGAAAAAAGGAGAACATGCCAAAGGAAGCTTGAAGGAAATTTCAGTTCCAACCTGAAAAGGCAATAAAATACACCAAACAAGAATCCTGTGAATTCACTTACAACTCCAAAAAAGGCTCAAGTAGAGACAGACGATCGGCTTATGGACGAAGGTCAACACATAAATCGTAAATGGCATAACAATAACAAACATGTTTAGGCTTTCGGCTAGGACATTCTGTGAAGTATATCAAATGTCTAGCATATTATGGAATAGTACGCGTCACATGAAATCATGTTATCAGAGTCCCTTTATCTGCCGATGCATGTGTGTGCATACATGTGGCAATTATCATCACAATTACCTCGCTTATACATATTGCTGACGGAATGTGACGGTACACAATATCAGCAGCAACAGATGCAGTTGGAGCAGACTGCATGATAACAGCACAAGCAAGTACAGAGAAAGCACGTCAGTGCGAATAAAAAACCTGAGCAATCAGGACATAGAAAATGAACACAGAAATGACTATACCTTCACCAAAGTAAGTGTATAGCCCACCCCAAATTGATGCTTCAAGAAAAGAGAACTGGCCAAAATCATTGTCCAAGGGAACAACCATAAGAAATTGCAATCCACTTTCAGAGTACCAAAATACTTAACTGAATACAATCTACCGTCCAAACTATTGGAAATATCAACATACATAAATATATGGGCTTCACATCATATTCAGAAGAAGGTGATACAAGATCCTGAGAGAGAAAGAGAGAGAGAGATGGGAAGACGGGGAGATGGAGAGATGGAGAGATAACATAATTTGAAAGTCACATGCCAATTATTTCATGTCTCGATACTTGACCATTGTCTCTTATATCTTTATATTTATGGCCTTTGTTAAAGAGTAGAAGGGTAAAATAGTCTTTGTGGGTCTATGAGTTGTATATAAGTCATTCTTCCATTAAATAAAGATAAGCTGTTCTGTTAACATGGTATCAGAGCCTAATTAAGATCTAAACCTAGAATTACCGACGTCCACCAAAACTCACCAGATCTGAACCCTAGAATTACCGACGACCACCAAAACTCACCAGATCCAGATCTGAATCCCTACTCTCGGCGTTCTTAGAAGCAGGCGAACCCAGATCTAGGGTTGTACAGCCCCGGCGACCACCTGCAAGGCGTCGCCTGAGGTCGCCCAGGCCAGGCGACCACCTGCAAGGCGTCGCCTGACGTCATCCATTTCCGGCGACCACCTATCAGGCGTCGCCTGAGGTCGCCCAAGCCCGGCGACCACCTGCAAGGCGTCGCCTGAGGTCGCCCAGGCCCGACGACCACCTGCAAGGTGTCGCCCGACTTCGCCTGAGGTCGCCCAGGCCCGGCGGCCCATTTCCTGCGTCTTCGGTCGTCGCTAGTTGAGGTGCGACCCTGCATTGGTGGCCGCACGACTCTGATGGTTGCTGTCTGAGGCACGATCGACCCTGTTGGTCTCTGTTTGAAGCTGGTCGAGGCACTTTGGAAGGTTCTGTGAGCTATCACTCTCTTTCTTTTAAGGTTGAAGTGAATAAGTTACGCTGTGGCTATTTTTTTTTGTGAGCTATTGCTCTCTTTGGAAGGTTCTGTGGTGATTCATGTGCTGGTTTGTTGATGTTTGTTGTGAGTACTGAATTGGGGGGGTCTCGGTTGTTGATTATGGAGTCCTCGCTATTGGTTGTTGGTGTTGGCTATTCTGATTTATACGAGGCTGAAGCTAATTAGTGGTGTCGTGAGAGTTTGTGGAGTTTTATTTGGTGGAAGTTCTTTGATTTCTGATTTACTGGTCCTAAGATTGTTCTAAAGCTTGAGTTATGGCGGAGGGCAAAGGAGTATGGACTGAGGTCGTGTCTGCATCCTCTAGTCGTTTAACAGAGGAAAAGCTAGCTGGTGTTTCCAGTTTTCAGCAATGGAGGACAATTGTGGTGGTGGTATTGACTGGGAGAGAGCAACATCACCATCTAACAGGTGAAAAATCTACTGCGGATACAAAATGAGATACCATAGATGCTAGAATTCTTGGGCAAATGTGGAACTCTATGGAATCTCATGTGGCTGCCTTGGTTACACATGTTGCTACAGTTAAGGAGTTGTGGGATTACTTGAATGTCCTTTATTCTGGACAAAATAACCTATCAAGGATTTATGAAGTTTCCCAAGATTTCTTTAGAGCTGACAGAAAGGGCCGGCCTCTTACTCAATTCTTTGCTGATTTTAAACAAATGTATGAGGAGCTTAATTATCTGTTGCCAATTACCTCTGATGTTAAGCAGATGCAGGAGCAGCGAGAACAATTGGCTGTTATGGGTTTTTTGGGAGCACTAGGACCAGAGTTTGATGCAGTCCGTTCACAGATTCTTGGAGGAAGCACTGTAGCTTCACTAACGGGGACTTTCTCTCGTGTCTTAAGGGTTTCACGTGAATCGTCTAAGGATAGGCTTTCCACAGGTGAGACCTCAGCCTTGGCAGTCCAAGGGAACCGTGGTGGCGGTCGAGGTCGTGGTGGCGGTCGTAGTGGTGGTAGTGGACGTGGTATCGGTAATGGTGGCAGTGGCCGTGGGTTTGGCAGAGGTCAGCCACAGTCATACAGTAGTACCTCTGGTGACACAGGGAGTAATACTGGTTTTGCACGTACATGTCATTACTGTGGTGTTCCTGGACACATTCAATGCTTTTGCTACGAGCTTCATGGAAGGCCCCCACATTCGGCTGTAGCTAATGTAGCCAATGCAGTAGAGTCGGGTGTTTCTTCGCAGTCATTTGAAGGAGGCACACTGATTAGAATGTCAGAAGAGGAACTTGCTAGGTAAAATCAGTTCCAGATTTCTCGGCCAGTTTCCTCCTCCACAGCTACTTTTGCTCAGACAGGTAATGCAACAGCGTGTCTTTCATCTAGCTCTCGCCCCTGGGTCATTGATTCAGGTGCTACCGATCACATGACTGGATCTTCAGGTACCTTTTCTGCCTTTCATGAGTCTACTGTTTATTCTGATACTCCAATGGAGCCTCCTACAATTGTTGACGATTCCTTGACATGTTATTATGGAATCAACACCCACTTCGGAATCTCCATCTATTCCTCCACCTATCCAGTATGTTTACAATAGACGTCCTCGTCAGCATGTGGAGCCCCCTGCAGATGTATCTCAGCCTATCTCGTCTCCTTCATCTTCTGAACCTAAGGTAAGTCAGTCACATACTGATCTTGATATTCCTATTGCACATCGCAAAGGAGTTCGTAGTTGTACGAAACACCCTATTGCACAATTTGTCTCATATTCTGGTTTATCTGCTTCTTGTCGGGCTAGTTTAATGACCATTGATACCCATCCTATCCCTAAAACTGTTGCTGAAGCATTATCTAGTCCAGGCTGGAGGACAGCTATGGAAGAGGAACTATTGGCACTGGACCAAAACCAGACTTGGGATCTTGTTCCTTTACCTACAGGGAAGACGGCCATTGGATGTAAGTGGGTATTTACTGTCAAGGTTAACCCTGATGGTTCTCTTGCTCGTCTCAAAGCTAGATTGGTTGCTAAAGGGTATGCACAGGTTTATGGAGTAGATTATGGTGATACCTTTTCTCCGGTGGCTAAGATGACCTCTGTTCGTCTTTTACTTTCTTTGGCTGCTTCTGCTAGTTGGCCTCTGTTTCAGCTTGATGTTAAGAACGCCTTCCTTCATGGAGATTTACAGGAAGAGGTGTATATAGAGCAACTACCTGGGTTTGTTGCTCAGGGGGAGTCTGGCCATGTCTGTCGCTTAAAAAAATCTTTATATGGTTTGAAACAATCTCCCAGAGCTTGGTTCGGGAAGTTTACTGAGGCGGCATTCCAGTTTGGACTGTGTAGATGTACTGGAGATCATTCTATGTTTTACCGAGTTTCTGAAGCTGGTCGGATATTTCTTGTAGTTTATGTGGATGATATTGTTATAACTGGAGATGATTCTACAGGAATCAAAGAGTTGAAACTGTATTTGCAACAGCAGTTTCATACAAAAGATTTAGGATCACTTAGATATTTCTTGGGTACCGAAGTGGCACGGGCGAAAAAAGGTATTCATATCTCTCAACGGAAGTATGTTCTGGATTTGCTTACAGAAACAGGTATGCTAGGAGCTAAACCACTGGATATACCAATGGAAATGGGCTTGAAATTAATGGCAGAGGATGGTGAACTGCTAAATGATCCGGAAAGGTATCGAAGGCTTGTTGGAAAATTAAATTATCTAACTATCACTCGACCAGATATTTCCTTTCCAGTGAGTGTTGTGAGTCAGTTTATGTCTTCCCCCCGTACCTCACATTGGGATGCTTTAATCAGAATTCTGAGATACTTGAAGAAAGCTCCAGGTCGCGGTCTCGTTTATAGGGATTATGGTCACAGAATGGTGGAAGCCTTTTCAGATGCTGACTGGGCAGGATCTCCTATCTCCTATAGATAGGAGATCTACATCAGGTTATTGCACCTTTGTGGGAGGAAACCTAGTATCTTGGAAGAGTAAAAAACAAAATGTTGTGGCTAGATCAAGTGCAGAATCAGAATACAGTGCTATGGCTCAAGCTACTTGTGAGTTAATCTGGATGCGTCAGCTATTAGTTGAACTCGGTTTCAAAGATCCTGCACCAATGGAGTTGTGGTGTGATAATCAAGCGGCTGTCCATATTGCCTCTAATCCAGTATTCCATGAGCGTACCAAGCATATTGAAGTTGATTGCCATCTTGTCCATGAGAAGCTTCAGGCTAGAGTTATCTCCACTAGTTATATTAGGACTGGTGAACAACTGGCTGATATTTTCACCAAATCTCTAGGGAGCAGTAGAGTTGAGTATATCTGTAACAAGCTGGGCATGCTTGATATTCATGCTCCAGCTTGAGGGGGAGTGTTAAAGAGTAGAAGGGTAAAATAGTCTTTGTGGGTCTATGAGTTGTATATAAGTCATTCTTCCATTAAATAAAGATAAGCTGTTCTGTTAACAGCCTTTTCATTACTTTGATCTTCTCCATACAAATAAAATCTTTCACCAACGTACAAGACCTTTCCTTTTACAAATGGTTTCCCTCAATCAAAAGTCGTGGGCTTCAAATTCTTTACCCACGTCTCGGGTTGCAGGCTAAGGTCTTTGATAACTACCAACCTTCATGTGAGGGAGAGTTTCTGCACCGTATTTCACCATGCCTATCCATATGATCTTTATGCCACTCCACCGAAATCAAATCTCCAACATTACTTATAAACATGTGACAAAAGTGATCCACTCTTCCCAATCTGACTGCTTTAAAAGACGTCCAAGATTATGTCACTCCTATATCTATGCAGTTACAAGTAGTTGCAATAACTGCTCAAGAAATCCAAGCATAGCTCTCTCTGTCCAGCACACGTTAGCGTTTCAACATAAGTATCTAGGCTTTCCACATTCAAATGTTTCTTTCTGATGAAATGAGCATGATGTCACAAAAAATAAAGGAGAATGGAATCAGTAACTTTTTGCAAGTAAAGTAGATTGAACTAACCTTCCGCAGCATTTTAACGAACCATTAGCCATTATGGCAATCTGATCTCCCAGTTCATCCGCTTCATCCATTGAATGTGTAGTTAATAGTATTGTTCTTCCTTTTTTGATTTTTTTAATTAACTGCCATGTCGATCGCATTGAATATGGATCCATTCCACTAGTTGGTTCATCAAGAATGATAACCTGGGAACAAATTTAATTCATTCAACATAAATTACTTAATAAAAATTGGGAATAGAGCCTCCGAAAGGAAACCTAGAAGAAAGTATCACCTTACTGTTTCCTATCAGAGCAATCCCAAGAGACAATTTTCTCTTCATTCCACCAGAAAGAGCCCTCACGCGGGTGTTGATTTTATCAGCCAAGCCTACCTGGTCAAAATTAACATAGAGTAATCCCTGTGGTATCCTGCAATAAAAGGACACAGGAAAGCTAGGGCAGCATGACTTTCCTTTCAGTGCCTACATTTCGCATCTACATTATCAGGATCCACTTAAATACCATTAAGCTTGTTTTACATAAAATGACCAAGAAAGTCATAAAGGTAACCATCTAGAGAAACATTCTCTGATGCAACCCCCCAATTGCAAAAGGCACAAATCAGCAGCTATTGTTTCCCAGTATCAGTAGGGGGTTTAAGAGCACTATTTATCCTTATTATTGGTGAGAAAATCTAAAGCCCGAGAAATTAATGGTGTAGCGTTGAGGGACTGCCCCTAACAACTAAGAAGTGCAGCTTCAACTCCGCAAGCCTGAACCCCCTCCAAACTCATGCAGTGTATGGGGAGGGGCGGCTTGCACATTCTGAGAGCTTTTTACCAATCCGCAAACTTGGTTATGGATTTCCTCCTATTTAGCACAAAACAAGAATAAAAGAAAAGCTCCTTAAAGCCTTTTTATCAAGAAAGCGGATCATTAATAATATTTATGGGTCTGTATTTTCCAAATGATAAAAGAGAATGTATTACGGAAGTTACATGTCAATTGTATAGAAAGAACTCACTTCATCAATCATATCAGTCACAACACGCTCCAGTGTATCTTCCCCGACACCCTTCAATACTGCATATATCTCCAAGTGCTCCCGAACCTGCCAACAATAGTCAAACAGGTCAAATGACAATGATTAAGATAAATTCAAAAGCATTGAAAGGTAGTCAAATAACAAGAAAAAATAAGGTATGTCAAGCAAATGAATTCAGTTGTGCAACATATGGAGATGAAAGGAGGAGAAAAAGGACAAATGTTACTCCATTCTTAACGATGTGAGGATATAAGGATGTGCACAGTAGACCTACAAACGCTATCGCACTGCTTTTCCATGTTAAGAAGAAGTGAAAGCTATATTGAAACTTTTAAAAAGGAGAGTAGCTCATTTATGCAATAATAAAGCCGAGTAGCAACCCAACCATTGAACATTGACTCTGGCACATTTTCTGACAGCGGCATTCATAAATGAGGCCTCAACTACCAAAATGGACCAGGAGTTATGCATCTGACAGATCAATTGTGACTTGCCAATCCACTCAATCCTCAAATACACAGGTTATTTGCAGTAATAGCACCTTCTGTGTTGGATAAGTACGATTGTCCAAGTCATGTGATAGGCACAAAAATCAATCATTTCAAACAGAGATCAAAATAAATGAGTGGTGGTCACCTTTCAACCTTTTCAAATATAGCACAAGTTAAGGGGACAATTCTAAATCCTAGATCCTAAATAATTATGATCTAGTGAAAATATTTTAAGACAACCCGGTCAGAGGGACTTAAAAACGACTTCCTACTATTAATTCTATTTTCCAAAACCAAAATTTGGCAACAGAAAAAAGAATACACAACTCATTCAGAGGTCTTGTAAGTGCTTACGTCACCTGCCTTTTATCTATGGGAAATTACCCAATCGATCCTGAACCTATTGTACAGATGTCAATTCAACCCTAAACGTTCCAATTTTTCCAATTTAGCCCTAAACCTTTGTGCAAAATTTCAATAGAGTCCTTCCAGTCAATTTCGCCATAAATCGTTGATGTGGTAGTCCAGTCATTGCTAGCCGTCCTATGTGGCACACCGCTGCGCTGGGGATTTCTAACAAAAATTGGCCGAAAAGACATTGGAATTTTGCGCAAAGGTTTAGGACTCAATTGGCAAAATTGGAAAGTTTAAGACTGAATTGGCATCCGTACAATAGGTTTAGGACTGATTGGACAATTTCACCCTTTTGTCCGTGTCTTCTCATAATAGAAGTTAGAAACAGTATTTTCCTTCAAGTTTCTCTTACATGATAAGTGGCACAGAAGATGGTAAAGCACTAGTCACTCATTCCAGTATGCTTCAAGTATCATTTACACATTGTAATCTGAAGAGAACTTCAAAAAGCATTTGGAACAGAAACCAATGTTCCATGCAGCATGAAAACAAAATTGACATAGAACTATGAGAAAATACATAAATTGTTGTCTGGAAAAACAGCCTTGATGATGCAATCTAATTCATCTGAATGAGAACCATGTTGATGACTAGATTGAGACACACATTAAGATCGCTATCACATCCCGTTCCAGAAGCGGTGAAGAAACTTACGGACAGTTTAAAATAGTATTTGCAGCATATTCTACTGATATTATAAAGAAATAAACAAAGTGCTCACTTACAGTCAGTTCAGGAAAAAGGATATCATTCTGAGGGCAAACTCCCAGACATTTCCTTATCTCATCCTGCAGAAATTTCATTGATCGTAATGAGTAATTTATATTTGGAGAGAGAGGAAAAGATACAAAGCGTTTGAGACACTAGGGTCCAAATCCTTCAGGCTTCATGATTCTATCAGTCTTCAAGTGACGGGGAGTGTTAAAATATTAAGTATAAATAGTACATTGTCTGACAGCTTAAATTTTACACTAACGGTTGCCACTCAACTTAATCAGGCAAACTAAAACCGATCTCCGATTATAAACCCCATCAAGCATCTAGCATTATACAAGCAAATATTCACTCAATTTAACCATGTATACCATGCCAAGAAAATGCATAGATGCAAACAGAGAAGGCTAATATGTTCGGAATTCAGTGGACACACAGGACACCGATGCCATCTTGGAGAAAGATGGATCGACAAAACTCTCCAAGTTTTCCAGATGACTGACGACAGGACATGAAGTAGCAAGCTAGCAACACTATATGCACAAACCTTCCGTTCCCCAACTTGCTGGAGTCAACTACATGGGTACTGCCGCAATATTTGAGGGTCTTTGCAATGTAGTTTATTTCCTTCTATGTCCAACACACACACTTTTGACTTGATTTAAGTGACGTGTTCAAATAGAATTATCCCGCTGTCAGTGCTTCAGGTTCAAACCAACTTCAAAAAGATTGACACATATCACAGGAGCGAGCAAATGAAAGAATTTGGAGGTTGTTTTGTCACTTGAAACGCCTTCCTCTCTAGAAAAGAGTTGTGCTCTCTACATTCCATAGTTCTTTGATTGATAAGGAAGCAACATACTATGAAGGCGCACACTTGCAACAATGTAAATTACAATAAGACTGCATCTCCACACACGGCACCCATATACAGGTAAGGTAAAAAAATTTAAGAAAGAACATAATCAGATTATTTGCTAAACTTATCGAATCAATAAGCCAACTAAAATAGCTGAAAAATGAAATGAGGAGACCATATCGGATAAGTAGCGAAAAGCTGGATTATTCCATAAATTAAGAAAGCCACCCAGATTTTCCACATCATAAGCAGAAAAAAATGACCAGCACAGATAAAGTATTTTGAAAGAGATAGTTTACCATTTCCGTTGTAATATTACGGCCAAGCACCAAAGCATCCCCTGATGTGGGAGAAAGAAGTCCAACAAGCATCGAAATTGTTGTGCTCTTACCAGCTCCATTATGTCCTTCATACAGAGCGTTTGCAGATTTAGATGACAATAAAGTAAACATTAAATAGACTAGATTAATATCATTGGAAGAAGTATTAAGAGATATACTTTTTTATGAGGGAACCTACTGTGCAAGTGCATACACTAGAATGGACATAGAGGTCGACATAGACAAAGTTGTAGCTACCGATATGCCCTGTAGTGAGTTATGTGTTGTTTCAAGAGAAAGTTGGGCCTAGAGTATCCAATTAACAGGATATCCCTAAGTGAGGGAACCTACTGTGCAAGTGCATACACCAGAATGGACATAGAGGTCGACATAGACAAAGTTGTAGCTACCGATATGCCCTGTAGTGAGTTATGTCTCGTTTCAAGAGAAATTTGGGCCTAGAGCATCCAATTAACAGGATATCCTAAATGAGCTGGAGTTAAGTCAGGTATAATATGAATCAGGAGATAAGAGTGATCAAAAAGAATATTTCAATAGACAATCACGTGAGCATGGCTGCCCTACAAAAGTATAGCCATTCATTTGTTAGCCAAATATTTTCCAGCATTATTAGTCCAAATATTTAAACGCTGGTTTGCTTTGGAACCATATTAGGGAAAAGGCTCGATATGAAACATATGCACCATACGGTTTAGCATAGAGATCACAAAGACATGCTAGAATCTAAAAGAATCTGCAGGGAAAATGGCACCACAAGTGCCACAACTTTCGTAGGGCGCTCACTTGAGTGCCATAAATTTTTTTCCAATCACTTGAGTGCCACATAACTTTTCAATCTATCACTTGAGTGCCATAACTTTTTAAAAACGTTCACCACAAGTGCTATGTCACGTCGGATTTTCGGCACTAGGGTGAACGATTTTAAATATTTTTGGCACTTAAGCGATCAATTGAAAGTTATGGTACACAAGTGACCGTTTTTTTAGAAGTTATGACAGTTAAATGGTCCAAAAAAAAGTTATGGCACTCAAGTGAGAATCGTATGAAAGTTATGGCACTTGTGGTGTCTTTATCGCGAATCTGTACAATTAACCACACCAAAATTTCCTCCATTATAGACTAAACATTAAACCAGATAAGTGGGAACAAAGTCAAAAAGTTGACGAATCTTTAGAAGCACAAGAAAGACACGTTGAGGCACTAACCTAGAAGAGCTAGTATCTGATTCTCATATAGGGTTAGCTGCAGAGAGTTCACTGCGCAACACGTCCCCTTCTTTGTGGCATACACCTTATGCAAGTTCCTAATCTGTATGCATCTGCAAGTTAATCAGCTTAGTATGTGAAAGCCAGATACATAAGACAAAAATAAGGTAATCCTATATCAACAGTTATATACCGTTGATCAAGCTCCTGTTGTTTCATTTCCAAGCTTATTGATTCGATAGCAGGTTCGCTATCTATTCCAGGAAAAGCAGCCCCCTTCTTCAAAATTTTACTTTTGTCATGTACTTCCACACTGACAACTTGGTGCTTTGGACTATTCTTTTTCCATCTGAATCCTTTGTCAAGTATAAAATCCAAAGGATAAAGCACCCCGCGCTCACCCGTAAGGACCTGATGACATCAATAAAATAGAAACTACAGAAGTTATAAAAAATAATAGAAAGTCGAATTCCAAGAGTAGCATAGACCAATAGCAGCAGGAAGGTGTTAGCAAATTGAAGAACCGCACTGAAAGAAGATAGTCATCCAGCATCTCAAAACAAATGCAATAGTCAGGAATCCAAATATGGTTGTTATTCAAAAGTTTCTATTCCAACTTTGATTCTAGAGTAACAAATTTAAATGATACCCAATTTAAGTGTAGCTATCTTTAAATATATCTAGAAGATTACTTCTTGGCCTATTGGCTTTTTATTTTTCAGTTTCTTATTGTAGCTTATGCTAATTTTCTTTTTGACAACTAAAGTAAGCCCGTCGAGTTATGTCAACTGTGATTTTTTACTTGGGCGCTTACGGCTGCCTGAAGATTTGACAGCGACTTTGCTTTCCCATCGCATGCTTGCAATTTGAAGATGGGTCCCACAACAGATGACAACCGTGGGGATTCTGTACTCGAGAAGGCAATTCTCTTCAGAGCACGACTAGGACAGAATTTATCTGAGGATGATGCAGAAAGAAAGAAAGAACTGGAGCAAGATGCTCTCCTAAAGCTTTTTGTTTTAGGAAGCTCTCTCAAGGAATAGATTACATGAATCAAATAAAAACCCCACAAATCACAGCAATACAATAGAAGCTGAGGAATAGCTCTGGCGGACTTACAAACCCTAACAGAGAACATGATATTCCGATGGACAGCAGAAATCAATGGTGGTGGATAGTGGTTCATGCAACGGATATCCTAGTCAGACGCTCATGCGTGATAGATCCACATTGAGGAGACACGGCTTGCCGAGATCAACCTTGGGTTAACAGAAACAAAGGTGACGGTTCAACGAGGACGACTCGTGGACAAGGACATCTGGCTATGGCTTGGCAAAGATGACTAAGTAACAAGATGGACAGAAAGAATGACGCTGTGCAGGTGGTGGGGAACAATGGCAACTCGGTTGTGACTGTGTCAACCTATAACAATCTTCTCCAATTATTAAAGATGTCACGAGTGGCCGAGATCAATGGTGGCCCTCAACACAACAGCAACTCCATCGAAGGACAAAGAACATGAAAACCAATATAGCTCGACAAAGGAAATCAACGCTTGAAGATGAGAATTGACGGGGAATGGCAGGGGAGTTGACAAAACTTCACTCTGAGTAGCACAACCAGGCAACCAAACCAACGGTGATGAATTGATGGATGGCAACGATCAGATGAAGGTACTCTAATGATAAGATAAGAAGCAAAATATGATGGCTAAAACGAGAAACTGGGCTATCAACTCCTGTCTCTCTCTCACTAATTCTAACAGCAAGTTAAGATCACAAGAGGAAGAGGCAGAGGATATCGATAGCTACATCTTTACTCACTTCACTTAATACAAGATTACATAGGACGATCTACTTATAGTACGTACAAGAGAGAATCTTATATAACGTCACCGACACTTATCTAGTAGCCATAAATATCTACTTACCAACACTTAGTTACTGATATTAGTGAAAATAGTTATCTTTTCTAAATACTCTTCGAAGAGGACATACCTTATTCAGGTAAAAACCAATCAGACAATACACAAGTGAGTCGAACAACATCATTACTACACAGACCAGAAAATTCACTCCAGATGATGCCTGCATGAATCATCATGATGATCAATTAGTATCAGTTATATAGAACAGTACATAATATCTAGACTCCAAAACACAAAGGCACCAGCCAAATGTTGCTCCACCGGATCCCGACATGAGCACGTTCATAATCAGCAAAGTTAACAGACCCCAAAGCAAAGGCCGTTGGTGAAAGCAGAGAAGCGATGACTTTTAGAATCCTACATGCAGAAAATTGTTGCATAAGTAACCTGGTACTGTGAATTTAATCACAAATAAAATATCCTGAATGAAATATTTTAGCATGATTACTTACATAGGAACACCTTCGTCATTCACCGTGTAATAAGGAAAGAAGGCCCCAAGAAAAGAAAGGGTACCAACTGCAACAGCTGTTTTTGCTCTTGTGAAAAATGCAGAAATCATAAACGACATCATGATTGCACTGAGTCCAAAGGAGAAGAAGTACACGAAAACCACGGATTTGTCACTGTACTTGAAAAGGTTGTCCATTGTACAAACAGTGATAATTCCAGAGGAAATTGCAAACTGCAGAAAATATCAAACTAAGAAATTGAGGAGCCTCTCAAAATATTTGCCATAGTAAGTAAGAAGCTAGATAAAACAAATGGGCTTGTAAGTAGTAACACTGAAATACTACATGAAAATACAAATCAGTAGTTGTATGATCCAGTACGAACTGAACAAATGATTGACCAATTAAGAGGCCAGACAGAATACCATCAACTTCTAGAAGAACCTAATAACAATTTCAAACAAACATCCCAGCTCCACCGGTATTTCTTGCAGAAATTTCCATTCTTGGTATTTGAAAGTGACATGTGGATTGGTAAAAAAATAGTGTCCCATTCTATACATACTAAGGACAAAGAGCGACGAAATGAATAAGATAAGCTACATTTACCTGCAAAGAATATGCAATAAACCAAGACAGGTGAAATATCCCATCTTTCAAACCCATCATGTAGAGACCTTCTTTTATCTTCTCTTCCTGAAATTTTGTGAACATAAAACAGATAAGCTGGGGCGGATAATTTTTTTCTCGTCTCTGATTTAAATAATAAATAGGAGATAGTATAATTTAAGTATACAATATATCATCATTGCACTAATGCAGACATTATTTTAATTACCTTCTCAAACACAGAGTAGCTGATTAGGCGAGAAATTGGGTAGAGAAAACCCAACAGGTACCTGTTCATTTGGTTCCAAGGAGGACAAAATTAAGGATGATCAGCATTTACCAGAACAGCATCTTCACAAGATTACCATTACCAGAATTCAAGTGAAATAAAATTTGGAAAATGAAAATCTCTCGGAATACATACAATACTCCCATCACTCTCTTGATGATAGACTGGAATTCATCATCAGTGTATTCACGAGTTGGAAACGGCACTATCCTTATGTCAGAGGGAATGAATTGCTTCCAAGATAGATCAAGTGAGGAAGGTCTCTCGGATGATTTTGACAAAGGTTCGATGGTCATATTCAGCATGTCAGTCTGGGTTTGCTGGGCGGACAGAATGATAAATGAATCTAAGACCTGTTGAAGCTGCAGAATATTCAAACGTTATAATCTCATCAGTCTTTGAGCTAAAGCACAAAAATTTCGAGGATTCATTTCCAAGATGCTGAAATTACTCTTTTCTATATCGAAAACAAAGTTAAAAGTCATTTATTTAGGGTAACCAGATATTAATAAATCATAAAAGAGGTGCTGTTTGTTAACTGAAACAATAGTGACAGTACAGTCCTTTTTTAACTTGCAAAAGGCTTGATCTCACGCCGTAAAAATGTTGGGCATCGAACAAGAAATCATTGCCTTGACAAGTAACTCGAAATACCAACTAACAATCATCAAATATAAAAGCATCATCCTAACAAAAACCTTTTTTTAGTGTCAAAAGGAGCCAAGGAAACAGATCCTTTTGCATCATCTTCCATGCTAGTTACTTTCTTTTTCTTTTTTGAACAAGTAACAATCACCAATGAAAAGAAGCAGTACATTTCAAGTACAAAGAAGTGAAAGACAAGGAGGTGCAAATAGAAGAGAAAAGACTACACTAAAAGTGACAATGCAAACTAGTTACTCATCAGGAAACCAAGAATCGCACTACGAGAATCATCAAAAGGATACTGAAGTGTAGTTTCTTTGCAAAATGACATGAGCTTTTTTCTTCTGTCTTGGCTAAGAGATGTGGATGAGTGGTGCTATTGAAAGTTAAACAGTAAAAGGAATGGCAGGTCACAGCAACATGATGAAAGAACAGACAAAGAAGCATAGTTGTAGGGATAGTGCTGCATACAGTAAAAAATCCACTGGAGCTATACTGCATCGTTGGTATGATATCAACACCCAATTGCAAGTCATTGACGAATGGGCCATTGGTGTCCATAATGTTTTTAGGGTCAGGAAACCCCGAAAAAGCCCATGTATGGTTGAGGCGTAAACTGTAGTCATATATATGAGGGCCTTGACCATGGAACGCAACTGCCCCTTTAATTTTAGGATTTGAACAGTTCCTGCAGAAGACAATAAAATCCGTGCTAAGTGCCACAGATCCAACAAGTAGTCGCTTCCCTTGTGTGAAAGGAGAAGTGGTTACTTTTTCCATGTGTTAAGAACACCCCCCGCCCCAACCAACAAAAAAATGGAAAAAAAAAAAAGCTTCAGATCAGTGACCATGATGGAAGTTAATCTAAGTTAAAGTTCTTCCTTACACAAGCACTCTGAACAATGTGAAACAATAGTACATAAATGAATCGTGCATGGAAATGGGCTCACAATGCTTGAGCAGCTTCACATATTAAAGAATTTGAAAAATGCAACCTAAGTCAAATTCGACAGGTAATCAAAGGCTATGTCGGATCAAGCAATGTGAAGAAGAATAGAAACAGTCCCAAGAAATCTCCTCGATCATACAAACAATAAAAATCTGTGAAATGCAATTGATGGAAGGGAAAGGACCTGGCAAGACTTGAAAATAACAGCAGAGCACAAGATCCCAAACAAAAGGTGATCCAATGAGCTTTAAGAAGTACCGTGATTAAAATCTATAACTCAAACAATTACACTATCCTCTAATTAACTCATCATTTCACACGAAATAGAAGGCAGCTATGACAGAAAGTTGCCTCCAGCGTGCTACTTCATGTTCACACAAGCAAGAATGTATTACTCACTCAATCTCACTGCAGGTACCATAGACGTCTGACCGTATGTAGGTTTCTAGCTCTTCTTCATCCTTGTATATTTTATGTACGAGCTGCATGAGAACAATTTACCTTGCATCATGTATACACATCACATTCACATTTCATACTACATTGCAAGGAAAAAATTTCATCTATATTATTTAGCTATCCATAAACAAGACAACCCATCGTCAAATGCAAGAGAGAAGAAGAAACTTCCAATGAAAAGATGGACAATTAAAGGATAAATTCATGTCTCTAATGGAGAGGGGAAAAATAAACTTTGTCTCTAATGGAGAGAAAAAAAATAGACTACTTCTGGATAGAAATTCCTACGCAATATTCTACTTTTTCTTACACTCAGGCTGTTGCAATTTATGTCTTCCAAAAGTGCTTGGTTGTTGAAATAAGAGGGACTGTATCATTAAATTTCATGAGTCAACCATCATGGAGAACATAATTGTCTGGACTATAAATCCTCCAACCAAATGTCATAAGAAAATCGTTTATCTCCGAAGCACACTTTCTGTGAGGCAGAAAGAGAGGTAATATTGACAACATGGCAGGAATTTTGTGGAGAACTATTATGAATAAAAAATGTCAGGATTGACACTCTTTATGGGTAAGACAACAGCAAGTCCTATCAACGAAAAAGTATTTCTATTGATGATAAAAGGAAAAAAAATCCGGTTGGACGAAACCAATTCTCAGCCACCAATGTATTGATAAGTCCTGTCAACATAATTGTTAACTAATACTTTTTTCCACAGAAGCTTTACCTATCAGGTAACAAGCTCATATTGTATATCAAGCCTATGTCATAAAACTAGCATTTGTATAACCAGTATGTTTTATATAGGATGTGGACTTGACCACGTTAATTGGAGCAAGAACAAACACAAGACAGTATTAGGACCCAAACGAGGGATGAGCTATGCTCTATACCGTGCTAGATAACAAATTTTTCCCAAAAGCTTAAATTTTGAGGTAGCGAATTCACATGCTCACATTATATATTAAGCATAACTCTAAACAATTCTAAAGGTTGAGACTTGGCTCCATTAAATCATCCTGGAATAAGATGTGCAACTCAATTAACAAATTGAAACAATGCTGCACCCCCTCACAGGAGGTTATCCAAGCCAATCATGCAATTTAATTTAATCCTCATATCCAAGGAAGCCAGTGTCCTCTTGGGATCAAAGTTACACAACTAAGAAAACATCAGGTTGACAGAATCCAAATTCAATAAACTCATGCAGAACTTCAACCATATCATTAAATGAACAAAGTAGGATGACGGCATGGATGGTAGTCACTGTACAAGCTAAGGAAAACTCTAAATTAACAAGGACTGTAACACACGGTTGGCACATAGATACATATGTGCATATATATTTAAAAGGCACGAACCACCAGTACCTTCAGTAAGGGAAATTTTATGGACATCCAATTAATCATCCTTCTGGTCTCTTCTGTGTCGGGTGCAAAAGCCAAAAACTCTCTATTTGAGTATAGTGATTCCAAAACTTGCTGAAAATTAGGGGACATCCCTTTGCCAATTTCCACTAACATTCCCTTCCGGATGTGCCTGGAACAAGCTCTTGCCATCATCTTATTTGTATAATGTTATTCATCGTCACATCAATTAAGCTGCAATTTTTCAACACCTTGCTTGTAGAGACTAACGTCAAAACAGAGACATCTAAAGCAGAAAGACTTCCCACGGCCACGTATTACACAGGTACTGTTAATTATGCTCATCACAAAGCATTAACATATCGGGGCAGCAAAATTTAACCGGTAACTTGAACACTAGTGACGAAGACAGTAAAAGAACTCACGGTTGCGCAGGATGAATCTGTGTGTCCACTCGCGTCCTGACTGCTACCAGCAACAGAATGACGATCGTAGGAAGCAAAATCTGCCAGAGAAGAACAAGCTCGTCAGTTGAGAGTCAAGGACTGCTCGGACAAGCTAAAAACGGCAAGTCAAACGAGAGAAAGCGAGCTGGGAAAAAGGTCCGATAAATGTCATCACTCAGCAGACTCCGAAACGACAGGAGTCAACAGCTATTCAGAATCGAAACGGAAAGAAGAACGACCACAAGTCAGAAGCCGTCGCAATCGATGATCCAAGAGCGAGTCGGACGACTGATCACTCCGATTCGATCAAGTCCTCGACACAATCGAGGACACACGGGAGCTCTAACAACACATCTCGAGCTGGAATTCAACTAGACAGAGAGAGAGAGACCTCAGCGGCGGTGGCGAAGGGGTTGCGTATCTTGAGGAGCCAGTTCTTGCGAAGCATGACCTTCAACTGCCTCCAAGAGTCCCCCATCTTTGCTCGCGCAGACTTCGAACTCGCACTCGGTGCTCTTCTCGTAGCTCTAGCTTCTCCGGCAGATTAAGCCCTAGACCTCGTCCGGGGAGAGAGAGAGAGAGGGAGGGAGCAATGGCGTGTGAAGCGGAGGGAGGAGTTGGCAGAGGGCGAGGAATGTCGCTGCCTCGTGGTGGTTTGGCTTTTCCAAAGTCATGGACATTTGGAATTTCAGACGCCCACGCTTAACCGCAACGTTAAGCAACGCCTTCTTCTTCCAAAAGAAAAAATGCAAAATCATCCTTCTTTTTTCTTTTTCTTTTTCTTTTTCTTCTTTTTACTCTGTTTTTTTTTTTTTCCCCTTGTTAATAAAGTGCAAAGTACACAAGGAAACAACTTGGAGAACTAGGCAGCTTAAAAGTTTATTATTAATTGGTTTACCGTGGAAAGTATTTATAGAAATTAAATAGGGAATTGTCTATTTCCATTTAAGTCTACGGTCCCCTAATAATGACATTTAATTTTTTTTGGTCGGATACATTTAATTGGCTTGAGTAACTCCTTACAAGTGATCGATGCAAGTTTCATATGCCACACTAATTATCATACGCGACACTTTAAGAAATCGTATTCTATCTGTTTTCAAATGACCGAGAGATGCCCAAAATGTATCAGCTTCTCATGTATTTATAAGTTACCTAATCCATAAAAATTGAGCATAATCAAATACGAATGCCAACGTATTGTAATTAGTTGATCTCTCGTGCTATATGGAAATTTTCTTAGTCTTTTTTACTGCTCTCGATGAGCCAATACCCGAACCAGGCTGTTGATTAAATAGAAATTCCATTAGTGAAGTCACCCTCGGAGTCGATAACTACTGAGCATTTTTTTTTTTTTAGCCTTTCTAAGGATACCTTGCCTTCTTTCCTTGGCTGGTGCATCCCACCTTTCGAAATGGAAAGATGAGCGTAGTAAATGGCGACCTCGAGGATGATTTGCGCTTGCTCTTTAGAAGACGGCTAGCGATTTCATCTAGCGAGGAAGAAAATGCTACTAAGCATTGTCGACCGTCATGAGCCGTTTTTGTTTTTCTTTTCGTCCCTTTTTTTATAAATATCTTGCGATCATGAACCCACTTTCCAAAGCAGAAAAAAAAAAACCAACTATAAGCTGAAGTCGTCGGGGCCGACCAAATTTGGATTTGAATCCGGTTGGTCGATTTTATTTATCTCATATGAGAGTGAAATTCACGTGATCAATGACTATAAAAGACCCGTTTAAATAAAAACAGATTTACAGCCCGAAAAAAGAAAAGGACAGTGCACTTGCTCCCAATGCATCTCTCTCGTTGAAAGCATCGAAGCCGAACTACATAAAATTACAAGAACTATACTTAATGCCTCCCTTGGTAAAACTCGGTAGGAACATAGGGGACTTCGTTTACAGCCCAATGCTGGGCGGCCCAATTTTCAATTCAATTACACAGCATATGCCCTTTCAGCCGCCGCCCCCTCCCCCCAGCTAACCGTAGCAGACCCCAGAGGGAGAGAGAGGTCCCTCCCTCACCTTCTCCTCCCTCTATCTCCCTCCCTCACCTTTCCCAATTCATGTCCTCTCTTTGTTGGCTTTATTTCTCTATTTGTTAGACTTTTTCGTTGATTTCGTGGACGATGCGGACGACATCAAAGTGAGTTTTGAAGATCGAAGCGCGAGTGCCTCAGAAGAATCTCCTCTCTCCGGATCTGCTCCCTCGCTCTGGCTCCGAGTGCTTGCTCCATATAGTGAAACGATCCGCAAGTCTTCGAGTCTTCTTTGCTACTATAGGATTCAGCAGCCGGCTTATCTGGAAGTGATTTTGTGCTCAACTCTCTTGCAGCTTTTGCTAGATCTAGATTTGGGTACTCTTCTATCCCGATCTAGATATAGATCTAGGATTTTCAAGGCGTTATCTGTGTTCTTTCAACCTATTGGGGTTGTTGTGGTTTCTATATGGTAATGGTGTTGGGATGCCGAATCTAGACGCGAACCGCCTTTGACAAAATCGTAGTTACTCGAGAGGGATTTGTGTGCTCATCAGTAATGATGCGAGATTCGGTGATTGGCCGTCGTTTGTGCTTTTATGCTATAATAGATACGGCTTTGAGGATTGGGCGAGTCTCTGCAGTTTGTATCAAGTTGATTCACTTTTCAAACTTACTTGTTTTGCTGGTTTTGCATTTTTGTCTTGAAGTTATGTACCCATCTTTCGTATGAAATGAAGATTTCGTTCCGACAAAAAAGGAAAAAGAAATATATGCCCTTTCAAACAGTACTTCCGTGGCCTGCTGGATTTCAGACCCACCACCCTTCCTCATTTTGTGGTACAAGATGGGGACCATGGGTTGAACGGCGACGGAGGCACACACGAGAGGAGGTCGGGTACCGATCGCTCTCGGCCATTTATCGTTCGAATCGGGTACCTACTACGACACCTTCGGCGCGAGTTGTAGCTGCTTGGCCCGCGGCGCTTGGGTCTGGAGACGATTCGAGATAGGGCAAGCTCGTCGCTCCTCACCACGTGGCAGTGTCGAGCTGGGAAGTGCCCTCCTTGCCATGTCCACGCAGTGTCAAACTTACACGCTTGAAATTGGGTTCAAAAGAGACAACCAAAGAGTAAAGACCAAGAAATTTTTTATTTTTTTAAATCTTCTCTGTCAATGTCAATGATGTTTCGGGAGTAGATGCTTGGTTTACTCGCTACGTTACTCTTTGAGTTTGAAACTAGACTTCCTTATATTATGAACATCTTCATAATATTGACACCTTAAATCAATCACATAATTCGTAATTCATATACTTTAATTTACATTTTTTTTTCATAATTTCTCGTAAATTGAGTTGTTATTTTATTTTTTAACGTGAAATAGAAATCTAGCTTATTCGAGCCAAAGACGGAGAATCGTCTTCACTCGATGAAAAGGGAAGAAGACATTCGAATGGATGTTAACTTAGGGGAAAAGCATCACGCTCCACTTTTAACTTGTCGTTGATTGTAAGGCAGGATAAGCTTTTTTTATCAGACGCAGAACACGGTCGAGATTAAGACAAAAAAACGTGGGACCAAAAGGTTCGACCTTCATCGTCTTTTTACATTTATTAATGGCTTTCTTCCTCGGTTTTCTCAAACTCATGCAGTATAATTATTACCTTTTTTTCCCACGTAAACAATGCTTTGGTCGGTTTTTGGATGACATTATTTTTAATTAGCTGATTAAACTAAAGTAATCATCGAGATAAAACACTTTAAACTGGGACACCTGTTCAATCCACATGGGACTTCTCTCTAATTTCCTTTTTCTTTTTAATTTAATTTCTCTTCGCTAATTGTTAAATGATTAAAGTACGATGATTGCCTTTTTGTTTATTGTTGTTATGTACGTGCCTCCTGCAAGAGGTCAAGATCGACGGCGTTAACAACGAGGGCTTTCGCTTCGATTAGGTTGGCACTAAAGCTGTCTGATCACTGGACGGCTCACGCCAACTTTAGAAATTAACGAGAAGTCCAAATCGGGTCAATTCTATCTTTTTATTTTTTATTTTTTTGGTCAGACAATTCTATCTTTTGACTATTCGGTCGTTAGGTAAGCCCGTTGTATCAAGATAACACCACAAATATAAACGACGGTACCGTCGGTATGCCTGTGGCAAATTTGTTACCCCAAACTTTTGTTTTTTTACTCCAAATCAATACACTTGAGACAAATTTACCAAAATTTATTTTTTTTACCACCAAAACCTCAAACTGGTATGCTCGTGGCAAATTTACTCCAAATTGGTACATTTATGACAAATTTATCCTTCGTTAGTTTTTCATTGCATTTTACCATCAAATTGTTGAGTTGGATGACACGTGGCAGTTGACGGGCGTACAAGTTTGAGATTTTTACCCTCTGTTTGTCACAGATGCATCAGTTTGGGGTTTTTCGTGGTATTAACCAGATTTAACGGGAACTAACGAAGGATAAATTTGTCACATGTATTAATTTGAGATTTTGTGTGGTAAAATTTTTTAGTTTGGGGTAAATTTTTCACAGGTGTACCAGTTTGAGATTTTTGGTGGTCAGAAAAATAGTTTGGGGTATATTTATCGCAAGTGTTCAGTTTGGAGTTTTTTGTGGTAAAAAATAATTTAGGGTAAATTTGTCACGGGTGTACCAGTTTTGGGTTTTTTATGGTCAAAAAAATAATTTTGGATAAATTTGTTACAAGTGTATTGGTTTATGATTTTTCGTGATATTAATTTTTTTTCCTTTTCCTTTACGGATGTCCTATTTCTAGTTTTTTTTTTTTTTTTGTACATTTGAATTTCCAGAAGTGAAACTATGAACTTGTGGTTCATTTCTCGGATTTTACAAAGGAATTGCTGGACCTTATGAATTAAAAAAAGGTGATCGGTGACTGGTTTTGTCAAGGAAGAATGTTGGTTCAGCCGTCATTCGCAACCTTTGACTGCACAGAGGCCGCTCCAGAAGGCGAGGTTGAACGGAGGAAATCGCGAGATGAGAACTTCAAGTCGCAATAATTGAAACCTTTGCCCCTAATTACCGTACGCATTTTCTTCAGCAACGCGAAAAGTCGACTAAGAATCAATCTCTACGGCATGGAAATGACGTGGATTTTCTAGTCTCGATGGCAGATCAATAACAATTGACATTTAGCAGACAAATGTACGGCCACGACACGAGTCTTGATGATTTCCACTCATGTGTGCAACTGCAGACCACAAGGACTCTACAGGAAGCTTCCTCAGAAAACGCCAAAACAGATCTTGGTCTCTCTTCTTTGCTTCAAAAGCCCTACTACTGTCTGTCCCTCCACCTTAAATCACATGCACAACGGCAACTGTCGATTCCTACTTAGGAATCTGTTAACGGGTTGCTCCCAGAAAACTGGTTTAGCGACTCGATTTTCAAAGCGCTCATTCTTACCGTGTCATGTATTGTCTTTTTTTTTTTTTTTTGTCAAACCGTGTCATGTATTGTCGCTATCTCAAAAAGCGAGATTGTAATTATCATCGCGACCCTACTACTTTGACAATCGTCACGTTGTCTTTCCGTTTGAACGACCGGTAAACTTGGGCCCTCTGTTGTTCTTGCTCGCAACTATATGTTGCTCGATCCTTTTGTCTTTCTTTATATATATATAGGCAACAAAGTTTTGATGAACTCAATAACCCATGATTGGTTTAGCTGTTAAAGAAATCGAGGCAACAAAATATATATATATAAAGTTTTGGTAAACTCAATAACCCATGATTAAAGAAATATATAGTTCACCAAAACTTTATTGCCTTAAAAAGGTCAGATTGCTCTTTTACATGTCTCTCGCCTTTTTTGTTTTTGTTTTTTGCTTTTTTGTAGTTAAAGAAATCTTTAGAACAAATGGAATAATGCTGGAATCATCCTGGGAAGGAGCGGATCTTAGTTATGACTGACATGGCATATTCCTCGGGGGAAAGGAAGATGACGAAAGTTGGGAAGTTAGTTAATTAACGACCACCCCCTCTCATTCGCCAAATCATGCCCTCCCGTTGCCCTAACCGGCTCGTGGATCGACAGCGCGACTTTAGGATCGCTCTGAGAAGTAGACCAATCAAGGGGCGCGAAAGACGATCTGGACATCGCCTAATCGCAGAACCGAAGAATAAATCAAGCGGGGGAAAGGTGTCGTGTTAGTGAGACTGACAATTATCGTCGCTCAACGGAACTTAGATTGAAATCGAGTCGAGGCGGAGAATGGTAGTTAACCTTACAAGTGTCGAAGTTATGTTTGCCGAGATTGATAATGATTTTAGATTGAAGTTGAGTCGAGATGGAGAATGTTAGGTGACTATACAACTTTCAAACCCGCAAGCCAAAGTAAAATGGATGTTGAAGTCATAAGTGAAATGTGACTTGTACATCCGTCCATGTCAACATTATCAGTAGTACCTACAAGTCAATTAATGGAAGGGTTATGAGAATTTAATTCTCACTTCCTTTCACATTTTCGTTCTTTTTCTCTTTGATTTTTTTTTTCTGGAGTGGCTCGCGGTTATGTGACATCCCTTCTCAGTCGAGCTTCACGTTAAGCTGTTCCTTTGGCGTGATCAGAGATTTGAACCTTTTTATGTCTAAAATACGAGGAATTCCCGAGAAATTAATTTGATGGGATCCAGATTACCTAATTTCTATAACATGGGTAACATTACTCAAGTCAGGCCGTCCAAATGAAAATGAACTGCCAAGAATGGGCCATATCATTTGTTGAGGGGGAGGGAAAAAATTTGAGCGGGAATTTTTTTGGGGTTTGAAAATTTTTGAATTCCAACCCTCTTTCAAATCTGATCGTCCATTTTCATTTGAACGGCCTGATTTGAGTAATATTACCCATGTCATAGAAACCCCAATGTTAGGTGATCCGCTTCCTGATGTACCTCGATCCAAGAAATTATGGTGAGAACTAATTGGGGGCAATCAACCAACTCATTGATCCTTTCTCTTGCTATATGTGATGATTTCGTTAGCGTGTGTTGATGGAGGTGAGGAGAAAAAAAAAAGTAGTTATGATTATTTTTGTACTCAATTCGATTCTCGATGAGTGCAAAAGTAATTATTTATTTAAAAAAAGAATTCAAAATAAGTTTAGAACATGTTCAACTAATTTGGTTCCTAAATAGAACGGTCGGGGGTTCCGGCCTTAGAATCGAGAACCGAACCGGTTCTCCTTAGAATTGGCCTTGAACCAATCGGTCCAGGTTAGATCGATCCGGTTCCCGAGTTAAACTAGACTCGGTAGTCGGTACCCACCTCTAGACTCTAAAGCATCGCGAATTGATTTTTGGGGTCCATAAGACATAATGTGGAATTGATTGCCCGAATTGGGCTTGAAATAGAATTTACAAAAGGCCGTACTGTTGGGGCCGGAAGTAATAAGGCCCCTTTTCGACCCATGTTGGAAATCGGATATCGCGGGCCTCGAGGGGCAAAATTCTCGTAACAATGGAATGATGGTGTTTAATTATTGCTTAAAAGTTAAAATATGATTTTCTAAGAACTTCGCTCCATTTTTGTTTTGTTTTACGAAATATAAACAATTCCAAAAAAATCCTTAACACGCTCCCTTGTATTGCTTGAAATAATTAGTTGATATAATTACTTGTTAAAAATTATTTTTCATTATCGACAACAATTTTTCTAAACAATTTCGTCGATAATGAAAATATTTTTCGTTCATCCGTTTTTATTAGCGTAAAAGTAATCGTTTTCTGAAAAATATTCTCTAAATAATTCATTTTTCCCTAAACAAATAAAGCCAGTTATGCTCATACCTTCACTTTTCTTTGTTTTGCCTCAAATTCTCCGTACCAGCTACATAGTAACATACTTTTACCAATGTGATGATAGAAGAAAGGTTTAATCACATAAAAACGGGCCAAATTCCCTAAAAAACCTCCAACTTTAGGTTCAGTCTCAAATCTACCCCGAACTTTTTTTTGTCTAGGAAAAAACCCCCAACTTTAGGTCCAGTTCCAAATTTGCCCCGAACTTTTTTTTTGTCTCGAAAAAACCCGAAACTTTAGGTACAGTCCCAAATCTGCCCAAATTTTGTTTTGGCTTAAAAAAATCACAAATTTTCAATGTATTTTCAAATCTACCTAGGGGTCCAGTCCCAACTTGACGAGGCATTCTACGTCGATACATTAGCAAAGTCATGGGCGACAGGTACGGACTGATGTGACATTTTCACGTACATATTAAATCCACCTCAATAACGGAATTCTCCAAAATGGAACCGTTTTAGGATATTAAAATTATGGACAACTAACGACGATTTTTTTACGTAGAGCTAATGGAGAGAATTTGAGATTACTGTAAAAATTAGTGATTTTTTCTAATAACAAAAAAAATTAGGGTAGATTTGGGACTGTAACTAAAGTTTAGAGTTTTTCTAAGACAAAAAAAAAAAAGTTCGGGGCAGATTTGGGACTAGACCTAAAGTTGGGGTTTTTTTTTAGACAAAAAATGTTCGGGATAGATTTGAGACTGGACCTAAAGTTGGGTTTTTTTTTAAGGAATTAGACCCATAAAAACATATTAGCATAGAAAATGCCACAAAGACTAAAGTTGAAAAAAAAAATGTTTGCTTCTATTAAAAGTATATGTTTTCTAAAAAAAACTACAAATTCTGTTTTCACTTTTCGAAACACTCCTCTCAAACTCCGATTTCGGAGGAGGCGGCTACAGCTATTACAGAACAAAACGTGCTGAACATTTTATTAATGTTTGTTCTTTTCAAATTCATTTGTGTTAGATATAAATTATGTCATCTAAAGCAGATCGACTCTGTGGTTGCCACGTGACAAGGGCCATGTCATAAATTTGCCACGTGGCCACGTTCAATCAATTATAGGTTTATTGATTTTATCATTCTCCAACATTTATCTTTCTATTTAAACGATCAACAAAAAGAAAGTATCTTAAACATTTTCTTACATAAATATAGTTTATTTTAAGAAAATTTTGAGTAATATAATTTTCCCTTTAAGTGATGTAGTTCAAATAACATAATTTAATTAATTCAACCGAACCTATTTGAATGAGAATGAAACAAATGACATAATTCATTCAACAAAACTTAAGTAACGAAGAACAACACGTGTTCTATAATGCAACTATTTGTTGAAATTCTCATTCATTTAGTCAATCAATTTTTTTTTATAAAAAAATTACAACTCATTTCAAGCATATATATTTTGTGTATCATCTATTTTAATTTTCTTCTTTCAATAGAACCAATCCATTTAAAAGAAAAATTAGAAAAATAAAATTAATTGTATCGAAAACTCACTTAATCTGAAATTGATTTAAATAAAGACAGATAAGATTGCATGATGAAGTTTTTAAGTAAATTATATAGATCCTTTAATTCGACCATGTATTTATTTAGATGATATATGACGGTTTAGCTTATTTTCCCCTTTTGAGATCTGCTTATGTTAAATACATCTTATACCATTTATAAAATTCGACTATCAAAAAAATAAAAAATCAAAACATTAGATGTGAAATCCACATTACTTCAAATTCATTGGTAAAAAGCAGACAAGATAAAAAGGTCAAAACCTTCAAAAACACATAGTTAATTTATCCAACAACTTGTCTTTTAGAATCTTAGTTATGTCCGTAAATGCTTAATTATTTCTTTTTCTTAACGTGCATATTGTTACCACTTAAAGTTCTATTTAATAATTACGCCAAGCACTTGGTGCTTGATAAATAGATTAATTGAGAACTAGAGTCGAGACAATTCAATTGATGAGAAAATTGAGATTTTCAAAAGTTGAATACTAAGTCGAAAATTTCTCACGAGTTATTCAAAGGTAAAATGACAAAGACCAAATCTTCTAATTCCTTAATTTTTTCAAAAGAAGAATTCCAATTCCTCTCTCTCTCTCTCTCTCTCACACATCAGCTAGTCAATGTTCAGCTGTCCTAAGCCATGCGCCGTCGCCCCAATTCTTCGAAGACGCGAACAAGAACTGTCACCTCTCGACCCAGCTCGCTCGTTTGAATTATCACAAACAGAACACGGGCAACTAACAATGATACCCAGGGAAGCAACGATCTCGATCACCATCCACGCGCGCTCCTTCCTACCATGAGAACACTTCTCCAACCTCTTCGGACCACCGTCTCTCATTTCTCTCGCAGACCTCTATGGCTCCACAACCGCGCCGCCGACGACCTCTTCGTCTCCAACGAGGTCCTCGCGATCCTCGACGCCGTCAGCCCCGTCGAGCCGGCTCTCGATCGCATTTCCCCGTTTCTCTCCCACGACGTCGTCGAATCCGTCGTCCGGGAGCAGAGGGACCGCGCGCGCTGCTTTCGGTTCCTTCTCTGGGCAATGCGAGACAGGAGGTTTCACGTTTGGGACTCTCACCGTTTGGTGGTCGACATGCTCGCGGAAGAAGAAGGCGGGTTCGATGTGTACTGGAGGGTTCTTGAGGAGGTCAAAAGCTGCGGGCTTCGGATCGTTTCCGATGCTTTCCTGGTGCTGATCTCGGCGTATTGGAAGATGGGTATGGCCGAGAAGGCCGTGGATGCATTTGGGAGGATGGGGGATTTCGATTGCGAGCCCAATGTTTATACTTATAACAAGATAATGCACGTTATTGTGCGGAAGCAGTTTATTTTGTTGGCTCTGGCGATTTACAATAAGATGGCGAAGTCAGATTGTTTGCCAAACCGAGCTACCTATACCATTCTGATTGACGGGTTCTGCAAAATTGGCATGATTAAAGATGCTCTCAAGATGTTTGACGAAATGACGCTGAGAGGTATATCGCCCAATGAGAGGACTTACACAATTGTAGTCGCGGGGCTGTGTCAAGCGAAGAGCACGGACCATGCTTATAAGTTGTTTGAGTCTATGAGGGAGAGCGGGTGTAGTCCCGATTCGGTTACTTACAATGTTTTGCTTGATGGGTTCTGCAAAGCAGGTAAGATAGACGAGGCTTTGTTGGTTCTGCCGACATTCGAGAAGGAGGGGTATGCACTTGGGTTGAAGGGGTATAGCAGTTTGCTTAATGGGTTATTTAAAGCTGGGAGATACGATGAAGTGGATGTGTGGTATAGGAGGATGGTTAAGGAGGAGGTCATACCTGATGTCACCTTGTATGCCATACTGATTCGGGGTTTGTCTAAAGCAGGCAGGATGGAGGATGCAATGAGTATGCTTGAGGAAATGACCCAGAGAGGTCTAATTCCAAACTCATATTGCTATAACGCTATAGTAAAAGGGTTTTGTGACATTGGTCTTCTTGACAAGGCTCGGTCTCTTCAACTCGAGATATCACAACGTGATTCCGTTCATGATGCCTGCACTTACACGATTCTGATATGTGGTATGTGCAGGAACGGGCTAGTTGTAGAGGCTCGAGAGATATTCGACGAGATGGAAAAGCACGGCTGTTTGCCTTCTGTCGTGACCTTCAATGCTTTAATGGATGGGCTCTGTAAGGCTGGTCAGCTCGAGAAAGCCTGCCGTTTGCTCCACGAGATGGAGGTAGGCAGAAATCCTTCAATATTCCTTCGGCTTTCTCAAGGTTCCAATCGGGTCTTAGATAGCGAGAGTCTCAAAGAGGTGGTGGCCCAGTTATGTGAATCCGGGTTGATTCTTAAGGCCTACCAGCTTCTAATGCGGCTTGCTGATAGTGGTGTTGTGCCGAGTATTGAAACATACAATACATTGATAAACGGTTTCTGCAAGGCACGCGACATAAAGCCTGCTCTCAAGCTGTTCGAGGAGCTAAAGATTAAGGGGCTTAACGCAGATTCGGTCACCTATGCAACTCTTATAGATGGGCTACAAGGGGTTGACAGAGAAGAGGATGCATTTAAGTTTTTTGATCAGATGGAGAGGGTGGGATGCCCACCTAGCTCTTCAGTATATAAATGTCTAATAACTTGGTCGTGCAGGAGACGTAAGCTTCCTTTGGCATTTAGTCTTTGGATAAAGTATCTAAATAACCTTCCCGGCCGAGATTACAGAACCCTAAAAGTAGCTGAGGATCACTTTGAGAAAGGAGAAGTGGAGCAGGCAGTCAGACACTTGCTACAGCTGGAGATGAGTCTGAAGGACTTTGATCTTGCACCATACAACATTTTCCTTATTGGCATGTGTCAAGCATATAGAATTGGAGAAGCTCTCAAAATATTTTTACTTCTCAAGGAGAACCGGCTCGATATCGCTTACACAAGCTGTTCGACATTGCTCCCTGCTCTGTGTGAGGAAGGAAACTTGGGTGCATCGGTGGAGGTTTTCCTTTATATGTTGGAGAGAGGATTCCACGTGAAGTTTAGACACTGCAACCAGTTGCTTCGCTCTCTTCTACTTTCTCATGATAGAAGGCAATGGGCCTATGGTCTAATTGATAAAATGGAGTCTCTTGGATTGAAATTTCATCTATATGAATCTACGGAATCGCTCCTATACAGACACTCGAACACGCGTAATCGGGAACGGGTGGCGCCAGGGTAAACGTCGGCTTCTCAGTTTCCAGGCCATCCTCAACTTTCCTCCCCATCGAGCTGGAGATATCAGTGCGATTGCATACTGATGCAAGCATCTAGTTGGCCCATTGGCCTGCTCTAGACCACTGTGCCGATAGAAGTTACCATGAAGATGGGTTTGTCTGGATGCTCCCGAGCATCCACGAATTTTTGTAGTTCTTACCTGTAACATTAGATAGGGCCAAAATTAGCAGACAACACATTCATTCATGTTATTTCTCGGCGATGTTGTGTTATCAAACATCTCTTCCTGGTCCGGATAGAGGACAAATAGGGTCCACTAGACAGAGGCAAACACATTCTTTCAAAGGGAGCAATTTCAGATGATATGCTTTGGTTTCGTTTTATTCAAGTTGTGTCACCTTGTAGAGGAGAAAAGATCAGCCGAAATAAGTTGTAATTACCGGGGATCCTATTTACTCAGACCGTAGTAGTATGTCTGTTCTGTCTATCGAAATTCCCTCTTATTTGTGTCGAAGTATCGACCTGCAACAAGCACCTTGCAAGTACCAGGCTCTAATGGACTCCTTGGAGACTATGAAGTGGTACGCTGGAGAGCTGATTTTCTGAGTAAAATCATCTCGATATTCCCACCCAGGATCGAAGGACGTAAAATAGGCTAGCTCTAAAGCCGTCACAAAGCTCGGATTGAGAGATGATTTTCTGAGTAATGTTAGGACCGACGAGAGATTTTCTCTCTATTAATGGTAAGGCTGCATAAGAAATGCTATTATAAAGTTGTTATACCAAGTTATGTGACAAGGTACTTAAGCACTCCATATATCGACTTATCGAATTATTTTCTGAAATAATTTCCTAAGCCTATCTTTATATCGTTAACATCATAACATCATAAGAAATTTTTTTTTTTTATTCAGCAGAAATCAGTTGGAGATATCTCTGGATAAAGCTGCCCCAGCAACTTACAACAACAACCATCAACTTAACCAAACTCCGTGTTAACTGTGTTTGCAACAAGGTTACATTTGGTAAGAAGGCGCCATTCATCTTTTCATGCTTGTAGTCTTTACATTTCTAGGACTCTTTCTGCAATTTGGTATTCTTTGCTCTGTAAATATATAGTGATCCTTTGACCAAAAAAAAATATATAGTGATTCAAAAATTACAACATCTGAATCATATACACCTCGACTTTTTGTGCTTCTGATCCTCCAGCCGGCAGAAACCATGTTGACCCGACAAGGGAAAAGCCACCTCCGATTGTTGAAGAAACTGAGCTCACATAAGTTCTCTTGATTTAGCAGCCTTCCGCAAAAACTCCGACTGGAAGTCTGAGTATGCACTCCATCTTTACACGAAATTTGGTACCAACAAGGGACGGATGATCACTCCTGCGGCCGAACAAAAGTAAACGTTGAGCTGGTCTCAGTCTTTGGGACCTGCATTTAGAATTTGAATACTTCATTGGCAAGGTAGATTTCCACAAGAAGAATGAAGTTTGTCGATCGTGGTTCGGGTAACCCACATTGTTATCCCAAAACAGAGAAAATTCTAGACAAGCAGTTCTTGAGAATCTTACCAAATGATAGCACAATAGTCAAAGGGTGGATGACTACTGTAGATTATGTTCCCTTCATTTCATTAGAGTTAGGTCAGACAAGTCATTAAATGGGAGGCACTGGCTCGCTCAGGGAATAATAGTCACATGAAAGGTACTATCCATCCTCCATTTCTCACATGCTCACAACAGCTATCATATGAATGTCAGATGTCAATACTAACAGAGACAAACTACATTTCTCTTTTAATCTTTTAAGTCCAGTTTTCATGTAAAAGTGCAGATTCAAACATGCAGATGAACAAAGTTTGATCAATCAATTATTCCAATATCAAGAACACAGCAAAAGGGGCGGGTGGAAACTATAGGTATTAATCCTGTCCCTGTGCAGTTTAATTTTATAGTCAAAGGCTACAAGAAAACAGACCTGTCTTTGCTAGCGCATCTCAATGGATGTCTATGTGAATTCCAGCCAACAAATAAATAATTCAATGAAATTGTTGCCTGATTTTAGGATTTTATCCAAGTTCCTCAATCAATGAATTGTTATGGAAAGATGCTTCTTAATAGCCTAGCTAAGCCTAAAGCAACAGCACCAACCTCAGCAGTACGCGAGAGTCCAGCAGGAAGCACCGGGACAAGAGATGACCACAGGACAGGATCCACCAGTGGGTCGATACTGCTGTAATTGGTCAGCAAGGGTGCATTCAAGAAAGAAGTTAAGGGATAGAGGTTTCTTTGAGACGGAGGCGTTCCACTCATTCCAACTGTCACTCCTTGTTTCTCGCTAGGCTCATGGCTTCTCGATTTCTCAACCGGCTGTCCATAGTCCATCCTGTTGATAGTATTCTTGTTTTCATCATCATTGTCATGGTCCTTTTCCTTCTTTTTAAGCGCTTTCTCTTGCAAGTTTTTGTAGGCAGCCGACTGTGACAAAATACCAAGGGCAGATAAAGTGGACCCTTTGTGCTTTCTGCCTTCACGAGGTACTCCTAAACGAGGCATCTGGTACGGTTCTGTAGCTTCCCATTCTGATGTTTTTAGTTCAGTATTGATATCATCAGAGGAACAGTGTTTTATTTCTTCACTTGATTTTGTAGTCAAGTCTAGTTGTCGGGTTTTGTTTTGGCTCCACCACTTCATGTAGCTGGTTAGGTCAATCTTCCTATCAATGCAAAAACTGCCTCCAAAGTCACCTTCTCTTGCTGGATCTTCGCCTGCACCTTTTCAATTTATTGATAAGACATTTAAGGATAAAGTAAGATTAAGATAACGCTTTGTAGATATAGCTTGTTTCCCTAACAAAAACAGAGATGCTTAAGGTCCAGTTACCCACCATAAATGCTGTTGAAGTATTCTGCTCCACCAATGCGACCTAACGATGACTCCCATCGGCTAGTATGTGAAAGCAACAAATTCGCAGAACAAAACAAAGGATTTAATAAGTTAGAATTCTTTGAATCAATCAAAGGGAATAAAGAAAAGAAAGTGAGTTTGAGCTGGGATCATTGTTAGAATTGATATTATGAATGCTGCATAACATGAAAGAGACTGCAAATTAACTGACAGACCAGCCTATCCAATAGTATCATCCTAGAAAGAATGTTCAGTCTCAGATATAGATTTTAGAGACATTATGAATCCGAAGCTCCTAGCGCTTGCTAACCTTAAGAAGTTCAAGCATATGTGGTATGTACACACCCATGTATATACAGAATTTATCAAAAAGCAAGTTCATATCGCAGTAGCAAACCTAGAAAGCCCTCGATATTTGGAGACTCCTCTTGAAAAACCACTGCTCTTTCTGCAAGAATATTTAATGAGAATTGAATAATATTAGTGGAGTGTATAATGTAAACAGATCAATGATGCATAATAGATGTTCACTTACCTACGAAGAGACACGAGGTACTCTTCTCTAGAGACATTCTGCATCTCTTCAAGATCTCTGGTATAGTCCTTGACCTGCATAAGTTGTCATGCTTAGTAGACTGTACAGTACATCTACTGACCTAATTAAGTTGGCGGGTTGTGTGAAAAAAAAAAAAATCTACTTAGATGACCAATCAAGAAATTAGCAATATGAGTGTGTAGCATGATTTTTTTCCTTCATTCTTTTTTAGGGATAAATGTCCCGTTACATAGGTTTAAGAAAACTTAAGATAAAGCAGGATACCACACGCAAGAATCAAAACTTTAGAATGTTGTGCAAAACGATTAAGGAAAAGGCTTGGGAATGGGATTATCTAACTGGAAAATTAATGAGTGTCCCAGGTCCCCAATATTTCAAGGCAGCGAGATCATAGGCTCTTGCTGCAGCCTCCTCATCATCATAAGCACCTGTCATTGTGTAATGCAGTGCCAAATGAGAAAGAGCTTATAAAAGCTAGCAATTGGCATCAACCTGTTTCAAATAAGCACATATACAGCTTTACTTACCTAAATAAACTGGCCGAGTAGATTGTTCAACAAGCCATTCCACGGACATTACAGAGAGAAGACATAACGTCAGTTTTATGAAGTGAATAATCCAGATTTGTTCTAGCAACGTCTTAGGGGTTTTGTTGAGAGAACGAGAGCAACCTTGCTTTCCTTTCTTATTCTGATTCTGGTTCCATGTACTTTTATCCCAGAGATGAGCTTCATATCGACCAGTCCATCTATGCCTAGAGGCCATCAATATTGAAAGGTTTAGCATCAGTTTCAAGCAACATGCCAATCAGGACAAACATAAGCTCTGGTCGATTAGATCATCGAAACATACATATTGTAATGAAAGTGAAGGCATCCAATAACCCCAAAAGAATTTCGACCTAACAGGATTCACCGGTAAAATTGATGCAAGAACTAGGCGGCATTTAAGTGGGGATCTACAGTTGAATCAAGTTCACTCGTGAACTCATCAAGCTTAAATGTCTCATAAAGTACTCTATCACACTCGCTGAATCGCCCATAACATTATACCTAATATCTACACAGGTATACACACACCACATAACTATACTCGCAGCACTAATCGCGATTGCATCTATACAGATATACTACTGTTCGTTCATACTTCCTGAAATTTAGCCAGCACTTAATATTTCTTATGGTAAGTACCCCTTCTATTTAACCATGGAATCAGCGATATGGCATTTTTCACAGTGAACACGACCTCAAAATCGTATCGCAGTGAACCTTTGCTCAAGGACACGTCCGATGCGCGTCCTCGAATCACAAACAGCACGATAACGAACGACGATGATGCGCAGCATACACCTTCTTAAGCACAAGCAGTGGCTTAGAATCCACAAGAATCTATAAGAAGAACCCGATGAATTTTTACGCATGTATGCTAACCGACCATAAGCTTCTTCAGTGTGCACTATACAAGATTTTTCCATCGACTACCTGGTGACGCCACGGTAGATGGAGCTGCGTTTACCAGCAGCACAGGGAGGCATTTTACTGATGCGCTCTTTGGCGGTGCAACCTCTCTCCTTCTTCGCCTTCTTCAGCCCTCGGTAAAGCAGCAGCTGATCGCCCCCCGCCGCAGCCGCCGCCTCCGACGCCTCTCCGCCGCCTCCGGACTCGGACTTCAGCCCCGGCTCGCAGGAAGAAGAAGCCATGGCGAAATCGAAAGCCACCAGCTCCCAAAGTCGTCGTCGGAGAGAGAGAAACTCTCGAGGGAACAAGAAGAAGAGAGCGAAGTCCAGAAAAGGAAGAGAGAGAGAGAGAGAGAGAGAGAGAGAGAGAGAGAGAGGGAGGCAATTCGAGTGAAAGTGTGGGATTCGGTGTATATGATTCACAGGGGGAGTGGAAAAACTACAGTGAGTGAGGGAAGGGAAGGGGGGTGGAGAAGGCGGGGTGAATGACGGGAATGCCCCTGGCCAGCGACGGGAGCGACACGTGGCGGGCTGAGCGCATGTCTTGGAAAAGAGGTCGTAACGGCTAGGATGACGAGGAGGACAATAGCGTAATTTCCGGGTGTGCACGTGGAGTATACCGCCAATTGTCTCCAATTTTGTTTTGTCAATCTCCGCGGGGGTGTCATGCATGTCAGGGTTCACTGTTGGGAAAAGACGGAGCGACCCACCTTCACATTCGGCGATAATTGGTAATAAGGGTGAATTCTTGACCCAAAAAGAGGAGCATTTTTTACTTTCTTACTTTGGCCGAACAAACGGCTCACATTCCAACATCATCGATCACTGCCCGGTGCGGTGACTACCGTTTCACAGTGAGTTGGGACCCACAAGCCCACCAGGCCGATCCAGTTCAGCAACATCCGCATCGAGCGACTGAAACCGAAAGTACAAACACGATCGCTCCGTTCGAGACCTGCAATGTCCGAAGGATTCCGAAAAGTAACGTCGGATTCCCGTTTTGTTTTCATGAGTAGAGATTATTTAACGCGATGAATGGTTTGAAGTAAACAAAAACGGGAAAAAAGAAGAAACAAGAAAGAAACGTGAAATATGACTGAGACGAGGGAAATGTTCTTTATTTGAATGTGGATAAAGAACGTTATTCATACTATATTTCTTGGCCGTGGCAACTCCACAGGACAAATTGGAAATACTTGGGAGGATTCCTGGGTCGTGTGGCGGACCACCGTCCCTAGGGTACCCCCATTGAGAACGAGGTTCCTGTTCATGAGCAGGCCCAACGACTGATCCTCATCGAGCCCTACAGCCATTGGGCACGGGGGATGTCGACTCGGGCTCTTCTGTCGACCATTGTCACCATCATGCTGAAAAGAGTGGGTGAAATTCTCGGGAGTCGGAACTTTGGCAGGGCAGACCGCAATCGGGCTCTTCCCGGGGATTGCAGCATGTGGCTTTTTTGGCTTATAACGGTCGAGCTTGGCAAACCAAGTCACCACCTTCCGAGGGTCATCTTAAATCGGCATGATCCGAACTAAAGAGAGATAAGCACATTAGTTCAACCTCAAATTCTTTCCCCATGCAAAAATTGGAATTAAGCTCTTTTTTCTACATTTTCTATTAATACTATGGAAAAGGAGCACTTCTCGAATTTTAATAGATCAATAAGCCGAAACATAACAGGAGCTTCATCTACGGGAACTTCTTCTTCTTCTTCTTCTTCTTCTAAGGGGGCTTTGTCAGACAATGGCCAAGTGGATTCCCTCACAAAATATTTTTCATCTGATCCAAAGATCCAAGGTTCCAAAGTCGCCTAACCCTGGACCTCTACCATTCCATAGAAGGCAGATGCCATTGAGTCAAAAGCCTCTCCCCCTCCTCCTTCAGGGGCTTTGTAAGACAATGGCCAAGTGGATTCCGTGACAACCTTTTTCATCTGATCCAAAGATCCAAGGTCAGAAAGTCAGTCGAAAGCTGGACCTCTACCATTCCGAGGAAGGCAGATGCCGTTGAGTCAAAAGCCTCCTAGATAGGGATTATATTCTTTAACCTGCGCCTTCCCACATATGCTGGTATATGAACCGCTATACATTTTGGTCACCGCAATATTCATCCTATCTGCAAGCTTGATCCTTTGGATGTGAAAGAGTTGTCATGAACACCTCCTTGGCTTTATGTGAATATGCCAGTGGTTGAATGCTACGATCTAATGCCAAGTCAGCAGACTTCTCTTTTAACAACCCTGATGCACAACCATGATAAAACAGAGGAAATGAAGAGGAGGAAGCTAAAAGCCTAAAACAGATAAGATGGCATTGGGAAGTCATTTAAAATGAATTTAGAAGCTAAACAAATGAAATAAATGAAGTTAGAGACAATGAGATATTGGGGGTGTATTTGCAATAAAATATGCTTACTGCGGTCAGACCATGCATTCAAATTAGACAAATGCTTAGCATTATGCAAGCAAGTGATGATGAATGGGAGGGGAGGAGGGAAAATGAGAGGTGGAGGAGGAGAAGGGGTAAAATTCCAAATTATTGCAAGAGACAAATTTCAAAATTTTCAAAAATCTCTACCCATACCAATGTTCTCTCCCCTCCCCCCTTCCTAAACAAAGCCTTAAAGAAATAAATTGCTCTCTGTTGATATGCACAACCAATCTCTTTCTGCATGCATCATGCAAGCAAGAAACTAAATCAAAATGTGCAACCGAGATAAAAAAACTCAAGTTGCACTGGGAAAAGGAACAATGCTAAGTAAAACCAGTCAAAACTTTTGTGTGCCCACAAATGATATCACTGCAAGTTACTAGAGCGAATCAGACACCAATTCTGAGTTGAAGTGTGACTCTCATCAACAGATCCATGACGTGATTGAAATCATAATACACATGTCAACCATTGAAGATCCCAAAGAAACAATAATAATTGAAGATGGATATCTGTTGTGGATCATAAAGAAAGATGACATCGAGGCAAGAGAATCAGGAGTCTGCTTACCAACTCGATGATATATTGAAGCAGCATGTTCAGCGCCGGCACTCCTTTGGGCAAACAAGAATATGTCATGATACATTCTATTTGAAGGTTGAATTCCTGCGTCTTCCATCCATTCCAGTATCTAGACATGAAGATAATTTTTAGTTCTCTATTCATACTGGACCTTTTTCCATTGCTGCAATATTTTCTTTGGGCTAAAGATTAAAATATCACTTAAAATAGCATAATCCGTCAACAAATGGTCAATCACTGGTCAGCTTGCCCGAAGAAAATAATTACAGGAATTCCATCAGACAACATAATCCTGATTAAGAACTTGACAAGACATTAGTTCTTCGTACTTGTTACCTCAATATATTTCCTCCAATTTCCAGTGGCCAGAAGATTTTTCAACAATATTGTGTAGGTGGAGAAGTTCACTTCAGTGCCAGATGCCAATATCTTGTGGAAGAACTGCAAACCACGAAAATAGCCCATATTAACCAATTTTGAACCCTAATCAACAAACCCTCATGAAAAATCAAAAAGAAAGAAAATCCAGCCACTATTTTGCAGATTCTTAAGCAGACATTTTAATAATTTTCAAGATATTCTTCCAAATGAAGGAAAGCGATAACAAGATTGGCAGAAGGTAGTTGGCAGAGGTTCACGTGTTTTAAGAAAAGCATGAGCTTGTTCACTTTCACAACATCCATTCTAGGAGAAAGGACCATATTCTCAACTTCATCAACTGCAAGTGCTTTTTTTGTGGCTTGACGAGGAGGAGGAGGAGGGAAGGGGGGCTTCGTTGGTTCTCATCAAATTAGCGTTTTTCCAATTACCTTTATCATCGCGTCAGTTTTCCCACTTTTTCCAAGAAAATGCAAAAGTTGATTTAGCAATCCAACTGACACCGTAGATAAGGAAGGCTCAATCAATCCAGCCATAGTAATTGCTGTCCTCCAATCTCGCAATCTTGAAATGTAATTCAAATTAGATTTGTTCCGGGGTTATCGACAGTGAGTACTTGAAGAAAATGAGGAAAATCAATTTCACAGAGAGGCACCCCTCAGAACTTGAACAATGAATTATCAAAATGAGATGGAGTTATAGCAGTAAAATGAAAAGCATAAGATATCTAATTCTCTTCAGATATTTAATCAAGTGATACAGTCATCATTTGCAGCTACTAGATATTATGTAAAAGTTCAAAAACCAATGACAGGATGTCCAAATAAATATTTGGAGAAATTACACAAAACTCATAGACATTAAATCGAAAGATGATTGGTCGTAAGAGGCAGTGAAAATGCACCGAATGAAAGCAGTAGCATTGCGCAAGATATATGATTCCCATCCAGGATTATTTTCTGACTAACCATCCATCAACACTCGTCACTACCAATTAAAGCACTATTAAAAGATTCTAAATCCTGATGACAAAAGAAAATTTTAAAAAACTAACTGCAAAATGCTTCAGTTGGCTTTAAACACACGACATCCTATAGCTTTTTGCAAGGACCACTTTTTCGGTCTTCCAATAAATATACAGTACATACTGAACATGATGGGATCGCCATGAAGCCAACAATTAACGCAAGAGTTTATAGCCATCATGCCTAATGTACTTCATGATCCATAAAAGGGAAGCACATGAAGATTTTACCTGTTGGTGTCAATAAAAACTGCTTTACAGAAAGAGAACGAAAAGCGCTACTGCAGAAGGTAGCACATGGAGATATCATCACATTGCTCTGAATAAAAACTGCTTTTACAATGGCTTTTACAAAAAGAATGGAAACCACAGATCTAACCAATTTACTAAAGGTACATCCACGTGATCAACCGAATTTTGAATAGTATCCTGGTTAACTACATCATATACACCGACAGATACAGAGGAGAAGTTCAAGCCAGTTACAAGAAGATTCTTCCCTCCTTCATTTCACAAGAGAGATGCCTGTGGTCTCCCCACTTGTACAGGCTAGTGGAAACTTTATAAGGAATTTGAAAGTATTTAGACAAAGTAATTCCAAGATCCTTCCAGCCCCCAGTCATATTCACACTCACGGGTGACTACTACCTTAGAAGATTGCCTCATGAATTCCAATAGACTAGTAATATTTGCCCCTAAATAAACAAAAGAACTATAAGAACATAAGTGAGACATATTAAAAGCTTATTCTAACAATAGTGCTGTCAGGGACTAGAATTGCTAAGATCTATCCTATATAATGTAAAACCAATTCGCACAGGAGCAGACGGAACTGTAATCTAAAAGTAGAAAAAGGAAAACAAGCACATTTGGGCTTACATGCTACAAGCTGACAACATTTCAAATAGTATAGCATCATTGAAGGGCAGGTTCTTTTCTTTCATATATTCTCCAAGGATGAGAACCTTAGACGGCCGACCTCCTTTATTGAAACTTCTCATCAGAGCTGAGCACCCTATTGTGTCCAGATTTACTTTGCTCATTTCCATTTCCTGGAATAACGAACAGGCCTTTTCCCAATTCTCTGCATTTGACAGAACGTGTGAGATCTAACCTGGATATTCTTATCATATTGAAAGGTTAAAGAAAAAGAAAGAACTTACCCGCTGCATTATATGCATGTATCATTGCTGTATATGTAACAACATCGGGAGCACAACCAGCCATTTTCATCTTGCTGAACAGGGATTCTGCTTCAGTGACCTGGCCCTGAAACACGACAATAACAGGAAAAAATAAATAAAATATTAGCTTCATAAGGTTTGCATCACTATTCGAAGCACGTCTTGCCCAAATTCTTGCCTGTCCGCTATAGGTGCAGATTACGGCCGAGTAAACCTCCTTTGTCAAAGGAACATTCAAATCCATCATCTCATTGAAAAATTCAAGCGCCTCATTGTACTTTGACATCTTGTAGCAACCACTTATCAACACAGTGTAGGTAATGCAATCAGGTTTTACTTTCTTTGCTCTCATAGATCTGTACATTTTAGTAGCTCTCTCAAATTCCCCAACATTCATGTAGCTCCCAATAGTTGAATTATAGGCAGCTGTATTGAGTTCTATTCCTCGCATCTGTGCCGCTGTAAGCACAGTATCAATGTTGACCTTTTCCCTGCAACGGCCACAGGCTGCTAATAGTGTGCATATAGAAACAATGTTGGGCTGAATCCCTTGCAGTTCCATTTCTCGCAAAACCTCAACAGCTTCAACAATCAAACCTTTTGATCCATAAGCATCAATGAGTGCATTGTAGCTCACTATATTTGGCTTGCATTTGTTTCTTTTCATCATGTCAAATACATTTCTGGCCTTCTTTGGTTGCTGGGATCTCCCATAAGCATTAAGCAGAGAAGTATAAGACACCACATCTGGTCTGAGACCACTTCCTTTTATCTCATTAAACACTGATAAAGCCTCATTGCTCATTCCATGAGAAGCATATGCACCTATAAGGGTGTTATATGAGACGATATTAGGTTTTACACCTTCAGCGAGCATTGTGTCAAAGACAGCCCTGCAGTTCTGAATCTGTCCACAGACTGAATACATATGAATGATGGTAGTGAACGTCACAATATCAGGATGGCATTCTGCTCTCTTTTCCCTCATGGAATTAAAGATATCAGTGGCTTCGCCGTATTCTTCAAGCTTCACTAAGCAGTACATGACAATGTTAAGAGTAGTGGTATCAGGACGTATGTTTGTCCCTTTCATCAGTTGGAAATAGGATAAAGCTTTTGAGTACTGCGAGCCACTCTTGTAGGCAGATAAAATGATATTATGTGTCACAAGATCAGGACCCACTCCATTTTCTGTCATTTTCTGGCATAGTTTGAGAGCTTCCCTCCAATTTCCACTAGATCCACATGCGTTGATCAAGTTGTTGTACGTCGATCGACTAGGAGGAATCTGCAAGCATGGGATAGTGTCATAATATTTGATTAAACAAAATTATTTATAGTGCCTAGAATAAGATGTTATAAAGCAAGAAAAAAAAAAAGTACAGGTTTGCATATTCACACATGAGTTAACCCATTTGGTCACTTGATGGGAACTGCTTTTCACACTGCCATCTACTCCAACAAGTACTAGATAGTAACAGAAGTCCTAAGTTGCCCGATGACATCCAAGCAAAGTTGTCCAGAGAGAGATATCGTAACTTTTCTACTCTTTCATATAGTGCAAATATATGATTGAGAAAGATGATCTCCAGAAATGGCAATGGCATGCTCATGAACGTGCATTTAAGGACTACATGAGCCATCATGAAATTGAGAAAGCAAGAAGAATAAAACCATCATTAAATCCACTTTCATTCACTTGGGCTTTCTAACAGCAATGTAAATAACAGGTTCTCCTTCTATGATACCATATTATTTTGTCCTCTAAAAGAATGGGTCACACAAGAAACACAAAGTTTACTTCGGAAACAGGAGAGAAAAACAGCCGGTAGACAAACTCCAGTCCATGCAAGAATTACATTAAGCAGTCTCCACCAAATGAAAAAAGCTACTGGAAAAGGTTCATCCTAAGTACTTCGCAAATCTTGAAGGCTACAAATGGAAGCTTGCATCACGTCAGCGCCATTTCTTATGAAAATGTTGCTGAAGGAAGCTCGCATCAAACCAGATCAGAATCGTGAGAATAAAATGGAAATACCCACAGCCTCGCGGAGCATATCTTCCATGATATTCATAGCCCAGCGCCATTGACCCGCTCGTCCATGTACATTTATAAGAGCATTATAGGTTTCAGCATCAGGCTTGCACCTGCAGAGGAAAAACTTAAGTTGAGTGGAATCATCATCAGTAAGGGGATTATTTGTCGTATGGATCTGCGAGCATACACAACTTTCAATGGATCAACACCGCATTCTAAGATAAGATAATATGCAGGTGAAACAAACAAAAACAAAGAGTCAGTATGCTGCTAAGGGGAAACCATGGTGCAAAATCTGAGGTATCACTAAGGTTTGCCAATGCTCGTCTGTGTAAAACAGAATGTTTTTGCCCCTCCTATTTCAGTGACCGTAGATTAAATAGCATTACTCCACATATTAGACATAAAAAGAGCATTAAGAGAAAAAACACATGCCCTGGAAACTATGTGTGATTGCCTCAGGAACATTTTTATCTTCTACCATCAGATATTCGAAGCAATGGAAGACTAGAAGGAGGATAAAGAAAGCATAAAGGAGCTCATTCACAGTACCTCCACTTTTGCATCTCAAAGAACAAACCACGAGCCTGATCGGTCTGGTTATGCCTAGCATGCAACCTTATCATCATATTGTAGATGTCTTTACGAGCACAGTAGTTCTTTTGATTCTTCATCCATTTAAAAACTTCATTGCTATGTCCAATAGACCCCCTTCGTGTAATCTCCTGCAAAACATCAAAGGCAGAAAGTGAGTAGTTCCACTCAAATTCCATGAATGATTAACCAAGAGAGAAACATCAGCTTTACAAGTGGAATCAGAAATAACATCAGTCTGTTTTCGTTTGACAAATTAATGCAGAAATCTGTCTATTATTGTGTTTTAATTCAAATACGAAGCGACATGCAAAAATCAGAGTCCTTCCTAGCTCGAAATGATACAACCAACTGCATGAATATCTGCTAAACCTGGAAATGAACTCCGCGAAGTTTCTCCCTACAATCCTACTCGATACATACGCAAAGTAACAGGTACGCACTAATGCTGAATTTCGCCATTTCAAACTTTGAATTTAATGCCTCTTACCTCTCATCACATGCGGATTGTATCCTAGAAACCAAGTAGCGACCACCATAAACCAAACTTAACCGCGTCAACAAAGCAAACGAACAAATCCAACCCTACAACTAAGATAGCAGTGACAATTGGCACACTCAACTCTCAATGCCAAAACGATAACATTACCGATTTCACCTTTCTAGTTCCTGTGTTTCAGGGCTACTCAAATTCAATCATCAATTACGGTGTTCACCAACAAGTTCTATACCTTACGACGATACCTTGATAAGAAGCGGGAAGTTCTTCCTCGCGAACCTTCCAACCCAGCGATTCAACACTCCCTGAACATCCTCCCAATGCTTGAGCTCCAAAACCTTCTCGACTACCTCCGACACGGTCCAGTCCTTCTGGAACCGGTCCGCCTCCACTCGTATCCTGTACCGCCTCGGTACATCCTTCTTCCTGAGCCCGCTCACTCGAGTCGATACCTCGTGTCGTCCCTCGTCGTAGTCCACGAGCACGGACCTCTTCGGCTCGAACGCCGCCGACTGGTCCGCGGAGGACGTTTTGGAGGTGACTCGCGCGATGGAGCGAGCGCGACGTGGACGCGGGAGGAAGTGAGTTGAGTCGGAGGGGTGAGCGCGCTCGGCGAGGCAAGGGCGGGGGACGTGGGCGGAAATTGTTGCAGCCATGAGGAGGCGAGCGTGAGTGGCGATGGAGTTCGTCGGCAAAAGAATATTTCTCTAATTATTAGGACTTGAAGAAAAAAGGCATTTGTTTGGGAAATATCGTGAAATTTCAAGAATACTCGGTTGAAAAAATGCGCCACTTTTAAGTACCATGGGATTTTTTACGGATTCTAAATATTGGTGATTTTGAAGCATACAAAAACTTTTGAAACAATTTCGAGTATTTATGGTAAAGGAAATATCATTTCAAGTTTTATAATTTTTCAAACATCGCAACTTTGTCATGTTTGTTAGAAAGTCCAACCCAAAAGCTTAAGCTATTTGTGGTAAAAGAAATTTCAAACATCGCAACTTTGTCGTACTTGTTAAAAAGTCCAACCCAAAAGCTTAAGCTATTAGGTGGAGTATCGTAACTTTGTCATACCAACCCAAGGAGGGAGACCACATGAATATAAAGAGCATATACGACTCGTTCTCAAAGGAGGGAGACCACATGAATATAAAGAGCATATACGACTCGTTCTCAAGGTGGAGGGAGACCACATGAATATAAAGAGCATATAGGACTCGTTCTCAAGCGATGGCAAGCCGAATTACGAGCGGCACGTGAAATTTGACTAAAGGGAGGTGGGCCCACATACGCGGACAACACTGGCTCTGATACCATGTTAGAAAATCCAACCCAAAAGTTTAAACTATTAGGTGGAGGGAGACCATATGAATATAAAGAGCATATAAGACTCGTTCTCAAGCGATGTGGGACAACAACAACTTCAACGATGTTCACATAGTCACGTCGTGTTCACCTAGCCAAAAACTGACTCCCAGCCTTTCCTTCTTTCAAGAAGAAATTTTTCTTATGAACTTTTTAAGGAGGAAGTTATTCAATAATCTTCTCATCAACAATTAAAGAAGCGAATTAAAATTTAAAAAAATTATAAAGCACGTTGATAATTTCTTGGTGTTTTACATTAAGCAAAAATCCAAATATTTCACAATGGGTATAAGACTTTTATGGTAATGTTTCCATAGAGTCGCTCAGATTATCCCTTTAATAAGAAGATGAAAATGCCCAAGATGCCCCATGTTGAAGATAGAGTCACCTCAAAGACCTCGGATTCAAGGGCAATGTGCCCATCGGTGGTCATTGTAATTAGGGATGGGCAAAAAAATCGAGATCCACCCGAACCAGACACCAAATCAGCTTGTTTTGAGTGGTTCCCACCGGGTACCGGTCCGATTCCCGATTTCAATTTGCTGGAATCGGTGGGTATCGATTCAATTCCCGATTTCATGTGGGAGCCACCCAATTGGACCGGACCTATTTATATAATATATATTTTAATTCAAGCTATCTCACGTGAGGACTACTCCATGAATGCAGCCTTTCCATATCATATCTTCATCTTTTTTGAATATCTAAAAAACCCATTTATGTCATTTTTGCAATAAGATTTGCAAGGATAAAGATGAAGCCGAGGCATGGTTCAGTGACTTGAAAGCATTAATTTCTCGATGCCGTCATAGGAAAGTTAGAACAGAATCAAAAAGTGATGAAATTCCATCCGAAGCGATCGGTTTTATGGATCCACTCATGAACCGGACCGATGTTTCAGTTCTCGGGTAGATCCATGAAACGAGCGAGTGGTTCACGATTTCCATTTTCTGAAAAATTTCTTCAGAATCGAAAGTCAAAACTTTCGGGTGGAACTCCGAAGTCAGCCATATCTGGATAAACTTGCTAACATGCCCCTGTGAAAAAAAATTACTATTACTTCAATTCCGTTTGTTTCTAGGTAAATTTTATATCAAAAAATATTTTAAAGCATTCGGATCGTTTAGAAAAATGAATCAATAAAAGACTTAACTTGAATTTTAAAAGTTAATTTTCTTTTAGAAAATAATAATCATTATCAATAATACGACTATACATATGCACATGGGCATCCTCGGTCCTTGGTGGCTAGGCCTGAGTTCCAAAGGTTGGGCCTGGGACCCTGGTGCCGTGCTTGAGTCCCGAGTACTTGGCTCCCAGACCGAGATCCATCGAGGGCGAGACTGGTTCCTTGGCAACGAAGCTCGAATTCACATAGGTCAGGTCTAAGTCACTCAAGGTTAGGCCCAAGACCTCCTTACCCTTGCTCAAGTCCCCAACGACCGTTCACGAGTACCCCGCTCTTACCCCCAAGTCACCGGCATGTAGACTTAGGTCTATCGAGGTGTGGCTCGGGACCCCGACGGCCGTACCCAAGTACTCGGTTCTTGCGCCCAAGTCACAAGCATCTGGGCCTAGGTCCATCTGAGGGGTCCAAGAATTTGGTGCCTATGCTCGGGTACTCGGCTCCCACACCCAAATCACTGGATCCATATCCATAAAGGTTGAGAGCCCAGGTCTCTCGAAGCGGGCCCGGGTCCCCCGCTGTCATGTCGAGGAAGCTAGCTCTCGCGCCTAAGCACCCGGGCATAGGTGCAAGATCTCAACGCTTGTGCTTGCATCCCCGACAGTTGTGCCTAGGTACCGGCTCCCACATCCAAGTCACCGGCGACCGAGCGCAGATCTCTCTAGACCTGGCTCGAGACCCTGGTGCTTGTTCTTGAGTTCCGCGCAACCATGCCCAAGACCTTGATGCTTGCACCCGGTTCCTTGGCAACCATTCCGGAGTCTTGCTCCCACCCGACTCTACTCAATTCCACAAAGACTTAGAAGCTGTGCCTAGAATGCCAGTCCTCCTGCTCGCATACCCAGCTCTCCTGCCCAACTCACTGACACATGAGCTCGGGCCTCCCACGCTCGTGTTCGGGTTCTCGGTAGCTGGGCCTCAGAAACGCGACCGAGACTCCGGCGGCTGGGAATCAAGTTTTCACTTTCAAGCAACTAAAAATAATTTTTCAGTTTATTTTCAGATTCCAACCAAACATTGAAATATTATTAATTCCCTGAAAAATGATTTCTTAGCATATATTTTGAGAAATATTTTTTAAAAGTTAAATTTTCACATTCAATTGAATTCGAATCTAACGAATTACACTGCCTAAGGTCTCCTGGATTTCTCGGTCTACAAGCTAAAGAAAAAAGGGGGTCGCACGGTAACGTCCTCTCGTCCATTTTTATTAAAAAAATATTAATGGAGACTCGGGCCTGTCCTAGGCCCAAGGGAAGTTGCCGAAGGACCGACCGAATGGCTATGCGTGGGCTTTGATTGGATCTAGAAAAATCTCTCAATTGGAGCAGTTTAGAATTACGTACGGCCCGACCAATAATTGGTGAACACTGGGCCCATCGGACCGGAGTGGACCATGCCTAGTATCGCCCTGAACCGAAATGTCGGTGACGGAGGAAGCCGACGTTACAGTCCGTCAAGAGCGGGTCATCCGTATATGACCCCCCGGTAGCCTGACCCGACACCGATTGCTTTATACAACTCAAAAACCCTGTAATAAATTGTGAATCCGGTCTGGCCTTTACGGTTCGATATGCCATCTGCACACGAATGGTACCGTTGGAATAACGTCGGGGGATACAAGAACACATCACTCCTCGTCCCCAAGCACGTGCTGAGTATCTCTTTCCCCATTTGCAACGACTTCAGTTCGAACACAAACCGAAACATCTCCCCGACATTGGTCTCCACTATTGGTAAGAAACGCGGGGTCACTCGGGCCAAAATTCGTAAGTTAGGGCTAACAGTAGCTTACAAAATCCCAACGGCTTGTTAGGTTCGAGCTAATCAAATCGCTCCACACAAGTCGGGATAGAAAACATCTTATTGCCTAATTAGTACCGGCGAGAGATTTGTTTAGCAAAAGTAAAGCAGGTTTACAACTTTCAGAATATCTAGTCACCTTTTACTAAGCACGCTTAATTGAGTATACTTAATTTAATCAGTTTTGCTTAAATCCAGAAGCACACGGTCTGAACTAAACTGCTGATGAAATCCACATTTTGTGTTTAAAGAAATGGTGGATCTAAATCTCACAGGTCACGATGAGCCCGATAGCTTTTCTCTCACGGGTCGAATCTATTAAACAATTCCGAATTCCACTTATGGATGCATGGCTTTTTGGTGGTGATTGATCCTCGTGGACTGACTTTTTGTGCTTTAGATGTACACTGCGATCTGGCTGATTCAAGAATACCAAAAAGTACAAAAAAAAAAAAAAAAAACTCCGCTTGATTTTCCAGCCCAAAAAACCAGTTTTGCCGGGCGTTTTAATTCACTCACTAATTTAATTAACTAGTTGTAATAATGCCACGTCGCTTACTGAATTAATTTCTTAAGCGGATCTTATTATCCTTAACATTGCTCTAATTTTTGCAGTTCAACTCACGGCAGAAGTTCTGTCTTCTAAGATCCATCGTCAGGATGATTGTATAATTTAGTCATTGCAATTTTCGGAAACGTGTTGTTTTTGAGTTGCCTATTAATTCAATCAAACTTAACTTCTGTTTTAAGGGGCCAAATTTGTTGAACTTTAGATTAGTTCGGTTAGATCTCTAAATTACAACGAATGACTTTCTGCCAACTTTTCCTTGACACCGATGTTATCATGAGAATCGACCGTTTTGAATACTTATAATGCTACTTTACCGCAATCTTGATCTTTCTGATCAAGACTGCCGAAAAATCTTCTTATTTGAAAGAAAACAACTAATGACTTTGGTCCTCAATAATCTCTCGAGAGAATGATCTCTCGATCATACCCCATGGGATCCAAGTTCTTAATTTCGTTGAAATTCAATTACAAAATGTCTACGTATAGAGAATCACCAAATAAATTATGGTCGGAAAAAAAAAAGCAAAAGAATTGGAATTTTAAGCGCCATGCAGAACTGAAGAAACACGTTTGCACTGGTTTCATGGAAGGTTCCATCAGATCTGGAGGACTGTTTTGTTTCGGTCTTGTTCGGGAGTCATGTCCTGACATAATATTTAAAGATGTTCCGGTGCAGAGAGCCTCACCGTAGGAGTGGCTACGCGCGCTTCGAGGACTGTTGAGATTGGAACGGGGAGGGGGCCCCAGGCCTCGATACGGATCACCGGACCGACACCCGATGGGCCCTCGGAAACGGGAAAAACGGATCACGGCCGTCCGATCTTCCTGCCCCCACCTCCTCTGTCGACGGTTGGTAGCGCGGCACCTGCATTTAGGTCCCGTCCTGTCCACCACGTGATTCTGCTGTTCCTCCTCCCAGCTCCCCAGTCACAGGTACTCTGCTTCGTCGAGAGGAGGAAACATTAAGCGAACACGAACATCGTTTCTCGACGGTGCGAAAGTAATATTCCGCTATTTATGTACAAATAGAAAGGAAAAAAAAAAAAGAATTACCCACCTTGGATACGAAGAAAAATTGTGAAAGAGTCATATTACTAGAGATAAAAAAAAGTTATTAAATATAACCCAATCCATCTTTTAAAATAATTTCACTCGTGGTAGAAAGAAAGGATGGGAGATTAATCGAGTAATTGAGAATTATTACGAATACAAAATTAAAAGTAAGAATGTCATTAACCACATGTTTCTCTCCTTACATGCACACGTGTATAAATGTGCATCACGTACACAGGTGATCACGAGACGGATTCGGATTTAATTTTTTTTTGCATGCTTCCGATAATATTAACAGTTAGATCGTGTGTTAACTTATTTGTATAGACTACATATGTGATAAACGATAAAGATGTCGGATATGAAATTGACCATAGCTTATAACGCGTTTTGACTGATTTAGTTGACCAATTAAAAAAGTATTCATCGTGTTAGCGCAGTATGTATAGGTAAAAATACTTCGAAACCGATACTTCCTTATCTTTCCGATCAATCAGTTTAAAGTGAAGCGATTGATAAGATCAATCCCTCGAGAGTAGAGAGTCTAAAATGACAGAAATATTATGGACTATTTTATAAATGAATTAACATTTTAAAAATTATGTTTGTTTCGCGAAAAATAAATAGATTATTTAAAAATGATCGTTTACGTGGAACGTATTTCGAAATCAATCCATCGTAGAAGAGAAGAGACAAAGCTCGCGATATGTTTCAAGGGAGGGCCCCACGCAAGAGGTGCCTTCTCACGACCAATAAATGCGGGTGGGTCGAGTTTGAGTGTGAAGTGTGAACCGAATTGAATCCGAGTGGGCCGGTCACGCCCAAACTTGTCGGCACCGAGCCCGATTCGACTGATACTCATCAAAGGCTACAACCTCTACCCCAGGCGATTTTAGAGATTTGATTTTTGTGTGATAAATACAACCCCACCATCCCAATCATCAATCCCTTTGGAGCTCCTATTGATTTCCCTTTGTCTTTGTGTGCTTGATCAATTGATTCGTTTTTTTTTTTATGGTTCCTAAAATTTTCGGTATATCTATCGTAAATTGTCGTGCAACTTATTTAGATACCGATGAGACATGTGAGATTTAAATTAGCTAGAGGGAAAAATCCAAATGTACCCATGGTCGGGCATGTGTGTTTCGTAAATTTTGAGACAAAAGTGTCCTCGTCATGGGCGCGAAAATGGTCGCCAAACTCGCCTGTGATTACCATTCAGTTAATATTTAGGCCGATGAGATGGGGGAGATTCAAAATGTCGCCAATTTTCTTTTTTCTTTTTTTGGTTAGTACATGGCCAACTTCAAGGGGTTATTTTTTATTTTTTAAACAAACCTCACTTTGGGAGAACTTTGAGAAATTGCACCCAATTTAGTGGGGATTTTTAGAATTTTCCAAAATATTTTATCTAGGTGACCAGTTACTGAAAAAAAAGTTAAAAACAGATTAACATTTCAAATTTCCAAAATCAACCCGATTTCTTGTTTTTGTGTGCCTTGAAGCAGCATTATACACAAGCGGCATTCGATTATGGCGATTGTGAATGATCAATACTAAGCACTAATTAGCGAGTAACAGCATTCTTAATGAGGAAGCAATTAATACTAAGCACTAATTAGCGAATCAAATGGTTGTTTCCCCCTCCTAATTGTTCAATATCACTTAAGAATGTTTGCTTTTCGAAGCTCAATCGAGCAACACCATTCTTTTGGAGCATATTCAATATTGCACATTGAGTTAAAATTCAGAAATCATATTGGTCGATTTAAAAGTTTAGGCACTATATTGCACGTTGAATCAAAGTTGAGAAATCATTTGTATCATTATTATTATCAAATTTTTTTTTTGGGTCAAACATTTGTGTCATTGTACAACGCAAGACCTTGTCAGTTTGGCCCACCTCGTCCCACCTCTTCTTCCTCTATTTCGAGGTGGTTGCAAAGTGAACTGCGTCCATTCATTACATGACCAGAAACAGCAGCAGAACCAGAAGCAGAGGGAAGTGGGACGCGTCGTGGCTGCGTCCTTCTTGGGACTCACACTTTACCCCCCCTCGCTGCAGTTAAAAAGGTTTTGCTCTCTCCCATTCGAGAACATTCCTTTTTACACTAAATTATAAAAAAAAAACAAGTATTCAATTCTCACTCTTTATAATTTAAAAATCATTTTTCTAAAAACAGATAGCAATATATATATATATATATATAGTTATCGATAACGGGAACATAATTATCTTAAATAACTTTTGTAGAAAAAATATTTAAAAAATATTCATTTTTTTTTTAGATAAAGGGACCATACGAAAATTAAAAACGATGTATGGGACAAAACATTTATAAATTCGGGCGTAATTTTGGAATTTATGGTACGTGGATCAAGTCGGGTTTAAAAATTGCGACCCATCGCTCTGCTTTACCATTGAAAACAGCAGGACGCAAGCAGAATCCAGAAACAGAGACTCCAAACTCTCTCTCTCGCTCTCGCACGCACAATCGCAATCATGGTTCACGTTCACTCTCACGGCCATTACACAGCCGAAGATTGAAACGGAGAGAGAAGAGAGAGAATGGGCATATTAGCGACGAGCAAGGGCAGGACCAGCGACCAGAACTCGGGCATGGGCTTCCTCCTCGTCTTCTTCCCCGAAGAGCACCAACACCGCTCCACCTCCGATTCATCCGACATTGTCGACACACCCAAGCTCTTGTCCTCCTCTCCCTGCCCTCCTCCTCCTCCTCCTTCCCCGTTCAGAAGGACCCGCTCCGGCCGACTGTTGAGCAGGGCCCAGTCCACCATCTCCATCTGCGCCCTCCTCGTCTGCCTCACCCTCCTCGTCTTCACTCTCTCCACCTTCGACCCTCCTTCCCCCTCCGCCCCCGCCTCCGCCTCCTTGTCCCGCCGCTTCTTGCCCGAACGACAACCATCGCAACGCCACCGACAGCAGTCTCAGCCTCTCCTCACTCCCAAGCCCCAAAACGACCGCGCTCCTTCGCCGTTCTGGTCGTTCCCCTCTTTCTCCTGGAGGGCCAAGCCCAAAAATGGCGGTTCCAAGCGCCAGTTCGCGCTGCAGGGGATGGGCACTCTGTACAGGAGAGGCACGCGCGCCATGAACGACCTCGTCGTCGCTCACCTGGTCGAGAACCTCTCTGAGGAAGAGCTCCGCCTGTTCTTGCGGACGCTGCATCGCTCCGGCCTCACGGCTAGAGCCGACGTCGTCCTCATCTTCCCTTCCCGCCCCTCGGCCTCGAGATTGGGTTCCGTAATTCGCGAAGAAGACGAGTCGTTCTCGAAGCTTCTTTATCACTACACGCAGCGATTCAACGCGACCGCCGCGACTTCGAGGTCTCCCACGAGTTTCGACGGCACCCATTTCGCGAAGTCGTCCAAGGAAGCCAGCGAGCCGCTGTGGGGCAAGCGCGTGCGGATTGGCAATTCCAGCAGCGACGACGCCGCCGAGAGCAGCGGGGCGGCGAGTCTGGATAAGTCGACTCGGCCGACTTACGGGTCGGTGGTGGGCTTCGAGGCGGGGGAGCTCGACCCTGAGAACTCGCTCTCCGGGTTCCTGGACCACGTCCCCATGAGCCTGCGGCGGTGGGCATGCTACTCGATGCTGCTCGGCCGAGTCCGGCGGAACTTCAAGCACGCGATGCTGATCGACGCCAAGAGCTGGGCCGTGCTCGGCGACCCGCTCGGCGGAGTCAGGAGCCGGAGCCCCGAGACGGTCCACCTGCTGCTGACGACGGTGGCCGCGAGCAAGGCCGAATCGAACAAACACGGAAGGAGGAACTCGGCCCGGACTCAGCCGGTGAGCCCCGGGGTGGTGATGGGCGGGACGCGGGGGGTGAGGCGGCTGGCCACGGCGATGCTGAACGAGATCGTCCGGGCGTCGGTGCAGCAGCACAAGAGGAAGGGCTCGGTGACGGAGTCGGGGTTGCTGAGTCAGCTCGCGAGCAACGAGTTCGTGCTGAGCAACGTGAACCTGGTGGTGTCGCCGGAGGACTCGGGGAGTGGCGGCGACTCAGGGGCGGCGTTGATCAAATACGGTAATAATGGCATTAACAGTCATAATCGTGACGTAAAGGGTATGATCATGATGCAAATATGTTCGTCCGAGGTGGATTCTTCTGTTTATAGCGATTGTTAAGAGACAAAAAAAAAATAAAAATTCATAGACAAATAAAATAGCGTATTACATTACAGTCCGATGAAGAGAAGAAATGCCAATCATCGGTTCGATTTTCATGTATTTCTCTTGTTTTATTTTTCGTCCTACGAAATTTTGTTACCAGAAATGTACATAAATCCGTCGCAATAAGAATTGGCATTTCGATTCTTTTCTCCATGTTTTGGTCGATTTGAATTTTCCAAAAGAGGCTTGGTTTTTTTTTTTTTGGGGGTCCGGTTCATGTACTGCAAGCGATAAGTGCAAAAGAGTATAGTCGGCGTGGAGAGTAGAGGTGAGTATGGTCCGGGTTGGTCCGGTTTTCTCAAGAACCATGGATCGGACCAGTGGTACCGGTTCTTAATTTCAGGAACCGTGAACCGGATTGAATGTCTTTGAAATCGTGGACCGACTGGACCACCGGTCTGGTTTTCTCAAGAACCGTAGACCGGACCAGTGGTACCGGTTCTTAATTTCAGGAACCGTGGACTGGATCGAATGTCTTTGAAATCGTGGACCAACCGGATCACTGGTCCAGTCCGGTTCTCGGGTGGTTCCATTGGACCGGTAAAATGAAAATGAAACGTAAAATGAAAACAAAAATAAGAAACCCGAGTTTGGACATCACGTACAATACATCAAATAAAATTAGCTTGGGAGATACCTGTTCTCCTTCATAAGGACAAAATGAAAAGTTCTTCTGTGCATACCAATTGCCTCCATAAATAAAGCCATAATTATGATGAGCAATATACATTCGTGCATATTGCGGTAATGGTGCTGGGAACGCCGAATCAAGGTGCGCACCGTCTTTTGGCAAAACCGTAGTTACTCGAGAGAGATTTTTCAGTGTGTGCTCATCACTGATTGTGAAACAAGATTCGGTGATCGGTCGCCGGTTGTGCTTGGATGCAATGTTAGATCCGTCCTTAAAGAATGAGCGAGTTTTTACAAGCTGGATCAAGTTGATTCACTTTTTAGATTTACTTACTTTGTGAGATTTTTATTTTTATTTTGAAGTGATACATGTCTCTTTGATATGAAATGAAGATATTTCTTTCGACCAAATATGTGTGTGTGTACTTTTGTGCATACCAATTGCCCTGATGAGCCAGTCCGAGGTGGTGAAGGTTTCTGCTCAAGCTTTGCATCCAGAGCCCCCTGCCTGTGGCTGTGACTTGTGGGTAGAAAGCAAGCATGTGCTTCGTGGGGCCAAAAGGGGGACTTCCTCATCATCTCTATATTGATCAAAGCCAGATATATTTAGTTCAAATAGCATGTCGTATGTAGAAACCTGAATCTGCTATCAAATGTAGGAATGCCATCATATGTGCCGTGAGTAACGACGAGCCGGAGCCTCGAGAAGGTCGATCTCTCCGGGACCGTCCTTCCTCGGAATCGGATTTAGCTCGAGGGATCGATTTGATTACTAAGCAATAGGAAGTGGGATAAAATTGAATAAACGCATAAATGGATGACTAAAGTGCAATTTGATAAAATAAAAATAAAAATAAAAATTGGGAAGCGGCCATAGGCACGTGGGACGCGGGTGGTGCGATCCTTTATGCCCCCCTCGCTCGCGGCTTTTAATGCACCGTAAAGCCACCCCCCAACTAAAGCGTGCTCATTTACGCGCCTTCCTTCATCCTCTTTTTTTTTGCCCTTTTTGTTAAAAGCGCTCTCGTTGGGAATTTTTTTTGTTTAGTCGCAATTGTTAGAAATTTAAATACACATATTTCCTAAACTCGATGCCTCGTTTCGTCTCGTGTCATGCGTGATCGATGTTAGATCGATATATTTCTCGCTGTCTATGTTTCACTCCTCGAAGCCTCCTGATCATCGATATCCTGTGTCGTGCTCGATCGATATGAGTTCGGATTTTTGTTCGCAGAAGATACTTCTTCATTGATGATAGATAGACTCCGATCCTCCTCTCCGTGATTTATGCCGTAACCAGATGCAGGATTCGGAACTTGTCTCTCCGCCTCGAGATTTTATCCATTTATCTAATCTCACCGAGTACATTAATACTAATAATGATAACTATATTTATTTATAATGTTTATCATCATCATTTTCCCCTTTTCGAAGACTGATCCCATTATATAAATAATGAAAATCACAACCAAAGAGAATCGCCATTGACCTCCCTTGATCCATTCTTCGAATTCGCTTAGCCAGCACGGAGGAAATTTCCATGAAAGAAACCAAAGAAGCTTCCACCGTCGTGAGGGGTACTGGACTTCTTTTTTCAAAAAATTTCCCCTTTTTTCTTTGTTGTGCGTGGACTCGACACAAGCCTACATTAGATCTGTTTTTTTTTTTCCATCAATTTCATAAATGGACCGATCCGTTTATCTGAAATCCTAATTCCGTTATCGCAGATCGTGTTGAGAACCGCTGGCCTTACTTACGGTGTCACCCCGCGATAATGCGTGCAGATGTCGAACTCTGAAGCTTATGGAGGCTAGCATCGAGATTTCGGCAACTCTAGCCAATATCATGAATCGCATTAACCCTAATTTGGCCGTGGAAATTTCGTAGCGGAGTTAATTCTAACTCGTTCTGCAATCAAATCACGTTGAAGGGAGAAGGAGAGAGCAGAGCGGTGAGTCATGTGGTTAAGTTCGTCCGTGATGATATTAATGTCATGCCAAGACTCGCAAAGTCAAAGTCTCGGGATCAATTAATTAATAATCTAATTATTCCCCAAGACCAAATCTGGACGACCTTCTTCTATATTTTGGAGTTCCCCACGACATTGAAGTTCCAAGTGCACGACTCATTAATTACTTTTACATTTAAAGTGTTCATAAGTCTAGTAATCTCAAACACGACCTCAATGGGAAAAAGGGAAATTGCGAATTATCAAATTCGTCGAATTATTCCACGTCGCTTGTCTGTTGCGATCTTCCTTTGCCTGTAAAATTGAGTTTTCTTTTTTGGGTCGAACATTCGAACACGGTATCTTTCGCCCCTAGCTTATTCCGCTCGCGTGGCCTGATCTTACTTGTACGCGAGAGGGGGATGGGGGGTTAGATAGCGCGCACGGCGTCGCCTATCGGGTATCTAATTGGAGCTTTGGATTGTGGAATCGATCGGAGCTAAGAGGGGAAACCAAAATAATTGAAAGATAAAATTAGGAAATGGAGGCTTTGGATTCGATCAATGTCCAAACAAGGCTAAAGCCAATTCCGCCGACAACAAACGATAATGATGGGCTTCTTCTTGGGTCATTGCATAATTCATATGAGACAGCTTCCGTCCTTTTTGTCCTTTTATCTTCCCTTGTTTTTTAGATTGTTTTTTCGGCCGATACCTTTTATTTTAGGTTATTTTTTGTTTTTTCGATTTCATGCCCCCCCTCTCTCTCTCTCTCTCTCTCTCTCTAGCTTGCTTCTTTCTAGAGAGTAGAGAGAGAGGGCGGGAGGGGCCCACATATTTGTGTGGAACGAAATCGAGATTGGGGAGATAGATAAAGGGTTGGCTCCGTAAGCAGATTTGAGTGGACTCAGTGAGTTGGTAACAGCTTCTCTCCCTCTCTTTTTCTTTAAATTAATTAATTAATTAATTTATTTATTTATTTTATTGTGGATAAATGACAAAAAAAAAAAGTTAACATTGGAAAAAAGAGGGTGAATTGAGAAGATATGACCTTTTTTCACCAAAAATAAATAAATAACGAAACTCCAGATATTTGATATATTTATCGTTGGATGAGATCTCAATTCCAACGACGGTTTCATTAGATATCTTACAACTAAAATCCATTTTTTTTTTTCAATCTAGTTCCTCCACCATCGCGAACTCCAGTTAGATTCAAGCATGATACACTTTTTCGTTATTGGGAGAACTCAAATACTCTAAATCGAGGCTTTTTTTTTTCCTTTTGAAAGATAGATGAGCGACACAATCAATCTATTGTTATTGAAAGACCCAAAAGATTCTTTCAACGTATCATTTCTGGGTTTTCAACCGTCGTTGTTGGGCTTCAAAGTAATTATTGCAATGGAATGACTTTTGCACAATTTTTTTGCTCAATTACCTAATTCTAAGCTAGTCCATTAAACACGGTTGACCCGGTCTGTTGCTTAGGACCCAACAACAGATCGTGCGCGCTTTGTCGTGGTGGTGCCTCTAATTCCAGTCAATTCGCACTGAGAACGAATTTGGAATATGGCAAAGTTCAATCAACTCGTCACTAGCGCGACTCAAACTTTGACTTTCCTCAAGTGATATTAATATAATTAAAGTATTTGGTAATGGGAGAAATGTTACATCGAATGCTTTGAATTTCGAAACAAATTGTGTTTATATACAGCTAAACTGGGTCATCTCTAATATGGTTAAACATGACACGTCCATATATTCGACTTATCGATTACATGCCGAATAGACGATCCTACTTTGTATTTACGATAGGAGTCGTTTCCATACATAACCATTTACTTAGCGATGGATACGCGCACACAATCATATATAGCATTAATGACCGAATGAACTATGTGTGTAGGCATATGGGCTCAATATTCCTTTTTTAGCATTGTTTAAGATCGCCACCCGAGCACTCCTCTCGCATGCGGTTCGCATAATTTAGATCGAGTCTTTACGGAAGCATTTTTCTCGTTAAGATTGATGACCATAGTCAGTACTTACTGCCAATTTTTTTTTTTTTAATGAATTTTCATCCTCTAATGTTGTAAAGTAAAGGGCAATGTGACCTTCCAAATCTTGCCCTAGAAACACAAGCAAATCCCAGGAAAAACAATGATAAGATCTTTCCAAACCGAGAAGTGACAACCGAAATTTACACTTTTGCCCTGTCAACACCAACAACTATAGAAATTAAATAAGACAATATGGCCACACAAGCTGACAATTAAATAATTCTTTTTTTTTTCCAAAAATAAAAATAAAAAGTAAAAGTTGGAATCATCATCATCGTTGCATCGTGTAGAGAAAAGCAGAAAATGGGGCGACTCATAAAATTAAGCCGAAAGGTCCAGAGCGCTGGTCCGCATGCAAAACATGGTCCCAAAGCTTTGTTTTAATTAATCTCTCTTTTACCGGAAATTGTTTTAATTCGAATACAAATATAGTCGAATGCGAAAAATTACTTATATTTCCAAAAAGGACGGAGCTAAAAGACGCTTCTTAATCGACAAGCAATGATGGACTCGATCGAAATGTTGAAATATGCTGATTATCTTAGACAACATTATGTACCGGCCGCTCGTAAGTTTAAACCGAAAGCCGTTCTTTTTCGTGCCAAAATGAGTATCTATTTTTTTCGCTTTTTTCCTCAATTGCGAAATAAGCACTTATAAGATTGCGCCTAGAAAACCTTCAAAATTCCTTTGTCCTAACTTATAACATCATTCTACGAGAAACTAAACTTTACAATTCCTTTATATATTTGATAAAATGCTTTTTAGGAAGCCACATAAAAGGAAGGCGGGCAGTTGTAATCGGTAAACGTGGTCCATCCAGAAACAGCTGCTTGCAGAGCTTAATCACACCGTCTATGCTTCACCGTGAATCACATGACTGCAAATTTGTTTGATACCGAGACGTCGGATTACGATTGGATTCTCCATTTTGTTTGTTTATTATTGTTCTGGGGAACGAAGGTCATCAAATTCCCAATGACTTTAGACATAATTTTTACTGCAGAAGCGCCAAGTAAAGAACAATCAGCCAAACATCTGTCACAATATACCTCTCCGAGATACCGACAAGACCTCTATAATTCATCCACGTACGATGTTGGAGAAACATCGCTGTTTTTGCTTTTTGAACGATTCAATCCAAAGAGAATCTTTTCCTCGCATTTATTCGATCAGAACGAATTTAGGTTATTCCCAATAATCAAGATCTTCACTAATCAATCCAATAACCCAGTTTTTTAAAATTTCAATCGGTGGGGTCATGATCATGAAAGGAGGTCGCTTTTGGAAGTATTTATTGATCAATGTCCAAAGGAGGAGGTTCTACAAGTAGATACTCAATTTCTTGGCCTCCAACCCACCCAAAAGGCAATAGTTCTCACGGATTGCATATGATGCTAGGCCTTGGTGTGTGTGTCTGTGTGTCTCTGTGTGTGTGTGTGGGGGGGGGGGGGGGGGGGAGAGATTGATTCTATGATCTTATACTCACATGAGAGGATACGGGTCATATTACATCCGTGCGGCGGATCATGTGAACCTAGCTACTTAGTTAGCTCTGGCTCGAAAACATTAATTGCTCGGGCCGTTGTTCAATATTTTGGATCAAAATCGAAAAAAAATTCAAATCGGTACACATACGACGAATTTACCCAAAAAAATTGACACACTTGTGACGCAAAATTAATTTTTTTGACCATCAAAAACCCTGAAACAGTACACCTGCGATCAATTTATCATCTGTTAGTTTCAGTTAAATTTGGTTAATACCACGAAAAAATCCAAACCGGTACACCCGTGACAAACGAAGGGCAAAGACCCAAAACTAGTACACATGTCATCTAACTTAGCAATTAACAAAAATTAACATAGGGTAAATTTGTCGCATGTGTGTGGGTTTAGGATTTTTAATTGTCAAAAAATTAATATGGAGTAAATTTATCACAGATGTAATAATTTAGAGTTTTTCGTGGGATTACCCTAAATTTTTTGTGGTTATATCATAGATCATATCATGCACGAATTTTATCCAACCGAGAGAAGCCAGAATTATATAGTAATCCTCGCGAATTTTACTCTCTCTCTCTCTCCCCCTCTGTCTCTGTCTCTCTGTCAATGTGGGGAGAGAGAGATATTTGGTTGTCACTTAACCTGCAAAAAGCACTCGGTAATCTATATCCATGGTGTTCGACCAAAATATATATATATCCATGGTGCTTTTGACCAAATAAAAAATAAATAAAAATAAATCTATATCCATGGTGCTTATGTTAGTAACAAGACGAACGACAGGGTTGAAGGACAGTGTAAGCTCTGTGGGCCCCCCCTCGGAAATAATGCACACTTGGCGTCCGATTGAGAAACGTGACCGGGGGGCCAATCATCGCAGTTTATTCGGTTGGTGACCACTTTGGATTAGGGCTTTTTGGCTGGAGAGTGAGTGGTTCAGAGGCTGCTGATTGACGGAGGGCTTCATCACGAGGAAGAAGAGGGGGATTCTCTTACAAGGAGAAGGATTCCTCTCTCTATGGACCGAATGTAAAGGCAAACTGAGAGAAATGGTTAAAACTTAAATGGGGCCGCGAATGATTACCGTTTATTGTTAAATCAATTGTGACATTTTTAACCTTAAATGATGTGGCTACCCGAAAGGCCTGCGCAATCATGAGTTCGAGCCGAGCGATGTCCCGGGTTTGGTGCGAATTCGGCGTGAAAATGCCTTTTCCTAGATTAAGAACAGCTCATCCTCGGGACCTTTTTGAGGTTTTGAGAGTCGATCGAAATGAAGCTATCTTGATCTCGAATAACTTGACCTTAAAGTCGTGGGAACTTGTCCAAGCATTTCTTTTGTGTCATAGAAAGTTGCATTTGAAGATAAAAAGAGCGATTCTTGATATAAAAGAAAAAGGCATGAAAGTGATCTTTATGTCATACAAAGTTGGTGGAGCTTGAAAGCATAGCTCCATGCATCTTCCGGATGAAGCTTGAAAGCATAGCTCCATACAAATACAACACCAATCGCCATATTTTACATTAAGTCGAGATCAAATGCAATACATGTACATTCCTTTCACAAGTTTGTCTGGTAAGAGTCGAGTGGAAAAAGAACAAAGAGAAAAAGAGAGACCGAAAATGAACTACGCTTGACCAAAAAAAAAGAATTTGACCTTTGTCACAGTCCTTCGAACAAGGGAGCTTGGAAGAAATGAGAGGCGTAACCTTTTAGGAGGAAGAAAGCAGAGACTGTCCTTCCTAACAAACGGCAAACTCAAACTTAATTCTCGCTAGAAACTACACATTCATCATCGTGCGAAAATGATGGACGAAACAACCCCACGCCTGCTTGTCCAATGTGACTCCACACCGAACCCTGAGTAGCCAAGAAAAAAGGAGCACAGGAAGAAGTTTGTCTATAATGCAGCCCCTAAAATAAATCAACCTTCTTCTTCTGCATATCTTGCTTCCACTTCGGCAATTTGTAAAATTCTTCTTTTGTCATCCCTAACACAGTCTGAAACTCGTCATCGCACAGATAGGCCTAAAAAGTATTGCATAGAGTGAATATGAAAGTTCAATTGGGAACCGATAAGGGGGAAAACCTGTCCGTATTGAGGGAGTTGATAGCAATACTTACCTCTCTCCTTTTAAAATCAATTCCAGTCACAGGATTGTCGGATTTAGCCTTCAGTTGTTCATAGGTGAATATTGCTCCGCTACCACCATCATCATTCTCATCCTGCTCCAATTCCTGCTTTGGTTCTGAATCATTTCCTACTGTTTCATTGGGCTGTGATGCCTCTATCGAGCTTTCGGTTTCAGAAAGGGGATTTTCGTCTTTCGGTTCAGCTGTACATACAGTGTAAGTTTTAGAGAGAGAGAGAGAGAGTAGTAGCAATACAGTCAGTTAAAAGAAAGGATTTGGCCAGGTCACGTTTAGAGCAAGCAAAAGACTTGAACCTAATGTCCTATCGAGATAGTAGTTAACCTACACAAAAATGCAGATTGTAAATTATTACCGAGGGAACTGCTTCCTGAAGGAGTTCCACTTGCTTGAGTGGGAGAGGCATCTGGCGACTTCTTCTGCTTTTCAGCTGAAAGAACCGAAGATAGAGCAGCTACAGCAGCAGCTCGCTGTGAACCCTGACCTGCCGTAGATGGCCTAGGAGAGGTCCTTATCTCAGACGGTTGATTGAATGCAGAGGATAATGCAGCTAAAGCTTCAGCTCTCTGCCTTGCGCCACCTTGACTTGAACCATTGGATTTGTCCTCACCCTACAAATTATCGTGCAAATAAAAAAGCTGCATTCTCAAGATGAACATTGACTCTTAAACTAGAAAAATAGCAAAGACACTCATATCCCATGAACTTCAAATTTCTAAGCGAATAACCCTTGGGTATAAGAACGATTTAAGTACAAGGAAGATTTCATTTCACACTCCTGAGGTGAAGCTACTGCCAGAATAGCAATCTTACTGAAGATGATTTGCCAGGAGATGGGTTAAATGCCGAGGACAAGGCCGCCAAAGCTGAAGCTCTCTGGGTTGGTCCTCCTAGACTTCCATTTGATCTATCCTGGTTCTACAATGACAGACAAGTATACAGCCATCATAATAGCAACAATTACTGAAGTGTGTCGGTACAAGATATAATCGTCCCACCAAAGCGCAAACTAAGAGTCAAATACTGTGCGAGACGTTTGCAGACTGAGTGCATAATGATCACAAACATAGTTTGGGATATTTCAACAGTGTAATCTTCAGACTGGAATCAATTCACAATCCTGGCACATAATAGCTTAATGTATTGTACTACTAGCAGAAATTCAGAGTCAAGCATTTTTACCTCTGCAGAATGACCTATTCCCAGAAGTAATGCCAACTTTTTCTGGAATGAGTTTCCTTGAACCTGCATCGTTTGGAAAAACATTAACAGCGAAAATTTTAATAGTCAATTTTAGAGTGAATCTCTAGATCCACGATCAGGATAACGTATTAGTCATCCACTGGAAACTTTCAAGAATAAGAAGGATGGTGGGAAACGTATAAGAGGATTTTTTTTTTTGGGGGTCAGAAATATGTACTTTTGTATGCCATAATTTCACCATATTATTAAGCATACTGAAAAGACATAGACATGATGAAGATGATGACTACGTAAGGATAACAACAAAATAGAAGCTGCTCTGAAGCAAATGAATGAAAATGAATCTATCATCAAGACACACCAAGCAGCCCAGTTAGGCATGAATACAATGTACGGTACAGGCGAATATGGAAACTCCATGATAAATATCTTTCTCCTCCAATAAAAATTCAGTATTCTGAAGCTTCCACTCCCTAACCACTGAATTTACTACTTGATTCATCCGCTGAAAGAATCAAGAACCTCAACAGCTATTGAGCGAGCACAAAAAGACAATGCAGCTCACTTTGATTCAGCAGCTATAATGAGTGTTCTTAACCATTAATGAGAAGACAAAAACCGTGTAATATGAGAAGAATCCAGCAATTGATGCATCAGTCCCCAAGCAAGGAACGGGTCTCCTAGTATGGAGTAGGTTAACCTCACCAGTAATCATTGAACTGGTGGCTTAACAAGTGCCTCCAAGATACTCGATAACAAAATCACTTTAAAATTCCCACCAGTAAATAATGTGGGATGTTTTCTCATGTGTGTCAGGCGGACGCCATGCCAGATTTCCAGTGAGAAATGGGTTGGAAAATGGTTAGCATGCATCAATGTCAAAGTGATAATAGTTCAATGTACGGGTTGGTTAAAAATTAAAACCACAACTCACAAACGTGATTGAAAGTGCACCAGAATAATGACAGGTGGATTTTACCAAAGTGAGGTAAACCATAGTAATAAAAGAGGGGCAAGAAACAACTTTAGCATCTATATCAATGACATTCCTACAGGAATAAGCATTGCCTGTACCTCAGTTCTACCAAATTGCCTTGGCCCTACAAGCTGTACAATCTAGCTATGTAGACTGTGAATGCTGGTCCATATGTTTAGGGGTTTGTTTCACATCCTAAGCTCTCTCCACACAAACAACAGGAGCATAATCTTTTATCTCACATAGTCCCAAGAAAGTTTCTTCAGTTTAATCAAGGAAAAGAAATTGATGATTGAAGACGAGGACTCAGCTTCCACAGTCTTTGCTGTTGCTGGTTTTAGATGAAATATTGTGGGGCACAACAGAAACATGTTATGAATGTTTATTCTGTCTCTTCTAATAAGTCCAAACTGTCGTGCCTGGATGTGTTAATCCTGGTCTTCTTGTTATAGATACAATCTATATTTCACCTGCTACTCCGGATTTTCACTATTCATTCAGAAAAAAGAAGTTGAAACTGGATTTATATTTGCTAAAAACGTTTCTTGCTCGTAGTATTTTCAATCCAAGATAAGGCTGTCAGATAACTAGCTCAAAATTATTAGCTTCAGAAACTCGACATACTTCGCCTCTTTCTGGTCATCGGTGGAAAAACTGTGAATAGACATTATGCAGCTTTGTATGCAAAAACAAGGTGGAAAAACAAAATGTACTTGCAGTAATTGACAAAATGCATTTGCATTTACTTGCTTTCAGTAATAACGTTGAATGCAAGGGTATAGTCAAATAAGTGGAAATCAAGGCAAAAGTGAAAAGACAATGCCATTTTTGAAACACATACCGTTGCTTTTGCAGAGTCCCATGAAAAGTATACTGTGAAAAAGGATGGCTCATTTCCTTCTGTAACTTTGTAAATAGGTACATCTGGAGACAAATTCTCCAGAGACACAGCCATGTCAATGTATTTCTGCAAAGAACAGCCAATAGTGAGCTAAGTGAACACAAGAAAACTGATGACATTGATTATCTAAGTGGCCCTACCTGACCAACTTCGAAAGCACTCTGCTTTTCTTTCAAGTCCACAGAATGACCAACCCAAACAAAAACTTCAGCATGTGTATCCAATATCATGATATCCTCCGTTAACAAATCATCTTGTGAAAAGTTGTATACTTCCTCAACCTACAAATAATAATCATAAGAAATACAGCGACATATGTTTGTTTGTGGGGATTTCTGAAAAGTCAGAAGGATTTTTTTTGTACTTTCCCGCCAATACCTAAAACATCCTTTAAATTTACAAAATTCTATTAAAATTTTATATGGAACACGTGTCAATATTTATTTATTATGAACGTTTCAGGTGTTTAAGATTAAAAAAAAAATCAAAGTGTGTGCGTCACCAGATTTTCAAAAGTGAAAAAGTCAAAAGTAAAAGCCACTCCAAATGAACTCAGAAATAGTTCCCAAGATTAGCTGGAACTCACCTCAAACTTTCCTGTGGGATCCATGAGAAAAGGGAAAAAAGAGAAGTCAGAATTTAGCCAATTTTATGGAAGACTCATATTGGGTCAAGATATATATTTAGATCCGCACTCGAAGATGAGAAAAGGATAAAAAGGACATTCTTTGGTCCATATTCGCACCTTTATTAAGTGAATATGAGAACAAGTGGGGGTCCCTGACAGGCTCCTGGGAAATCTTGTTACTAGTGTAACTTTGTTTCCCTCCAAGTGCAAACCAGAAGGCTGAGCTCTCTGTACCCTCTTTTGCATGTTTCAAAGCAACCCCAGGCTGCACTTTGACACAAGACTCATATATCAAACAAAAAAATAAGGTAACTGAAAGCAGAATGGGACAATGTATAATTTAATTATACATTTATGCCTAACTTAGTTGGTTGATGGGGAAAGTGGAGAGAGAATAAAGGCCATGGCGGGATTCCTATTTTTCTCAGAAAAAGAAAAAGAAAAAACACGTTGCCTGCTATACGTCAATTTTTTCTGGTTATGCTTTTGAAGAAAGCAAAACTATTTTCTGTTGATTAAAATGGTTATGTTATGCTTATATTTTCCAACAGATCTCTTTCTTGGATGCAGGACCAGTTTTACACCCTTTAGGCACAGTATTATGTAAATGATTTCCGAGGATAGGGACCAGAAACACAGGTACCTTATGAACCCAACATTTAATTTCCTCCTTTAAAAAGCTTCCACAGTGCAGCGTCCATAAAAAAGGGCACAATCATTAATCGTCAACCTTTTATTGCAGAGAGGATCTTTAACAATGTGACCCCCCCATGATCTTGGTTAAGTAAATCTTTTCTTGTTTCTTTTCTGTTCTTTGGTTTGATATTATGACTTCAAAATCTCGACGCATTCACTCAAGAACAAGCACACGCAAATCACTCAACACTCGTTATTTTTCAAACAGATGCAGTTATTGTAAAATAAGAAAATACCAGAAAATGAAAGCAGATAGTACCTTCAAAAGCTCTGCAACTTTTGCAGCAAGCTGCTGGTGCTCACAAGTGCTCTGATTGCCATGCCATGTGAAAACTGAAGATCCAGATTGAAGAAGAAAACACTCGGCAGAATCCAATGATGTTGCCACCTATTCATTGTGTACTTTGCAGTTAGCATAGCAAAGGAAGACGATTGATTGTGAAATCACGATCTCCCTATTTAAGGCTAACGTAATGAGTGAGAACTATTGGTATCTTAGAAAGACAGAGTTTGCCCTTTGGAGGAAGAAATGTTGGCCACCAAAGGTTACCCCCAGAATGAAGAAAAATAACAATTTCTATGATCATATGATGAAGACAGTGTGTACAGGAATCAATCCCTAGTTTGTATTTCCAGCATAGAAATCCCAAAGCAGGTAACCATAATCTACCAAAGTTATGTTACAAGATGTCACGTAAGCATACTGATAACAACGAACAAATTCATCCAACCAATAATAACTTCAACTAAAAACCACCTAACCCTTTCAACATTTGAACAGAGTCCACATACTATCATACTGCAAATTTCACACATCGAAAGAGAAGATAATATAACCAAGATATTCAGGCATGAAAAGAAAAAGTAGCTGTTCGAGTGACAAGGATCACATGGACAAATATGAAGTGTACGTCAAAAGGTACTCAACAAAACTTACCGCATCAACTTGGACAGCTTTACTGTTGTGAATGCCGGTACCAGACACCCTAATGAGAGCGATACTTTCTTGTGTATAAGTTTCATCTGTCAAACCTTTCTCTGCAATAAGCTTTTTGTAACCCGAGCTAAAGCCTCCCTGAAGAAGAATCAGATTGAAAAAGAGCAATTTAAAGTTTTAGATCCTCCAATTCAATATATGCATTTCACTGCAGAAGCTACAATATTATAATACAAAAGACAAAAGGATACCTTAAGGACTACCATTGGCTGAAAAAGTGCAATGAATTGAGGTGGCTCTTTATCTTGCAATATATGACCCTACAAAAGCATTTATTAAACAGAATGCTTGAGAACAATTTGTTAAATAGAAATCTTAGGTTTCAAGTTGACTAAGTAAAGATGTACTTGAACAGGTCTCCCTTTCAATGAGTTGGACATTGTGTTAGCCAAACGAGCAGCCATTTTTCGGTCCTCCTGAATAAGGAACTTATATCTTGTCAATATTCTTACATCGAATATAGAACATCCAGCCTAACAAGTTGTGCCAAAGCTGAAATTGAAAGATTGGACCAGCATTTGTGAATTCCTATCTCATCTAATCAACAGAAAATAACTCATCAATGTCACGAGTCCAAGAAAATCGAAACGTCCGATAAAAGACTTGTACACTTAGATTTAGTGATGAAATTAACCTTCAAAGCAAAGGCAGAATGCTCCTACTACTTGACAGACAATAAAAGCAAAGATCACAGAGACCCAACTAGTGTGGATAACATGTGCAACCCAACTCTTTTATGAGGAACAGCATGTTAGCATCTAATATTGATTGCAAAAAATGGAAAATTAGCATCTGAGAAGAATCTGGGTAATAGATCCTTCATCACCATCCTTTGTACTATACAATAAAAGAGGAACTACAGCATCTACTTTTTTGTATTCATTTATGCCTAGACAAATAAAGATTCATTAATAGTTAATCCACAAAATTTTCGCGTTCTCTCTCCTTTCTTATCCAATTTTTTACTCGTTCCCTCCATCTTCATATACAGTGAAATGCAGATTCCCGGTTGAACATAGCTAATTACACCCCCATAGGTATCTCATTTGTGAAAGGAAGCAACAGCAACACGATGCAAAACATGCCTATTTGAGTGTTTGAACGTATATGTGTGTTAATTAGCACAACTTGGCAAGACATCAATTACCTCAATACTATCCTTTCCAATCCAACAGCACAAAAAGTAATCCTCTTTCCTGTCCCCTGAATGGTAGGTATAAAGAATAATGTAGCAATCTCCGCTATAGAATTTCCCAACATCCTCTTTAGGCAATGGCGTCTTAGCACTGCCATTTATGCGCCACACCTGGTTATGGTTAATGAAGTGTATTTAGAGAGATGTCACCTCAATCAGCCTCAATAAGAACTAGGAAAGGAATTATCCACTGTACCTCCATTTTTCCACCTCCTTCAAGCAAAGGTGGGACTTCCTCATTCACAGGAGCACCTTTTGCCATCCCCTTCACACCGATACCTTGTTGCTTCAGTAAAGCTAGCAAAACGTGAATTGTCATTCAGTAATTGTAATAAAGAAAGCATTTAAAAATAAGATGATAAATTTGGAAGGAGAAGTGACACCTGCTACTTTCCCTCTGCCCTCCTCAGCACCTGGAGCAGTGGATCCAGCTGGCCAAGAGTCAAACTTGGACTTAAATGCCCGTGTTTCATATCCTTGGATGACCCTGGTTAAGCGTGTTGACTTTGGTCTATTTTGGCTAGCAACAAAACCCTGAAGATAAGTTTCGAAAATGAGCACATGTAACCTCTATATTGTGAAGATTAAGCTCCAAAGACTACAGATTTACCTCAGCCACTTGGCTGGAAGCCTTTCTCTCATCCACCGTTGTTACACGGCCAACCCACACAAAAATTTCAGAACCACAATCGAGCATGTAGCATTTATTGTTTTCCAGAATGCTTTTAGATAGTTCACCTTCAACAGCCTTCACATCGCCCTCAATGATGCTACCAAGAGAAACCATACAAAATGGTAAATGTACATAATGTTCAGTAGAAAGTAATTAGATGGCCAGCTCTCTTGGACATACTTGAGAAACTCACAATGAAAAACAATTACTACACATAGACAAGATTTATATGATGTAAAAGAACATGTAATGGTAGCATTTGACTAGTATACCCACTACGCATCTTTTAGCAGAGGAGGCAAATAAAGCTATGACCGGTAAGGACGTCATCAAGAAAATCCCGCAGGAACCAATCTGCAGTCACTGGTTAATTGTTTAGACTGTCAAGAACTTCAGCAGATATTGCCTCTTCATTATGTTGCCTTTAAAGAAGTAATTCTTTCAGAACTTACAGATGAATGGACAGATGCTGATCCACTCATTAGTCTTCTACTCAATGAGCTCTGCATTCCAAGTTCCTCCTCATAGAACAGCATGAACCAGGGTTATCTAATGGAGGAAAGAAGCGGAATGGGGTTGACGGGATTGGTTGATTTCACTACTCGACCACTATCCTCAAAAACATGCTGGTAAACCAGGAGTAGGGAAGAATGTGAAATTTCATGTCTTAACTATGTGCAAATTGCAAGGCATACACAAAAGCATCTGCAAACTTGTAGATCAGTTTTCTCCGAAGGTATCGGTATCCTTACGAACACTAGAAGTAAATATGGGGGATGCTGATAAAAGAGGCACTGTGCCCCTCAACTAACCACTTCCCCATATAAGATAGTGACATACCTATAGAGCTTAGCTGGAGTTGTTTCTGGAATAACTTCATCATCACTAGTCACCTTCTTGCCAATTGGAGCAAAGCCGCCAAAGAGAACCCAGAATTCACCCGAGTCTGACTCTGTATCTAACTTCCCATCCTCTATCATGGTAAAGAAAACATGCATACATGAGAAGGGAGATCACATAATGGCAAGGTGTAAGTGTAAAAACCCTTATTGCGATTCTATCACAGAAATCATAAATTTAACATCCCTCGCTTTCATAAAAATACAATAAGAGAAAACTCCAAAAACAAGCAGAAGATCATCATGACTAAATGCACTCTCACCGACAATGGCAACGTCACAGGTCCCCTCATGATACTTTTCCTTAAAAAATTGAATCACTTCCAAGGCCTTTCCCCTTTCCTGGATATTGGAATTTGTGCCATTGAACTGATAAATCTTATTCTCAGTATCCAAGATGAATACATCATCATGATTTAACGAGGATCGAGCAAAAGGGACCTGCACGAGTAAAGTTAAGTAACTGTACTCTGTTGATTAAAGCATATCACGTCCAACATAGCTTGCCGCGAAAAAAATATGAGAATATGTCAAAAGTTCACTAACCTGCTTCAATCTGACGGATCTTTTTCCTTTACAAACATATAAACAAGTTTCAAACTCTTCTTCCTCAGGTTTTTTAAATCCAGATGCTACACCTCCTTCCAATGGTACAATACAAGGTTTGAAATAAGACAAGAATTTGTCAGATTCATGGCCTTGGAGTTCCCTGTGCTGCACAGCACGACCACCTAGAACTGCATCTAGTTCAACAGTTTTTATGGCAGCTGTTCCAGCTTCATCCTGTGAAGAGAATTCGTAATTACAGGTATACCTCATCACAGTTAAGGTGAGTTGAAGATCTTAAAGAAGAGAAGGCTCTAAAATGTACCTGACTTGTGTCTTTTCCAATCCAGAAGTGTATGTCATATAGATAAGCACCACCCTTGCCGGACGTTGTCTAAGGAGTATAATCAGAATAGGACTTGCAAACATAAGTATCTAGTTCTTCAAAATATCCTACTGAACTTTTATTCCGATTTCATTATCCCACAAAAGAAAAAGGGAGAGAACTTTTCTCCCATGTCCATGTGCGCTTGCGCACTTCGGTGTGAGCGTGTGAGTGTATTCACCTTCTTGATTACTTTTATCCCCTCAACAGAATGTGGAGGAACATGGCATACCTGTAGAACGATGTAGGAATCCCCCATGTAGAATTTCCCATACTCGGACTTTGGCAAGGCTACTGGCTGAAAATTCTCAATTCGCCAAATCTCAGTCCCACTAAAAGCTATTAGGGTTAACAAGCTTAAAATCAAAAGCAGCGTAAATAAGCGATAAAAAGAACTTCGATTATTATGCCAAGGCCCACATCAAAGATCTTGAAAGGAAAAAAAATAAAGTCCAGTAAATTTAAAGTTCAAAGATTTAAAATAAAGAATAAGAAGAAGATAAAGTCAAGTAAATATAAAGTTCATTTTCTTATAAATAGGATACACTCTCTGACCAACTGATTGAAAAGCAGGATCTAAAACTTTCGCAGGGCTAGACATCTTGCAAAATCCTTTGTATCTCTGTCAGCGGAGTCGGACACCTCAGGATTCTGGTATTGAGATTCACGGAACACAACCGTTAAAGTAGAACAGCCACTCGTAAACTGTAAGAGATTTGGGGGCTAAAGTACCTATAAAAAACAGCAGCAGCACAATTCAGAAAGTACACAGGTAGATACACTGAAGCTTAAATAAACTGCCAACTATGAGCTTTCTCATGGCAGTATCAGTAAAAGGAACGAAAAGGATGCCAAAGATAGATAAAATTAATGAATCCTTAGGCTACGTGTGCTTCTTGACTAAGTCTACTTGTTTAGCCAAAGACAGAAAGGAAAAAACCACAAGTTAGATTTGTGGTCTCGAATTGACGAGGTCTTTCCCATCTGTGATCTGCATTACATTCAGAGCAATAAAATGTCCATAACATGTAAGCATTCACAAAAATATTGCACTTGGAAGCACCTTTATGTCACGAAAGACTACATCATTGGGAGTATGTCCCTCTCAGGTATCTTATCCACCAGAATTTCAAGATTAACTTAGAGCACAGAATAGAAGAGAATCAAACACTGGCTGAATCTTTTTGGAACATAATTTTTTGACTGATTGTGTCACATAGAGTTGTTTCCTAGGCAGTTATACGATAGAACGGATTGTTCTAGGGGTCTACAGATCCGTGGGTCTTTAGATCTGCTTTGCTACTTAAGTAACTCAGTTGCAACAAAGAATGACATCTCTGCTCTGTTTCATCTCAATCCAGCTTTATCTCATTTGCAGACTAACTTTTATGACCGAATATTAGATTGCGTGACAAATTCTCTAATCATCTTTTATAAAAAAACATTTACTATCTAGGACATTTTATTGTTCTATTGCTCTCACCAGAGCCTAAACGTCTCAGTTTGCTTATTCCCTATTGGTTTAAAGAGGGGAAACCTATGGGGTTCCTCATCCCTTAAACTTCTTTACTACCTTCCGCAGTGATCGTCATTCAAACGGTGATGATACCTGGATCTTTGAATTTGACCTGTAGATGCCAAATGCCATAGATACTTAAAGTACTGAATTTCCTTAATGTCTCTAGTTCTCCAATGCATTACAGACATCAGTTCCCCACAAGATGACCTTCAGTCGAGAACATAGTAAGCTTCTGTTCTCTGCAAATTGGGCTCACTTTATCCAGTATGAAAGCTCTTCCAAGCAGTCAACATATGGGAATGCTACAGTCATCTTCTAATAGTAACTATTTGCTTATTAATCAAAATATATCCAGTACCACTTGAGTACGAGCACTCTCTCGTCCTAATTGAAAGACAGTGACTTTTCTGAATGATTCGGACGAATTTTCATGCTCCAAATTCTCGATATTCTGGCTTTATCCTCAAAGACATCCGAATTTTTTCCTTGCCCGAGTCATATTTTTTCCGACTACATGCAATGAATCACATCCATCCCAACATCGGATGTGTCATATGACCGGGAACACTAGAATTCTCAACCAGTGACATTTACTCTTACTTGTCAATAGCCAGAAAGGTAAGCATTCCCAGCTCTCCAAAAGCTTTCCGTGGTTATTGTACATGAGAAATAGAGAGAATCCCAGATCAGTTCGGCTTATAGATTGCAGTCATGAGAAACTGACACTACAACCACCAGACTACACCAAATGGCAGGTTATTTACACTTTCACAACGTCCAAAGAAATTAACAGAATCTATTATAGCTGCTATACATAAGAATAGAGAAAAAAGTTCAAGAACAGCTTACTGCCTGATTCAGCTACACAAGCCACGTTGAAGTGTACCAATCACGTGTCAAATTCTACATTTTTAAGGTTTATCACATTTCAGCCAGAATTCATATTCGCGAAAAGGACGATCGCACGGCCAGGGACGAACAATGCGTCCAGAATTCTCGCTGAACTACCCGAACAGAGCTCGAGCCAGAACCGAGACATAATCAAGCGACAACAACAGGGGAAAAAAAAAAGACAGCAATACAACATTAATAGCATCGAACATCAAAAAAGCCAGCTCGCCAGTCAGAATCCATTCAACACTCGCACAGAAGAAACAGAAGCAAAGCACGGTATCGGTCCGAATTTCGATCAGAAACAGAAGATCTGCAACGCTAGTGGAGACCGCGAGAGCCCGCGGAGCGAAGCTCATCAGAATGTCGAAAGGGAATGATCGCGAGAAGGGAACTCGAAGAGTTACTTGGCAGCTCGTTCTCCTCTCTCGGACCACGAGACGAAGCGACCAGGGAGGGAGAGAGGGAGAGGGAGACGTGCGCTAGCTGCAAATGGAGAAAGTCGAAAGCCGTTGCGGTGCGTCCGTCGAGCGAGCTCGAGCTTCCGTCTTCTCTCTCCTGCTCTTTGAGGCTTGGCTTCCGAGATTTTGTTAGTTCAGAGGTGAAAAAGGCAAAGAAGACGAAGGAAGGAAGGAAATGATTATCGAAGGAATTGAGAGAGAGAGAGAGAGAGAGAGAGACGGTTTTTAAGGCAGAGATCCGGTGAAGATGGCACCGGCCATGGAGGTCGAGGTTTCTCTCCTTTTGCTGATGCTGACTGGATTAGACAGATTATTGATTTTTGTTATTTATCTCTAATTTCTTGAAGACTTCTTTTTTTTTTTTCTTTGGTCGAGAATTTCTTGAAGACGAATAAGTGGGTAAAAAAAAAAATCTGAATAAAATTGCTTATACTGCTTAAAATAATTAATCAACTCTTCGTTATCTACGAAAATAATTGGATATAAATTATTGTTGATAATGAAAACATTTTTCATTGACTAATTATTCCAAATAATATAAGCAATTATTTTTAATTTTTTTTTCAATTATTCATTTTTTGCAAAACGAACGGAGGCTTAGGGATGCATGAAAACCATTCTACTTCTGTATTTCTGTTTAAAATCTATTTCTGGAATAGATTTGGAACAGAAACTCGTTTAGTAACGTCATTCTATTTTTCTATTTCTGGAACAAAAAGTTGTTCCAAAAATAAATTTGGAAAGGAAAATTTTAGCTTTTGATGGAAACGAAAATCAGAAACAAAAAACTCGTAAAAGTTGCTCGGTGTCTACTCCTAGCGCCGGCCGCCGCCGCCGTCGACCACCACCGCCGCCGCCAACCACCGCCAGCCCCAGCCGCCACTTACTTCTATTCTAGAAGTAGAAATTTTCAACTGTTGTCAAACGAACTTCTGTTCCATGATCATAAATTTATGTCGTTATCAAACGTATTTTTTTACTCAAAAACTCATTCAGAAATCTATTTTTGAAACAAAATGATTGTCATGCACCCCCTTGGAATCGGGCTAAATCTCGTAGAGCCTAGTACGCCAATTTCAACACACTGACCTTAGGAACCACAAAACTATGGTATAAGTCATTTTACTCATCCATGGAGATTTAACGTAGAACTTCAATAGATGTTCCATTCTCTTATGATTGATGGAGATTTTCGAATATTCTGTGTATTGTGATTCGTTCTCCCCTTGCTAAGCCTGTCTCACCTTAATCAAATGATAAAACGTGTCTCATTATCTTTTACGAGATTATAAGCTCGAATAACATTGCGAGGGAATATCTGATCAATTTAGGCTTTAAACATTCATTACCTTATCCGACAAGGCTTCTCGATTCTAGCACAATGACAGGGCTGCGATACGGACAATAGGTACCCACATAGTGAATTAAGTTGTTACGGTTCAACTCGAATATTTATCTGCGGGTGCTGCAATCAAGTAATGATGGTGATGGTATGCCAGTGGTGATAGTTGCGGCGGCATACTGGTGGCGACAGTTGGCGGTCACCATGGTGGTTACTGGCAGCGACGGCGATTGTCAATAATGTTGCCGTTGTTGCTATCGATGGTGGTGACAAATATGATTGGAGTCACAGTGGAGCAGGTGCTGGAGCACCAGTTTTGAGCCGGTGGTCAGCGGGGATAGAAAAAATAGGTGAAGTTGATGATTCAAAGTTACAAATGATGGTAATTTTTTGGACTAAATATTTCACGAAATAAAAGGACATTGTGTAAATTATATTATGTACCGATATATCTGTATTTATTAAAAGTCTTATAAGATGAAGAGAAATTCTACGACAAATTCACACATAAAGCTAAACTTTTACCTGGGCTCGAGTCCTCATAGGTTAGGCCCATCGTAACAATTGATCGCGTGCAATTCATAGTCGGTATCATGTTATCAACTGTTGCGATCATTTTGGGTTCATGAATTTGAATCTAGACATGAATTTCTCGCACTGAATAGGATTAATTACCCATACTTTGGTAGGAGGGATGGAGGGAAATAAAATGAGAGAAAAGATCAGAAGGGATTAGAAGTAATTGATGGATTTCATGCGTTCTCATTTGTAGTCCTTTATTAAAAATTATAATGCATTTTTGTCATTTCATTTCTCTCCTCAACATTCAAAATAGGTTATAACCCAATTTTTTCAAATCTTTTTTTTTTTTTGGTCTCTAATGATAATTTAAAGTTTTCTTCCATTCTAATCACTTTCATCAAACATGTTGTTAGGCAAAATTAAATGCAAAGAGCACGTTCCCCCCCAAAAAAGCACTTGATGTTTGTGCACGCCAGACCTTTCTTTTCCTTTCCATGACAAGTAGTTGGGCAATGCTTGTTCCAGGATATCCCATATAAATCCATATCTATTTACGAGGGTCCACCATCTGCATCAAAATGTGTTGGCCTTGGCCCTATGAATCGCACGAATGATGCGCACCGATCATGGTCAAGTATCTGGAAAAAAGCGGTGCATCATGGCGGGGGCCGGGGTTCATCGACAACTTTTTTTTTTTTTTTTGCCTAAAGATTATTTTCGGGGAAATTGTTTTTCCTCAAAAAAATATTTAATTAGGCGAACTTTCCATTCTTGCAATTCACAAGCATTTAATAGAGTTTCTTATGTTGGGATTAGATTTTCATAAATTTATTCCCAGCCAAAAAAAAGGAAAAAATATATATATTACCATGTTATATCGTGCAATTTTCTTCATTTAGAGACTCTTGGGTCATTTTAAGTTATACAATCTGGGGTGGCTATGATGAGGAATCCCATCCAAATTATTCACAAATAATTCTTCATATTCACGCGTTATTATTATTTTTCTTATTTAGGGAACAGATTATTCAGATGACATCTATCATGAATTCAAAAGCTTTCAGTTTCCACATTGGCTTAGAATACCAGGCTAGGACATTGCAGATGCGGGAATGAAAAGCGCCGAGGTTGGTGCTGGGCGGTTTGGTCGGTCGGATTTTGTAAAAATGGAAGACCTTGAAAGCCACTCGAAGTAGCAGGCTGAAAGCGACATGGCAGGAAAACCATCCCTTTTCTTCGTCTGTAGGCACCTCGGCCACTGGAACAAGAAGGGCTTCGGGAGATTTCTGAGGATGATGGTCAGAGCAAAGATAGCTGAGCAGTGAGGACCATTGAGAAGACCCCCTTCTTATGAACCCACAACAATCATGTACAGTCTAATGGGTTTTCCTCTGTTTTCCAATACAACTTTACCATCTTGTGATCAACTCCATCTGTGCAGCACCAACATCGACGCATCGGCGGCGGCGCCGCAAAAGAGTGGACCCAAATCAAGATAGCTTCAGAAAAAACACAGAACACCAGCTTGAAGTTGACAGTTCAAGTCACTCATATCGAAAAGCAAACCGATTCTCTATATAATTCAGCAGTGACATGATGTTGTAATGTCTGGCTCTTCGTTTTCACTGCAATTATGAAAACCTTAAGAAGCTCCTCATTCACATGATGCTAATTACCTGCAACACTGTGTGTCTAACAATCAAAGATGCTAATTACATGCTACACTCTTTCGTCTAACAATCAAGAAACTGACATCCCACCTGTGCAGTGACCATTTAGGTTCCCTTTCATGGGACACAAGATAGACTCTTGCAAGAAAAGAAAATTGCCTCCTGAGAATATCTACTACTGACAACATAGGCGAGCCTTCAGTGATAGTAAATATCCGAATCAGCGCTCTTTTGCAACCTCATTATTTAAAATCTGAGTATCCACAATCGATTTTTTTCTGTAAAACTTACCTAACAGCTTGTAGCAGTGATATCATTCAATCAGAGAGAAATGAGACCAGTTTAGAACTGAAACTCAGGCACTTATCAATTCTGAGCTAGCAATATCACCAGATATCTCGCAAAAGAGAGCTTTGTGACTGGTAATCACATTAAAAAGCCCAGAGATGATATTCTGCATCGATGTAAAAGATTAGAAGACAACAGTCCTTAATGAAAGACGCTGAGCATTAACTTCCTGATAGAGAACTATTAGATTAAACAAGATGTCTGCTCCATATTAGTTGCTTTCAGAAGCACCAAATTCCTCTGAACAGCCATGAGAATGCCTATACAGAAGAACCTTTATCCACGGCCTGACCCGGCATTCACATGTCCCTCTACCTTCATCTGGGGGACATGATGAAGAACCACTTGTCCAGAGGAAAGCTCTCCAACTCTACTGGGGTCTCTAAAATGCCCCAGCAGGATATTAGCTTGACAACGAATCAGTCATGACCTATCCTATACTTCAAATTTATCACTGATAACATAAAATCCGGATCACCAACCACGCCAACGATATCCCTCCAGTCCACACACACATTCTGTCGAGCGGTCTCCATGACATTCCACCAGACTAACACAGATTCAACTGCTTAACTACACTCATAACGTACCAGGAGGCTGAACTAGCCAAGAGCATGTCGACCGGGGTTCAAAATTATGGTAAACTTAAGTAGGTCCCAAGTCAAAAAGAACTTGAGCATCAAACTGAAATCAGTCGCCACCTATACTCAGCGGACATCATTGCCCGCGAATTCTTCGACTAATAATTACATTCTTCTTCTTCATCCTTCATCCTTCTTCTTCTTCTCATCCCAGGGACAGCAACAAACAAGCATAAGAAACAACCAAAACAATTGAACAAACCAATACACAAAATCCCATCTTCTTCTAACAAGAGTGGATAAGTGAATTTACATTTGGAGCTGCTCACTCTGCTCCTGCTCCATTTTCTTCTGTTGTTGCCCTCTGCTTCCCTTTCTTCAACAGCTTGTTCCTAAGTTTCGCGGGCTTCAAGAAGCTCGCCTGCAACCTCACCATCTCCTTCAAAACCCCAATCAGCCTCCCTTCGACCACTTCCCCATTCATCTCCACCACCCTCAAAACCCTAGCCACCGCCTCCATCGTGCTCACGCACCCTCCATATGGCTCCTTCCGGAGTAACAACTCCGAATCGTAGATGCTCCCTCCATCGACGCTCTCGTCGTAATCGAAGTCCAAGCAAACTCTAACCGCGAACCGCGACAGGTACTCCTCGCTTGCGCTCACCATCTCCCGCGCGTGCTTCCACGTGGCGTCGAATGCGATCACCACGATCCCCTCGGGCTCGGCCCTCCGGAGGAGATCGGAGGCTCGGAGCTGCGACAGGGTGAGGGAGGGGTAGGATGAGGAGGAGGAGGACGGTGGGAAGAGGTAGATGGAGGGAGGGAACCGATCGAGGAGAGGGGAGAGCCCCGGGCGGAGCTTGCGGTGGAGGAGGACGGTGGAGTTGAGGAGGCACCGGGAGAGGACGGGGACGGTGGAGAGCTTGTGGCGGGACTCGTGCGGGTGGTGGAGGACCACGACCCTCGCAGCGGTCGGGATCTGCGGGCTGGGGATGACGTGGCAGAGGCATACCCGCGCGGGGCGGTCGCATCCGGGGCACACGCGGCGGGGCTGCGGCGGTGCTGTATCGGAGGGGAGGCGGATGGCGGGTTCCGCTTCTGGTGGGTCCATGTGCGCGCGCGGGATCAGATTCAGGAGAGGGCTGCGTGTTGGGCTCGGGCCTTTATGGACCGTGCTTTAGTTGTTGGACGCTTCATGCATTTCTCTTCTTGGACCGCGTACGTTCAACGGACAGAATACCCAAGAGACACGGGTCTGGCAAAGGTTGGTTTCATGTTCAAGTTGAGAAAGTAGGTTCCACTTAAAATTTGGAATAAGTCTGTGTTTTTTATTTTGTTCAATATCTTCACGCGATGTTGCGATATTTCATAGCGTTCGATGATGACTGTGTAATTTAGAACTACTAGTCTAAGTTTCAATTTTCGGATATATATGACCGAGACTTTTACTTTGTTAATATTTCATATTTTTAGTATCTAAATATGAGTTGTGAATAGTGAATTGTAACAACAAATAATAATCATTAAATGTGATGATTCACCGGAATCGTTCAAATACACATGGAAACTGGGTAGATCATAAAACCTGGATCAATCCTATAACTGTTCACTCCTAGAAAACCACTCGAGGAAAACTTCCTTTCATCTTTAAGCGAACACTCCAACAACTTTTATGCTCCATTCGTTTCGCGAAAAACAACCTTCAAAAAAATGTTTTCTGAATTTTTCGACTTTCAATTCATGAAAAATAAATGAGTCTGGAAAATATTTTTCATTAGTGAAAAAAACACCTTCAAAAGTAAGAAAAATCAATTCCGTTTTAAAATCATTTTTTGTGTAGACTAATCTCTCTCTTCTCTCTATATCTAGAGGCTTTGAAATTTTTATTTTTTTTTCTATTTTTTTTTCTTTCTCTGTCGATTGTCGAGCCTCTGTGACTATCAATAACCCGACAACCGATCATAGACGATGCTCGCCGAGCTCGAGCTCGCTCATCAGATCCCGACAAGCTCAAGGCTCATCAGAGGCCAGTGAGCTCGAGGCTTGCTCAAGGCCGGCGAGCTAGCCTATGGGCCGTCACGACAGAAGGAGGAAAAAAAAAAGAGGAAAGATAAAAAGATAAAAAGAAAAATAATTAAAAATTAGATTTAAAAAATTAAAAATTATATTAAATAAAAAAAATAAACAATCATTAAGAAGACTGCATGTGAAAAATCAATTTCGATTTTTTATATCAAACGCCGAAAAATATTTTTTAATTTATTTTCAAATATCAATCGAACACCAAAAAAATATTATAAACGACTTTCTAAAAAATATTTTTTAGAAATGTGGCATTTCCCCGCACTAACCTGCCTTAAATTTGTTGAACGTAGTGGTGTTCGCGTCTCGACGATTGTAGGCCTGGTGGGTCACTTCAGTTTCGCGCTTTGTGATCGTTGGGTGGGCGTTGACTCGACTGAAGCGATATAAAGGCCAGCGCTTCACCGTCCACTCGGGGCGACGCGAGACCGGCAGAATGGCGAGTGCGGCCGTGGACGTTTCCCAATTCGATCACACTGCTTATTACTGGTAACGATCCAAACCCTTATGGCCGATTGGTTCAGCTCGGACAATTCCTGTTTTCCCTGCCCCTCCCGTTTCGTCTAGTCGGGTCTGTGATTGTTGTTTCGGTCCATCGCACACAGTTTGTCGGTTTTCATTTTTTTTCTCTTCTATGAGTGGAATTGGGGGAGCACTAGTGACTCCATCGCTTGTCTTTTGGGCCTTTGATCGTGTAATGGCTGCGTCAGTTGGAATCTTTATCCCAAAGAAAAGGAAAGCGGGATTCTCCTGGAATTCTATGGAAAAGTTGAGTTTTTGGTTTTTGTGAGCTTCAGTTTAATATCTGTAATAGGAGATTATTCATGGGGGGAAAGAGTGCTGCATCGATTTGATCCGAGATCTTATTGAATTGCTCATTCAAGGAGTATTCTCTATATTTTGCCTTGAAGAGAAACTCGAACCTCCACGCTCGTTAGCACGAGAATTTGAGTCTCGTGTGTCTACCATTTCACCACCAAGGCATCATTCAAGTGAAGGGATGTATGAATATGATATCCATCTAGTGTGATGTATGGAATAAATGAAATATATGACAAAGGTGTAAGACGACAACGGTTTCAAGCTCTCAGTTCTTATTCGATTCAGGCCGTCGGATCCGCAGAAAATCTTCTTGCTGTTGCTGATCTTCCTTTTTCTCTGATGTACTCCACTTCGTGGAGGATAAACATGAGATTTGTTCTAGTATGCATAAGATGATAAACTATTAGGTGCCCATACGTGTAATACACGGTTAAGTTAGACTTTGTGTTTCTTTTTGGCAGTGAGGAGAATGTCTACTTTCTCTGTAAGAACTTATGTGCAAATGGAATGGCTCAACCTGATGGATCAGACCTTTATATCATCTTCATTTCTAACGACAAGAAGCAGGCATGTACTTCTTCTTTTTTGAAACTTTCCCACTGTATTATTTCTCTCTTTCTCTCCTTATATCTTTCTCGGGTGGTTCTTTGTGATTTTATGCATTTTGTGCCTGTCCAAACAAATTATTTTTGGTCTACTAGAGACTTTGAAGGAAGGGAATAATGGTGACACACTAGAAATACTATCCCGAACAATTCAAATGACCTGCATTCACTTTTATTCCTGAGATGGAATATGGGCTATTCTTCTCATAAGCTGATGAGAGCAACCTGTATGCTGGGCTTGCTCTTATAAAAGATGCTAGACTTGGAGAATGAATTCCTTGCAAACATAAGAATTGCAAAGTTTGAATGGCGTAATCTCCCTGTTGGCTTGATATTACTGAGTTTTTTCTCTTTCTTGAAGACAATCTCCATTGAATTTGGGGTCTTGAAACATCTTTTTGTGGTGATGCCTGAGACATATTATTGTTGCTTGCTGATTTCTGCAGACTGCACTGTGGCATCAGAAGGCCAGCAAATTCACGGATGGACTTGCACTCTGGGATTATCATGTCATCTGCGTTCAGGTGACAGGCTAGATTGGACATTTATGTGTACTCTGATCAATTTAATATACTCCTCTAGGATCATAAACTGTCTCAATTGTACCTACTAAAAGTACATGTAAAATGCTTTGTTTCTCTGCGTAATCTCAGAATCTTGTGGCGCAGAGAAAAAGTGACTCCTCTATTGTGGTGTGGGATCTGGACTCTACCCTCCAGTTTCCTTCTCCCTTGGCTTTCTATGTTTCAGAAACTACACGACCCTGGTTTCAGCTGTTCCCTGAGTATCAGAGGCAAGTCTTTTTCCTGCAGCTATCAGACCTCCATAATAACTTAGCATTCTCAATGGTTCCGACATGTCCTTAAAAAATTAAAGTTTGCTATGATGAGTAAAATTTGCTACATTAGGCCTTAGTTGAGCTGAGAGGTGTTGAGCAATGAGTTAGGTCAATAGTGTTACGACTTTTTTATTCCTGATTTGCATTTCAGGGCTCTATTGACAAAAAAGGAAAACACTGGCATATGCCTTTCTGGAGTTAATGAGATAAAACCGAGGTCAAGTTAAGTACCATGACTTCATCTGACACAGTGTTCTTTTCCTTTCATAGTCAGGTTCTTCCGCATTGTGCATGCTCCAATATTTCTACGTTACTTTGCTTCTGATAGAAGACATATGAAAGAGCCTGATGGGACCTGGCAAGCTCAACCTCCAGCAAATGATCCAATTGTTGCTGAAGGTAAATGCTAAAATCTGAAACTCAGATTTTCATGCCTGTTAAATGAATATGATGTGATTTCCCTGGTTTAGACAATGCCATGCGAATGGTCATAGCACAAGTATGTTATAGCCACTTGCTTGTCAGTTCCATGATGAATGACTTAAATTTGAAGAGATTACACTCGAAAGATCCTGTGTCTACTGGTATTTTCCTGGATTGTAGATGCCCCATTATTTACGACGACTTTCATGGTATTTCCTGTATCTCCATGAAGTAAAAGTGAGCCAGATATTTAGTTATTTTATCTGATGGGAGCTCAAGAGGATGCTAGGTAGGAGAGAAAGGAATTCTATCATATTGCTTTAACATCAAGCTTAGGAGTTCGATTATAAAACAAGCTCGAAATGTAATTAATTGGCATATGCTGAGTTAGTAGGGAATTTTTCCTTTGGCGACTTTTGGCTTCCTTGATCCTCACTCAGAGTCGGAGATTTATATAGGAAGCATTGTCTCAGTAAGGCCCTATGCAATTCATGCTCATTTAGCTCCCTTGGTAACTAAAGGTTATTTATCTATGAACAATTCGAAAAGCCATGGTATAAGGTCGTAGCTTTGTTTGGATCTGTTTGTGCAGATGGGACAGTGCACAATCTGAATGAATACATTGAGATTAGAGCTGCAGATGCTGTTGAAAATGTGGACGACGAGGTTATCAATACAGTTCACTCTGACAAACTTGGCATTGTTGTCAAAGAAACTCAGTTGGAACAATTCTTTACACATATTACATGATGTATGGCGAGTTCTTTTGTTCGAGAAGGCTCCTGGTACAGGTTGGACAATTTCATCCTTTTGATGGCATTGCGTGGATTCAGATGCTAGCGGTGCACTTGTGAGTGGACTAGCTATGCTGAGTAGACGGAGTTGGCAAGTAATTCTTGGAAGCTTTGCGATGTGGAAAAGTGTTGGACTACACACCCGAAACTGGGTTAAATGTGGGCGAAATTGAGTTTCTTGATGAGGTTGGGTTTGATTTCTTTGTTTTTTCCTGTCAGGGTTGAAATGCAGAATCCTGGTATATTGAAGGTGTATTATCAAACCTGAGCGTGCAGTTTTATCGAATGGATTACACCATGATTACATTTGCTCGTCTTCTTGCATTAGTTAGAAGTAGAAGAAAAGGATTTTAATCCTGTAGGCAGTGCGAAAAGAGTTTCTTCTACCCAAACGCAGATATCCCTTTCTTCTGAAACCACTTATAAGAGTGAAAAACCAAACTCTCCAATCAAATGAGACATCAATGGATCACTTATTTAAGGGCACATACATGAGTTTGCATTCGATTCCAAATATAATCTACCTAAACGCAATTCAAGAGGAAAAATATTTTAGAATAACAAGAACATTCGAATACGAATAAATTATTTCCTCCATTTTTTTACAGGCAGCCAAAATCCTCTGCAGACGTCCATACATGGTAATAGATAAATGACCACCTATTTCAGGGTGTCGCCTCTGCGCAGTTGCTCGAGTACAGGTCATCTGCTTGAAAGAATGGTGGATTTAAACGCAAGAGCTCCAAGAGCTGTGATGAACTCCTGCTTGAAAGAATGATGCTACCAAAATTGACGCCATAACAGGGCTATTAACAGTAGAAGACTTCAAGGGTCAGTCTCACTGTCTGAAAGCAAGTAATCCTGAATTTGCTCCCTGTAAGTAAAAGCGGTGAAACAATGGTAAGATTACTGACACCAGTGGGAAATAGAAGACTCAAAGCGTTCTCAGATTATGAGACGTTGCAAACTGATGTCCGTTAGAAAAGTCAAAAGATACATCATGTAACAGTAAACGTAAATCCTCACCTTAGTGAGCTAAAATCATAATTATGGCTTTGCTTTGCTCGGGAAACCAGTGCCTCGGGCAAAAGTGAATGGAACTGCTCCATATCAGAGGGATCCTGAGGAAGTATTTGGAACTGACAACTTGAACAGCAGGCAGCACCAAAAACATCAGAGGCTGATTGTCGAGTCTCGAGACTGCCTAAAGTCGGCAAGTCAGCTTTGTTTAGTGGGCTAAAGCATATGGGACAAAAAGATTCCGGGGATATGGATCCATTAAGCTTGAGATTGGACCTCTTCTGGCGTCGTCGGGTCGCCAAAGGAACATTACAATCATTTATCTCCGGAATTCTATTAAAGTGAAATGGGGTGAGCTTTCCAGCAGTTCTCACAATCGTGCACTCACGAGAAGGATTTTCCTCCTGAAACAGATGTTTCCATCAGCTATGTCTTCACTACTTTAGAATGAATATAAATAATCAGACTACAACAATTGGAAATCTTTATATAGGAAATATATTGGTGATCCTCTCTCAAACTGTACCCTTACTCAATGTCACCTAACCACGGCAAATGAGCCTCAATTTCTACAATCAACAGCTCAAGCACTTCCCTTCCGTCTGTACATAGACCAGAGGCAACAAGGGAACAAAAAGGCCAACTATGGACTAGAGGAACAAAAGAAGAAATAATCTTTCTCTATTTTATCATTTAGCAAGCAGTTTTAGCCACCATAGTCAATTAATCACTCCTACCAGAAGCAGTTCTAGTAAACAAGGTGAGGGGCCAAGAAGAAGGGGCATCACCTGAAGTAAAGCTACAAATGACGACACCAAGCTGTTGATGCTGGAGCATGGTCCATTAGGCAAGTCTAAAGTCTTAAGGCTGCCCTGCCAAAATGACATAAAGCCCATCATCCACAGTACCACGATCTCAGCAATAAATCACAGATCAACTACACAAAAAGGAAACTGACTTTTAACATGTTTGTGCAAACTAATGTAAAGAACTAACATGCAATTTTGAAGAAAACTTCCAAATATCACAGGTAGGTTGACAAGAAAAAGAGTACTAAAGGAGTAGTTTACGAACCCATCTAGACGGCATAGCATGCTGAGTTCTTGCGCAAGACAATCGCGAAGTGGAAAAACTAAGGGAACCCCCCACCTAGCGTCAACGTACTGTATATCTGCAGGTAATGAATAGCCCTGGCCCTGTTAAACACATAGATAGCCCATCGTGAAGATGCCTTTCGTCGTTAATCAGACGGTAATAACTGCCTAGCAGAACTTGGTTACTTTTCACTTCATGTTAGATTGGGATATTAAAGCAAAGAAAAGCTAAAAGACTGTAAAATGGACTCCAATAAGTAAGTGGGGATGCATCAAATGCAGCTCTATTGTCAAAGTCAGGCAAAATGAAGCCATTCAGTGAGATTGAGTATCTCTTCATTCAGTGAGATTGAGTATCTCTTTCCATCTAAAGAAGAAACCAGCAAAGAGAAAATACAAGGCATCAAAAAGCAGTGTGGGCTCACACAGAAACATGCGCTCACGACATGCGTGCACATGCACCGCTCAAAGCCAATGAAAGGAGATCTAGATTATTCTCTACTTGGTTGAGGTTGAAAATAAATATCAGCCAGACCAACAACCTCATCTAAACCTGCATAAACCAGGGGTTCAACTGCGAGAGTAACGCATTAAGAAGAATAGCTTGCAAAAGGATAATTGGTGCCATTGCTTGTCCCAAGCATTAATAGTCTCAGGAAATTAGTTATGCTTCAAATTATCACATTAAATACTGGTATTCTGCTGAGTGTAGTTGACTGAAGAGAACACCAGTTCAGACACTGCTCCAGGAGACTGATCCTTAGTCATGTGGACATAAGGTAGTTGTAGCAAGAAAGCAATCTACAGACAAAAACTTCTATGGGTGGATATAAGAACTCTGCACAACAATAGTTGCATTCAGATACCTGCAAAACACAAGTTGTGGCTTGGCATAATAGTACTGAGCTAAGGATAAGTGACTTCCGAGTTGAGCAGGAACAAGATACTTTTCTAATCCAGGTGAAAGAAACATTTACGGTTTAAAGCACAGAAACTCGTAAGCTGGGATAAAACCAACCATACTCTATTTTGCTTGCAAAATTCATAGTAATTCCACGCTCAGCATGCCCAAGCAAACTCTATCGTCTATAACTATCAACAAGTATCGGTCCAATGAGATATTTCCATGGATAGGTCAATAACTTCAAAAGGAAAAGCTATGTTCAATTAAAATAGTTATTTAACAGATGTAAATCTGAACCTTCACGGTGGCAGAGAGAACATGGCTAGCAAACCTTGAAATGCACGATCCCAACACGATTCTATTGTACCCATTATCGGAGGCGATCTACAAGGTACGAAAAATTCGGCATTAATGAACCTTTTCAATCCTCCTTAAACTTTGCATTAACTTACAATGTTAGGTCTAACCTTTTGCAAGGATAACATTCTCAAGTGCACCAGAAGATCTTCTTTCCCAGTAGGGTCACTAACTCTATCTAGTAGCTCCTTTAACCGGTCCCTGCTGTCTCTTGACCCTTCAGAATACACACTGTGTATAGGAAAGATATGCAGCTCTTTAGTGGGTGGGGATAATTGTGATACCATTAACTTGATATCTCCAAGTACTCTATCCATTTCACTCGATGGAATCAGATAGGTAGTGCTTTCATCAATGAAAGCAACTCCAACACCAAACACCGGCAACGATCTATCCCTACTCGCATCAAAGTTCTTTTGCGCCTTGTATTGCATATCATGCACAAACTGTAGAGCCACCCTACAAAGCATGTCACCAAAAGAAAGACAATTAGACGTCTCATTTTATGATTATACCAACCTAAGTTCAATCCTTGCTAGTTCCGCCTCTTTCCTAACTAATTCATGCAAGCAAGAAAAAAATCACAGGCCTGGAATGAAAAAGAACAGAAGCTTCATCATTCCGTGAAAGCACTGAGAATCGAGCATTTCCGCTCCGCTTCAAATAGAGACACTAACAGCAACACCACCACTTAACTTCCCCCTACTAGCACTACATACCCTACGCGACAAAACACGAGCACACAACACGGCGCGTTTTTCTCAGGTTCGAAGGAGTGGACGGACCTGGAGGCATGACCACCGGAGAAGGCGACTAGAACGTTGTCCGCGGGAGAGATCATGGCGTTGGAGGTGACGGCGTGCCTGAACTTGGCGAACAGGTTGCTCCGGAAGCAGTCAGCACAGAACCGGCCGTCTTCGCCGCCGCGAGCAACGGCGGCAGCGGGAATTGGCTCGTTGGCCTTGCACTTGACGCAGACGGCCCCGGAACCATCGACGGCGGCGGCTGAGCCGACGTCGTCCGATTTGGCTGAGCGCTCGTCCTCGTCTCTGTAGCAATTGGATTGGCAGTCGGAGCCATTGCAGGCCATGCTGTTCAGGTTCAAAGGCGAGAGATTTATCTGGGGTTTTAGGGTTTAAAGTCGAAGATCGGATGCTTCAATCAGCTTCTCCGTTCAAGGGAACAAATATAGAATCAGCGACGATTGGCAGGTTAATGTTAATGACGCCGTTATATACACTTATGAATAGACCATAGATGATTATAGGGAATTTACACTCGCGCCCTGGAAGTTTGCCTCTAATTTCACAATGTGCCATAGCAGTTCATTTTATGGCACTTTGCCTCTAATCTTTTGCAACTTGTATCATGTGACCTAAACTTTTGATAACGTTATGCATTTTTAGAATGAACATAGTCGCTTTCAAATAGTATCCTAGTAATTGTTCATTCAACCAATACTTGTTCAAGAAACGGACAACAATTTGCAAAATAATTACTAGCTTTTATTGAGAATGAATCAGTCGATAAATGATTATGAAGTTTATATTCACTATAGGACGACATTAAATACAGAGATCGTCGAACTCATAACCTCTTCTTCGGCTTTCCTTGTTATTGTGCCCTTCGATTGTCTTGTAATTAAGCTCTATAACACCAGTTGCTTGCAATAATTGTTTGGCATATAATTCTTGTAGTTTTAGCAAGGAAAAGGCAAACTCGGCATGCCAATTAGAACACATAGTTTTGCAGACTCCAATAGAGGTGATCTTGTATCCAAAGGGTGAATATCATTGTTTTATTGGAATAATCCTGTGTTAAGTGCTTGTTTTGGACGGATTAAGAGGAAGGAGAATTGCAAGGTATTCCTTCACTTTGGTGTCAATACCAACTAAGTAAGAAGCATAAATTCCCCTTTGTCTCCTCCTTTTTAGGATACGGTGTTCGAATCGCCGGATGTGATGTCGTATTTATCACAAAATAATTACACTTAGATTTTTAATCGAGGTTCCATTTGTTTCGCGAAAAATGAATGATTTTAAAAATATTTGTCTAAAAATAATCGTTTATGTCGCTTATAAATTTGGCTGAACGTAAAATATTCACATCGTTCATGAAATATTTAGATAAAAATTGTTATGATGGTGAAACCATTATCCATGACTAATAATTTCAAGCGACATAAGGCGATCATTTTTAAGAAAATGTTTTTCAAATCATTCGTTTTCCGTGAAATAAACGCACCGTAAGTATGAGATGGTCTATTTGTCAACTCAAACTCTTCTTTAAACAAACCTATGATTTTTTTACATGTTTGCACAGTGAGAGGACTACGTTGACAATCAAATTGTTCATAGTCTTATGCCAATAGTTTCCCATACCATGTCCTAGAAGAAAACTAAACCAAGAGGCATGAAGAGAGCAAGTATTGGGCCTGTTCAACCTTGGGCCTTTCGAATAGCCCCAAAACGCCTGGCCTTTCAAGAAAACCTCGTACCATCATTACCTTTGAGCTCATCACCTTACTAAAGAGTATCCATGTCCGATTGCGTTAGCCGAACGGAAAATGTTTGAAACTCAGCCGTCTTTTTTGTTTTGTTTTTTCAATCAATTCTATCAGCATTAGCCATATTTTCTATCCTACCATCTTCCATTTTGCTTACTCAACCAACTCCCAACATATTGAAGTGCGCATGAAGTTTGCCCATGTACCTTCAAGTGCAAATTCGATGGTGATAAATCCCGAATTGGAAAGTTCAACTCTCATCAGAATCTCCAGTTTTATGGACCCGATTGCAATTACGGTTGCCGAATTGTTGAACCTCGCGTTCACATGATTTCCATTTTCACCGTTTCGATCGACTTCGGACCAGGTCGAGGTAAGCATTCGTGGAAGGGGAGGGGTGGTGCAGATCACTTGGATTGCAAGTAGGAAACCTGGTCCCATGGCAGGCCACAGAAAAAAAAAAAATATCAGTGTAGCTCCTTGCCACTGAGAGACAAAACTCAAAAGCTAGGAATCTTTACAAGCAAAGTGGGGGGGCCTTTCGCTGTAGAGTGAGAGAGATCTTCGTCGCTGCCACTTGGGCTCACTCTCTCTCTCATCATCCATTCCTGGTTCTCCCACCTTGTGACCCGCTTGAAGGGAAAATCCATACCAGCCAATCAGAATTCAGGAAGCTCCATTACCCTGACCCTTGCAGATAGATAAGTTAAGTCGCTCACCCCCTAATCTCTCTCTCTCTTTCTGAAAAGCCTCGGGAGCAAAACTCAACCGCAAAGTGGGGAAACTCCAATCGCAACTGCCTGACTACCCTTGTTGCCACGTGTCCCTCACTCCTCCACTAAACCAGAAAGCACACCTCCAACTGTTGGTATCACTCTCTCTGTCTAGCCTTCAGTGCACCCGGTGTCGAGACAGAACAAATATAAGCACGAAAGCTTTCATCTCCCGAAGGAGGAGGAGGGAGAGAAGCGTTTAGTGTCACCAAGACACGAATTTGACACTGAGGGGTCGCAAAAAGATTTAATCTTTCCTCTCTCTGTATCAGTTCTTTTTCCCCTCTCTGTTCCTTTGGTTCTTTTTTTGCCAGCAAACAAGAAACAGAGAGTTTTTGTTTTGAGCGTGATCACGAAAATGGCTTCCTTGTTATCCTCACAATTCGCATTACCAGCTCCAAAGGCTGATCAACTCTCCTCCCTCTCTCAAAAGCACTACTTTTTACACTCCTTCCTCCCCAGGAAGACGAACCCAGCAGGCAATTCTTCGAAATCCGCCTTGAAAGTGAAATGTGCGGTGGTGGGCAACGGCCTCTTCACGCAGACGACGCCTGAAGTCCGCCGTATCGTGCCGGAGAATAACGAGAACCTCCCGACAGTGAAGGTCGTGTACGTGGTCCTGGAGGCTCAGTACCAGTCGTCTCTCTCAGCTGCAGTGCTAGCACTGAATAAGAACGAGAGGTATGCCTCGTTTGAAGTTGTGGGTTACTTAGTTGAGGAGCTTAGGGATGAGAATACATACAAAAGTTTCTGCAAGGACCTTGAGGATGCGAATATCTTCATTGGGTCTTTGATCTTCGTGGAGGAGCTTGCACTGAAAGTGAAGGCTGCAGTGGAAACGGAAAGGGACAGGCTTGATGCGGTCTTGGTGTTCCCTTCAATGCCTGAGGTGATGAGGCTCAACAAGTTGGGCTCGTTCAGTATGGCGCAGCTCGGGCAATCGAAGAGCCCCTTTTTCCAGTTGTTCAAGAAGAAGAAGTCGTCCGCAGGGTTTGCGGACAGCATGTTGAAGCTAGTGCGGACGTTGCCGAAGGTGCTCAAGTACTTGCCGAGCGACAAGGCTCAGGATGCTAGGTTATATATCCTCAGCTTGCAGTTCTGGCTTGGCGGGTCGCCAGATAACTTGCAGAATTTCTTGAAGATGATCTCGGGGTCTTATGTTCCGGCTCTGAAGGGAACTAAGATCGAGTACTCGGACCCAGTTCTGTTCTTGGACAGTGGAATTTGGCACCCTTTGGCTCCTTGTATGTATGATGATGTGAAGGAGTACTTGAATTGGTATGGCACCAGAAAGGATGCTAATGAGAAACTCAAGGGCCCGAACGCACCCGTGATTGGGTTGATTTTGCAGAGGAGCCACATTGTCACTGGGGACGAGAGCCATTATGTGGCGGTGATTATGGAATTAGAGGCGAGAGGGGCGAAAGTCATACCCATATTTGCAGGCGGTCTTGATTTCTCGGGACCGGTTGAGAGGTTCCTGATTGACCCGGTCACGAAGAAACCATTCGTGCATTCGGCGATTTCTCTAACTGGGTTTGCTCTTGTGGGGGGACCGGCAAGGCAGGATCATCCGAGGGCAGTGGAGGCGCTGATGAAGCTTGATGTCCCTTACATTGTTGCGGTGCCTTTGGTGTTTCAGACCACGGAGGAGTGGTTGAACAGTACTCTGGGTTTGCATCCAATTCAGGTAGCTCTGCAGGTTGCACTTCCCGAGCTGGATGGCGGCATGGAACCCATTGTCTTCGCCGGTCGCGATCCTCGAAGTGGTAAGTACAATGCCTTTTTCCGGTTCCTCTTTTTTTAGTGGCCCTATTTAGCTTCCAAAATAAATTGACAAAGCAAAACGTTTTTAATGAGCTGATCTCTTCTGAGATGACACTAACATCTACCTACGAGGTCGATGTTCGGTGTTCCTGATTTTCCCTCTCTTTGTGCTCTGTGTAGAACCATAAGAATAGTAGAAATACCCCCTTCAACTTTTGTTTCCATGTTGCTTTTCCATCTCTCTGCGATCTCATTCTCATATCACACATCAACATCAAGTGCTGAATGATATTGTCATTGCAGGGAAATCACACGCTCTTCACAAGAGGGTGGAGCAGCTCTGCACCAGAGCTATCAGATGGGCTGAACTGAAAAGGAAATCAAAGGTACTTGCTTCACTGCAGCCCTTTTTTTCACTTTCGAAAATCAGTCTTCGTTGCATTTTGTTCTAATTTTATGTTCCTAGATCTGATATTGCAGAACTGTTTCCAGTAGATGTGACGATAAAATAGCTAGCGAGTTCAGTTGCAATATTCCCCTCGTTCTAGGCTTTCTTACACCATATGTAGAGCAGGTGCATCAGTCCTACCCAAGTAAAGTATTGTCTGCCTTTATATTAGTTACTACTGCTTGTAGATTCTAGGTTGGCAAAATATAATGTCCTTTACACTCTTTCTTTGACCCAGTACCAGCATTTATCTGCACCTAAACATTAATGGCATGGTAGTCGAGAGGGCAAACCTGATAAAGATGAACCCTTATGACATCTATTCTTTAAATCAGACACGATTTCTTCTGCTAAATAACCACGTTCCTGGCAATTGGTGACTCTACATCTTTGAAGTAGAGTATACCTCCCTCCCAGTGATTTGTCTTGGTGGGGATAGAGAGATGTCAATAGTGAAAACTCATCGAACTACTCAAAACTCTACTCAGCCGTTTCTGATGTAAATATGTACTGCTGCAGGCAGAGAAGCGACTTGCAATTACTGTCTTCAGCTTCCCTCCGGATAAAGGAAATGTAGGATCGGCGGCATACCTCAATGTCTTCTCTTCTATCTACTCTGTTCTCAAAGACCTTCGAAAGGATGGCTACAATGTGGAGGGCCTTCCAGAGACTTCTGAAGCTTTGATTGAAGAAGTCATTCATGATAAAGAGGCTCAGTTCAGCAGCCCAAATCTGAATGTCGCCTACAAAATGGGCGTGAGAGAATATTATGACCTCACTCCTTATGCCACCACATTGGAGGAGAACTGGGGTAAGGCGCCAGGTAATTTGAACTCTGACGGAGAAAGGCTCTTGGTCTATGGAAAGCAGTATGGAAATGTCTTTATCGGAGTTCAGCCCACTTTCGGATACGAGGGCGATCCTATGCGGCTTCTTTTTTCCAAATCGGCAAGTCCGCACCATGGATTTGCCGCTTATTACTCTTTCGTGGAGAAAATATTTCAGGCCGATGCTGTTCTCCATTTCGGCACCCATGGTTCGCTAGAGTTCATGCCTGGGAAGCAGGTGGGAATGAGCGATGCCTGTTATCCCGACAGTCTTATTGGAAACATACCGAATGTCTATTACTACGCGGCTAACAACCCTTCCGAGGCTACTATTGCCAAACGTCGGAGCTACGCTAATACCATAAGCTACTTGACCCCTCCGGCAGAGAATGCAGGGCTTTACAAGGGGCTTAAGCAATTGAGCGAGCTCATCTCTTCGTACCAATCCCTCAAAGACACTGGCCGTGGACCCCAGATTGTCAGCTCCATTATAAGCACAGCTAAGCAATGCAATCTCGACAAGGACGTGGAACTCCCGGATGAGCTAGAGGAGATCTCAGCGAACGAACGCGATCTGGTTGTTGGAAAGGTTTACTCTAAGATCATGGAAATCGAATCCCGACTTCTACCTTGTGGGCTCCACGTCATTGGTGAGCCCCCATCAGCGATGGAAGCAGTTGCCACACTGGTGAACATTGCTGCTCTAGATCGTCCTGAAGATGGGATATCAGCGCTCCCAGCTATACTAGCTGAGACTGTTGGACGGGACATAGAGGACGTGTACCGAGGAAGTGACAAGGGAATATTGAAGGACGTAGAGCTACTTCGACAAATAACTGAAGCATCTCGTGGTGCTGTCACTGCCTTTGTAGAGCGAACAACTAATAACAAGGGTCAAGTTGTCGACGTCGCGAACAAGTTGAGCTCCATTCTTGGGTTTGGAATTAATGAACCCTGGATCCAGTACTTGTCGAGCACTAAGTTTTACCGTGCAGAAAGAGAGAAGCTTAGGACCCTCTTCGACTTTCTTGGGGAGTGTTTGAAACTTGTCGTGGCTGATAATGAGTTGGGGAGCTTGAAGCAAGCATTGGAGGGAAAATATGTCGAGCCAGGACCGGGTGGTGACCCTATTAGAAATCCTAAAGTGCTGCCGACTGGAAAGAACATCCACGCACTGGATCCACAAGCTATTCCAACTACAGCAGCGATGCAGAGTGCGAAGGTTGTCGTGGATAGGTTGGTTGAGAGGCAGAAGGTTGATAACGGTGGAAAATATCCTGAAACAGTTGCTCTTGTACTGTGGGGAACAGACAATATCAAGACATACGGTGAATCTTTGGGTCAAGTTTTGTGGATGATTGGTGTGAGGCCGATTGCTGATACCTTTGGACGAGTCAACCGTGTAGAACCAGTAAGCCTTGAAGAGTTGGGAAGGCCTAGGATCGATGTGGTCGTCAACTGTTCTGGGGTGTTCAGAGACCTCTTCATCAATCAGGTATGACACTTCTACCAACTATTTAACTAAAGGGTCAGGAGATTGTTTTGATTTTCTGTTCGATGAAAAAGTAGCCGAGTCCTATCTTTACAATTCATATAAAATTTAGATGTGTCTTATCATCGTGAACCATTTAGATCTGTTCTCGTCATGCAATCTTGAACATACCCTTTAAGACCAGTTTATCTTTTGCAGATGAATCTACTGGATCGAGCAATCAAGATGGTGGCCGAACTGGATGAACCCGAAGAACTGAACTATGTGAGGAAGCATGCATTGGAACAAGCCAAGACCCTAGGCATTGATGTTAGAGAAGCTGCCACACGTGTCTTTTCCAATGCATCAGGTTCTTATTCCTCCAACATCAATCTTGCTGTTGAGAATTCCTCCTGGAATGATGAGAAGCAGCTCCAGGACATGTACTTGAGCAGAAAATCCTTTGCATTCGATTGCGATGCCCCGGGTGCTGGAATGACTGAAAAAAGGAAAGTCTTCGAGATGGCTCTCAGCACTGCTGATGCAACATTCCAAAATCTTGACTCTTCTGAAATCTCACTCACTGATGTGAGCCATTACTTCGACTCAGACCCTACGAATTTAGTGCAGAACTTGAGGAAAGACGGGAGGAAGCCCAGCGCGTACATTGCCGACACTACAACAGCTAATGCCCAGGTGAAGCTCGCTAAACAAATTTCTGGTTTTTTCTTGCTTGAACCTTTTCAGACTATGCCTCTAGAAGTTTGTTTTCTGATTCACTGCCTTTTACTCTTCCGAAGTCCTAGACATCATTTTGCTAAGTATGAACTATTTCTGTGATTCAGGTGCGCACACTTGCTGAGACCATGCGACTGGATGCGCGAACAAAGTTGTTGAACCCAAAGTGGTACGAGGGAATGATGTCTAGTGGGTATGAGGGTGTGCGTGAAATCGAGAAGCGGCTGACAAACACAGTCGGGTGGAGTGCCACTTCAGGCCAAGTCGACAACTGGGTCTATGAAGAGGCTAACTCAACTTTCATTCAGGACGAGGAGATGCTGAACAGGCTCATGAACACAAATCCTAACTCCTTCAGAAAGTTGCTGCAGACATTCTTGGAAGCGAATGGGCGTGGATACTGGGAGACGTCCGAGCAGAACATCGAGAGGTTGAGGCAGCTCTACTCTGAGGTTGAGGACAAGATCGAAGGGATAGATAGGTAAATAATAAGAATTCGATAAATTCCCATTGTGCATTGTAGTGCACATATCGAATTTCACAGTTTCTGATTTATTTGAGCTCGCCCTATCCAAGGAATGGATAGACATGTAATCTGCGGGAAAATTTGTAACATGACTCTCCACAAGCTTCCCAATGTGATTAATCTGTTCAGGCTTTTAGCGAAGGTAACTGACAAAGGTCAATCCATGTACAAATTCCTAGGATTTGAATATGGCGAACTTTAACAAGTGTGGCTCAAAATGACAAGACACACAACAAGAAGTCATCAAGTATAGTCATTAAACACGAGTAAGATCCCCAACAAAGAGAAATGCAAGAATTGGCAAATGAGTACCTGGATAGATGCCAAAGGTATCCAACTAGAAGTCGTGAGACTGCGCCGGATATGTGCAATTCCAGCCAATGGATTGCGTCATTATCCTCGAAGAAACCGAAATGGCAGCTATGCAAGCGCTTCCATGCTGCTAGGAACTCATGCTTACCTCTCGACTTTTAGGCTATTTCCAACCAAATAGACATGACCGATGATTTCGACACTGCCAATACTGTTGTAACCTTTTTTTTCCCGGTTAGGATCGTTGATCAGAAGGATCTGAGGAGGCAGTTCAAGTCATTAATGGACTGAAAATGTCACTTCAGGTACGCCTGGGACTATTTTATCAGAGTTTTTACGCCATCTTTCTGGCTCAGGAAATTCCACCTAAAGGGCATTAAAATCTCTCTAGACAAAGTCTCCTGCTCCCTTCTTGTAGGAGAACTTTAAGAACTAAGGAAGGGTAATTCTAGGATTTTGTCGGGTGAAAGACGATGAATGGCGATAGAATTTCCTCACTTGTCATAAACACAAACTCGTTCCAGATAAAATGCATTCCATTCCATCAAGATCAAAAGCGACTAATGCAACAACAAGATAGCCTAAAATGGCTCCTTGGAGGAGCCCTAGCAAAACTCCTGTCAGACAAGGAAATAAGGGAAAAGAGGAGAGTTTAAGCAGGTCCATCTATAAAACTAGGGCAAATCAAACATACAAAGAGGGTCGCCGAGAAAAACAAATTTCCTTTCGATATATTCACGAGGAAATTACGAATGAAGATATCATGTCCTCGGAGAAGCTTCCCAGTCACAAAATGAATGGTACAACGCTAATATACAAGAAAATAAAAAGAAGGGAAGATAGTTTCTTCTTCCCAAGGTTAAAATTGTAAAGTTAAATGAAGGTCAAAAAAGACTTATCAATACAATTTAACCAAGTGATCTTCGTTTTCGGTACGTAATTCTCTTTTCTTTCCGGTGCAGCTCCTCTATGTGTCCATTCCTCTGCAAAATCTGACAGCTTTATATGTTCAAACCAACTCCATCAAAAGAGGATCGCCTTCGGCCATTAGCCTGATGAGTTTAATAAACTCCTGTTCACTTGATATACTCCAAGGATGTACTGCCGATGCTTGGGCAGAATAAAATGTCGAATTACTAGATGGGGGTTTTCTTTTGTAGATCATTGTGCTAAAGACCGGGTCGAAATTCTGAGCGGAGTCCATCGACAAGAAAAACATGGGAATTGCGACGTTGTGATGTATATCTAGATTGCCCACCAAACTAACCAGATCGTCAAAGTCGGCCACTAAACGCCCAGGGATGTAAAACACTTCAGAATTGCATATAGCGAAGCTCTGTTGACTGTTGACAGCTTCTTTGTAGCTGACCTGGAAGTGCACTGGCATCGAGCCAACGACCTTCTTTACCAATTCCCCTTGTTTTGAGATCCAGTCGGAGTTGCCACTCGCAGAAACCATGGTCCAAGACTTAGATACCTGGTTCGCCGAAGTTTTGTTAGTTATGAAATGGATGCATAAAGCATGTATTGAGCATGTTTGAGTGCAATGACAATGGCACCGTCGTGCAGAAGAACTTGCTAAAGGAGAGGCTCCACAGCTATCAACTGTTCTTTTGATACGCTGCTTTATCCATTTGATTAACTTGAACGAGAAAAGTAAAGTCTTTTTTTACCGAGAAATTTTTACTGATAGCCAGCAAAATATTGATGCTAATAGCAAAAATACTAATAATCCTGATCAAGCCGACGAAGTGGCTTTGATACGTTATTCACAACAACCGGATTTTTGTCGAGACATAATCAAAGGCCTTGGGTGCTCAAAGATGTAAAACAGTTACTTGTGAATTGCTTCAAGCAAATGTGCGTTCTCCTCTTTTTTTGGATAGAATAGACAAACCCCTATTTTCTTTTGATATCTCTGGGCTGATAAAATTCATTTGGAAAAGCTGGATGTATAAAAAAAACAACAGAATGAAGAATTTCGGATTATACCCGAGGAAAACGCAAAAGAAAGAGAGAAAAAAAAGACTGAAGAAAAAAGAGAAGAGAAAGCACGAACAGAAGCCTGGGGAATTCAAGGGAAGAGCTTAATAACCGACGTAGTGCGCGAAAGCGAAATTCGCGAAAGAATACAAGAAAAAAGTTAGTGTTGGATGCATAAAGAATGTATTAAGCAAGTTTGAGTGCAATGACAGTGGCACCGTGGTACCAAAGAATTTGCTAAAGGAGAGTCTACAGCTATCAACCGTTCTTTTGATAAGCTGCTTTATCCATTTGATTAACTACTAAAGAAAAACGTATAGGTTTTTTTTTTTTTTTTTTTACCTATAAAAAGAGGAACAGATTTGATCCTAGTAGTTTCAGAAATAATCCAAAATCACCACTCAAGTGACATATTTATAGGAGTCAGTCAGCCTACTTGATGCAGAGTATCTGCCAAGAGGACATAAAGCCAGACCACTATCCTGAAGAACCAGAAATCATTAAGATGAAGGTATTCGAGCGGTTTTCCATTGAAAGACGAGTCGTACAATTATGTTTTCAAGTCTTGGGATTACTGTCCAACTCATTGCCATATCATAGACAAAGCTTAGTTGAAAATTTGACCATCATATTCAACGAAAATATGGTTAAAGAATGTGTAAAAATTCATTACCTTATCAGTGATCCACAGTTTATTTTTGTCTGCTTGTAGCAGATTCCAGTAATTAAGAATTGTGTCATCCTGGAGGAACAGAAATCCTTCTGCACTGGTAAATCTATTGAATATAGTTGGCAGCTGTCTGCAAATAGAATCAGATGGTATGAGCTGTCTAATATCTAGTTGCCTCCTCAGCCAAATATGAAGCGCAAATAACAAAAGCAACAAAGAAGGAACCAAATATGCAAACTCTTCTAGATTCTAGTATAGTGTCACAGCCCAAACCAACACCTTGCAAAGCACGAGAGGACCTCATACAGGTGAAGACTGAATCACAACACTATACTCGAAATGTTGATAGCATAATTGTACCAAAGCACATGAGGACATGCAATCAATCTCAAAATCCAACTTCCAGCCTACATATCCATCCTATGAAAACTGTTAAGCATACCCAAATCCTTCTGTCTTTGAGGCCCAAGTAGAAGTCACCCTTGAACTTCGTAATTATTTCCAAATCTTGAAGATGACATTTCAAAAGCACTTAGGACATTAACCAGCAAAGCTTTTGTGTTATTGTATTAGTTAGGTATTAGCTATCAGAGAAGATTTTTCTCTCGAGGGGGATAACTCTCAAATTAGCAACATCACTCCAATCTTAAAGAACTTTCTAAAGTCCTCAAGTTCCCTCAAAGGCAGGGTATCAAAGTGCCTTACAGGTGACATTTACTCCCTTACATGCACATAGAGTAGCCTGTACAAAATATATATATATGTGTGTGTGTGTGTGTGTGTGTGTGTGTGTGTGTAGTGCATTCTTTCCCCATAAGTTCACACATACAGATACTAACTACCGGTTGGCATTAAATGGTGATAGTTTCACTTAAATTACAGATAGCTTCAGTTTAGTCAGGTTGCCACCAGATCATTATAATCTGGGCTTTTAGTTAGAATAAGCTCCAAGTTCTGCAGGCTTTCATTGAAAAATCACAAGCTTATGTCCTGTAGGAAGTGAGTTATGATTCCCTTTACAGTTAACCTGAATGCTACATTACTGCAAACTGATGCAACATCTTCAGTGGGCATACTCACTCCATGTGTATGACATACGCGCAAGGCAAAACGGGAAAACGACATACCAGGTTCAATGCATATGTATAAATTCGACTTACTTGTATACTTGCTCTAGGTGACCCTCTTCAACAGCAAGGTCAGGATTTCTTTGCTCTGATAATATGACCACAGTTTTAAAAATCCGGCCATAAAGCAGTCTCCATTCAAGAGCTGTGCGCTCCACAGGTCCGCTGCAGAACATAATAAGCACCACATTCCCAAAGTTCTTTCTCCAGCGAATCAAGTTGCCAATCTCATAGTTAACAGTCCCAGTTTCCTCAACTCCCAGATGAACTGATGGCAACTTTCGAGGGATGAACTCCTTCCGATCCCCATGGCCAATGCTTGCTCGAGGCCGATCCAACTCTAATGACATAAGCCTGGGTTGCTGGTATCCAACAGAGAGTAAGTCCTGGAGCCAAGCAGCAGTAAACATCACATCCTTGTCGGTCCAAAAACCCTCCTCTGCCATCTTATAGCTCAACTCCAATATATTCTCAAACAATCTGTGCTTACTTGATCTCCATGAAACCAAAAACTTAATTAGACGGCCAACATTGATGTGAAGATCCTTCTCCTCAGAAAATGGGTATGCCTCAATTCTATCATATCGATGGACCGTAGGTGGGTAAACAGCGACATAACCGCCGATTTCCCACAAGAGCCTCTGTGCCCAATATCCCCTCAGTACATCGGAAGCCATAGTGCTGACAGAGACGGGAAGCATCAGACCCCAAAATGCCGGGGAATGATACATAGTATTGAACGAATTGAGAGGCACCATCATTCCTTGCGGTAATGCCACTTTTGGAGCGTGCTCATCAAATCTAATGTCAAAGGCCTCCAAACCCGATTTTCGAGTGAAATAAAACACCGAATCAACATCAGGCAAGCCATTTGAAATACCCTGTTGTATAAATTGCTTCCCACCAAAAACCTGAGTGTAGAACTCCTCATGACCGACTTCACCCACATTTTCCAATGGTAATCCCCTAGGCCAAACAGACCGCTGTCCGAAATGAATATATGGATTAATAACAGTCCTGTTTGGGTTCTCATGACTATACTGCAACATAATATCTTGCCTAGCACCCTCACCAACCAACTCAACATCAAAATGTTTTCCCAAATCCCCATCAATCACCTCCCCGCGATCATCCGCATCGAAGATCTTCTTCGCCCCGTGCTGGATTGCGAACAAATACCCAACACTCTTTCTAACATACGAATCATAAGGCAAGTAATTGACTACTCGGAAACCCAAAGTGGCCTGTTGCTCCAATGACAGAAAAATCGCACCTTTGAGCTTCCAATCGGCTGGGGTCCTGGAATTACCAATCGCCAGGACCTGCCACCCCTTGAGCTTCACGAAATTTCTCAGCAAATCCGATGGGTAACTCGAGACCGAGACCACGATCCACCTCTCCGACTGGAAATTTGCATAGGGCGAGGACTTGTCGGTGACCCGGGGGACCGAACTCCAGTCGACGCGAGGGAATTGGAGGGTCTGGAGGCTCTCGGACTGGGTGTTCTTGAAGCAGAGGAGAGCTGCCGAGTCGCCGACATTGTAGAGGAACAAAATCGCGGCTACCGCGACTATGAGGAGGCCAACAGTGAAAATCTTGTAAAGATTCTCAGACACCCATGTGGAGAAATCGAGGCTCTTGGGCTCGGAGAATCGATGATTCCGATGCAGGGTCGGGAGGGTCGCTCTGATCTGGGTCTTGGGCGATTTGGGAGCATCCGGCGTCGCACGGTCCTGGACCAGCATTTTACGGGAGCTCAAATGGGACTAAGCAATCGCAGTCCCAACCCAGTTCAGCTCGAGGTCAATCTGAGTTTGACTTGGGAGTAAACGAAGCGACAAGACGAGCTGAAACTGAGAAAACCGTACGAAGGAACTAGAAATCAAGAACCAAGAACCTCTTGCCGATGGGCTCAGCTCGATTTGGTTTCTTGCTGCCGACACCGGTGGTTGGGTTGCGGGCTTTTCTTCTCTTCTTGCTTAAGATGCAATCGTGGAATCCTTTTCATGGACGGAATGCAACGCGACGTTGAGCTGCGAGCGTTAATTAGCGAAGGCAAAGCGTCGGGTACTTCCAATTTCTTCGTTTCTTTTGCTTTTCGGAGTGGGGTACGAGGTCCCTGTCTGGATCTGCTCAGGGCATGTGTATGGCCGCTTGTTTTCTTTCTTTCGTTTTCCAGAATTTATTTGCTAAAGTGGGGAATGCGACGGATTCGTTGGTTTTCATTGCATATATAAATCGGAGCTGTTCGGATCGGATGATTTGTTTAACGGGTTGTCTTAAGGGGTTGATGATGTTTTGTGGTGATCGTCAAAGGTTGGACAGTGGCGGTTGGGCTTTTCTGCTTGGTGATGGCGAGAGGTGACCAGCAAGTTGAGGCTAGGTTTCATGCTCTCTCTTGAATATCTGAATTCTTCTTCTTCTTCTTTGGACCATTCTTTAGCTAGTGAGTTAGAAAAAAAAAAAAACAGAGATTTATAGGACGGAAAATTGCATTAGGTAAAAGGGTGTGTTATAAAAACATTAAACCATATGAGCTGAATATGATTTCGCCATGTAATATCAAATTCATTTCCGAGATCCGATTAGACATTCTTATTCTCATCTTCATCACGAGTCGATCTTTCATTCTCGATCGATGTTCTTCAAAATCAATGATATCTCATAGCTTTGTTTTGATATTGTAAATTGTGCGAAAGAATTAGCATAGATAAAGACATCCCATGTCTTCATGCGAAAGACATTACATGGATAACATGTCTTCGTTGTATGTCAAAAGGCACGTCTTATGAGTTAAATTCAAGGGAAAATGGTACCAAAGCGGGACCTACTCTAGTAGATGACACGAAAACTGGTGGGCTTATAAAGGCCTGGTCCTATGAGAGCATGGAGTGTTCGCCGAGGCTAGAAGGCCTAGACAATGGTGACTCCTGACAAGCTTCTACGATGGTAAGAAGATGTGCCTTTTGACGTAACGGCAAATTGATATTAAGCGTGCTCAGGTGAGAGCACTATCTCCTGAGAAAGTGCCCAGCTGCATGTTAAAGGACAAAATTATAACACTCGATATAGAACGGGTCAAAGCGAATAATATCTCCAATTGGTTAATTTAGGGTCACAAAAGCATCTACCTTATTTCTTGATATAAGTCACGATGTTTGAAAGAATAACAGGTTGAATGATAATTCTTGCAATTGAAACCCACTGTGTTCTACAGACCACACACAAATAATAACTATTGGGACGTCTCTTCATTTGGTGGAGTCATTGTGAATTTCCACTGACTCTTTATTTTCTCCATTTTAAGTCAAATATTTATGGTTTTTCAAATGGTATTATAAATGCTTCACATCCTAAATTCCAAAGAAACTCCCACATAGTTATGTCCACTTAAAATAGCTAAATACGATACATCAACTAAGGCTATTCTTTTGATTTTCATTTGGTGGAGTCATTGTGAATTGAAAATTTCTTTCTTGGGTTGATTGGTATAAATTAGTTCGAGCTGATTTTTGCTTCCATTAATAATAAAACCACGTTAATTACATCGAGTCACTTTGACTTTATGTATTATAGATACTCCGAATTTGAAAAGTCTTAACTCGATTTAAGAGCGCTCACCTTACAAATCCATCGTGATATTTGGTACATTTGAAAATCCACCAACTTCAAATTGGTTAACCTGGACATATAACCCGTCTAATAGAGCGGGAGCCGCAATATGTCAAGACATGCTATGTTAACCGGTTGATAAATATGAGTTGACTTGTGTATACGATGAACATGTAAAAAAGTTCATACACGATAACGCATTTTAAGACAATATGAATAACTTCACTTCATGAGAGATTTTCTTTTTTTTTATATGTTTTTATTTACCATTTTATTCTTTCTTAACCCGAGTGTTGCCTTTAGATTTGCGTAACGCGATTTATCTTGTCATGTTAGAAAAAAAAGCAGGTCGACATATGGGCCTAAACATGTCAATTCATGTTTGAACGGATAAGCTAATCGAATTATGTGGTATGCAAAATTAGCAGTCCATTTACATAAAATCCAAACTTATTTAATTGCGCATAACATCGTGAAGATCAATCGTGTCGAGAATTATCGTAGCCTAATTTTCCCTCTTTGGGCAAATTGGTGAAGGAAATTTTTTCTTTCCGTCGAGCCGCCGTTCATTTACCCAACGAAAATTGGGACGGCCGCTCACGGACATTCCTAGAGAACGTGGACCGGTTTTGCTTTTGCTATGATAGCGAATCGGACCAAGGCGACATGAATGGATCGGACTCGGGGCTTGCCCCAGGACAGCCCGTGGGAATTATTTGAACCTTTGTGGCCCGCACCTAGTCCGAGGCTGGACCGAGCCTAGTTTTGTTGACTCCCCAAGTCTCTACGCTGGGGTCCAAGTCCACTCACGATAGACGACGAGATAAACTTGTCGTTTCAAATTCAGGGTAGATGAAATCTTCTTACACGACGTGATCAAATACACCTCCACCGTCGGATCGGATTGGTTCAGACACCAATATACTAACGGATTTATATGCTCTCATGTACGCGTTGTGGCTCTCCACCTATCAATTTAAATTTTTTCGACTTTCTAACGGGTTCCGCTCCAGTTACGGATTTCCTGTTTGTCAAATCTCACGCATCCTTCGCGATCCCATTTAAAATTTTGAATTTGACAATCTAACAGTAATATTCTTTGCTAGCTAAGTAACTTTTGATTTTGATAAGTAAGTTATTATGCAAAGTATCCTTGACATCGTGGTTATTAACTTTCTCATCACTAGAAATACGCGCAACCACTAGCAACCGGTAATTTCAACATGCAATAAGTAACTTCAAACAAAGAAAAACAATTATTGACTTATCTACAATTCACCGTCTTGATCATTTTTTTTTGAATTATTTTTATAAGTAAATCGGTGTTGGAGAGATCGATTGAGCTTGCACGAACTGTTTCAATTCATTCTCCAAATGCCTCGCGAGCGTGACCACCACCTCGGCAGAGTAGAGAGCTTTTAAATTGAACTTTTGCCCGCCATTTCCAAAAAGGAGTGAAAAAGAAGAGAATGACGTCACCGACGCCATTCCCATGCTCCCTCGAACGCACTGCTGCTTCTGCTCTTCTCCTTCTCTCCGCCCGGCCTCCCTCTCTCTCTCCTCCTCCGTAACTCTCTCTCTCTGCATTCGTCGTCTCCGTCGCATCCGCTTCTTCTCTTCCCGTCCGCCATTAACGTCTCTCTTCTTGCTCTGTTTCAAGGCCCTGCGAGGACGTCGCCGTCGACCCGATCAAAGAAGGGACCGCTAGCTCCGGCTCGACGCTGAGCTTGGATTCGGCCGATTCCAAGTCGTGCTTGTCGTCAAAGACCAGCGACGTCTCGCCCGAGGACTTTCAGGCGCACCAGCTGCGGATCATCGCCGTCGCCGCTCGCTTCCACGAGTTCAAGCTCCAGGTGATCTCGCGCTGTTGCTTCTTCTTCTTCTCACTCGTTTGTTTGCAAGATGATCTTGCTTAGATTAGAATGGCGCATCGAGCTCCGTGTTCCCGAATCTGTTTTGTAGTCGCCAGCTCAGTTATCCTCCTCGCTGATCGTCATATATGATGCATCAATGATCGTCGTTCTGAATCGTGTTTGTTCTCAGTGGGACATATGGAAACCGGTCTTATTTAGTTCCTTGTGTTTTGCGGCATGACTCGATCTCTCTGACGCAGCGAGCTATGCAAGCGGAAGTGACTCCAGTTTCTTCTTTTTTCGTACATTCATCTGGATTTTAGACTTGAAATTTTGAAATCGTAGTTTGAGGTAAATCGTTGCCGAGAGTAGTCATCCTCGATCATCCAGATTTCCTTTGCATCCTCATAGCTCTGTTTCTGCACTGTCACTTTCCTTTGACTATTTTCTCCTTAAATTTGCAGTTTGGACACTGCGTGATGAGATCTTCAGTTTCAGCGACTTTCTGAAAGAACTTCTCGATTTTTAACTCATCACGTAGTTAGATTGCTTGTTATCCTTTCTCGATAAACACTGACTATTTGTTAATGCAATCTGCTCGGTGGTTATGTTATTTATGAGGCGGCATGGTGCTCTACTTGATTTCGCTCGGTCTATACACAGATTACAAAATGCCTGCAACGTCAATTCCTGTTCTCTGAATATTCGCATTGGTCTGTTCAAATTCCGATTTATTTCATCACCTGGCAAATTGCACGTATGAGTGAATGCAACTTCAAATTGATAGTCACTTGCTCACAGGTGGCCCGAAGAGCTCGCTCAAAGATCATCAAGATCTCTGATGACTGGAAGTCCAACACCTGCAAGACTGTGTCGAAGTCCTCATCTGAATTTGAATCGACAAAGGCGGCTTCAGGTATAACTAGCACCTCCAGCGAGGGTTCAAGCGCTCACAATTTTGGAGTCCAAAAATTCAAGAAGAAGCGTGAGGAGGTTCATTGTGAGGTGCTCAGTCGGAAGCGACCAGGCTCAACGCACATGCGCCGTCGAGCGGATGCCATCCTGAACTTCCTCTCTGAAGGTTGTGCCTCTGAAGTGAAGATCCGTCAAGTTCTTGGTGACAGCCCTGACACCAGCAAGGCTCTCAGAATGTAAGTGCTGCTCAAACTCCTCGTGCATGCTAAGCGGAAGAATTGTTGCTGGTTTATGGATGACTTAGTACACCAGGCTAATCATCAGAGCTGTGATTAACATATAATTCATGTGGTTTCGCAAGTAACTTATTGTGGAATCCTCATGATCTGGGAAATTCTATTAGCGTTAACGAGATTAATTATGGGCAAGAATCACCGATGTGGGTGTGATAGAGATTTGATAACATGTTGCACGACATGTTAGCAACATTGTACAGTTCATCCTTACTGTGCTTACGGCGGTGTCATGATCAACTCTTGATGAGTACTAGTAATGCGCGCAGCATCTAAATTAAATCTATCAAAATTACAAATCATATGGTGTTTATGTACTGAGTTAGTTCGATGTGAGCTTTGCATTATGATTGAGTAGTCTATCATGACCGTAAAAGTCTACGATCATGCCGATTCCTTTTCCTGTTTTCTTACGTTTGTGTGTAGCTGCACTGCAGGTTGCTTAAGCTAGATGAAGTCAAAAGATCGGGTACAGGAGGAAGGCATGACCCCTATATTTACGAGGTAAGTGCTTCTCATTGACCGATGCCTTATTGACGATGCATGGGAGCTGTGCTAGAATAGGCATGATTCTGCGTAATTGCATAGATTGTTCTTTACATGAGTCTTATCTGGTGAGTGGTGATCTTACTTCTATAGGTCATGCGAAGGGAGTAGCGGAAAGGTATAGCAGGTTAGACTGCGTAACATGATGACATATAGTATATTTCCTCTGATATGAGACCCAGTAAATATCCTATCAATAAAGATATATTCATCCTACCGTATATAGAACTGGACCATAGTCAGCAAAATTAATTTGGTGACAGACTTCAGAGCTATTCATTTTATGTGCTTGTCTCATTTTCGGATGATGTTAGAGCTGGAGAATAAGTTGAATTGGTAGCAGAAGTATTAGTTCATATGATAGTTACATTCATATATTGGACACTCAACCTGTGGGAACAGCAGTGCTGATTTAACGTCCACATTTGTTGGATAGTTTTGTCAAACTAAGAACTCTTCATTGTGCAACTAAGAAAGAGGTCAGTATCGTAATGGCCACCGAAATAGCAGATTGTTTCGTACTTCCTGTTGTGATGCGAGGTGTTGAAGCAATACGATGTGAAAATTACCTACTTTGGTTTCCAAATGCATGCCATTCCTGTCCTGATAAAGTACAATTAAGAGTCTGATATACCTTCATTAGACTGCTTCGCCACAATACCATGGTTCATTCTAGAGGACCGTCACTGGTGCGGAACCATTCTTGTGTAGAAACACCTCTCTTGTGGAAAGATCTGCAATGATATCTAGTTAATTTCCCCTTGAAAATACTCAGCTGCAATAGCGTCTGTAGTTCGATTCCATTCTACGACTCTCCTCCTCCGCAAAGCTCCTACAGGAATTCATGTTCACGGACTTTCTCTGGTCAAAGGGTCTGTTCCATCGTCTTGATAAGAAATTGAATATATGTTCATTTGGCAAAAGAAACGTTTGAGAAATGTAATGCAATGTTGGGTAAGTATTCTTTCACAGTTAGCCACCGGTCTACCTCCAGTTTTCGAAGCAAAGCATGGGAGGAAACTTTTGGGACAGTGACCTCTCGCCGTCGTTTCATGGATAGATATTCCAAGTCTTGTTTCTTTTGAGTGAATCCTAATCTGTCCTCCTTTGCTACAGAGCTCCAGGTTGTTTGATTATCCTGGTCTTAGGAAGTTAAGAGGTAGTCGTAGTCAACTGACAAACAATCGCGGTCTTTTAAAGCAACCCGACTGCGTCAAGCAAATGGATCGATGCAATCACGACTCCAGACCTCCCCATTCCCATCGTCCTTCACTTAATTTGTCCATGCTTCATTCGAAATTGTGTTTCCTCCACAACAAAAAAAAGAAGAAGAACAAATTGATAGAGTTTAAGAAAAAAGTTACTGATGAAGTATATTGATTTTCCTATTAGAGAATATTGTTAGAGATATTATTAGATATTAATGATATTATTTGATATTTTATTTATTCTCTGAGATAGCTAATTCCCTTTTATATGAATGTTTTACGGGTATAAATACCTTTCTCTAATAAAGTAAAGTGAATCCAATTGACTAAGATGTAGCCATTATTATCTTCCCTGTCTCACTCCTCTTAAAAATCTTAGAATATTTATATTTGCTTTCTAATTTTATGTTATGAATATTGAGAAAAGAGGACTACAATTTAAATGCCGAAATTAATTGAACATTTTTTAATATTGCAGCAAATTCCCTATGTAGGACTGGCTTTGAAGTACTTCTTAATTGGATAAATTCTATGATTATCTTTGCCTGTTTTTTTTTTATTGCCATTAAAATAGGAGTAAATCTTTATTTTAGTTATCGTACACGTCGATGTATTCTGATTTTCGCTAAAATTCCCAACTTCTTTCTTTCTTTCTTCTGTATATGACTGGTGAAGGGATAGTTGCTCCTGTTTCTCTCCTTATATGTTTACTGAAGGGAAATATATTGTTAGTTCATTTATTTTGCTCATTTTCATGCATAATTCATTTATTTTCATGTTGGGAGGATATGCGTATATGAGTGCATTATTAATTAATAACATTATTAATACTACCTTCCCATTTAGATATGATATGGAAGTATCATCAATAATAAATATTCTCATGGCGGATATTTTAAGTTTTTTTTTTGGTCAAAATATATTTGAAGTTTACAAGAGCACGAATGGAAAAATATGGACAATTTAGAGTATACATAATATTTACTGCTCACCTATTGTGCCCAAGTCCGGTCACGTGCTCAAGTCACGTGACTAATACGGTTCTCCATTGATTCGAGGCTTTCTAATTTCACTGAAATTTCCGACCAAAAAAAATTTCACTGAAAACTGAAAAGTATTTTGGATGAGATCATCTTCACAGCTCAATTATGGATGGTAGATGTTGCAATTTGGTCCTTGCCAGCTGGAACTCATCGTTCATAAGAGGTTTGGTTGGATTTAACAAGATATCGCTCTTGGTTGTGGAGCTCTAAAGCATATTGAAAATTTTTCTCGATTTTTTTTTTGAAGTAATTAAAAAGATGAAAAGGAACAATCAGTGTTAATGACTCCCTCCTCTCGCTATTCTAAGAATTTCGCATCTATTGTGGAATGTTCACCCACTTGTCACCTGAAGAGTTGAAAGTTGATCAGCCCATTTGTTGTAGCTTCACTAAGATACTCGAAATTAGAATGGTGCCATTTGAAAATATAGCATGAGCCGTTGAGAGTTTTGTTCATATTATGAATCGAATTGTCATTTTATAAAAGACAAGAGAAACATATGCCCTGTGTCGATTCATAGTATGAACTCCCTTTTTTTCTCGAGGATATTCTCAAAGAAAAGCATATGCCTCGTTTCGTCAGGACAAAAGCATTGCCATGTGCTCGGACCATTACCGTGTTGTCAAGTCCAAACGTATTTATCTCATTCATCATTTCAATGCTTATGCATTACGACAAAATGCTATGCACGTCATGTTTTTTTTTTTTCATTATTTTGATGAATGTATTCATTAGGCAATTGGTCATGTCAAATAGAAAATAAAAAAAATAAAGAAAAGGAAACAAACAAAATCTCGAAGTTTTGACCAAGGACAAGGAAACTAGCGAGCAGGAAAGTGTCGTTCGTTACAAGTCAAGCAGCTGTTGCGGACCGCGTGAGGCCAGAAAAGTCTGACGCCTTTCACCTTCTTGGAAGCCAATTTTCGGGAGGGGGTGACTGAAAAGCCAAGAAAGCAGCGAAAGCCCTCTGTTTTGGCCAAACTTTCCACTTTCTGCCCCTCCAATTCTCATAATCCTGATATTTCCCCCCCTCCTCTTCAATGTATTGTCAATTCTGTCCTTGAACGGCCGATCGTGTCTAACATACGAAGTACGATGGATGTACCAGCAGAATTTGCTGACAGATGAAACCGAGATATCAATTTGATTAGCGGCTGGTGACTATTAGTGCATAAAAGAGCGTCACTAAATTACAAGCTATTGACGCCCTACCTAAACCGAAAGAGGGTTGTTAATGCACATGTGGGTAATCCAAAAAAGCCTGTCTAACTTCAATATTCATTGATTCCATGAGTACAAGAATATCCTTATTCCAGCTGCAATAACTTATGTATTCCGACCCCCCCCCAAAAAAAGCATCATCTTATGTATCATAATGCTACATGATGTAGAAGGCGTAGCTACTCAAACGCCGATCATGACGTAATAAAAGTAACTAATTGCAGCCATGGTAAAGTGAAAAAAGAAGTTTGCCTTCAATGTCAAAAGCTTAGGTGAGAACCACAAAAAAAGAAAAGGACTAAAGAGAAAAAACCCATGCCAGAAGGGGGTGGGAAAGAGATTAAAACCAAAGTATAGGACCAACAAGTCAATTGTCAACACGAAAATTCTGGGAAGGGAAAGAGAGAGGAAGGTCCACAAAAGTGGAAACGGACAACGCGGTGGCTTGTAATGGTGTATATAAGCCCTAAAGCTCCTTTCTTTTTCTCCCACGAACAGCAAATCTCTCTCTTTGCCTCTCTCTCTCTCTCTAGATCAAGAACAGCAAAGGGAACGAGAAGCATTGAGAGAGAGAGAAAATGTCGAAGTACGCGGAATTGCTGGACCTAGGGGTGAGACTGGCTGCAAGGTTCCACTCCCACTGCCCACAAACCGCACGGTTGTACTACCATCCTCCCGCCAACCACGCCGACGACCACCACCACCACCACCGTGACTTCCACTCGAGCGGCGGCGGCGCGAGCGACGGCCCTCGTCCGGACCACAGGCTCAGAATCGACTCTACGGAACTCATTGTTTCTTCGGTCGTGTGAGGAAGAGATTAGACTTAGCAATTTTGGGTGATGTCGAGTGTTTATAGGAAAGACATGGAGCCAAAGATCGAGCTATTTCCGTTCTTGTCGCATATTTTTTTCAGACACGGATTGTGTCTCCATTCAATTGTTTCAATTTGGTCCCTTGCTCAGTGTAAATGGGCAATTCATGAAGCGGTGATGAAAAGTCTTTGAATGAATTAACTCTGTTCCAAGTTTCGTTTTTTCTCGACCTGTTCATTGATGTTTGATCTTGATCAATCTCGTCTAACGGTTTGACAAGGTCCAAATCGATGATTGTTGTCACGAAGCGCGGTGACGCTGTGCTTTTAAAATGTTCCCAGAATACAAGAGTGGAAAAACAAGCGCTATGGTCTAATTTGAGAACTAGATTGTGCTCTACGGCATCCACAAATTGACCATGGAGGACAATGGGACAATAACACGGGACACCGCGACTGCGTCAATCATCGCATTTCACACAGTGAGTCTAGGCGATCTCCCATCAATTCACGGCCTTTTGCTAACATTGTTCCAAGCTTCGAGGTCGTGCAGCCTCTCGGTAGTTGTCGTCCTCTACATGAATCACATAGTATCTTAAGGTGCCGAGGGGCCAATCCCTTGATACAACAGTCGAGAATTTATGTATAGTGAGCCAACGGCTAATAGTAATAACTTCATGAGGGAACAGTTCCTGGTACTTCATTATGAGAAGAGGTAGCATTTCCCTGCAGAGCAAGTATGCCTGTATGGAGAATTGCCAAGTAGGACATTAATCTGAAAATTTTCTCATAGTTTATGAGCTTGGTTTGCTATTGAACTCTCAATGGTATAGATCCGGATATGCATAACACCTTCAATCCAGTACCAGCAGTTTTGCTCACTCAGTCAGGAACATTGAGCTGGAGAAACCACCCAGTCTTTGGATTCCGCTATCTAGTGAATCCCAAGGGATACATTAGTCATGTACATACAACAAACACTAAACGCTATAGGGTGCAAATGCCACTGGGCAAGTGCAGACCGATAGTATAGACTTTGGAGAAATGTTTCAGGAGTACATTTGTCAAGATCCTCAATTCTAGCTTATTTAGAACTGCTCTGAACTTTCATCCGTTCATACCCTCTTCTCTGCGAACCGTAAAGAGGTTGCGATGCCCTGAAGCTGAAAATGTCATCTATCCGTACTGTGTTTGGTCCAACTGCTTCATTTTTATCCGCTTCGAGATCTGAAGAATGCTTGTTTCCATAAACTCGTACACTGAGCACCTTCCTCTTGGGAGCTCCAACTCTTATGTGCTCGTGGAAGAAAGCTATCAATTCTTGTTTTGTCAGCTCCCTTAATGCTGCGACCTGGTCCGATGCAGATGAAGCGAAAATTTTGTGAGTTGCTGTGCATGTCCAGCTTTATTAAGAGAAATTATGCAGTTTTGGCTGAGAGGAGTGAAAGAGCATACTGCTAATCGTATACAGATAACTATAGTTCTGTAAAAAGAGATCAAGCAGAAGATGAATGTAGGTGAAGCCAACAGCAGATAAAAGATAGTGTCGAGAGATCAAGATAGAGATCGAGATCGATGAGAGTATCTTGTACCTCAGTTTCGACTCGATCAAATAAGAAAGTTCTGTCAGTTATCTCTTCCCAGTGGCGCTCACATTCTTCCCACAAATTCTTGTCCTTCTCCATCTTTGATTCAATTAGTGCATTTAAATGGCTCTGTAAACAGCAGGTGAGATGTTAATTTGGAAATTCCACAGGTTCGATGTAATGGTTTACATATCATTTAAAAGCTGACATGATTTTCATCACGGAACATAGGAGAAGCAACTCACCTCGAATTCGACCTTGCTCATCTCGGAAAGTTTACTTTCAAAAGACTTGAGAAAGCTCTGGACCCTTGTGTCGATGTATTTTGGACACTGTTAAGATTAAGAAAATGAAGGGATAAGGTGATGAGGCAGTCAAAACACAGAGAACTTTGTGAAGTACCTTCACAGCAGACTGAACAGTGAACTGCAGACCGTGCACACCAAGGTCGTATCTGCATGAAGAAGCACTTCAAATAATTAGCAAATTACACTTTTGGGGAGAAGAAAGGAGAAATTAAATGGTTTTACCGATGTGTGAGCGAACAGACATAACCAAGTTGCTCAACCGTTCTGAGTTGGTGGAAGGCTTCATGCCTTGCGATAAAAGCCAAAAGCTGAAGTTGTACGTTCAAAATAATGTCATCTTGATGGATCTGCATTTATCCATGGGTATTGTAATCAAATATATAGGGAAAACGACTCAGTAGACCTACCAAAATGAGTTACTCTGTGATTTTTAATTCTTGTAATCTGATGAACTTTTCGTCGCTGCTACTGCATGAGCATATAATCTCTGAAAGTGAACTGGTGCGTCACAAATCCTCCATCCCAAGGGGGTAAACCATGCTTTCTTTCTTTCTTTCTTACAATTTGGTGCAGATAACAAAAAGGGAAAATAGGACGGTTACTGTTTATAGCTATCAAAATATACACGAAAATCTGTTCTGTTGAACTACTTCTTGAAGTAGTTCAACAGAACATGGCTTTTTGACTTTATTGCTTACAGCTACCAAACCATGCATGAAAAATTTGTATCACCATGTGGCTAGAATACAAAGAGCATGGTTTTTTTTTATAACTAGGACAGTTCCAAGTCCAACCCCGTCTCGGTTGTTGGGACTCTCTCACTCAAAACCATGGGGTTCGACTGGTGTTGATTTGCCAACCAGTCTCTCAACCTAGTCCAACTGCTATTGGGACTTGGGTCTGGGAAAGATTAAAATGTAGGTGACTAAAAGGTTTGGAAATGTTCCCTCTAGGCTTCCGTTTGCGGAAACATTTACTCCCATGAAACTAACAATGCGCAATTCTAATGGTTGAACCTACCCCCATCTCTCTGCTGAACTTTAGTCCAGTCCGACGTTAAAAACTTTCTTTAAGACCAGATGGATTTTAAGCCAAAATTACAAGCAAAATACAGCTTCACATACCCAGAGAAACATACTAACAAGTCAAAGGTGGCCTAGGCCAATTTAGCTCATTTAAAGGAGCCCGGAGTCATCTTGAACGTGTATTCAGGCAAACGATGCGCCAAAAGATTTCATGACAAAGTTATGCGGACAGAAAGTTGTTCCTTTCATTAATATAGTTGAGTAAAAGTACCTGAATATAGTGAATCAATGCAGAATTCTCGTCCTTCGGGTTTAGGCCTTCAGTTGAGTAGACGTAACTTGCACCCTCGTCAAGTGTGACGAGTCTGCTTGTCATGAGCTGGGATGGGAGCACTGGCTTGCATATAGGATGAGAACCATTAAAGAAAACATCTTCAATATGATGAACAATTGACTCTGCTTCATCGCGCTCTATATTCCCTAGCGAGATGAGAACAAAATAAAAGTACATCAAGATTCAAATATGAGAGTTAAATAGCAAAAGAAAGGGATAACTTCTAAAAATACCGAACCTGCTACGTAACACTCCAAGAATGCTCTCGAGAGCATTGTAGGTGCAAACCCAGAAAGGTCTTTAGGCTTAAGAGTCTCAAGTATTTCTAGATCTTCCTCCCAAGGCCATGAATGGTCATTTAATATTAAAGAGCGATAATATGAGGCATGAAACCTTGGCTCATCAAACTTGAAATTCTGATAACTTTTTGTCAACTTCTCCTGGAAGACAATAAAAGATGAGTCTTAATAGTAATTGGTGCAGCCAGTACATAGCTCAAGAACCTGGACGTATAAGATTACTTTATGAAGTTTTTACTGTCAAAGCACAACAGAACCAATCTGGAAACTACTGCTCTAGTGGTGGCCCTTCTTAAGATGTATTACTTGAATCAGCAAAGTGTATTTGGACCCTTCACGATTCCACGACTTAGTCATGTACAAAGAGATTTCCTGATTGGATATTGAATATGACCAGATAAAAACATTACTCTGCAAAATGACTGCATTTCTGCTTAATGTCGAGGAAGCTTCTTGAGAAAGTTGACCAGATTTAACAATAAATTGGTAGTCTCCGTGCTCTCCATGAGAACATGGATTGCCAAGTTTACAGCACTTTGTGCCAAGATGCACTTTTGAGAGTATGAAAAACGCAAAAATATTGTTAGTGTTGCTCAGACTATTGCAATACATCAAACTTGTTAGAATCTTAAAATTTTAATGTCGCCATCTGATAGCTTGAACATACATGGTACTGCAATTTAACATGGTATTATGACAGATCATGACAAATCTTTCCTGAGCCTCCAATTGTAATCAATTTCCACGCTTCAGTCAAGGTCAAAGTTTAGCCTATGCATGTGGGATTGTTGAGATATTTAAATAATAAACCACGTCTTCATGTAACAGCTCGAGCTTTTAGATCAATTAGCAGCAGTATCCACAATTTCCACCAATACAAAACCCACGTAACAGGATGCTTTTCCTATTGTTCTGCAGTCCTGAAGGCCCCCAAAAAATTTATTCTGCAGCCCTTACGGGAACCAATGCAAATGTTTTGGTAGAGCATATAGCAAAAGTCATACAATGTAAAAAGTAGTTACTGCATCTGGCCTGCACTTATCTACCTTTCCTCAACCAAGTGTATGAAAGATTATTGACAGACAGGAACTAATATAAGCTTCTTTCTGCAGCATAAATCTTCAAGATTACCTTGATCACAGAAAATCTTTCTGGCTTCACTGTAAAATCTGCCATTGCTTTCAGGACGGTATCCAGTAATACCCGCAACTTATGATTATAGCCACTGACATTCAGCTTAAGAAAATAAGAAAAAAGAGTGAGCATGTTATAAATGGATTACTGGAGGAATGACGATGTGAAAAAGGAAATTGTATATTTCTGCATCAAAGCAACGCCCAATATGTATATATATAAAATACACATATATACAAACAGATATGCGCATTCTTTCCCTTTGACCAGAACTCTCAGCCTACATAAAAGAAGCTAATTCTGTCACCCATGCAGGCAAATCACATAGTCAGAATAATTTATAACACATTCAAGAAAGCTTGGGGGTAGTAGACTGGAGCCTCTTGCAGCAAGACAAAGTATCTATATGCTGGTATGGGACAGACAAATGAATGACAAATCAATAGCCACAAGCAAAAAATCTGTAGTGTGATGCAGGTATAGTATATCATACCACTCTTTCCTCAGTTGATGAATGTGTTAAAACTAACCAGGAATCAGCAGTTATTGATAGAGAACTAAACTAGTTTGACGGGCAATCACGCATGACAAAATGAGGCAGCAGATAAGAAATTGACACAATTATAAAAGAGAACTGTGCACCTTATTTCTTAACATATCTGAAATACTTATGGTGCGATACTTAAATACAGGAAATTGGGCGCATATTGCACCTGCACTCCAGATAATCATCTGTCTTTATTTTTTGCACAAAGACGCTCATCTATCCCTAATACACTAAAAGAATTGTATGAGATCAAGAAGGGCCAACTCTTGCCAATTCCAACAATTTTTTTTGTAAGTTCAAAATTTGGCCCGATAATTGCTTCCCTCATTCTTGACTAAGTGATTCCACAAGGAAATGCGGCTAAAGGCATCGCGAGGCGAGCATCAAAAAGTCCAGAGAGCATCTGGTTATTCTCTTACGCAGTATGAGCTGCATATCAAATTTAACTTTAGCAAGAGATACATACCTCAAATCCATCATCTGTCCGGCATATTCCATAATATAGTCCAGCAAGCTCAGAATAATACGCTGAATACAATAGAAAAAAAAAAATTTCTAAAGAGATCTTTAAGGACAAGATTGGAGAAATATTATTAAGCATAGGTTTTTGATGCATCTGCAAGTGCTTTGAAGATAAGTTATGACCTGAGAGACATCTTTAGCTACAATTGTTTTTCCAGGCATTGCTGGTTTCCATCAAAAGAAACATCATAAATGATTGTACGACCACTTAATGCTTAAAAACCATCAAAGCCTTACCATATTCATTCAAGTAATCAAATACTAAATGCTTAAAAATTCTTGCAAGAAGTTCAGCATGAGGAGAGTTGCAAGCATAAGGGCAGTTGAATTTAAGATGTACAGTAGCCTTAGGAACAGAGAACACCGTATCAGGCTTGTACCATAACGTCGAAAAGCTTGTTTTCCTTAACAAAACTGGATACATGACCTGATCCAATGTTACGAACATCAAGACGGTAGATTAGTTCAAAAAGCACGCCAAATGGACCTAAGATTGATCAGACCACCTTATCAGTCTTCTTGAGGGACAAGTCAGTGGCAATAAATTGATTAGCCACTGGCAAACGGAGATGTTCACTCGGAGCATGCTGCACCCACTCCTGATATCCAATAAAGAATCAAAAGCAAACATCGAAATACATTCTTAGGAAGTTGACTATTACACTAACAAACAGATAAGGTCTGTGAGGACCCCATCTTTCGATACCTGGATTGTCGAGTCAGTAAGTTTATCTACACAATATGCAGTTGCATACCATGGCTCAACCATGTTAGTTTCCCCTTCAAAATTCTTTGACACCCAAAAAATTCTGTTGGTCACATGAAAGAATGTTATGAAAGTTCTTGAAGCTCAAGCATATGAATACAATTAGGCTAATGCAAGTATTTCAGATAGTCATGACAATCAAAACAAACTCTTTTACGGACTGCGTTCATTAAGAGGGAAACTTAGGAAAATATAAAAAAAAGATTGACATTGCAATCCTATGTCGCTCAGTGAGTAAAATAAGCATTCTATCCTTTTCCTGAATGCAGTAACTTTCATAAATATGGAAGTAAATAAATATGAAAGCATATCACAAATCTACAGTGTTGATGTATTTGTCACATTCACAATTCTTTCTAGTTGCTATGGTCTGTTTTCAGAAACAAAAATCACTGAGGACTGCTGCAACCTCTTTCTCTAAGATGCCCATAAGAGGAAAGGATATATTTAACATACGCGTATCAAGGAATGCAGGACGAGACGAACTTACCGGAAGTTTCTTGAAGAAAGCTTCTCTAATACTGCACGGATGATGCTGGGATTAAATTTAGAAGGCAAGGATGACTTCACTAGCCAATCTTTTGGCGGGTACAACTGACAAAAATTGATATTAAGTTAAATATTTCAATGTGTTAAAAAGTCCAACCCAAAAGCTTAAGCTAATAGGTGGAGGGAGACCACATGAATATAAAGAGCATTTAGGACTCGTTGTCAAGCGATGTGGGATAATACTTCAACAAGTGAAATTTTACCGTGCACATTCGCGAAAGGGATAGCAGTGGCTCTGATACCATGTTAGAAAGTCTAACCCAAAAGCTTAAGCTAATAGGTGGAGGGAGACCACATGAATATAAAGAGCATTTAGGACCCGTTGTCAAGCGATGTGGGATAATACTTCAACACAATGCTCTTTGGAGTCATGTTTTTTACTGAAATAGTTATCATATGCCACTTTTCCTGATTCATACGCCTAAAATCAAATTTAGCGGGAAAAGAGAGCTATAAATAAGTCGACCAAAGTAATGGACTGGGTGGAGAAAGGGGCAAAATATCTTATATTTTTAACCGAAAAAAAAGTCCAATATGTTAAGGCTGGCCTGAATAAAAGAGGAAAGTAAAGTCAAAAGTTTTGATGCTGCTCTCAAACACTGTAATTAAGACACGAAACATCCAAGTACAACCAGATGTACTTATTGCCTAGCAAAGGAAATTGATCACATCTTATGATTTCCGTCAGGTGTCATTGTAACCCAAAAATCTAAGTTAAATCTGAATACAACTTTACATTACCTCATTACACCAATTCCCTCTGACTCCTAAATTTCCAAGAGACAATAACAAGAATCTACACCCAGTTTACTTGGAGATGACCAGCGGGATTGGTCTGAAGTTTGAACTAGAAAAGATATAAATGTTTACCATAGAATGCATGCACATCATCAATGAAGACAGGCAAACGCATTACACAAAGAAAGTTTGGATACCTTCATATGTGTTGCTATAGAGACCACATAACTCATTGGAGAGATCTTATCCTGATTATGGAACATTGTCTCCCTTACAGCAGCAATCTTCGCCGAAAGATTAAAATGAGGACCACAGAGAAGATGTTAGATGATAACCTTTGACAGTCATAGTTAATGTAATCACACAAGATGAGGTACTCATACAGGGTGGGTCCAGATTCTTTAATTCCAGTTCAAACTTGAAACACATTCACTCATTCCATGCAACCACCACTTATGATCAATTCGACTGGTTTAATGTACTTTGAATTTTGGAAATGTTAAGTTAGTCAATTACGAAATGCAAGAAAATACTCATTCCTTTCTTCTTTTTGGTGAAAAAGACAGAAGGATAAATTTAAAATAACACTTTATCATTTCAAATGGAAACATATACACAGCGTAGTGCTTAGTAAGTGTCTGCAGTTACTGCTCAACAAGTCATGGACAAGGATTAGAAAGTTACGATCTCTTTCTTTTTATTAGGCTTGTCAAAAACCGACCTTGATGTTGTTAGAATGCCCAATCCAAAAGATTAAGCTGGTAAGTAGAGAGAGACTACATGTATATAATGCCCATATAAACCCCATCTAACAGATGCGTTATTCTCTTTTGACACAAAAGAGGTATTGCTTTCTCATTTAACAAACTAAGAGCCATTATTCTAGTAATAAAAGTACTCTCGACAAGCTTCTTAAATTTGTACATTATAATGCACTACCATGTTACGAAGGTCACAATCAAAGATAGAGCTGCAAGGACCAACACTTAGATGACTCCCCTGCCATTGAAGCCCTAATGGAGACATATGCCAGTTCGATCAGTATTCAGAGTCGTCCAATAAACTATTTCTGAACATTTTGCAGAATTCAGAAACATTTACCATGATGGAAACATCTTCGCATTCTATTAAAGGACAGATGGAATTTTAAGAGGCACACGTGTCTCAAAAAGTCGATTTCTCACAACTGTTTGAGGCTATTATTTGTAACTATTACAATTGATAATGTGAATGTCCCCTAAGACACTAGCTCTGACAACATTCAATAGCAGTTGTATCTAGCGAAAGTATAGAAGAAGCTTGAATGCATGTAGCCTAAAGTTCCCAATTATGAAAATGCTGCAATGTGGAGCGTCAGGATTCTTGGCTAGCATTGTCGCTGTAATATAAAGTCCATACACCAGCCAATTACCTTCTCAGCTGATGTATAATGTAGAAATGGTAAATACATGCAAGGGCGTTATATTTGCAACTGATAGTCCTAAATAGGTATTTCAGATCCATACCTCGTCATATATCCACTCGCAAATGCCGGACTGGTGGATGATGTCAATGTATTTAAAGAGCAGTCCCACGATATCTTGCATGTGCTCTGCTTTTTGGTACAATATGTCATTAGAAGTTCAAGCCTCATAATCTGGTCTTTCTTACATGACGGACTTTTTACCAAAGAGAATAAGCATAGCCCTAAGTTTGTGAGAATGCGTTTTCGAGAATGACCTGAAAAGAAACAGTGAAACACCCAGAGGCGAGAATAGGCAGAACTAAACAACTTACCGTGACCAGCATCAGTCATCTCAATAAAAACATTAAAGAAAGAGGAATTTGAATCCGCAAAGCTTTCATAAGCAGACAAACTAGTGGCCCATCCTGCGAAGTCATTTGCATCAGAATTGATCATAAACCCTTCCAATAAAAGAATTGATCACAGTACCTGAAAACAATTAAGCCAAAGCAATGTGCTGGCTCCAGCATTTCGAATTGGATTTTTTACTTTCACGAGTTAATTTCTTCTTACAATAGTTACGATAAGCAGACAGTTTGGGTCCAGGTGTTTTTATGCCCCTCAACCCCAGAGGATCATAAATTTGCATAACCCAATCTAATTATTTAGTTTAGAAAGGAGAAAAATTTTCTTTCCCAAAAAGTTTGTGTGAGAGTTATTTTAGGGTTAATACCACGAAAAACCACAAACTGGTACACTTGCGACAAATTTACCCCAAATTATTTTTTTGACCACCAAAAACCCTAAACTAGTACACCTTTGACAAATTTACCCCAAATTAGTACACTTGTGACAAATTTACCCTTTGTTAGTTTTCGTTAAATTTTATCGTCAAATTGCTGAGTTGGATGACATGTGGCAATTGCCGGATGTATACGTTTGGGGTTTTTACCCTCTATTTGTCACAGGTTTATCAATTTGAGATTTTTCGTGGTATTAATCTAATTTAATGAAAATTAACAAATGGTAAATTTGTCACAGGTGTACTAATTTAGGTTTTTTTATGGTCAAAATAATTAGTTTGGGGTAAATTTGTCACAAATGTACCAGTTTGGGGTTTTTGGTGGTCAAAAAAATAGTTTGGGATAAAATTGTCACAGGTGTACCAGTTTGGGATTTTTTGTGGTAAAAAAAAATAGTTTGGGGTAAATTTGTCACAGGTGTACCAGTTTGGGGTTTTTCGTGGTATTAACCCGTTATTTTAAGCTTTAAAAAATTCCTAAATAATTCTATATGTCAATTTTTACATGTTTTGAAAAGGTTTCAGGCATTTGACACTAATTTAAAGCCAAATTTCAAAGGCAACAAGAAAAGGAAATTAAAAGTAAAAAATAATATTCACTCAAACACATCCTAAAGTTTATACACTCTATGCTCTATGAAGGGTGAAATGAAGAATATCTTTTGGTCAAGTAAACTCTTTATGTCTCCTGATATCGGCAGAAAAAAGAGAATTCCATGGAGCATGGCCCTTTTCCTTTTCAGTAAAAAGCATAGAGCATGACTTTATTCTGCTTTTGTTGAAATTTCAAGCATCTTTTGTGCAAGAAACCAGAATATAGGGGAGATGCATCTAAATGACAAAAAAGTTTCCTACATGGAAAATGAGATGCATACACTAAAGTTGTAATTCCAGACAATAACTCAATCAAGGAGGTTATCATAGCAGAAAGGAACATCAACATTAAGATGAATCCTCCTGAGGATTTGTGCACGATAAGCTATGTAAATGACACGAGAAACAGACCTAATCTTTTTAAGGCATGAAACAGAGATCCTTCTCCCTCATGGCCTATAAGATGGGTGAGGTAGCCGCATGGTACTTCTTTGTAATGGTGAATGCTGCGAGGAATTGGCCACTGAACTTGTAGCGTGTGATCATCACATATTGGAACGGCTCTAACAAGAACCTGGACAATAACAAGGAGTTTCTTTAACTTTTTTCTGGACAGAAATTTTTTAACGAACAGAAAATGAGAAATGTGCATATCTTCCAACAAAGAATGGGAGCGGAATGCAGAAGTGGACCTGTAAATGTTCCCATGAGCAAGGGTGACCAGAAATATTGGAACAGCTCCGATTGTTGTTGGAAATAGTGTTGAACTTTTGGACCACTAGATCTTGGATTTTATCAAGAGATACTGCGAGATCCATGAAATTTTACAAAATTGCACCACTGAATGAAGAGAATCTAGTAGTTGTGAAGCTGCATTATGTAGACACAAGCAGTACCTTTGCCGTATACAACCAAATGCATGAGGTTGGCAGAGTAATTTTCTTCATAGAACTTAATAAGTTCTTGCCTTATGTCAATCCCCTTTGCCTTCGGTTGAACTTCTAGAGTTTGTCTGTTTCCTAAGGTAGTGAAGTATTCACAGGTTACAGTGTGTCATGTATTCCATAGGATAATAATAAGCATCTTAGTCGGTTCCAATTCATAAATTGAATACTGAAGTCTTATTTAAAAGGAAAAAAGCTCAGTATCATTCTCTGGAAACAAAAATAGCATCTAGAATTAGCAAGCCATCTATTTTCTCAAAAAATTTATAGTACTAGGAATAATCAGAAAATAAGGTGTTTGATGCTGGCTTGTAGGTATGAATTGCATGATAAATGTACTAGCTCCAGATAGGAACTTATTAACCAGTTCAATGACTTACCCATTATTTGCAAGAATTCGTCCAAATCAGAATCCGCTAATGTACAAGTTCTCCCTAAACATGGAGATCTATTCTACAAAAACAAATCATTCGTACTGTGTTCAACATTTAGTCATCTGAAAGATGAGGATAGTTGCTTCAGCGATATGAGATGGTCTGAAACTTAGAGGGTTTTATTTGGTCTCACACTAGCCTTTGTCCTACGTGGTTGAGTGCAAAGTATATCAAGTCGCATATGTGAATGAACACAATCTTAATTTAACTTCTTCTAATTAAAACCGTTTGTCTGGTAACAGAATGTGATATATTTCTAGGCAGTAAGTTCCTGAAAAAAAATTCGCATTTGAAGAGGAAAAAAATGAAGAAACACTAGACTGATGTTTTTATGCGAGGATAAATGCTATGGTTATCGTAAGACTGGCCGGTAAGCAAAGCAGCATAGGTGACTTATTTGTGCAGCTAAATATGTAATGGCCTTTCCCGAGCCCACATGACCAAGACCTCTAAAGGCATAATGATGTAATGTCCTATAGGGGCGAGTCTTTACTTGAGTATCACTTCACACGATCTCTTCCACCACATAGGAGCTAGGGATCTTATAACATATCCCGAGTCGATTTGTCAATGAAGTACCTACCGGTACCAAATTTATGATAGGGATGTGCTTCCATGCTCAGATGGCTCCGAAGCTGCATGGAGGGAAATAAACAAAAAGACATTGAGTCAGAACCCATCGTATATCAACAATATGACCATCCCCACAATTGAAAAACAAAGCATGTCGGTATCAACATTCAACACAACATGAAGTCACTGGGTGAAATATAAGTTTCATAACTATTCTTAGCAAACACATGCAGCGAAGTAAAAAGAGTATGAAAGGAACCTTTGTGTAGAAGTAGGTTAAAAATACAAATAACATTGAAAAAGTGCTGAACATGCTGCCATGGATGTAAAAACTGGAGCACCCTTAAATCAACCTTTGGATTATTCAAAAGGTGTCAAATTCTATGTAAGGCGAAATGCAGGTGACCACGTGGTACCTGGCTTATTCTCCAAGAATCAGAAAGGAAGTTCTTTTGGAACTCTGTAAGAGAAAAGGAAGAAGCGGTTAGTCATATTCAGATGCAGCTCTAATATTGGTTTTTGTGATATTATTTCTTCGAGCTAAACAGAGGAAGATAATGTTCCAAATTGCAGTGAAGCATAATCACCAGAATCAACAGCTTTGATCTCTCTCTTAACAGCATCGGACGACATCAATGGCTTGACAAAGAACTGTGAAAATCTACATAAGAAAATAACACTCAGAGATTGCCTAAATGGAACAGTTGGATAGCAAGAGAGTACGAAACTATCATCTACCTGTCCAAAGCCTCCTCAAAACAATCAGCATTTGCAACAAAATGATAGTTGGTATGGTCAGAACCTGTCAAAGCATTTGTTCCTCCTCCATGCTATGCATATTGAATAGGAAAATAAACAACAAGATATGCAGATTGGCATCAAGAGTATACAACAAGACATTCAAAGAAGATCTAATTAAGGCAAAGTAAGCTAATTCAAAACATAAAAATTGAAGATAGTTTTAAATCTAGCATAAGTCCTTGGCTAAGTAGCACCGACACCAACACGCGACACGACACGCTGACACGTCATTCTAAAAAAATAGAGAATACCGACAAGTTGGGACACGTTGTATATTAAATTATATTTTTACATATACATGATAAATTATATCAGCGATGAGTTTCTTTTTCTTTTTCTTCTGTTATATCACAATTAGTTATTTTTTTTGCTGGCTGAGTATATTAATTTAGAGGTGGCTGGGTATATGACTTAAGTATATATATTTTTTATAAATTTACATTTTGATCCCTAATTTATTGAAAATGCTTAAAATTGACCCGAGCGTGTCAAAATGGCATGTCAGGATGCTGGACTAGCGTGTCGCTGGCGTGTCTGGAGCGCTGACCACGGGTCGGTCGCATGTCGAAGAGTGTCGGGAGAGTGTCGGAGTGTCGGACACGACACGTAGACCCCCAGAGAGCGTTGGTGCTTCATAGGTCCTTGGCAGTTGGCACAGGATCTAAAATGTGCGTATACTTCGTATGCTTTTCGAGTCGCCAAAACAGATGTATTTACTAATCTTCTAAAGTAAAAGGACTTTTGACATTCCTCAAAGGTACAGGAAGGGTGGTCCAATTGCACCAGAATGCAATGAGCAGGTTACGGACAATTGAGACTCTCCTTCAAAGTAAGGACCAAAGCTATAGGAACTATATCTGAATGAGGTTCGTATCCATTTCTTGAAGAAATAACAGAGAGATACATCAGCATGTCAACTAATTGTTATCATGTAACATCCATTTGAAAAGGCTAACCTGCATTTACCAGGTAGAACAGGTACAGGAGTAATTGTGGAAGTACAGCTTATAAAATCTAGGTCTCTGCTTCCAAATTGAAAACACTTTGGGAGTCACAAATCCTTAATTATCATGAAACTGAGTTAAACAGGAGAGAAGCATAGATTTGCCTACATGCTAGAAATATTAGTGCAGCCTTTAAACATGTTGCGGAGTTCTGCAAATCTAGTTGTCCTTTTGAGCTCCACAATTTACTTGTGTAAGCAAAGTGTAGACTAGCAGCTCAAACAAAAGAAACCTTGTAGGGTCAGCAGCGGTACCTGAGATGTGTATTTGTCAAAACTATCCTCCTCTGGATACTTCTCGCTCGCATAAAACAGCATGTGCTCTGCATGTGATGCATTCGAATTGGAAGAATACGTAAATAAGGCAGGGTACATTTCTCCACTTACAAACAAGGGCATGCGTTCGGCAGTTAATTAATTGCTTTGCAACAGGTAAAGTCATCCTTGGTCGAGATAATGAGCAAAATCATCATGATACCAAGAACGTGACAGAAGGAGACTTCTAAATTCAAGTCACCTTCAAGTTTCGTGCAGGGAACTTTTTAAGTAACAAAAAGGCGGGGATCTCTTATGATATCGGAACATAATTATAGCAGTTAGTCCAGGTGGTGGTGATGCTACGATTTAAGACAGATTTCTTATTCTTGATTCTTTTCTACTTAGCAACGCGGTTCGAGCAATGTGAGTTGCAGGCAACCTTTGAATACATGCTCAATCGACCAGTCTTCCTGTCCAATTATTTTGGGGTTAAACAGTCGCCTGCTGCAATAATGTTCTTTACTCGAAGAAAGAGACAGTAAAACAGTAGGTACCAAGGAAATGAGCAAGACCCTCGATGCCCGGAGGGTCGCTGAAGTGGCCGACGCCCACATCCATAGAAGCAGCACACTGAGCACAAAAAACATCACAGCTTTAGAAAATCTATCTAATCCAACAACAAGCGAAAAGGCACCAAGAAGTCATCAAAGTGCTTGAATCAAGAAACGAGAAAGAATGGGAAACAGCTTAGCTTTGCAAGCTGTTTCAAGCATTGATTTTTGCCTTATCAGTGTCCGGATCGCTGACGAGAAGAGCCTCCAGAGAGTTCTCAAGAACGACCATCCTGTACTCTCTCTTGTCATTTCTGGCCTTGATTATGCCACGATCCACCATAGTTTTTCCCATTCTTGCTCTCTACGTTCAAGAAAAGCTTGAAAGGAAGAGTTTTTCCTTTTCCTTTTACCAGTTTGAGCTCAGCCCATCGTCTCTGAACACAAGAATTTGCTCGACTCGAAATGGGCGTGCGTGATTGGCTTGACGGAAAGGTAAGACTTTGTCGTTCTTTCTTTATTGACAAAGCGCACCACATCAGTTTCCTGGTTAAGAATCGACAAGGCCAAACAAACAAATAAATAAAAAATTCCCACAAAAATCTGGCTCAAGCTAAGTCTTAGCAAGTCAATCTTCTTGCATGCTGTCCGTCAACAAGTCTTTCGGAGAAATTTCCAGCTCCTGAGTGGGGCCATTACAGCGAAAAATTCTTACTTTTGACTCGCACCCACACAAACCGAGTCGATCAAAATCGTTGATCATGTGTATCATCGGAACAATTTTCAATATCTGTATTCAGACATGGTAATATAGACCATGTTTGTACAGATAAATACGAGATGATTGAAACTTAGAGAATGAGTTTAATTTTATACGTTATATATATTTTTGAAGTGTCGCGATCAAGCAAGATCTGCTATTAAAAATACATTTGATAATTTATCGCCTCGCAGTTGGCTTATATAATCAAAGTGGACTATTAATTAATTTATCTTTACTGTAACAATTCGGAGATGAGAATAGATAAATGGATTCTTGCAGTGAAGTGAACACTGAATCTGACTGTTCTCTTGTCCAAGGAGACTTATTTGGAGGAATATTAAGGAACGGAATTTTTATCTTCCCTTTCTGGCTGACTAAATTGAAATGTGGATTACTTCTCTATTCTCTTCTTTCCTATTTTGGAAATAATTACTAAAAAATTTCTAAACCTATTAAACTCGTGCCAATTCAATCTCAAACCTTTTAATTTGGCTAATTTAGTCCTAAATATACGGCAATTTTCCAATGTAGTCCATTTTCGCTGGATATTACTGACATGAACGTTGACCATTCTATGTGGTATGGCCGCTAACATGGAAAACTTTCGTAAATTTTTATTAACTTTTCTGGATTTTTTTTTAACCATTTTATTTTATTTTTTAAATGAGGCCGGCAAGGGCATTGCGGCCCTTGAGGGCAAGGCTGTGACGTCCTTACTAGATCTAGGCCATGCAAGGGCATCGCAGCTCGCCGTCCATATGGGAGGGCTGCTGACCGACAGACGGAAATAAGAGAAAAAGAAAAATGGGAAATAAAAAAAGGGAAAAAATAAAAGAAAATTTGAAAAAATTATTTAAAAATCGTAAAAAATTATCCACGTCAGCGTCGGTCATAACGTCAACGATTTTCGGGCAAAATTAGCTAGATGGACTGCATTGGCAAATTGTCAAAAGATTAGTCAATTTGAAAAGTTTAGAATTGAAACGACACAAATGCACTAAATTTAAAACTTTTTTGGTAATTTCCCGCTACTTTTGTGCTCCGAAATTGAGTTTCACCTTTGCTTTTGTTTTTCGTTTTTCTTGAATGGCCATCAGAAGTTGCACTGAGATCGTAGACACTTTATACGAAATGCATATTCGCTTTAAAGAATTTTGGTGCTCAGCGTTCAAAAGTATCACACCATTAACATGAAAATAGAAAGTAAAACCAAATCACAAACCCAAGGCAATTCCTTAGCGAGGAATCCCATTTTGCTCGTAAGGCAGATACAAATGGAACACGAAAGGTCACCCTACAAAATACATGTATAACCGCAATGAGAAGACAACATCACATCAAATTCCACTGTCTCCAATATACAACCGAGTCTCTGAAATTGTATCTAAGGGCATGTTTAGTTCAATATTTGACTAAAAAACTTTGAAAAAATACAAATACCTTTGAGCTAAAGGGGTTTGGTGAAATGCAAGTACTGTTTAATAAACTGTAATTGAAAAGTGCATTTGGATGCAACTTTGAGGAAAATGCTGTTCGGTAAAGTTTTAATATTTGGTGTCCCAATTTAAAAAATTTTAACTTTAATTTGTTTAAAATTAGGGGAAAAAAAACAATTGTCGGCGGCCGGCGACCGGTGGCCTGCGGCGGCCGACGACCAGCGACCGGCGACGGCGGCGGCGGAGGAAGGAGGAAAGAGGAGAAAAAAGAAAAAAGAAAATAACAAATTGTAGTTGCATTTCCGAAATGCAACTTCTCAAAATACCTCCGAAGGTACTTTGGGCTAAAGGTCTTTTGAGAGCATTTGAAATGCAATTGCATCTCTCCAAAGTAAGTAAAAAAAAGTAGCCAAATAACATTTGCATTTGCCCAAAGGAGTTTAGAGCCCCAAAGCTCATTTGAAATGCTGAACCAAACAAGGCCTGTCAATTGACTTCTGCTGCCCTCTGTATGGCAGTTTCAGAGCTGAGCTAAATAACAGAACAAACTTCTTTCTTCACTTATGCACGTTACAATTGAAGTAAAAGTACAAACAATGGACGGCATTTAAGTTCAAGCGTGTAGGCCCTGTAAGAATGTGAGGTACGTCCCCCCGTTCATAGAGAACCTCCAACCGCGACGGTATCCATTTCTAATGCAGAATAGTCCGAACGTTCCTTCTATTCCGGAGATACTGCTATTTAGAGAGACCCTTAATATGATCCACTTTCTTCATCTGGAAGACAAGTATCGATACCTTACAACTTCACTCGACCATGAGCCCCTTTAAATGAGCCATAAAGAGGTTGAGATCTTCGAAAACCGAAGATATCCTCGATTTGAATCGAGGATGGTTGAACCGGTTGGTTCTTGTCAATCGTGTACTCAGATGCGTGCAGGCTCCCGTAAACATGAACGGATAGCGTCTTCTTTCTAGCCGCGCCAACTTTTACATATTCATTGAAGAAATCCAACAACTCTAGCTGCGTTAGCTGTCTCAGCGCTGCTACCTGTTCCAATATCATTTTGTAAGAACATAATACTTTATTACCGAAGTCTGGCTTGAGAATTTCGCCCTAAACAAAGGCTATCATTAATTTCAATTGTGTTTCTCCAACTACTACCTCTTAGTGCTCGCAGCTTCACCCAGCTTAATGGTCAAAGCAGAAAGAACAATTACAGAATAATTGCCTAGTTAATTAGTCCAAGTCTTTGACGGAAAAAGAAAAAATTAGTCCAAGTCGTTGTTCATACCTCAGTTTCTCTCCTGTCAAATTTTTGAGTCCCGTCGGAAATTTCTTTCCAGTAGAATGCACCTTCTTCCCAGAGATTTTTGTGTTTCTCGAGCTTCATATCAATCAACGCATTCACATTGCTCTGCATATGATAGGGAAACGATTAGTATGACCATGATATGCTTTCCAGCTAAAGATGGCACAGTTAGTTTGCACTATCCTTGACACAAGATTGCACTTGAGTACACATCTTGCAAATGGGATGTATTGTAGGAAAGTCAGTAAGAAAGGTAGTTCTCATTAAGTAATTTTGGAAGTGATTTTTACCCCAGAAAATAAGACACCATTACAAGCGACTTTCCTATTGAGAATATCTTATATAAGGTCCGAAAAGATTCTTGATGCATTTTCTTTTTTGGTACATGCACCATCACTAGTCCATGAGCCTATCCAGGAAAAGAAACTGAGGAAGTTCTTGATGCAAATTTATTTCAGGTACATGCACTATCAATCCTTCCATAGGAGGCATTCAGGACGAAGAAGAACAAGGCCTGGGAACAATATTTGCCCAAAGACCGACAGATAACATCGGCTCACTATCCCTTTTGAGTACCCTATATTGAGCAGTCAAGCCTGCATCCAACACTGCTGTGGATTCTTACTGATGAAAAGGCAAGCTGACATCTTAAGAGTAATCATGTGAACATCTACACTGCTTACTACTTAGTTGAGAATATCCGTACTTATCTAAACCAGGGAATGCTCATAAAAGTGGCTACGTCACTCAAGAATTTCACTCTAAATGTACCTTCCACATGCCAAGCATCACGAATACTTATTTCGATTATGGATCTGATACCAGAATTCAATGGGTAATCCTAGCATTCGAAATGTATTCCTAATGATATCAATTTTCAATTATTCAACCATTTGGTTTTACGAACGAAGGTTGTCACTCAATTAATGTACCTCCCAAATGCCAGCTTCGATCGACTCACCTTGAAGTCTTCATTTGTCATCTGAGATAGTTTGCTTTCGAACATTTTTAGGAATTCCTCAACTCTCAAATCAATAGCACCAGGCCCCTAATAATATGGACATATTAGAATATGAGGCAATGACCTTGGTCCTAAAAGACAAACGAAGTTGCTAGTCACCTTCACTGTGGATTGGATGATGAATTGTAGTCCATGAATTCCATAATCGTTCCTGTGTTGAAGGAGACATAAAAAGTATGAGAAACAGCAACTATGCATAAAAACTTTGTGCGTCAAGGAGTGCTTTAAGTACCTCTGCCTAAGCATGGTTGTGTACCCAAGCTGCTCCACAGATCTAAGCTGGTGGAATGCTGGTTGCTTGGCGATTAGAGCAAAAAGCTGAAGCTTTACATTCATCATGATATCATCCCGGTGAACCTACATAATCAATCATATATCAAATCAAAGCCCTTCCAAAGAAACAAGACATTGAAAAATTAAAAAGCAAAACATTACCATGGTCATACCACAAGAAGAGGGGGAGAAGCAAGCAGGAGGAGGGGGAGTGGGGAGGGGGCACTAGACACTCTCATTTTCGGATTTTGGCAAAGGAATACGAATGTGTCAAGAAAGGAATAACATGACAGAAGTAATTCAACTCACAGACAACAGAAGAACAAAGAACAGTTTCGGAGTAAGAATATATATAAGTTCCTACAAAAGCATAGATGAATAAATTTGACACTGAAAAAAGAAAGTTTGTACATTCGTATTAAAACACGGGAACCTTCAGAGTATACTAGTAATCAAGTAATAAAATATTCAAATGTACCCAATCCTTTGTCAAGCCCCAGACAACTAGAGATCAGATGACATCCTTACCAAAAACGAAAAGAAGTCCATCTTCTGGTTTTCCAGCTAATTTCCAATCACCAACAGTAAATGGGAAAACAATAGACAGGACAGACTGGGCAAGAGTATATGCACTTGGCAGTGAAAATAAGACAACCTCATAATTTTTGAAATCCCTAATATCGGAGTGTAAAAGAGGAAGTAACAAGAGGAATTGATAATTGTCCAATAAATGCTATTTTATATCGTTCTGAAGACAAGAATAAAGCCTTGCACTCCCTTCAAGACAAAGGAACAGGAATAAGCACACATAAGTCCTAAATCAAAGTCTTTACAAGTGAAGATTGACAAGGAGAGTGACAGCCAAAATGATCTTCATTTCCAAGATAACATATATGCCAAGCTTTCAGGTTACATCCTGACAATTTCGCACCTGCGTATGCAAATCAAGTCATGGAACTACCTGAATATAGTGCACCAGAGCAGAATTCCCGTCACTTGGATTTAGGCCTTCTGTACAGTAGAAGTGACTCAATCCAGTTCCTAGTTTAACTACTCTATTTGTCAGATGCTGGGATGGATATAAAGGTTGGCATATTGGCTGTGAACCATGGAAAAGAATATTTTCAATATGCTGAACGATAGACTCTGCTTCACCACGTTCCATATTCCCTACACAAAAGGTAGCAGATATAACTCGAAACTCAAAAGGGGATGGCAGTGATCTACCACAAACTTTAAGATGAAGCTGTAGACTATATACCAGCTATGTAAAACTCCAGGAAGGTCCTTGATAACATTAGGGGGAAAAAATTAGTGAGATCTTCGCCCTTAATTGAGGGAAGAACTTCAAGTTGTTCTGTCCAGGGCAGAGTGTTGTCTTGCAGTATTAGTGAGCAATAGTACATAGCCTGCTGATATGGTTGCTGAAACCTCAAATTCTGAAAATCTTTTGTCGCCACTTCCTGCAACATATATGGGCAAAGAGAGAATCGCAAAGGTAACTTTGCAAAAACAGAATGTAAATGGTGCAGATATTTCTGTAAGAGGGGGAGAGCCAAAGTTTACCTTGATCACAGCAAATCTCTCAGGTCTCACTTCAAAGGTTGCAATTTTCTCGATGACTTTTTCCAGCAATATCCTCAGCTTGTGATTATAACCAACCACAGTGACCTAAGTACGAGAACATATGGTCAGCACATAGAATGTTCACTCCTGCATACACAAGAGAGACTAGGGCACTCTATAGAATTGCTTGCCCACTTTATTTCCATTAAAAAAAATTAAGGATCTCTTTTCAGGACAGAAAAAATGAGTAAAGGAAAAGCATAAAAGCATTTCCAAGTGTTTTTATGCTTAACTAAACTAAAAGTAGCCTATTTTAAAAACAAGAACCTGAAAACCTCTGTTGGTGTGATGCACACTGTAATAAAGGCCAGCAACCTGCGCATAATAAGCTGAAACATACCCAAAAGAGCAAATTAAGGAGGAACCAACCATATATGGTTATAGTAATATACAAATTAGATAGAAGAACAGATTTGCAGAAGAAGAGGGATTGAATACTACTTTAACCTATATGAAATTACATTGAACATTGAATGCCATTTTCAGAGGAATACTACCGTAAAATCAAGACTGATATGAATGATAGCATGAGATATTCCTTTAAGTCTAGTGTACTTTAGAATCTTACCGAATTCATTCAAATAATCCATCAACAACCGCGTAAATAAATCAGTCAGCACTACAGCTTCAGATGAGTTGCTAGCACGGGGGCAGCTGAAATTTATTTTAATATATGCCTTGGGAGTGGAGAATACAGTATCAGGCTTGAACCATAATGTTGAGTATGATGACTTCCTCAAGAGAACTGGCAAGTTCATCTGTTCAAAAGATCAGTCACTATAGGAGCTAAAAAATGAACAGGATAAGTTCAGAATGTATCGTACACCACACCTTTTCTTCTGAAATTTTTAGAGATAAATCAGTAGGGATGAATCCATTGGGTACTGGTAGATGCAAATTTTCATCAGGAGAAGATGACATCCATTCCTGCGATCAAATACAGACATTATAAAGGATAATTCTTTCAGTTCTCCAGGAAAATAAAAAATTGTGTAACTCCAAGTCTAGGTAATCTCATTTATCTGCCCTCTTTTAGTGACAATCTGCACACTACATTTTGAAAGAAGTACAATCACTCCAGTTGGTCTGAGAGGGTCCCCATTATTTTAGTTGGAGAAGTAGACCTAACAAAAGCAATTGATGGGACTATAGGGGTGATTACCTCTCAGACATCTTATACAAATGATTCACCAAGTATCTAACAGAATCACGCCACCAGAATACCAAAAGAACAAGCTTGGTAGACTTGAAAATGTTCAAATATTGCAGGGAATGAATATTCATGATGGGGGCCGCAATTTTGCCACTACTGAACAAAATCCATTGAAGATTAGGATTAAATCATCAAAGCATAATGTGCAAAAAAAAACTTCATCTGTCAAACCTCTCCACTTAAACTGAAAATCAGTGACTAGACTAACAAGGAAGGGATACCTGTATAGTAGAGGCGGAGATTCTGTTCATGGAATATGCTGTTCCATACCATGGTTCCACCATGTCAGTTGATCCTTCAAAACTCTTGGACTCCCAAAAGATTCTGTTGGATAAAAGACTCATTCCTATTTAGGATTATATTGACAGGTAAAACATTCCAATTTTTTATTGCGTACGTTAGCAATAACTATGACTAGCATGACTTATTTCTGGAAAATAGGGATGGTAACTATCTTGGATAAGTTAGGATTTTATTAGGACATTCTGAATGATGTTCAACAAACAAGCTGGAAAGTGGAAATGGTTAAATAACATTGGGTAATGAAATGGCAGTTTGGCAACTGCTTTCTCCAGTCGTTTGCACAAAAGACAAGGTATAAAAAAACTCGACATAGAAAGAGATTTCTCAATTTTGACTTCGGTTTATCCTGTCCATGGATATCCTTATTGTCAAATCCATGCAGATTGGCCATAAAGGATGATTGCAGATGACTTTTTCGAGTCTGATTGCCTTTGTACACATGATGCCAGCATGAAGGGGTGTGTCTGGACAGGTGCATGCATGTGAAAGTGTATGTTATTACCGCCTTTTTCCACTTCTTGCAAGTGTAGAAATGGCAGTGAGGTGGGTTTGGAATGGCCGACCCCATAAAAACCGCGAACCTGATTAGTCCCCTAAAACATGTTTTCTGAATGGAGTTTCAAAACTCATCTTTTCTGAATGGAGTTTCAAAACTCATCCCAATTAAGTATATGAGAACCCGCAACCTGACAATTTGTTTTATATTTTGAATAGCTAAATATACCTAAAACAAAAATCAATAATATGAATACCTAAATAACACAATGTAGAAGAATAAAAATATTGTTGTCAGGTTTGATTGAGGTACACGCCCACTAAATCCTCCAAAGCCTACATGATTATAGAGTTTGGACAAGTCGAGAAACCAAGTTAAACTGACCCTCTGGTATTCCTATGCAGGTTTGACATCCATACAGAGGCCCGGTGAACTAAATTGTCTTTGATAAACCTTCAATGCACTTACAATGCAGCAACCGGGAAAAGAATGATGAAATAGTCAATAATCGACTCACCGGACATTGTCTGGAGAGAGCTTATCCAGCACCATTTGAATAGTGCCAGGATTGAATTCACAAGGCAAAGAGGATCCCACGATCCAATCTTCGGGTGGATATTCCTAAAGTTCAGTAAAAAACTGTTAAATTATTTGGTAGTGACAATCACAATGGTTTCACTTCAATCAGGCATGGTTGCATTAAACGCAAAATTAGAAAAATCTCCCAAAGCGCAAGTTCTTACTGAAAAATGGAGTACTTAAAAGAACCAAATATGTACATCTCATCAAAACTTTATTTACTCTAACCCCAAGAACTGATGACAAACATCCGAAGATGTTGATCCTAGATAGACAAGCTTTGCAGGTACTTGTCATGCTGTTTATGGCCTTCAAACTCTTGAGAATCGATTCTACCTGAACAACTAGGACTTTGCAGGTGTGCGACCACTCTACAGCATTCAGGGACAGGTGTACGTTTTAAGTTGCGGAAGAAGCTGCCCCCACGGAAATCCATGTAAAATAACATCTTCAAAACATTTTAAAGATCTTCTCATTGATGCACCCATATAAGCTAGTGTTCAATGGAACACTTGAAACCTTTCGAAACATACAAATATCGACATGTAAATCCAAATATAATCTTTTATAAAACTGAAGTATCTTTTCCATTTTCGCATTTTGGGAGGAAATCCACTTCTGCTTTTTTACTCAAAACCTAACGAGCTCTGTTACCGATTAACTACAGTGATATCAATAAATTAATGTCAAGTTAACTTCCACTTCAAAAGAATTCTACGCAGCCCTTAATAGCACTTAGGCACCACCCACACACATGTATATAAAAAACAAAAAGCAAAAGGGAGATCTAAGGAATTGCTTGACTTACCTCCATATTTAATGCAACTCTGGCTACGTAATGAATGGGAGGGACCTTGTCTCGATAATGAAACTTAGTCTCACACAAGGCTGAGAGCTTCATCAACAAATCCAAGAATTGATAAGTTTTGAGGAAAGCATATATTTACAAAAAAAATAAAAAAATCTACACTCAACGACTATTCAATAAAATGCAGCTTGAAAATCAAGGAAACTTTGAAAGCATCATGAATCATGCTGCGTTAAATTAATTTGGCATTCATAGAAATAATTATGTGCGATCCTATCAAAGAAGTGACACTAAAGCGTGTCAATGAAAAAGAAATTAATTGGTAATCTTGCACGTGAATGATGCCATGTGGCACAACCATCCGCTAGTTATAACCACTTTCATTAAGGTATAGATACAGGTACAGATATAGATAAGACGGCATGTAGTGGATTTACCTGCCTGACATTCATGTAGCATATCTCAATGAAGTATGAACGAATGGACCACTTAGCTCATGATTATTTCTCACCATAAGATATGTTCAATATGAATTAGAAAGAATCCAGAACCATATTGTGCCAGTATCTGTCCAATCTGTTTGTGTGCAATCGCCAAAACTACTTGAGATGTTCATCGTACTATACATTTATGAACAAGAAGAATAACCAGCCACAAATAGGTGATGCTCTTATTGTTTTCAATTTTGTTCTATATGCAGGTAAGTGAACGAGATGCCAGTTGAAAAACTGAACATAACACAACCACTGATAGCAGCAGAAGAACGCTCATATGCATGCCACTGGAAGTCAATCTTTGCTTTTCCTAAGTGAAGAACAAGAAAATGAGCAGCCTTTTTCCACATAGTTCATTTGTATACCTCATCAAATATCCACTTGCAAACACCGGACTGCTGTAGGAGAATAATATATTTAAACAACAATCCGACGATATCTTGCACATGTTCTGCAACCAAGTCAACCAAATATCATTAACCTCGAAAACCAACTAATCCGTAGATGAGTTGACAAAAGAGTACTTCTAGACGGCAGAGAGAAGAAAAATCAAAGCTCCTATAAGTATAATATAGTTTATGGAATAAGAGGACCTTATGAGACAACTTTAGTATCTAGTAGCAGAAAAACAACTACATCATATTACAAATTCATCCAGGCGTAGACTGTCTAAAATATAAGAAGTCCAAATTTTCCACCATGAAACCACGGTATCATCAAGTTTGGGAAATAGCAATGTTTCAGTGAAGAACTAAAAGGAGAAGCCAAATTAAACAGAAAAATAAAGGGAAGACAAGACAGAAAAGAAAATATTAAGTTTGAAAATAAAGCACTTCCCGCCCAAGCAGAAAATCATTTTCACCGCAAGTTTTACCTCCTATTGTGACTAGGACACTTAACGAGTATGCAAAATGCAACGCAATCACTAATTGCTCCAACTAAAATATTTGGAAAGTTGGAAAACATGAATTAAAAAAAAAAAAGCATATTCTGATTTCGAATAATAAAGATAAATGCTAATAAAAAAACGCAAGTAACAACTAAGTGGAAAATGGAAACGCTTATCATCTATGTGGTCACACAAATGAATACTTGAGAATGTGAAAAATGAGAAAGGGGCTGGCGAAAGGCTGGATGCAAGCAGGGGGAGACTTACATAATGATGGCAAACAGAGAGAGAGAGAGAGAGTGAGAGAGAGAGAGAGAGAAGAATACGAAGAAACTAACCATGACCAGCATCAGTAAGATCGATTTCCACTTTAAAAAATGCAAATTCCCAACACAACTCCTCTTCACCTGCAAACAAACTCGTAGCCCATCCTGCAGCATCAAAGCCACAAAATGGCAAGAGAAGACAAAGCATTAGTAATTTTTCTACTTGAGTTTCAGTGCCACGAAGAGCTTAGAATTGTGTAGTCTGTAATGTTACCAAAGTGAACCCCAAATCCTCGTCGCTAAATAATAAGCTAACAATCTCCAGCTAGCCTACTTGCTCTGCAATTCTATTCATTATGGAAGGACGCCATTCAAGAGTTCAGTCTCAAGTTGCTAAATAAGAAACTAACAGGTACTAGCTAGTCTACTTGCTCTGCAATTCTATTATTTATGGAAAGATGACATACAAGAGAACAGTCTAAAGAACATGATTTTGGTTGAAAATGTCAGGGAGGTAAGATCTCGATAAACCATTGCCTTTTTTCTTATAAGTAAAAGGGTGGGGAGAGGCGACCAGCGCTTATGACACCCTTTGGACGTTATCATAAGGGTCCACCCCCGCTACAGAATATTCAGTTTGAACCATAGCTACTCCGCGCCATCTACAATCTGAAAATCCTGGGTTGGCGAGCTCATCACCGAAGCCCCACCTACATCTAGATAAACCGTTGCCTTTAGGCAAGACGGAAGAATGCACCAGCTCTCTAGTTGCAATTGGACTACATTATTGTGGTATCAGGACTGTGCTGGGGACAAGCTTTGTTGTGTTATTTCATGGCAGATATGGAGGAGAATGAGGTTCCAGCTCTGCAGGGGACTTTTCTATCGTTTTTCTTTTGGCCGATAGATTTTTCTGTTGTTGAAAAGCAGAAATTGCTACACATTCAGCTGTATTTTTTATATTACGAGGAAGAAAAACTCTTCAACCTTCCTGAGAAACAGTAGCACCTCTGCAAACCTGTAGGAAAAGATCACTTCCTTTTCTTGATTAATGGTACCCAAGGCAGCTCCATATTAAAACCAGACAATTTGCTATACTTCATGCTACAACTGGCACTTTCCTACCAACATACTTGCAAGTAGAAATTTCTGAGAGAGAGAGAGAGAGAGAGAGAGGCAGGCAGGCAGCCACATGGAACTCCCCGCGCCCAGAAGGTTTGAAATTTCCATAAAGTAGCATTTACCATTACAAAATTCCGAAGAGAGAAAACTCACGGATATGCTTACAAACTAGTTTTATATATTTTTCTCCATATATGAATAGGTGAATGAGATGAGAAATGGAGGTGCAGATAAAAGGAATAGGCGACTTGTAAGGAAGTAGAAGTCGGCTGTTAAAATCACGTATAGATCGACCACTCGATATAATCATCAGAGTCTCCTATGTGCATTGTGTTTCCAGTTCCTAACAAAGGACCTCAAACTAAAATAAGTAAAAAGGCTTTAGTTATTGAGTGCCCCTAAGGGCACTCGTACATGAAAGACATTAAAAACAAGTGCTGTGCTTTTACATATCAAAAGAAATGGAAACATGCAAACCTTACCTTTAACATTGTCAAAGAAGTCACATTTTTTTCCTTTTTTTGGTTGAAAAAGAAGTCAAATTTGATCTACCGACTCATTGACGTTTTTGTTTTTCACAAATATTATTTGATCTATTTGTGCAACCATCAGTCAAAAAAATTTGTATGTTCCTTCTTCACATATTTTGCATCATAATTGAAATGCCTGCGTTCAGAATTTGATGGGCAAAATCATGTGAAGGATGTGCAGACCCACCCAATGTCTTCAAGACATAAAACAGAGACCCTTCTCCTTGATGGCCGATAAGATGACCAAGATACCTGCAAGGCCCTTCCTTGTAGTGTTGAATCTCCGGAGTCACTGGCCAGATAACTCTCAGTTTGTGACCTTGTTTGATTGGGACAGTTTTCACAAGAATCTGGAGATAAAATTTAAGAAATCAAGATCTTCATTGCTCGTTTCAATAAATCTTACCCTTTCTGTGCTTGAATTAAAAATTAAAAATCACAGAATCTTAGACTTCGCACAACAATCTTGGCAAGGACATCAAAACCTGTAGATGCTCTGAGCTGCAAGGTTGTCCAGGAAAATGAGAACTGCTTTTGTCAGTGTTTTGAATTTCTTGGAACTTGCCTTCTACCAGACATTGAATTTCATCTAGATTTTCTGCCATCATCATAAGAGATACAAATTAGTTGGAATACGAAAATTTATCAAATTTTTTCACATCTCGAGGGAGTCTAGCACAAGATCTTGTTAGAATTATCTGAGTTATCAGTATTTCTTTTTTCCAGCATTTAGAAACTAGATTTGAGACAAACCTTTTGAGTATACGACCAGATGCATGAGATTAGCTGAATAGTTCTCCTTGTAAAATTGGATGAGCTCATTTCTAATATCTAGCCCTTTTGCTCTCGGTCGAATCTCCAAGGTATCCCAATTTCCTATAATTGCAAGAAGCAATGCGTTTTCGCAATGGTGAGAAACCAAATGACTGAAACAAGACAAATCACCTTGCTTCTTGCTTTTTATAAGCATACAGTGCAATATACTACAATTACTAACGTACATGAAATTGGAGTTCTTTTAGAAGTTAAAATTCAAAAGAAATCAAGAACTGAGGGGCTTTAACAAAGGAGAATTTTTATCCTCTTCGGCATTGGACAGACAAAGTTGAGACACTCACCTGTGCTAAACTTATGATATGGATGACTTTCCTCGCTGATATGTTTCTCAAGCTGCATAGATGGACCAGTGTCAGCACCAGCAGGAGTGAGAGAATAACCGACTCTATAGAGTACAGAATCACCATTTTACGCATTGAAAGTGATTTATTGCAGCACAACAAAATCTGTACAGAAAAGTTACAAAGGCTAATATAATCTAGTGGGACAGCTCGTGAAGCTTTTGTCAGTTCTTTGCATTTTCTGTACAACTCTAAGATTTCACTCAATTCTGTGGATACTTTGTCTTGGAGAAGTGGTAGAGTTGGGAATTTTTTCTGTAAAGTCTTATTATAGTGCTGGAAAAGAAGATTGCGGGTGGCGTGGAGGCATTTCCTTAGAAAGCTATTTGCAAAGTTAGTACCCACTAGAGTTAAATTATTTGTTTTGAAAGAATCTAGGGAATGTATTCTCGCCTTACACATTTTGCAGAAAAGAGAGATTGTGCTGGTCAATAGATGTTTTTTTTATGCAAAAGAGAGGCAGAGACGGTGAGACATCTCCTCCTTCACTGTCCGTCGACAAGAACGATCTGGTTGGCACCCAGATCTTGGGATATAGGAGGATCTATCGAACAAGAATTATGGGCTTGGCAAAGTCTTCTTTTGCCTCGTGTTAAGAAATGGACGATTTCTTCAATCCCTCTTGCTATTTTTTGGTTGATATGGGAAGAGCAGAATACGAGAGCTGTCATCGGGGAGGAGACGCCTGGGTTTTGTTATTAATGAAAGCTGTTTTTTTTTTTTTGGTCGGATAATGAAAGTTGGTTGAAAGTCTTACTCTCCTGGTATAGTGGAAAGTTATGTTTGGACGCAAATGCTTTAATTGACATTGCTGATGATTTGTCTTATAACTGAACTCTTTTTGTATACGCGTTTGCACCTCCTTGGTGCCCAATAGTAATAGTTTCTTTTACCCATAAAAAAAAAAAGGAAAAATTCCATTGAAGAGTCCGAAATTCTCTCATTTTTTCAAATAAGGTCCTCAAGTGAATCTTGTTTCAAATAAAAACCTAAAGTTCCCTCATTTTCTCAAATAAGAATATGAAGTGAACGTTATTTTAAATAAGGGCTTGAAGTGGCCATGAAATATCAAAAAAAGGCCTGATTTCAAGGGCATTTTTTTGTCTTTTTACTTATTTGATTTTTTTCTTATCCTGATTGTTCACGATACCATTATCTCCAGCATTTAGCTATGGTTAGGAGAGGATAGATGACAGTCAAAATCATGGTCAACATCTGTTGTCAGTTTTTTAACTCCTACCTGGTTCATGCGCCAGTTATCAAGTAATAAGTTTTTCTGGTTCTCTGCATGAACAAAAAGGCTAACAATGAGCCTCTGTAGGAAATGATCACGTACAAATAAACAGAGACAAGACATTGAAGAATAGAATTATGTTACGTAAGGTTCCTAATAAACAATCTAACCAGAATGAACGGCTTTAATTTCCCTCATGGTGGCGTCAGTAGACATCAACGGTTTAATGAAAAACTGCGCGAACCTGCTCCACAGGTAAGAAAACAAGACAGCTGCAGTGGTTTTACAGAAATTCCTTAAGCGACCAATGAGAAAAACAGAGAAAGGTCACCATGTACCTGTCCAATGCCTCTTCAAAGCTATCAACATTGACATCGAAAAAGTAGTTCGTGTGTTTGGATGCTGTAAAGGCATTTGTCCTACCCCCATGCTAATCATAGTGTGAAAAGAAATTAATAGAGGGTTATTTTCACAAACTTCAGCCATGTAAAAAGCATACAACATGTGAAGGAGTTTCTTTGAGGATAAAGGATCCAAATATAGAAAACATGCTACCATGCCACCAAATATTCCAATAGAGCATAATAAGCAAGAAGAAGACGCAGATGCCAAGATCCACAGAGAATAAAAAGAGGAATACTCAAGAAATCTCGTCCATCTAAAACACCAAAGAAAGTTGATGCGAAAGAAAAGTGAACACAATCTCCCGATTCTCATGATCACAAGTTCAGATTCCGCACGGGATGCCATAGCACAGCATCCTTTTCCTCGTTATTCCGAAAGAGATTAACCTTTTCCCAAAATTAAGCACCGATACATTGCTATTGCAGCATATAGCAGTTAAATACTGTCTTGATATAATCTCCGAAAGGGAGAGGGAAACGTTGAAGAACGTGCCTTACAGAACCAAAAACAACTAAAAAATGCTTCATCATTATAAGGAGCTAATTCCATTTATAATGTCATGAAAGCGAAATGCGCAACTGGCCTTGATTGTTTCTCGCCTTTGCATGTTTCTAAGATCCTAAAATTGTACATGGGACTCGTTGATTTAAGATTTGGTCCATACCTCCAATATTAGAAATACTTTAGTTTCTTTTTAGTCCTCAGGCTACATGCGTTCTGTTATGCTGATTGCCGTAGAAAAGTTCAAAAGGAACTGGGAAGTGGAAAAGGAGGATCGTCAACTACCTACCGAGCACTCAGTCACATGAAACAAACACTCTTAGTCATGAACAGGATAAGCCAGATGCTTCACGGAAAAAATGTAAGCGGTTACCTCTGCGATGAATTTGGAATAACTGTCCTCGACTGGATACTTTTCGCTAGCATAAAACAGCATGTGCTCTGCAACGACATATTAAAAATAAGAAGGCAGGACTCCAAGAAGAAGGAGCACCTTTTGAGGCAAAGAAAAAAAACACGCATGATGCACGAAATATTACCGAGAAAATGCGCAAGGCCATCGAGGCCTTCGGGATCGCAGAAGGAGCCGACGCCAACATCCATAGAAGCGGCACACTGCAGGCATCCAAGGACAACAAAAGCCACATCCATTTAAGTCAACAGCGTCGTCATAAAGCATCGTTTCCTTGCAGGACAAGCTGATAGACAAACAACAGAGTAACCAGCACGCAAATAAAGCGCGGCTGATTGGAGAGGACCTTATCGGTCTCGGGATCGCTGATGAGAAGGACCTCGAGAGAGTTCTCGAGGACGATCCTCCGGTACTCCCTCTTGTCCGACCTCGGCTTCACTATTTCCACCTCCTCCCTCCCCACCGCCATTTCCCGCCTCGCGATCGCAAAAGAGAGACGGGATTCTCTGCCTCCCTTGCTGGTCGCGAACTGGAAATCTCCTTCAGTGAGAGAGATTCCGAGCGAGTTGCGGGAAGTGAAACGATGGAGATGGAATGCTCCGAGTCAAGTCAAGACGCTGGTCAGCGTTAGCGACGACATGGACATAGTATGGTCTTCGCTGACAAGAGTCGTCGCTCGTCAGCATCAGCGACGGGAAGGAAGTACGTGTGCAGGCCCCACTCTTCTTTCCAGCGAAATTTACCGGGTCTCTGCACATTTAAATATTTCGTTATATGAGAAGAGGCGGCTTGGTGGGAAAAGAAAGGATTCTTAAAATGCACCCTTTCGGTTTCGGGCCTAAAAACAAAATAAAAAATCAAATAAGAAATAAATGCTGAAATTTAAAGCATTAAATATTAAGAGCCGAAGTATCTAAATACTGAAAAAAAAAATAGAGAATAAATTCTGTTGTTTTCTTTCTTAACGCTGGATAGTAAGTATTACTTGAATGTTTTAATAATATTATCGAACTTGAACTGTATGCTATTGCACTGTTCACTATAAGATTTTACTTTGCACTATGCGTTTTATCGCTTAACCAATTTAGTAAGCCGTTCTTACTTTCCACATTAAGTAATTTTAGTCTCGAACTAATCAATTAGGTTGCGTGCAGTTGATGGTGATTATCAAAAGCACTTCATGTGGTTATCAAACATTACTTGGGAAAAATTAATTCATTGGACAATTACAATAGGCGGCAGCAATATGACATGGTGTAATCAATCAATTACTATTTACCTGCGCAACGAATCGTATGCTATTTGATCGTCTCCCATTCACGTGCATATGCATCTCACTTTTGATCAATCGATTATATCAAGTATCATGTTCGAACAAGAAGAAAAAGAGGGGGGGATCCGAAAGGAGTTCAAGGAATCGTGTGTTAGAACTTAAATTATAACGTGGGTATAAGATAAACTATTTTAACTTTGATACCGACGTTCGACATTGATAACCTCCTCGTCTCATGAACAAGTCCCAACCGACAATCAATGTCCTACAGTTTTATTTTCTCTGTTCTTTGCTCTCAGTATCCTACCGCTTTATTGTCTACTAGAAGCGAAGCAATTTCTATAAACTACTACGATGACATCTATGGCTACCTATAGTCTTGATGATGAGGTAACGAAGATTGAACTAAAAGAATGACGAGCACATTGATATCTTCAATTGCTTTTAATGAGTGCACGAACACGATGATTGGAGCTTGAAGTGTGGACATAATTCTAGCCGGTTCGTAAAGTCATGTAGTTGTTATCTTATCAAAGACGACTTCTTCCGAAAACCCTAAAAAGCAATGGCCACTGTTCAGAAAAAAGAACAGAAAAAACAAGAAAGGGTTGGCAAGGACATTGAAAGCGAACGCCCAACACACAACAAATATTTACAGACCGAAATGAGGAGAGAACATCCTATCAAAAAAGTGTCAGCTTCTGCTGCCCTCTGTGGGGAGGTTTCAGAGCTGAGGCAAATAACAGAAGAAATTTCATTCTGTACTTATGCAGGTTATAACGAGAAAAAAGCGAGAGGTATATATTTCTCCTCAAATATCAAGGATATTAGACGAATAAATGGACGAAATTTGTGTTCAAGCATGTAGGCTTTGTATGAATGAGGTACCCCGTTCATGGAGGATTTCCAACCGCGACCGTATCCATTTCCAATGCAGCATACTCCGAACGTTTCTTCTATTCCAAAATATTGTCAGTTTAATAATATGGATTCCTCCATCTGGAAGACAAGTATTGATACCTCACAACTTCACTCGGCCATATGCCCCTTTAAATGAGCCATAAAGAGGTTGAGATCTTCGAAAACTGAAGATATCCTCGATTTGAGTCGAGGATGGTTGAACCGGTTGGTTTTTGTCAGTCGGGTACTCAGATGCGTGCAGGCTCCCATAAACACGGACGGAAAGCGTCTTTTTTCTAGCTGCACCAACTTTTACATATTCATTGAAGAAATCCAACAACTCTTCCTGCGTTAGTTGTCTCAGCGCCGCTACCTGTTCCCATATCATTTGTAAGAGCTTATTACTTTATTACTGAAGTCTGGTTTGAGAAATTCGCACTAAACGAAGGCTGTCATTAATTTTAGTCGTGTTTCTAACTACTATCTCTTAGTGCTGGAAGCTCCACCCATATTAGTGGTCAAAGTAGAAAAAAAAATTACAGTATATTTGCCTAGTTGTATAGTCTAGAAAGATGTTCATACCTCAGTTTCTCTCCTATCAAATTTCAGAGTTCCGTCGGAAATTTCTTTCCAGTAGAATGCACATTCTTCCCTCAGATTCTTGTGCTTCTCGAGCTTCATATCGATCAACGCATTCACATTGCTCTGCATATGATAGGGAAACAGTTAGTTTGACCATGCTATGTCTCCCAGCTAAAGATGGCACAGTTATTTTGCAATATCCTCAATACAAAAATCCACTCGAGTACAAATCTTGAAAATGGGATGGATTTTAGGAAAGTTAGTAAGAAAGAAATGTCTCATTAAGTAAATATTGTAGCTGAGATCCTTTTTGGATGTAATTTTTATCCCAGAAATGAAACACCGCTGCAAGACAATTTTCCTATCGAGTATTTCTCATATAAACTCCCAAAAGATTCTTGGTGCAATTTTTATTTTTTTTTTGGGGTACATGCACCATCACTAGCCCATTAGCCTACCCAGGAAGAGGAACTGAGGAAGTGCTTGATGCAATTCTTTTCAGATACATGTTCTATCACTCCTGCAATAGGAGGCATCAGGAAGAAGACGAACAAGATTTGGAAGCAGTATTTGTGCATGGACCGACAGATAACATCAGCTCACTCTCCCTTCTATGGGCCCTCTATTGAGCAGTCAAGCCTGCATCCAACATTGATGCAGATTCTAACTGAAGAAGAAACCAGGCTGAATTCTTAAGAGTGATAATATGAACATCTACACTACTTAGTTGAGTATATCATTGATGAATTTAACCATCATAGAAGTGGCTACATTATTCAAGGTTTTCACTCTATTGATGTACCTTCGGCATTCCAAGCATCACGAAACTATTTTCATCATAGATCTAATACCACAAATTCAATGTAATATTTGAATTTGGTATGTATTCCTATTTGATATCAATTTTGAATTATTCAACCATTTAATTATGCCAATCTAGGTTGGCGCCCTCAATTGATGTACCTTCCAAATGCAAGTATCATTTGACTCACCTTGAATTCTTCATTTGTCATCTGAGATAGTTTGCTTTCGAACATTTTTAGGAATTCCTCAACTCTCAAATCAATATGCCCCGGCCCCTGAAAAGATGGACAATTAAAATATGAGGTGATGACCTTGGTCCTAAAAGACAAACAAAATGTTGCTAGTCACCTTCACTGTGGATTGGATTATGAATTGTAGTCCACGAATTCCATAATCATTCCTATGTTGAAGGACACAAGAAATATGAGGAACAGCAACAATGCATGCAAACTTTGTAGGTCAAGGAGTGCCTTAAGTACCTCTGCATAAGCACGGTTATGTACCCAAGCTGCTCCACAGATCTAAGCTGGTGGAATGACGGTTGCTTGGCGACTAGAGCAAAAAGCTGAAGTTTTACATTCATCACGGCATCATCCTGGTGAACCTACATAATCAATCAAACAGCCAATCAAAACCCTTCCAAAGAAACAGGACATTGAAAAATAAAAAAGCAAAGCATAACCATAGTCATGCCAGAAGAAGAGAGGGACAAGCAGGGAGAGGGAGGGGGAGGGGGAGGGGGAGCTAGACACTCTCATTTTCAGAGTTAATTACCCATTTCAGGATTTTGGCAAAGGTATACAAATGTGTCAAGAAGCAATAACATGAAAGAAGTAAATCAACTCACAGACAACAGAAGAACAAAGAACAGTTTCAGAGTAAGAAATAAAACATAAATTAGTTGACATTGACATCAAAAAAGCAAGTTTATACATTCAAAATAAATTATGGGATCCTTAAGAATATACGACTTATCAAATATTAGATGTACTTTTGTCAAGCCTCAGACAACTACAGATCCGATGGCATCCTTACCAAACCCACCAGCTAGTTTCCAATCACCAACAGCAAATGGGAGAAACCAACACTCGACTGGACAGACTAGGCAAAAAGTATATGCACTTGGCAGTGAAAATAAGACAAACTTCTAATGTTTAAATTTACCAAATGTCAGAGGATAAAACAGGATGTAACAAGAGGAATTAATGATGTCCAATAAATGCTATTTATAGCAACCTAAAGACAAGAATAAAGCATTACGCTCACTTCAAGACAAAAGAACGACAATAACCACACATAAATTCTAAATCTAAAATCTTTACAAGTGAAGGTTGACAAGGAGAGTGACAGCTAAAGTGATCCTCCATTCGGAGATATGATATATGCCAAGCTTTCAGGTTACATCCTCACAATTTCATTCCTGCAAATGCAAATCAAGTTACAGAACTACCTGAATATAGTGCACCAGAGCAGAATTCTCATCACTTGGATTTAGGCCTTCCGTATAGTAGAAGTGACTCAATCCAGTTCCAAGTTTAACTACTCTATTTGTCAGATGCTGGGATGGATATAAGGGTTGACATATTGGCTGTGGACCCTGGAAAAGAATGTTTTCGATATGCTCCACTATAGACACTGCTTCAACACTTTCAATATTTCCTAGACAAGAGGTAGCAGATATAATTAAACTCAAAAAGGGATGGCAGTGATCTACCACAGATTGTAAAATGAAGCTGTAGATGACTACATACCGGCTATGTAAAACTCCAGGAAGGTCCTTGATAACAATAGGGGCAAAAAGTTGGTGAGATCTTCACCCTTAATGGAAGGAAGAACTTCAAGTTGTTCTGTCCAGGGCCGAGTGTTATCTTGCAGTATTAGTGAGCAATAGTACATAGCCTGCTGATAAGGTTGCTGAAACTTCAAATTCTGATAATCTTTCGTCACCACTTCCTGTAACATATACGGGCAAAGAGAAAATGACTAAGGTAACTTGTGCAAAAACAGAAGGCAAAGGGTGCAGATATGAGAGAGAGACAGACAGACAGACAGAAGGTAAAGGGTGCAGATATTGCGAGAGAGAGAGAGAGAGACAGACAGACAGACAGACAGACAGAAGGTAAAGGGTGCAGATATTGCGAGAGACAGACAGAAGGTAAAGGGTGCAGATATTGAGAGAGAGAGAGAGAGAGAGAGAGAGAGAGCTAAAAGTTAACCTTGATCACAGCAAATCTCTCAGGTCTTACTTCAAAGGTTGCTATTTTCTCGATGACTTTTTCCAGCAATATCCTCAGCTTGTGATTATAACCTACCACAGTGACCTACATAATAAAACATATGATCAGCACATAGAATGTCTGCTCCTGCATATGCAAGAGAGACAAGGGCACTCTAAAGAATTGCTTGCCCACATTATTTCCATTCAGAAAAATTCAAGGACCTTTTCAGGACAGAAAAACTGAGTGAAGGAAAAGCATAAAGCATTTCCCAGTCTTTTTGTGCTGAACAAAACTAAAACCAGCTTATTTTTAAAACTAGTACCTGAAAACCTGTGTTGGTGTGATGCACACTGTAATAAAGGCCAGCAACCTCTGCATAATAAGCTGAACCATACCCAAAAAAGAAAATTAAGGGGAGAGAGCCAGCCATATATGATTAAAGTAACACACACATAGATAGACGAACAGATTTGCAGAAGAAGAGGGACTAAATTCTAAGCTATACAGATCACATTAACATTGACTGCTATTTTTCAAAGGATTAGCTACAGTAAAATCAAACTGATATGAAACATAGCATGAGGTATCTATATAGACAATATTGTCTAATGTATTTTACGATCTTACCGAATTCATTCAAGTAATCCATCAACAACCGCGTAAATATATCAGTCAGCACTTCAGCTTCAGATGAGTTGCTAGCATGGGGGCAGCTGAAATCTATTCTAACATATGCATTGGGAGTGGAGAATACAGTATCAGGCTTGAACCATAACGATGAGTATGATGACTTCCTCAAAAGAATTGGCAATTTGATCTGTTCATAAGATCAGTCAGATAGGAGCTAAAAGATAATAGGATAAGTTCAGAACGGATTGTACACCACACCTTTTCTTCTGAAATTTTTAGAGATAAGTCGGTAGGGATGAATACATTGGGTTCTGGTAGATGCAAATTTTCATCAGGAGAGGATGACATCCATTCCTGCAAATCAAGTACAGACAATATAAAGGATAATTCTTTCGATTCTCCAGCAAAAGAAAAAAATGTATACTCCATGTCAAGGTAATCTCTTTTATGTCCCCTCTTTTAGTGGAAATCTGCATATTACATTTGAAAAGAAAACCAGTTGATCGCAGAGACCACAATATTATATTTGATGGGAATTATCTCTCGGACATCTTATACAATTGATTTACAAAGTATCTAATAGAATCACGCCGCCAGGATACCAAAAGAAAAACAACAAGCTTGGTAGACCTAAAAGTGTTTGAATATTCACGGTGGTGGCTGCAATTTTGCCAACTAGTCAAAATCAATTAAAGATAAGATTTTAATCATACCACATTTTGTGCTACTTCATCTGTGAGACCTCTCCACTTAGAATGAAAATCAGTGACATGATTAACAAGGAAGACATGCCTGTATAGTAGAGACAGAGATTCTGTTCATGGAATAAGCTGTTCCATACCATGGTTCCACCATGCCAGTTGACCCTTCAAAACTCTTGGACTCCCAAAAGATTCTGTTGGACAAAAGACTTAATCCCTATTTAGGATAATGTTGACAGAAGTAAGCATGTAAACCATTCAAATTTGAAAAAGGAAGGATAGTCACAATGCAATCCTTGTAAAGAATTTTTAGTGCATATATTAATAATAACTATGAATAGCGCGACTTATTTATGGTGAATAGAGATGGTTACTGTCTTGGAAAAGTTTGATTTTATTAGGACATTTGGATTTGATGTTCAACGAACAAGCTGGAAAGTGGAAATCATAAACTCAAAATTGGGTAATGAAATGGCAGTTGGGCAGCTGCTTTCTCCAGTTGTATTGTCCTATTTGTCGAAAAATTGTATGGACCATGTCATGTTTGCATAAAAGATATTATATAAAAAACTAAACTGATAGAGATTTCTCAATTTGGTGGTGTAACCTGTGCTTGAATATCCTTATTGGCAAATCCATGCAGATCTTGCCAAAAAATATCAATGCAGATGACGTTTCCAAGTCTTTGCCTCTAAACAGACAATATGGTGCCAGTGTGAAGGGGTGTGTCTGGACAGGTGCGCGCATGTGAAAGTGTATGTGTTAGTACTGCCTTTTTTAACTTCTTGCAGGTGCAGAAATGAATGGCAGTGTAGTCGGTTGGAATGGCTGACCCCATAAAAACCACGAACCTGATTAGTACCCTAAAACATGTTTTCCAAATGGGTAACAAAACTCGTCCCAATTAGGTATATCAGAACCTAAAACCCGACCTTTTTCCTTTATTTTGAATAAATAGTTATACATAAACACAAAAATGAAAAGAATAATAATATTGACGTGAGGTTTGATCGAGGTATCCACCAAACAAATCCTCGAGACCATAGAGAATTATAGAGCTTGGACGAGTCGAGAAACCAAAGTAACCTGACCATATGGTGTTCTATGTAGGTGTGACATCCATAGAGGGGCCCGGTGAACTTAGCCCTCTAAAACTCTCTTGCATCAGGAAAAATAACGGGAGACGAGTTCTAATAGCTCGTGTATACGAGATGATTCCTCTCGAAAAATCACGCGGAATCAGAAAACCAGATTTTCTTTCATAAATCTTCCAACACACTTCTAATGCGGCAACTGGGAAAAGAACGATGAAATAGCAATTATAAACAACAGAAAGTTTCATTTGATAACCCCTAAAGCATGATTTTAATCCTCTCTGAGAAGTAGTAGACTCACCGGACATTGTCTGGACAGAGCTTATCCAGCACCATTTGAATAGTGCCAGGATTGAATTTACAAGGCAAAGATGATCCCACAATCCAATCTTCAGGTGGATATATCTGAAGTTCAGGAGAAAGATCTCTTTAAGCACAAGTTCTTGCTGAAAAATGGATTACTTAAAGAACCAAATGCTTACATCTCATCTAAATTTAATCTACTCTAACCCCAAGAAGTGACGACAAACACCTGAAGATATTGATTCTAGAGAGATGAGCTTTGCAGGCACCTGTCATGCAATTTACGGCCTTCAAACTCTTCAGAATCAATTCTACCTGAACAACTAGCACTTTGCAGGTGTAAGACCACTCTCCTTCAGGGACAGGATTATGTTTTAAGTTGTGCAGAAGCTGCCCTTACCTCATGGACTTCCATGAAAAAGAGTAACGTGTTCAAAACATTTTAATGATCTTTTCATTGATGCACCCATATAAGCCATTGTTCAATGAAGAACACTTGAAACCTTTCCAAACAAATTTTGACAAGTAAATTCAAATATAGTATTTCATAACACTAAAAGTCTTTAATCTATTTTCACATTTTCGAGGGAAATCCCCTTTTGCTTTTTTAATCAATACCAAACAAGCTCTTAGTTACAGATTAACTAAAGTTTTTGGATAAATTTATGTCAAGTTAACTTCCACATCAAAGGAATTCCAGCATGCCCTTAATACACTTGCGCACCACCCACACACATGTATATCAAGAAAAAGGCAAAAGGGAGATTTTAAAGAAATGCTTAACTCACCTCCATATTGGATGCGACATTGACCACATAATCAATGGGAGAGATTTTGTCTTGATAATGAAACTTAGTCTCACACAAGGCTGAGAGCTTCACCAACACATACAAGACTATATAAGTTACAAGGAAAGTTTGTATTTACATAAAAGATCAACAATCAACAACTGTACAACAAAATACAACTAATCAAGAAGCTTAGAGAACATCAAGAACTATGACGCGTTAAATTCAAAATAGTTATGGGTGACCCTATCGAAAAAGTGACATTAAAGCATGTAAATTGAAAAAGAAATTAGCTGGTAATCTTGTACGTAAATGATGCCAACGCATAGGGGATTTGCCTGCCTGACATCCATCTAGTATATCTCAGTGAAGTATAACTGAATAGACCACTTAGCTCGTAATTATTTCTCACCATGATGATATGTTTCAAAATGATTTAGAAAGAATACATAATTATTTTATGCCAGTATTTCCCGAATCTTTTTGTGTGCAATCACCAAAACAATTTGAGATGTTCAATGTACTATAATCGTAGGAACAAGAAGATTAACCAGCCACAAATAGGTGATGCACTTATTGTTTTCTGAATGCAGGTAAGTGTACGAGATGCCAAATGAGAAACTGAGTACAAGGCAACCACTGATAGCAGCAGAAGAAATTGCTCATATGTATGCTATCCAAAGTTTCCCATGTGATGAATAAGAAAATGAGCACCTTTTCCACATAGTTCATTTGCCTACCTCATCAAATATCCACTTGCAAACACCAGACTGCTGTAAGAGAGAAATATACTTGAACACCAATCCAATAATATCTTGCACGTGTTCTGCAAACAAGTCAACAAAACAGAATTAACCTCGAAAAACCAACTTATCCATAGATAAATGGACAAAAAGTATTTATAGACAGCTGGGAGACTCAAAAAAGTCAAAGCTCCTATGTGTTTGGAATAAGAGGATCTTATGAGACAACTTAAGTATCCGGTAGCAAAAAATCAACTCCATCTTATAACAATTTCAAACCAAAATTGCCATACATCTTCTAAAATGCAAGAGGCATAGGTGAATGCAGTTCCATAATTTTGAGGCGTGGACCGTCTAAAAAATTACGAAGTCTAAATTTCCCACCATGAAACCACGGTATTGTCAAGATTGGGAAATAGCAATGTTTCGGTCAAGAACCAAATTGAGAAGCCAAATTAAACAGAAAAATAAAGTGAGAAAATAAAACACTGCCCAAGCTTAAAAATTGACATTTTCACCACAAGTTTTATCTCCTATTTTCTCTAGGACACTTAACAAGTATGCAACATGCAACATGATCACTAATTCCTCCAACTTAAAAATTGGGGAAGTTGACAAACATCAATGAGAAAAGCATATTCTGATCAGGAACAAATACAGATGAATGGTAATAAAAAACACCACTAACAACTTAAGTAGAAAATGGAAAAGCCTATCATATCTGTGGTCGTACAAATGAACACTTGGGAATGCAAAAAATGAGAAGGGCCTGGCAATAGCCAGGATGCAATACTTATACATACAAGCAGGGGCAGATTAACACAAATTGATGGCACAGCTGCACATGCCTAAGACAAGAAATCCAACAAAACCATGCACGCGCGCGAGAGAGAGAGAGAGAGAAAAAGGTGTTTTTTTATGATAAACCTAGAGGAGAGGATGAAGAATATGAAAATACTTACCATGACCAGCATCAGTAAGATCGATTACCACTTTAAAAAATGAAAATTCCCAACTCCACTCCCCTTCACCCGCGGACAAACTTGTAGCCCATCCTGCAGCATCAAAGCCACAAAATGGCAAGAGAAGACAAAGCATTATGTAATATTTCTACTTGTGTAGACAAAGCTGCAAGAAGGAGCAATTCGCAGAAAATATAGTAAGATTAGATAAGTTCTTCTACCTCAGAGTCTTCCAAAACTTAAAGGAAAAAGAGAAAAAGAAAGACATGCTAAAGCTTCAACCTCCCGGAAAAAACTACAACTTTTCCACCACAAAAGTGGGTAATGTTCAAAAGCTAACACTTAGGCCGCTTGAACCATACTAAGCATGAATAGAGGCCCCAGGTCACCCAACATTGAGTTTCAGTGCCATGAAGAGCTTAGAGTAGTGTAGTCTGTAGTGTTACCAAAGGGAACCCAAAATCTTCATCGCTAAATAATTAGCTAACTGGTTCCAGCTAGTTTGTTGCTCTGCAATTCTATTGTTTATGGAAAGGCGACATTCAAGAGAACTGTCTCAAGAACATGATTTTGGGTGAATAATGTCAGAGAGGTAAGATCTTGATAAACCATTGCCCTTTTATGATAAGTAAAAAGGGTGGGGAAGTGACCAGCGCTAGTGACCCCCCTCTGAGCATTACCATAAGGGTCCCACACCCGCTACAGAATTTTCAGTTTGAGCCATAGCTACTCCGGCCCGCGATCCGAATATCAAAGGTTGGGGAGCCTGTCACACGCAGCCCCACTAAGATCTCGATAAACCATTGCCTTTGGGCAAGATGGAAGGATGCCACAAGACCTCTAGTTGCAGCTGGACTACATAATTGTGGTATTAGGACAGTGCTATGGACAAGCTTTGTTGTGTTATTTCATGCCAAATACAGAGGAGAATGAGGTTATAGCTCTGCAGGGGATTTTCCAGTCTTTTTTTTTTTTTTTGGCCAATAGATTTTTCTGTTGTTAAAAAGCAGAAATTACTGCACATTCAGCTGTCTTTTCTATTTTATGAGGAAGAAAAAAATTTAAACCTTCCAGAGAAATAGTAGCACCTCATCCCATAAGCCAGTGTCGCGGGCTGATTGAGCATTTACCATTTAAAATTGAATTTTACAAGAATATATATTACCTTTCAGCAAGAGAAAGGATGAGCGGCTGCGTTGGATTCAGACTTTTCAAAAAGGATCCAAATCTACTTCTATTGCATATTTAAAACTATGAAGAGAGAAAACGCATGAATATGCTAACAACCCAGTTTCATATATTTTCTTCATATCAACAGGTGAATGAGATGAGAAACGGAGGTGCGGACAAAAGGGAGAGGCAACTTGTGTGGAAGTAAAACTCAACCATCAAAAGCACCTATAGATCAACCAAACAATATAACCATCAGAGTCCCCGATGTGGATTCTATTTCCAGTTCCTAACAAAAACTTTTTGTTATTGCATGCCCCTAAGGGCACTCGCAGAATATTACATGAATGTACAAATGTGTATATGCAAGATGTTAAAAACAAGAGCAGTACTTTTACATATCACAAGAAATTGAAACATGCAAAACTTACCTTTAACAATGTCAAAGAAGTCGGATTGGATCTACTGACTCATTGACATTTTCTTCAAAAAATTAATTGATCTATTTGTGCAACCATCAGTGAAAAATTTTTGTATGTACCCTCTTCACATAATTTTGCATCACAATTACAAATGCATGCATCGGAAAGTTGATGGAAAATCATGTGAAAGATGTGCAGACCCACCCAATATCTTCAAGACATGAAACAGAGACCCTTCTCCTTCATGCCCGATTAGATGACCAAGATACCTGCAAGGCCCTTCCTTGTAGTGACGAATCTCCGGAGTTACTGGCCAGATAACTCTCAATTTGTGACCTTGCTTGATTGGGACAGTTTTCACAAGAATCTGGAGATCAAATGTTACAAATCAAGATCCTGATAGTTGGTTTTAATGAGTCTTACCCTTTCCACCCTTAAATTAGAAATTGAAAACCGCAGAATCTTAGACTAAGCACAACAATCTTCGCAAGGACATGAAAACCTGTAGATGCTCTGAGCCGCAAGGTTGTCCAGGAAAACGAGAACAGCTTTTGTCAGTGTTTTGAATTTCTTGGAACTTCTCCTCTACCAGACGGTGAATTTTATCAAGATTTTCTGCCATCAACATCAGAGAAAGAAGTTACCTGAATACGATAATTATTTACCAAATTTTTTCCCATCTCAACGTTGTTTAATACAAAATCTTGATAGAATTATCCAAGTTTCTTTTTTCCACAAATCATCAGCATTTAGAACCTCGATTCGAAACAAACCTTTTGAATATACGACCAGATGCATTAGATTAGATGAATAGTTCTCTTTGTAAAATTCGATGAGCTCGTTTCTGGTATCCAGTCCGTTTTGTCTCGGTCGAACCTCCAAGGTATCCCAATTTCCTAAAATATGCAGGAGCATAATGGTTTTGCAATGATGAAAAATAATATAACAGAAACAAGACAATCACCTCGCTTCTTCTTTTTATGAGTGTACAAATGATGCAATAGAATATAATTACTACATACATGAAACTGGAGTTCTTTTGCACGTTAAAAATAAATAAAATTGGTTTCAAGTAGCTAGGCCCATTAAGCTCTTATACCTAAGACCTCAAGTCTGATATTAACTAATCAAGTAGTGAGGGGTTTAACAAAAGAACTTCCATCCTCTTCTCCATTAGACACAGAAAAAGGTGAGACGCTCACCTGTGCTAAACTTATGATATGGATGACTTTCCTCGCTTATATGTTTCTGAAGCTGCATCGATGGACCAGCGTTAGCACCAGCATAAGTGAGAGGATAACCGACTACATGGAGTATAGAACTGTTAAAGAGTAAAAGGGTATAATGGTCTTTATGGGTTTTGAGTGTTACCCTAGTATGTATATATATCGTTCTTTTCATCAAATAAAGTTAATGAGTTCCATTAACAAGAACCATCATTTTGCGAATTCAAAAATGATTTATTGCAGCACAATGAAATTATATAGAAACTTGCAAAAGCTAAAATAATCTAATTGGAGAACTATTGAAGCTTTTGTCAGCTTTTTCTATTTCCTGTATGGCTCTAACATTTCTCTCACTTCTGTGGATACTTTGTCTTCGAGTAGTGGCAGAAAATAGAGGTGAGCATGGTTCCAAGGTAGAACCGGGAACCGGAGAACCGGACCGCCGGTTCCAGGTTCTAATGGACTAGGGTCCGGTTCCCGGTTCTACTTTTCTAGGAACCGCAGGTTCCAGTTCCCAGTTCCTAGTGGAACCAAACCGGAACTAGAACCTGAAAACCCTAAAAGGATAAAACCTAACAAAAGTTACAAAACGTGAAAACACAAAAAGACTTGGAGAGTACAGTGACAGATCATTCACGATTCGTAAATTCCTTGAGACCTCGCGACCTCACGGCATCCCGTCCCCGACGACCGTCAATCTAGCGCGCGACCTCCCATCTACCAATTCCATCACCGGCGACTCTCCCTCTCCGGCGAAGCTCTCTCCTTTTCCAGTTCTCAACTTTCCTCCCCGAGATCGCCAGTTTTCTCCTTCGCCAGTCGCACTACCTCTCGTCCACCGGTGACCGTCCATCGCATCGCAGCTTAGTCAACTTCTATAAATCAGGTAATATCTATGCGTTGTTTCGATTGTAGAACAGAATTTTAGGCTTCCCTGTTCAAGCATGTGTCGGTCCATAATTTGTTCGACAAAATGCCCCATCCAACTTTCTTTTAGATCTCTGTCCCATAATCTGTCGAACGTGACTGCCTTGCCATGATAGCTTTGTTTTAGATCTCTGTTGTTGGATTGGCTCACTTCTATTGCTGTTCGTCTCTTTGAATGTCCAATTTTAGGTGTTCAATTTATCATTAGTCCATTCAAGAAGCGGTAGGTCATGGTGTCGAAGAACTTTTTGTTTTCCTTTTCTCTTTCATTATCTTTTTCTCTTTTTATCAATAGATGTCTGTGCTTTTGTGCACATTCTCTCGTGATTGGCTTCATTCAACTTCCCATTATGCTAGGGCACTTTGGACCCTTTTGCTTCAGTAGAAGGATGTCAATGTCGAGTTTGTCTTGAAGGAATCTGTGTCTATGGGTGAACTTTTGCAATTTTTGCTCTCTCTCTCAGAATTTGTGAGCAATGGCGGATACTGGTTTGTGTTCTTATCCAAGAAGCTCCAAGTCTTGGAAATTATATTTGGTGGTTCTTTATGGCTGAGTGAACTACTAAATAAGCGAATGGGTGCGTGTATATCTTAGTGTAAGCCTATTACTGATTAAAAATAATTATGTGGATGTTGGAGCTGCTTTTCTTAAGTGTTCTTAGTGAAATTGGCAGGTTCCCGGGTACCCTTATGCAGGGTAGGGTCTAGGTTCCAAAAAATGAAGAACCTGTATTAGCGGGTAGGTTCCAGGTTCTAGGTGGAACCTACCCCGAACCTGGAACCGCTCACCCCTAGCAGAGATGGGATTTCTTCTGTAAAGTCTTATTTTAGTTTACTCGAAAAGAAGATTGTTGGTGGCAGCAAGGATTTTCCTCGGAAAGCTAATTGGAAAGTGAGAGTACCAACTAGAGTTTAATCTTTTATTTTGAAACCATCTAGGGAATGTACTCTCACCTTACACAATTTGCAGAAGAGAGGGATTGTGCTGGTCAAAATATGCTTCTTCTTTTTTTTGCAAAAGAGAGGCAGAGAAGGTGAGACATCTCCTTCATTGTCCGTGGACAAGAATAATCTGGGGGCATGCTCTGCAATCTTGGGTTATAGGAGGATCTATTGCACGAGAATTATGGGCTTGGCAAGGTCTTCGTTTGCCTCGTGTTAAGAAAAGGAGGATTTCTTCAATCCCTCTTGTTGTTCTTTGGTGGATTTGGGAAGAGCGGAATAAGAGTTCTTTCATCAGAGAGGAGATGCTTTTATGTAATTATCGAATGTTGGTTGAAAGACTTACACTTTTGGTAGAGTGGTAAGTTATGTTTGGATGTAAATGCTTTAATAGACACTCTAGAGGATTTGTCTTGTACTCTTTCTGTATATTGGTTTGCACCCCCTTGGTGCCCTATAGTAATCTTTTCTTTTACCTAACGTAAAAAAAGGGCTTGGCCTGATTGTTGAAGACCATTATCTCCAGCATTTAGCTCTGGTTAGGAGACTCGTCATGAAAGTTCATTTTCTAAGGCAGCTAGATGACTGTCAAAATCAAGGTCAATATGCGTTATCAATAATTTAACTCTTACTTGGTTCATGCGCCAAGCATCAGATAATAAATTCTTCTGGTTCTCTGCATGAACAAAAAGGCTAACAATGAGCCTCTGTAGGAAATGATCACGTACAAATAAACAGAGACAAGACATTGAAGAATAGAATTCGGATTCTGAGGTTCCTAATAAACAATCTAACCAGAATCAACGGCTTTAATTTCCCTCGTTGTGGCATCAGCGGACATCAAGGGTTTAATGAAAAACTGTGCGAACCTGGTTCACAGGTAGGAAACACAATAGATGCAGAAGTTATATGAAAATTCTTAAGCTATCATTGACAAAAAAGAGAAGTTCATCATGTACCTGTCCAATGCCTCTTCAAAGCTATCAACATTAACATCGAAATAGTAGTTCGTGTGTTCGGATGCTGTAAAGGCATTTGTACTACCCCCATGCTAATCATAGTGTGAAAAGAAATTAATAGAGGGTTATTTTCACAAACTTCAGCCATGTAAAAACATATAACATGTCAAGGAGTTTCTTTGAAGATAAAGGATCCAAATATAGAACAAGCTACCATGCCACCAAATATCCCAAGAGAGCAAAATAAGCAAGAAGCAGATGCCATAATTTACAGAGGATGGACAGAGAATACTCGAGAAACCTGAGAAACCTTGCTCATCTACAACTACCAAAGAAGTTGATGCCAAAGAAAGTGAACACAAGCTCCCGATTCTCGTGACCACAATTTCAGATTCCACACGGGATGCCATAGCACAATATCCTTGGCCTGGTTATTCTTAAAGAGATTAACGTATCCCCAACATTAAGCACAGATACATTGCTATTGCAGCATAAAGCAGTTAAATATTGTCTTGATTTAAACTCCGAAAGGCAGAAAGAAAAGATGGAAGAATCGTACCATACATAACCAAAAACAAGTAGGAAATCATAATCATTATACGGAGCTATTGCCATGTATAATGAAAGAGAAATGAACAACCGGCCTTGATTGTTTCTCGCCTATGCACGTTTCTAAGATCCTAAAATTGCAAATTAGACTGGTTGACTTAAGAGTTTGGTCTGTAGCGCCAGTGTCAGAAAGACTTTAGTTTCTTTCTTAGTCCTCCAGTTACTTGCAATCAGGGTCACAAAAAAAAAAAGGACCTAAAAGCAACTCGTCTGTTATGCTAATTGCTTTAGAAAAATCCAAAAGGAGCTGGGAAGTGGGAAGGGAGGCACCTCAACTATCTACCAAGCATTTCAGGTTCATGAAACACTCTCAGTCATGAACAAGATAAGCCAGATGCATTGCGGAAAAAATGTAAGCAGTTACCTCTATGATGAACTTGGAATAACTATCCTCCACAGGATACTTTTCGCTAGCATAAAACAGCATGTGCTCTGCAAGAACATATCAAAAATAAGAAGGCAGGACTCAAAGACATACGACACAAAACCTTTTGAGGCAAAAAAACACGCATGATGGGCCCCTAGAACCCAAAAAGAAAAAAGAAACTCCAAGCAGACAACTTATTACTATAGGCAATCAGGAAATATTTAAAGCTGAAGGATCAATGTCAAAGGTGAAATTAGTTGATCGTGTAGATCAAAATCCGTTACTGAAAATATCGCTTTCAGGTGAAAACGCTTTTATACCCGAAGAACTAGTGTTCTAAAATCAACATGAGAAGATGAGCTTTTCGACACACAAACAAGCCATACATCTGGGTTCGCCTTTCTTAGAAGGCTGCTTCATGCCATGAATTAAGAATAGGAGGTGTGAGATGTTGAAACATGGTTTTGCATTAAAACAATCAGCACCAATTTGAACTTAATGTTAATACTACATTTAGGGAAATTACCTATATTTGTTATATTTCTACCAGATTTGTCTCTAATATATCTGTGAGCAGTGAATTTCCCAGTAAAAAATAAATCTCTTCACCATCAACATAAGAATTGTGGTCTGGGTGATGTGAAACTATCAACATTTTCGAACTAAAACTTACTAAACTTAATATTCTAGTGTTATCCTTCTCACTGCACATACGCAAATCAACAAATATGCAATTGATAATCGCAAGGGCACTGCTCCTCGCGGAGATTGTAGTTTCTACACTACACGTGCTTTCAATAAATAAGAAAAAACCACGAACATTACCGAGAAAATGCGCAAGGCCTGCAAGGCCTGCGGGATCGCAGAAGGAGCCGACGCTGACATCCATAGAAGCAGCACACTGCAGAATCCAAGGACAACAAAAAACCACATCCGTTAAGTCAACAGTGTCGTCATAAAGCATCGTTTCCTTTCAGGACAAGCCGACAGACAAAGACAACAGATTAACCAGCACAGAAATAAATTGAAAAGGAATGAGCGGCGCGGCCGATTGGGAGAGGACCTTATCGGTGTCGGGATCGCTGATGAGAAGGACCTCGAGAGAGTTCTTGAGGACGATCCTCCGATACTCCCTTTTGTCCGACCTCGGCTTCACAATCTCCACCTCCTCCCTCCCCACCGCCATTTCGCGCCCCTCGCGATCACAAGAGAGAGACGCAATCGACGGAATTGATTCTCTCCCTCCCTACTGGTCGCGAGCTGGAAACCTCCTTTCGCGAGATAGATTTCGAGCGAATTGAAGGGGAAGAGATAAAAAAAAAAAAAAGCACCGACGGAGTCGTGGAGCTACGACTTGCGATTCGATTTGCGGTACAGGAGTTTTGATCAAATCAGTAAGAGAGAGAGAGCGAGAGGACAGTCATGTGCAGGTGTTGTGTTTTCTCCGAGTCGAGTCAATACACTTCTGGTCGGCTGTGGCGGCGGAGATACGTATCATCACTTGCAGTCGTCGCTGGCTGGTCAGCAGTAGCGATGAGACGGAGGTACGTATGTTTCTCTTTTTTTGGCAAAATTTAATGTCGTAAATTTTTACTATGTCTACGTAACTCTTAAGGAGACAAAGAAAAATATTTAGCGTCCACCGTTAACAATACGATTTCCTTCTTGAAGTGAATATTGCATTTTCAACTCAAAATGAAACAGTCTTAAGGATATCTTTCATGAACTATAAACTAACAAGATCATTACGTGTTTAGAGTCGTTCTCAATGATGATTTTATGAAAATCAAATTGTTTAGCGAAGTTAAGTCGCAATCACAATGCCCGACGCTTTAGGTGTTCAGTTTAACTCGCTCTGAACAATGAAGGATCTCATTGGACCAAAATCGAAGAATTGCATTTAACGTTAAGTTATTCGCTGATGATTTCCTTCGAGTATGACAGAATTTCTTGTACAGGCCCACTCTCCTTTCCTGCCATTCACATTTAGAGGGACTTGGTAGGTTTAAAAAAATAGAATCGTAAAATGCACTCTCTATGGCTTATTTAATGATACAATTCATTCTTCAAATGGAATCTTAAAATCTTTAGGGCTTATTTAATAATACAATTCATTCTTCAATCACCACCCAAGTTTCAAGTAGTTTTCTTTGCTTCGATCACGCCAATCAATTTCAGTGTATTTCTTCGTCTTCTACCTTGAACAATTGAAGGCAAAAGAATTAAGGAAACGTAATTTCCTCACGATCAAAATCAAGTCGCATTACCATTGTCGAGAGCAATGGAGATTGAAGCGTGTGATGTTCTTCATTAGATATGGTGGTGGAGATTATTGCTTGGGTCGCGGTCAACTCCATGGACGTTTTCTTCAATGTGAAGATAAGATATCGATCTAATCTATCCTACTTTCTAACAGATGATTAATTAATTAAAGAATCGATGATTATAGAGGATTTAAAAAACCGAGGCTTAATAAGTATCTTTTGACAATCCAGCCATACTTAAGTTTCTTCAACTTCGAGGGAGCTTGCTTTTTCGTTACATAAATGATTAATATTATATATTAGGCTTAATATAAACTGATAAACATGTGAAAAATTTAGCAAAATTAATTTTTTGACCACCAAAACCTCAAACTGATATACTTATGATAAATTAACCCAAACTAAAATGTTGACTACCAAAAACCCAAACCGGTATACCTGTGACAAGTTTGCACTCCGTTAGTTTCAGCAAAATTGGAGTAATACCACGAAAACTCCAAATTAATACACTTATGACAAACGAATGGTAGAACCACAAAACTTGTGCACCTGTCCACGTGTCATACAACTCAGCAACCTGAAGGTAAAATTTAACGAAAACTAATAAAGGGTAAATTTGTCACATGTGTACCAGTTTGGGATATTTTTATGGTATTAATCCTCTATATTAACGTATAATCAACCTTATGTGCTATTGAAAATTTCATAATAAAAATGTATATAAGCTTTTTAAGAGAATAAACATTTTGTAAAAATATTTTTTTAACCAATAGCAAGCCTAATAAATATTAGTTGGTAAATCGTGAAATCTTATTATTGTAAATGTTTTGTCCCTACAATTGCACGATCCTTTAATAAATTAGCTGAACAAGACTACATATATCAATAAATATCCCACGCCGAAATTTCAAGGATATTGTGGTGGCACCTTGAAGAAGGCAATGACCTTTTGTTATGATCAGTCAATGCCTTCATTCAAAATGCATCAGATGTGGTAATACGAATGCTTTGTGTATGCAAAGACTGGTACATGTTTTATTGTATGATTTATCTCTCTAATTTATTCCCTATAATTTTGTTCAAACCTATAAATTACCATCAACAATTTGTGTATGTTGCAATATGAGTGCCTTAGTCTCGTGAAGGCGGAGCTACTTAAGAGAGCCACGCAAATCAGGCACCTAGGAGCATCCTATGTCGTCGGGCTCTTCCCTGTCGGCAAGGGTGGTGAGTTATTGAAGGAAGGTGTTTGACTGCTAAGACAAGTCTACGCCGGCGGGGGAGTGGTAGAATGCCATAATAAGTATCCCAACGTTGTGTACAACATGCGGTGGAACAAATAAGAGAGTTTTCTCAAAAGAGGGTTTAGAGCGATATTATCTCAAATAAAATCTTGAAGTATCAAACTTAGTCTCAAATAAGTCCCCGAGCTCCCCGTGCATTTTTCGTGTATTTCACGAGTATCTCGTAAATATTGCTTGACTAATCTTGACTCCTCATTTTCATATCTTGGGTAGAGTTTTTTTACATTCTTTAAGATTGAGAATCAAGTGCACAAAAATAGTCGATCAATATCACTCATCTAATTTAATACAACCAGTGTAAATAAGCATATAAAAGAATAGAGGTTTGATCAAACGATAAAAATTTGCCTACTTCCTAACCACCTCAAATGGCTTCCACTCCGATGTATCATGTACAATTTTCCCGAGTTTCGCGGAAAGAAGAAGAAGAGATGATTTGAAAAATAAAATCAATAAAAATTTATTTAATTGCATATAAAAACTATGTTTATTTTGCCTAATCAAATAATGAACAAAATGTTAAATCAGTCAACAATATAATCATGCAATTCTATAAATCTCTCGTGGATTTCAAATTTAAATTTTCTCATTTTTAGCAACATGTCTGTGCCAGATTTATTTAGGATTAATAAAAAAAATGAGCCTTTTTTTTTTTCCAAATAATTTACACCAAATAAATCCACAACCACCACGGGAAAAAAGGAAAAGAAAAAGAGAAAGAAGGTTTTTGTTTACGCCTATTGTGGGCCAATTTAGTTAGATATAAACTTAACTTCATTTCTCTCGTCAAGCCCAAGCCTCGCTCATTTTTCTCAGTGTGCCCTAAACACTTCCTCTCACTAGAAATTTGGGCACCCCTCTCTCTCTCTCTCTCCTCCGTCTCTCGCTCAGCCCTCGCGGTCTCTCCGTCTCTCCTCCCGCCCGTCCGCCTTCATGTGATCGACACCTAATTTCGAGACCTCCCCCGCGTTTCCCAGGTAAAATCGACTCGGTGAACGCGGCGACGCTTGATTTCCTAGCTTTTCCGCCATGGGTTTTGGTTACGATTGTGTAGACATATCACTTGTTTTGCGATTGCTGATGCTTCGGTTCCTCTTCAGTTGTCCCGATGCGTCTTCGTTTTCTCCGTTTTAGTATTTGAGTACCCGTTGGCCGATGCTTCAGTTCAGTTCTGTCTTCTCTGCTTCTGTAGTTCTTGCCATGATGAGTTATTCTTCTTTTACCTACATTTCGAGCTCCTAGGTTTCGTAGGATATGGTGAATATCGTCGAACTGTTTCGGTCGTTTTCGTGTAATTTTTTGTGCGGCTTGGATTTGGAAGTTTGACCCATTTGGATCTGTTTGTGGCATGCAGTGTTTCTAATGGTCCCTATTTAGCTGCATGCGATGCCCTTTGTTCAATTCAACGGTTCCTTGGCTGTTATAATGGTATTACCTATCGGTTGCTACTTGCTACACGCTAAAAGCCTGACACTCATGTTGCCTTCGGAAATGATGTGGGTCGCCTATATATCCACGGTTCAAATTGTGGCCTAAGACTGAGTTAAGCTGTCTTTCTCGTCAGGAAATGAAAGGAGTAGTCTGCATTCTTTTGACTCTATAGCTGAAGTGTTTGCATCCCTTTGATTGTCTTTGAATAGCCTTTTAACCTGAAGTACTGGAAACACATTAAGTTGTGTATTTAACACTCTGGAGAGCTGGAACTATATCTGTAGAAGTTAAGAGAGAAAAACCACTTTTAAATTGCATCTGTATATAGCGAGTGCAAAGTACTCATTCAATAGAATGAGGTACTTATGGTCTGAAGGTCATGTAGAAAACATGTGTGATCGATCGGGAAATACCTCTGCAAGTTCGTATATTCGTCCTCTGTATTTGATTAACTTTTGAAGCAATATGTAGGATTACCTGTTAAAAAATATGAAAAAATATGAAAGGAAGGATTACTACATTGGTTTTTAATTTCTCTCAAAGTTTTGGGTCTATTTGATGTTGTTGTGGTGATATCAAATTCGCAGGAGGATATATGACGTAGTCTCACTGTAGATGACCTTCTCTTAGTCTCTATGGCTTTTGTATCATGATTGAATAAACTGAGATAAAAAGGATTTGCTTACAGACTTTTATTTATTTGGAGAACTGCGAATTGGAGATGTATATTATTCTGGCACCGAGTGTGGCGGCGATTTCACTGATAAAACAATTTTTGTTCCCTGGAGTTAGTTGAGCAGACAGAATTAATGTAAATATATCTTTGGGCTTGCTTTCTTTTTCTGGTGGCTCTCCCTAGAGAAAGGTAATTTCTCAGTATCGTGTTTTGCAAAATAAGTAATGAATCTCTTGGTTTTGCTTTCATCGGGAATGAGGAAATTTGATGTGTTTCATGTTTGGAATGGTATTACTTAATTACACGAGATGAGGAATGGGAAATTAGCAGATTATGCGAGTGGATATAAGTGAGGTAGTGATTTATGTCCAATGTTTAGTCTAGGAAATCGGTATGTGGTTTTGCTTTTAGTTCAGATCCAAATTAACAGAGATCTAGAAAGTCTCCTTATTTAGGTATCATCAAAGAGTCATGTCACTTGTGCGCTCTTGGTAATATGACAATTTCAGAGGCTTTAAAGATCATTAGCATGTTGATTTTCTGGCTTGGTGGCTTTCTAACCAAATTCTTGATTAGGCTTGATATACTTTTACATGCTTGATTGATTGTAATTTCAAAGCCCTTGCCAATCTTGAAACTGTAGTAATCTTGGCATGAAAAATATTATATGGTGGAGATTATTCTTGTGTCGTCCAATATTGGATACCTTTCACCTGCACTATGTGAGTATACATTCCCACAACTCTTTCTTGAGCGTACGAACTAAAAGTGGCCTCTTGGTTTTTGTGAGAACCATTAACAGCATGGTCCTAAAGCGGCGTGCTCGTGTGATCACTTATGGTGGTGGTGTAAATCCAAAACATTTAAGAGTATCTAGATGCTCCTCTTCTTATGGAGTAGACCTGGAGGGTCGATTGGATGCAATTGAACGCAGGCTAGATCAGATTGAAGATGAACTTCAAGCAACTCGACAAGAAAATGCTGCTCTTAGGCGTCGAATGGATGAGTTCGAAGGCACATATCAGGAAATGATCCGATTTGTGCAACATTCCCGTCGCACTCAGGATGGTAGCTCATCATTGCCTTCAGAAGGAGCACCTCAGGTTAATAACAACAGGGTACTGTATATGCTTGTATGGTTATTGAATACGGACAGTCTTTTAGAATTATGGTTATGATGCGTGATTACGAAGACGTGAGGTAGCTTTATTATGAATCTCGGCGTTTTGTAGGGCTCCAAATCTTAAAACTTTTGAGGAGCAGTACTCTGATGCTGTGGACCATCTGACAGCTGGTACCGATTTTCGTCTTGAGATAGATTCCAGTTTTATGATTCTCTTTTTTCCAATCTAGAAATGGAAATGCTCTTCCATAACTTATTTATCTGAACTTGTTGCAGGTATGTGTGGAAGTGCAAGGCAAATGAGAATCTGGGGGATGAAGGTGGCTTCAACATGCAAAGAGGAATTTCGGTCTTTCAGCTGCAACTTAGGGGGAAGTAGATATTAGATAGTATTCTCCTTTTGCACCATGGTGTTTATAAGTGCACCTAACATCTTTAGTATGGTTTGCTTCGGTGCAAGGTGTGAAGGAAAAGATAAGTATAACTTCAAAAAAAGAAAGAAGAAATCAAATGGATACCATGGTGCTTGTTTATAACTTGGATATTTACACAATGGTATGGGCCTTGTTTGGAACGAGCTGGGCATTGAACTGAATGGCTTTGTGGAAATTAAGGTGTTGTGGGAGCTAATTGAAGAATTGCATTGCGCGTGCAATGGGTAGTTTCCTTGAGTTGCAACTTTTTGATCGCCTAAATTGTTTCTGTTTTACTGGTACGAAATTTGTGGATCTTGTTAGCGTACACTTCCTGGTTGCGGGGTACTTGATACGCTAGTAGAGAGTTAACCATATTCTAGATCTGTAGAAAATGTGCAGATAACTAGGGCACGTGTGAAAGGGCGATCGATACTTTTAGGCCTAGGTACTCTTAGGGGAACTCTTAGGAAATGACCCGGGGGGGGTGTGTGGGGATGTCTCTACGGGTTGTGTTTGTCAATATGAACATGGCTTGTTCAAAAACTTGGCCTTCTCCACAGATTGATATAGCCAGATCATTAAATTGGTGTATGGTAATAGCTTCTTTGAGATATGCTTTAGTTTATGTGGCTATGTTGATGTGATTCTTTTCGAAACCCAAATGATTGTAAGAAAAAGACTCAAACAAAATCCCGAAATTAATTTCCAAGTAATTTTAAAAGAAATTGCTTGTACTACCTCATTATCGTATTATGCTAGTTCATTTCGCTTTTCACAGATATATAGTAGCTAGGATAAAAAAATATCTTAGGTATATGAACTAAATAAGGCAACATAGTTAGATCATTAACTAGATCGGCACGTTTCGTGGGCGATTTCAAGTTGTATGGGTTATTCCCGGCCCAACCCTTTGGGCAACCAAAGGTTGAAGCAGTTACACGTTTGCTTATTCAAACTTTTTCGTGTTGATCAAAGAGTTCTTTTGGTATAGGATGCGCCTCAACAAGTTTCACATCATATTCGAGTCATGTTTTCATAATCCGTAAAAAATGGCCACCTTTAAAATCAACAAATTGAGATAACTGTTTCTTATGCGGAATCATCATATGACAAATTTACTAATGTTTCTTTGGCCTCTTTGTCATGCTTTATGTAGACTTTAGTCATTGTATTGTCGATCCCTTGCTAATCTCGAAAGTTGGAAGTAGAAGAGTCTATTCAAATTGATTTTGAGTCTCGGGATTTCTCGTATGAATCAAAATCCTTCACTGAAGAAATATTCAAATAGTCGAAGGTGCATCTTTTCTTTTCTTTTTTGTTGTTGTTGTGTATGGACCATATCTTGCTTGAATCAGAACATGGAAACATGCCACGTTCCTCTAAATACCAATTAAGCATATGAGCACACAATTGCTTTTGCCGCGCCCTATACCTCTCTCAGGAACAATCTAATTGGCAGGAACAACCTTAACATCATCCAAAACAGGGCCACATGTGTGCCCATAATCATGCAGCTTTGTGTGATACTAAGCACTGGAAAATGTGATCCTTGCGCTGGCCGATATCGCCCGGAACTTGAGGCTCGCCGTCTTCGACCCACCCTTTGCAGTGGACATGTACGGGACTTTGAGAGTGTCCTTGGCCGCGAAATGCCCGACGATCACTGACCCGTGGCACCCGTTCTTGGCATACCCGACATACCCGACGGTGAAAGTGAGGTGGTAGTACCTGTCAGGGACCGTATTATCTGCAAAAACAGTATGTCATGCATCAGATGACTTGAAGCGGCAAAACTAATTAATAAACTCTTTGGGGAAGATAAATTACCGGATTGGCTTTGTCATTTGCAGGGTGAAATAGGAGCGTCGGAGAGTCAACCACCTGCGGAGATAAATACAGTATAAATATGGAACTTTCCAAGAAAGAGTGGTTGCTCGTTACGTTATTATATCACCAATGTTAAGTAACGTCCCACACACTTACAAATGTTTAAACTCTGTTTGCTTTATAAGGGCAAGCCGCTTTTATAAAGTCTATACAACTTTGAAATGGCGCGAGTGACTTCTATACAACTAAAAAGCAGGTGTTGGCACTTGTAGTTAGCATATGGTATGTGATTCTTACACAGCCAGATCATCAATTAGATAAGCTATCCAAATGAGTGAAGTACTACCCAATGACCAACCACTCTTTCTTGGAAAGTTCCATATTACACAGCCAGAGTCACAATTCATAAGATAGGTTATTCTTCATAACCTAGTTTCATCTGTTTTCTCATCGAAAGACAATTGTGGTAGTCTGAATGATACATGCAATTGCAAATGGCTTAGGCAACCTTTATGCTATTATGGGCATCGAGTAGATAAGAGACTAGTGCAAATGACACCGGGGGCTACTGATACATGGACAGACTTTCCAATAGCTTCCAGCAAAAGATATTGTCAAACGTGATTTAGCTGGAAACCTTTCAAAAACTATCCAGCAACAACCTTTTAGTTTATCTAACATAACCACTAATTTGCAAGCTTCGAAAGGAAAAAGAAAAATCTTATCTGCAGCTATTCAATCGTCCGGCAGCAGAACGGTCAGGACAGACAGAAGAAAAAATAAAAAAAAAAGAGAGAGAAAGAAACAGTGCACTACACGGACAGACTTTCCTTTCTTCCATAGCAATATCATTTGCGAAAATACTTTTCCTTAGAATTGTTAAGAGGTTCTCCCTTGTAATTGTATAAGTTTACCTTATAAAATCGCTCCATTCTTTTTCCTTAAAAAATGGAAAAAGAATTGGGGAAAGTTAATGAAAGGGCAAAAGTACTAAACGCAAAAGAGAGACAGAGAGTGAAGAAGAAACGGAACCAAGTGGTACGCGAACGGAACCTTCGCACCTCTGTTTTCTCCTGTAATGGAGATTTACCTTCAGGAAAAAAAAAATTGGGAAAAGTTTACGAAACGACAAAATTTCTAAAAGTAAGAGAGAAAGAGTAGAGAAAACGGAACCATTGCCCCTTCGGAGCTTTGGAGCTTCGCTTTTCTCCAATGGAAGTTTTCGTTTGGGAAGAGAGAGAAACGAGAAATAGAGTCCGAGATAGACTTACTGAAAGTGAAACCTTGACTGCGATTATAAGGCAAAACATATCCTCATCTTCAATACGGTGGAAGAAGTCAAAGCTTTCACGAGGTTACTTAAAACAACCAACAACCTATGGGCTTTTTGAAGAAATCCGTGAAAGCTTTCACTCTTCCACAGATGATCGAAGAAAGATAGGGTGACCGAGGAGTGGAGGGACACAGGTTGTGAGCCGTCTGATGATCAAGCATGTTTTGCTCCAATGGCAACGTGAATCGATCAAAGAGAGGGTTGCTTTCAAAACGCGTGGTTGTAGTTTGTGAGCTATCCGATGGCCCCCCGGCTGATGATGAGGTTTCTCCAAGAGATAGCGTGGGGCCCACTCCAGAGATCTCCCTCTCCCACCCTGCCACCCAGAGCGCGAAGGGAAACTTGTACGAGAGCTGAACTAGACCACCAATGCGAAATGTCAGATGTGTGTTGAATTCAATGCGCATTGAGGACGATAGCACCTGCAAACTTCTTGGTAAATGATAGAATTTATGTGGTTGGTGGAAAGGGCAGTAGACACACATTAAGTGCTGAGGATGTACGATGCATGACTACTTGGAGTTCTAGTCCATGTTACAATCAGAAATGCGCATTGAGGATGATAGCCTGCTCACTTCTCATGTAACGGGTGCAAAGTGGTTTAGCAAGAGAATGAACCAATCATTGTAACATGGAACATGTCCTGAGACAAAGGGGAGGGGCGGATCAATCCGTGCGGCAACCCTCGTCGGATGTGACCATATGGGCGCTTCCGCATGCTACAAAATGTTCAATGAGCCAGTTTCGCAATCACAACTCATCAGAGTGCCCCCTTCCGTATGGTGCCCAATCCATCATAAGCAGATTCGAACTCGTGACATAGAAGAGGCGGCGAAATCTAACTTTGCACCTTTAACCTGGCACGCTCGAGTGGTTGATACAATCCACCGATCAATAGAGGAAAAGGGTGCAGCTTTCGTCGTGCTTCGATTGTACTTTTGCATTGCTGGTGGCAACATTCGCGCCAATGTTAATGTCTCGTACCACTTACCCAGCAATTAAAAGAATAGTTGGATTCCAATTGAATACGCATTCAAGTTTGCAACACACGGTCTCCACCCCATCCCATGTGTCTAGTCCACATCATAAAATTTAATTTATGGTTAATTCCCTTAGACAATATTTCCCCTTTTTACTCATTCACTCTTTTTCGGTACCACTCAATATTTTTTCGTAACAGGAGCGTCAATCAGCGAATAAGATAAATCCATACACACAAAATAGCAGGGGTCCGAGAGACAAGAGAGGGGATAAAAGCAGAAAAAGATAAAGAAACAAGAGCTTGTCCAAGAAGATAAAAAAAAAAAAGAAGAAAAAGAAAAGAAGATCTAACTCTTAAAAAGGTTAAGTTGGGTACCGACAGGGACGAAACGAAGAGAAAGATGTGGGCGCTGTTGGAGAATGCCGGAATGAAGCTGATCAGAAGGAACTTAGTTTCTCCTTTTAAGAGTTTTTTTTTTTTTGCCGATAGAGACGAGACGAAAAGAAAGATGTGAGCGCTGCTAGAGAATGCCGGAATGAAGCTGGTAAAAAAACTCTAAAAATGAGAAATTAAGTTCCTTCTGATCCAGCTTCATCCGGCATTCTCCAGCAGCGCCCACATCTTTCTCTTCGTCTCGTCCCTGTTAGTACCCAACTTAACATTTTTAAGCTCGCCACGATCTTCGAAATGCCAGCTCAGTAATCCCACGAAAGCTTTCACTTCCTCTACGGTATTGAGGATGAGGCTAGATGCGGCCTTAATGGTCTTCGTGCTCTATTTCTCAGCTTCCGAGAGTATTTTTTTTTTTCTTGCATCCAATAGAACGGAAGAACATTAGAGCCAAAAAAAATAAATTATTTAGACACTTAACTAGAGTTACTCACCTTACTTTTCCCTTAAACAGTAGAACCTTGTACTCTTTTTTTGCCTTGCGGAATTTTTCGGCGCGTGAGCGGAGGTCGGCACTAAGAGTAGCCATGGAAACCGGCGTCGAAAGGGAGATGGGTTGTTCGAGAAGAAGAATAGGCACCTATATATACAGAGTGAAAGGAGAGGTGGTTGGCACACTGGGCGCGCATGATTACGTGGAAGTTGTGACTGACCTTTGCATAACGATCACCAGTGCAAGAAAAGCATGCCTATTATCTTGAAGGACGCGGTTGCATTGGAGTTGGACTCTCGCTTTCTTAACGGTCAAGGTTTTGACAAGTTACCCATCAAGTTAAATTCATGTATCGTGTTTACATATCGCTTTGTTAAAGAAAAAGAAAATCTTTAACAGATCAAGACTTGGACTTTATTTTGCTGGGGGTAAAAAGGTCCTTGTGAAGGAAAGAAACAAAAAAAAAGGAAAGAAACAAAAGCAAGGTTTTCTTTGCGAGAAAATATTCAGGTTTGTTTATCGCCACGTCAGCTACTGACGTGGCGTATATTTTTCTCTCTTATCCACTTAAAAATTGACACGTGTTTTGAAATCAGTTTAAAATAAATAACTTGGAATTTCTTCCTCAGCCTTCGTCTTCTTCCTTTGCCATGGCTACCCTTTTGACCTTGGACAATTCGCCATGGCCGAGACGCTTGCTGGCTCTCGAGATCGTCTTTGTCAAAGTCGGAGTTAACGCTCGGGCCTTGGACGTTTTCGTCCTCGTCCTCGTCCTCGTCTTCGTCTTCGTCTTTCTTTTCCTTTCTCCTTCTTCCTTCGCCGGCCGCGGGCTTCGGCGATGGCCATGACCTAAGCCGGCGAGCTCGAGCTCAGGGCTCGTCAAATCCGGGCCTGACGAGCCTAAATTAATTCATTATCCTTCTCTTTCAAAGATTATCTCGACTTTGCATTGGTAACTTAATCGTGCTCGTACGACACGCGTCTCTTCAATAATCGAGAGCTGAACTAGACCACCAAGCTGAACTAGACCACCAATCAGATGTGTATTGAATTCAATGCGCATTGAGGACGATAGCACCTGCAAACTTCTTGGTGGATGATATAATTTATGTGGTTGGTGGAAAGGGCAGTAGACACACATAAGTGCTGAGGATGTACGGGTTCAATGGGATTGAATGATACGCGACTACTTGGAATTCTAGTCCATGTTACAATCAGAAATGCGCATTGAGGATGATAGCCTGCTCACTTCTCATGTAACAGGGGTGCAAAGTGGTTAAGCAAGAGAATGAACCAATCATTGTAACATGGAACATGTCCTGAGACAAAGGGGAGGGGCGGATCAATCCGTGCGGCAACCCTCGTCGGATGTGACCATATGGGCGCTTCCGCATGCTACAAAATGTTCAATGAGCCAGTTCCGCAATCACAACTCATCAGAGTGCCCCCTTTCGCATGGTGCCCAATCCATCCTAAGCAGATTCGAACTCGTGACATAGAGGAGGCGGAGAAATCTAACTTTGCACCTTTAACCTGGCACGCACGAGTGATTGATACAATCCATCGATCAATCGAGGAAAAGGGTGCAGCTTTCGTCGTGCTTCGATTGTACTTTTGCGTTACTGGTGTCAACATTCGCGCCAGTGTTAATGTCTCGTACCACTTACCCAGCAATTAAAAGAAGCGTTGGATTCCAATTGAATGCGCATTCAAGTTCCCAACACACGGCCTGCACCCCATCCCATGTGTCTAGTCCACATCAGGTCTCCTTTTCGACTCCTCATGGAATATGAAACCCGTTTGTCGCCAGCTCTTCGCCATCCCGAACTGGTTCTTTAGGCAAAAGGTGAAGAACATGAGCCATGTCATACCATTATGCACTTTTGCAGCACAACTACTAAAATGAAAAGATGAGATCGGATTTGACCTCGTCCATTTTCATTTCTCAAGAAAACACTAACCCACACACAGATCAGCTAACTTTATGATTGACCTCGTCCATTTCTATTGGTTGGTTAGAAATTGCAAAGAGCAGAGAAGTAACTTCTCGCGAATGGGAGATGTAAAAAAGATATAAATGTTAGCTTCAGTCCGGCAGCCTCCAAGAGCGTCCACATTTTTCATTGCTCACATATTTTTAAGCGTGATTAAACGAAGCTCTTGAAGAATAATGCTACAGGGGATAGGCTTTGGATCTCACATTGATGTCTTCTCTCTTATCGTGCTTTGGATAAGCAAGGACTGGTCAAAATTCTTGCGACATGACAATAACCTTGTTTCCACGTAGTAATTTGTGGAACTTCTTTAAATCTCAAATGGTAATTACTGAGAAAAACTAACAAAACACGGCCATTTAATAACCAAGAAAATCTGACAAAAAAAAAAACCCAAGAAAACAACATCGGATTTTTGTAATGACACAATAATATTGCCACTAAAAGGGGAAGAATGCATTCAACCCTTTCTCTTTAACGGAAAAATCACAATAGATGTTCTGGCCTTCTTGCATATGACACTGCTATGTATATTTACAAATCACTAGAAACCAAACGACATACATTATAAATGTGACGCAGCGCTAAGCATAATAGGAAACGATAACACGCGAAGCATTGTAGGAAATCTCAAAATTCAAAATCAAATATTCTCTGTCCTTTCCAAACACGAATAAACACCTTTTATATGAGGTGTTAACCCTAACCCTACTGGACTCTAAACAGCAAACCCAAAATTACAAAACTGTTACTAGTAGTAAAATAAAGGCTAAAAATAAAATAAAAATAAATAAAAATTGAAAAGTCCAACTAAATGATCCCGAATCGCCAAAATTCATCTTTAGTCACGGCCAAAGGCCGTGAGAATTGATCAGGAGGCCGTTTCGCTTCAACCGACCGAAATTGAGTTCCAAAGTCGTTAATTTTTGAGTCCGTCGATCCTAGGTGCATCATCCTCCCTTCGACTTCCGTTGGGATTTCTGCCTGTCCAATCGGTCAAAAAACGCACTACTAATACTCTCCACATCAAAATGCCCGACCCGACCCGAAATTTTCGGGTGTTTTCGAGGCCGGATATTTCTCACCTTTGGTTAATAGTTTAACAAACGGATATCACTCACAATGGTTTCGGTTGACCTGAACCGAAACATATTTCACCGAGTTAATATTGAGCCGAAACACATTTTGCTTAATACAAATTCACAAACACCGATATTTTCTCTTTTCTAAGAATCAAAGTTTCCATAATCTCATTTACATCGTTATTCGTTTCCAAAATATGTACACAAAATCCCTCACCTTGGCTCATATCTCCTCATCCAATCAAGCCGAACCAGGGAAAGAGAAAAAACCCAAATGACTTGGCGGAAATAGGTAAATTTAAGTCTTTGTACTTATGCATCCATCTCTTATTCTTTCATGTTCACTTTGTGAATGAATATAAGTCATTGTGAGGTTTACAGTGAAGCAAAAATCCTACGTGGATAATTGAAGTAAAGTAGGACAAGTCATTGGCCCATAACTCCATAAATTAATATTTGGAGTGAAGTTTTGACCAATCTAGTTATGGGAAATCATAAAAACAAGTCATTAACCTATTGCATTTTTGCCAAATCAGTCTCCAAGTGTCAGATCATGTGCACTCTAGATGAATTGGTGACTCTCAATGAATCAAATGGGCAAATTTCTTGTGCTCTTGTACGTGGGACTGAGGGAGAGTTATGTCTAGCTAATGCTTTTTGTGGGAGATGCTGCCAATAATCTGGCTGGAACTAAGGTGGAGATGAATGGGTACTTCACTTTGCATTAAGGAAGAGTTGGGCTATTATGGAAGACCCACATGGGCGAGAGAGGTTCGTGGAGATGCACTTGCGAGACGGTTAGGTAAAGTAACATTTCGTATCAGATAACAGATGTCATAGAGAAATTAATGTAGTCAGTATCAACTATAACTCATACGTTGAAGTCTCGTAACTTTTTTACCTAAAAGTGCGGGGTCCGGAACATGGTCTTTGCAAGAGGTGGTGGGCAGAACACAGACGTCTAACGTGGCAACAACGGTTCAAGGTCAACCTGAATGTTGTGGGGTTGGTAAGTGGCAGCTTCGATCGTCGGTGTTGAAGCAGACAGAGAGGCTGGTCAAACCCCGGTCAAAACTCACATATTTTCTCCTCTCTTCTTAAAAGGGGCTAATCACGTAACATTAACAGTCCTCGGTCAGACTAACAATACAATCCATTGTTTACTCTGCATTTATTTACTTTTTCACGGTATTTCATGTATATTTAAATGAGAGCCGGATGCTTGGACATATATGGCGAAACATGTCATTCTAAGGTTATGATCAAATTAAAAGCTCAACATTGGCTATTTTTTGACATATAACATCAAATAAGAATTCACGTACCATGACAACGTAATTCTTTCCGATAACAATCCATAAAGAGAGAAACTATTGAAAGAATTATATGACGAGCATTGTATTATACAAAATCATTGAAGGAACTCGTAGATTACAAATATGCTTTGTCATAAATATAATTAAGCGTTGGCACGTAAATTCAAACATACTTTTTTAAAATCGTAAACAATATTTTGAACTTTAACACATAATTTTACTTTTGTATAAATACAAACGAGCAATGTGTCCCCTTTCGCCCCTGCTACAACTAGTGCTGGTGATCTCTGAAAAGGATGAGGGTGTGTTAGTCATTCGTCAGTTCGAAAGATTGAGCAGGAAATCAGCGCAAGCAATGAGAGCCGACCAACGCAACCCCCCTCGAACCAGTTACACCAAAATCTGACTCTGCCGTACCATGAAATCATGAATCACCACGCCACTTTTTTGTGTGTGTGTGCTAATTATCTGATTACATTGTTAATCATGCTTTTCAAGGAGTTGGGTTAACTTAAAATGTGCATAAACATCTTGTCAATTAATTACTTTAGACCCATCTAACGTCTCTTATAAACCTAAATTAAACACAAGTCTCAACCAAGAGCAATAAAATTATTAGCTTAACAAAAAAAACTAATAACTTTCGTGAGTACAAAGTAGTTTTTTTTTTTTAATCCAAGCATGTAACATCGTCTCTTTTCCTCCTCACAAGTTACAGCTTGATAACTTACAGCTCAGTTATGTTTGTCATGTCATACGTATCATTTGCATGAGCTCAATGTAAATCACCAGCATATTAGCCACAAGCTAAGGTTCTTTGACAATTTTTTTTTGGCCAAAGTTTCGACACAATGTGTTCACTTCTATGTCATTACATTATCCCGTTCTCGGAACTGTATATATCTCCATCAAGTTGCTAAAACCTCGAGATACTGCTTCAAACAGTAAACGGGTCATTGTGTATGTCAATCTGATCTGTTACATTGACCGAGGGATTAATACAAATATATATTAACCTAACACTAACAGGACAGAAGAAGTTAACATAAACCCCGGTACACTGCATCAGCTGAAGACTACTCAGTCAAGTGAAAGATGCGCGTGGACTTGTAGAAGAAGAAAGGCAACATTTTGATCAGGTCGATCCTGTCTGCTTGCAAGTTACAACCCATTGGATACAATCTCTAGCTCTACTGTCCTAGCTAGTCCTCCACAGGACGAAAATGATGCAAAAGAGCCCCATTAAGTTAATTGATAAAAAAAAGATGTGCTTTTCTCATAATACCTTTTCAATGAAAAGAGTTGGGATCCATCTCTCTCTCTCTCAAGGTCCACGAATCCCTATCTTGCATTGACAAGTTCTTGGAAAAGGAAAAGAAGTACGGTTAAGAAATAACAGCTTGCAGATAGATAGGTCGGTATGACCCAAGAAGATAAAAGAAATATCATTAAGACTCGAAGACGAATGTTAGTTCCTCCTGCTCCAGCTCCAGTCCGGCCGCTTCTAATATTGCCCACATCTTCCGCTTCGTGTCATCGCTAACCTGGCCTAACTGCACCTGTTCGAGCAGACCTCGATCTTCAAAATGTTCGGTTAGGAGCCCTGTAAAAGTCTTGGCTTCTTCCACGGTATTCAATACGAGGACACGGTTTGCCTTAATCGCAGTTAAGGTTTTATTAAGGTTATCTCGGGCTCTATCTTTTGCCTCCAGAGCACATTTTTGCTCATCTTCGCTGTACACAATAGAAGAGCATTAGAGCCAAAAAGTAAATATTTTGACATTTAATAGATTGTATTACTTACCTTGCTTTGACTCTACTTAGGACGCGCTGGTACTCCTTCACGGCCTTGACTAAGGCTTTGGAGCATGAGCAGAGGCGGGCACCATGATTAGCCATAGCCACAGGTGGTTGAAGAAAGATGGGTGGTCGAGAAGCAGATATACCTATATAAATATAATGAGAGGAGAGGTAGGTAGTTGGAACAATTTAAGTGCAACGTCTCAATTAAAGAATGGAATATACAAAAAAATAAAAGAAATCCATCACTATCCGTCTGATAATGGGGTTTCTCCGAGACATAATGTAAGTGCTGAGGATGATAGCAACTGCATTCAATGCGCGTTGAGGATGATAGGAACTGCAAACTCCTTGGTGGATGATAGAATTCATGGGGTTGGTGGAAAGGGTAGTACCAACGTAAGTGCTGAGGATGTATGGGTTCAATGGCTTCGAATGATTCGTGACTACCTGGGGTTCTACTCCATGTTACAATCACGAGGGGGTGTCTTCTCTTGAGGAGAATATAAGTCTAGTAGAATGAAATGGTGAAGTCAACTTCTGTCCAACGGAGTCATCGACTTAACCGGAGAAAAACTTTGCATACGCAGCATAAAGTTGCGAAGCATTCGTTCCGAGAAAGAAAAGTGCAGTTTGATCTTCGCTCGAGTCAATTTGGATATTTTAGGAATCGGTTAGGGTCTGGGAATGTTCGAGGACGAGAATCACGGGCAACGCATTCTACCGAGCTTCTTAGCTAGGGTTTTGTTTTAGCTAGCGTGATATTGAACCATGAAAAAGAAGAAGACTCGCAATAGTTTCCACACAAAAGGAGTGTCGAAATACCGAATTAAGAATCAAAAGCTGGGCCAGAACTCTTTTCTAACACGTTAGTAGAGTTATTGCTTGCCTGACCCGTTGTCCACTAAGGGCTTCTCAATGCTTATATTCTAATAGCCTTTTTCCCAGCCTTGCGTAGGTCCTCTCCCTTCCACAAAAGTGGGATGCCCATTGGGGCCCTGTTGACATCAAATAATAATGAGTTACCGAATTGACTTTAGTATCACCATATCCCGAAAATCGGTAAATCGGGAACAGTAAGCTACTCTGAAAAGTTCGGTAAGTTGTCTGTAACATACCGAAATGTCCAGAAGTCTAAACCCGATATTCGAGAAGTAAGAGAATAGAATCATTGATTTTCAAAATTCGATAAGATTCTGGACATACCGAAACTGTAAAGAGTCAGCAGTAAGAGGAGTACGAAGTCAAAAAAAACCGCAGGATGACCAAACTAGCCATGTCAGCAAGAAGTTACAAGCAAGAAATCCGGATAGTGGATGCGAACAGTTCACGGCAGTTATTGGAAAAGGTTCAAATTCAAAGCCATATTGACAGTTGAAGATCAAGTTTTGGCGGATAAAACGTGGGCAAATGAGAAGTTATTGAAGGCGCCAAGATTCAAAGTTTGAAAGTAAGAAAATAACTGACGGACGGTTATGGAAAGCTGAATAATAACAAATACATGAAAGAGAAGAGAAAAAGACAGATCAACACACATCCAAAAGAATTCAAGTTTTTCTGCACTTTAACTTCCCAGTACTTTCCTTTCCAGCATTTAGAGTTTCTGCAATTCCAGTTTATTGTCAAGCTTTCTACTGCTTAACGTAGTCTGAACCTTTGTTGATCTCAAATCCATATTCGATCCATTGATTTCCTACCCATTTCATTTCTATCTGTATTGCTTCGTGTTCTTACTAAAATTTCCCTTCGAGAGTTGAGCCACAGAACCCTCTTAATAAAAATCGAAAACTAAATTTCGGTAAAAGATATTCCTTATTGCAAAAATGAGCGAACATTCCTTGTTGCAAAAACGAGCGAACATCTTTTTGACACGCCTTGTGGGACATGTGTGGTAAGATTAGGAGAAATGGTGAGAACTAGAGGTCAATCGGATGGAGTACTAGTTGGTAATATCAACAACCCAGATGATGGAGCACGATCTGAGCATTCGGCTGCTAATGAAGAAGTGCCTCATCACAATGCTGATATTCCTCGGTAACTAAACGAAGAACAAATCCACGCGTTGGCACCTGACAACACTTTGATAGCCACGATAAGGAGACTGTTTGAGGAGCAGCAGAATGAGTTCACCAACCATATGGTGCATCATGTCACGGATGTGATAAAGCCTATGATGATTAACGCCATAAACGAGGTAATATCGCGTCCTAGTTCATCTTCTCAAGTTCCTCCATTTTGTGCAAATCCTCCTAGTACAATACCATTTCCATTAGCATCGGGACATCCCAATGTTGGGTATAATGGTAGTGGAGGATCGAATCTGCAACCTCCAATAAGAATTTTACCGAGGCCGGAGAATCCTACGACAGCGAACCTAGTGAATGGTGTGAGTGGTTACAATTTCCCTCAAATTGGCCCCACTGATGCTAATGTGATCAATCCCATGGTCACGAATCTGCCACCAGTATGGAATATACCTCCACCAGTGAATGTGCCTAATATTGATCCTATGAGGCCGCCTGCAGCTCAACCATACCCACATGTGGTGGAAAACCCTCTCTATAAGCCGCCACCCATTAACTTCAATATGGATCAACAAGGCATGAACAGATCTCAGCAGGTTGACCCTAGGGGGTTATAATCCTTGGTTGGGCCAGCAGAATTTAAGGCCATGGAACCCAGATAGAGTTGCAGAGTTAGTAATGCAACAATTGGGAGCAGAGAGAGGCACACCAAGACCTGTATACAGGAAGCCACATCCTAATTGGGTTGGCAACATCCCATATCCAAGGGGTTTTAAAATGCCAGATTTTGCTGTATTCACAGGTGAGTAAGATCAGTCAACTGTGGAGCATGTAGGTCATTTTTTAGCACAATGTGGAGAGGCTGGAACAAATAAATATTTAAGGTTAAGGCTATTCCCATTGTCGTTGTCAAAGACAGCATTTACTCAGTATACAAATTTGCCAGCAAATTCTATTCAGACATGGGTTGAGATGAAAAGGCAGTTTCATTCTCAGTTTTACCGAACGATACCAGAGGTAACAGTAGCCGACTTAGCCAGAATGTGCCAGTATGGCATTGAGACAGTAGATCAATTTATTGCTCGTTTCAAGAAATCCAGGAATCGGTGTTTGACTTCTTTCACCGAGAAATAATTTACCGATTTAGCATTCAATGGGTTGAAATTCAATCTCAAAGAAAGATTTAAGGGACAAGCTTTTAATGATCTCTTCCAATTAAATGCTTGGGTTTCTAAGTATGAACATATGTTGAAGGATAAGGGTAAAAAACCGATAAAGGATAATCGGCAGACAATAGCATTGGCTGAAAGTACCGAATACAGTGACTTGACTGAAGAAGAGAATGAGATAGCGGTAGCAACTATGGTATTTGAAAAATCATATGTGTGCCCAGCTCTGAGACCAGTAAGGGTAAAAGATGTGTCTAAGTTTAAAGCCAAGAAAACGAGTAATTATTCTTTTGATATCTATAAGTTGGATGAGATATTTGACTTATTGCTGAAAGATGGAATGATTAAATTGGCTGAGGGACAAGTGATTCCGTCTAAGGAAGAAACTACGGATAAAAGGTATTGCAAATGACATCATTCCAAGACTCATGATACGGTAAATTGTATTATTTTTAGAAAGACAATCTAGGAAGCGATTCGCCAAGGTAAGATTAAGTTCGCTGAAGACAAAGGCAAGGCTCCAATGGAGGTAGACACAGATCCTTTCCCGAAGATGATCAGTATGGTTAATGTACATGAATCTACAAAATATGATAATAGACAACTGTGCACCCGTTGTCATCAAGAATTAAGTCATCAGGATCGGGAAGTTCCCAAGTTTCAGTACATGAGGGGACGGGAAGGTAGATCACAGATAAAATCTGAGATCGTAGTAACTGAAAATATTTCGGCACAATCAAAAAGTTAAGAAGCTCAATCAAGGCGGTCAACACAAGTACCTGAGAGGCGGGAATTCTGTCCCGATTCACCAAGGTAAGTTCCTCCAACTCAAGAAGTTGAAACACGAGTTCACAATGTGCCGATCTGAGCTTCAATCTCTCTCTCTCTCTGTGGAAAAGGTGGAGTCGGGATCAAAGTGTCAGCTGAGCTCGAAGGACACCGACGAAGCAGTGCCTATTGAGCTGGTCGTGTTTCAAGTCTCGGAGGGTTACGTCTATTTGGCGTGTGTTAATCATTAGAAAAGGGCATTCCTTTTCGATTAATCCTATTAAATTTGTGCAATTTGGTTACTGGGTTGCACGCCAATTTTCGCACTCAGCTTGTTTTTGCTTGACTTTGTTGATTCTGGCTCATGCTAAACTTTGATCCTGGCATGAATTCTTTCAAGCTTAGCAAGATATGGCAATGGAGTAATCGATATTGCCTTAGAACTTAGAAGATCAGTGTTGGGTTATTAGGGATGATTTTGCCATTCATTATATGTGTCATTGCTATGTCCATGTTACCCAAGAATGATGATAAGCTCGATGTTGCGAACATTAGAATTAGCAGATAATCGCGGCATTGTCCGAGAGCCACAATTCCAAAACCACATCCAAAGTGGTAAAGATCGCAAACTTCCCTTAACAAGCAATATGACACTGCTATGTTTATTTACAAATCTCTAGAAACCATACATTAAGAATTAATGACTTTCAGTGAATCAAATGGGCAAATATCTTGTGCTCTTGTACGTGGGACTGAGTGAGAGATATGTTTAGCTAATGCTTTTTGTGGGAGATGCTGCCAATAATCTGGCTGGAAGTAAGGTGGAGATGAATAGGTACTTCACTTTGCATTAAAGAATAGTTGGGCTATTAGGGAAAGTAACGTTTCGCATCAGATAACATACGTCTAGCATGGCAACGGGGATTCAAGGTCAACCAAAACGACTCTGAAAGCTAAAGCATGTATCTTCTTATGGTCATTAATTATCGATTAGGCCTTGGAAAAGAGAACGATGAGCTTTGCCTCATTGGGAAAAACATGAGGCACTTGGTTCAACTTTTGGCCAAATGTTGGCCTTGGCAAAGCTGGTCCCTACCAGTTTTGATTTTCAGCATTTACGGAAAGCCATTTTTAGGATTAAATGATTTTTTTCTTCCAAAACTACACTCACTATTTTTTTCATCTTCTGATTTTGCCCTTGTTGTTAATATTCTTCTTCTCTGCGAAGGTGACCTCTGGCGGCCCTCGCCTAGGTAGCGCAACCCTCTCGGTATAGCTCAGTTCGTTTGGCAGAAAACAACTTTCAAAAAAATATTCACGAAATATAAATGAGTCAAGGAAAATATTTTTCATCAATTAAAAAAAAAACACTTTCAAAAATGGGGAAAATGATTTCCTCTTTTTGAAGAGAGTAAATCATTTTCTCCCATCTTTGGTTCATGCACTCATTCACATTCATTCTCTTTTTACATTTTTACATTTTTCTTCTTTTCGTTTCCTTTCTCCTTCTTACTTCGCTAGCCGCTGGCCTCGGCAATGGCCATGACGTGAGCCGACGAGCTCAAGCTCGGGGCTCGCCAGATCCAGGCGAGCCTAAATTTATTCATTATCCTTCTCTTTCAAAGATTATCCCGACTTTGCATTGGTAACTTAATCGTGCTCATACGACATGCGTCTCTTCAATAATCGCAAATTTTAACCACATTTTTTTTTTACCTTCACCTTCTATTTGTTATGCTATTCTGGCTTCCGAGTCTGATCAGGACTTCGCTTTCTATCTTGTTATCCATCGGTAGGGGGTCAACAAAAATATGAACGAGAAAAACAAAGTGAGAATAATAAGTGGAGGGTTGACTCAATCAAATTGAACTGTCCTTTTTATACGAACCGTGAAATATCTCTACAATTCATCAACGAATCCGTACAAAACATTTGTATTGCTTGAATGGAGAATATTATTCCGAACTTATATTCGTGCGCCATATATGTTGTGTATATTAAATAGCATGTAATGTCTAAACTTTCGGTTTGACTAATTTACAAGAATACACAAACATAATGTGGTCTACCATATAATTTTTTACTTGAAGCAAAGTTTAAGAACAATAATTTTGAAGATCATCACTGTAAAATGTTACTTATAACAAATGACGATATAAAAAGAAAAAGCGACTTCAATATGGCAGATTCCTAGTTCGAGTGATAATGTGTCTCGCTCCAAGTAACTTCATGGATCCTATAAATACCGCAGCGAGTAAAACCTACCTTGATTTACGTAGGTGTAGCTGTTCGTGGCTGGCGAACGGAGGAAAGCTGAAAAAAAAAAAAAGACAGAAAAAGAAAGGAAAAAAAAATGAAAATCATTAAAATTGTCAACGTAAGTGCCGGCCGTGCCACTTAGACTAGTTGGCATCCACATCAGTAATATCCGGTCAAAACTAGCTGGAATGACTGAATTGACTCTAAGCCAAAAGGTTTAGAATTAAATTGACACAAATAAAAGACTTATGACTAAATTGGCACTAATCTAATAAATTTAAGATTTTTCAAACACTTTTTCTTTTACGTTTAAGTTTGGAAGCACGAAGGAAATGGAAAATGCACAAAACATTGTTACATTTTAAAGTTTCACTTCTCTTCATACTCACAAAATTTTTATATTTTTCAGAATTTTCCACCTCAAATTTCTTTGCCCCCCTTTCCCCCAATTTCTCAAGCAGAGCCTTAAGGGCGCGCATAGTAACACTTTTGGTAGTAGAATTTCTATTTCAGAAATACTTCTGGAGCAAAAATTTGTTTGGTGACGCAATTTCTAAAACAGAAATCCATTTGGTTCGCAATTGTATATTTCTACTTCTGAAACAACTTTTTACTTTAGAAGCTATTTTTGAGGAACTTTTGAGAAGTAAAAAAAAAAGTTACTTCTCATCATCATAAGTCATTTTTTTCTTTTTAGACCCCCATTTTCATATTTTCTATCTCTCTCTTCGCTCGTCTGTCCCAACCCGACCCAGTCCGGATAATTATTTTAATTAATTTTTTTAAAAATAGAAAATGATTTAAAAATCCAAAAAATGGAAAATTCTAAAAAAATTGGAAAAAATCCTTACAAAATTCCAAAAATTCAGAAAAATCTCAAAAATTAGGAAATGTGTCCATTCAACTGGCCAATCATATTTTTGACGATTTTACCATCTTTTTCTTCAAAAATGACGGTTTTGCCCCTTAAATTGTCTCGAAAAATTCTGAAAAATTCAAAAAAAATCACAGAAAATGGGAAATTGTGAAATTTGACTGGCCAAACCCATCTTTTGTGATTTTCACTTCTGATCTTTCTCAAAACAACGATTTTGTCCTCATATAGGCAAATCGTTCCAAAAATCCAAAAAAAAAAATTAGAAAATCTCAGAAATTGAGAAATGGGCACATTCAACTGATTAACCCTATTTCTGATGATTTTGATTCTAAATCTTTTTAAATGACAATTTTGCCCATTTAGACAAATTGTCTCCAAATGTCCCTAACTCATTCCAAACCTCCAAACACCCCTTCTCTAAGCCTTTTGGGCTTCATTAGGAATACCATGTTTTAATTTGATGAGTTTTATCCATATGTTTCTGGTTCCTTGATTTGCGCACCTATCTTTATTGATTGTGATTGATAGGTTAGATATTCATATCTGCATGAACTCTTAGATTATCTGTCTCTCTCTTCGCTTGCCTGGTTTAGTCCAACAATGGGTGCGGCTGCTCCAAAACATCATTCTCTGATCCGATGGAGCCTGTGATCTCGTGCTCTCCATTTTTATATATAAAAAAAAAATCAGGAAAACCAAAGCTAGGTTGAAGAGATAAAAATGACGACACCTCAATTTTTGCGTTTTGTCTTTCTGCCTAGAGATGCATGCATGCCAAAACAAGCTCATCATTATTATAGTTTTATATCCCAAGTTCTCATTAATATCTAGGTGATCTCAGGGCACATATAACTACCTTAGATTTGTGCTTCTAGAGACAGTTTAGGCACGAAAAAGGTTCATATATTATGCCCATTGCGATATAAATCATGCCAGAGGCACGGGAGAGGAAGCACCGGAACTATCCGTGCTTTTAGCATTGATATATGAGCTCGGCCATTGTATTCATTAATACAATTTTCTCATAATTTGGTCCACATTTACATAAATAATTAAATGACGAATTATACGTAAATTCGTCAGTATTTACATTTAACTTTTCTTGAATAACATGCATTTTAGGTTAGGATCAATAATTTTTCGTAGAATATTTTATGTTAATAATGTTCCAGAAGTAGAAATTTTCAAATGTTACCAAACGAATTTCTGTTCGAAAAGTAAAAATTTTGTCTTGTTATCAAACGCCTTTCTCTAATCAGAAATCAATTTCTGAAGCAAAAGTAGAAAAATCAACTTCTGCTTTTGAAGCAGAACTAGAAAAATCAACTTCTAGTCAGAAGTTAATTTCTGAAGCAGAAGTGTTACCATGCGGGCCCTAAATATCCCGTTTAGAATATTTGTTTCTCCATGTCTTATGTCTAACTCTCTTTTTTTAGACTTTTGCTCTGTCTCTTCGCAGAACGCATTGCGTCCCCACCCTCACTCCCCCAATCACTTTTACGAGGGCCACATGCCTATTGGCTATTTGCCATGTTATTTGGCAATCTTTCACTTGATCATCTTTTTTTTTCCACACGCATCCTTGAGGATAGAGGATCTTATCTCGACTCTATTCTCCTTGAAATCAAATCAATCATGGATTTATATCATGCGAAATTACCCGAAATATAACCGATCATATTTTCCTTTTTTTTTCCTTTTTTTTTGTGGAATCGCAATATCTTTTCAAATTTCTACGATTTGAAATTTTCTTTTGGGAGCTCCGAGATTGCCTAACAAGTACAGTTGCATTCGGCGCTTCAAAAGGTTGAATCTATCAATCAAAAGGAAAGAGAAATCCAAAAGATATTTGGAAAGAAAAGGTTGCAATAAAAGCATTGGAATATAATATACCACCATAACCTCGTAATTCAAAATCCAATCATTAATAATTACAGGAACAATATTCGAATATTATGAACACGACAAACTTTGGTTAAAACATAATAATTTTCATTCTTCGACTAATTCGATATTCTCCGAGATTTCCTACAATTAGTCAACCACTGAATTTGCAACAGATGTTGACCACCAACTAATCCTGCTTAGTCTGGAGAAGATGAGTCGAAAACCATCGATGAGTATAGACCTCTTAGTCTCTGTTTTCTAATTGTGTTACCATGCGGGCCCTAAATATCCCGTTTAGAATATTTGTTTCATCAACATATTACTTTAATGTTGCCATGCAAATATAAATTTTTAAAAAATGAAATTGGCCAAAAATGATAAAAACCCAAAAGAAAAAGTTACTACGTATTTTCCTCTAAAAATACACTTCGCAAAATTCCTACACCGTCCTTTCTGTACGATAACCAACTTCATCATTTTCTCTTTTTCTTTTTCTCTAAGTTTTTTATATGTATTTTTTTTTAATTATTGAAAGAATAGCAAAATATTCATTCAAACTTCGTTTCTAGAATGAGAATTCAAATAGCGGTAAGGAAACATAACGCCGATATTTTGTTTATCCATTCAATTAAAGTTATTAATTCATTATGACGCTGCAAAAGAAAAAAAAATTAGGACATTTCTACGATAAAGCTGCAAATTATTGAAAGGGGGTGTTTGCGTTTGTTCTTAAGTTTCGATAAAGTGAAAAATCACGTTTTGCTTTCTCTCCGAACTTTGAATTGTTATCTGGACCCGCCCTTAAACTTACGCGCTCGCCATGATCGAGTTCTGGTTTTGCCTTCGTTGATCTTCGGGGTGATGTTATGGGCAATGTGGTTTGTTCTTGTCTGTTCGTTTGTGTTTTTGCTGCTGTATCTCTCGCTGCTTCCCTCGCCAAAAGAGCGGCGAGACTTGAAATTTACTCTTTATCGGTGGCTTGTCGTTCTTAAGTTGAAGGTTTCTTTGATTCTCCATCCCTTCTGCTACCTGTGAATTGGAGGGCAAGGCAAATGATGGGGTTTAAGTAACTTTCAGGCAGCCAAATGAAAGAGCATAAAATGGATCTTTTCCGCATGTTGTACTTGTGATTCTAACCCTCTAGTCAGTTTAGTCCATTTGCTACTGTGGTTTTAATTTGACCCTTTAGTCCATTTGGGTTGGTGCTAAGTCTACTGATTTTCTGGATGAGTTGGAGTAACACCATCAGCCTTCCCTCTTGATATCAGAAACTTAGATTATGAATGGATGTATTTATCCTCCTTGGATGAATTGTCAATCCGGGTCGATGTCTCGAACTCTCTATGTGCAACGACTTTGATTCATCCGGCGTTGTTGAAGCTTTCATTTATCTGTCAAGCTAATTATTATAGGCTATGAGACAGATTCCCATAGCAGGATTGGGAATCAAGTATGAGATTCGGATAGCTGTAGGCATGTATTTATTCTTGGGGGTTACTGTGCGGCATCTATGCCGCAATCAGGTTCACAGGCCAGTCACAATGGCTGTCAATTTTGTTACTGAATAATCTTGTTTGGAAGGGCAACTTTGCAGCTGGTCTTGTAGTGTGCTTCTTTTGCAAGTCATTGGAGGAAGTTTTACATTTTCTGTTGATATCCTACATCACTTACCGGGGCGAGCTTCCACTTTTCCGGGAATACAGCACCGGATTTCGAGACAGAGGCTGTCTGTGATCCGGAGTTCAGTCAAGGTATACTTTGCTAGCACGACGTTGGGATTTTGATTGCCACATAAACTTGTCGAACATCCAGTGCCTCTCCTAGTTCAGTGCACTTAATATCTACAGTCAACATATTAAACGTGTTGGTACTCTCTAGGTCACATTAACTGGTTCTTTTTTAGGTTGTTTAGTTTGGGTTATTTTTTTTTCGGTTTTCACCATATAGCAAAAGGTTCCGTAAGGGATCGGATTGCATAAATTGTACGTTGTCGTCATACCAGGTCAAGCTCTTTGAATGTATCAGAAAGAAGTATGTGATTCTTTCCTTTTACCCATTGGAGCTTCCCTTTCGTTTGTCCTGCAGGTTTGCTCCAAGCTAAACACAATTAAATTGAAAACTTCTATACTGGCCGACTTTGAGTCAGTTCTGTACTTAGTTTTTCTTCTCTATTTTGTAGAGATCATAGCTATTTGTGGCCGATATGCGGAGTTTGAAAAGTTGAATACAGAAACTCTGGGTGTTTCGATTTGATAGCAAGGTGAAAATTATTCTTCCTCATGTCATTTAGCTGCCAAACTTGCAAAAGCTGGATTATCAATTACCCGCTTCTATGCTGCAAGTGCGTGATAAGATCTGTTTGTTTCAACTTATGTAAAGTTTAACAATCGTTTTAATGTTAAAGTATTCTTCATTGCTTTAAATGACTTTGGACGTTATATCTATGTATTTGAAAGCATAATACATTGCTTTAAATGACTCGGCATCGCTAAAAACTCACCAAACAGAAGAGAGGCTCACATCACGAGCAAAAGTTAAATTGTTCATATCGCCAACCGAGCTTATTCCAACAAAAAATTACCGGTTATAGAATTCGTATTTCTTTCCAACTGCACATCAGAGCCTCACGTTTGATCTATTCGATCTGGCATCCGGATTTATCACCACTCACCATCAAGGCTGGCACGGTGAAAGCACATTACTGTGATTCTGAGAAGACAAATATGATGAAAGATGTGAACTCGATGAACATAGCTCCCGTGTTAATCGGATCAGCGTGTCTGAGGATAATAGGAATAGCTATGCTTCCAACAGCCGATGCTCCAGTAAAAATTTAGCAGCGTCAATCCATCTATAAAGAAGGAAAAATAAAAATAAGGCAAACTAGATGTTACCAGAGCAGGTCATTACTTCACAGTTATGGAAAAGTACCCATGCAACTGTATAGGGTTAGATAATACGGATATCAGCAATGGCAGTGACATCTCTTTTTTATTGTAAGTGACAAACCATAATAGCTGTCGGGTTCAGTTCAATCATTAAAGGAGCACAATAAAAGATAGGACAACAGGTGTGAGTTGAGTAATCTAAAGATCTTTACTCGATCCCCAGAACCAAGAGGAAGCTATTATGAACTAAAGTGAACCTTTACACCTTCTTCTCCCTCTATTTCTGGCTTCCACCACAAACAATCACTCGGCAACCATATTCCAACTCACCTTTTGCTACCGTCAATTTGAGATAAAAATCTTGGAGAAGATACGCTGATATATTCGTTAGTTCTTGAGAAGATTATGGTGATGCATGAAAGTCATACCATCGTATTTCTTCAATTAGAGAAGGTATGAGTAAGAAGAATTCCAGCCACTAGAAAATTTTCAATTTCGAAATGAACTTAAGGAGAAAGCAAACAAACTAATCTCGGTTTGATCTTTATGGGCCGAAAACAATTAAGGGTACTTACCCAATAGAAACTCAATCCTAGCACCACTTATAGTTGCCAAACTTTATCTGTCTACTTAGGTAGTACAGAAAGTTGGACCATGGTGGCAGTCAGTTTCTACTCTTCCAACAAGTTTAGAAAGTCTTACTTAACCCACAATAACCAAAGCAAGAAAGTGTTATGATTAAAAGTACTCACCCTCCACCATCTCGACTGATCAAAAACTGAGTTGACCCTCCTCCAAAAAATAGACAAGGCATGGGCACCAAGACATACATTAGAGCTTCAATAAACAATGAGCATGTTAGTAACCTTCCAAAGGCAATATCAGGTATCAGGTTCCAAGGACAATAAATTTGCAATATCAGCACTTGCCTGATAGCATTGGCCACCAATTATTGTACAATGCGCAGGCCTGTTTGTCGAAACCGAGCAAACATAAGAACAACGATGTATGATACTCACTCAGTAGAGTGGCAGTAGGTTTCAATACTCAGCTGATTTCCTGGTAAGGACCCAATTTAGAGGTGCACTTTGAAGTATTACATGTGTAAAAAAGCAAAACGCACAAGTTCCTTAAAATGGAAAAAGATGATGAATCCCAAGCAGTTAGGCCAAACAGCAAGATATGCACACATGAACGTCTTGAGAAACGTATATTCACAGCTAGAGGACACGCCACATCTTAAACCTCTACGAACAACTCAAAAATGTAGTTCCCCAGGTTCCATGGAACTGTTTTGGGGTGGGGGAGAGAGTTCTGGAGATGCTTGGGGGTCCAAGAAAATGGACAAAAAGTACAAAAATGCTTTTCACTAGCTATAAGCGTCTTCAATATGGAAGGGAAGCCACTTTATAGCTCAAGGAAATTGGGAAAGGATCACTAACCCATTTTTAAACCGCATGAGCAATTAATCTACGAACAAATATTTGGCAAACTGAACATCAATAATTAATCCGGTTCTCTATGCCAAACAGACATCACAACAAATTCCTGCAACATTCTATATACGAATCACCAGTATGAAACCTCAAACTGGTTCTTCATATCAATGCCCGACGGCACATGATTAGCAATGTCATCTCAAGGAAAGAATACTACAAAGAACTAAAAAGACTTAATAAATATGAAAACACTGGCATAGTCAAGTGCAGGAACCAAATGTATACCAAGGTAACCTAATTGTTGTTTGTCCTTGATCACATTGGTGGGATCAGTAGATCAATGAGACAGAGCCCTTTGAGCACAGCAAGGATGACATATTATAGAAAACTCGAGAGTGTAAAATTAGAGCATATAATTTAGATTATCATTGGAGTTAACTCTATCCACATAAACAAGCAATCTAATTCTATCAAAAAGTTTATTCCGCCCTGATATTTAGTACATACCAAGATATGTAGCAAGATGCTGGATGAAAACATAAAAGCAAGCCCAGCCAGTACCATGTACAAAAGGAAAAATTGACCACGCACTCACCGCAGCAGCTTCACATCAACAAAATATGAAAAACCAATGTTCGTCATGAGATGGAACTGAATAATTCGTTGGTTCTCAAGGACTGCGCCTTTCTTTCTAGAACGAGCCTTCATCATATCAACAACACTCAGTCATGGAGAAGGAGAGCTTTAGTAATCCTGGAAATTTGGAAACTAAACACGGTGCTTTGGGATGGGAAGTTGACATGCAATGGTACCAAACCTGAGTATCAGGAAAGTCTCCAACAGCTATTATTGCCATATGACATAACCAGCACCATTTCTGATAAAACTGCTCCAGAGTCTGAGCAGGGACAGTTCGAATCACCGTTTCTGTTCCGATAGCGGCCATAACCTTTTGCGCTGGTAAAGTGGTAACACTAGAATCTCGCATTAGCAAAAGACCTCGTGAGTGGTACAAACTAACTGATAAGATACACTTTACAAGCTCTCCTAAAGCACTGGTAACTCGTCTTCTTTGTTATAGTAAACCAAGACGACAGCAAGCCTGACCCCGCCGCAGTCGTGAACTATCAGGATAGTGATAGAAACGGTATACAGCAGCAAAACCAAGAAGCCTATCTTGGAAATTGCCTTGCTGATGATCACATGTCTTTTGAATAAGAAGATAAAGCTCCCAACTTGAATTGGTTACATCTGTGGGATTGCTACCTGATTCATTGGAAAGAACTTGCTCAGGATTGGAAATGTCTACCCTCGACATATAATGCGAAACATGCACAGCCAAATAACCCATGAGAAGTCATGAAGGAACATCTACAACAACAAGAACAAGGGGGGCCGCTGTCATATCGCCCATCAGCATGCGCCCGACCTGACATGCAGGAAGAGTCAATTTTCCTGATCCTTTCAACAAGTACTCCCAACTGTACTGTGCAAAAAGGCAAAAGAAAAAGAAAAAGGGCATCACCTAATGCATCCGACAGAGGAAAGATGAAAAGGCAGGGCAGGAGAATGAAAAGCACGCTCCTCCAAGAACACTCAGTCAAGCTGATCAGATTATTAAATGGGCAATATGCAAATCCAACTCCCTTCCGGGTCTCCGGGAGAGAGAGAGAGAGAGAAGGGCAGTGCAGACATTGATTTCCATAATGTCGACTAGCCACCAGACTACAATGATAAGGCAAAAAAATAAGACGCGAGAATAGTGATATCGACACGAGAACTTAACAAATAACCAAATTAAGACAGCTCCGTAAACTAGAAGGGAGAAAAATGAAGTGGCAATCTTCATTTGGTTTTGTATCTCGGCCAAAATATACCTTGGTTTTGCATTTTCTTCGAATTTAGCATAAGGGAGGAATTGAGAAATTATTATAATTTTCGATATACCCATAATAAAGTTCATATCAATTTATTTGTAAGTTTTATTACATGACTATTTAAGATAACGAGATGAGCATAGCACCAAATATAATCAATCAACCACACTCCATGCACTATCAAAGGAGATATATTCAGAATCTTCGGATTATTTTTCAAACTCGAGTTGATTATGATATCTACTTGATTCCGCATATCACTCAGGATTATGCATATATTTCCTTTGATAGTGCATGTCATTGATTGATTATTATATTCTATGCTATTTTTGTCTATTATCTTAGATAGTTATTTAATAAAGATTACAAATAAATTGGCTAATATAATCTTCATCATGATATATGGAAGTATAAAAAAAAAAAAAATCATCGCCTCCTCCGTTCGGCCTTATTATTATTTCTCAACTCAGACAAAATAAACCGCCACTCTTAGAGTTTTTTTTTTTTTTTGTTTTTGTATATTTCATATGATTCTTCATGTATGTCTGCATCGCGTGGGTTCGAAGCACAGAACCTTCACCAGATCTAGATGGGAGAGATGACGACGATCGATCGAGAAAACATGGGTCTAAAAGCAGCGGCCAAGCGGTTCGTGGAGAAGTACTACAGCACGTTCGACGAGAACCGGCGGGCGGACTTGGTGAACATGTACCACGAAGAGTCGCGGCTGATCTTCGACAACGAGGAGGAGATCGAGGGCAAGGAGGGTATCCTCGCCAAACTCACCTCCTTCCCTTCCAGCAGTGCCAGCACCACATCAGGACATTCGTCTGCCAACCCATGGACGACAGCGAAGGCAGCGCGTGCGTCTTCGTCAACGGCGACATCCGGCTAGACGGCAAGCAGGACGGCCTCCGTTTCTCCCAGGCCTGTGCCTCTCTCTCTCTCTCGGTTGAAGGATCCATTTATGCCTAATGAGATTAAGATGCCCTTTTCGGTATGCTAGGAGCTACTTGGTCTCCTTTCTGATGATACGAACGACCTGTGTACATCTCAAGTTTGTCTAGTTATTTCTTCTACTCCTATTTGCCTGCCTAACACTCTGCTGTGATTCTCCCTTCAGTTGTTCCAATTGATCCCAACACCACAAGAAAGCTTTTATGTTTCTTGCGAGATATTCCGGAAGAAGTATAAAGCTGTACATGGGACCGCTTTGGCCGGATATCTTGGATTTGGATTCCACAAGTGTGGGACCGCCTTCGCGCCTCATCGATAATTCCGGATGAACTTCGAAGATGGACCGTCCGCCTTGGCTTCATCGGAACCCGCTCTGTTCTGAGTTTCATTCTGTTCTTTTGTCATAGTCAAAGGTGTCTTTGTCCGGATTGGTTGGATCTGAAACAGATTTCCGTGTCCTTTCTAAGTGGAGTTCATCTTCCAATTGAGTTTGCGCTATTTCTTGTTCCAAGTTCATGTTTTATATTCTGCTTCTCTTGATGGCTTGATATAATGGGGAGAAGAAGAACTGCGATGCAGGCGAGGCTTGCAGTTCTCGGCCTTACATTTTGGACTGCTTTTTTCTGTTTCACATCCTGGAGAGCTGGATTTGATTCACTTGAATTTGCCGCTGGCAGATCAATTGTCTAAGCAACGTGAGCTTAAACTTAAAGTGTGAGATCCTAAGAGATGAATTCCTTGATTTCAAAGAGTTTCTAGATAGCAAATGCAAATGGAATTAAACGTCATGTCGAATCTCAAATGGGTCTGGTCTCTTCAAGTTTAAATAGAGACCAGTTTAAACAAAACGGCAATCTCAAAAGGGTCTGTTCTTGCGACCAAGGATGTCTAAGCCAATCTCCAAAAGGGAAGCTGTCCTTAGGTCAACATGGTGGTCTTCTTCTAACGCAATCCTGTGTGTTGACTCCTGAGAAGATTCATCCGTTATTATTCCACGATCGCCAAGATAGTCATGCAAATAAAAGAAGATCAAACAAGTTCGCGGCCTCTCAACTCTCAACGATAAGGTTGCGAAATTTGATGGAACATGAGTATTTTGTAGATGAGATTGACCGGTTTGGGGTGTTCAACATTGATATGACCGAATCGACTCAAGAGCATTTATTAGTTTGCTATTCTTTCAATAACTAAATACATATACATATTAAAAACTTTGAGAAAAAGAAAAAGAGAAAATGATGAAGTTGGTTCTCGTACAGTTAGATGTTTCTTTTTTTTCGGTCAAACAACAATTTTTATTAGCTTACGAAGACAGTCACAATAAGTAGCCGCTCCTCCTAGCTAAATTGATCTGCAGACTCGCTTATCAGAGCTTCCACAAGATCTACACGATCACACTCCAAAGTAATGCTAACAGTTCTGTCTTCGTTCTATAGTTGAATTATTATTATTTTTTTACCGAAAATCGAATAATTAAAGAGATTAATACCAGGTCATACAAGTTTGGTTTTTAATAATGAATAGCGCGTGATGCGATAAAGTGTAAATGGATAAACGAAATGTAGGTCTATCACGTTACGCATTGATCGGGTTAAATTTTTTACAAACTAATGTTATTAAATCTTTGTTATTTTTCTAATTTAAATTCTATAAAGCACTTTTGCTAACGGAAAAGTTAAAAAGAGAACACCATCTTTCATAGGAAGCCGCGATTGCATGTGTTTGAACCGATTGATGTTTTCACCATGCCACACCAACTCATGACAGAGATAACAAAAGAAGAGATGAGAATAAAATGAAACACTGCCTGCAAGAAGTGGTTGGGAGCGGGACAGCCAGCATTCACGTCCATCACTATCCCAATCGAAGAAGGGAAGAACAGGAACAAGAAGCCAAAACCTACTCGTTTGCAGTCCTTTGCAGGTTTTTTAATTGAGAGATAGAGATTTTCCATTAAAAGCAGGTGTGTACGAATTAGAGAAAGAGAGTTTGAATGAGCGTTGAGTCTTACGTGTGTTCTTCTTTTCATTCATTTAAAGCAGATTTTCGTGTGAGCATAGTTCTTTCTTTTCTTTCGTTAAAAAGAAGATATGGTGCTTGCAGGGACATTAATGGCGATCGAGACTCGACATAATTCAGCTTTGCTTTTGCTTACATCAGGCCAAGTCTGGTCTTTGACCGCTGGAGTCTAACTATAAAAATATACATTTAATACATAACTAATCCTAATGTATCGAAATTGACGTGCCGACGTATCGTGTCGTGTCATCTCGCGTGTTACGTGTCGGTGTCGATACTACTTAGGTTGGAGTTGGGGTCCTCGAGCCACGACTGCCAACGACCGAAAAATTATTGAGCAGACCTCATATTCCAACGTTAGCGAGTGGCCGCTCACTCCCTGAGCGCCACGTGTTTGATGGACCCCACTTATCGGCAACATTACCGGTCTTCCTTACTCTCTCTCTCCCTTTACTTCTTTTTGTCAAAAAAAAAATCGAGAAAAAAAAAAAGAAGAAGCAAAAAGGAGGATGGAACAAGAGCCATGTATAGATTGCTTATGATTTGGTTGCAAGTTTTGTCTAATCATAGTGCATATATGTATGCACAAACTTTTTCATAGAATTAATAAGACTCGATATTTAATCGTGCAATACAATGGGCGTTTAAAAATATTTCCACAAAAGATTGTATCAATCATTAATTTGGGGATTGAAATTTTTTATAATCTCGCTAACCCTCTTCATACAACGATTTTTGCTCTAATTTTCTTGTTATTTAATCAACCTTGGTAAATATGATTTTATTTAATGAGGCTTTCCCATTTTCTTTACTTATTTGATTTATCTAAGATTTATCACCAGCGTAAAAAGTAAGCAGAAACTTAGGGGAATAGTCGGGAGGAGGTACGATTTCGAGATGTGGAGAAGCCGGGGGTATTTTAGGGAACAAAGTTCCATTTCCTACCACGTGGCAAATTTCTATTGGTGGCCCTTCTGGAACGTCGTGGAACGTCGAGCCAAACTGCAAAGAATCCAAACCCTTCCTTCAGAGAAAATATTCAGTGAAGGAACATGAAGGGAGTTGGTGAGGCATAGTGAAGGCATGTCAATGGTCAATAGTAGGGGTCAGCGGTTCCAGGTTCCGGATAGGTTTCACCTGGAACTTGGAACCTACTCGCTAGTACAGGTTCCTCATTTTTCGGAACCTAGAACCTACCCTGCATACCGTGGAACCTAGAACCTACCCTATCACAGGTTCCAGGGTCCGATTCCAGGGTACCCGAGAACCTGCCGTACTTGACCAAATGATTTTATACCGCCGTACTCGACAATAACGTTTGTTGTTTAAAGTTCTTGTCTTACTATTAGGTCCACGTTATCCCAAGAAAGGTCACATGCCACGAAAAACAGAAAACGTGCTACAAACTCGGATGTAAGCAACAGATACTTCCTCTCATTCTTGGTCCGAAGTTGTCCATAGAGACTAGTTGCTTTTATTGCCGCTGTCCTATCCTTTGCAATGCTCTTTCTCACTAGTACACCATATAAATTTCTTCTACAGGATACTAAATTGAGGTCCTTTCCCTTTAGGGGTGACCGTCCAAGAGTTTCCGAAGCAAAGCTGAGAAGATTGGCGTCTAAATTGTGGAGTGTGAGGAGCAACCGAACGAATTGAAGTTGTGAGAAAACTGAAAAGGAGCAAAAATCTTCTTGTTTTCAGACAGACAACTGGAAAGGAAGGGGGCTGAAAGAATTGACGGACAACCAGCATACCTCGAGAGGGATGGCCGTCCGACACATAGTGAGGGATGGCCGTCGGGCGTCGTTGAGGGATGGTCGTCGGGCGTCGTTGAGGGATGGCCGTCCGACGAAGCGATGGACGGCGAGGGAAGGGTCGTCGTTGAAGGGCTGGGGAGGGAGCAGAGCGGGCGTGGGCGTGGGCGTGCTGCGTTGAGAGCAGGGGTGAGGATTGGAAAAAAGAGAGAGGAGACCGTCGGGGCGTGGGTGTGCATCGAGGAAGAGTGAGAAAATAGAATAGAAAGTAAAAGTAGAAAGAGAAAGTAGGAAATTAGGGTTTTTAAAAATACGGTTCCGGTTCCGGTTCAGTTCCAAGGTAGAACCGGGAACCAGAACCGGAATCGGCGGTTCTTCAAAATCCGGAACCGGGAACCGGACGCTAATTTGCTAGAACCTGGAACCGAACCGGAACCACAGATTCGGTTCTCCGGTTCTCGGTTCTACCCTGGAACCATGCTCACCCGTAGTCAATAGATAGACGCGCGCTTTTCCATCATTCCATGTTTGCAGACGCAAAAGAAACCGATTGAAAAGGAAAAAAAAAACATAAAGACAATAAACAAGAGCGATTTGCTTAAAAAAAGGGTTAATATCATAAAAACCCCAAACTGATACATTTGTGACAAATTTAGTCCAAACTATTTTTTTACGATAAAAAAATCCCAAAACTGGTACATATGTGACAAATTTACCCCAAATTACTTTTTTGACCACCAAAAATCCTAAACTGTCACATCTATGATAAATTTACCATAAATTAAATTTTTTGACAACAAAAAATTTTAAACTGGTACACCTGTGACAATTTTACCATTCGTTATGAAAAACCATAAATTGATATACATATGAAAAAAAAAAACCCCAAACTGATACACCCGTCAACTACCACATGTCATCCAATTCAGCAATTTGACGATTAGATTTAACGAAAACTAATTGATGGTAAATTTGTCATAGGTGTACCAGTTTTGGGTAAATTTGTCACAAATATACCAGTTTGAAAATTTTTTGTGGTAAAAAAAATTAATTTGAGATAAATTTATCTGAGGTGTACCAGTTAGGGATTTTCCGTTGTATTACAAACAAAAAAAAAATTCCAAAGAAGGGCCCAAAGTCCTCTCATTTTCTCAAATAAGGGTCCCAAGTGAACCTTGATTTAAATAAGGGCTTGAAGTGTCCTCATTTTCTCAAATAAGGGTCTGAAGTGAACGTTTTTTTAAATAAGGGCCTGAAGTGACCATGAAATCTCAAAAAGGGCCTAATTTCAAGGGCATTTTCGTCATTTTTCTTATTTGATTTTTTTACCCGTTTCCTTAAAAATTAACCAAAAAAAAAAGTTAAATTTTTTATAAAAAAAAAGACAACTTGTAGAGGCCCCGGAGGGCTATCCCTCCCGCATGTGGCCGCCGGCCCACCGCTGGTGGGGGTCGGCGGGGGCGACGGAGTCGTCGGAGCCTCGGTGAGGGCCAGCAGGCCCTCACCAAAACAGGGAGAGGGTCGGGCCCTCTCCCGGATCTGGGCGGGGGTCGTCGGTCCCCGCCCTGCCCTGGTCTTGGCGAGGGCCGGCGACCCCCCCCCCCTCGGGTCCTAGGCGAGGGCCGGCGACCCCCACCCAAGGCCCGACCCTCTACCCATTTTAGCGAGGGCCAGAGGCCATCGCCTCTGGTCGCCAGCCTTGGCCGCCCCCGCAGACCCCCCACCTGCGATGGGCCGGCGGCCACAGGCGGGAGGGGTAGCCCTCCCGCCAATGGGGCTGTTTTTTTATTTTTTATTTTTATTTTTAAATTTTTTAAAAAACAGAAAAAAGAAAAAATAGGGAACAAATAATTAAAAAAATCAAAATGGGAAATGACGAAAATGCTCTTTAGCTCAGGCCCTTTTTTGAAACTCTATAACCACTCCAGGCCTTTATTTGAAACATATTATGCCACTTCATGTCCTTATTTGAGAAAATGAGAGGACTTCGGGCCCTTATTTGGAATTTTCCAAAAAACAAAAAAAAAGACTTTTGAGTGTTGCAGAATAAAATAATGATCTGCTCGACTATCTCCAGATCGTTTATGGCGGCATCTCGATACTGTTGTCGTTCATCATTGCTTGAGGCAACAGTAATAAAATAATGAGAGCCCAAAAATGAAAGATTCTCAGAAAATAAATTATAAGACTCATGTGACCGTGGCTTTAGCCTGGTTATTGTTTTTTTTTTTTTCTCTCGTTTTCTTTTGGCTTGAAGAATTCCTCTAATGACTGTATGATTTTATCAGCTTAATGACTTGTTTTACTCTGGCCGTCTATCTTTTCCCTTCTTGTCTGTGAGATGGATAACTTTAATCCCCAATTTAAACTCCATCCGGAGAGAGCCCTGAACTTCAAGGATAGGTTTCTAGGGTGGCGCCACACAAGTGCATGGGAAGGCTATTGCTTATGGTCTTATGCATCTCCTCCAGTAACTAAAGCATAAATTGCCAAGGCTGAGTCTCAAAAAAAAAAAAGTGAGATTTCAAACAAGTCTTTACTCTGTTTTTATCAATTCGGAACCTTTTAATTCATTCCCAACTTAAAAAGATAAAGCTTTTAATTTGCTGGACGATTCTTGCTAATGCAACCTTTTGTTCAGAGGAGCGTCCGCTCCAGTACAGATAACTGGTCTTTGTATAGAAAAAAGGCAACTTCTGAAACAGATTCCATGACTTGAATATCATTTACAGCATCAACTTCAAAAAAATTGCAGTTTTGGCATGGATGGACTTTGTGCAGAATTGAATTCAGACCCCGAAAATAATAGGATCCGATTCGCTAAAACCGTACTGCAAATTGAAAGTGCAGAGCAGCTTCCGAAGGTGAATCATTCATTATTTGCCTCGCAAACATCCAAAGCGCAGCAGAAAAAGAAATTGTAGTCAAGGCGCCAGAGTTTGAATGCGCATTCAAGTTTCCAACACAAGGGCTGCACCCCATCCCTTGTGTCTAGTCCACATCAGGCTTTCACTGCTTTTTCCGTCGATATTTGTTTGTATAAATGGTTAATTCCCTAGACAATATTTCCCTAATCTACTCTTTTTCGGTACCAATCAATATTTGTAGCTTCAATCAGCGAATAAGACAAACCCATTCACATAAAATCGCAGTTAGTTCATAAAAGTACTTAATAAGATAAATCCAGGTAGGGGTCCGAGAGACAAGTGAGGGGATAGAGCAATACTACGGATGGTTAAAGAAGATAAAGAAACAAGAGCATGCCCAAGAAGATAAAAAAAAGATCTAACACTTAAAAAGGAGAAACTAAAGGTCTGCATGACAACGATTCTGGTTCTCTAATTCTGTTTTCCGGAACAAAAAAGGATGAGAATCATGTTTGGTAACGTAAATGATTTTGATTTTGATTCTATTTCCGAGAACAGTTTTGGAGCAAAAACAAGAACAAAAAAAAGTTGGTTCCGGAAAAAAGAATCACTTTTGAGAATCACAAAACAGAATAAAGTCTCACATATCTCACTTTTCCCTTTCAGTTCTTACATCACTTTTCGCTCGACCTAAAACAAAATGAGTCTCATTTTCAAAGAAAAATATATAAGATAATAAAAAAATAAAAAAAATTGGAAAAAAATTCTAAAAAATCAGAAAAATTTCAGAAAATCCCTAAAAATAGAAGAAACTTAGATTAGGCTAGTTTGACCTCATTTTCATAAATGTGGGCCTAGATTCCCTATATTTCATAGATTTTGTTCTTTTCTAGGAAAATCATAAACACCTTTGAAATTAAACCTCGAATCACATTTATCTAAGCTCTTAGGGCTTCATTAGGTTTTTATGATGTGATTTATCAATGCCATGATTCCTTGATTGCGTACTTGATTTTATTGGATGTAATTTGCCTAGGTTTATGTACTTTAGACTTAGTCTAGTTTTAGAAAATTTGGAAAAAGACAAAAATAACCTGCGTGAACACTTAGATTGGCTTACTTCATAGGTTTAAAAATAAATTGAAAATTTGCATGAAACACGTTTAGAAAACACTCAACTTCGATGCCGAAAGGACGTCGGTGGAAATACTGACGTAACTAAGTCCCCGGACCCTAGATTTTTCTAGTTGCGTAGAATCGAACGGTTTCTCCCGACTACTCGATAAGGTTTCTGATCTACTTCTCTCAAATACTAGTGGCGACTCCTTTTGCAATTACACATACACATGCCACCGATCATACTAAAATCGAATATGATATTCTCTTTTTGCGATTTGGTATAGGCTTGGGAGGGCCCAAACTAATTGAAAATCACACACTAGCCAACACGGTCTTTCCTTTTTAAGCTTAAAATGACTCGTTATTGTTGATACATAATTTTAATCAGTCTTTTTTAGAAGGTTAATTAAAAATCAAGAAAAATTCATAAAATTCAAAAAAATCAACTTTGGGACCCTTGGTCAAGCGTAAGGAACCAATATTGAATAAAAAATATTTTTTCGAATTTTTCGAAATTTTTGGAATTTCTTTTCATTTAAAAATAGTAAAAAATTAGAAGAAAATACCAAATAGGGTTAGGAAAATCTGGAAAAATAGTCATTTGCTTTCTTTTAATTCAATTTCACTTGGGCCACCTTTTTTTGAAAAAAAAAAATACTCGATTAGAATCATAGTTTCCCCTAAATCATAAGGATTCACACCTAATTAAGCAAAAAAATCAAATTGACCTCATTCTTGTATTTTCTTATTTTGAGTGAGCAATGACATTTGATTTATGGATCTTTTAATTTCACATTGGTTGAATCAATTTCACATTTCGGGCACATTCGAATTTTGACAAAATTTTAGAACATTTTGGACCCAATTAGGAGTTTTCATGATAATCCCTAAAAAAACCCATTCCAAAATCCTCCATGTGACGACAAAAATGAGCTGGCGTATGGTGATATTATCTAAGGAGAGCAGCTGACTCGGTCGGAGAAGAAGGAGAGAGTCTGGTTCTTTTGGATTGGAGTCTGGTCCTAGGCGGCAAAGAAGAGAGAAAAAAGGAAAGAGAGAAAAGACGGGGTCAAACCTGGTTTTCTTAAAGAGAGCAGGGACAGAGAAAAGGGAGGCTCTCATTGGAGGGAGCAGAAAAGGGAGCACAGGGCCTCGGTCCCGAGGGAGAAAGACACAAGAGAGGCAGACGGGAGTTTCAAGAAAAAAAAAGGGTTCTGTGTATTGGGCTCGTTTTCGGGCGAGCAAGGGAGAATAAGAGAGCATTTCATAAAAGGGGAGAGCTCGGGGGGCTTGAAAGAAAGGAAAAAACCGGAAAGAGTTCGGGGGAGAAGGAAGAGAGAGTGAGAGCTTGAGAGGACGGAGAACCACAAATGTTTTTTTTTTACCAAGAGAGATCCTGAGAGCCTGAGAGGGAGTCGGAGAGCCAAGCCCGTAGCCGCCGTGCCGCCATCGTCGCCGACCCGCCCGTCTTGAGGCCCGACGATCTTTGGGTTTTGGACTGACGCACAGAGAGAAGCGAAAGACCTGCGAGAGACCGAGAGAGAGAGGAGCAGGCTAGGGGGTCCTCTGAACTCACCGTCGCGCCGCCGAACTCGCCGCCGCATCGCACCCAGGTCAGTGCCTCTGACCGTTTCGCCTCCTTTGTTTTGCGGTCTGCTTTTGGTTCGGCTAGATTTCGATCGAGCCGAACCAAAACGAGGGATAAATAATGTAAGTCTGTGATAATATAGCTTGGATATTTCTTTCGTTCGGGTCGTTTTGGTGCGCAGACGAAATATCTGCGTTTTTGTTAACACTCGAGCACCACCTGTTCATAATATGCTTGTATGAACCAAGAGCGCCAGTCAAAACCACGAGCTACTGGGTGCTTCTATCGTTCGTTTTCCATGCTATCACTCATGGTTTTGAGGCCTAGATACTAGCGTAAGTTCTGACTATACTCTGGTTTTTCTCTAAGCCGAATGCTTGTTACCCGTTCATATAGGCGCCTGAATCGGTCTTTCCGTAGCCTCACTGTTAGGGGGTCCGGGAGTGTAAGTGGTCATCTGTAGCGTCTATGATCGGCGTAGCTTAAGCATTTGATGGCTGTTGTTGGTGTATAGTGCTGGTTCACAGAAGACAACGATTTGAATATGGCGGCGACCGGTAGTGCGTGCCGTCCGTTGTAGTCTCGTTGGTCTGGCGACCGTTGTACTTCAAGCGCTTCTCAATGCTTTAACATTGATGAAAAGTTTTAGAATACTGATAGGGTCATAACAGGAGAAATAACCCCACGAGAAAATATTTGGTGAGCGACCATCGGGTCCCACCTGTCAGCAACTTTTGAAACTCCCTCTTATCCCTCTGTCTCGGTTACTTAGCCGTTATCTCTGCTCTCTCTCTCCCTCCTCCCGAGAACGAGCTCCCTCTTCGCTCACGACCTCTGCTCTCTCTCTCTCCATTGAAGACGTCTGCCTCCTACCTTCTCTATTTTCTCAAGCATCTTTTCACGGGCTTTTATCAGATTAAAATAGCCAAACCGAGGCTTGCTTAACCAGAATTTGGTTCTTGACATTCAGGAACAACATCGGTCTTCTTTTTACCCAGTTCATGCTCTTCTTTCTGGATTTTGTCAATAAGGACACAATTATCAGATTAAAATGGCTAAAATGAGGCTTTCTCAACTAGAATTTGGTTTTATCTTGATTCCTTTTTGCACAGTTTATGCTCTTCTTTCTTGATTTTGCCAATATAGACACAATTTTTAATCCCCCAAGAGGGCCAAATGCCCACATACAGAACCAGACTTTTTTTTCTCATGTAACAAAAAAACAGATACTCCCACACAGCCCAACAGATAAAAAGAACACACCCAAGTCAGCGAAACCTCAAGAAACCCCGAAATGCGAAACCGAGAGCCTGGAAAACCTCATCCATGGAGTGCAAGATTCCATTTTTTTAAAACCCGGTTCAGGATATTTAGCGAGCATAGCAACTGTATTGGAGAGGGAGGTTTTCTGGTGGAAGCTGACAGAAAAAAGTGCCCATGGTTTTGAAGGAGAAGTCACCCCCAGCTTTTGAAGCCAAAACCCACGAGAAAAAAAAAAGTCACAACGTTCCGGAAGCGGATCTATGAGCTTCGACTGGCTGCGGCTCTAGGAAGAATCGGAGCCGCGGGTGGGGCTCTTGGAGGCGATGACAGAGGCGAAGGCGAGAGAGTGGAGGGGTCTTCGGAGATAGAGAGAGGGAAGGAAATTCGAAATAAAGGAAGAGAGAGGTGGCAGAAGTCTTTAATGGAGAGAAATAAATGATTAGAAAAATAAATGATCAGAAGACCCCTGATCCAGCTTCATTCCGGCATTTTTAGGTAGCGCCCGCACCTCTCCCTTCGTCTCGTCCCGTCGGTATCCAACTTAACCTTTTTAAGAGTTAGATCTTTTTTTTTTCTTTTTTTATCTTCTTGGGCAAGCTCTTGTTTCTTTTATCTTTTTCTGCTTTTATACCCTCTCTTGTCTCTCGGACCCACTGCTATTTTGTGTGTATGAATTTATCTTATTTGCTGATTGAAGCTCCCGTTAGGAAAAAAATATTGAGTGGTACCGAAAAAGAGTGGACGACTAAAAAGGGGGAAATATTATCTAAGGGAATTAACCATAAATTAAATTTTATACAAATAAAAAGCCTGATGCGGACTAGACACAAGGGATGGGGTGCAGGCCGTGTGTTGCAAACTTGAATGCGCATTCAATTGGATATTGCAAACTTGAATGTGCATTCAATTGGAATCCAACGCTTCTTTTAATTGCTGGGTAAGTGGTACGAGATATTAACATTGGGGCGAATTGACACCAGTAACGTAAAAGTACAATCGAAGCACGACAAAAGCTGAACCCTTTTCCTCGATTGATCGATGGATTGTATCAACCACTTGAGCGTGCCATGTTAAAGGTGTAAAGTTAGATTTCTCTGCCTCTTCTATGTCACGAGTTCGAATATGCTTACGATGAATTGGGCACCATGCGAAAGGGGGCGCTCTGATGAGTTGTGATTGCAAAACTGGCTCATTGAACATTTTGTAGCATGCGAAAGCGCCCACATGGTCACATCCGACGAGGGTTGCCGCACGGTTTGATCCGCCCCTCCCCTTTGTCTCAGGACATGTTTCGTGTTACAATGATTGGTTCATTCTCTTGCTAAACCACTTTGCACCGCTGTTACATGAGAAGTGAGCAGGCTATCATCCTCAATGCGCATTTCTGATTGTAACATGGACTAGAACTCCAAGTGGTCACGTATCATTCAATCCCATTGAACCCGTACATCCCAGCACTAATGTGTGTCTACTGCCCTTTCCACCAACCACATAAATTCTATCATCCACCAAGAAGTTTGCAGGTGCTGTCGTCGTCAATGCGCATTGACTTCAATACACATCTCGCATTGGTGGTCTAGTTCAGCTCTCGTACAAGTTTCCTTTCGCGCTCTGGGTGGCCGGGTGGGAGGGGGAGGGGGAGATCTCTGGAGTGGGCCCCACGCTATCTCTTGGAGAAACCTCATCATCAGCCGGGGGCCATCAAATAGCTCACAAACTACAACCACGCGTTTTGATAGCAACCCTCTTAGATCGATTCACGTTGCCATTGGGGCACATGCTTGATCATCAGACGGCTCACAACCTGTCTCTCTACTCCTCGGTCACCCTATCTTTCTTCGATTATCTGTGGAAGAGTGAAAGCTTTCACGGGATTTCTTCAAAAAGCCCATAGGTTGTTGGTTGTTTTAAGTAACCTCGTGAAAGCTTTGACTTCTTCCACCGTATTGAGGATGAGGATATGTTTTGTCTTATAATCGCAGTCAAGGTTTCACTTTCAGTAAGGCTATCTCGGACTCTATTTCTCGTTTCTCTCTCTTCCGAAACGAAAACTTCCATTGGAGAAAAGCGAAGCTCCAAAGCTCCGAAGGGGGCAATGGTTCCGTTTTCTCTACTCTTTCTCTCTTACTTTTAGAAATTTTGTCGTTTCGTAAACTTTTCCCATTTTTTTTTTCCTGAAGGTAAATCTCCATTACAGGAGAAAACAGAGGTGCGAAGGTTCCGTTCGCGTACCACTTGGTTCCGTTTCTTCTTCACTCTCTGTCTCTCTTTTGCGTTCAGTACTTTTGCCATTTCATTAACTTTCCCCAATTCTTTTTCCATTTTTTAAGGAAAAAGAATGGAGCGATTTTATAAGGTAAACTTATACAATTACAAGGGAGAACCTCTTAACAATTCTGAGGAACCCAAATGATGCTCGCCAACTGTTTGCGCAAATGTCTACGCGCGAATTGGCTTAGCAATTGTGATTGTTTTCATCAATTTTGAGTATTTTCGCAAATGATATTTGCTATGGAAGAAAGGAAAGTCTGTCCATGTAGTGCACTGTTTCTTTCTCTCTCTTTTTTATTTATTTTTTCTTCTGTCTATCCTAACCGTTCTGCTGCCGGACGATTGAATAGCTGCAGATAAGATTTTTCGTTTTCCTTTCGAAGCTTGCAAATTAGTGGTTATGTTAGATAAACTAAAAGGTTGTTGCTGGATAGTTTTTGAAAGGTTTCCAGCTAAATCACGTTTGACAATATCTTTTGCTGGAAGCTATTGGAAAGTCTGTCCATGTATCAGTAGCCCCGGTGTCATTTGCACTAATCTCTTATCTACTCGATGCCCATAATAGCATAAAGGTTGCCTAAGCCATTTGCAATTGCATGTATCAATCAGACTACCACAATTGTCTTTCGATGAGAAAACAGATGAAACTAGGTTATGAAGAATAACCTAGCTTATGAATTGTGACTCTGGCTGTGTAATATGGAACTTTCCAAGAAAGAGTGGTTGGTCATTGGGTAGTACTTCACTCATTTGGATAGCTTATCTAATTGATGATCTGGCTGTGTAAGAATCACATACCATATGCTAACTACAAGTTCCAACATCCGCTTTTTAGTTGTATAGAAGTCACTAGCGCCATTTCAAAGTTGTATAGACTTTATAAAAGCGGCTTGCCCTTATAAAGCAAACAGAGTTTAAACTTTTGTAAAGTGAGTAACTCTAGTTAGATGTCAAAATAATTTATTTTTTTTGCTTTAATGTTGTTCCATTCTATTGGATGCATCGAACAAGAAAAAAATAATACTCGCGAGAGCTGAGGAATAGAGCACGAGACGAGCTTGATACCATTAAGGCCGTATCTAGCCTCACTCTCAATACCATAGAGGAAGTGAAAGCCTTTGTGGGATTGCTGAGCTCGCATTTCGAAGACCGTGGCGAGCTTAAAAAGGTTAAGTTGGGTATCGACAGGGACGAGACGAAGAGAAAGATGTGAGCGCTGCTGGAGAATGCTGGAATGAAGCTGGTAAAAAAACTATTAAAAAGAGAAACTAAGTTTCTTCTGATCCAGCTTCATTCAGGCATTCTCCAGCAGCGCCCACATCTTTCTTTTCGTCTCGTCCCTATCGGTACCCAACTTAATCGTTTTAAGCTTGTCACGGTCTTCGAAATGCGAGCTCAGTAATCCCACAAAGGCTTTCACTTCCTCTACGGTATTGAGAGTGAGGCTAGATACGGCCTTAATGGTATCAAGCTCGTCTCGTGCTCTATTCCTCAGCTCTCGCGAGTATTTTTTTTTCTTGTTCGATGCATCCAATAGAACGGAACAACATTAAAGCAAAAAAAAATAAATTATTTTGACATTACTCACTTTGCTTTTCCCTTAAACAGTAGAGCCTTGTACTCCTTTTTTGCCTTGCGGAATTTTTCGGCGCGTGAGCGGAGGTCGGCACTAAGAGTAGCCATGGAAACCGGTGTCGAAAGGGAGATGGGTTGTTCGAGAAGAAGAATAGGCACCTATATAGTGAAAGGAGAGGTGGTTGGCACACTGGGCGCGCATGATTACGTGGAAGTTGTGACTGACCTTTGCATAACGATCACCAGTGCAAGAAAAGCATGCCTATTATCTTGAAGGACGCGGTTGCATTGGAGTTGGACCCTCGCTTTCTTAACGGTCAAGGTTTTGACAAGTTACCCATCAAGTTAAATTCATGTATCGTGTTTACATATCGCTTTGTTAAAGAAAAAGAAAATCTTTAACAGATCAAGACTTGGACTTTATTTTGCTGCAGATTGGCCCAAGTAAAGAAAGGGGCTCACATCATATATTAATTTTACGGGGGTAAAAAGTGTCCTTGTGAAGGAAAGAAACAAAAGCAAGGTTTTCTTTGCGAGAAAATATTCAGGTTTGTTTATTACCACGTCAGTAGCTGACGTGGCGTATGTATATATATATATATATATCTTATCCACTTAAAAATTGACACGTGTTTTGAAATAAGTTTAAAGTAAATAACTTGGAATTTCTTCCTCAGCCTTAGTCTTCTTCCTTCGCCATGGCTACCCTTTTGACCTTGGACGATTCGCCATGGCCGAGACGCTTGCTGGCTCTCGAGATCGTCTTTGTGAAAGTCGGAGTTAATGCATCGAGCCTTGGATGTTTTCATCCTCGTATTGGTCTTTTTTTTTCCTTTCTCCTTCCTCCGCCGGCCGCGAGCCTCGGCGATGGCCATGATGCCAGCCGGCAAGCTCGAGCTCGGGGCTCGCTAGATCCGGGCGAGCCTAAATTAAATTCATTATCCTTCTCTTTCAAAGATTATCCCGACTTTGCATTGGTAACTTAATCGTGCTCATACGACACGCGTCTCTTCAATAATCGCAAATTTTAACCACGGTTTTTTTTTACTTTCGCCTTCGATTTGTTATGCTATTCCCGACTTCCGAGTCTGATCAGGACTTTGCTTTCTATCTTGTTATCTATCGGTGTTTCCGACCAATAATTTCCGTTTGGAATATTTCCACCCCTTTAAAAAAATTAAAATATGTATTGATCCTTATTTAATTGTTATATAGTTTCGTTATGACTTTATTTTTCTTGGACGCCGTTGCCAAATTTATCTTTTCTCCATACTTACCCTCGGTCACGCCATTTTATTTTTATTTTTTCCCTTTTTTTTTTTGGTTTCTGGCTTAGAGGCTGGCGCCGCAGCCGGATTAGGGCCGCGAGGGCATAGAAAACTTCTTATTGAACCATTTAACCCGTGGTTGCCGGTCCAGGTGAAGTCATTGTCATCAAAACTTCTTATTGACCTATTTAACCCGTTTTGACTTATTTTCAAAATCCTTAATCTTAAGCATGATGTCGTAGAGTTGGTTCTTCGACATCCCGGCGTGGCTCGCCTCTATGCTGTCGCGGACGAATTGCCTTCTCGTCATTCGACCCGGAAGAGAGTTTCGGACGTCCTTGGTTTTCTTCTTTTGGTTTTGAGATCAATGAATCATCTTCTTCTTCGTTAGCGGCCGTTAAAGTATGCATCTTTTTTGTTGGACAGATCAAGGCGGTAACTTTTAGTAATTGTTTATTTCTGGGATTTCTTTTATGGTGTTGTAGAGAAAAATGGAAGTGCACTGCCTGCACAATGAGTGCCAACCTTCGAGTCATCGTGAAATACTATCTATTGTCTTGCGACGGAATTATCTAAAAGTGATGAATTAGGCATGCTTTATATGGTATAAAGAATTCTTTTCAAAGGGTATTAGTCTAATGCCTAGCCTTACTATGTATGTTGTTCTCTCACATGCGTTCATTCCGTCAAACTGCTTATGTGGCGTTGATTGATACAGAAAATTTGAAGTGAGGAAGTTGCAGCCGCCTGAAATTTGATTTTGCTCCAGCTATAGTAACTGTTAATTTTATTATGCTTAAATTAACATAAATGGAGACTCTTGCAATGCATCTTTTGCGCTTAGTTTTATTTTATTTTCTTGTAATTGGCGGAATATTGGATCTTAAAATTAACATAAATTACGACTCTTACAATAGTTCTCTCACGTGTTTCTTAGCTGAAGCTTTTTTTAGAGCTTTCACTGGTTGATTCGGTTGGATTTGCTATAATTTGAACCAATCGTATGATAGCACATACTCACTTTTGGTAAAGTAATGACTTGTCAAAGTTTCGCAAATGTGTGTAGACAAATACATGAATATGAGTTTTCAAAAAATTTCCCAATTCGATGAATTAAAAACATTGAGTCATGGGCCTTCCCTAGATATAAAAATCGAGTCAATAGGATGTTAGACAGAACACTTATGCCTGATCAAAGTTTAGCCAAAATTTGTGTAAAAAAAACACATGAATATGAATTTTTTTTACAATTTTAACCAATTTGATGAATTGAAAACATAGAGTTACAAGCTTTCCATAGGTGCAAAAATCAAGTCAATACGTCGTCGGGCGAAAAAATTTTACCTGGTCAAAATTTAAGAAAATTTGTGTAAAAAATGTCGCAACCCTCTTTTCTCCGTTTGAAAAGGAAAGAGGATAGGTTTAGGGGTATTACCTAATGGCGAGCTTACGACCCTCGATTAGGCGTGGGCCAAACGTCACGCGACATTGGATTTCGTTTTCAGTAGGATTTTAATCTTATGGATTTCTTGGAGTTGCCACTAACCTTCTGGGGTCAAGAAACCAAACGAGACTTGAAAGTGTCGTCTCATTTTTACGCAACTAGAGATTTTAATTCGGGGACTTGATTACATTTGTATTTCTATTAACGCCCTTTCAGTACTATTAACTTGAAAGTTTGTTATCTAAGTGGTCATACAATCTTGATTATCAAATATGATCCTAAAGGTCTTTAAGTCGCTACATGTTCATGCAATGTTCTTTTGGGGTTCATTATGATCTTAGGGTTATCCTTATCGTTCTGGAAACGAAAAAGAAGCAACTAATTTATTTGAAGTGCGATAATGAAACACTCAATGTGTCGGAAGCCTAAAGAGAGTGCGGAAATGAAAACCAGATACTCATCGGACCAAGAATATTACACCGCCTTGTTCTAAGCCCCGGGACATGATCTCGTGAGCTAAATGGGAAATGAAATATGCATGAAATTACTCTAAATGCGTGAAAGTGAAACTATGTGAAATAATCCTATTCTAAACAACGGATTATTTACAAAAATGATTATGAATCACAAAAAAAACTACTAAATCAGGAAAATGACTCTAGCAAATTAGGAAAATTTAAAAAATGTCCTTCTGCCATAATTTACCAATAATCTGCTCTCTCTTTTCTTTTTTCTTTTTTTTTGAAAATTTCATGATTTTTCATTTTTGTTAGGCTTAATACCACGAAAAACTCCAAACTGATACACACGTGACAAATTTACTATAAACTAATTTTTTGACCACAAATAACCCCAACTGGTACACTTGTGACAAATTTACTCCAAACTAACTTTTTAAGTACCAAAAATCTCAAACTGGTACACTTGGGATAAATTTATCATTCGTTAGTTTTCGTTAAATTTGAGTAATACCATGAAAAATCTCAAATTGGTACACCTATGACAACCGAAGGTTAAAAACCCCAAATTAGTACACCCGTCAACTGTCACGTGTCATTCATCTCAGTAATTTGACGGTAAAATTTAACGAAAATTAACGGTGGGTAAATTTGTCACAGATATATCAGTTTAGAATTTTTTGTGGTCAAAAAATTGTTTGAGACAAATTATTCATAAGTGTACTTGTTTAATATTTTTCGTAGTATTAACCTTTTCAAATACTAAGCTCAGAGACCAAAATATCACCAATCTACTCAGAGCTCCCTATTCTATGTTAGCAAGAAAAAAGGGTCCTTTTGCTTTTGAACGGTTGTTTTTGCTCATTGTATGAAGTCACTAATATGATTTAGGGAAAGAGCTAGAAAAGGAAAAGAAAGAGAAGGGCTCACTATCCAGGGGGAGTGCAACAGCTGTGGAGAGAGAGAACATTGAAGAGAGAGAGAGAGAGAGAGAGAGAGAGAGAGAGAGAGAACGGGACTCATTGTTTGTGCTTATGCAACAGACAGTAGCTAGAAACAACAGTATTCGTATAGAAATACGACCACAAAGAAATGTTATCTTATACTCAATCCAAGAAGATCAAGTGTGCAAGAGAAAAGCAAAAGGCGATGTAATTTCCAGATAAAAAGAAACAGAATCCCATGTGGGTGACCGGGAACACCAAATGAGGCGTGAAATGTGTCGTCATGTGAATTTTCTGTTAAAATGAATGTGTAAGTTGTGTTAGAGAAGTTCCATATCGAAAAAATTAATGTGATATAATATAAAGCAGTTAATATATTTAAATTTACTTATAACTCAAACGTAGATCGTTCGGATTTGGGATCTCTCTCTGATGATTTTCTTTGACAAAAGTATCGGCTACTGTTGGGCGCTTGCAATATTTTGAACTTTGAACTTGATCACAGTTTTCCACACACGCAAATCGGCAGATGTGTCTTTAAATGGGTGGTGGTGCGTGGGACCCCACATGACTTTTCATGAATTTGCCGTGATTTCTGCTGACTAAATTCAATTCCAATTTCCCGAAACGAAAAGTTGTCAGGTCTCAAGAAACTTCCCTGAGTTTGATAAGGGGAGATCAGATTCAGAGAGACCATCATGTGCTGTGCACATGCTTACAATTATTGCAAGCTTACGGAGAATTTGGATGATTCTCAGTACCTTAAACTGTGCCCGTTTCGTACAACCTTTGACTTGAATCAAGCGGGCATGCGATGCTCTGTCCGAAAGAACTTGTCACAATGCAGAACCAAGAAAACTAGTTCTTTTGCTTGGAAGTGCCTTCAGTGAAGATGAAATTTTGTCAAGCACATGCTGCAGGTCGTTGTGTTGTCGATCTGATAAATTTACTAATGTTTCTTTGGTCTCTCTGCCATGTTTTATGTAGACTTTAGTCGTTGTGTTGTCGATCCCCTGGCTAACCTCGGAAGTTGGAAATAGAAGAGTTTATTCAAATTGATTTTGAGTCTCAAGATTTCTCGTATGAATCAAAATGCTTCAAGAGATATTCAAAAAGTCGAATTTGCATCTTTTTATTTATTTCTTTCTTTTTTGTGTATGGGACTGTAACTCGATTGAAACATAACATGGAAACATGCCACGTTCCTCTAAATACCAATTTAGCGTATGAGCGCACAATTGCTTTCGCCGCGGCCTATACCTCTCGCAGGAACAATCTAATTGACAGGAACAACCTTGACATCATCCAAAACAGGGCCACACATGTGCCCATAATCATGCAGCTTTGTGTGATAGTAAGCACTGAAAAATGTGATCCTCGTGCTGGCCGATATCGCCCGGAACTTGAGGCTCGCCGTCTTCGACCCTCCCTTCGCCGTGGACATGTACGGGACTTTGAGGGTGTCCTTGGCCGCGAATGCCTCGACCATCATCGACCCGTGGCACCCGTTCTTGGCATCCCCAATGGTGAAAGTGAGGTTGTAGTACTTGTCGGGGATAGTCCGGATTATCTGAGCAATCGCACTCTCTCTCCCCGCGACCAGCTCGATTGCGGCTAGCCCGGAGGGCACGAAGAAGTGTTTCCTGTCGATGTATTTGACCGGCTTCAAGGATTCAATGATCCACCTGGGCAACGGCGAGATCAAGTCCCGTTGCTTGGTGGGGAGGAGGACCCCGGTTGAGAAGTTCTTGAACACGTGGGGGCCAATTTCGAAGCCTCCGTTCCTGATGAGATTACCTGGATGGATTGACAAGAGGGGGACAAAAAGGAAAAAAAATAAAATTAGGTGAGTGATTCTCCTGGTTCATAAAACTAATGATCGTGAAGCTCGAACTAGATGCTCTTCTACCATAACATTGTGCATGATCACATCAGTGACAATTACCTGGAGTGTACTTCAGTGGGAGCATCTCCTTGATGGCCACAGCATCCAAGAGGGGCCCACAGGTGGGGTCCTCCTGGATCCCAGGATTGTGGAAGGTCACCTTCACAGATTTGGAAGCAGCCCTGAAGGCCCAAGCATAGGTGTCCCCGCCATTGCTGCTGTACAGGGTCTGGATCCCCAACTCTGCAGACTGGCCAGGTCCTGCTGAGACCCTCAACACTTCATCCTGCGCACAAGTCCTTGTGGCACCAAACGTGAGGGCATAGACTGACCCTGGCTTGGCAATCAGATACTGAGAGACGGATGCCTCGTTTCCCAGCCGCACCGCGTGGATCCCGCGCGGGACCGGCAGGAAGAAGCCGCCGGGTTGCGGCCCGCCGGAGACGAACTCAACGAGGCCATCGATCTCCCACTTGGGCAGCGAGTGCTTCCCTAGGATCACTGTCTTCTTGAGGTTGCTTGGCTTGGGGGCTTCCTCAAAGTCCCCATTTGGAAGGAGTCCTGAAATGTAACAAGCAGAAAAAAGGGTCTTTGTCAGCGAGTGAACCAAAACTTGCACTTTTTTTCAAATATTAAGCTTAGAGACCAAAGTATCACCAATCTGCTCAGTGCTCACTATAGTATGTTAGCAAGAAAAAGGGTCCTTTTGTTTATGAACGGTTGTTCATGCTCATTGTATGAATGAAATGACTAATATGCTTTAGGAAAAGGTCAAGAAAAGAAAAAAGACAGAGAAGGGCTCACCATCCAGGGGTAGAGTAACAGCTGTGGAGACAGAGAGAACATTGAAGAGATAGAGAGAGAATAATGCAAGGGAAAGAGAGAGAAGGGGACTCATTGTTTGTGCTGATGCAAGAGACGGTAGCCAGAAACAACCGTATTCTTATAGACGCGATACAACCTCAAAGAAATGTCATTTTGTACTCAATCCAAGAAGATCAGGTGCGCAAGGAAAAAGCAAAAGCGACGTGATTTTCAGACAAAAAAGAAACAGAATCCCAAGTGGGTGGACGGGAGCGCACCAAATGAGGCGTGAAATGTGTCGGTCTGTCTTGTGAATTTTCAAAGTTGGGACATGAACAAACTTGATCACAGTTTTCCACACGCGCAAATCGGCAAATTGGTCTTTCAATGGCTGGTGGTGGGTGCGACCCCACATGACTTTTCACGAATTTGCCGTGATTTCTGCTGACCAAATTCATTTTCAATCTCCGGAACCGAAAAGTTGTCAGGTCTCAGGAAACTTCCCCGAGTTCGATGAGGGGAGATCAAATTCGTAGGGACCGTCGTCGTAAGCGGGCAAGTGCTGTGCGCATGCTTACAATGAATGCAAGCTTTAGCTTACCGAGGATTTGGATGATTCGGTACCTTAACCTGTACCCGTTTCGTACGAGCTTTGACTTGAATCAAGCGGGCATGTGATGCTGTGTCTGAGAGAACTTGTCACAATACAGAATGAAGAAATCAAGTGCTTTTGATTCGAAATGCCTCTACCGAAGATGAAATTTTATCAAGCACGTGGTTCAGGTTGGCATTCTGGAATGATGAATTGCATTTCGACGATAAAGTTCAACACTTGCATAACTAACATGGGACGTTAGAGAGCTTTTATGCAGAACAGAAGCATAAATGGAATTGCGAAAGCAAAAGTGACCGCTTTTGCTTTGCAGATAGCACTCCATACTTTCTCAAAGAATTCGACTCACAAGGACATTGTTTATGAGAGAAACAGACCGAAAGTCACCAGATAAGCAATCATTCGAATTGTAGGCATCATCCAACTTTATCTCACCGAGAACTTCAGAAGACATCTTCAGAGCACACCACACAAAACAGAAAAGAAGAGAAACAATTAGAAGAAAGAAGAGTTGTGGAGTTGAAGGAGTTTCACAGACAATTGAAATTGATCAACCAAACATTATTATTATTATTTTTTTATCTTGAGCATGGGACTTCAGCAGTACTAGTATCTTCCATGAGCAAAACATCGCAACTTTTTCTTCAGGAACTCGAAGGAATTCCGCCTGGCCATGCAACACATGGTTCCACCGATGTGGTGTGACAGTTGCTGCAAGTATATGAAGACAGTATAAGAAACATGATTTCAAGATATCTAATTTTAATTCATAAACTTGTCAGAAAAAGAGGGGGAGTTTGCTTATACCGATAAATCAATCATTTCATCTTCCTTCCGTCGATGTAAATCTCCGGGATGTGAGCGATCTTGCTCCAATCTTCACCGCTTCTAGCAGCAATTCTACTGCTCAATTCCGGGCAATCATCTATCCACAGCTCTCTCAATGTGGCAATGCCGCGAATTCCATCTGGTAAGGAGGACAATCTGGGACAGTTATCAATCTTCAGTTTTCTCAGAGAAGAACAATTTTGTAGCCACTCGGGCAATTTACTCAAGTTTGGGCAATGCGCAACATCTATCTTCTGCAGTGTTCTTGCAGAACCTTCGAGCCACCAAGGAAAAGAAACTATCTTCGGCAATCCCACAAACATCAAGGTTCGAAGCTTTGACATGTAGCGTGGTTCATCACTTTCGCCTTCTGGCAGCTTCAAGTTGTCGCAGTTGCAAATCCAGAGATTCTCCAATGCCTTCAAGTACTTGATGCCTTGTGGTAAGGACGCCAACTTCGGACAACCTCCAATGAACAACTTACGGAGCGACGTGAGTGATTGCATATCATCGAACAAGGCCTCCAAATTCTTGCAGTCTCCAATGAATAGACAGCGCAGAGAGGTCAAGCATCCTATTCCTTCTTCGATGATGTCATGTAGATATAGCACTCGCAAGTGCTTGAATCTCGAAATGCACATCTCCAGAAAGGACTCCCCAGCGGGACCCTCCTTTTTTATTGGAAACATTATGGTGCGAACGCCGCTGAGTTTGTCCAAGTAGCCAGGAAGTTCATCTTCTTGTAGAAGAGATGGATCAGAAAATGATATATGCCGAGTCGTCGAGGAAACAACCTGATCCTGCGCGCGAACCTTCACGTTGACTGATTCGGTTTGTGCCACCGAAATGGCCAGTTCGTGTATGAGGTCGTGCATTTTGAAGGTCAAGAACAGATAGTCTTCCATGACATCATCGAAGAAGGATCTCGACCATAGCTCCTCCCAGTACTGCTGTCCAATCTCTTCCAGCTCCTGATTATTTCCACTGGATTGGATAAGCCCATTCGAGATCCACAGTTGGATCAGTTCAAGGCTGTTGAACTCATAGTTCTTCGGGAATATCGAGCAATAAGCGAAACATTGTTTCAAGTAAGACGGCATTAGATCATAGCTTATTCTCAATGAAGGCAAGATATCAGTTTTTAATTTCCACAGCTCACTGTCTCTTACCGATTCCCAGTTGCTCCGGTTGTCTTTTGAATACAACAAGCTTCCCAAAGTTTTCACTGCCATAGGATTACCCCCGCACTTGCTCACTATTTCCTTGGCGATAACCATAAGGTCCGGGTGATTCTTCTCTTGCCCTTGATCGAACGCGCACTTAGTGAACAAAGTCAAAGAATCCTCCGGCGAAAGGCTGGCCAAATTATACTGGACAGTGCCCATGATTGAGGCGATAGATTTATTCCGCGAAGTCACAATGACTTTACTCCCTTCAGAAACGCCTTCTAATAGATCTCTCAGTCCCACCCAATCCTCCCGCCTTACTTCCCAGGCATCATCCATTACGAACAAACACCTCTTGCTCTCCACAAGGCTTCTTAGTTGATTTTGCAGCATTTCAAGACTCCAACTATCACGGTTTGCTTCATGATCCAGAGACTGGATGATGTCTCTTATTATCTTTTTAACTTCGAATTCTATTGGCATGGATAACCAAACTTTGAGTTCAAAATGCTCGTTTACCCTGCCATCCATGTATACCAATTTAGCAAGAGTCGTCTTTCCAATACCTCCTATTCCAACAATCGGAACGACAGCAATCTTTCCAGCTCCACCATCACCTGATCTCATCAACAGGTCTATTAACCTTTTCTTGTCTTCGTTTCTTCCAATCACATTCAAAACGGGCACAAAAGAATGAGTTTCCTTCCGCTGAACTATAGCCTTCTCAAAAACAGTACTCGGCAAGTGGAGCCGAGTTTTCTCTTCATTGATCCCGTCAAGCCTCTCCCTCAGTTCTTTCATTTTATGTGCCATCTTAAACTGGAAAATGAAGTTGGATAGCCACGAGAACAAGTAGCGTACCTTCCTTTTAAAGGTCAAATGCTCAGTCGACCTCGCCCGCTGCTGCAAGGCCTTGGCTTCGAATTCGCCTAGCACATCCTCAGCATCGTAGCAGAAGTTCTTAAGCTCCCACAGCCAATGCCTCACAGCTTCCTGTTTTGTTTGCTTCTGCTCAGCATCGGCGAGCACGTTCTGGATCGTCTCTAGCATCTTCTTGAGCTTTTCTCGGTCATCCTTGACGCCCCATACCAGTTGAATTTCTTCCAAAGCCGATGAAGTTAGTTTCTCCACAAGAGGTCCAAGGATGCTAGAGGCGACGTCAGTCATGGTTGTGAGTGGTGTTACTAGTTTTCAAGGAGGTTTAACCTAGCCATTATGCAGGAACTCATCTAGTTATCAGAAGAAGGTTACCTGAGAAGCATGATTTTGCTAGGTTCTATAGGCGAGTCATAGGAATATACATGGTGCGATGAAGTATGGACAACGTTATTCCAAAGTGTTGCACAGTTCGCTTGATTCTTGGTGGAAATCCGCAAGCAATTCGATGCTGCTCCTGTTACATTTGGAATACCTTCCTATGTTGAAAGATAAAGCAAAAGTAGCCTGAATTCTGCTGCCTTGCTCTTTAATCTTTACAACATTCCTTTCTTTTTTTCTCTGTTTCTCATAGGATTCAAATGTGCACAGAGAAGCATAAGCTCCTTTTTCATTTCATTGCATGATCCCTGTAGTAGATGCCCCCCATTTCGTCCTTCCACAAGAATGAGAATGATTGGTTTGGAAGTATATGCTGTTTCCCCTCCACAATTTTGAAAATTGTAAAAAGACTTTCTGAATACTACAAAATAATCGAAGAAATTCTAAATGATTATGGGTGTCAATAATTGTATCGCTGCTGTTCAATATTAAACAAGCGTCGAATTGCCTACACTACAACAAAAGAACAGGGAGTAGAAAAAGTAAACATCGATTCAAATTTCTTCATGATGTCCCTGATTTGAATTAAGTCTCCTGTCCCAAACATGGATGATAAATAGGGTAAGTTAGATGCAAGGTAACAACCCCATTTTTGCATGAAATGGACAATGACAAGAAGATTTCATGACAGACAGTTAAAAAGTAACACTCCGTTTAATACTCGATGCACATGAAGGATTTCTGCCGTTAGAAAGAGTTGTGAGAGTGCCAGCACATCATGTTTGGCCTTTACCCTTGTCGCACGAACGAGCGACGAGGTTTGTGTTGGTTATGCCTTAAGGATCATTCTTGGTCATTTTTGTTCTGGTCTGTTAGCTGTTTGTTTTGTTTTACTTAGTCAACAAGATAGTAGGAGTTTGTTGTTCAGTTCCTATTTTGTTGCTAGTTAGTGCAATTCAATTTTTCTTTATTTTTGAAAATGCTATGTACTCTTCTTAGAATTTTTTTTTTTTGAGTAACAAGTGCATTTTGGAGATTAAAAAAATCTTCTCTTGTTCTTCTAAATTGAGAGCACATTCTCTGTAACAACAGAGAGCACATTCTGTGCAACAAATTGGTATCAGAGCCCTATTGATCTTAAGGGACTTGTGAGAGAGTGCTAAATTCGAAGTAGAACAAGAAAGATGGAACAAACTGGTGTTCCTACTGCCTCATTCTCAAAAATCACAGCTCCAATCTTCGATGGAGACAACTACCAGGCATGGGCAGTGAAGATGCAAGCTTTCATGGAGGGTGCAGATCTATGGGAAGCTGTGGAAGAGGACTACGAAGTTACTGATCTACCCAACAATCCAACCATCAATCAAATCAGGTACCATAAAGAGAGAGTAACCAGAAAAGCAAAGGCAAAATCTTGCTTGTTTTCTGCCGTCTCCTCGACCATATTTACTAGAATCATGAAAAAGGATTCAGCACATGATATATGGAATTATTTGAAGGAAGAGTATGAAGGGGATGAGAGAGTGAAAGGGATGAAGATGCTAAACTTGTTAAGGGAGTTTGAGAGGCAGCAAATGAAGGAGAATGAGTCTGTGAAAGAGTTTGTTGATAGGCTAGTTGATATAGCCAATAAGATAAGGGTCCTAGGGACGGATATAGATGATAAAAGGCTGGTTCAAAAGATTTTGGTTGCAGTGCCTGAAAGGTTTGAAGCAACCATTGCTTCTCTTGAGAACACTAAGGACATTTCAGACATTAAACTTGCTGAAGTCCTAAGTGCTTTATAGGCTCAGGAGCAAAGAAGGCTTATGAGGAAGAATGAGCCTATCGAAAGTGCTCTGCAAGCCAAGCTGAAACTGCATACTGCAGAAAAGTGAAGAGGATGGAACCAGAATAGAAGACATGTTGAGGCCAGTCATAGTCATAGCCAGGGAGGTTCAAGTAGTGGTGGACACGATAGGAAGTGGAATGTAGTTCCATGCAAGCATTGCGGAAAGAGAAACCACCCTCATTTCAAGTGTTGGAAGAGACCAGATGTGAAGTGCAGGAGGTGTCACAAAATGGGCCATGTTGAGGCCATTTGCAGGGAAAAGCATCAGCAACAACAAGCTGAAGGTCAAACTGCAGTAGCCAGTGAAGTGGAGCACCTGTTTGTTGCCTCCTGCTTCATCTCAAATGCATCTAGAGATGGATGGCTCGTGGACAGTGGATGCACCAACCATATGACAGGTAATGAAGGATTATTTAGCAATTTAGACAAATCTGTGAAGTCTAAAGTCAGGATTGGCAATGGAGAATGCATAGAAGTAGAAGGCAAAGGTGATGTAGTGCTTGAAGGTCCTGGTGGTGTTAAGCTTATCACAAAGGTTTTGTTTGTGCCAAAGATAGATCAGAACCTGCTGAGTGTGGGTCAGTTAGTAGAGAAGGGGTTGAAGGTCGTGTTTGAGAAGAGTGAGTATGCCATAGGAGATGAGAATGGTCACATTTTTTTTAGGATTCCTATGAGGAACAAGTGTTTTACATTTGATCTAGTTGATGAGAATTATGAAGCCATGAAAAGTATACAAGATGAGGAGGAGTTATGGCATAGAAGACTGGGTCATTTCCATAGCAAGGGGCTGCAATACTTACAGCAAAATGAAATGGCAATGGGGCTACCTATGTTGCAAAAGGAAGTAATCGGCTGTAGAGCATGTTTACAAGGCAAGCAAGTGAGGATTCTTTTCAAAAGGTCAATTTGGAGGGCCAGTGAGAAGCTGCAACTAATTCACACTGATGTGTGTGGTCCAATGCCAGAGGAATCACTGAATGGCAGCAAATACCTCATCACTTTCATAGATGACTGCACTAGAATGTGTTGGGTGTACTTCATAAAGACTAAGGCTGAAGTTAATGAGATTTTTTTTAGGTTCAAAAGAGAAGTGGAGAAGGAGAGTGGCTGCAATATCAAGACAATTAGATCAGACAATGGAGGAGAATACACCTCAGGCAGTTTCAATGCTATATGTGATAATGCAGGGATCAAGCACCAACTCACTGTGCCATACACTCCACAGCAAAATGGAGTGAGTGAAAGGAAGAACAGAAGTATCATGGAGATGGCTAGATGTATGCTACATGAGAAAGAACTCCCTAAGAAGTTCTGGGCTAAGGCTGCCAACACTGCAGTCTTTCTTCTGAACAGACTGCCCACTAAAGCTCTCAACAAGCAGACACCATTTGAAGCATAGCATGGTTACAAGCCTAAGGTGAGCAACCTGAAAGTGTTTGGTTGCATTTGCTATTCATTGATTCCTTCTGTTAAGAGAGATAAGCTTGATCCAAGAGGAAAAGCATGTATCTTTGTGGGATATAGTTTGCAATCTAAGGCTTATAGAGTTTATAATCCTGCTAGCAACCAGGTTGTGGTGTGTAGAGATGTGAGTTTTATGGAAGATAAGAAGTGGGACTGGTCTGTAGAAGGTGGCAAGGCTGAAGAGGAGGTAGTGCAATTGCAGGTTGAACCAAATGAAGTGGAAGTCGAGGATCTAATTGATCATGTTCCTGTGAGAGGCACTAGATCTCTTGCTGAAATTTATGAGAGATGCAATATAGCTATGATTGAACCAGCTAGCTATAAGGAAGCAAGTGAAGATGTGAAATGGTGTGCTGCAATGGAAGAAGAAATCAGAATGATTGAGAAAAACCAGACATGGGATCTGGTTGAGAGGTCTAGAAACAGAAAGGTGATTGGTGTGAAGTGGGTATTCAGGACAAAGTTGAATCCTGATGGCTCAGTACATAAGCACAAAGCAAGACTTGTTGTCAAAGGCTATGCGCAGGTATGGGGAGTAGACTATTCTGAGACCTTTGCTCCAATGGCAAGGTTAGATACCATAAGGATGTTGCTAGCTACTGCTGCACAAAAGGGCTGGAAAGTATTTCAGCTGGATGTGAAGTCAGCTTTCCTGAATAGAGAGCTAGTGGAGGAGATATATGTTGAGCAGCCTGATGGCTTTGTAGTGAGAGACAAGGAAGATCATGTGTATAAGTTGAGAAAAGCCTTGTATGGGTTGAAGCAGGCTCCAAGAGCTTGGTATGGTAAGATTCATAAGCATCTGCAGGAACTTGGGTTTAAAAGAAGTTTGAGTGAAGTGACCCTATATGTGAAGAAAGGTATGGAAGGTGTAGCTATTGTCTCTCTTTATGTTGATGATCTTTTGGTCACTGGTGATTGCGAAGAGCAAATTGCAGAACTGAAGAGAGGACTGATGAAGCAGTTTGAAATGATTGATCTTGGAGTAATGTCCTTCTTTCTGGGAATGGAGGTGCGGCAGAGGAAAGGCGAGGTATTCATCTGTCAAAGGAAATACCTAAGAGAGATCTTAAAGAGATTTGAAATGGAGGAATGTAGAAGTGTGAACACTCCTATGAATCTAAAGGAGAAGCTGCAGAAGACTGAAGGAGCTGAGCCTGCTGATGAAGGAGTATACGGGAGTTTAGTTGGTTGCTTGATGTATCTAACTGCAACAAGACCAGTATCTTGTATGCAGTAGGTGTGCTTTCAAGATTCCTAAGTTGTGCTGGTGAAGAACACTTGGTAGCCACAAAAAGAGTGATTAGATACTTGAAAGGCACTCAGTCATTTGGTGTCAAGTTTACTAAAGTGGACAATTGCAGGTTGCAAGGCTTTGCTGATAGTGATTGGGCTGGTTCAGTCGAGGATATGAGGAGTACAAGTGGTTTTTGTTTTACTTTGGGATCTGGATGTTTCACCTGGAGCTCAAAGAAGCAAGAAGTGGTTGCTCAGTCTACTGCAGAAGCTGAGTTTCTAGTAGCTACTACAGCAGCCAATCATGCAATATGGTTGAGAAAGCTGATGCAGGATCTGGAAATTTAAGTTGAAGGACCAACCGAGATACTTGTGGACAACCAAGCTGCACTAGCCATATCTCAAAATCCTGTCTTTCACGGGAGAACCAAGCATTTCAAGATCAAGTTCTACTATTTGAGGGAAGTGCAACAAGAAGGTGAAGCGAAGCTACTCTATTGCAAGACAGAAGATTAGGTGGCTGATGTGTTTACTAAGCCACTGCAAGCAAACAGACTTGAGTTACTAAAGAAGAAGGCTGGAATGTGTTCTGCTCCTTAAGCTAAAGAGGAGTATGTTGGTTATGCCTTAAGGATCATTCTTGGTCATTTTTGTTCTGGTCTGTTAGCTGTTTGTTTTATTTTACTTAGTCAACAAGATAGTAGGAGTTTGTTGTTCAGTTCCTATTTTGTTGCTAGTTAGTGCAATTCAGTTTTTCTTTATTTTTGAAAATGCTATGTACTCTTCTTAGAATTTTTTTTTTTTTTTGAGTAACAAGTGCATTTTGGAGATTAAAAAAATCTTCTCTTGTTCTTCTAAATTGAGAGCACATTCTCTGTAACAACAGAGAGCACATTCTGTGCAACAGTTTGCAATCGAAATGCTTCGGACCGTGGTAGTCACTACAAGTCCCGAGTAGGATCGGCAAAGACAGCTCCCGACTAAAATCTCTTATCCATAACAGAACTCAGTGAGGGTAGCATTCACAAACCACATTGTTACATGAAGATATTGAGCTTTGGACACCAACAGCATGTAACTAAATTTGAACCGATGCTAGTACTTCGCGGCTTATAGAGAGTTGTTAGACAATAGGACAGGGAGAACTCGAGGAATGTTTCATATGAACTTTATGTGAGCCGGGACATGGCTTTCATAGGAAGCCAGTCGTTACATGCCACACTACACCCTAGTTGACAAGGCATCAGATACAGAAGGCAGAAACTCATGACGGGTCAAGATTCAAGATTCAGGGCGGGATTTGACGATGAAGTTTCGACGACAACTGGCTGGCCTATTTGTCCGAGGCCATGCCTGAAACTTCTTGTCACCATTCTTTGCTGGCAATGGTTGTTCAGGCGTGGTTCTTGAATACTAAAACAGAACAGGGAGACAAAGAATTGAACCGATACAAGTACTTACACACCCTATAGTGCGTTATTAGACAAATACACCAAATTTTAGGAAGACCTCGTACAAACATGATATTCAAGCCAGGACATGCCTATCACCAAAAGCCAGTTGCTATTTGCCACACTAGTTGACAAAGCATTAGATACAAAAGGCAGAGATCCGAGACCATTAAGATTCAAGATTCAGGGTGGGATTTGACGATGAAGTTTTGACGGCTTATAGGATTCATAACGACTGGCGGGCCTGCCGTCCTAGGCCATGCCTGAAACTTCTTGTCCGTCTCTTCCCACCATTCTTTGCTGGCAATGGTCGACGGTGTGGTTCCTGAATACTCAAACAAACAGGAGGGAAAAGAAAATTACACAGCATTCGCATTCACAACTTTCTGGTCAAGAGATGCATCCAAATACAGCAGTCAAACAAGACAATCGTAACTTTCACTTGCCTCCAAATATCTTCTTGTCGGCAATAAAGTGGTCAGCTGCAAATGCGATTGCAAATGATCCGAGCACAGCAGGTATTATGTACTTGGCCGGCATTTTTCCAACTGAAAAAGAAAATGGGATGGAAAAATAGAAGAAAGAATAGATACATAGGCGAGAAAACAGAGAGTGATCCTAGTATTTACATACATAAAGAAGGCTCTGAAGGTTGAGTTTAGGACGTTCATTTTACATTTTTAGCTGATTTCTTCTTTCAGACAGAAAGAGATCCTTACAACTACAGATGCCCTTAGTCTCCTATAACATTGCCCAAATTGGCGATCTATCGAGCACTTACCTGAAACCCAGATGGGTGATAGGAAAAGCATTGCAAAGAAGGGGAAGACAAGGTTGTTATTGCATTAAACCAAAAAGAGGCGAAAAAGCTTCATGGTGAGGGATAGACAACACAGATACCAAACTGAGACTTTAACAGGAGAATCCTGATTACGATATCTAGTGCTAAGCATGCCTAGCTCTTTCACTGCAACAATTTCAATGATCTCGAACACAAGCATTCCATAAGATTCAGAATGTACAAGCATAAACTATGACTCCCTCAGACTAACCGAACGAAGCCGCACCAATCGAACTCAAACAACCCAAGAACATAAATCCTGAGAGCAATTCTACAACTAATGAAACTATGTTGCAATCTCATGCCAATTACTAGACATTATTATATCATTGACCATGATGGAGCAACTTTTTAGACAATCATAACCCAACCAGGTCTGAGCCACTTTGAGGACCCATCTCTAACTTCAACTTTATCTCGCCTCTTCTTTTCTAATTCCCAAGTTCCTACAGCTGCACGACACTCTTGAATTTCCGAAATTCCTCATCTTTACTGAACCATCCCCGCCACAATCTCAAAGTAAGCCAACCCAGCAAGTGCCCACACACGTTTCAGTGAAACCTACTAGGATTTCGACCTCTCCCCCACACACCCAATAAGAAGAAGTAGCTCAAACCCAAAGTTCCTACAGCTGCACGACACTTTTGAATTTCCGAAATTCCTCATCTCTACTGAACCATCCCTGCCACAATCTCAAAGTAAGCCAACCCAGCAAGTGCCCATACACGTTTCAGTGAAACCTACTAGGATTTGGACCTCTCCCCCCACACACCCAATAAGAAGAAGTAGCTCAAACCCAAAAACCTTCCCCACGTTTTCTCTGCATTTTCCCACAAACACCCAAACAGAGAGCTTTCCCACACAAGACGAAAATTCTCACTCACCTGAGACCAGACCCCGTAAGGCTTTGCTCCGAAGTATGTCGGGACGAAGAAAGATGACTTTACCACAGAACCCAACCTGCTTCGAGTTTGTCTCGATAGCTTCTCGAGCCTTCCCTATGTGTTGCCCCGTGTATCGCTGCTGCGACAGATAACCCGATTCTTGGTTTTTCTTCTATGCTCCCGTGCCCATGAAAAGTGGCTGTAGCCATTTTCTAATGAGGTTCATTAATCACATTAACCACGTTAATCTCCACGCGTTTCCGCGTTTAAATTAATTAAAGGAAAAATTCCAAATAAGGATCCAAAGTGCTCTTATTGTCTCAAATAAGGGCCCCACATGAACTTTGTTTTAAATAAGAGCCTGAAGTGCCTTCATTTTTTTTCAAATAAGGGTTTGGAGTGAACCTCGTTTCAAATAAGGGCTTGAAGTGGCCATGATGTCTAAAAAAAAGACCTGATTTCAAGGGTATTTTCGTCATTTTTTTATTTGATTTTTTTCTTTTTATTTGTCTCTTCCTTTTCTATTTTCTTAAAAATTATAAACAAAACCACACACACACCCGCTAAGTCATGCCCTTTTCTGTTTTCTTAAAAATTGACGAAAATACCCTTTAAGACGGGCCCTTTTTTTAAACTCTATGGCCACTTCAGGTCCTTTTTGAAATAAGGTTAACCCGGTGCCCTTATTTGATAAAATGAAAGTCCTTCGAGCCTTTATTTGACATTTTTCCTTAATTAAATAATATCGAAGCCTCATTTATATTAAAAAGAAAATCAATAGTCACGTATTAAATGTTACTGAGCATCGTGAAAATTACTGACCACATGAAAATTTCGCTTTCGTGTTTAAGTTACTAAGTATCTTGAAAGTTACTTTGACTTAAAATTAAATCACCAATCACATGTTATATTAATCCCATATAAAATGTGCCTGTCCTTTATAAAAAAAATTACTAATTATTTTGTTAGTGAGTTTTAATAGTTATTCTTTTATGACAACGTTTACTTGATTTATATCCATTTGATCGTATGGCTCTCTTTCTTTCTTTCGAAAATTAACAGCCAAGATTGCCCTCCGAATTCGGCGTAGCAAAATTTAAAAATATCGAGTTTCAAAAAGTCTTTGCAAGAATTCTAAATAAATTCACACTTTAATATTTATTTATCGAAAACTAAATATGAATAAATTAGTTGCTCCAACCAAGCCTCGTCAATTGCCCACAAATAAAGATTAAAAGAGGAGCGGTCAATTTATTTACCTTGAGAATTTAGAAATTTTCGCGAGAAAAAACCTTTTGATTACGAGATTCATGAATAAGCCGCGTAAAACTAGCATTGTTTCACGAAGATTGTTGGAATCAACCATATTACATTGACAAGAGCCCAAATGTTAAGTGATCCACTTCCCAAAGCAATAGCCACGAGAATGGAATGAACACTAATCACACATTCGGCACAATCCTAAAGAAAGCTACTCTACTTGCTCTTGGCAGTCAAATGTAGTTGATGGACATAACATTTTTAGTAATAATGTAGAAGGATTTCCAGATGTTATGTCTTGTTGGAGAATGTCATTCGGCTTCAGGCCTCGAAACTTGCCTACATCTCCATCCGAATACGAAGAAGGTAAAGGAAAACAAACAGGGAGGAGAGAGAACTGAAAGCCCTAGCTATACATCAGAAGGATTCAACTAAGAAATGTATGTGAACCCAGATGGGGTACCAACACTCTAGGAAGAGGACTCATGAGAATGTCCCCCCAATCTGAGCAACACTTGAAGAATGAAAGAATTTGGGTATGGAGTGACAAAATCGTCGGAGCCTTGACCAGCTTCTCCTGCATTCCGAGAAGACTGTATGTACCATAACTACACGACGAATGCTTTGAAGCCTGGGAAGTCTTTGAGCTCTATGTCCAACCGTCACTAGCTTTATGCCAGTGCGTCCTGAACCCATGTCATCTTCATACTCCTGAAGGATCAGCAACCTGCAGCTTTTAAAAAGTTGTCGTATGGACTTGAAGCAGGTAGTCTGAAGAAGCTCGGGTTATGCTGGTATTCAGTCGAACACAAAAATGTGGCGGTGCCAATGGTAGGTTTCTGCATATTGGCATCCTGATCATTATCTAGGAAAGGATTGCCAACCTGAAATGGTTTTTTGTTGGTTGAATATGTTAGAAGCTGGCATTTCTAAGAGAAACTACAGAGAAAAGGTAAGGGACCTCGGAAATTATATTGACTGAATCAAGTACCCTGAGGCTGTGGATGTAGCACCATTTGATGAACTACAAATTGAGTACCTTGATGTTGGGCAGCCCGTTTCGGCTTAATATATGATGCCTTTGCCTTGTGGCTTCTCTCTTGGAGAGAAGAAGACGCAAGGCAAATAGAAAGAAGGCACCAGGGCTTTCATGGGAACGTAAAACACATGCAGACAAGTTATGGTACTTTAAGTTATGAATCACTTACCCTGTGGTTTTGAGTACCCATCTCCGCAGGGAAGTGAGATCCCATCTTCACGTCATTATTCTTTTGCAAAGTTAAGTTTCTCAAGCTTTCATGTTTCTGCTGGACGCTCATCAAGTTGGACATTTTCTGCTGCTTTCCTATGAGAAGTGCTTCACAGTGCCGTGCGACTTCCTTGTAAGGCGCATCTGGGGCAGTTGAAACAGATAGTCTCCCTACTTGATGTGCAGTCTCCAGTACCTGAAAATTGGAGAACCAAACCAACATTATGGAAAGAGAACTATTACACAAGTCAAACATTGCAGAATCAATAACTGTCAATTCCATATTAGTAGCTAAGTAATAATACAGATCACATACAGATTCTAGAAGTTGATCTATGCTCAAGAGATTGGGTACGCCCACGGCAATGTCCTCTAAATTCTGTTTAGTTTGACTTTCAAATGAATCCGTAAAAGCATCATCTTCCATAGGTAATAAAGGAGGCTGTTGGATTGAAAAGAAAAACAGAAATTGAAGTTAATGTCATTTATATAAAAAGAAAGTAAATATAATTGGCCACAAGAATTACATTATCATGAGATTCGCTCGTTCTGGATTCAAGCTGATATATTTTGCACGGAGAGTCCGTGAATGATTGGGACCCCAGAGGACAGACATCATCAGGCAAAAATTCACTGAGAAGTTGCTCCCTAACGATGGACAGCTCAGACTGCGTAAAAGATGTCGGAGCTCAAGCAACATGTCAATATACAAAGCATTTATTAACATTCAGGTGATAAAGGATATCTAGAAGTTACTTCCGGCAAGCTGCCCAAAGTCTTCAAAATTACAGAAGCACAGGATTCCCTTGTTTGATCCTCTGTGAACTGAATGTGAGAGAGAGATTTTAAGGCAGCGGCATCATCTTCTATTGATCCGTAAACATTGGTTTGACGTCCAGATCCAGTGTCTACAGCCTGTAACTTGCGATCTTCAACTAACTTCAGAAATGGATCGGCCTGATTCCAGCACAAAAAGATTATTAGACCTAATAAAGTTTACTTGTTGCCGACAGCTTGACTGGACACTTGAGGAAGATGGAAAGAATCTCTTTTTGGAAAAACAAAGACTCCAGTATTTACACAATAAGAGTGTGCTATGCGATAGAACGAAATGTATTTTCGCATGAAGAATTCCTTGGAAGATAAAAATTATCAAAGGGTTGAAATAAAACTCGCACCGTTCTTTCTGTAAGTGCTATCTTGGCACAATGAACAAGTGGAACAATTCCATAAGCTATTGAAGAGAATATGATCATTGAAGTAGACAACGTGAAAAGGGACCTCCGACGTGATGGTGGCAATGGTCCTGGAGAATGAAGCATATGAGCCACATTTAGAGTGAGATATAGCAGATGTTTTACTTGAAGTAAAGCTCGTCCAAGCCCAACATTTTAGTATGGCATAACCTATGTCTGCGTCTTTGCGATTTGTAAAAATTACAGGGAGCCATTACTGTGGTATCTTAACTTATCTTTCAAATTATATACGAAACACGGACAAAAGAATTCTTTTCGTTCTTTTTCAAATATTGACCTGAAGTAAGCAAAAGAACCTCCTGACTACAATGATCGTTGTCATCTCAGCATAGGCACAGAGACATCTACAGTTTTTTCAATTCAGGAAATAAAGTATAAGAATTATTAATTGATGCAAAGTCAAATCAGTTGGCTGAGACAGAAATTATCAGCTTTAAACATAGAAATCAGATAAGTTATGGAACCTGAAGCTATGGCATTTCTGGTCCCGCAATGAAGAGACAATCAACCTCATAGGGACAATTCTCAAATCAAATTGACATCGAGTAATTCTACCTTGAATCTTATCATGGCAAGGCATGGGAAAATCAACAACATTCTAAGAAATCAAAGCTAGCAAAGCCACAGCAAGTCACGAAACATTGCCCAGCAGTTTAAACTGCTAGAGAACCTTAAAATTAAGTCAATCAACAAAACAACTCTTGCATGCTAAAGAGAACCTACAAAGAAATATTTTCTAGAGCTTCATTGATGGTTATGCTTTAAAGGGGCTTTCTTATGTAGTCCAAGCGGTTCAGGATCCTACCCACATTTAAAGCATCGATCATTTTTCAATCAGCCTAGCTTAACATAACAAATTGAGTGACATTACATGCTACTAATTGGTTGAATTATAGAGTCTATCTTAGCATCACTAGTCCCTTTATTTGACATCAGTAATTTCATTGATGGTTATGCTTTAAAGGGGCTTTCTTATGTAGTCCAAGCGGTTCAGGATCCTACCCACATTTAAAGCATCCATCATTCAACCTTGCTTAACATAACAAATTGAGTGACATTACATTTAAAGCATCCATCATTTTTCAATCCACCTTGCTTAACATAACAACTTTAGCATCGCTGGTCCCTTTATTTGACATCAGTAATTGCAAGAACAATCATTCATAATACTAGGCACATAAAAACTGATTGTCATCACAAAGGAAAAGAAATATCAATCCTTGTCCGGTAAAACCATAAATAATACATAAGATAAAAGTTTAGTAGATGACCTCCTTCTTTGAGAGAAATATTACGCAAGGAAAAGGCGAGCTGGAAACTTCGAACCAGCGCCTCATTGCTGGAATTCTGCAAGTAAGACAAAAAATTTATGAACAGAGCCTATAGATTTTATTCATCAAAATAATGCCATCCAAGTACTAAAATACAGGCATTTACATTGACCGGCATTCTACATGAAATCATTCATCAAAAACTCGAAGGACGAAAGTATGCAACCGCATTACCGATCTGTTAAGGCTAAGTTTATTATGTGTCGAACATGACCCAATGACCAATTTATCCCAATCAAACATCACAGAGCCAAAGGTGCCTGATGTGGAACGAAACCTGATTCAATTTGTTTGCCATGTCCAAATGTCCTAAGACGGCCGCTAATGTCCCAAAATAAAAAAAGTAAGAACAGCTGAATTGTTCCTAGAGTAAATGACCAGAAATTTATGGTCCAAATCGTGCTCATCATGTTAAGTATGCCGCACTTACTTTTCTTGATATCTTTCTACACATCCTTGATAAACAAAGAAAAAAAAAATTGACAGGCAAGATTACACAATCCGAACTTAGTAACACCACATTCTGGTTTCGTGAAACTTGTAAAAACAACATCTAAGTCTTTTGCCATGGAGAACAACCACACTACGAAGAAAGTCTTTTGCCATTAAGTGAAACTGGTTGCGTGGATCCTCTTGCAACTGAACTGCAGTAATTCTTTCAATGGTGTGACAACATGAATATAAATGATGAGAAGGAATGCATTTGCATGACATGTAGCGCTATACAATCTGAGAACTGAACCTAAGTGATACCTTGGCTCTAGAAAACAGCAATACAAGGCTGTATGTGTGCGCAATAGCTTCAAAATTTTCAGGCATGTTTGCTGGGGAAATAGACTGCGCCCAAATGGATGAAAGTAACAGAGTGATCTGGCGGCTACTCAACCTGAGAGGAACAGCCTCCTGAAGTCCAAAAAACTTAAAAACTGTCATCTCATGCATATAGGAAATATGTATTGCTACACCTAAAGAAAAATATTCTTCACCATGCAAAAATGACCAAATTGATATAAGAGAAAATACCATTTCATCTCCAATTAAAAGTTAGAATTGCATACAAGAGAAAAAGATGCTAAATTGGATTATAGTCGTCTATCAACGTATCGACAAATTGGTCCGATTCACTTTCAAGTTGAAGACCCATTTATTACAGATAAGGATACTACTGCACCATAAAGCAGCAAGATGAAAGACTCAATGAAACAAAAAATGGGGTGGCCAAGACTTGTCATTTAGCATCAGTCTAAGACTGACAGATGCATCTTTGAGACTCACCAATTCCTTCTTTAACTTGCTCACAGGATTTACATCTGTATCCAGTGGTACAGAAGGATTTCTGATGCTGTATGCTCGACTGTATGTTGACTTCAATCTGCTCAGCATCCCAATGTTGTTATTTCTTGTATCCCCCTCACTTTTTTCTTTATCATCCTGAGGAGCGTGGTCTCTCGACAGAATCTTCTCGTTTCTCAGCTTCTCAAAGAGGGCAGCGGAAGATGAAAATACTGAGACAGTTCTTGAAAGCGTCCTAGGAAGGTCTGGCCCCTTCTGGGACTCAGAAATAACAGAAGATAGGCAGGGGCAAACTGAAGATGGAACAAGAACAACTGAAAAGATGCGGTGAGCTGCAACTCTTGTTTCATGGTCTGGATGCACCATAGCTGGCAGTAATTGATGGAATAGAGCCTCTGGGAATGCCTAAAAGAGGAGGAAGTAAACATCATTTATCAAGATGAAACCGGCAAAGACATAATAATGAAATACTTAAACTTAACTTCTTGCCTTATTCTGATATGTCAAATTTGGTAGAGAAGCAACAATTTGGGCAGTGCGATAAACAGCAGAAATTGTTGTTCTGGCTATAACTGTAATGGTGGAGACATTCTCCAGCATGACAGCCATAACGTCAAGTATTGGACCTGCATCTCCTACCTGTCACAATGTCAATGCAGTCTATAACCCAACATCGCGTACAAATTATCTGTCCAGGAAAAAGCTATAAAAGTATCGCGAATAGCACAGACAACAGATCAATAAGCATTAGCTGAGAAAGAAAAGTGATAAACGGAATGCCAGCCTCACAAGCAAAAAAAAAAGACCAAATAGAGGATGCAAAACTTAGAGAATAGAACCTTAAGAGACAGTTGGACCAGACACTCGTCCACGACCTCTTGGAATTTTCTGTTCCATTTAATTACATCTGCTCCCAGATTAGCATCATCAAGCGAGCAGTGTATACTTTTCCTCAGATGCCTCATGACATCACTTACTGCACCTATAATGGCTACTGAAGGTTCAACCTTTGCATGCTGAGCCAGGAAGGTTGTCACCTCAACAATGTCAATCTGCATACTGGGATGTTTAAGGACATTTCGATGATCAAGATGCTTGATTAGTATGGACAGCAAAAAGTGTGTACTTTGACCTGTGAGGAAAAATAAAAACAGGATCTGTCATGAACAAAAAAGTAAGTTTGCAGATTGGCAAAAATCTCTGGCAATGGGCTTCTACTGCAATTAATAAATCCAATTACCAGAACTCTCCATCAAAATTTGCATGTCCTTCAGGACAGGAAAGGCAAGACCATGTTCTGAAGACCACAAATTTCCATTATCAAAATAACGGAACAATGATTCTAATACTCGCCGGATTGTGGTCGCCTCCTTGGCTAGCTTGGCCATGTTATGAACACAAACCCGGGACCAAAAGCAAGGGTTCTTCGCATCCCTATTGGCATAAAAAGGAGCAGTAAAATTCTAGACTGTTCTTAATTACAAATTACGACAAAAGCAAATACGTAATATCAAATCCATTTCATGAGAGATTACACTGTCGCATTTACTTCTCCTTTGTCATTAACAAGGTCCTTCCAAGAAGGAACCCTGATTGTGACTTCTGGTGATGCAGAGACATGACCCTCATGTTTTAGCACTTCTTGTACCCAACGATTCTCAGAACCTTGCTTGTTTGGGTCTTCAGAGACTTTCTTAGCATGCCCATAATTTTCCAAGACCACAGAGACCACCTTAATAGTGAAAGGGAAAAGAGAAAGTAAATAGGTAGTGTTAACAGACTTGCTGGTTTGTAAATAAATTTGTCGGTTGTTACTCGCAATATGGCAAAGATGCTAAGAGGATTTTGTATTTAAATCATAGAGATCAATTACTCTGACAGAAATAAACCTTTGAGGATCATCATATGCTGGTCAGTATAGTTTGATCCAAAGCTTTAGTTGCAACGTGTAGTGGGAGGGAATAGTCAATATTGACATTTAACGAAAAAAGAACTATCGTGGTCAAGTTTGAAGGTGCATAGTTAGGCAGGATGTTTTAAGGTACAAAGTTGTGCAATGATGTGTAAACTGTGATCCAAAGCTTTTGTTAGCATCAGCTGTGATCTAAAGTTCGGCATGATGCTTGAAGGTACAAAGTATGTGAAGGGTTCTACATATGCAAGCATTCTGTTTCCCAGAATAAGAGTGTGGGTGGGGCAAAAAAAAAAAACAGCTCAAGGAAAATCCTATCATCAAGACATGAACTTCGTGCAGATGCTGAAAAATGTGGAATTGCAATGAGAATCGGCAAATTCTTCAGGCAACAGTCAAGAAAAGCACTTCGATATACTCACATTGTCAAACTCGCCTGAAAAATGTGAATATTCACCCATGAACCAGATCTGCACAAGAATACGTCAGGTTTAGTGCTTCAGCGCAGATCGCAAGGTAACACTTGAATGGTCATTAAAACCAATGAATAGCAAGGTGATTACTCAAACTTTAAGAATGCATACAATGCAACTACCACTACAAGCTAAACATCCCCTGTTAGTGCAAAATATAATATCCTATCTTACAAGCAGATCAAGCATCCATATATTTTACAAATCTAATTGAAAAATGCTCCAGATTATCCCACAGGTATCAACATCTTACGGCTAGGTACAAATACCAACCAACTCACTCTCCTTGTGAGTCCTACACTATCCTCGAATTACCCCAATAGACTATGGGTTACTTGCTATTTCCTCCGTAGACTACAATAATAGTTACAGCTCTAAAAGTGCAAACCATGTCCCTCAATCACAAACCACGTTCTTCCTTTGCAGACATGGATCAGAAGAACATTTTTCAAATTCACTTGATTCAAGGCCATTTCACGGTTCATAAATTTGCTCTCAGTTGGGCCAAATCCTTAAAAGAGAACTCCATTTGTCCATATGGAGTGGGTGCTACCTAGAGATCATACAACATTTTCACTCCAATCTATGTGGGACTAGGGTCTCAGGTCACGAATCTTGACATTCTACCACCGTCCTTGATTCACCAGCCACAGAGATGGGAAGTCCCGGAGGCTAGGGACCCACAATGAAAGGTGTCCGTCTCAAACAAGCCACCACCAGACGATTCAAAGACATCAGCATGAACAAATTGCCTTCACAGCGCAAGAGTAACTTCTTCGTGCAATGATAAAACCAATTCAAAGGTAAAGGGAGTGCTTATCTAGAGTTCTTGGAGACTAAAATGACATTAAATGGCCCCTTGCCACATTATACTCTCCCAAAAGAGGCTTCAATAAGTGAAATAGAAGGGAGCTAATGGCATGATGCCACCGGATCAACTTCTGCTTGAGGAATAGCTTCATAACCAAGTTCTACTGATGACATAAACTGAAATGGGGCAGAAGAGAGAAGGAGAGAGAGCTGAACCCATGTTCATGTGGTGAACAGAATCACAATTATTCTGTCTCTCCTCTTTCCATTTGATCAGAAGATACAATATGGTTAATATACTATCAGTATCTTTATTCTCATTAGCTATTTCTCTCCACAAATATAAGGTCAAATGAAACCTTAAGGTTATGCAAGTAACTGGAACAAAAGAACATACCATAGAAGAAAGTGCCTGTAGACCAGCCGCACGTAAATGCTGTGCTCTCTCATCTTGGCCAAGTTCTTGAGCTAACTGACAGAGCTTCGGAATAAAGCCTTCTAAGTTAAACATGTAGGTGCCATCCCTCTACAAAATCAGATTAATTAAGAAAAACTTTGACGTTCACATGAGGACCTCGACAAGTAAAATTCACAATCTAAAGTAAAGTTTACATATCCACCATTAGAACTCACTTGATTATTTACAAAGTCAAAAAGGTTCTGACATCCTATTAGTTGCATCTCATCCTGTCTTGTTTGATCCAGCAAAATGCTAATTATGCTCAGTAGACTACTTGCAAACAGAGGCCTGTAACATAAGTTTAAGGTTAGACAGCACACACATAGTCGATGGATATAAGACAAGTGACTCTGCCTCTTTCCTGATCAGGAGATGGGGAAAAAGGCCACGTGACATATGCAACAGGTACAAGCCATTCCATTGAGCTACATATAATAAGAGGCAATAAATGGAGAGCAAATCACCATGGAGCACGTCCACAGACTTCAATTGCTATGATTCCAAGTTTGTGAATCAATGCTGAAGAGTACTATGGGCGAATGATTTCAGTTGTTGTACAAGGTTCCAAGCAGCCCAACATACATACTCTGACTAAATTTCACGGTTGAAAAAGTGAATCGGGAAAAAGCCTCTTTATCTTGCAGTCTCTTTAAAATACATGACAGTTTGTTTGCTGAAACTCATTTTTCCGCACTAACTAAACTAAGTTGCAACTATTAAGCACCAATCCAGGCACAAAACCACTGTTTAAGGAAAAAAAATGTCTTTCCCACTAGATAAGTTGACAGATCCATTGTTTTTGTGCAGGAAATGCCAGAGTCCATTCTGCTCATATAGTAAGCTTCTGTAAATATTTTCCCTGAGACTCGGCTGCACAAGCATGATAGAGTTCCCCACCATAGAACTCAACAGTTACACCTACTTCCATTATGATATTCTTGCATCAAATACAAAAACCAAACCAACAAAATTTTTGCAGAGAACTGTTCCCAGTATGGCAAGAAGGGCCACAACTGAAAACAGTAATTTAAAGGACGGTCAGATCATCTGCCATTGATACAGGTACATGAACCCTGTACTAAGATATCATTACAGAGTGATGTATATGAATGCCATATGGAGAGAACGGATACGTATTGAGGGAAGGCAAACTCACATTTGATCCTTACAAGAAATTAGCAATTTCCTGTAGATACACATGACAATCTTGGCAGATCGAAAATTTTCAGTTCTCAACTCCTTGTAACATCTTTGTTCAAGTGTGCTCGTGATCTGTTCAGAATTAGCAACTATCACCAAGATGAAAAGACAAAGCATAAAGTCTAGCATTTTCTAAACGAACTTGTAAGCCTTCTACTATAAACCAATTACCAGATACACATAAACAGTAAGACAAATAGAACTTTTCCTGTCAGTGCTGAATTTAAATAAAGTTAATAAGGAGAAGAAAATGCATTGGAAATTTGCAAATCAGTCCACACGTTAAAGAAAAAAGTTTTCGAACAATATCAAAAGAAGCATAAATGACGAGGGCAAAAATTATGAGAGGCACCTTGAAATTTTAATTAATTATCCTGCACAATGTTTACTTCGGAAACCTAAAATGACCAACCTGAGGTCTGAAGAACGATTCTACAATATTTCTTTTCTTTCCAATGTCAATGGGATATTTTCATATATAGTGCAGACAAGGGGATGGAGAGACCTGAACTTAGACACAACACCTCAAAAAGAATGGCCCCCACCAAGTGAGTCAGCCCTTGTTTCTTTAAATTCATTGATCTAATAGGTGTAATAACAAATTTGCATCTTAATCATGAAAATATTTCAGATATATTTGCATATCAACAATGCTTGTGGTTTCAAGAACTCAGGTTGATGCAAGTGTAGGTTTTCCAATTAGAAGGTTTGACTTTGAAAAAATATTGTGCTTGTTCCTTAAGATTGATATAGCATGGCTGTCTTTCGACCCAAAAAAAAAAATATAGCATGGCTGTCTAGACAAACCAACGTTTTTTCTCTCTATCCTCAGCCATGCTGAAACCCCATGTATATATGAACTGGCAATTCCCCAGAATGCGGGCCCAACAAGTGTCACGACCTTCAGTTTCCTATGTGATACGGTTAGCTTCTAAACTTCAGAGTGTATTACATGGCAGTTACCATGATTGCCAGAGTATAAAGAGAGGGAGCTATACTTTTTAAAGCTCTTCCTTTCCCACACAAGTCAACATGCTTGGCACCTGAATGAGTTATAGTCCACACCGGGGAAAATAGTCATTGATTGTTGAGTCATCCCTAAAAGTAGACATTTGCTGAGGGCTGAGAATATCACTGAGTGTTTACAACCACAGAGATGCGACCTAACCCTTTATAACTCTCCTACGTACAGGAACCACGGAATTACAGACTTTAGACATTACACTAGCAAGATCAATTTCTTGACTTTGTCCACAGTGACACCACTTGCTTGGATTATCTTTACAACGACGGGACCAGAACCCAAATCTAAAAATCATCAAACAGCCAAGTTACCTCAGAAAATTAATTACATCTGAGAGTTCAATTTAGCGCATCCAGAGTTAAAGCTTCTTCTAGCTGGTAAATTGTGGCATTTTGCACGAGTCAAAGTCCACCCATTCTTTGTCAAGCAATTCCAAATCTCTTGTTGGTTACATCTGCCCTGTTAATTTCTGATCAAAGGCCGTCTTAGCAGCAATGTCTAATTTCTATGTGAATTTTTCAGAGGCATATATAGCTATAAACATCAATCTCAAAGCCCTTTGTGTCAACATAGTTTTCAGTTTCAGAGCTCCACTGGACAGGAACTTTGGAACATCAGAAGCTTCGGATTATCCTCCGATCTTTTTGTTTTTTTGGGCTTAAAAGGATTACCCTTCACTCTTGATTTCAAACTATATTCCTGCTTCTATGCTCTGATTTTGAAGGGTCCATGCCAAGTCATAGGCTTGTTCAAAATAACCATCTAAACTCTCCAGAAAAAATCATTCAAATTTTTCTATTTCTTTTTGCTGGATACAATTGATAGAGCAATTGATAGAAGAGGTTCTATAACAAGCTACAGAATTTCCATTAAAGTATCAAACCAACTTCATTATTCAAAGCGCAAAGCTCTTCTACAACAGAATAAACTCCTCAAGATGCAATACAACCAGATATTAGTTAACCAAAAACTCAATCCAGTCAAGTGAACCCACCAATTGACAATGCTGAATGGATATACGGTTCTACATTGTGGCCCAGTTATTTTCAGCATAGTTGAGCATAAATAAGAATGCAAATCAGGACATTGTCTATCCCACGACAGTACCTTTGGTATACGCAAAGGATTTTTAGCAGCATATTCACACAGTTTCCCAATTTTCCGGTCATTTGGTTCTTCATCCTGTCATAATGCAAAGCAACATTCGTTGACAGTACATAGAAGAAAGAATAATACAGAATAAGAATATCAACAGCTTGTAAAGATTTGGGTTTTCTAAAATATAGAAAGGTAATATTCCCTCTTGTTTTGTACTAAATATTCACTGTGTTAAGATACATATGAGCACTCCAGAGGCAAGTCCCTATTAGTGCAGTGAAACCATGCTCAACTTCGAAAAGGACTGACACAAAGAGTTGAATCAACGGAGCCACTAATATCTGCGTTAGGAGGAGGCCAATAAGGTACTGTGGCAAAGAGGCCTAATATCAGTTCCAACCAGTCATTCTCTCATCTTTGCCTGAACGCATTCAAGAGCATAGATGTGCAACCCTGTGGATGCAATTATGACTAGAGTATCTTCTATAGCTCCGGATTATCCCAATGATTTATCCTGACATCTATCAATCTGTGACGAGATCACTTCTATCTCTTCCGGATTCATCTTGTTGATCATGATTGCAATGTTAGAGAGTTGAGTTTTGCAGCACGTGGCTTGTATCCTCTAGTAAAGCAATTGACAGAGACAATGGTTTCTGCTATTGAAGCTTGCTTAGTAGCATAGGTGCTGTCTAGGTCATGATAGACTCCTGCTCTTGCTTACCAAACATTTAATAATAATAAGCAAGCCCTTTGCTGTGATGCTGGTGCTGTCTACACTTAGTGAAGAAACCAAAAGCTTGATCGAAAAAAATAATTTTACCACACCAACTGAATTCGAAAGTCATGCATAGATTTAAACAAGCCCAGCAAGCTCCTTTTTAAGTCTTAATCAGCTAATAAATTGCAAAACCATCATTTGCTGACGCCCATAATATGAAAAGTGAAACTGAGCTTGAAGATCGCTAACCTGGTTTTTCGGGAATATATCGGAAATAAGCTTCTTGTACCTCTTCACAGGCTGTCTAGACCTCGCCCTCATCGCCGGGCAGAAGAAACAAAGACTGCCGCAAACAGGCAAAACTTGCCTGGAGATCACGCCCGAAATAACACTCATGTTTTCCAAATCACCCCGCAACCGCAGCTGGAAATTTCAAAGATAATTCCGACCCCCCACACAACCCTTCTTTCCCTTGCAGAACCAATGTCAGAGCTTGTACCGTGGGCACGCAAGAAGGGAAAGAAAGGCTGCCCGGCAATGGAACGCGTAACCTCGTCAATTCGACGACCAGCCTGCAACGATCATCAATCTAAGGTCACTTCTAGCTCCCCCTAACAAATGCTGATTCCCAAATTTCAAAAATAAGAAAAACTAAAAACAAAAAAAGAAAACCCATCAATCAATGAACCCATACGAGCTTAATGTCCGCAGATTTTACGCAGATTTCAGCAAAATGCATGAGCAAATGAAGCTCGGCATAGGATCACATCAACCAAAAACGGGGAGACAGCGCATTGAGAGATGAACAAGATGGTCATCCGAAAAAGGAAAGAAAAAATGGGGATCAAATGTGGGTGCGAAATTGAAAGAAGAAAGAGAGAACGACAAGAATACCTCGAAAATCATTGAGAGAGCAGGCGGAGAGGCTGGAAATCCTTGGAACCCATGCGATGAAAATTGCAAATTTCTCTGCGATGCGAAATGTGGCACCGCAAAACTCTCTCTCTCTCTCTCTCTCTCTCTGTTCGAATGAGCGCCTGCCGAAGCGCTTGTAAATGTCTATTAACGCATTCAACGGTTTCGACATGTGTGGGTCTCACGCGACATGATTGTGGAAGGCCACCATCACAGCTGAACACTTTCTTTTTTTTTTGTTGGATTTCTTGAGCTCTTATTTTCTTCCGACCAACAAAGGATTTCTCTTTCTCTTATTTTTCTTTTTCTTTTTTAAACTGGGGCAGAGAGAGTTCTTGTAATTTTTTTTTTTTTTTTTGTGTGTGTGTGTGTGCTTGTTTTGGTTCCTTTATTTTTGTCATTTGGTTTAACTATGCAAATCTTTGTACTGGGTGCGTTTGAATTAACGTCAGTTTTTCGCGGGAACGATGTCGTGGTGTGCTGTCTTGACAGCTACTCCCTTGACAGCGAAATAACGCCTGACGTCATCCTCCCCTGTTACATCGTCTACTACTTTGTTTGCATTTTATGCGTTAGTCAATCATGAGTGGGATTCCACCCAAAAAAAAAAAAAAAAAACATGAGTGGAAAATTTCGACCGAAAAAAAAAAATCATGAGTGGAAATTTTTAAATGCAAGCCTTGTGTGTTTATGCTTCACCCAACTTTTTATTTCTCCATGCAAATTTACGATATCATCCAATTTTTTAAAATGGTTAATATTACGAAAAATCTCAAACTGCTACACAAGTGATAAATTTACCACAAACTAACTTTTGATCATGAAAACCCTCAAATTGATACGACTATGATAAATTTAACCCAAATTAATTTTTTGACCACCAAAAATCTCAAACTGGTACACATAAGACAAATTTATCCACCATCGGTTTCCATTAAATTTTACCGTTAAATTGCTGAGTTGGATGACACGTTACCGTTGACGGCTGTAATCGTCAAATTGCTGTTGACGGCTATACCAGTTTGGGATTTTTACACTCTGTTTGTCATAGGTGTATTAATTTAGGGTTTTTCGTAGTATTAACTCAGTTCAATGGAAACTGACGGAGGGTAAATTTATCTCAGGTATATTAGTTTGAAATTTTTGGTGATCAAAAAATTAGTTTATGGTAAATTTGTCACAATTGTACCAGTTTGAGGTGTTTCGTGGTAAAAAGAATAGTTTGAGATAAATCTGTCACGAATGTACCAGTTTAGAATTTTTCGTGGTATTAACCCTTTTAAAAAACACGATAAGAAAAATTCAAGTGTTATGAGCTATGAAAAAATCAAAATGCGTTTTTCGCAAGCTTTGAGTTTGACAAAAAGTGAAAAGTAAAAATCTATTCAAACGCGTGATTGATCATAAAGTTGGCCGGAACATAGATTGCATATATTTGTGGTCCACTAATAACATCACCTTGATCGTGTACCACGTACGTAAGTACCTCCTTTTTTTTTCTTTGTCGAACTGGATAGTCAAAAACCAGCAAAGTATTTCTTGTTATAGTAGAAAATCGTTTTCTTTTGTGGAATTCAAGTTGTTGAAATTGTGAGCAGTGCCACAATAAGCTTTTAAATCATAATCAAGCAAACTCTGGAGATCAAGATAAAGATGAATTCAATTTTGAGAATCTTCATTGTGCATTTTCATATAAGTGCAGTCAGATTCATTTTCGTACAAGGTTGATGTTGCCGTCTAGAAATGGCGACTTTTGATACAGGGTATGATGGTAGGTAGGGGTGATCGGTTTCAGGATGGGTGGTTTCCACCCTAGAACCGAAAACTACCCGTTAGGGACCGGTTCCGCAAAATACAAACCGTGAACCATCCGCTCGTTTCATGAATCCACCTGCTCTTTTCATGGATCCACCCGAGAACCGAATCGTTGGTCCGATTCCCAGTTGGATCCCAATTACAATCCTACCGAGCACCAACATCAATAAAAATAAAAATAAAAATGGAACAAATCCCTAGCGATTGAAAGAGGAGGGCTCAACTTGGGACTTTGGCAGTGCATTCCTCACGTTTGCGTTCAGTATTCTTATCACATGAAAAACTTAAGGACAATGTCTTTGCAGGCGACAGTATTGTTGTCAGCAATAGAGTCGAGCATCGTGAGAAATACAACAGCAATTGATCAACTAATTAACGCTGGTTTTCAAATGCATCCACAGTGGACAACATATATCTCAAATGAAAATAAGTTGGGTCTGGATTCTTTTTTTTTTTTTACAGATGGGTCTGGACTCTGGGCCTTTGAAAGAGATAGCTTCAATTAAAAGAATATACATTTGTATTATAAAGGGACTAGTTCGGTTGGGCCGGTTGGATGGTTCCCACCCAATACAGCAAACCGAATTGGTACCTGTAGGTTCCATCTAAAATCAACCGGTTTGGTACGGTTCGGTCCGATTTGGGCGGATCATGATTTTTTTGCTCAGTCTTAATGATAAGTTGTGCATTTCATGGTGAGGTATGAGTTGAGCTGTGTGGAGCCTCAATTAATTTAAAAAAAAAATCCAAAATCTCTTTATTTTTATTATCCAAACAAAAGAAAAAGGGTTAGTACCACGAAAACCCCCAAATTGATACACTTATGACAAATTTACCATAACCTATTTTTTGACAAAATTTCCAAACTGATACACTTGTGAAAAATTTAACCAAAACTATTTTTTTGACCACCAAAAATCCCAAACTGGTACACCTATGATAATTTTACCCCAAATTGGTACATTTGTGACAAATTTACCCTCTGTTAGTTTTTCGTTATATTTTAACATCAAATTGTTGAGTTGGATGACACGTGACAGTTGACGAATATACCAATTTGGGGTTTTTACCCTCTGTTTGTCACAGATGCATCAAATTGAGATTTTTTGTGACATTAACCCTATTTAACGGGAACTAGCAAAGGATAAATTTATCACGTGTGTATCAGTTTGAAATTTTTTATGGTCAAAAAAGTTAGTTTGATGTAAATTTGTCATAGATATACCAGTTTGGGGTAAATTTGTCATATATGTACCAGTTTGGATTTTTTGTGGTCAAAAAAATAATTTATGGTAAATTTGTCAAGGGTGTACCAGTTTGGGATTTTATGTGATCAAAAAAATAATTTAAAGTAAATTTGTTATAAATATGTCAATTTAAAATTTTCGTGGCATTAACCCCAAGAAAAAAATAAGCGTTGGAATATTTCTGGACACTCCACATGCCTGGTCTTTCTCAACGTGATTGAATTCGTTTCGGATGAGGCAAGAGCTTGTGACTTCAAACTCGAGTTGACTAAACTAAACAAAGGAAACAAAGTGCACCAGTCTTGACTGGCCCCAACATAAGGAGCTTTGTTCATCTGTAAGCCATTTGAAAAGTCTTGTGCCAGAATTAGGAAAAACCCTTGCATTTCACTCAGCTACCTCGATCTGACACTACGCGCATTTAACAACACGAACTCGTGCAACCCCGGCGCATTTGAATGCCCATAGTCGAATTGGCCTTGCTAACTCATCGGATGAGGTGATCCGCCTGTCGCTTTTTTACAAAGCAGGAGGAGCTTCCAAAAGGCAAAATGGGTTTGATTGCTTGCTGTTCCTTAAAGCAAACTCAAGCCAGAAAATACCAGAGAAGAAGGTGCAAGACTATAAAAAGAGTTGTGAGCGAGAAAGTCATCCAGCTATGGAAAGCCACCATCACAACTGGAAGCACTTGAGTGCATCCAGGCTCAGAATCAGGAGAGAAGTGGGTGACAAAAAGGGATGGAAAGTGGAGTGGTCAAAAAAGGAGCTTGATCCAATTCATAAGCAACGATCATTTCAGTATGGAAATTATTCCAACAGCTACAAGAGCACACTTCACTGTTTCCCTAAAGTATGTGACGAGCTGAGCTGAAAAGGCATACTCAGTGCACATCTGCAATGAGTTTAGAAACATCAGTACACATCTGTCAATGTTGCTCTGGATTTGAGATTTGTGAAGGAGAAGAATGTGCATTTCAATGGAAAATTGCAATGACATGGTCCAGATACTTCACTCCTGATGCGATTGAAAATGCCGTCAAGGCGGCATTCTATTACAGAAGGACGAGATGCTTGGAAGCAAATGTTAAAATAATTAAATATTAAACCACGCCTTCATCTAACAGCTTAAGCTTTTGGGTTGGATTTTCTAACATGGTATCAAAGCAGGAGGTCCCGAATTCAAATCTTTCCAAGCCCCTATTTGCCTCCCCAATGATATATTTTCACGCTTAGTACTAGGCAAAAAGACCAAACTAAGCGTGAGGGAAAGTGTTAAAATAATTAAATATTAAACCACGCCTTCATCCAACAACTTAAGCTTTTGGGTTGGACTTTCTAACAGCAAACATAAAAATAAAGGGATCACGTTAACAAGTATCCAAAGAAACCTCATAATAGCCAAACTTCGATTGTCAGAATACTCACATATGACGAGTAAAATCACCATATACAAGAACATTGCAACATTTCCGTATTTGAGTAGGGCGCTATTTGACAGAATCTGGGGACAAATTGTTTCTCAGCAAGACTGCATTGGCATGCTTCTCTCTTTCAATTACCTCATTGGACAGAAAAACATCACTAAAGGGAAAGGCAAAACAAATAGTTGTTTGCATAACTAAGAGAGAGTGGTTCACAATCAAAAAGCTCGAAATTCTTTCTATTTTCCCACACCTCCACCTTTCCTCTTGCACATCCTCCTCACAGTTAACAGTACACTTGCGGAATAGTCACGAATGAGGCCTCAGACAAATAGGTCCGATGCATTCAAACAAACTGAACATTTGCCAATAATTATCTCCAAATATCAGCCCAATACATGTCGCTTTTGTAACGTCACAAAGAATATCTTACTAAGCTGTCGAAGCACCACCATGATCCCTTTCAACATGTTCCACAAGAGAAATGGGATCACGAAATCCTCTACTGCACTTGGGGCATACATCAATTGTGACCTTTCGAACAGGGGCACGGTTACCGCTGCTCTCATGGACCTTTTCCACATGTTCTATGAGAGATGTCACAGCTGAAAACTTTGCACCGCACTGTGGGCACTCCTCTCGCTGCCTGCTTCCACTTCCACTACCACCCCCACTAACGCTGCTGCCACTCTGCCCTGCCCCATCCTTCGCAATTTGCAATGCTCGGTTTAATTCATTACTCAATTTTGCCATGCCTGCTTCTGTTGAGGCTCGAACTGTTGAAGCAGCATTAAGAATGCTCGCCGTCCACTTGGAAGATGTTGCTGGGGCTCCACTTGATTTTGAGACTTCCTTTTTACTCCTGTTCAAAAAATTGACAAAGGGGAAAGTAGTCTCGAGTTTTTTTGGACCTGCACAATTGTGGTCTGGACCAAACCGGTGCTTCAAGCAGTGATCCCGAGTGCAGTCTTTGCACTTAATTGTGTTTGAAAATGTAAGGATCTCCCTGCAACCAGGTACAGGGCATTTTCTCTTCTTTGTGACTTTGTCATAATTCGAGGGGTCACACTCTATATTCACGTGGGACTCCCAAGTAATGTTTGGGTCTTCATCGGGATTAAGCTGGACACCTTTTGCACAGAGAGGACAGATAACAACTGTGACATCTTTCCTGTCAGCTTTTGGACATCGATGTTTGATGTAGCTCCGGTGCTCCAGACAGAATACCTACGACCACATATATTTTCATAAATCAGATGAATGCACCAAACCAAAAGAAGCGATAAATGTGGCCAGTTCACAAAAACCATGCAACTGGTAAGCAATAATCAGAAGAGGGGGACTTATCTTGTTTTAAGTAACTAATCTGAAGACGAGAACAAAAAACGAGAAAGAAACACATTACATACTGCTAGACTTGTCAGCAAATATCTAGCGAGCAAAGGATCTTACAGCTACACCATGGTAACTTGTCTGATTTCAGAGAATCTTGACATGCACACAATATCTCACGCTGGATGCATCCCATCATCTATATATCGACGCCTAGCTAGTTTCTACACTGGGTCAATTCTACCTCGAATGGTCGAATTTCATGATATTGTTAGCTAAAAACAAATAGCTCACTCACAAAAAATATATAAATCAAAACACAGTTCAACGCCCAATGGTTCGGTTATTCCACTTCAGCAGTTTATTTCCACAGTCATCTTCACATATGACCAACAAGGGCCTACTTCCCCGGAACCAATTCAACATGCAGGCAACTAGCTGTCCCCAGAATCGAGCAAATTCAATGTGCACTCACATTCCCATTGAACACCATTCTATGTTCCCTTTCCTACTAGGTATTAGATTCATCCCAACCTTCCCTTTCACTCTTTAATAGGTTTTTCGCGCCCAGTGTACAAGACGGAGATCCGTGAGACATTATCTCTGCGAGTAGCTCTTCATACTCCCAAAATTAACTTGGATGCGCAAGAAGCTGCTTCACCCCGGACCCACTTTTCCTGATCATCCACTCCTCTTTGCAAATTCCATTCCGAACCTCCCAAAACCATTTTGCATTGCTATTCGGTACCGCAAACCACACCCAATGTGAGAGATTTGCCAGTTCGACCTAACACCTCTACTTATGAACGAATCAAAAGAAGCTCATCATCGAGCTCCCGCAATTTCGCCATCGCCGTAATGTCCTCCCGCTTTGCCTCCACACACCATAATCAAGATAAAGATCAAGGCAAGAGACAATCATGAGCATCTAGACCCTAAACCAGAGAATCAGATAACTCGCACGGACGCATATTCCACCAACGCGTAGCCCTCCAACAAAAAAAAACAAAAAAGCACAGGCGAACAGACGAACGAAAGAGAGGAGACGGGAAAAAGAAGGGAGCAGAAGAGAGACCTGATTGCAGCGATCGCAAGTGAAGGGAAGGAAATCGATCTGCTTGCAGTCGTCGACGGTGCAGTGCTTTCCCAGATCAGGAAACTCCGGCGTCCCCATCGGAATCGATGAGCTCCGAACCGGAACGGAACGAGGATTCCCGCAGAAACGGAAGCGAAAAGGAATCTAGTCGAAGAAGAAGAAGAAGAAGAAGAAGAAGAAGAAGAAGAGCCTTGGAATTTGCGAGAGCAAACGTGCGACTTCGATTTGGCGGATTTTTGTGCGGAATTTAAGACAGAAGACGGCTCGGTGGTCTTAGGAATTCCAAAAATCCGCGTGAAGAATGGGAGGGAATCGAAACAGGGCGAGCGGAAAGTCGTTGGCAGGTCTTTCTGATCGGGTCTTCGTTTTGCCGTGCCGCACCAAAGACAAGGAGAGACTTAAACAATCCAGATTTTGACCCGATTTCTGAGAGCTTTCCTCATTTTTCCCTCCCCCCCTTTCTCCCGCTATATTTATTATTTTTTTCCTGGGCAAAAGGTAATAAATATAAGGTAACCAACGCACATAAAAATAGAAGAAGAAAGTGTCCCTAAAAGCTAAGATTAGGAACGATCCCGGAGTCGGAACAGCGAGGTCATTCCCAGGTCGGTTTCCTACCTCAGGTCAGTTTCCGGGCGAATTCTCCCGCATTCTCCGTTCAGGAGAAGTCGTATTTGACTCTAGTAGTTGGAGCTGCCATGATCAACTAGACAGGGATTTGAGGTTCTTCCGATGGAGCACGTACCTAAACCACACGACCTTGCAAAAACTAATTTAGTTTGGCATGAGCAGGTAGAATGCTTAACTACTCCAACAAAAATTTCCATGGTCCAGGAGAAACAAAAACACCCATGGCTCTCTGTTTATTTCATACCGCATTGAAAAGTTCACTCCCCTGAGTCAATCTCTTCAGTGTATTCTATGTCGAAGGAGAATGAAGACCGACCGACAAATAATATCTAATTACCAAAACTTCTCAAAAGATCGACGCCTTGCTAGTTTAAAGCGTGGCGATAACAGACGGTAATGAATCGAGGCAAGCATCATTCGTTTCCTTAGGAGTGTTCAACTTCGAGATGGGAATGTAGCTTCTGTCAAGAATGCAATTCCCCTTTGAGTCGGTCATAGATAAGACGGGAATTGAAGGACAAGATTCAAAAGGAAAAAGATGCGGCAACAAACGCAAAAAGACCTGCTCTTTCAAGACAAAACCAATTGACCGAGAACTTGATGTGAAGCTCTGAAAGATTTTCACAGTATCTGTCTTCAACCCTCGTCAAAATCAAGACAAAAAGCACAAAATGGAGCAGTGCCTAGTTATACCGTAAAGGAAGCAGCATGGTATCTCAGAAGAAAAACATAACATCTTATCTTAAACAGATTAAAAGTAATAACAAAAACTAGACACTCTTAACAACCGAAATGCTAGCTCAGGCATCGATTCTCTCAGCATCGTCCAAAATGAGTGGCTTCCCAGTGGGCTTAGCCAGCAGATCTGTGTACTCCTGGAATGGAGACTTGTTGAATCGGGTTTCCCTCCAAAAGTCCGGAGTAAGGAAGCCGTATGTCTTCAGCAGACAGTCAAAGGTTGCCTACAGACAAGCAGAGTGATGTAAACAAAGAGATGCTCACATATTCTTCTGAATTATATGTATCTGCCTTTTAATTCAATAAGGATATGAAAGAACAGATACTTTTTATAGGAAACATTCTGTCAATGAATTCATTAATTCAATAAGGATGTGAAAGAACAAATACTTTTTATAGGAAACATTCTGTCACTGAATTCGCTGGGAGCTTCTATAGTAAATGGAATACACAGAAACGTGATCAATCAAACCTCATAGCTAATCGGGCCATAACGGCGTAATATCAGATTGGGAAGCAAGATTAAAATTAGAGATTGATCAAAAAGCAAGAAAATATCCATTCTATTTCTGCTTCACTCTCTGATTCTAGAGGAATGATTAGTTAGGGCGGCAACTTCATCTCCTAATACTATACCGCATCAAAAAGCAAGATTAAAATTAGAGATTGATCAAAAAGCAAGAAAATATCCATTCTATTTCTGCTTCACTCTCTGATTCTAGAGGAATGATTAGTTAGGGCGGCAACTTCATCTCCTAATACTATACCGCATAAGCAATGGATTATCATGACAAGAAGTGCAAGTTTAATATGGAGTCTGAATACCGATTCATGTCATTGATAAGCTAAAGGACCAAACTTTACGATCATCGACAACACCATTGGGTGGAACTTACTATTCGCAAGCTACACACAGCATACTAGACATTGAGAATTAAGGTATTCAAGCACATAAAAGGGCTTCAAATACCATTTTCCCACTTTCACTTCACAAGACAAAAACATCCGGTGCATCATCAAATCATGGTCTAAGAATTCAACTAAAAAACAAAACAGAACAAACCAAGCTCAAGTAAAGGACATACCTTCACGAAGTTCCCGAGAGTCTTCGTGGATCCCCTAGACGACGTGAACACGTCCTCGATCCCCGCGAACTGGAGCACCTTCTTCGGCACGCGGGCCGCGACGATCCCGGCCCCCCGCGGCGCCGGCACCATCCTGACCGTGACCGACCCGCACTTGCCGGTGACCTTGCACGGCACGGTGTGCGGCTTGCCAATCTTGTTCCCCCAGTAGCCCCTCCTCACCGGGATCACCGAAAGCTTCGCGAGGATGATTGCGCCGCGGATCGCGGTGGCCACCTCCTTGCTGCACTTGACCCCCAGCCCAACGTGGCCGTTGCCGTCGCCGACGACCACGAAGGCCTTGAACCGGGTCCTCTGGCCGGCCCGGGTCTGCTTCTGGACCGGCATGATCTTCATCACCTCGTCCTTGAGCGACGGCCCGACCAGAGTGTCGATGATCTGGTGCTCCTTGATCGGGAGCGAGTGGAGGTAGATTTGCTCGAGCGAGTGGATCTTGCCCTCCTTCACGAGGCGGCCGAGCTTGGTGACGGGGACCCACTTCTCCTCCTCCTGGCGCGGCGCACGGCGGCGACCGCCACGACCCCCACGGTCGCCGCGGCCTCCGCGGCCGCCGAATCCACGGCCGAAACCGCCACGGTCGCCTCCACCTCTCTCCGCCATGGTTTTTTCTCTTTGTCAAATGCGAGGGATGGGGACGATCAAGGAGACGGAGAGGGATGGATGGATAGTATCTGAGAGAGCGAAAAGGAGAATTAAGGAAGACTTTATAGGTGGTGCTAGGGTTTCTTACAGTGATGACTAGCAATGGCCATTGGGCCGGGCCTGCCCAGGATGAAGGAGATGGGCTTATTAGCCCGAAAAGCCTATTTTCAGCTTTACGGGCTTGACGGGCCTTGGGCTTTCACCAGGCGACCTGGGTAAAATGCTTCTTCCACAGTTAACTTCAGTAGTGTTTGGCAAAAAAAAAAATTGCAAGGGGCTTTTGACTGCATATTTCTTTTTTCTATTTTTTAATATATTTTTTCTTTATTTTTTTTCAAAAAAAAAAAGTAAAACCCTTCATCGATCGACGAAGGGCTCCGGCCACCTAGGGTTGCGGCGACGTTGCCGACCTTCGTCGGCCCTTCGCCAACCCTCACCGTCCCTCCGTCGCCTTTCGCCGGCCTTCGTCGGTCCTCGCTAGCCCTCCGCCATCCTTGAAGATGAAGATGAACAGGTGCAAGTAGGGTTTGCTAGCCCTTGAAGAAGATGAACAGTTGCAACTAGGGTTCAATTTTAAAGGAGGGGTAAAATTGGATTTTTAGTAAGGTTTTGAGGGTAAAATTGGATTTTTAGTAAGGTTTTGAGGGTAAAATAGGTAAGTGACTAAATTTCATTAATGGAGCCTTTAGCATTCTGAAAATGCTGAAAGCCCTATGCTGGTCTCTATCAGCATTGGGCTTTCAGCCTCTCAAATGCTAGCGTTTGGCCCAATAACATCAGTTACTGCCAACAAAATAAGTAGCACACGCTATTGCCAATCAGAAGCAACCACAATCACATGCGCTTGTAGGTTTTTATCACGTACGTGCCTACCAAATGACAAACCTGTGAGGCTTTGTATGAGACGAGCCAAAGCAGACAATACCTCAGTAAGTTAAATCCAGAGCGTTACAATACTACCATCGTGGGCTCGAACATACACAGCTATGAAATGGTAGGGCACAGTTCCAGAAGCTAACCCTACGTCCACCCATAAGACACTCAATAACTTCCTAAACGGCACATTTGGATAATCCGGATCTACATACTCCTCCCACCTACTAGTGAAGTCCATGGGTGTCTTGTAACGCGTTGTGCGGACTGTAGGAGTCATTGATGGCATAGCTAGCTATCTGAAAACCACAGATTAATAAGAGTGAGTAGAGCTCACTAAGTATCGAACTAACAAGCCAAACAATCAAATATATCGGTCCCCAAAGCGAACATGTCCATTATCACATATAAATCAAGCAGACAAACATGAGAACAAAGGCAGGATTCTTAACCATCACCATGCAATGCATTATGTCATATGCGTGAGGTTTCATTAACCATTGCATTTCAAATCCACACCCATCTCACGACATTGATGGATTCGCGGTCCAGCTGGCTCGTGTGGGTTCACTTCCAGTTCACAGTCCGGACTTCCAAGGTAAACCGACCTTGGGCAACTCGGCTCCCGATGCATCCATTGAAAAGAGTTGATAAACACCCCAGCAATTTTTCAAGGGGCTTTAAAGGCTCAAAACCCATTGAAAAAGCTAAACCAAACTCATATTTCATAAAGTGACAAGAATACCCTCGATTGAAAGTGCGAGGGTTAGGAAAAGAGGGACAACTGCCAAAAAAAAGCAAAAAGAGCTTGAACTTATATATGTAGCACAAAAATATCTCTGTGTATGAAGTTTTACTTAAGAGACAAAAATACTCACCATTTAGTTTTCACTGCATGCAAACCAATGAATTTTGCTCGAAATCATTGATTAAGAACATAATCGTATTATTTGAGGTTATATAACTCGATTCAAAAAGTTATGCCTAATAGCTGATGGTTGTGCCGAATTAACAAAAAAAGAAAAAAAAAAAAAGCAATTGACTCAAGGTCACTAAGGGCTTGTTTGGTAACGTTTCTGTTCCCCGAAATAAAAAAGGATCAGAAACATGTTTGGTAACTCAAATGATTCTGATTCTGCTCCCGGGAACAGTTTTGGACCAATTTTGGGAAACAAAAAAAATTTGTTTCTCAAGAAAAAGAACAATTTTGAGAATCGATAGTCTTCTCTCACTTTTGTTGGGCGCCTGCGAGGCGTGGGCCGGGTCAACCCGACCCGGTCAGGATAATTTTTTTTTTTAAATTTCAGAAATTAATAAATAAAAAAAATCATAAAATGATTTAAAAAAATCAAAAAAATGAAAAATTCATAAAATTTTAAAAAAATAAAAAATAAAAATAAAAAAAATTCCAAAAATTCCAAAAAAAATCTCAAAAATTAGGAGATGGTCATTTCAACTGGCCAATCCTATTTTTGAAGATTTTGCCTTCCGATTTCTCCCAAATGACGATTTTGTCCCTCATTGGCAAATCGTTCCAAAAATTTCCAAAAAATCTCAAAAAGTAGGAAATTGGTCCATTCGACTAGCCAATCTTATTTTTGGCGATTTTGCCTTCCAATTTTTCCTAAACCCTGCCTAATTTGTTGCTAGAGTACCATGCTGCATCCATTATCATCCCCATCTGAAGCATCCATATTTTGGTCAAGAAGATGTCATGATGCAAGAGGATCGCAATTGTGGGGTCTAAGGAAAATCATCAAATGTGATTATGTAATTATTTGATTTAAATGAAAAATTGGGAAGAGAAATTATTTCCCAGAACAGAAATTTTGTGCAGTTACCAAACGCGTTTCTGTTTCGGGAACAGAAATTTTATGTAATTACCAAACGCGTTCTGATTCTCTAAAACTCATTTAGGGAGCAGAATAAAAAAAATTGATTCTAATCAGAATCACTTTTTTGGAACAGAAACGTTACCAAACATGTCCTAACTTGATCACTTCTCATTATCTTTACCGGTTGAATTGAAATTGTAATGAAAATCTATAAAAACATGATACCTCGTAGAATCATAAAACTTCACCCCCATTTGAATGCATGAAGATAGTGACAAGAAGGGAAAGATTCTGATGAGAGAGGTAATAATATCACACCCATGACTCGGTTCTTGAGCTCACCAATCACCAATCCAACACTTACACGTGGCACTACTTTTACGTAGGACCAATGAGGAAAAAGAGGTTGAAAAAACAATATTTATCTTCCGCTCGAGTGCCAAATAGTAGTCCAAAACCCACCGCTGGCTGACATGTCAGATGCCCCCCACATTTTCTTCTATTTTATTATAGTTATTAATATTTTTCTTCTATTTCTATATATCAGAAAAAATAAGGAGGGAAATTTTCCTCCTCTGCTCTTTGGAAGCATCGTCCTCTAATCTTAAGCCTACAAATAAATTCCCACGTCCAAAATCGTCCCATTAACACCTACAAAGATGCAAACTCTTGGCAATTTTGTCGTCGTTATTTTAAGTGATATACAAATTAAAAAAGAAAAAAAAAGGATAGTCGAGGGGATAAACATATCGAGAATAGCATATGACATGATTCGGACACGAAAAATTATTATTATTCTTCATTGGTTTAGTATTCTTTTCGTCCCTCGGGACTAAACACATTTTATAAAGCAGCAACCTTGACGTGCAAGAAGAATGTATGTATCAACGATAACAGCTTAAATTGAAATATTACAGATTAAAAAAAAATTGTTGTTAAAAAAGTAATTTGGAGTAAATTTATCATAGGAATGTCGGTTTAGGATTTCTTGTGGTAAAAAAAAATAATTTGAGGTAAATTTATTATAAATGTATTTAGTTTGAGGTCTTTTGTGATGAAAAAATAATTTTTTGGTCATATTAATCTTAAAAACTTATTTGTGCAATTTTCCGAGAACAATGCCGTTAACCCTCTTTTCTTTTCCCCTCCCTTTCTCTCTTCCATTTTCACCTCTCTCTCTCTCTCTCTCTCTCTCTCTCTCCTTTGTCGCCATCTCTCCTTCTGTTCCACGGACGCTTCAGCAGTAAACAGTCTCAGTCGCATCACTGTTCAGCATCGTCTTCTTCACATGCACGTTCTCAGAAACTCCCTTCGCTGAGCTCGAGTCAATCTCTCGATTGAGCCCTCTCCTCCGCGCTCCTTCACCTTCTGCATTTCGCTTCTCCTCTGCGAGAGAGAGAGACAGAGACAAAGACAGAGCCCCCGGTTTTCGCCCTCCGCTGCCCGATGGACGACGGCCTGTCCACGCCGTTCGCGGGACCTCCTCCTCCTCCCCCGCCGCCGCCGGCGGAGCCGAGCCGATACGCGAGCCGGTCCATCGAGACGCTGGTGGTGGTGCTGGCGGCGATCACGATCATCGGCGTGGTCGCGGGGATCATAGCTCGCCTGTGCGGAGGGAGGCATTTCGGAGGGAGCGGAGAGAACGACGTCGAGGGCTGGGTCGAGCGGCGGTGCAAGAGCTGCATCGACGGCGGACTCCCGGCGCCGGCGCCGGCGCCGGAGCAAGCGGAGAAGAAGTGAAGCGGGACTGCTGGGAGACGGTGAGTCTTAGTCATTTTCTTTTTTTGTCGTGTTCTTATTTTCTTTGTTCGAGGAGAAGAGGGTTATGGTATGTAGTACCAGAGATTAGTGTTAGGGTTTGAAAATATATCCATGGTGATGGTGTTGCAGTGCAGAGTTTGTTTGAACTTCAGCTCACTTATTCAATTACAGGTTCTAACATGTTAAAAATACAAAAAAGAAAATTATTTTCAGAAATACTAACTTCATTCAATGCTCCATGTGTTTTTATTTTACGAATTTTTTTGAAAAAAAAAAATCCATTAAGCAAAGGCGAGATATGTCGAATTTGAGGAAATATTAGCGTGTGATTGATCATCGAGCGAATTTACATCGAGCCCTTGAGTCCCCCCGAGATGATTCGATGTTCGAATCCACTTCGCCAGAGGAATGGATGTTTACTTTTTAAGCACGCCCAGCTCATCTACTCTTTATATACATGTGATCCCTCCACTTATCAGTTCGAGATTTTAAGTTGGCCTTTTCAACGTGGAATCGTAGTCGGATTATGGTTTAGTCTATACATTTATAAAGTCTCCTCTCATCTCAATATATTTTTGAAGTACTTCTCACCATATTTTGGTGGTGACTATAGTAATGGAGAGTATTTTATTTCCTCCCTTCTTTGATGGGAAGAAAAGTAATACTAAAGCCTCCAAGTCCATGATTCTCATAATATCTAATGATGCTAGCTTTTCCAAAAGCTATATGCACTGTAAAACTTTCTTATGACCGTTGCTTCTTTTTCTAGCAGAAACAGAGAAAAAAGGGTTGCATGGCTCATCATTTCTAACTCCTGTAACACAGAAAAACGTCTTCTCGCATAACCGATGGCTGTTCGTTTTGCATCGCTGCAATGCTTATATGTCCGAGTTATTGTCGAACAAAACCCAACTTTACCGAAGATCAACACTGAAACTTGTCAGCAATTCAACTGTATAAAGCTACGTATACGTTTATGTATAAGATCAACAAATCAATCGATTCACTCATATAGCCTGTTTGCCGAACTGAACATGTGTGACTGAAAAACTCCTGAACACACTCGGATTTGTGCAAGATTTCATGGTATCTAGCAGTTGATTCCACACTGCTCAATACTTGGGCCGACCACCCGGGTTGTAAAAGGATTGATGTGCACCCAGAGCAAGGAAAAGATAGAGGCCAGCAGAATCGACCACACGATGACGATCGTCGGCACTCTGTTCTGGCTGCTTGCTAGTCCTTTTAGGAAGGGATAGAGATGAATAATCACCCAGAAAGCGAAGAACAGCTTGCAGAACAACACACTCCAAACATGATGCCCGCTGCTAATGGCGCTTGAGATTCCAGCAACCAGTCCGATCAGGTTTATGAGTAGGAGGGTCGTTGGCGGGATGAGCAGGCTGGTCCATTTGAATATGTACAGCTCGGTAAAGTCGGTCTTTTCATTGGGTTCTTTGGAAGGTGTATGATGGATACTGATGTCGATTCTGGTGAGGACTTTGAGCAGACCCTGGAAAATAGCGAACAGGTGCGCCGAGACACCTCCTATTACCCAGAACTGTTCGGTACTCCACCACTCGTCAATCCTGACCCCGCTCCATCTCATTTCTAGTATGTTGGTGGCGATGATCGATAAAGAAAGTGAGATAAAAGAGATAATGCCTATGATGCTGATCTGCAGTTGGAGAAAAAAGAAACAATAAGCTACAGATCAGGAGCATTAAGTCTATATGTACGTGTTGCGGGCATTGATTTTTCCTGAAGTTCCATGATCCATGGGAAGCATATGATAGATAGTTTGTCAATTAAACTCAACAATGCGGTTTCAACATATCCATTTTGTGTGGATTCAATATGTGTGATATTTTACCAACAGTAACGTCTTATGAGAGTCCGACACATATCAAGTGTACCTGTGGGATTATGAACTTTCCGGTGAATAGACAGACAGCCGGCAGTGTGCAATATGCGAGCAGCGGGATGGCCGTGAATGGATAAACCGTGGCATTGATATACGCGAGCCTTTGAAGCAATTTCAGCCTCCCACCGAAGCCGTACCAAATGGGGCAATGCCGGCTGAGCAGCACTTGAACTGAACCTTGGGCCCAACGAAGAACTTGATTGAGACGATCCGACAGGTTAGTGGGAGCGGACCCTTTAAAAGTAGCACGTTTCGGCATGCAATAGATCGATCTCCAACCGCGGGCGTGCATCTTTAGTCCTGTCACGAACTCCTCTGATGCAGAACCGTAGATCCATCCTATCTGCAAAAATAGCCTGAAAGTTAGACTTAGTCACAGCGACGGTAGATTCCAAGCATTCTTTGTGACATAGGAATATTTTGACTTTGTCTGTACTGAATCAAATGCTCATTTCATCTCGAAGTGTTGAAAAACCGCCATAGAAGTGGCTGATAGAGGCATACTTCGCTTCCCCATTTGGTGTGGTCTTCATATCCGCAGCTAATAACCTGAATGGCTTCTTTAAGGAGAGTTTCCGGAGATGCGAACTGAGAAACGTCCCCTGTTTCAAGTAGTATCGACTCGATGAAGCCGTACGATTGACCATACCATTTCTCCAGGCTCAAGTGTGACATGAGCTGCAACTTCTCATCCTCGTATCCATCACCTGCACATAAAAAGTTTCAGGGATGATCATTGTCTAGCCTCACTAGTCTGAGACAACCTTAACTTGCTAGCCATTCCTCATCAGTCATTCTGAGGTGATTTGCCAAAATCGATCTTTTCTACACCATCTTACAGTGCAAATTGTTTCATAGATGAGAGCCTCCACACGAATTCGGGGGAAATCTGAATATGCAGGCCTCAGAAGTTTCAAACTAAACTGCGTTTTCAGATCACTTCTTCAACATCCATGAGAAAGTACGACCCAAAGAAGAACAAAATCGATAAGATAGAACACTACCCTGAACGTTGAAATTACAGCTCGGCGATAAAAAATGAAGTTTTCACAATAGTAAGCGAGAGTACTTTAATATAAACTCTAACAGGAACTCCATAAAACCACCTTCTGTCCCTTCTTGAGGATGTTCTAGATGGACTGTCGGAGCATTAGGTTCTGCATTCTTGCTCGAAATTTTCATTTTCTTGTCGGTTCTCTTTTTGGCTGTAGAACCCTCTCTACGTGATCCTCCAAAGCTCATTGAGAGAATTCCTTGTTTTCTCTGCTTGATCTTGCGCGGAGCCTCATAACCATAAACAGCTCGCCTGTTGAAAACGCACCCGGTACCCACGTATAAGGGGCCCTGAATGCCGTCTAAGCCTCTCAAATTTATCTGAAATCCAAAGAAGGCGGTCACGGAACGCATAAAGCTGAGAAATCACAACTAATGGACTCCATAGGAAACAGAAGATGGGGAACTCACATCAAAGAAAATGGTGTTGCGGTTAGCATAGCGATCATTCTTATCGACCCCATTGAATCTCAGGGGAAACTGAACATAACAAACCGATTCTGCATAATTTGGATCCATCAGGAAGCACATTGCTTCCTGCAATGCCTTGCTGTTGTTTACGTAATGGTCGAAATTAAGATTTAACAAGAAAGGTCCGTTGGTAAGTATTCCCGACACACGAACCTATCGAGAGGTTGATACCCGTCAGTTGGTTTAATCCCTAACTAAAGAACTTCAACTAGCACAAATAAATGAAGGTAGGAAAGGTTAAGCTCAAGCAATTCTGACTTACAAGTGCGTTCAGCGCACCAGCTTTATTGTGATATCGAAATCCAGGACGCTTCTCGCGAGACACATAGATTAGCTGTGGAAGCTCATTACCATCGGCATCGTGTCCTCCATTATGGCCTAAAAAGACCTTCAGGAGAACAAGAGTGAAGAAAAAAACATTAGCTGCATAACAGAGCCACAAAAGGGAGAGTAATAATAGATCCTTTATTACGTGGTGGCACGAATTATCTGCCGGTTCGAAGGATTTTTCCGATTCATAGCAGGTTCGGCGCAAATCTTAGATACACTTCCGGAAATTATCATGTATATATTGGTTGGCATCCTTAAATACATAGTGAAATTTATCAACACAGCACAAAGATGACAGTAGTACAGCAAATATGAGGATGGAACTGAAGGACAAACCTGGATCATTCCCGGATGATCACGCACGTTATTTCCAGGCCACGGCGTGCCGTCTTTCATGACCCATCCTTCATCTGGAACTTTCCTTGCCTTTGCCACAAGCCCATTAATCCGCACTTTGAGCTCCTCGTATTCTCTCTGTAAAAATTCACAGGTAATTCCAATAATATTGACACGCAAACAAACCATGTCACAGGAAAAATTGTTGTACATGTAGTCCAGAAAAGTTTCCTACTTTCATGGCTCGGCGCTCTTTGACAAAGGACGGGTGAATCTTGTTCTTTAAGTAATCCACATTGCACGAGAAGTACTGCTCCGGGGCCCTCGGCTCGATGCTGTACTTCTTGCAGAAAGGAACCCACTTTCTCGCCAATTCGGACGTTTCTTGTAGAGTCTCGAATGTGAGAACGGAAGCTCCGTCGTCGGAAACGTAGCAAGAAACTTTTTCGACCGGGTAATCCACTGCAAGAACGGATAGGACAGTATTGGCCGTAACAAGGGGAGGCTCTATTAAAGGATCGTTGGTGGTGACTACAATATCAACTGCAGCAAGCTGAGACGGCTCTCCGGTCCTGTTATATCTGTGCCAACATTGGTAACGTGTGAAACTTTTCAGCAACCAAGAACTTAGCAAAGGGAAAACTTTCAATGGACAATGCAAGGAATGAACATCAAAACCTCAGGGCAAGCCTCTCGCCATAGGTTTGGCGGTTGATGGGATGCCATTTAAGGAACTGCTCCAATATCCAAGACATAGCGAACCATATCTCGCAAACTACAGATACCAACCACAACGTGTACGCATCGTAAACTGGATTCTTCAGACGGTAGAAGAAGAAAAATCCGACCACCGCAAGGCGCATGACAATAACCATGCGATAAGGGTTAATCCTAGAAGAAGGGATTGGAATCTTCCTAGAAAGGGGCTGCCTCGCCTCGTCGCTGCTGCATTTCAGAAGCAGAACAATCAGATAAAAGACCGGTACGTTGTTTTGCTTATATCTCTGATGCATCAATCGCTATGTGAATTATCCTCAAAGGTGAAATTGACATGACCGGAACAAGCAGATGCATTCATCAGGCAATCTCACTGCGAATGCAGAGACACTCACAACAGAGAGCCCTCTGTTTCGGACTCGGTGCCGGCATCGGATTCGGTCTCATCTCGACATGGGGAAGGCTCATGAACCACACTCTCCAGAACCTCGCTTCCCCGTTCCTTCATCTTCCAACAATCAGTCCACTCTCTCCAGATAAGACCGGCTCGTAGCGCGCAAAACCCACCAGTCACCACCACCTTACTATTAGCAGCAAAAAGAGGATCAAACTTCAATTTTTCTCCATCGAAACTCGAGTCTAAATAGCACCTAATGTTCATCATCAAGTGTTGAGATGAGCACAAGGACATGTAAAGTCACCTGTTTCAGTACCTTCCTCGCCCGACCGTCTCAATCGCCTGTCAGATTTTAGAATGGCCAGACATAAGCATGCAACACAGGAAAGGACTAAACACAAACTTCAACACCCAGAGGAAGGAATGTTCTGCAGACTCTACATGGGATTGTCTCTCTGCCCTGATCATGAACATACATATATATCCATAAGCTTGCTACTGTTACATAAGAAAGCTTATAAGCTTCTTTGGTTTCTTGAATCCAAATTCACATCATTTCAAAAACTTCCCCATGTCGCTAATCAGAAGCTTCCGCTAGCTGCACCAAAGAGAAAAGTGAATGCTTTCTACATTCTGGAAAACAAAGGAATAATTTTTATGGTGACTCTTTGGGTGGGGACTGTGACATGCGTTACTCAAGAAATACATTTATGCTTTTCTGTGGTTTAAAGGAAGCATCCTGTGCTTCAAATATGTTGCGGTCTTCTTCTTTCTTTCTTCAATAGGATCTGCTTCACGTTTCCATTCGAGAATGACGGCGCTCCTTTCTATTTGCTTGATTGAATGAAATCTGATTTTTCAATGTACTTGGGATTTTTTCTGTCAGTTGGGCATGGCCAAAACTGATTTTGCTTAATTTGGGCAATTTTTCCCAAATATTAGAAATACCGACCCTTCAATTTCCAATTCATGTTCATTAATTTCTCTTCTCAACTCGAAAAACCCAAAAAAAAAAAAAAAAAAAAAATTAATGAGAGAGCTACATTTCCTAGGGAAAAAAGGGCAGATCCAGAGGAGGAGGACAATGGGAATCAATGATAACAGTTGGCGGGTTTGGTTGTGTTGCATTAACGTAAGACAAATTAAATAACTTAAAATGGAGAAAATCAATATTGGTAATAATGTGGGCATTTGCAATCATCCTCGGTTCAGCCAAGTGCCCTTTTCCTCGTCCAATGCCCATTAAGGAACACACCCTATTTTGCTTATAAACCAAGTTTTTGCCTCTTAAGAAGCAACAATTATTTGCTTCATTTTGCAGTAATACTGTGCTTACTGCTGTCTTTGCTGAAATAGCCTTGACAAACGGTTTCCACTCCTCTTTTGGTCTTGTGAGAAGGAAAGATGATTAGTTTGGTTGGAGACTTTCTTTTCCGACAAGGAACGGAGGAGAGAAAAATATTAACGAGGAAAAGACATGTTGTGTTTAATTTTAAATGATGGTAGATCGAAGAATGCCTAGATAGCGCTTAATGGCTCATCAATTACAAGTTACGAAAACTTTGTGTAGCCTTCATCTTGCAATTAGACTTCAACTTCAATTCTACCACCATTATGCTTTATGAAGTCATGCAGTTGTCACCATTTCTCAATGCCCATCCCGGTATTATGAAACAATTAATCCATTTATTCGCATGGTTTGCTAAATACGTTGCAGAATGACGGGCTAAGGGGGCGACAATCAGCGGACGGAACGGAGAGGTGCTTCCTGAATTTCGCATCGATCAACAAACAAAAGGGAGTATGCTTACTTTAGTATCTAAACAGCAACTCATAAAACAACATGGTCCTACAATGTTCCTCCACAGTTCCTTTTAAACTGTCTGGCTCTCCTTGTAAATTTTCTGAATGACTTGTCTCTGGATCTAGCAAATTCCTGCCCAGCAGCATGCAACTTCTCACCAGAGCGGCCGAGACACCCTCACAAGCAAGCTAACTTTGTTTCACTGGACGATGGTATCTTTGCATTTCTGAATATCACCTCCCTCTCCCAGAACTACTCCACTTGCCTCCTCTTCCTTTTGTATATCAAGAATATTGTAAACTAGCACCGCTCCAATCCAGATAATCAGACAGAAGAGACATCATCCTGGAATCTCGATTCCAGCGACGGCACTTCAGTGTCGATTCTCGAATTCAACAGGAGTCATGCGACTGAACAATAAGGGTTACCGATACTCGGACAGATACATATTGGCTAAACTATTGTGCGTGCAGGAGTGCACACGAAACTCCAAGAGGACAGACGTGGACTCCTGCACATGAAACTCCAAGGGTACAAACATATGTTCATTTGCCATATGGGTGTATCTTCACATATGAAACCCATAACCAACCAAGGCTAGCTACAGTCTGGTCTCATCCCTTTGGCAATGATGTCGACTCCTTTTGAGTTTCCAAACAACATAAATCAGTAAAAGTAACGGCATGAATTGGTGAACTGAATCAGAACACGTACTAGAGCCCCTACTTCCACCATGGAGTGGACATGGGTAACCAGTTGAAGGACAACATCCTCGTAATATTGAAAACAAGCAGGGCTCGTGTATGCTCAGCAAGAGAAGAAAGGAGTACATTTGACCATACCCATGGAGAAATCTCATCTTATAATCTTCTACTCATAGCGAAAGATCTTGAAGCTCATCGTTTCAAAGTGATACAACACACACAAAAAAAAAAAAACTCATTCAAGTGAAGCCAGAATGGCACATGCATTTCCAACATAAGAGGCCATGAAAAGAATAAAGGAAAGAAAACAAAAGGAGAGTGTACAGCATGATGCCTCAAAGATTTCCTGCAAGAGAGACTCCAGAGAAATTAGAAAGCTACAAGGACTCTTAAAGATGTGACAGACTCTCCAACCTTACATGCACGTATCAACCAGATTTTTCATTGCGCTGCCAGAGAGAAGCCTACAGAATTTGAAGTTGAGTGAAATATAGAACTATCACAAGATTGCATTTTTTGTTAAGGATCATCTGTTTCCATTGGAAACACAAAAACGATTCACTACCTATCATAGACATCCTTCTCCAAATCTTTACCAAATACAGTTGCGTTTCCTATTGAGGAGACATAGTAGTAAAAAAATACATCCACCAAAAGATTGCAAGTTATCCAGTCATACCTGTATATGAGCAGCATGTATTTCTGAAGGACATCCTGGCTCAAAATGGCAAGCATGGATTCTTACCAAATAGTCGAATGTATCAATGGGATCATGAGGTCAATTAAATGAGAGGCAACGGTTTGATGACAAAAGCATTATACTGTGGACGACCAGTTTGGCTATCAATCATTTATCCCGGTCGACTGGCTGCAAAAGCTAGCAAGTCTCTTATAGGGCATTTAAGAGTAAAACACGTTAAGCAGAAACAGAGGGCAAGGCAAGTCAGTCGCTCCGTAAAAGCGTATCTGAGAGCAAGTCTGTGAACTAGGCATTCGTGTACACTTAGACAACTAAAACAAATTGACGGCATTAATTTCATTTGCACATGATATTCTTCTGCAAGTGTTGTGTCCCAAACACTGGTTCCACCTCCTCATCTGCATCTCTTGATTCTCTCCATAACCACCAAAACCATCCCCATTGGAAAGAAAGTTGCAAAGGAATAACGAATTAATCAAGCAAGTTATAGACAGAAAGAAGCACATAGCTTTTTGACAAGATTAGCAAATATTTCATCAGAATATAACTGCTTGCTCCACATATTGCGTGGGAGTTTGCGAAAAACAACATATACTATGTTCCTCATGGCTACCTCAATATCCATAATGCCAAAAGATTTGTGCTATATATCTCTAATCATCTCCAATCTCCATGACCAAAAGGAAAATAGCTGAATAAATAAGGTATCTAGTCTCATCGTAACTCATGGAATTAAGGATTAAATTGAAACAAAGACACAACATAAACTCACATACAGAGAGAAAAAGGAGGGATATTCATAAATCTCTCACATTATGCAAGAAAAATAATTTGCATGAAATGTAATTAATTTTCTTTCAACAATTTTGCAAGACCAACGAACCAACGAAGAAGCACAATGTGATCAAAGCACGGACACACGACAAAAAGTTAGAAAATACTCTCCAAGAATCTGCTTGTAGATAATAATACAGCTATAGTTTCTTTGGCTATTCACTGTGAATGAAACATTAATAAAAGCATGTCTGTATGTAACAAGTGCTTATTCGGACAGAGCTTAACCCTAGTTCAGTGTGATGTCAACGAAGATCCCTTACCCAGATAAAATTTCCATACTAACTAAAATAAGGTATGAATGGAGGCAGTGCACAAAAAGGACATAGTCATTCTAGCATGCAGGAATTTCCCCTAAAGAACAACAGATTCTTGACAAAAAAGTACTCAGTGCAGTTTGTCGGTTATTTGTGTGTCAGGTCCTCCAGATGGTTGTTGGAATGTCGGTCCGTGGATCCCATCATATCCAGCAGCCACAAACCTTGTCAGTTCCTTTATTTCATGTAAAAAAAATGTCGCCGTGCACCAATAAAGCAGTAGGATCATAAAAGGAAAATCGTTACCATCATTTACGCAAACATGATTAACGACAAAATCTTTCATGATGCCATGATGATATCATTCAAAATATTCACAACCATATGCTTCTAAAGATCGATCTGGCTCACGGAAGTGGGCACCAAGTTGAACAGATGCAACATCATTCCCTCTTGCACATGCAAAATAAAGCAAAAGAAACCGAAGGGTACTGCTAGATTACATCGTGTCATCAGGAAGTACTCCAGTTAACTTTGAATTTTCAAATACAGGAAGCTAAAAATTTTATCACCAGCAAATTATGATCATCGTGGTGAAGGGCAAAGTAAAGAACTTTACACTGAAATAGGATGAACTATTTTACATTATCTCAGTAACAAAACCAGAAGCAATGATAAGTTGGTAAACTCAAGATCAAATAGCAGAAGATTCCAGGCAACCCAAAAGTATTGTTATTAGCGCAACCGTGATTCCTGAAGGGAAATCATCTGTTACTGTTTTTCATTGCACTTATCAAAACCAATTTCAGACAAAAGTCATTACTTACATAAGTAAAACCAGAACGTTGGCAGAGATGCCTCGATTGATGACAAAAGCATCTTGATAGCGTCACATTCAAGATTGTCTTCACAAGCACTTCTCATCAACCACAGTGCTCAGTCAGAATTAGGGGACCAAAAGATAAACGGGAAATGTTCAGCTGCTTCATCACAAGCACATGATGAGCAGGGAAAAAGAGAAATCAGCTCTACTCGATGGAGCCTAGTGGTTTCTTAAATAGTAGACTGCTTATTCCCAAAAGCAACAATTTTTTAACGTTTAGGTGTCATTTCTTAACCATTCTATCTGCTGAACTCCTTTGAACAATCAAGTTAGCTACAACCACAGATAGATAAATGCAGTAAGTCCAAGTAAATCAGATTAAACATCCATGGAGCTCACAAACGTAAAGCATCTTACCCATCTGAAAGAAAAGATCGTAAAGCATCTTCCCTAAGCGTTACGCGAACCATCCGGCGAGAAAAAGAGCTAAAGTACAAAACTTTTCAACCGAAAGAAGAAAAGGGACAAAAGGTAGATTCGAAAATTAGGGTTTTTTGGAGCTCGAGATCAAAGTTCGCAAGCTCCATCGCTAGATGATCAATCGCCGCGAGATATGAACCGATCAAAACTCACTTCTCGTTCTCAGTCTTTAGACACAGAGAAACCCTCTTATCGGCTGTCATCATTCGCACGCCACTGAAGGAGAATCACAACCCTCACAAACGACACATTCAATTCTTCGGAAGCAAGAACTCGATGACAAGGAAAACGAACCAAAAATTAAAGAGAGAGAGAGAGAGAGAGAGAGGGGCGTAAACAAAAAAAAACACGACCATCTCCTTTTGAAAGAAGACAACTTCACAAGCAGGGACAAAGGTCAAGGGTACTTTCATTTTCCTACCGAAATAGAACATGGGCTCGGAGCTGCAAAACTAAATCATATGGGAGTTGTGATTCTCCTCCGACGGAACGGGAGAACGATAATAGTCGATATACGGATCGTTTCTGTAGCTAGGAAAGAGATCGAGATGAAAGAGATCACCTTCTTTGCAGCCCACCTTCGAAACAGAAGAGGATCGTCTCCATGAATGAGTTTATCATGTCACAAATGGAAAGGATGCTGGTTTTCGCAAGAATTTGTCGAGACTTAGGGCGCGCGTGATAACATTTCTTAACGGAATTTCTGGTCTAAAATTATTTCTGGTACGAAAATTTGTTTGATAAAGTAATCTTCGGAACAAAATCCGTTTGTTAAAATTTTACTTTTGAAGCATAAGTTGATTTCTAGAGCAGAATTGTTGTCGTTAAGACGTAGAAAAATACAAAAAAATCTAGATTTATCTTGATAGAGCCAGTGGGCTGGGCTCTATATAGTTTCATACGTATTTTTTGCTTGTTTAGTACAAGAGTCCATTATATATCCTCAGGTGAAGAGAAGACAAACGGACCTAGACTTTTTATGAGAGCCGGTGTGTTGGGCTCTACATATATTTACGCATAATTTTCGTCTTTTTAATGCAAGAAAGTGCACTAATCAAATAAATCGATCCATCAAATACTCTACTAATCAATAATTGCAGTTCGAACCTTAAACCAAATGAGTGATTCAAAATTGAAATGACACTGCTTTTGAGAGAATCGTCAGTGCTTATATATGCGGGCAAAGAAAAGACAACCAACCTGGACTTTAAAGCCACTATGTTGGGCTCTTAGGAAGCACCGACACTCTCTGAGGGCTTACGTATTGTGTCGGACACTCTCGGACACTTTTCGACACTATTCGACATGCGATTGACACGTGATTAGCGCTTCAGACCCGCCAGCGACAGGCGAGTCCAGTATCCCGGCACGCCATTTCAACAAGCACGTGGTTAATTTTATGTATTTTCAATAAATTATGGGTTAAAATGTAAATCTATCAAAAATATATATCCAGCAGCCAAAAAAAAAAACTTAATCGTGAATCCATAACTGATGAAGAAAAAGAAATACTCACCGCCGATTTTTTATATAATTTATCATGTATACATAAAAATATGTATTTAATATACAACGTTTTTTTTTTAGAAATAAAGTGTCGGCTTGCCATGTTGTGTCGCGTGTCGATGCTACTTAGTTGGGCTCTATATTTTGCACATTTTTTTGCTTTTTCTAATTTGAGAAAGTTCACTAACCGAATAAATTAACCTATCAAAAACTCTAGTAATCGAAAATCGGGTCACCTCAGATGAGATCCGAACCTTAATTTTTTATTTTTTATTTTTGGTCTAAAGATCCGAACGTTAATGAGTGATTCAAAATTAGGACTTTGCTCAAATATGAACCAAACTTGCCCGAAACCCCGGTCCGGTCCGCTTAGCCTGGACCGATTCTTCAAGCCCGGATATGCTAATGACCAAAATAGGGGTTTTGTGTGCTAATATGTCATAGTAAACAAATGTTTTGTCATAAGCTTGAACGGTCCAAAAAACGAAAAAAGACCTTTTGATATCAAGGTATTAAGCATATCTCTAAATAGTTGCCGACCCGAATCCTAATGTAGGAGTGTGCATCGATCCCCGCCCAACTCGGGAACAACCTGAACGGATCGAAGACCCGAATCATAATATCGGAAATTCTATTATCGGGGCGACATTTAAATCATCAAATGCGAGTTGGTATATCATATTCGAATACTTTCGCTTTTCCTTATCCAAAATAACCTCGACATTTCTTTCAGTACACCAACCCCACCACGTTTGTAGCTCTAATTTTTTCTCATCTAAGAAACAAAAGATCATCCCCAAAAAGCAAACACAACTAACCTGTTCAACGATCAACATTCATGGTACGACGCTGTCGATGCCGACTCATTTGATCTATTTACACCGTCGTATTATTATTAACGAACTCGGTCTGAACATCGTTGATGCGGATCTGTTCAAGAGCAGCGAGGCGAAATGGCGCCGATGTACTCGGGATCGATGTTGTTGCAAGAAGCTGTTGCTGATCCACCTCCAGTCTTCTGCATGTTGATGTTCTGCAGAACTATGCCCTCGCAGGGAAAGCTCTAGCTACAGTTGAACTCGACCGCCACATCCGAAGCACTCGTCCCTCTTATGTTCTGGTAAGTCACGTTCTTCACATTAACAGATGATTTCTGCAAAAGATTAGTTCATTGTTATTTTTGCCCAAAAGATCAAGTAACATAAGAATCTATAATGGAAGTGTATAATCAGCTCAGCTTTCATTCTCATCTTCGATGGCGATTAATTTGTTTTACCTATTGCTTGCATGGCTCATCCTGGTCACAGTAGTTCTGTTCTATTATGATGGGGTTGCTCACATCATGCATTTCTATGTTCTGGAACTTAATGTTGCCAGCACTTCCAGACCCTCCCAGAGAAAATTATCCAGGTAAATATTAGAAAAAGTGGATAAGTGACCGTAAAAAGCCGTAAAATACATTTTTTCCGCACAAATTAAGCAAAAATTCTTTACCTGCCATATCTTGATCCTGACTCCGTTGGTGGTTCCAGAAAAGTTGGCTATATTAAGTGTTACTCGGAAACATGAGCCTCTGAGTTTCCAGGCCCTAAACTTCCAATGCTAGGGTTGATCACCAAAGCACAGATCACAAAACCAAAGGTCAGTAATTTAGCTGAGAGAAAGCTGAAGAAAATAGGGGGGAAAGAAAGAAAATCAGCTCTTTATAATGACAAAATTCACTCCAGATTTTACCTGATTCCATGACCTGGTCCACAAGTTATGTCCATGGCCTGAACATCTTGCAATCCATCCACAATTGAAATAGAAGCATCAACCTTGAATGTTCAAAATAGATGGCACAGTGACACAAAGTCATTTTTCGATTGCTAGACGGAAAGTTCTCTCGCCGATGTGATCAAAGTTTACAACGGTTGTCTGAAAATTACCAGGCCCTATCATAGAGCTGGAAATTTAGATGTTCCGAGTACCAGCGACGTGAATCCCGTCCGTGTTCGGGCTGCTTCTAGGCGCAGTGACCTGGAGATTGGTGGCTTGGACGTCGCTGCATTTCTCAAACGACACGTGAATTTGTTGAACGTTCTGAATCTTCAGATTCCCCGTTATCAAGTTCTCGCAGTTGTAGAAAGTGAGAGCCTAGCAAAACGAGCAACGGACACTTAGGTTGATGGCACAATGATGAGAAGGATCCCAGAACATGCATTATATGTCGCGACATATTCTGGTGGAGCATTTGAATGAAATAAACCCGTACCATGCGACAAATGATCGAATTGTTTACAGTATGATGCCTCAAAGATTTCCTGCAAGAGAGACTGCATAGAAATTAAAAAGCTACAAACTCTTAGAGAAGCGACAGACTCTCCGACCTTCCATGCACGTATCAACCAGATTTTTCATTGTGCTGCCAGAGAGAAGCCTACAGAATTTGAAGTTGAGTGAAATACAGAACTATCACAAGATTGCATTTTTTTGTTAAGGATCATCTGTTTCCATTGGAAACCCAAAAACGATTCACTACCTATCCTTCCCCAAATCTTTACCAAATACAGTTGTGTTTCCTATTGAGGAGACATAGTAGTGAAAAGATACATCCACCACAAGATTACAAGTTATCCAGTCATACCTGTAGATAAGCAGCATGTATTTCTGAAGGACATCCTGGCTCAAAATGGCAAGCATGGATTCTTACCAAATAGTCCAATGTATCAATGGGATCAAGAGATCAATTAAAAGAGAGGCAACGGTTTGATGACAGAAGCATTATACTGTGGACGAACAGTTTGGCCATCAACCCTATATCTTGGTCGACTGGCTGCAAAAGCTAGCAAGTCTCTTATAGGGCATTTAAGAGCAAAACACGTTAAGTAGAAACAGAGGGCAAGGCAAGCCATTCGCTCCGTAAAAGTGTATCTGAGAGCAAGTCTGTGAACTCGGCATTCGTGTACACTTAGACAATTAAAACATATTGACAGCACTAATTTCATTTGCACATGATATTCTTTTGCGGATGTTGTGTCCTAAACACTGGTTCCACCTCCTCATCTACGTTTCTTGATTCTTTCCATAACCACCAAAACCATCCCCATTATAAGAAAGTTACAAAGGAATAATGAACTAATAAAGCAAGTTACAGACAGAAAGACGCACATAGCTTTTTGACAAGATTAACAAATATTTCATCAGAATATAACTGCTTGCCCCACATATTGTGCGGGAATAACTCTTAGTTTGCAAAGAGCTAGATATAATATGTTCCTCACGGCTACCTCAATATCCAAAATGCCAAAATTTTTGTGCTATATATCTCTTATTATCTCCGATCTCCATGACCAAAAGGAAAATAGGGGAATAAACAAGGTATCTAGTCTCATCCTAACTCATGGAAATAAGGATTAAATTGAAACGGAGACACATCATAAACTCACATACAGGGAGAAAAAGGAGGGATAGTCATAAATCTCTAACATTATGCAAGAAAAATTATCTGCATGAAATGTAATTAATTTTCTTTCAACAATCTTGCAAGACCAACGAACCAACAAAGTAGCACAATGTGATCAAAACACGGACACATGACAAAAGTTAGAAAATACTCTCCAAGAAACTGCTTGTAGATAATAATACAGCTATAGTTTCTTTGGCTATTTACTGTGAATTAAACATTAATAAAAGCATGTCTGTATGTAACAAGTGCTTATTCGGACAGAGCTTAACCCTGGTTCAGTGTGACGTCAACGAAGATCCCATACACAGATAAAATTTCCATACTAACTAAAATAAAGTCTGAATAGAGGCAGTACACAATAAAGACATAGTCTTTTTAGCATGCAGGAATTTCCCCTAAAGAAAAACAGATTCTTGACAAAAAAGTACTCAATGCAGTTTGTCGGTTATTCATGTGATCAGGTCCTCCAGACGGTTATTGGAATGTCGGGTCCGTGGATTCTGTCATATCCAGCAGCCACAAACCTTTCCGGTTCCTTTATTTCATGTAAAAAAAAAAGTTGCCATGCACCAGTAAAGCAGTAGGATCATAAAAGGAAAACCGTTACCATCATTTATGCAGCATGACTAACGACAAAATCTTTCATGAGGCCATGATGATATCATTCAAAATATTCACAACCATATGCTTCTAAAGATAGATCTGGCTCACAGCAGTGGGCACCAAGTTGAACAGATGCAACATCATTCCCTCTATCACATGCAAAATAAACCGAAGGGTACTGCTAGATTACATCATGTCATCAGGAAGTACTCCAGTTAACTTTGAATTTTCAAATACAGGAAGCTAAAAAATAAATCACCAGCAAATTATGATCAACATGCTGAAGGGCAAAGTTAGTAAAGAACTTTACACAGAAATAGGATGAAGTATTTTACATTATGTCTTCAGAAGATAATGTAAAAACTAGTTTCAGCAATAAAACCAGAAGCAACGATAAGTTGGTTAACTCAAGATCGAATAGCAGAAGATTCCAGGCAACCCAAAAGTATTTTTAGTAGTGCAACCGTGATCCCTGAAGGGAAATCATCTGTCACTGTTTTTCATTGCACCGATCAAAGCCAATTTCAGACAAAAGCCATTACTTACATAGATCGTCGGCAGAGATGCCTCGATTGATGACAAAAGCATCTTGAGAGCGTCTCATTCAAGATTTCTTCACAAGCACTTCTCATCAACCACGGCGCTCAGTTAGAAATAATGGACCAAAAGATAAATGGGAAATGTTCAGCTGCTTCATCACAAGCACATGATGAGGAGGGAAAAAGAGAAATCAGCTCTACTCAATGGAGCCTAGTGGTTTACCTAAATCGTAGACTGCTTTTTCCAAAAAGCAACAATTTTTTAACGTTTAGGTGTCATTTCTTAACCATTCTATCTGCTGAACTCCTTTCAACAATCAAGTTAGCTACAACCACAAATAGATAAATGCAGTAAGTCCAAGTAAATCAGATTAAACATCCATGGAGCTCACAAACGTAAAGCATCTTACCCATCTGAAAGAAAAGATCGTAAAGCATCTTCCATAAGCGTTACGCGCACAATCCGGCGAGAAAAGAGCTGAAGTACAAAACTTGTCAACCGAAAGAAGAAAAGGGACAAAATGTAGGTTCGAAAATTAGGGGTTTTCTGAGCTCGAGATCAAAGTTCGCGAGCTCCGTCGCTGCATGATGAATCGCGGCGAAACATGAATCGATCAAAAACTCACTTCTCGTTCTCAGTCTTTAGACACAGAGAAACCCTCTCATCGGCTGTCATCATTCGCACGCCACTAAAGGAGAATCACAACCCTGACGAACGACACATTCAAATTCTTCTGTAGCAAGAACTTTTTTTTTTCGGTCGAAATCTGGAGCAAGAACTCGATGACAAGGAAAAAGAACCAAAAATTAAAGAGAGAGAGGGAAAAAAACAAACACACACGAGCTTCTCCTTTTGAAAAAGACAACTTCACAGGCAGGGACAACGGTCAAAGGTACTTTCATTTTCCTACAGAAACAGAACATGGGTTCGGAGCTGTAAAACTAGATCACATGCGTCCTTTGTCCGAATTGTGATTCTCCTCTAATAGAACGTGAGAATGATATTAGTCGATGCAAGGATTGTTTCTGTGGCTAAGGAAAGAGATCGAGATGAAAGTGATCACCTTCTTTGTAGCCCACCTTGGAAAGAGGAGGAGTGTATCGATGGACGAGTTTATCATGTAATCAAAATTGAAACGACACTGCTTTTGGCGAGAATTGTCGGTATTTATATATCTCTGGGCGAAGAAAAGACAAAAAGATATAGATTTACCTTATTAGAGCTAGGGCTGTCAAAAAGGCCCGTGCTGACCCGGCCTGGGCCGGCCCGACCCGAAAATTTAGGAAATTTTCTGGCCGAACCTTGGCACTGTTTTGGCGGGGGCCGGCCCGAAAATTCCCAATGCGAACCGGCGACCACCATATGCAGCAACAAGAGATAGATTGGTTGCTTCAAAAAGGCGAACGCCGGCCCGACACGACCAGAAAATTCCCTAAATTTTCGGGCCGGACTGGTACTGTTTCGGACTGGGCCAGGCCGAGCTTGGCACTGTTTGGTTTCGGGCCGAGTCGGGCCTATATGAGACTCGGCGCCCATTGACACCTCAAATTAGAGCTGGTGGGCTGGGCTCTATAAAATTTTATACGTAATTTTCTCTTTTTTAGTGCTAGAAAGTTTATTGCCTGAATAAATTGATCTCTGATATACTCTATTAATTCACAATTGTACATGTCACATAAGATGCCAGCGTTAATTCAAGTGAATGATTCAAAGTTAAAAGGACCCTGCTTTTGCGAGGATGGCCTGTGTTTATATATCTCCGGGCGAAGAAAAGACAACGGTCCTATACCTTTTTTTTATATCAGAGCCAGTGTGTTGGGCTCTACATATATTTACGCAAACTTTTCGCCTTTCTATTGCAAAAAAGTGCACTAATTGAATAAACTGACCAATCAAATACCCTATTGATCAATAACTTCTTTTTGAATATTAAATCAAAATTGGGACTTTGCTCAAATATGAACCAAACTTGCATCATACCTTCGCGGGAGGAAATAGAGGGCCCGAAATCCCGGCCCGGCCCGCTTATCCTGGACCGATTTTTCAAGCCCGGATATGCTAATGACAACAATAGGGGATTTGTGTGCTAGTATATATAATAGCAAACAACTATTCTCTCGTAAGCTTGAAATGTCCAAAAAAAAAAATAAAAAAAAATCAAGCATATATCTAAATAGTTATCAGCACATCACCCACTTGTGACAAAGCTTGCAGACGTGAATCATAAGATCGGAAATTTAATTATCGGGGCGACATTTAAATCATCAAATACGAGTTGGTATATCATATTCCAATACTTTCAATTTTCCTGTACAAAATAACCTCAACATCTCTTTCTGTACACTACAACCCCGCCACCATTGTAGCTCTAATTTTTTCTTATGTAAGAGACAAAAGATCATCCCTAAAATGCAAACACAGCTAACCTGTTCAACAATCAACTTTCCTGGTACGACACTGTCCATGCGGACTTATTTGATCTATTTACACCATCGTATTATTACTAACGAACTCGGTCTGAACATCATCAATGCGGATCTGTTCAAGAGCAGCGAGGCGAAACGGCCCCGGTGTACTCGGGATCGATGTTGTTGCAAGAAGCTGTTGCTGATCCACCTCCAGTCTTTTGCAAGTCGATGTTCTGGAGAACTATGCCCTCGCAGGGAAGGCTCTCGCTACAGTTGAACTCGACTGCCACATCCGAAGCACTCGTCCCTCTGATGTTCTGGTACGTCACGTTCCTCACTTGAACAGCTGACTTCTGCAAAGATTAGTTCATTGTTATTTTCGCCCGAAAGATCAAGTAACATAACAATTTATAACGGCAGTTTATAATCAAATCGAGTTTCCGCCTCATCTGCGATGGCGATTAATTTGTTTTACCTGTTGCTTGCATGGCTCATCTTGGTCACAGTAGTTTTGTTCTATTATGATAGGGTTGCTCACATCATGCATTTCTATGTTCTGGAATTTAATGTTGCTTGCACTTCCAGACCCTCCCTGAGAAAATTATCCAGGTAAATATTAGAAAAAGAGGATAAGTAACCGAAAAAAGCTGTAAAAATACATTTTTTTCCGCACAAATTAAGCAAAAATTGTTTACCTGCCATGTCTTGATCCTGACTCCATTGGTGGTTCCAGAAAAGTTAGCTCTATTCACTGTAACTCCTGAAACATGAGCCTCTGAGTTTCCAGACCCTAAACTTCCAATGCTAGGGTTGATCACCAAAGCACAGATCACAAAGCCAAAAGGTCAGTAATTTAGCTGACAGAAAGCTGAAGAAAATAGAGGGGAAAAGAAAGAAAATCAGCTCTTTATAATTACTAAATTCACTCCAAATTTTACCTGATTCCATGACCTGGTCCACAAGTTATGTCCATGGCCTGAACATCTTGCGATCCATCCACAATCGAAATGCAATCGTCACCGGTCCCGATTTTAGAGTTAGAGATTTGGATGTTCCGAGTACCAGCGACGTGAATCCCGTTTGTGTTTGGGCTGCTTCCAGGCGCGGTGACCTGGAAATTGGTGGCTTGGACGTCGCTACATTTCTCGAACGAAACGTGAATTTGTTGCGCGTTCTGAATATTCAAATCCCGCGTTGTCAAGTTTCCGCAATTGTAGAAAGTGAGAGCCTAGCAAAACGAGCAACGACCATTTAGGTTGATGGCACAACGATGTGAAGGATCTCAGAATATGCATTAAACATTGAAGAAGTTTGTATCCTATTATTATTCAATCAAAATCCTTCTCGACAATTAATGACCATGCATTCAAATTGCATTTCCACGATGAAAATCAAGATATGTTATGTAGGCCACATAATAAAGTTGAGCCTTTGAGGCCCTGGGCCCATTTGTAATTTGTGGGAGTCATGGGTCGAAAATGGGTCCAATATGGGTCAAAAATGGGTTCCATCTTTGACCCATTTTTGACCCATTTAATTTCACTTCAACCTTTTAGATCCATTTTTAATGAGTTCTCTAAATGTTAATGACCCACATAAGACCCATTTTATACATAATATGGGTCAGATATGGGTCAGATATGGGTCTATGACTCATATTGACAGCTCTATATGTAGCTAACGATGGACAACAGGCCTTATTAACTCATTTCTTCAACAATGAACACTAATTATTTCGGCTCTATGTTCAACTTCTTGCTCAAGTTTAAAAACAGAGAAATTTAAGGCAATTTTGGGCGCAAAGAGTGATCATAATAAGGTTAAATTCGATTAATCGTGCATATTTTCAAGTATACTTGTGCCATCTTCCTATCTAGTTATACAAGACGTAAATGGCTCATAAAATAATTTGGGCAACTTCCGATTATTCTGGACAATAATAACACTATTGTCACGATTCGTCATTTGCATACACAAGAAATGCTAAATGTGGCAAAATAAAATCTAAGTACAAAATTTTTATTATATGGGGCGACGAACTCTAATCGGTAGTTTAGACAAAAAAAAAAAATCAACTCTTTGTAAAAATAACTAGTTGTTTCTTCTCCAGAGTTATACATGCATGGTGAGAGAGAGATTGGTAAACAGTAACTTACGGTGGGTGCGCCCTTGCAAGGCTGCAAATCAAAAATAAAAACGACAATAGTCAGATATAAACTATGAACGCTTAAAATTTCAGAAGAGTTGGTGTGGAGTAGTGCAATAATTCACAACATTGATGCAAAGTGCTTACGAGAGCTTTATTGGTTTTGCATGAGTTTTGCCACCAGATGAGCCCATTGCCGTCGAAGGTTCCGCCACCTTGGACGACCAAGTTGTCAACCCCATCAAACATGATCCAGTGCCTCGGATCCTCATCATAGTCGGATTGATCACCGGACGCTCTAATGATCCCGTTAATCTGCGTGTACGAGCACGTAATTAATACACAATGTAATCTCCGATCGTCGCGTATACACTGCGTTCATGCACGATCACCTGCGCCTGAATCTTCTTGCTTATTTTACCTGAAAAGTGGTGTTGTCTTGGCAAGGACCCGAGAAGGTGGTTGGGCCGAGGAGGTAGTTCTTCTTGGGCACCACAAGAACAGCTCCTGGAGCCGAACATGCCTCTTTCCACGCCTTCTCAAACGCCTGAGCATCGTCATGGCTGCCGTCGCCCCGAGCTCCGAAGTCACCGACGTCGAAAGTCGTGGCAGGAGCCAATAACGATAAGCTCCGACGAGCTCGGAAGTGGCGATGAACGACACGTGGGTCCTCCTGCAGATGCCTGCAACATGAGCCGCAGAAGAGGGAGAAGATACTTATGATCGCTGCGAGGACATGTACGACTGGTCTTTTGGAGTCCATGGTTTTCTCCCTAAAAGTTTGGTAATAGAGACAGAAAGATGACAATCGAAAAGGGTCTCTCTCTCTTCTGATGTTTTGGAATGATGTTGGGTGGCGAATGTTAAGGAAATGCAATGACGAGGGATTCTGTATTTATAGAGATTCATTGGGAGAAAAAAGGTTGGGTCTTGGCATGACGCTTAAGGGTATGGGACACAACAGTTGGATTAGGGTTTGGTACGTGAGATTGGCGAGACAGCATCATGCTTTTGAATACACCGAACCTTAAAATTGGTACGCGATAGGTACTTACGAGCTCGGTCTTTTGAATATATGACTTACTTGTTCAAATATATATTTGCTGTCCGACGGACCACTTATTGGTATATCAATTGAGTAAGCCTTGCGCTCACAATTAATGCACAGGATATGGAGATCATAGTAATAACTTAGATCTCGGGGATGGAGATCACAAGGACCAAATTGGTGGAAGAAGATCATGTAATATTTGCATAATCAAGCACTAAATTTTACTAGATGTTTTTGTTAGAAAAGGGGTGACCGGAGTTTTTGTTATACAAAACCCTCGTGTTCATAGATCACGAGTGACAATTGTATGCACAGGAGGACCATATTTGCTAGCTATATCATCTGCAATCGCCTAAATCTCTAGACGTTCTTCAAACCGATCATGGATTCTATTGAGATAGGTAAACCAAGAGCACTATCCCTTTGAGACTGCATCTGAGAATTTTATCTCATACAACACAGACAAAAAAACTCAAATATTGATGGAAGAAGATCGGATGATATTTGATAATCTAGCAATAAATACTATAGTCATTCTTACTTCAAAGAATTTTTTTGGGGGAGGGGGGAATTATCTAAAAAATCCTAAATTTATTGTACATAAAACATTATATTAATTGGAAAATAACATTAGACGACTTGTAGTTAATATTACATCGGGGGCAACCCGCCGTTCGTTTGGCTCGGTTTGAAGGGCCCTAACTCTCTCATCTAATATGAGCTTGGGTTGTTACAGTTTAGCAAAATTTCCATTTAAATCGAAACCAATTCAATAAGATAATAAACCAAAAAATCAATCCATTAACTTTACTTTGTATTTTTAAACTGTCATACATAAATAAGTAGTCTCACCTCGATATGGTTTTATAAGCCAATCACTTATATAAAAACTGATAATAAAAAAATCCATTAATCGGTTGCATTATCTATTATTTCAAATCTAAACCAAACTGATGAATAAATAGATAAATTGGTTTGCTCGATCGATTTTTCGATTTTTATCGAACATACCCGGATTCTAATTAGAGCAATATTTCGATAGGCAAACATAGAATTTTTTAGAGGTCCTTTGAAGTGCACATCTCCTGAAGCTAATGTACAGACACATAATCAATTAGGGAATGCTTGATCTTCATATTCTAATAAGTCACATTGGGTATCTTGAGACTGTTTTCATATAGTTGATTCGAAAAGGGATGTTATAAATTGCAAGTGAATTCCTAAAGGAAAAAAGCCACGAAAAATCCCAAACTATATTCACTATGACACATTCACTCTGAACCTTTTTCTTTTGTAACATAAAAAAAGAAAAACCCAAATTATATCCACTGTGACATATTAACCCTAAACTTTTTCTTGTGATATAAAAAATCTCAAAATTATACATGTGTGACACATTTACCCTCATCAAGGTTCCATCAGATGATTATTCAAACAAAACAACATCTGTTTTATTTCACTTAAGCCACGTAGGCACCATATAATATCATTTGCTTTTCGTCGTTCACATAGACAGATTTGCAATGGTGATCATTGACAGAGTGTAAATGTGTTACACAGGTACAAGATTAGGAATTTTTTGTGTCCAGAAAAAAAAGAGTATAAATATGTCGCAATGGGCATATTTAGGTTTTTTTGCGGGTTTTTGCCTCTTCTTGCATAAGGGGACCAAAGTCAACATTCAACACATCACTTGATAAATCAATTTGGCCGAGGAATCTGAATGATTTTTTTGTATGCAATCGTCATGTTTCCACCCCCAAAAAAATCTCAACGTGGTACGCCAATGACCAAGCATAGCTCGACAGACCAAAAGTGCGTTATGTGGTCGTGGGGCAATAACCCTTGCATCATCTTCTAAATCGAGAAAGCACATCAGCAACACGACACCCCTGATCCATTTTCCAGACATATATGCATGCGTCTGTGTGTGCATGGCAATCTCCAAAATGCTTGCATCAGACAAATTAGTTGCCGTCTATTGTTTCGGTGTAAGTTAGGGCAACCCCGATAATGCGATAAGACCAAACTTATGAGTTCCTCGTCGTCATGCCCAGGGTGTGTAAGACACTATCTAGAGCATTCACATATCGATGCTTAAACATACTGATAGAATTTTTCAATACTAAATTACGTTTTCATCTAACAGCTTAAGTTTTTTAAATATTTGGCAATGGTTTCATGAAATCTTACATGGTATCGGAATAGGAGGTCCTGAGTTCAAATCTTTCGAGCAAATACTAAATATTAACAGCGCTCATATCCGGTGCGCTCGACCTACGAAAATAGGATTTGCTCTAATGTGCTAAAAAGGCCGAGATAATGTCAGGTCACGTGAATTTTCTAGGCTATGCGCAGTAATTTTGATGTGGGTTACTAGCTTTTACTTGTGGAGATAGCATTTTCAAAACGAATGTAGTTCTCGGCGTTGAACGATGAAAAGAAGCAGTTTTACTTGGACAATAGACGTAAAGAGGGATCATTAGCAAAAATGTCATAAACATGTTGTAGATGTTCTAATTCAATCATAAACCTTTTTAATTTGGCCAATGTAGTCCTAAACCTTTTTACTATTTGCCAATTTTGGCAGGAAATAGCTAACATTAACGTAGACCGTTCTATGTGGTACAACCGGCGCTGATGTGGTTGCCTTTTTCTTTTTATAATTTTTCTGAAATTTTCTTTTCTTTTCTTTTCTTTCTTTTTTATAACTGTGGCGACCCTAGCCTAAATCTGACAGTTGACGTTTACGTCAGCGATTGCCAGTCAAAAATTAGCCGGAAGGACTATATTGCCAAATCGTCTAAATGTTCAGGACAAAACTTACTAAATTGCGTGGGAACCATGTCATTGAATGACTCGACTCATTCGAATTTGGTAACGTTGAAATCGGGTGCCAAAATTCCTCGTGATGTCAACTTGGGTGAGAGTTTGAGGCGGGCAAAGAAGGAGCTTTTTGGCTTGTGTAATTGACGTTCCATATATGGCTGTCCCGACGCCACGTGTGTCGGTCGACGACGGGTATACTAGTGTTCCCAACCGTTAATGTCCGATGAGTCGATGGTGTGTTATTCTGTCGAGGTATGGGGCAAATTAGCCAAGATTGACCCCAAATCCCGATTTCGGATCATTGTTCCAGCAAGGTACGGAAGTGCAGGGAAAACGAACCTTAAATGCTTTGATTAGGACGTTCGAAGTCTCGATTAACCACGCAGTGGGAACGGAGTAGGTATCCTTGTTAGGATTGTCGTCCAAGGTTTTGATCCCCAAGGTGGTGTGTGGGACTTACTTTCTAATGATGATGATGCAAGTGAGATGGACACGTGGGGTACGCTTGAAATCCTTGGAACACCTGATTAATCCCGAGCGATCCAGCTAAAGTATAATCCGACGTTCCGCACATTGGGTGATTACGAAAGATTTCATAAGGGTGCGCTTCGACAATAATAATTTAAGACGGTTTAGATGGTGATTACATTCGTTATACTAGGGCATGCGTTTTTCTATAGCCCTGTACAATCATACCTCTAATCAGTAGGTGATAAGCATAAACATCGGTCACATTTTGTTTTAGTTAAGTTTGGATCCATAGCTTGGGGAAAATTACCGAAAAAGTTCTACATCTATTGCAATTGTGCCAGTTCAGTTCTAATCTTTTCTTTTCTTTTTGCGATTCAATCCTAAACCTTTTGCAATTGTGCCAATTCAGTCCATCCCGCCTAATTTGGCTACCCAATGCTGACGTGGACGCCGGCCGGCGACATAATATTTAATATTTTTAAATATTTTTTATGTTATTTTTCCTTATTTTTTCTTTTTCTTTCCTTTCTTTTTTTTTCTTCTCTTCTCTTCTTCTTCTTCCTCTGGATGGCGACTGGCTAGAGGTAATGGCCGGCAAGGTCAACCTTGCCGACCTCAAGCGAAGCTCACCCCCGCCGGTCTTACCCGGCAACGGTGAGGTCAGCCCAGATCTTGTTTATGTTGACAAGTCACTGTTGCCTTCTATGCACCAGGGAGCTCTTGGCAGATTGAGGTCAGCCCAAGTCTGGACCTCGCCGTCTCCGGGCAAGGCCGGTCAAGACCTTGCCAGATTTGGACTGGCGAGGCCGACTCGCCAGTGGCCGGCAGGGGCGAGCTTTGCCTGAGGCGGGAGAGGTCGTCTTCGCCGGCCAAAGGAAGAAGAAGGAGGAGGAGGAGGAGGAGGAGGAGGAGGAGAAGAAGAAAGAATGAAAAAAAGGTAAATAAAAAAATTGTTAAAATATTATGTTGCCGGACAATGTCCACGTCGGCGCCGGCCGGAAAAATTTGGAAGGATGGACTGAATTGGCACAATTTTAAAAAGTTTAGGACTGAAACGGCAAAAAAAAAAAAGGTTTAAGATTGAATTAGCACAGTTACAATAGATTTAGGACTTTTTTAGTAATTTTTCCCCATAACTTATGACCCTGCAATCACAGATATGGTTAAAGGGAGTTTTCTCCGATAAGGAGTAGGAGAATATGGCGCTAATTTTGGCGAGACAGAAATACAATCACCGCTTTATACATTCATCGGGCTCTTAGGTTAATCAATTGGATTGTATCACAAGGCAAAATCTTACGTTACTTGGTTCGATGCACACGAGCAGAGCAAGTTGAATCTTCGTTTTTCACATGGAGGTCACCCAATGGAAAGGTTCCCCTTCCCCCTAACAAATTCGTCTAAAGTTTCATACTCGAGGACTATTGAATAATCCAAGCCAAGTTGCATTCTATCAACAAAACTAAGTTAATACCTAGCAAAACAACACTTTTTACAGACTCCAAAGCATAGAAGTGATTACCACTAAAAGTATTAAGCACATCTCTAAATAGTTATCAGCACATCACCCACTTATGACAAAGCTTGAGGACATGAATCATAATATCAGAAATTTTACTATCGGGACGACATTTAAATCATCAAAAATGCGAGTTTGGTATATCATATTCCAATACTTACAATTTTTCCTATCCAGAATAACCTCAAACATTTCTTTCAGCACACTGCAACCCCACCACCTTTGTAGCTCTAATTTGTTCTTATGTAAGAAACAAAAGATCATCCCTAAACTGCAGACACAACAAACCGACTCAACAAAGAACGTTCATGGTATGACGCTGTCGATGCCCACTTATTTTATCTATTTACACCGTCGTATTATTATTAACAAACTCAGCCGGAACATCATCAAAGCGCATCTGTTCAAGAGCAGCGAGGCGAAACGGCGCCGATGTACTCGGGATCAATGTTGTTGCAAGAAGCTGTTGCAGATCCACCTCCTGTCTTTTGCATGTTGATGTTCTGCAGAACTATGCCCTCGCAGGGACAGCTCTCGCTACAGTCGAACCCCACAGCCACACCCGAAGCACTCGTCCCTCTTATGTTCTCGTACGTCACGTTCTTCACTTGAACAGCTGATTTCTGCAAAGATTAGTTCCTTGTTATTCTTGCCCAAAAGATCAAGTGCCATAAGAATTTATAATGGCAGTTTATAATCAGCTCAACTTTCCGCCTCATCTTCGATGGTGATTAATTTGTTTTACCTGTTGCTTGCATGGCTCATCCTGGTCACAGTAGTTTTGTTCTATTATGATAGGGTTGCTCACATCATGCATTTCTATGTTCTGGAATTTAATGTTGCTTGCACTTCCAGACCCTCCCTGAGAAAATTATCCACGTAAAATTAGAAAAAGAGGATAAGGGACCGAAAAAAAGCTGTAAAAATACATTTTTTTTCCGCACAAATTAAGCAAAAATTGTTTACCTGCCATGTCTTGATCCTGACTCCATTGGTGGTTCCAGAAAAGTCAGCTCTATTCACTGTAACTCCAGAAACATGAGCCTCTGAGTTTCCAGACCCTAAACTTCCAATGCTAGGGTTGATCACCAAAGCAGATCACAAAACCAAAAAGTCAGTAATTTAGCTGAGAGAAAGCTGAAGAAAATAGAGGGGAAAAGAAAGAAAATCAGCTCTTTATAATGACTAAGTTCACTCCAAATTTTACCTGATTCCATGACCTGGTCCACAAGTTATGTCCATGGCCTGAACATCTTGCGATCCATCGACAATCGAAATGCAATCGTCACCAGTCCCGATTGTAGAGTTAGAGATTTGGATGTTCCGACTACCAGCTACGTGAATCCCGTCCGTGTTTGGGCTGTTTCCAGGAGCGGTGACCTGGAGATCGGTGGCTTCGACGTCGCTACATTTCTCGAACGAAACGTGAATTTGTTGCGCGTTCTGAATATTCAAATTCCGGGTTATCAAGTTCCCGCAATTGTAGAAAGTGAGAGCCTAGCAAAACAAGCAACGACCATTTAGGTTGATGGCACAACGATATGAAGGATCCCGGAATATGCATTATACATCGAAGAAGTTTGTATCCTATCATTATTCAATCAAAATCCTTCCCGACAATTAATGACCATGCATTCAAATTGCCTTTCCACGATGAAAATCAAGATATGTTATGTAGCTAATGATGGACAACAGGCCTTATTAACTCATTTCTTCAACAATGAGCACTAATTATTTCGGCTCTTTGTTTAACTTCTTACTCGAGTTTAAAAACATAGAAATTTAAGGGAATTTTGGGCGCAAAGAGCAGATTATAATAAGGTTAAATTCGATTAATCGTGCATGTTTTCAAGTATACTTGTGCCATCTTCTCTATCTAGTTATACAAGACCTAAACGGATCATAAAATAATTTGAGCAACTTCCCATTTTTCTGGACAAGAATAACACTATTGTCACGATTCGTCATTTGCATACACAAGAAACGCCAAATGTGGAAAAACGAAATTTACGTAAGAAACTTTTATTATATGGAGCGACGAGCTCTAATCGGTAGTTCAGACAAAAAAAAAATCAACTCTTTGTAAAAAATAACTGTTTGAAATGCTAGAAAAATTTAATTACTAGATGTTTCTTCTCCAGAGCTATACATGCATGGTGACAAGAGAGAGATTGGTAAATAGTAACTTACGGTGGGTGCGTCTTGCAAGGCTGCAAATCAAAAATAAAAACGACAACAGTCAGATATAAACTATGAACGCTTAAAATTTCAGAAGAGTTGGTGTGGAGTGGTGCAATAATTCACAACATTGATGCAAAGTGCTTACGAGAGCTTTATTGGTTTTGCATGAGTTTTGCCACCAGATGAGCCCATTGCCGTCGAAGGTTCCGCCACCTTGGACGACCAAGTTGTGAACCCCATCAAACATGATCCAGTGCCTCCGATCCTCATCATAGTCGGATTGGTCGCCGGATGCTCTAATGATCCCGTTAATCTGCGTGTACGAGCACGTAATTAATACACAATGTAATCTCCGATCGTCGCGTATACACTGCGTTCGTGCACGATCACCTGCGCATGAATCTTCTTGCTTATTTTACCTGAAAAGTGGTGTTGTCTTGGCAAGGACCCGAGAAGGTGGTTGGGCCGAGGAGGTAGTTCTTATTGGGCACCACAAGAACAGCTCCTGGAGCCGAGCATGCCTCGTTCCACGCCTTCTCAAACGCCTGAGCATCGTCATGGCTGCCATCACCCCGAGCTCCGAAGTCATCGACGTCGAAAGTCACGGCAGGAGCTGATGACGATAAGCTCCGACGAGCTCGGAAGTGAACACGTGGGTGCTCCTGTAGATGCCTGCAACAGGAGCTGCAGAAGAGCGAGAAGATACTTATGATCGCCGCGAGGACATGTACGACTGGTCTTTTGGAGTCCATGGTTTTCTCCCTAAAAGTTTGGTAATAGAGACAGAAAGATGACAATCGAAAAGGGTCTCTCTCTTCTGATGTTTTGGAATGATGTTGGGTGGCGAATGTTAAGGAAATGCAATGACGAGGGATTCTGTATTTATAGAGATTCATTGGGAGAAAAAAGGTTGGGTCTTGGCATGACGCTGAAGGGTATGGGACACAACAGTTGGATTAGGGTTGGGTACGTGAGATTGGCAAGAAAGCATCATGCTTTTGAATACACCGAACCTTAAAATTGGTACGCGATAGGTACGTACGAACTCGGATCTTTTGAATATATGGCTTACTTGTTCAAACATATACTTGCTGTCCGACGGACCACTTATTGGTATACCAATTGGGTAAGTCTTGCACTTACAATTAATGCACATGATATGGAGATCATAGTAATAGCTTAGATATCGGGAATGGAGATGACGGGGATCAAATTGGTGGAAGAAGATCATGTAATATTTGTATAATCAAGCACTAAATTTTATTAGATGTTTTCTTTAGCAAATGGATGACCAGAGTTTTTGTTATACAAAACCCTCGTGTTCATAGATCACGAGTGACAATTGTATGCATAGGAGGAACACATTTGCTAGTTATATCATCTACAATTGCCTGAATCTTTAGACGTTCTTCAAACCAATCATGGATTCTATTGAGATAGGTAAACCAAGAGCACTATCCCTTTGACAACTGCATCTTAGAATTTTATGTCGTACAACACAGGCGAAAAACTCAATTATTGCTTTGGTTGCAAGGGATGTCGAATAGAAAGTTTGAAACTCATGCGGAGTACGAGGAGTTAGATACGAATAAGTTAGACCTTGGACATAAAGATTATGATGATCGCATTGATGGAAGAAGATCGCATCATATTTGATAATCTAGCAATAAATACTACAGTCATTCTTACTTCAAAGAATTTTTTTTTGGAGGGGGGAATTATCTAAAAAGTCCTAAACCTACCGTACATAAAACATTATATTAATTGGAAAATAACATTAGATTACTTGTAGTTAATATTACATCGGGGGCACCCCGCCGTTCGTTTGGTTCGGTTTGAAGGACCCTAACTCTCTCATCTAATATGAGCTTGGGTTGCCAAAATATCAATCCATTAACTTTACTTTGTATTTTTAGACTGTCATACATAAATAAGAAGTCTCACCTCGATATGGTTTTATTAGTGAATGACTTATATAAAAACTGATAATAAAAAAAAATTCCATTAATCGGTCGCATTATCTGTTATTTCAAAATCAAAACCAAACCGATGAATAAATAGATAAATTGGCTTGCTCGATCGATTTTCGATTTTTATCGAACATACCCGGATTCCTATTAGAGCAATATTTCGATGGGCAAGCATAGAATTTTTTAGAGGTCCTTTGAAGTGCACATCTCCTGAAGCTCATGTACAGGCACATCATCAGTTAGGGAATACTTGATCCTACATATTCTAATAAGTCACGTTGGGTGTCTTGAGACTGTTTTCATATAGTTGATTCGAAAAGTGATGTTATAAATTGCAAGTGAATTCTTAAAGGGAAAAATCCCAATCTATATTCGCTGTGACACATTCACTCTAAACTTCTTCTTTTTGTGACATATAAAAACTCCAAATTATGTCCATTGGACACATTAGCCCTAAACTTTTTCTTGTGACATAAAAGATCTCAAACATAAGGGGACCATAGTCAACATTCAATAAGAACCCGTCACATCACTTGACAAACCAATTTCGCCGAACAACTCCCAGGAACCTGAATGATTTTCTTATATGCAATCGTCATGTTTCCCCCCCTCCTTCCTCCCAATCTCAACCTGGTACGCCAATGACCAAGCACAGCTTAAGATACCAAAAGTGCGTTATGTGGTCGTGGGGCAATAACCCTTGCATCATCTTCTAAATCGAGAAAGCACATCAGCAACAAGACACCCCTGATCTCCAAACTGCTTGCATCAGACAAATTAGTTGCCGTCTATTGTTTCGGTGAAAGTTAGGGCAACCCCGATAATGGGATAAGACCAAACTTATGAGTTCCTCGTCAATGCCCAGGGTGTGTAAGACACTATCTAGAGCATTCACATATTGATTCTTAAACCTACTAATAGAATATTCAAATATTATACCACACTTGTATCTAAAAGTTTAAACTTTTAGAACAGTTGGCAATAGTCCCACGAAATCTTATATGGTATCGAAGCAGAAGGTCCTGAGTTCAAATCTTTGTAGGTTCATATTAAACCGCGTCTTTATCTAACCGCTTAAGTTTCGCAAAAAGAGCAAATACCAAATATTAAAAGAGCTCATATCGTGTGCACTCAATTCGTGTGTGAATATAGTAACCGGCATTGAGCAATTGTAAAAAGTCTAATTCAATCTTAAACCTTTTAATTTGGCCAATTTAGTCTTGAACTTTTTGACTATTTGCCAATTCGGTTCATTTAGCCAATTTTGATTAGAAATCGCTGACATAGACGCCAGTCATTCTACGTGGTACAGCCAGCACTGACGTGAATAATTTTTGTAATTTTTTAATAACTAATCTAATCTAATTCTTTTCTTTTCTTTTCTTTTCTTTACCATTTTTTCTTTTCTTTCCTTCCTTTTTTTAGACTGCGGCGACCCTCGCCTAGATCTGGCGAGTGCTGCGAAGCCCTCATCTGTGGCCGGGGGAGGGAAATAATGAAAAAGAAAAAAGAAAAGGAAAAGGAACGAAAATAAAGAAGAAAAAAATCAGAAAAATGTTGAAAAAATTGTAAAAACCATCCATGTCAATGTCGTCGGTGCCACGTAGCTTGGCCGGCATCCACGCCAGCAATTGCTAGCCAAAAATTAGCCGAAATGACTATATTGCCAAATCGTCGAAATGTTTGGGATCAAATTTGCAAAATTGAAAGGTTTATGTCTGAATCAGCGTCCGTACAATAAGTTTAGGATTTTTTTTGTTGCGTGAAACCCATGTCATTTTAATGACTCGACTCATTTGAATTTGTTTACGATGAAATCGGGCGCAAAAATTCCTCGTGACGTCAACATGGGTGAGAGTTTAAGGCGGACGAAGGAGGAGCTTTTAGCTTGTGTAATTGGACGTTCCATATACGGCTATCCCGACGCCACGTGTGTCGGTTGATGACGGGATACTTGGGTTCCCAACCGTTAATGTCCGATGAGTCGATGGTGTGTTGTGCTGCGGAGGTATGGGGCCCAAACCAGCCAAGATTGACCCCAATTCCCGATTCGGATCGTTGTTTCCAGGTAAGGAAGTGCAGGAAAAACGAACCTTAAATGCTTTGATTAGGACGTTGGGAGTCTCGATTAACCACGCAGTGGGAACGGAGTCGGTATCCTTGTTCGGATTGTCGTCCGAGGTTTTGATCCCCAAGGAGGCGTGTGGGACTTACTTTCTAATGATGATGATGCAAGTGAGATGGACGTGTGGGGTATGCTTGAAATCCTTGGAACACCCGATTAATCCCGAGCGGTCCCACTAAAGTATAATCCGATGTTCGCATATTGGGTGATAACGAATGTACTCACAAAGGTGCGCTTCAACAATAATAACGTGTTGACACCAAATAATAATGAGTTACCGAAGTGGCTTTAGTATCACCATTTCCCGAAAATCGGTAAATCGGGAACAGTAAGAAGTTCGGTAAGTTATCTAAAACATACCGAAATGTCAAGAAGTCTAAACCCGATATTCGGGAAGTAAAAGAATAAGGTCATTGATTTTCAAAATTCGGTAAGAGTCTGGACATACCGAAACTGTAAAGAGTTAGCAGTAAGAGGAGTGTGAAGTCGAAAGAAATCGCAGGACGGCCGAACTAGTCATGTCAGCAAGAAGTTACGAGCAAGAAATCCGGATAATGGGTGCGAACAGTTCACGGCAGTTATTGGAGAAGGTTCAAATTTGAAGTCATATTGACAGTTGAAGATCAAGTTTTGGCGGATAAAACGTGGGCAAATGGGAAGTTATTAAAGGCGCCAAAATTCAAAGTTTGAAAGCAAGAAAATAACCGACGGACGGTTATAGAAAGCTGAAGAATAAAAAATACTCGATAGAGAAGAGAAGAAGACAGATCAACAGACATCCAAAAGAACTCAAGTTTTCTGCACTTTAACTTCCCCGTATTCTCTTTTCCAGCATTTAGAGTTTCTGCAATTCCAGCTTATTTTAAAGCTTTCTACTACTTTCTTAGGAGTATTGTAACGTAGCCTGAACCTTTGTTGATCTCAAATCCATATTCGATCCACTGATTTCCTACCCATTTCATTTCTATCTGTGTTACTTCGTGTTCTCACTAAAATTTCCTTTCGAGAGTTGAGTTACAGAACCCTCTTCATAAAAATCGAAGACTGAATTTCGGTGAAAGATATTCCTTGTTGCAAAAACGAGCGAACATCTTTTTGGCACGCCTGGTGGGACCTGTGTGGTAAGATTAAGAGAGATGGTGAGAACCAGAGGTCAATCAGATGGAGTACCAGTTGGTAATATCAGCAACCCAGATGATGGAGCACGATCGGAGCATTCGGCAGCGAATGAGGAAGTACCCCATCACAATGCTGACATTCCTCGGCAATTGAATGAAGAACAAATCCACGCGTTGGCACCCGAGAATACTTTGGTAGCCACGATGAGGAGAATGTTTGAGGAGCAGCAGAATGAGCTCACCAACCATATGGTGCGTCATATCACGGATGTGATAAAGCCTATGATGATGAACGCCATAAACGAGGTAATATCGCGTCCTAGTTCATCCTCTCAAATCCCTCCTTTTTATGTAAATCCCCTTGGTACAATACCATTTTCACCAGCATCGGGACATCCCAATGTTGGGTATAATGGTAGTGGAGGATCAAATCTGCAATCTCCAGTAAGAATTATACCAAGGCCGGAGAATCCTACGACAGCGAACCTAGTGAATGGTGTGAGTGGTTACAATTTCCCTCAAACTGGCCCTACTGATGCTAACGTAATCAATCCCATGGTCTCAAACTTACCGCCAGTATGGAATATACCTCCACCAGTGCCTAATATTGATCCTATAACACCGCCTGCAGCTCAACCATACCCACATGTGGTGGAAAACCATCTCTACAGGCCGCCACCCATTAACTTTAATATGGATCAACAAGGCATGAACAGACCTCAGCAGATTGACCCTAGGGGGCAAGATCCTTGGTTGGGCTAGCAGAATTTAAGGCCATGGAACCCAGACAGAGTTGCAGAGTTGGTAATGCAACAATTGGGAGCAGAGAGAGGCACACCAAGACCTGTATACAGGAAGCCACATCCCGATTGGGTGGATAACATCCCATATCCAAGGGGTTTTAAAATGCCAGATTTCGCTGTATTTACAGGTGAGGAAGATCAGTCAACTGTGGAGCATGTAGGTCGTTTTTTAGCACAATGTGGAGAGGCTGGAACAAATGAATATTTAAGGCTAAGGCTATTCCCATTGTCATTATCAAAGACAGCATTTACTTGGTATACAAATTTGCCAGCAAATTCTATTCAGACATGGGTTGAGATGGAGAGACAGTTCCATTCTCAGTTTTACCGAACGGTACCAGAGATAACAGTAGCCGACTTGGCCAGAATGTACCAGTATGGCACTGAGACAGTAGATCAATTTATTGCTCGTTTCAAGAAGTCCAGGAATCGGTGTTTAACTTCTCTCACCAAAAAGGAATTTACAGATTTGGCTTTTAATGGGTTGAAGTTCAATCTCAAGGAAAGATTTGAGGGGCAAGCTTTTGATGATCTCTTTCAATTAAATGCTCGGGTTTCTAAGTACGAGCACCTGCTGAAGGATAAGGATAAGAAGCCGACAAAGGATAATCGGCAGACAATAGCATCGGTTGAAAGTACCGAATACAGTGACTTGACTGAAGAAGAGAATGAGATAGCGGTAGCAACTATGGTACTTGAAAAATCATATGTGTGCCCAGCTTTGAAACCAGCAAGGGTAAGAGACGTGTCCAAGTTTAAAGCCAAGGAAACGAATAATTATTCCTTTGATATCTATAAGTTGGATGAGATATTTGACTTATTGCTGAAAAATGGAATGATTAAATTGGCTGAGGGACAGGTGATCCCATCCAAGGAAGAAACTACGGATAAAAGGTATTGCAAACGGCATCATTCCAAGACCCATGATACGGTGAATTGTATTATTTTTAGGAAGACAATTCAAGAAGCGATTCGACAAGGCAAGATCAAGTTTGCTGAAGACAAAGGCAAGGCTCCAATGGAAGTAGACACAGATCCTTTCCCGAATATGATCAGTATGGTTAATGTGCATGAGTCTACAAGATATGATAATAAACAACTATGCACCCGTTGTCATCAAGAATTAAGTCATCAGAATCGGGAAGTTCCCAAGTTCCAGTACATGAGGGGAACAAGAGGAAAATACAGATCGGGATCATTCGTCCGTCGGGAAGGTAGACCACAGATAAGGTCTGAGATCGTAGTAACTGAAAACGTTTCGGCACAATCAAAAAGTCAAGAAGCTCGATCAAGGCAGCTAGAACAAATGCCCGAGAGGCAGGAGTTATGTCCTGATTCATCAAGACAAGTCCCTCCAACTCAAGAAGTTGAAACACGAGTTCACAAGGAGAAGGAAACCCCACGAAAACCTGAAAAGAAGAAGAGTTTATGGCAGCGATACAAAGAAGGGGATCCCAAAGTAGGATTGCTTGGAGAACCTAGTGGGAAATTTGATTACGTGGTGTACTATGGAGACACGAATGATTACTTATCCCCGTCATTGCCTGTGGAACCATCTGGTTGGGGAGATGAATTTGATGATCCACCACCATCAATTGCCCAGGAAGTTCAGAAGACAAAGACAATTAAGATCCCACACGATCCTCCTGAAGGAAAATGGTCCTTAGCTAAACCGCCAGGGCAAGCATCTTACCGAACTGCAAAAAGACGTTTTCAGCGAATGAAAAGCAGACAGAGGGATTTCGAGAATCGTCGGGACAAAGGAATGCCATCACAGATTCCTCCATTCAGATCTTTTAGTACAAGAGGAAATTGGGTTTGGAGAAGAAACCCTGATGATAAAGAACCTGTCAAACCAGAGAAAAATTCTGTATATGATTCAGGAAGTAGTTCTCACCACGAGGTGAAAAAGGGAAGAGAGGTCCAACAAGTCTCCTAAACAATTAACTTTGGACAATTCTAGGTAGCTCTTAATCCGAGGCATCAATTCAAGATAGAACAAAAGAATCTGAATCTCAAGATGTCGCAAGAAGATGACAAGAGTTGCCGAGCTGGTCATTCCAAAATGCCGAAAGAGAATCGTTCGCCAATGAGGATCAACATGGTCCATGCTAAGCTTCCAGCTGAATATGGAGCTTGTTTAGTGGTAGAAGAAGAACTCGAGCATATCTCAGAGAAAGAAATAGCAATGGCAGAATTCGAATTCTCTGATAAAGAAATGATAAGGTTTGATAAAGTATCCTCAGACAAGGCTAGACATTTAAGGTCCTTGGTTATTTCAGGTAGAATCAATGGTCAAGCTGTCGGTAAGATCTTTGTAGATGCGGGAGCTACCTTGAATCTCATATCTTATAGGTACTTCAAGAAGTTGGGAAAAGGTGATGATGATATAATTCCGTCGAATGTTCAGCTGTCTGATTTCCTAGGAGAAGTTACCGAAGTCAAAGGAGCAGTTGTACTGGACTTAACCATAGGATCCAAGACATCAAGGACGACTTTCTTCGTGATAGAGTCTGATGGTTCGTACAATTTGTTGCTTGGAAGAGATTGGATACACTCTAATCAATGTGTACCTTCGACTCTTCATCAGGTTCTGGCATTTTGGAATGGTAAGGGAGTAAAGTACATTGAGGCTGATTCGGGACTTGCTTCAATAGGGTTGACCGATATTCATCAAGATCATCAAGAGTATTCACATGGAGGACATGTTATCGAAACACCGAAAGGAGATTCACGATCCTACGCTTATTGCCGCTTTGGGAATATGAAAACTGAGTGGATTCCCAAGTCTAGGTTGGCATTAGAGGAGTTACATACTCTTTATGGAAAGCGAACCCTTATTGCAAGAAGTTTGTGAAAGGTACTTCGCATACCTGGCGGAGATGACCCAGCAGAGTGCTGAAGTTTCAGATTGTATTGACGAATGGGAAGAGTCACCAATCAAGGAAGACAACAGGTCAACAGAAGCTCGAGACCCATTGTTAGAAGTTGATATAGGAGAACCTGGGTGTTTTCGTCCAATATATGTGAGTGCGTTTCTGCAAGGGGGCATGAAAGAAGATTTAATCAACTTGATCAAAGAGTACAAAGATTGCTTCGCATGGGATTACCATGAAATGCCTGGTTTGTCAAGAGATATTGTAGAACATCGTCTTCCTAATAAGAAAGGATTTCGTCCACACAAACAGTTAGCAAGAAGGTTTGCTCCAGATGTGGTTGACAAAGTCAAGGAAGAAATTGAAAGGCTGCTGAAAGCAAAATTCATTGAGACAGCCAGGTATGTAGAGTGGCTTTCGAATATTGTTCCCGTAAAGAAGAAGAATGGGAAATTGAGAGTTTGTATTGATTTTCGAGATCTTAATAATGCCACTCCAAAAGACGAGTATCAGATGCCGATGGCAGACATGTTAGTAGATTCGGCGTCGGGAAATGAGATGTTATCTCTAATGGATGGTCATTCGGGTTACAACCAGATATTTATTGCTAAAGAGGATAGCCCGAAAACAGCGTTTAGATGTCCTGGTGCTATCGGGACTTTTCAATGGATAGTGATGGCTTTTGGGCTGAAAAATGCAGGAGCTACCTACCAACGAGCAATGAATTTCATCTTTCATGACATGATTGGTAAATTCTTGGAAGTTTATATTGATGATGTTGTGATTAAATCAAATCAGGAAGAGCATTTGGACTATCTCGAGCAAGTTTTTGTTAGGATGAGGAAATACGAATTGAAGATGAATCCAGCTAAATATGCCTTTGGAGTGCGAGCAGGGAATTTCTTGGGATTCCTAGTTAATCAAAGGGGAATTGAGATTGACAAGAATAAGGCAAAGGCTATCATAGAGCTTCCTCATCCTACATCAAAGAAGCAGTTGCAGATGGTACTCGGGAAAATTAATTTTCTCAGAAGATTCATTACCAATTTATCTGGGAAGATAGAACCAATGACCCAGCTCTTGCGTCTTAAAAATCAGGAGGAGTTTATATGGGGAGATAAACAGCAGAAAGCGTTTGACGCAGTTAAAGTTTATTTAACAAATCCTCCTGTATTGATGCCGCCAAAAGCAGGCAGGCCACTAAAGTTGTACTTGTCTACTACCGATTCAACTATCGGGAGTATGCTGGCACAAGAGAACGAAAATGGAAAAGAACAAGCGATATATTATTTAAGTAGAACATTGACTGATGTTGAAAAAAGATATACCGCAATCGAAAAATTATGTCTATCTTTGTACTTCTCTTGTATGAAGTTAAGACATTATTTATTGCCAGCTACAGTGCATGTACTCGGTAAGACTGATGTGATAAAATATATGTTGTCACGGCCTGTTATAAAAGGGCGTATAGCCAAGTGGGCATTTATCTTGTCTGAATTTGATTTGGCATACGTACCAATAAAAGCAGTCAAAGGTCAAGCCGTTACTGACTTTCTTACCGAATACCCATGTTTGCAAATGGAAGAAAATGAACAGAATTTCAGTCAAGTTATACCATGGACTATGTATTTTGATGGATCATGTGCTAAGAGTATGGCTGGAGTCGGTTTGATGATAATCTCTCCCACCGGAGAGCTTACAAGGTGTGTTTGTAAGTTAGATTTTGAATGCTCAAATAATCAAGCCGAATATGAAGCACTAATTATCGGCTTAGGAATATTGGTTGAGTTAGAAGCACAGTTCATCAAAATATTTGGTGATTCACAGCTAGTGGTGAAGCAACTGAAAGGAGAATATCAGTGCTTAAATGAAAATTTGATTGGCTATTATTATCTAGCCAAGAAGCTGTTGGAACAATTTAGAGAATATGACATAGTCCATGTCAAAAGAGAAACCAATTACGAAGCCAACGAATTAGCACAGATGGCTTCTGGTTATAAAATATCAAAAGAGTTGGCTAATATTGCAACCATCATCACATTATCGGTACCTTCTATTGAACGAAGAGAAATACCGATAGCGATCAGTGAGGTGATCCGAGAAAAGGATTGGAGGCAGCCTATTATGGAATACTTGAAAAATCCTGATTCAAGAGATCAAAAGCTGAGGAGACAAGCTCAGAAGTACGTAATATTGGGAGAAGAATTATACCGAAAATCTTCAGATGGGCTACTATTGAGATGTCTTGATAAGGACAATGCGAAACTGGTTATGGCAGAAGCACATGAAGGCATATGTGGAGCACATCAAGCTGGAATTAAGATGAGATGGCTTCTGAAAAGGTACGGATATTTTTGGCCAACAATGATGCAGAATTGCATTGAATATGCCAAAGCATGCATTTCATGTCAAAAGCATGGACCTTTGCAACATGCACCTGCTGTAGAGCTTCATTCTATTGTAAAGCCATGGCCATTTCGAGGATGGGCAATGGATATAATAGGTAAGATTTATCCACCTTTTTCTCATAAGCATAGTTTCATTATGTTAGCTACGGACTACTTTACGAAATGGTTGGAAGCAATTCCATACAAGAGTATTAGTCAGAAGACGGTGATCAAATTTATTGAGGAAAATATAATTCACCGATTTGATTTACTGGAGTCAATCACTGCGGATCAAGGGACGGTGTTTACTGGAAATGAAGTTATGGAATTTGTGCAATCAAGAGGAATTAAGATGCTACATTCCACACCATATTATCCTCAAGCAAATGGGCAAGCCGAAGCTACTAATAAGGTCGTGATTGGATTGATTAAGAAGCATTTGGAAGAAAATCCAAGAGAATGGGATAACTTGCTATCGGTAGTGTTGTGGGCATACCGAACATCACGAAGATCAAGTACAGGCGTCAGTCCATATATGCTGACCTATGGACAAGAGGCAGTTCTACCGATGGAGATAACCGTTCAATCATTACGAGTCCAATTGCAAAGTGAAATGTTGCCAGAAGATTACAGAGATTGGATGCATATAAATTTGGATGAATTAGATGAAGTCAGGGCAGCTGCTTTGGATCAGTTGGTTGCACAAAAGAAAAGAGTAGCCAGAGCTTTTAACAAGAAGGTTAGGATCAAGCAATTTGCTGTCGGGGACTTAGTATGGAAAGCAATTTTGCCATTTAATCTCAAAGATAGAGAATTCGGTAAGTGGTCATCAAACTGGGAAGGCCCATATCTAGTTACCGAAATATTCAGTGGGAATGCATACAGATTGATGGATGTCGATGGAAAAGAACTATCTCGTTCCATAAATGGGAAATTCTTGAAGAAATATTATCCACCAATCTGGGAAACACAAGGAGATTAATTTATTCATCAAAAGTGGAAATACATTCTGATCTTGACTACAAAGGTCTTCAGATCTTTAACAAGTTTGAGATTCTAGGTTACAAGGTTGGAATGTAATGCAAGATCATAGTGGAGTTCAGATTGCTGCTCTTTGAGATGTTCTATGCGACGAGAATAGAAGCGGACAGCTTCAAGCTTTTCCCAAGTTTCCTGTAACAATCGTCTGTACCTGTCTGAAGAAACTTCGACCATGGACTTGACACGAGAAATTTCATCTTTAATTATCCTGCGTTCCGCACGGTTATGAGTGGAGAAGAAATTGAAAAGCCGACGTGTCATCTCAACATCTTCTTTGACATGGAGGTAAGAGTCCTGAGCTTGAGCATATGCTTCCTTAGAATCGCACAATCGGGAAAATTCTTCCACAATTTGGAGCTTAAGAGTCTCAGCTTCCACAATGATAGGTTCAAGGCTCCAAATTTCCTTCATATTGTGCTCAAATTCATCGAAGCTGGCAGGGAATAAGGAGCACAGTTCCCACACTAAGTCCAGGAAATCAGAATCCGTAGTTAGGAATACCTTGGACCTGAAAATGTTCGTCAGTTTGGTAATTTCTAACCTATGCTTATAATTCAGTAACAAAGAATGATGTCCCTAGGATAGCAGTTCATGTAGCCGTTTCCATAAGGATCGATCATCTGTAGGCAATTGGATAAAAAGTTGTTCATGGTTAAAAGAAATGAAGAACAGTTGTCAAAGCTGGGATCAGGATACATTTAGCAGAAAGTTTACCTTCATGTTGGCCATTACAACGTCTATATGATCGAGACCAAAGAGGCAACTGAGATGAAGAACCATGTGAAGACATCATGAGCAAGATTGCAAATGTACAGGATGAATCGTGCAATTTGGGCAGTTATAAATAGAAAAGATATAGAGCGGATCATGGGTAGTGGCATGCCAGAGCTTTTCTCGGATAATTAGAAGAAGTGGAAGAACATGGCCCATAAGTGGAGGAAGACAGTTACCAGTATTGCCGCCAAAAAATTCTTTTGCAAGAGAAAGTATGCAAAAGTCATTGAGGATTATCGGGAAGCCTTATCATTAGATTCTTCGTTAATCATTGAGGATTATCGGGAAGCTTTATCATCGGGATTTTTATTAGTCATTGAGGATTATCGGGATCTTTGTTAGTTGTTGAGGATTATCGGGATCTCTGTTAATCGTTGAAGATTATAGAAGAGCAGATGTTAGAATTCGGCAAATGAAGCAAAAGAACATTTGAGTCAGAAAGAACAAGATTTTCATTTTCATTTCCTCAACAGAGTCTTGGCTTCATTTACAAAAGAGCGGAGCTCAAATTCTAAATTAAAATTTTGTTCCATGAGCTCCGCCCTCTGCTTCTCACAAGTCTTGACCGACTCACAGGTGGAATCATATTCTTTCCTCAACTCCCGACACTTCTCCAGCTTTCGTCTAACTGATGGACAAAGATGACGCATCTTCGCTTCTTGCTCCATCATTTGGACCTCTACCTTCTTCAATTCTGCCTCAAGCTCTGCTCTTCTTTCTGCTAAGCGGTGAAGTTTATTCTCTTCAGCTTTATAACTGTCGTAGAACAAGCGGGTATCTGCACATTTGTGGGTTATTTCATCTCGAATGGCTTGACCTCGCTGTTCTCCGAAGAGAAGATGTGGAAGACGATCGGTGTTAATCCTGATGGTGTCCACAGCATCCACAAAACCAACGGCGAAGATATCACTTTTGTCTTGGAAGTCCTGGGAAAGCATAAAAGAAGGATTACCAGAACATACTTTCTGAAAGAGAGTTCTTGCTCGTTTCTCTCTGTCAAGTCGGTAATCAACTTCCCATAGCCAGACTCTAATAAGTTAAGAAGTTCAGTCCATTTAGCCTTGGCCACTTCCTTAGAAAATTCAGAAAATGATATCGGGTCTATAGATTCTGGAGGACAATCAGCAATAGAGGAGCCAGAAAGATCTGTGAGCAGCATACTTTCCACTTCAGCTTTCTCCTCAATAGATAAGAGAGTTATCTCAGCTACGGCAGAAGGAGCTTGTGAAGAAGATGAGCTCGCCATAAACATTCTTTGAAGAGGCAGAGTGATAGTTGAAGGCTGAACAAGCGGCAGAGGTACATTAGTTGATGGGCCTTCAAGAAATTCCCCATCAGGAATCAAAATTCTTTTTGATGCAGATGAAGGCTCATCAGTACCTGTAAACACAGCTATGAGTGTTAAAACAATAGTATAAGGAGCATTCACCATTCGGTAAAGTGAAGACAATATTTACCGACAGAGGTTGGAGATTTTCCAGTCTGAGGAGAAGATGGGTCATCAGCTAATTCCTTTTCCTTAAGTTTCGAAGCCTGGATTTGCGTTGATGCGATAGAAAGTTCTGTCGCAGGAGCAGGAAGCACCAGTGCAGGGTCAAGGATTGCTATATCATCATCAGGAGCATTGGCAGAGGGGGAAGAAAGTAAAGCCGCTTTCGATCGGTATATCTTAAGAGTCTTCCCTGAGTTATATTTAAAAGAAGAAAAGCACAGATCAGTATTGGCAAGTATGCTCATGATTAGTAAAAAACTTTAATACCAAAGTTACCTTTTGGTGTATGCGGCTTTATCATGGCACGAAGTGTGGGACTGGCAGATAGGCTCCTCGGTGAAGAACTTTCAGGAGATGATAAAGATCGACTGGTAGCTCTTTCTGTTGCAGGCTTCTTCGGCGCCTTTTCTAAAGCAGGCAATTCTAAGGTTTTTCTCTTTCTTCCTGCTGTGAATGAAAACAGTTAGACACAACCAAATACCGAATGAAGACATACATTGAAAGAAGGAGAGCAAACTAACCTTTAACAGGCTTTGCTGACTCAACGGGAGGAATGTCTTCTCCTTCGGTTGATTGAGGAAGTGCAAGAGTAGCCGTCTCTTTTATTTTCAAAAGAATCATGTCCAGCGACTTTGAAAATACAGACTTCCGATAATTCTTCCACCAGAAGTCGAATTCTTTTGAAGAGCGGTCAGCGTCTGCGACAAACTCGTAACACGGAACAATCGGTATATGTCCCGAATAAGTTTGTTCAGTTCAGCGAAGTTTTGGCTGTCGCTTAGCTTGCAGAATACTTTGCTGGTGGAAGAAAAGGAAAAGGTATAGAGAGCCGGGACAGGAATCCCTTGAACCAACCCAAATTGTCTAGCACAATACTGGGGGGAGTAGATTTCAAAACCGGCAACGAATCTACCTTTTGTTGAAAACCTAACAGGAAGGTCAACATAGGTTAGAACGATTTGCCAGAAATCACTCTTATTTTCTGAAAAGAAGGAAGAGATGATCTGAATTGGGGAATAAGAAAAGGATAGAAAGAGAATTGTTTCCCTTTGATTGAAAAATTTTGAAAAACAAAGAACCGAAAATAAGATAATTGTCCCTCTGGAACAGGAACCAACTCTCGGCTTAAGGCACGACAGACAGGATGATTCGGGATAGAAACAAAAAGAGGTTGCGTAACTTGATTCTTGGAAAACCAAGAAGGAAAATAGAAGGCTGCCCAAGCTTGAAGAATCCAGAGAGGACCACCATAGACTCCACCAATTTCATCTGAAGCAAGGGAGGAAGCAGAATGGGCTAAGTCTCGGTACAATAAGGATAAAATGGTTTTTCCTAAAGACAGGAGAGTTCCCGAAGCCAAGGCGGAAGCTATAGCAACGAAGTCTTTTGAAAATCTCACAATAGGATGACAAAAAAGGAATTTACAAAGCCAGTATAGGAGGAAAGCAGTGTGTTCCTCGTCGGTAACTTCACCTTCTTTCTTGAAAAACTTACCGATAAAAGCCCCATAGGCTAGTTCGGAATCAGATAACTTACCGAGTCCTTGGTAAGAATTTGCAGACAAAATAGATGGGTCTGTGCCTAAAGGACTAAGACCAGTAAGGCAATGGATGTCAAGCAGAGTTACCGACATCGGGGAAAAAGGGAAAAAGAAACAATTGGTTGAAGCTGACCAAAAACAAGATAGGGCACTGACTAGCCCGTGGTTCAGATGATAGTCAAAAAAACAAAGACGCAAGGCATTATGAATCGAAAGCCCATCCCAAAGAGAGCCCTTGGAAGGAAGAAGTCAAAGATACCATTGGTAAAAATTTGGTTCAAAATTAGAAAAAGCCCTAAGGCGAGAAGGACGGGAGTGCCAATTGTAAGCCAGAACAGAAGAATTGTGGATTGGAAGTACCTCGGTTTGATGGCGAGGGAAGAAATCAGAGAGATTTGTAGGAATTGAAAACTGATTGTAAGCAGCAGGGCCAAGAATATAAGAATCCTCGAAATCATTCTGCACCGAGAATAGATGCCGTTCATCGTTGAAATCATCGGAGTCTCTGAACTTGTGATAGCGCTCTAGGGCATTTGAGGCGAGAAAAGAGGAAGCTTGAGTCTTGGGAGCCATGGTGTTTGATCAAGTGCAGGAAAAGGCACGAAGAAACGAAGAAGTGAAAGGGCACGACAATAACGAAGAGGATGAGTTTCTGGAAAAAGCACGTCTGAAGGCGAGAGATCAGATTGTGTGGGGACATCTGATATATGTACTAAGTTGATACGAGGAGGAGTTGAAAAGGCAAGCGCGCGAAACGAGGCGGCAAAATGGCGCTGGAAGAAAAAAGTAAGTATCTTGTCATCTTTAGCATTTAAAAGAATTAAATTCTTTTAATTCTTTTAAAAGGGGGCATCTGTTGACACCAAATAATAATGAGTTACCGAAGTGGCTTTAGTATCACCATTTCTCGAAAATCGGTAAATCGGGAACAGTAAGAAGTTCGGTAAGTTATCTGAAACATACCGAAATGTCAAGAAGTCTAAACCCGATATTCGGGAAGTAAAAGAATAGGGTCATTGATTTTCAAAATTCGGTAAGAGTCTGGACATACCGAAACTGTAAAAAGTTAGTAGTAAGAGGAGTGTGAAGTCGAAAGAAATCGCAGGACGGCCGAACTAGTCATGTCAGCAAGAAGTTATGAGCAAGAAATCCGGATAATGGGTGCGAACAGTTCACGGCAGTTATTGGAGAAGGTTCAAATTTGAAGTCATATTGACAGTTGAAGATCAAGTTTTGGCGGATAAAACGTGGGCAAATGGGAAGTTATTAAAGGCGCCAAAATTCAAAGTTTGAAAGCAAGAAAATAACCGACGGACGGTTATAGAAAGCTGAAGAATAACAAACACTCGAAAGAGAAGAGAAGAAGACAGATCAACAGACATCCAAAAGAACTCAAGTTTTTCTGCACTTTAACTTCCCTGTATTCTCTTTTCCAGCATTTAGAGTTTCTGCAATTCTAGCTTATTTTAAAGAGTATGTAACTCCATCTTTTAAAGATGGATAAATCTTACCTATTATATCCATTGCCCATCCTCGAAATGGCCATGGCTTTACAATAGAATGAAGCTCTACAGCATGTGCATGTTGCAAAGGTCCATGCTTTTGACATGAAATGCATGCTTTGGCATATTCAATGCAATTCTGCATCATTGTTGGCCAAAAATATCCGTACCTTTTCAGAAGCCATCTCATCTTAATTCCAGCTTGATGTGCTCCACATATGCCTTCATGTGCTTCTGCCATAACCAGTTTCGCATTGTCCTTATCAAGACATCTCAATAGTAGCCCATCTGAAGATTTTCGGTATAATTCTTCTCCCAATATTACGTACTTCTGAGCTTGTCTTCTCAGCTTTTGATCTCTTGAATCAGGATTTTTCAAGTATTCCATAATAGGCTGCCTCCAATCCTTTTCTCGGATCACCTCACTGATCGCTATCGGTATTTCTCTTCGTTCAATAGAAGGTACCGATAATGTGATGATGGTTGCAATATTAGCCAACTCTTTTGATATTTTATAACCAGAAGCCATCTGTGCTAATTCGTTGGCTTCGTAATTGGTTTCTCTTTTGACATGGACTATGTCATATTCTCTAAATTGTTCCAACAGCTTCTTGGCTAGATAATAATAGCCAATCAAATTTTCATTTAAGCACTGATATTCTCCTTTCAGTTGCTTCACCACTAGCTGTGAATCACCAAATATTTTGATGAACTGTGCTTCTAACTCAACCAATATTCCTAAGCCGATAATTAGTGCTTCATATTCGGCTTGATTATTTGAGCATTCAAAATCTAACTTACAAACACACCTTGTAAGCTCTCCGGTGGGAGAGATTATCATCAAACCGACTCCAGCCATACTCTTAGCACATGATCCATCAAAATACATAGTCCATGGTATAACTTGACTGAAATTCTGTTCATTTTCTTCCATTTGCAAACATGGGTATTCGGTAAGAAAGTCAGTAACGGCTTGACCTTTGACTGCTTTTATTGGTACGTATGCCAAATCAAATTCAGACAAGATAAATGCCCACTTGGCTATACGCCCTTTTATAACAGGCCGTGACAACATATATTTTATCACATCAGTCTTACCGAGTACATGCACTGTAGCTGGCAATAAATAATGTCTTAACTTCATACAAGAGAAGTACAAAGATAGACATAATTTTTCGATTGCGGTATATCTTTTTTCAACATCGGTCAATGTTCTACTTAAATAATATATCGCTTGTTCTTTTCCATTTTCGTTCTCTTGTGCCAGCATACTCCCGATAGTTGAATCGGTAGTAGACAAGTACAACTTTAGTGGCCTGCCTGCTTTTGGCGGCATCAATACAGGAGGATTTGTTAAATAAACTTTAACTGCGTCAAACGCTTTCTGCTGTTTATCTCCCCATATAAACTCCTCCTGATTTTTAAGACGCAAGAGCTGGGTCATTGGTTCTATCTTCCCAGATAAATTGGTAATGAATCTTCTGAGAAAATTAATTTTCCCGAGTACCATCTGCAACTGCTTCTTTGATGTAGGATGAGGAAGCTCTATGATAGCCTTTGCCTTATTCTTGTCAATCTTAATTCCCCTTTGATTAACTAGGAATCCCAAGAAATTCCCTGCTCGCACTCCAAAGGCACATTTAGCTGGATTCATCTTCAATTCGTATTTCCTCATCCTAACAAAAACTTGCTCGAGATAGTCCAAATGCTCTTCCTGATTTGATTTAATCACAACATCATCAATATAAACTTCCAAGAATTTACCAATCATGTCATGAAAGATGAAATTCATTGCTCGTTGGTAGGTAGCTCCTGCATTTTTCAGCCCAAAAGCCATCACTATCCATTGAAAAGTCCCGATAGCACCAGGACATCTAAACGCTGTTTTCGGGACATCCTCTTTAGCAATAAATATCTGGTTGTAACCCAAATGACCATCCATTAGAGATAACATCTCATTTCCCGACGCCGAATCTACTAACATGTCTGCCATCGGCATCTGATACTCGTCTTTTGGAGTGGCATTATTAAGATCTCGAAAATCAATACAAACTCTCAATTTCCCATTCTTCTTCTTTACGGGAACAATATTCGAAAGCCACTCTACATACCTGGCTATCTCAATGAATTTTGCTTTCAGCAGCCTTTCAATTTCTTCCTTGACTTTGTCAACCACATCTGGAGCAAACCTTCTTGCTAACTGTTTGTGTGGACGAAATCCTTTCTTATTAGGAAGATGATGTTCTACAATATCTCTTGACAAACCAGGCATTTCATGGTAATCCCATGCGAAGCAATCTTTGTACCCTTTGATCAAGTTGATTAAATCTTCTTTCATGCCCCCTTGCAGAAACGCACTCACATATATTGGACGAAAACACCCAGGTTCTCCTATATCAACTTCTAACAATGGGTCTCGAGCTTCTGTTGACCTGTTGTCTTCCTTGATTGGTGACTCTTCCCATTCGTCAATACAATCTAAAACTTCAGCACTCTGCTGGGTCATCTCCGCCAGGTATGCGAAGTACCTTTCACAAACTTCTTGCAATAAGGGTTCGCTTTCCATAAAGAGTATGTAACTCCTCTAATACCAACCTAGACTTGGGAATCCACTCAGTTTTCATATTCCCAAAGCGGCAATAAGCGTAGGATCGTGAATCTCCTTTCGGTGTTTCGATAACATGTCCTCCATGTGAATACTCTTGATGATCTTGATGAATATCGGTCAACCCTATTGAAGCAAGTCCCGAATCAGCCTCAATGTACTTTACTCCCTTACCATTCCAAAATGCCAGAACCTGATGAAGAGTCGAAGGTACACATTGATTAGAGTGTATCCAATCTCTTCCAAGCAACAAATTGTACGAACCATCAGACTCTATCACGAAGAAAGTCGTCCTTGATGTCTTGGATCCTATGGTTAAGTCCAGTACAACTGCTCCTTTGACTTCGGTAACTTCTCCTAGGAAATCAGACAGCTGAACATTCGACGGAATTATATCATCATCACCTTTTCCCAACTTCTTGAAGTACCTATAAGATATGAGATTCAAGGTAGCTCCCGCATCTACAAAGATCTTACCGACAGCTTGACCATTGATTCTACCTGAAATAACCAAGGACCTTAAATGTCTAGCCTTGTCTGAGGATACTTTATCAAGCCTTATCATTTCTTTATCAGAGAATTCGAATTCTGCCATTGCTATTTCTTTCTCTGAGATATGCTCGAGTTCTTCTTCTACCACTAAACAAGCTCCATATTCAGCTGGAAGCTTAGCATGGACCATGTTGATCCTCATTGGCGAACGATTCTCTTTCGGCATTTTGGAATGACCAGCTCGGCAACTCTTGTCATCTTCTTGCGACATCTTGAGATTCAGATTCTTTTGTTCTATCTTGACTTAATGCCTCGGATTAAGAGCTACCTGGAATTACCCAAAGTTAATTGTTTGGGAGACTTGTTGAACCTCTCTTCCCTTTTTCACCTCGTGGTGAGAACTACTTCCCGAATCATATACAGAATTTTTCTCTGGTTTGACAGGTTCTTTATCATCAGGGTTTCTTCTCCAAACCCAATTTCCTCTTGTACTAAAAGATCTGAATGGAGGAATCTGTGGTGTACTATGGAGACACGAATGATTACTTATCCCCGTCATTGCCTGTGGAACCATCTGGTTGGGGAGATGAATTTGATGATCTACCACCATCAATTGCCCAGGAAGTTCAGAAGACAAAGACAATTAAGATCCCACACGATCCTCCTGAAGGAAAATGGTCCTTAGCTAAACCGCCAGGGCAAGCATCTTACCGAACTGCAAAAAGACGTTTTCAGCGAATGAAAAGCAGACAGAGGGATTTCGAGAATCGTCGGGACAAAGGAATGCCATCACAGATTCCTCCATTCAGATCTTTTAGTACGAGAGGAAATTGGGTTTGGAGAAGAAACCCTGATGATAAAGAACCTGTCAAACCAGAGAAAAATTCTGTATATGATTCAGGAAGTAGTTCTCACCACGAGGTGAAAAAGGGAAGAGAGGTCCAACAAGTCTCCCAAACCATTAACTTTGGACAATTCTAGGTAGCTCTTAATCCGAGGCATCAAGTCAAGATAGAACAAAAGAATCTGAATCTCAAGATGTCGCAAGAAGATGACAAGAGTTGCCGAGCTGGTCATTCCAAAATGCCGAAAGAGAATCGTTCGCCAATGAGGATCAACATGGTCCATGCTAAGCTTACAGCTGAATATGGAGCTTGTTTAGTGGTAGAAGAAGAACTCGAGCATATCTCAGAGAAAGAAATAGCAATGGCAGAATTCGAATTCTCTGATAAAGAAATGATAAGGTTTGATAAAGTATCCTCAGACAAGGCTAGACATTTAAGGTCCTTGGTTATTTCAGGTAGAATCAATGGTCAAGCTGTCGGTAAGATCTTTGTAAATGCGGGAGCTACCTTGAATCTCATATCTTATAGGTACTTCAAGAAGTTGGGAAAAGGTGATTATGATATAATTCCGTCGAATGTTCAGCTGTCTGATTTCCTAGGAGAAGTTACCGAAGTCAAAGGAGCAGTTGTACTGGACTTAACCATAGGATCCAAGACATCAAGGACGACTTTCTTCGTGGTAGAGTCTGATGGTTCGTACAATTTGTTGCTTGGAAGAGATTGGATACACTCTAATCAATGTGTACCTTCGACTCTTCATCAGGTTCTGGCATTTTGGAATGGTAAGGGAGTAAAGTACATTGAGGCTGATTCGGGACTTGCTTCAATAGGGTTTACCGATATTCATCAAGATCATCAAGAGTATTCACATGGAGGACATGTTATCGGAACACTGAAAGGAGATTCACGATCCTACGCTTATTGCCGCTTTGGGAATATGAAAACTGAGTGGATTCCCAAGTCTAGGTTGGCATTAGAGGAGTTACATACTCTTTATGGAAAGCGAGCCCTTATTGCAAGAAGTTTGTGAAAGGTACTTCGCATACCTGGCGGAGATGACCCAGCAGAGTGCTGAAGTTTCAGATTGTATTGACGAATGGGAAGAGTCACCAATCAAGGAAGACAACAGGTCAACAGAAGCTCGAGACCCATTGTTAGAAGTTGATATAGGAGAACCTGGGTGTTTTCGTCCAATATATGTGAGTGCGTTTCTGCAAGGGGGCATGAAAGAAGATTTAATCAACTTGATCAAAGAGTACAAAGATTGCTTCGCATGGGATTACCATGAAATGCCTGGTTTGTCAAGAGATATTATAGAACATCGTCTTCCTAATAAGAAAGGATTTCGTCCACACAAACAGTTAGCAAGAAGGTTTGCTCCAGATGTGGTTGACAAAGTCAAGGAAGAAATTGAAAGGCTGCTGAAAGCAAAATTCATTGAGACAGCCAGGTATGTAGATTGGCTTTCGAATATTGTTCCAGTAAAGAAGAAGAATGGGAAATTGAGAGTTTGTATTGATTTTCGGGATCTTAATAATGCCACTCCAAAAGACGAGTATCAGATGCCGATGGCAGACATGTTAGTAGATTCGGCGTCGGGAAATGAGATGTTATCTCTAATGGATGGTCATTCGGGTTACAACCAGATATTTATTGCTAAAGAAGATGTCCCGAAAATAGTGTTTAGATGTCCTGGTGCTATCGGGACTTTTCAATGGATAGTGATGGCTTTTGGGCTGAAAAATGCAGGAGCTACCTACCAACGAGCAATGAATTTCATCTTTCATGACATGATTGGTAAATTCTTGGAAGTTTATATTGATGATGTTGTGATTAAATCAAATCAGGAAGAGCATTTGGACTATCTCGAGCAAGTTTTTGTTAGGATGAGGAAATACGAATTGAAGATGAATCCAGCTAAATATGCCTTTGGAGTGCGAGCAGGGAATTTCTTGGGATTCCTAGTTAATCAAAGGGGAATTGAGATTGACAAGAATAAGGCAAAGGCTATCATAGAGCTTCCTCATCCTACATCAAAGAAGCAGTTGCAGATGGTACTCGGGAAAATTAATTTTCTCAGAAGATTCATTGCCAATTTATCTGGGAAGATAGAACCAATGACCCTGCTCTTGCGTCTTAAAAATCAGGAGGAGTTTATATGGGGAGATAAACAGCAGAAAGCGTTTGACGCAGTTAAAGTTTATTTAACAAATCCTCCTGTATTGATGCCGCCAAAAGCAGGCAAGCCACTAAAGTTGTACTTGTCTACTACCGATTCAACTATCGAGAGTATGCTGGCACAAGAGAACGAAAATGGAAAAGAACAAGCGGTATATTATTTAAGTAGAACATTGACTGATGTTGAAAAAAGATATACCGCAATCGAAAAAAAAAAGGCCATGGAACCCATACAGAGTTGCAGAGTTGGTAATGCAACAATTGGGAGCAGAGAGAGGCACACCAAGACCTGTATACAGGAAGCCACATCCCGATTGGGTGGATAACATCCCATATCCAAGGGGTTTTAAAATGCCAGATTTCGCTGTATTTACAGGTGAGGAAGATCAGTCAACTGTGGAGCATGTAGGTCATTTTTTAGCACAATGTGGAGAGGCTGGAACAAATGAATATTTAAGGCTAAGGCTATTCCCATTGTCATTATCAAAGACGGCATTTACTTGGTATACAAATTTACCAGCAAATTCTATTCATACATGGGTTGAGATGGAGAGACAGTTCCATTCTCAGTTTTACCGAACGGTACCAGAGGTAACAGTAGCCGACTTGGCCAGAATGTACCAGTATGGCACTGAGACAGTAGATCAATTTATTGCTCGTTTCAAGAAGTCCAGGAATCGGTGTTTAACTTCTCTCACCGAAAAGGAATTTACAGATTTGGCTTTTAATGGGTTGAAGTTCAATCTCAAGGAAAGATTTGAGGGGCAAGCTTTTGATGATCTCTTTCAATTAAATGCTCGGGTTTCTAAGTACGAGCACCTGCTGAAGGATAAGGATAAGAAGCCGACAAAGGATAATCGGCAGACAATAGCATCGGTTGAAAGTACCGAATACAGTGACTTGACTGAAGAAGAGAATGAGATAGCGGTAGCAACTATGGTACTTGAAAAATCATATGTGTGCCCAGCTTT